>CM060425.1:6917652-8359557 GCA_030545235.1 Helianthus tuberosus | reverse complement strand
TACTATCCGAAGTTGTAAACATTTACTGATTTATTTAAGCTTGGTGATCGGTAGTTTCCATCACCCGGGGTTTTTTGTGCCGGAGATCAACTCTTGATCAAGGGCTTTTTCCCCGTATAAATCTTTGTGTCGTTTTGAGCAATTTACATTGAAGTGATCCTTATCATTGTTCTACATTTAAAGCATCATTCCCCGTAACAAAGAGTTTGGTTGCATTATCCTCATCAGATTTTTTGACCAAAACAGTTTGGCGCCCACCGTGGGGCAATTGGTGCTTCATTCCTAAGAAATTTTTCTGTTGGTGGTCATTCCGGTTCATTGCATACAAATACATGGCTTCATCATCGAAGAACACTTCTACTGCAATGCCTGCGGTCAATTCATCTCAGGGCATTCCACCTTTGCCTCCACCACCTTCTGGACCTCAGAAAAATGCCGAGAAGAAACCAACTCCCATATTCTCCAAACCTCCAACTTCTTCTGCTTCTTATACTCCTACTACTAGTGACTTGTTTACTCTAATTTTGCAGATGAAGGAGCATATCCAGCAGCAGGACAGGACCAATGAAAAGATCCTTAGAGAAATTGGAGACATCAAGAAACAAAAGAGATCGGCCGAGGATCATTCCCCACTAATGCCCAGATCTTTGAATTTTGATACTCCGGTTATAACTTCTCAGCCTTCAGCGGTTCCAGACGTTCAATATGTTGGAGGACCAAAAGGAGTGCACTACGGCTCATCAGCAATGACTCGGGCTTCAGGGTTACACTTTCAACCATCAGGACCCCATCCTCAGCATATAGGATCCTTTGCAAGCTCAGGAGGATACTCGGGAGCGCAGCAGATTCAAGGGTACTGGCCGTTTCAAGGATCCTCCCAGGCTCAAGGATCCTCCCAGGTTCAAGGATCCTCCTATGTTCAAGGATCCTCCCAGGTTTAAGGATCCTCCTATGTTCAAGGATCCTCCCAGGTTCAAGGATCCTCCCAAGTTCAAGGATCCTCCTATGTCCCAGGATCCTCCCATGTCCAAGGATACTCACAGTTTCAAGGATCCTTCCAGATGCCAGGATCCTTGAGGAGTTTGCAAACAGGAAGTTCAGATGTCCATCAGGGAGATTTTATTCCGATGCAGACCATTGCTTCTACTGGTCCTTCGATCATTTCAGAGCCCCAACAATATGGATTAACATCCATTCTTCCAAATCTGAATCCAATGGGAGGTAACACTTTTAATAATTCTTATACTACTAACCATGGCCTTATGCAGGATCCAGGTATCAATCATGCCATGGCCAGAGAGTTGCAAAAGTTGAAGGATATGATATCAAGTGTTCCAGGAGTGGTCAAACCTATCCCAGAGATTGCAGATGGAAGCCACAAGATATCTCGTTTCGCACCACCAATCTGTGATGCTGAGATACCCAAGAGGTTCCATGTGCCAACCATGAAGCTGTATGATGGTTCGACGGATCCTGAAGAACACATAGCACAATACAGGGAGAGGAAGGAGATCAATCCAATCCCAGAAAGGTTAAAGGAAGCATGCATGTGCAAAGGATTCGGATCCACTCTTACTGGATCAGCTCTCAAATGGCTGCTAAGTCTTCCTCCCTACTCTATTACCTCATTTGCTAATCTAGTTAACCTATTTAATAATCAGTTTTCTTGTAGTAGGAAATTTGAACGATTAACTAGTGATCTATATAGGATAACCCAGGGTCATAATGAATCATTAAGGGATTACATTACCAAATTTAGTAAAGAATCCTTAGACATTCCCAACTTGGATATAGCCACGGCTGTTGAGGCCTTTAAAATGGGATTGCTTAGGGATTCATTGTTCTATGATGACCTTGTTATGACACCATGCAGGAACCTAGATGAGGTAAGAACCCGGGCACTTAGATTCATCCGGCTAGAGGATGACAAAAGGATCCAGGAGAGATTAGCAGGATCCTCAAAGCAAGATAAGCAAGGATCCTCATTCAAGAACAAGTTCAGATCCTATAATAGATCTGATAACCAGAACGTGCATGCTGTTGATCAAGAAGAGGATGATGAGGATTATCCTCCAATTTCTGAATATAGTTTTTCTGTTGATAACAATGAACTAATCCTTGCGATGCAGAATCTAGGTGATAAAGCTAGATGGCCCAGAAAGAATGATAGGCCAGCTGCAACTAAGGATAAATCAAAGTATTGTGCATACCATGAAGATTTTGGGCATCTCACAGAAGAATGCATTGCACTAAGAAAGGAAATTGGATACTTGTTGAGCAAGGGGCATCTAAAAGAATTGTTGGGAAGAAAAAAGTCAAGGACTCAGGATCCTGAAAGGATCCCTGAGATGGCTCCAGCCCCTCCAGCAGATGCACAAGTAATAAACTTTATTTCTGGAGGATCAGACATTTGTGGCACATCCTTCTCAGCAGCAAAAAGGCATGCAAAGGAAACTAAGATGGATAATGGAGAAAGACCCGTTCGAACATCAAGTGTCTCCGAAGGGAAAGTCATAACCTTTGATGAGGATGATCGTGTTGATATCCAGGATCCTCATCACGATGGTTTAGTTATTACTCTTTTCATTTCTAACCATTTTGTCCGCAGGATCCTTATAGACGGAGGAAGCTCAGTGAACATTATCCAGCTCGATGTTCTAAAGAAGATGGGTATCCCTGAATCAGATATCATACCAAGATCCTCCGTGCTCGTGGGATTTAGTGGCGAAACTAAGAATACCCTGGGGGACATTAAGCTCCCAATATACATCGAAGGCCTACACTCTTATAAAAAATTTTGTGTTATTGACTGTTTATCTTGTTGTAATGTTATCCTTGGCAGGCCCTGGATACACGATATGAAGGCAGTCCCATCTACCTACCATCAATGTGTGAAGCTCCCTAGTCCTTGGGGAATAGTGAAGATTGATAGTGATCAACAAGAGGCCAAGAATTGCTATACTTCATCGATGAAACCAGCTTCAAAGTCAAGGGAGCAATAGCAATCAAAGTATCCTCCAAGGGATGTCTTGGAGGCAAGAGAGCAGGATGTGGTAGAAATTCTCATGGATCCTCATGATCCTGAATCCAAAATCTATATTGGATCAGGGATCCTCGGTGGAATGAAAGAAGACCTCGTATCCTTCCTCAAAAGGAGAAAGACTACCTTTGCATGGAAACACGAAGACATGACTGGTATATCTAAAGATGTAATCACTCACGAACTTGGCATTGATAGGTCCTTCAAACCAATCCATCAAAGGAGAAGAAAATTTGCACCGGAAAGAAATGCCATTATCCAAGAAGAGGTAGAGAAATTGCTCCGGGCAGGTATGATTAGAGAGGTCAAGTATCCAAGATGGTTGGCCAATGTGGTTGTTGTTCAAAAGAAAAACGGAAAGTGGAGGGTATGTGTCGATTTTACCGATTTAAATAAGGCATGTCCCAAGGATCCTTTCCCATTACCCCACATTGACTCCATGGTGGATGCAACTGCGGGTCATGAACTGTTAACTTTTATGGATGCTTCATCTGGATTTCAACAAATCCAAATGGAACCATCCGATCAAGAGGATATAGCCTTCATGACTCCAACTGGTATATATTGTTATATTGCTATGCCGTTCGGACTAAGAAATGTAGGTGCAACATATCAAAGGCTAGTGAATATGATGTTCAAGGATCAGATTGGACAAACTATGGAGGTTTACATAGATGATATGGTGGTAAAATCCATAAAAGCTGAGGATCACCTAAGGGACTTGGAGGAAGCATTCGATATCCTTGACAAATATAACATGAAACTTAATCCTTCAAAATGTCACTTTGGTGTTAAAGCAGGTAAATTCTTAGGATATATGGTGACCAAGAGAGGCATTGAAGCTAGCCCAGAACAAATCAAAGCTATAGTGAACATCAAATCTCCGGCCAATGCTAAGGATGTTCAAAGGCTAACAGGCAGGATAGCAGCTTTGAACAGATTCATATCCAAATCCTCAGAGAAGTGCAAAGAATTCTATGATATCCTAAGGAAGAACAAGAAATTTGAGTGGACGGAGAAGCATGAAAATGCCTTAAGAGCTCTCAAAGATTACCTATCCTCAGCCCCGGCCTTGATGAAACCAGAAAAAGGCGATGTGCTATCCTTATATCTTGCAGTATCCTCAAAAGCAAATGTCCTCAGGAAACCAGAGATGTCAGGAAGGATGGCTAAGTGGGCAGTGAAGCTAAGTGCATATGATATAAGATATGAGCCTAGGACAACCATCAAATCCCAAGCATTAGCCGACTTTGTGGCTGATTTCAGTAGTGATTTACAAAAAGAAGCTGAGTTAGAAGTCCAGCAGCTAGAGGAGACCAAGGATCCTTGGATACTCTATACTGATGGATCCTCAAATGTCAAAGGCACAGGGCTTGGAATACTACTAAAATCGCCACAGGGGGACATAATACCCCACTCTATAGCTTGTGAGTTCCAAACCACTAACAATGAGACCGAATATGAAGCCTTAATTGCTGGTTTGCAAATTGCTAAGCATATGGGGATCAGGTATCTTGAGGTACATGTAGATTCTTTATTAATTACAAACCACTTTAATGGATCCTATGCTGTCAAAGGTGAAAAGCTAACCAAATATTTAGAGATAGTCAAAAATTTGGCACTCTCCTTTGTTTCCTTTAGTTTAACACAGGTACCAAGGGAAGAAAATACAGAAGCTGATACATTGGCTAACTTAGGATCATCTTTGAAGATCCCGGAGGATATCAAGATCCCTATTATCCATATCCTGACCCCGGCTATCGAGGATCATGTGGCTATAGAGATAGGAAATGATTCTGCAATTATCCCTAGTGAGGATACTCAATCCCATTCAAGACCAGGATCATGGATCTCACCAATCATGAGATACTTACAACATGGAGAGATTCCTACAGGAGAAAACCCTAGGGCTTTCAAAATTAAGGTATCTCAATTCACAATTTTAAATAATATGTTGTATAGACGATCTCTTGCAGGACCATACTTGAGATGCATTGAGGATCCTGAAATCCAAGAAGTTTTAAAAGACTTCCATGAAGGAGATTGTGGAAACCACACTGGGGGCAGGGCATTATTCTCAAGGATCCTGAGGACAGGATACTATTGGCCAACCATGAAGAGAGATGCTGTGGAGCATGCTAAGAGATGTGATCCTTGTCAGAGACACAGCAATATCCTTCATCAACCAGCTGAATTATTGCATCCTATATCCTCCTCTTGGACATTTATGAGATGGGGTATGGATATAGTTGGTAAGCTCCCTAAGGCACCTGGTGGAAAAGTATTCATGCTTGCTATGACTGATTACTTCTCCAAGTGGATAGAGGCTGAAGCTTTTGCCCAAGTCAGAGAAAAGGAAGTTATATCCTTCATTAAAAGAAATATTATAACTAGATTTGGAATTCCTTCTGAAATTATATGTGATAATGGTTCCCAATTTATTGGGGGTAGAACCACTAACTTTTGTGACAGCTGGGGGATTAAGATGATAACATCAACACCAGTCCACCCACAAGCTAATGGTCAGGCAGAATCATCCAACAAGATCATCATCAACAATTTGAAGAAGAAGCTTGGATCCAAGAAAGGGAAATGGGCAGAAGAACTACCTTATGTGCTTTGGGCTGATAGGACAACCCCTAAGAATGCAACTGGTCAAACACCATTCTCTTTGGTATTTGGGGCAGAATCAGTGATTCCAACAGAAATGGTGGTTCCAACTGCTAGAACAAGTACCCGTGATCCTGAGGAAAATGATGAGAACTTGGCTCAAGACCTGGATACTATTGAAGAAATCAGGGATCTGGCTAGGATAAGGATGGCCAGTTATCAACAAAGAATGGCTGGTGCTTACAACAAAAATGTCAGGATCAGGAAGTTTCAAGTTGGAGATATGGTATTAAGGAAAGCATTTCAGAATACCACCAATCCTGCCGACAGAAAATTGGCTCCAAAATGGGAAGGCCCTTATTTGATTGAAGCTGAAGCAGGAAAGGGGGCATACAGATTGCTAACCATGGAGGGTGATTTGCTACCAAGAGCTTGGAATGCTGTCCACTTAAAGAAATATTTCATGTGAGCAGGATCCTCATGGCACAGATGATCCTTACGTTAGGAGTATCCTCGAAGGATCCTTAAAGTATCAGTGATCCTTACTTTGGTAATATCTTAACCTTGAACTAGTTCATTTCTTTATTTTCTCATATAAGGATAAGGATCATGTGTCCTTTATCCATCTCTCACGTGATTTTAAGTTTTGAAAGTTCAGGTGTCCTTAGCATAACATTGGTTATTTGCAGAAGCAATCCGTTCCTTGGGTTTAACCCCAGTTATTTGGGCTTGACCCCAGTTCCGCCTGTAGCGCATGATGATCCTGGTATAGTTCAAGGCAGTGGGACCAGTACTCGCTTTAGGGGCTGATAATTCCATTGTACTGGCTATACCTAGGATCCTACGTATAATGGTAGACGTACCATACATCCGTTCCTAAGGTTTCTAACGTTTTCACGTTGGCTAAGGTTTTGGCATTTTCATGTCACTAAGTTTGGATAGTCGCCAGTTAGGGCCATACTCCAGTTTACATACGATCCTTGGGCTTGTCCCCAGTTATCCTTGGGCTTGTCCCCAGTTATCCTTGGGCTTGTCCCCAGTTGCTAACTCTTATCTTATATTGGCTTAGTCCCAGGTTATGCTCTATTTTCAGGTCCTTGAAGATAAGCAACTAGGGATCCTTGATCCTTACTTCTCTCTAAGGTTTATCTTTTAGTTATCCTGATTATGGTTAGGATCCTAACTTGGATCCTCAGGTATGATCCTTAACTATTTTTAATTCTATTCATTATTTATTTGAATAACCCTTAAAATTTGACAACTAGACTTGTGATCCTTAAAATATATTGCTTTTTGGGATTCTTTAACTATAGGATATTTGATCGTGGATCATGTCCTAAACATTTTCAACCTGACTTATTCAAAATTGTTTATTCAATAAATGTGCATCAAAACAAAGGAGAATTAAAGAAACAAAAGGATAACAACACAAGATAAGCGACAAAAGGTTAGGATTTTATTTATTAACAAAAGACTAACCCTTAAAAGGTTGTCAAAATTACCTACCCCGAGCATCTACCAGCAAAACGTGGCCCGTCCGCTGGGGTAGGTAAAGGGTGTCCATGATAATAAGTTCAAAAGTAGTGCAGAAATATAAAGGTGGCAGGATCACAATGGCTTCATCCCCCAAACAGAGGATCCCTCCACCATTTGCAATCCTGCCTATTGTCCAAAGGATCATACATGATCCTTAATCCTAAAACTATTGTTCAGTACAAACCATTAAATTGTTCAACAAAACAACCATCAAACTAAAAAATTGGGCTCCGGCTATGTCTAGAAGTTTCCATCATCGCCCAATCATGCATCCTAAACCTTCCCTGCATCACCACCTCCAGCTCCACTTGTTTCACCACCTTCACCCTTGCCTCCAGCCTCAATCGTCAGGATCTCTTCAACCTCCTCAGCCTCTTCATCGTCCAGTTCAGCCAACCTTGCTTTCCAGTCCTCAATCTCCCAGCTGCTTCTGTCGAAGTTAGGATCTTGAGCTTCCTGGGCCATCTTTAGTTTTGTCTGATACATAGTGATGGCAGCAGAGACCTTTGCACCTTCTATGAGATCATGCTTTTCATAGTCAAGGTCAATCAGGAGTTTAGCTGTCTTAGTCTTGGCATCCTGGAGCTCCTTCTGAAGATCAGCAATTTTGAGGTCCTTTAGCAATGCAACCTGCTGGAGGTCGGCAATCTTCCTATCCTGATCCTCAACATGGCCAACATAATCCTCAATCTCAGAGAATTTCTGCAAAGGGGATAAAAGATAAGGTCAGGACCAAGTGATCCTCAAATTAGCAGGATATATCAGTAGGATATGTCGACAGGATATACTAGTAGAGACAGTGATCCTTACATCATTGAAGTACTCGAGGAATTGGTGACGGATCAGAGGCAGACCTTGCAGATCCTCAGCCTCGGAGGCCTTTCTCTTCTTGCCACCCTTTTCCTTTAATGGGTGCCTTTGGAATGGAGATGCTAGGACTGGTGGTGGACCCCTTCTTCCTGGGTCTAACAGTATCAAGGTCAGCCGCATTGAAATTTGAAGCAGACTTGGTGGATTTTCCAGCACCTACACAACCAAAACAAGATAAGTATCTTCACTTAACTTATATTTCAATATTTATTTAAATTTTAAACAAAGATACTTACTTGACATCATGACAGAGCCTGAGGATACCTCCTGAGGGTCTTGGGTGGTTATCTTGAAAGATCTTATTTCAGGATCAAGTTTCTTGAAAGCGATGAGTCTCTCTTTGGCAGCAGGAGACAATCTGAGATGTGAGACGGTGATAGCTGCATAACAAGAAAGCAAAAATATAAGTGATCCTTACATCAAAAGAAAATTTCTGGTGATCCTTCTCAGGATCCTCCACCCTACCATGGGTAGCCCATTTCTTGGGTAGATCCTTTCCATCCTCAATAGAATTTCTCTTGACGAAAAAGAAACGCCGCTTCCAGTTAGCATCATTTTTAGTAACATTAGAAATGGGATGCTCTTCGCCGGGTTTTCGCTTAAATAAATAACGATGAGAACCAAAGGTGGTAAGATCATACAGCTCTCCCAGCTCTGACATTCCTAGGTCTATCCTCTCCTGCTCGATGATCCTTTCAAGGGTGTACAAAACCCTCCAAATCATCGGCATGGCTTGGATATAAGAGATGCCGGTTAGGGAAAAGAAAGATTGGGTGAAGGCTGGAAAAGGATACGTATAGCCTACGGTGAACGGAGTGACAGGGAAAGCAACCCAGCTGTCGGAAATATGATCACTCAGGGCATTGGGATCAAAAGGTCTAAACTCGGTGTTCGCCGAGAAGCAGTGGCGGATCCTATCAATCTGTGCATCATTAAAACAGCAGCGTTCTTTTATGGAATCTTCGATGATCCCCTGGATTTTCGGAGGGCTGTTTTTCGGGTGATCCTTAGCGGGGGAGTTCCGGAGCAACATCTTTGATAGAATGGTGAGAAGAAATGGAAAACAGAGCACAAGAAGAAAGAAGATGAAGAGAGAATACCTGTTTATCTTCGGAATGCAGTTATAAAGGGAGTCTTTCCGAAATTTTAAATGCATTCGATCCTATCTCTATCTCCTATTTATAATCATGATCGTGCAGGGTTGTCACTTCTTTGACGTCATGGTTGCAACGGATAGTTCCACAATAACGGCTATATTTACGATAGTTAGTTGCGGATAAGATCAAGAAAATATAATTCGCTCATTTAACATATCACTCCTTATATTTTGGGGGCAATTGTTAGGGGAGGATTTTCTAACAATTAGTGATCCTTACTTGTTATCCTAATTAATGATCCTTACTTCTGTGACAGATAGTGATCCTCAGAAGAGCTTTAGGATCAGGATCATGGATCACCTTAAGGATCCTCATACTAACGATTGTTTGTTTGTGTTTCGTATTACTTCGCAGGAGTAACAAGCTTGACTTGGTCTTGGCAACGTTACTATGGAATATTCCACGGGTATTTCGCACACGTTTGACTGGAAATGGACGTTGTGGAGAACGTGGGAGCTTGGCACAAAAGTCGGATAGTTTGTTAGTGTAACTAACTTCTATTTTTAAAAGGGGTGACGAGCTAGAATTAGAACACTTAGCCATTTTTCAGCTACACACACTCTCATACAATCGCACTCTTGAAGCTCTCGACGAACACTTATTAGTTTTCACACACTTATACACATTTCACAATAGCGATCCTTGTACCAAGCTCGTTACTATCCGAAGTTGTAAACATTTACTGATTTATTTAAGCTTGGTGATCGGTAGTTTCCATCACCCGGGGTTTTTTGTGCCGGAGATCAACTCTTGATCAAGGGCTTTTTCCCCGTATAAATCTTTGTGTCGTTTTGTGCAATTTACATTGAAGTGATCCTTATCATTGTTCTACATTTAAAGCATCATTCCCCGTAACAAAGAGTTTGGTTGCATTATCCTCATCAGATTTTTTGACCAAAACAATCTTATTGGAGGATTCTGCCTGACCATTAGCTTGTGGGTGGACTGGTGTTGATGTTATCATCTTAATCCCTCAGCTGTCACAAAAGTTAGTGGTTCTGCCCCCAATGAATTGGGAACCATTATCACATATAATTTCAGAAGGAATTCCAAATCTAGTTATAATATTTCTTTTAATGAAGGATATAACTTCTTTTTCTCTGACTTGGGCAAAAGCTTCAGCCTCTATCCACTTGGAGAAGTAATCAGTCAAAGCTAGCATGAACACTTTTCCACCAGGTGCCTTAGGGAGCTTACCAACTATATCCATACCCCATCTCATAAATGGCCAAGAGGAGGATATAGGATGCAAAAATTCAGCTGGTTGATGAAGGATATTGCTGTGTCTCTGACAAGGATCACATCTCTTAGCATATTCCACAGCATCTCTTTTCATGGTTGGCCAGTAGTATCCTGTCCTCAGGATCCTTGAGAATAATGCTCTGCCCCCAGTGTGGTTTCCACAATCTCCTTCATGGAAGTCTTCTAAAACTTCTTGGATTTCAGGATCTTCAATGCATCTCAAGTATGGTCCTGCAAGAGATCGTCTATACAACATATTATTTAAAATTGTGAATTGAGATACCTTAATTTTGAAAGCCCTAGGGTTTTCTCCTGTAGGAATCTCTCCATGTTGTAAGTATCTCATGATTGGTGAGATCCATGATCCTGAATGGGATTGAGTATCCTCACTAGGGATAATTGCAGAATTCCTTCCTATCTCCATAGCCACATGATCCTCGATAGCCGGGGTCAGGATATGGATAATAGGGATCTTGATATCCTCCGGGATCTTCAAAGATGATCCTAAGTTAGCCAATGCATCAGCTTCTGTATTTTCTTCCCTTGGTACCTGTGTCAAACTAAAGGAAACAAAGGAGAGTGCCAATTCTTTGACTGTCTCTAAATATTTGGTTAGCTTTTCACCTTTAACAGCATAGGATCCATTAAAGTGGTTTGTAATTAACAATGAATCTACATGTACCTCAAGATACCTGATCCCCATATGCTTGGCAATTTGCAAACCAGCAATTAAGGCTTCATATTCAGCCTCATTGTTAGTGGTTTGGAACTCACAAGCTATAGAGTGGGGTATTATGTCCCCCTGTGGCGATTTTAGTAGTATTCCAAGCCCTGTGCCTTTGACATTTGAGGATCCATCAGTATAGAGTATCCAAGGATCCTTGGTCTCCTCTAGCTGCTGGACTTCTAACTCAGCTTCTTGTTGTAAATCACTACTGAAATCAGCCACAAAGTCGGCTAATGCTTGGGATTTGATGGCTGTCCTAGGCTCATATCTTATATCATAGGCACTAAGCTTCACTGCCCACTTAGCCATCCTTCCTGACATCTCTGGTTTCCTGAGGACATTCTTAATTGGAAAATTAGATTTAACAATAATAACATGAGTTTCAAAATAATGTCTCAACTTAGTAGATGCCATAATTAATGCAAGAATAAGCTTTTCAAGGTGTGAATACCTGGATTCGGCATCAAGTAAACTTTTACTTACATAATAGACAGGATGTTGTGTACCTTCATGATCCTTAACAAGGACCGCACTTACTGCTTTTGAAGATACTGCAAGATACAAGGATAGCACATCGCCTTTTTCTGGTTTCATCAAGGCCGGGGCTGAGGATAGGTAATCTTTGAGAGCTCTTAAGGCATTTTCATGCTTCTCCGTCCACTCAAATTTCTTGTTCTTCCTTAGGATATCATAGAATTCTTTGCACTTCTCTGAGGATTTGGATATAAATCTGTTCAAAGCTGCTATCCTGCCTGTTAGCCTTTGAACATCCTTAGCATTAGCCGGAGATTTGATATTCACTATAGCTTTGATTTGTTCCGGGCTAGCTTCAATACCTCTCTTTGTCACCATATATCCTAAGAATTTACCTGCTTTAACACCAAAGTGACATTTTGAAGGATTAAGTTTCATGTTATATTTGTCAAGGATATCGAATGCTTCCTCCAAGTCTCTTAGGTGATCCTCAGCTTTTATGGATTTTACCACCATATCATCTATGTAAACCTCCATAGTTTGTCCAATCTGATCCTTGAACATCATATTCACCAGCCTTTGATATGTTGCACCTGCATTTCTTAGTCCGAACGGCATAGCAATATAGCAATATATACCAGTTGGAGTCATGAAGGCTGTATCCTCTTGATCGGATGGTTCCATTTGGATTTGTTGAAATCCAGATGAAGCATCCATAAAAGTTAACAGTTCATGACCCGCAGTTGCATCCACCATGGAGTCAATGTGGGGTAATGGGAAAGGATCCTTGGGACATGCCTTATTTAAATCGGTAAAATCGACACATACCCTCCACTTTCCGTTTTTCTTTTGAACAACAACCACATTGGCCAACCATCTTGGATACTTGACCTCTCTAATCATACCTGCCCGGAGCAATTTCTCTACCTCTTCCTGGATAATGGCATTTCTTTCTGGTGCAAATTTCCTTCTCCTTTGATGGATTGGTTTGAAGGACCTATCAATGCCAAGTTTGTGAGTGATTACATCTTTAGATATACTTGTCATGTCTTCGTGTTTCCATGCAAAGGTAGTCTTTCTCCTTTTGAGGAAGGATACGAGGTCTTCTTTCATTTTGCCAAGGATCCCTGATCCGATATAGATTTTGGATTCAGGATCATGAGGATCCATGAGGATTTCTACCACATCCTGCTCTCTTGCCTCCAAGACATCCCTTGGAGGATACTTTGATTGCTATTGCTCCCTTGACTTCGAGGCTGGTTTCATCGATGAAGTATAGCAATTCTTAGCCTCCTGCTGATCACTATCAATCTTGACTATTCCCCAAGGACTAGGGAGCTTCACGCATTGATGGTAAGTAGATGGGACTGCCTTCATATCGGGTATCCAGGGCCTGCCAAGGATAACATTACAACAAGATAAACAGTCAATAACACAAAATTTTTTATAAGAGTGTAAGCCTTCGATGTATATTGGGAGCTTAATGTCCCCCAGGGTATTCTTAGTTTCGCCACTAAATCCCACGAGCACGGAGGATCTTGGTATAATATCTGATTCAGGGATACCCATCTTCTTTAGAACATCAAGCTGGATAATGTTCACTGAGCTTCCTCCGTCTATAAGGATCCTGCGGACAAAATGGTTAGAAATGAAAAGAGTAATAACTAAACCATCGTGGTGAGGATCCTGGATATCAACACGATCATCCTCATCAAAGGTTATGACTTTTCCTTCGGAGACACTTGATGTTCGAACAGGTCTTTCTCCATTATCCATTTTAGTTCCCTTTGCATGCCTTTTAGCTGCTGAGAAGGATGTGCCACAAATGTCTGATCCTCCAGAAATAAAGTTTATTACTTGTGCATCTGCTGGAGGGGCCGGAGCTTTCTCAGGGATCCTTTCAGGATCCTTTCAGGATCCTGAGTCCTTGACTTTTTTCTTCCCAACAATTCTTTCAGATGTCCCTTGCTCAACAAGTATCCAATTTCCTTTCTCAGTGCAATGCATTCTTCTGTAAGATGCCCAAAATCTTCATGGTATGCACACCACTTTGATTTATCTTTGGTTGTAGCTGGTCTGTCATTTTTTCTTGGCCATCTGGCTTTATCACCTAGATTCTGCATCGCAAGGATTAGTTCATTGTTATCAACAGAAAAACAATATTCAGAAATTGGAGGATAATCCTCATCATCCTCTTCCTAATCAACAGCATGCACATTCTGGTTATCAGATCTGTTATAGGATCTGAACTTGTTGTTCCTGAATGAGGATCCTTGCTTATCCTGCTTGGAGGATCCTGCTAACCTCTCCTGGATCCTTTTGTCATCCTCTAGCCGGATGAACCTAAGGGCCCGGGTTCTTACCTCATCTAAGTTCCTGCATGGTGTCATAACAAGATCATCATAAAACAAAGAATCCCTAAGCAATCCCATTTTGAAGGCTTCGACAGCCGTGGCTATATCCAAGTTGGGGGTGTCTAAGGATTCTTTACTGAATTTGGTAATGTAATCCCTTAATGATTCATTATGACCCTGGGTTATCCTATATAGATCACTAGTTAATCGTTCAAATTTTCTACTACAAGAAAACTGATTATTAAATAGGTTAACTAGATTAGCAAATGAGGTAATAGAGTAGGGGGGAAGACTTAGCAGCCATTTGAGAGCTGATCCAGTAAGAGTGGATCCGAATCCTTTGCACATGCATGCTTCCTTTAACCTTTCTGGGATTGGATTGATCTCCTTCCTCTCCCTGTATTGTGCTATGTGTTCTTCAGGATCCGTCGAACCATCATACAGCTTCATGGTTGGCACATGGAACCTCTTGGGTATCTCAGCATCACAGATTGGTGGTGCGAAACGAGATATCTTGTGGCTTCCATCTGCAATCTCTGGGATAGGTTTGACCACTCCTGGAACACTTGATATCATATCCTTCAACTTTTGCAATTCTCTGGCCATGGCATGATTGATACCTGGATCCTGCATAAGGCCATGGTTAGTAGTATAAGAATTATTAAAAGTGTTACCTCCCATTGGATTCAGATTTGGAAGAATGGATGTTAATCCATATTGTTGGGGCTCTGAAATGATCGAAGGACCAGTAGAAGCAATGGTCTGCATCGGAATAAAATCTCCCTGATGGACATCTGAACTTCCTGTTTGCAAACTCCTCAAGGATCCTGGCATCTGGAAGGATCCTTGAAACTGTGAGTATCCTTGGACCTGGGAGGATCCTGGGACATAGGAGGATCCTTGAACTTGGGAGGATCCTTGAACCTGGGAGGATCCTTGAACATAGGAGGATCCTTAAACCTGGGAGGATCCTTGAACATAGGAGGATCCTTGAACCTGGGAGGATCCTTGAACCTGGGAGGATCCTTGAACATAGGAGGATCCATGAACCTGGGAGGATCCTTGAAATGGCCAGTACCCTTGAATCTGCTGTGCTCCCGAGTATCCTCCTGAGCTTGCAAAGGATCCTATATGCTGATGATGGGATCCTGATGGTTGAAAGTGTAACCCTGAAGCCTGAGTCATCGCTGATGAGCCGTAATGCACTCCTTTTGGTCCTCCAACACATTGAACGTCTGGAACCGCTGAAGGCTGAGAAGTTATCACCGGAGTATCAAAATTCAAAGATTTGGGCACCAGTGGGGAATGATCCTCTGCCGTTTTCTTTTGTTTCTTGAGATCTCCGATTTCTCTAAGAATCCTTTCATTGGTCTTATCCTGTTGCTGTATATGATCCTTCATCTGCAAAATCAAAGTAAACATGTCACTAGTAGCGGGAGTATAAGAAGCAGAAGAAGTTGGAGGTTTAGAGAAAATGGGAGTTGGTTTCTTCTCGGCATTTTTCTGAGGTCCAGAAGGTGGTGGAGGCAAAGGTGGAATGCCCTGAGATGAATTGACCGCAGACATTGCAGTAGAGGTATTCTTCAATGATGAAGCCATGTATTTGTATGCAATGAACCGGAATGATCACCAACAGAAAAACTTCTTAGGAATGAAGCACCAATTGCCCCACAGTGGGCGCCAAACTGTTTTGGTTAAAAAATCAGACGAGGATAATGCAACCAAACTCTTAGTTACGGGGTATGATGCTTGAAATGTGGAACAATGATAAGGATCACTTCAATGTAAATTGCACAAACGACACAAGGGTTTATACGGGGAAAAAACCCTTGATCAAGAGTTGATCTCCGGCACAAAAAACCCCGGGTGATGGAAACTACCGATCACCAAGCTCAAATAAATCAATAAATATTTACAACTTCGGATAGTAACGAGCTAGGTACAAGGATCACTACGGTGAAATGTGTAAAAGCGTGTGAAAACTGTTAAGTGTTTGTCGAGAGCTTCAAGAGTGCGATTGTATGAGAGTGTGTGTAGCTGAAAATGGCTAAGTGTTCTAATTCTAGCTCGTCACCCCTTTAAAAATAGAAGTTAACTATAATAACAAACTATCCGACTTTTGTGCCAAGCTCCCACGTTCTCCACAACGTCCATTTCCAGTCAAACGTGTGCGAAATACCCGTGGAATATTCCATAGTAACGTTGCCAAGACCAAGTCAAGCTTGTTACTCCTGCAAAATAATACGAAACATAAACAAACAATCGTTAGTATGAGGATCCTTAAGGTGATCCATGATCCTGATCCTGAAGCTCTTCTGAGGATCACTATCTGTCACAGAAGTAAGGATCATTAAATAGGATAACAAGTAAGGATCACTAATTGTTAGAAAATCCTCCCCTAACAGTAGACGTACCATACATCCGTTCCTAAGGTTTCTAACGTTTTCACGTTAGCTAAGGTTTTGGCATTTTCATGTCACTAAGTTTGGATAGTCGCCAGTGAGGGCCATACTCCAGTTTACATAAGATCCTTTGGGCTTGTCCCCAGTTTTTGGGCTTGTCCCCAGTTTCAGTTTTTGGGCTTGTCCCCAGTTTATTGGGCTCGTCCCCAGATTGTTGGGCTTGTCCCCAGTTGCTAACTCTTTTCTTATATTGGCTTAGACCCAAGTTATGTTCCATTTTAGGTTTTTGAAGCTAAACAACTAAGGATCCTTAATCCTAGCCTTTTATTAAGGTTTGTCTTTTTGTTATCCTGATTGTAAGTATTGAAGGTTTAGGATCCTAACTTGGATTCTCAGGTATGATCCTTAACCACCTTAATTTTATTCTTTATTTATCTAAGTTATATCACTTTTTTGAATTTTTCGATTATAGGATATTTGATCCTTGATCATATCCTAAACTTTTTGACATAATCTACTAAACTTTTTTTCTTAACTCATGAATTCAAACAGAATGGATCATAACAATTGAAAGGTAAAGTATTCACAAATATAACAACACATAAGATAGTCAAAAGATTAAGCTTTTATTTATTTAGCAAAAGGTTAACCCTCTAAAGGTTGTCAAGATTACCTACCCAAGCATCTACCAGCAATCCGTGGCCCGTCCGCTGGGGTAGGTAAAGGGTGTCCATGATAATAAGTTCTAATAAGTGCAGGAATAAAAAGACGGCAGGATCACAATGGCTTCATCCCCCAAACAGAGGATCCCTCCACCATTTGTTATCCTACCTATTGTCTGAAGGATCAGTGATCCTTAAACCTAAGAACTATTGTTTAGAGTTATTACAGACCCACCATTGTTCAAAAACATCAACAATAAAAAAACTACCAAACCATAAAAAAATGGGCTCCGGCCGCGTCTAGATAAATCCATCATCGCCCATTGTTGCAGCCTACACCTTCGCTGCATCACCACCAGCCGCTGCATCCTCAGCTTGATCCTTCACCCCGCTGCCACTGGCTTCAATCATCAAGACCCCTTCAGTCTCCTCCTCGTTATCCAACTCTTCAAGCCTCTTCTTCCAGCCCTCTTGGTCCCAGGCAGTCCTGTCAAAGTTGGGATCCTCAGCTTCCTTTGCCATCTGCAGTTTAATCTTGAGCATGGCAATTGTGGCAGAAAGCTTAGCACCCTCCATCACTTCAGCCTTCTCCTAATCAGCAGTGATGTGGGCCATGACCAGCTGCTTTTTCACCAAGTTGAGCTCCTTCTCGAGGGAAGAGATGGTCTGATCCTTAGCCAGGTACAGCTTTTGGAAGTTCAGCTCCTTTTGCTCAGCCTCTTCAGCATAGGAATCCATGAGCATTTGGATCTCAGCAAATTTCTTTAAAAGAATGACACGCATCAGGATTCATTATCCTCAATATAGGTAGAACAGATTTAAGGATCAAGGATCCTTACCTCAGAGACGTATTCCTCAAACTGATGCTGGAGGAGAGGCAGGCCTTCAAGAGTGTCAGCGGTTTTCCTCTTCTTTCCACCCTTGCCTTTGGTGCTGACAGCCCTAGGATTTGGGATGCTGGGACTAGAAGCAGCTTATCTCTTGGCAGACTTGGGAGGAACATATGCATCAAGGTCACTGACGCTGAAGCGAGAGGTTGATTTTGTAGACTTTCCAGCACCTACAAGTGGCAAACAACAGATGAGTATCCTTAATTTGTATTTATTTAATCATACATAAATGTAAATACTTACTTGACATGGTAATTGAACCAGAGGATACTTCTTGTGAATCCTTTGTTTTGGCCTGGAATGTTCTAACTGCAGGATCAAGGCTCCAAAAGGCAGCGATTCTTTCTTTTGTTGCAGGTGACTCTATGAATAGCTGCACACAAAAGACAGAAAAGGACCAGTTATCCTTAAAAGAAATAGAATCACCCTATGATCCTTCTATAAGGATCCTATATCCTACCATGGGTGGTCCACTTTTTGGGGAGATCTTTCCCGTCTGGAATAGAATCTCTCCTAACAAAGAAGAAACGGTTTTTCCAGTGGGTATCATTCTTTGTGGTCTTAAGGATTGGATGAGGATCACCGGGCTTATGTTTGAACAAGAAACGGTGTGAGCCATGACTGACAAGATTGTACAGTTCGGCCAATTCCGACATTCCTATATCTATACCTTCCTGCTCAATAATGTTTTCTAGGGTATGCAGAACCCTCCACATCATCGGCATGTCCTGGATATAGCACATACCAGTGAGTGCAAAGAAAGATTGGGTAAAGGCAGGGAAAGGATAGGAGAATCCTATCAAGAATGGGGTGGCCGGAAAAGCAACCCAAGTGTCGAAGACAGAGTCACTTTTGGCAGTAGGGTCAAAAGGTTTAAAGACGGTGTCCACCGGGAAACAATGGCGAATCCGGTCAATCTCTGGGTCGGTAAAGCGGCATAGCTCAGACGAAGGATTTTTGATGATGCCTTGGCTTTTCAAGGAATCATCCTTCTTTGGATCCTTGGCTGGTGAGGATCGAAGAACCATTTTCGCCATGGATGATAAGAAAAGAGAAGATCGGAATAAGCAGATGAAGAGAGAAGGAGAAGAGAGATACCTGTTCCGATCTTTGAATAAGGATTTAAAGGGAAGTATCGCTCGAATTTAAATGCAAATTGATCCTTATCTCTAACCTCTATATAATGATGATTCTGCAGGTTATCACTTCACTGACGCATGATGTGTAACGGCTAGTCCTGCTCTAACGGCTATATTTACGTTATTTAGTTCGTTGCAGATAAGATAAAAAATATGACTCATTAAGTTGTATTTTATTCCTCATATTTTGGGGGCAATTGTTAGGGATGGATTTTCTAAACCTAAGGATCACGGATCCTCAAGTGCAGCCAGGATCACGGATCCTCAATTCTGTTTGAATTAAGGATCCTCAGAAGACGTTGCAGGATTAAGGATCCAGGATCCTCATTGTTATCCTTACACTAACGGTTGCTTCCACTATATTTAAACTTGTTTTGCAGGAGTATACGTGTTGGACCTAGTCTTGCCGAGATTCCAGGGGAATATGCTCTCAATATTCTGCACGTGCATAGCTTAATGACCGTTTTAGAAGTCGTGGATAGCTTGCACATTTGGCGGATAGTTTGTTACTTAGTTTATTTCTATTTTTAAAGGGGATAACAAACTTGATAGTTAGAACAATTAGCAAACACACACACTCTCGCAAGCTTTCTGCAGCTCATTGGCGATTACATACATTTTGCACACTAGTGATCCTTGTAACAAGCTTGTTATCATCCCGAATTGTAACGATTATTTGATTAATTATAGTTGGTGATCGGTAGTTTCCATCACCCGAGGTTTTTTATGCCAGAGATCATACATTGATCAAGGGCTTTTTCCTCGTATAAATCCTCGTGTCACTTGTTCATTTCATTTACAAGTTGTTCATACATTTGTTCATTGATTCAAGCATCATACCTCACAAAAGAATATTTGGTTGCATTACCCTAGTCTGATTTTTGACCAAAACAATATCCCAAACCTTTTGACTTAAACCAATTTCTATACTTTCAATACTAACTTGTAAATTCAAAGAAATTGTACAATAACAATTAAATAAATATACACAATGAACAACATTGAATAGCCAAAATATTAAGGTTTTATTTATTTATCAAAAGATTAACCCTTCAAAGGTTGTCAAAATTACCTACCCCAAGCATCTACCAGCAATATGTGGCTCGTCCGCTGGGGTAGGTAAAGGGTGTCCATGATAATAAGTTCTAAGTAGTGCAGGAATAGAAAGATGGCAGGATAACAATGGCTTCATCCCCCAAACAGAGGATCCCTCCACCAACTGTCATCCTACCTATTGTTCGAAGGATCAGTGATCCTAAAACCTAAAGCTATTGTTCAAAGTACAGACCAACCATTGTTTAAAAACATCAACAACCAAAAAGCATTAAACCATAAAAAATGGGCTCCGGCCACGTCTAGAAATTTCCATCATCGCCCATTGTTGCAGCCTACACCTTCGCTGCATCATCATCATCACCAGCTGCTCATTCCGCTTGATCCTTCGCTCCACTGCCACCAGCCTCAATTGCCAAGACCTCCTCAGCATCCTCTTCGTCATCCAGCTCCGCCAGCTTCCGCTTCCAAGCTTCTTGGTCCCAGGCAGACTTGTCGAAAGAAGGATCCTCGGCCTCCTTTGCCATTTGAAGCTTGATCTTGAGCATGGCGATTGTAGCAGAGAGTTTCGCCCCTTCCATCACCTCCTCCTTCTCCTGCTGAGCTGTAATTTGGGTCAGGACCAGCTCTCTCTTCACCAGGTTGATCTCATTTTCAAGGGAGGAGATTTTCTTGTCCTTTGCCAGGAACATCTTCTGGAAGTCCAGGTGCTTTTGTTCAGCCTCTTCAGCATGTGAATCCAGGAGCATTTGGATCTCAGCAAATTTCTACACAAGGAAAACACATGTCAGGATCCGTTATCCTCAGAAAAGAAAGACCAGACTTAAGTATCCAGGATCCTTACCTCAGAGACGTTCTCCTCGAACTGGTATTGGAGGAGAGGAAGGCCTTCAAGGGGTTCAGAGGCTTTTCTTTTCTTGGCACCCTTGCTCTGTGTGCTCATGCTTTTAGGGTTTGGGACACTAGGGCTGGCAGCTAGTTGTTTCTTGATGGATTTGGAAGAAGCAAATGCCTCAAGGTCACTGACGCTAAACCTGGAAGCTAATTTTGAGGATTTTCCAGCGCCTACAAATACACAACACAGATAAGTATCCTTATTCTATGTTTATTTAAATATTTAATCATACACAAATTTGAATACTTACTTGACATGGTGAAGGAACCGGAGGATACTTCTTATGAATCCTTTGCTTTGGCTTGAAATGTCCTTACAACAGGATCGAGCGTCCAGAAAGCAGAAACTCTTTCTTTTGTTGCAGGTGTTTCTTGGAAGTGAGAAAGTGAGATAGCTGCAAAAACATAGAGAAGGATCAGTATCCTGAAAAGAAAAAGAGTCCTATTGTGATCCTTGTCTAAGGATCCCATATCCTACCCTGGGTGATCCACTTTTTAGGGAGATCCTTCCCGTCTGGGATTGAATCCCTCCTCACAAAGAAGAAATGGCTCTTCCAGTGGGTGTCGTTTTTGGTGGTTTTGAGGATTGGGTTAGCCTGACCAGGTTTATGCTTGAACAAGAAACGGTGTGAACCATGGCTTACAAGATTTTATAGTTGACTCAACTCGGACATCCCTATTTCTATACCCTCCTGCTCGATGATGTTCTCTATGGTATAAAGAACTCTCCACATCATTGGCATGGCCTGTATGTAGCACATGCCTATGAGTGCGAAGAAAGATTGTGTGAAGGCAGGGAAAGGATAAGAAAACCCTATCAGAAAAGGGGTGGCCGGAAAAGCAACCCAAGTGTCAGAAATACAATCACTCTTCATCGAAGAGTCAAAGGATCGGAAAACGGTTTCAGCCGGAAAGCAATGGCGGATCCGGTCAATTTCTGGATCAGTGAAGCGGCAGAGTTCCAACGAAGGGTTTTTGGTAACGCCTTGGCTTTTCAAAGAACTGTCCTTTTTAGGATCCTTAGCAGGTGAAGATCGGAGAACCATTTTCGCCATGGATGCTCGAGAAAAGAGGATCGGAATAGAAGGATTCAGAGAGAAGGAAATAGAGAATACCTGTTTGATCTCCGGATGAGGATTTAAAGGGATGGAATGCTTGAATTTAAATGCCTCTTGATCCTTATCTCTAACTCTGAATTTATAACGATGAATTTGCAGGTAGTCATGTCGCTGACGTCAGGTTTGCAATGGCTAGTTCGGATATAACGGCTATATTTACGATAATTAGTTCATTGGAGATAAGGCAGAAAATATGACTCATCAAGTTATATTTTATTCCTCATATTTTGGGGGCAATTGTTAGGGATGGATTTTCTAAACCTAAGGATCACGGATTCTCAAGTGCAGTCAGGATCACGGATCCTCAGTTCAGTTTTGAATTAAGGATCCTCGAAAGACGTTGCAGGTTTAAGGATCCAGGATCCTCATTATTATCCTTATACTAACAGTTGTTTCCACTATATTTGAACTTGTTTTGCAGGAGTATCCGAATGGGACTTGCTCTTGCCGAGATTCTAGGGGAATATGCTCCATTATTCTGCACGTGCATGGCTTGTATGACCATTATGGAAGTTGTGGGAAGCTAGCATGATTTGCGGATTGTTAGTTAGCTAGATTATTTCCATTTTTATAAGGGGATAACAAGCTTGAATAGATAGAATAGTTAACAATACACACACTCTCGAGAACTCTCTGCAACTTAATGGCGATTACACATTTTTTGCACACTAGTGATCCTTGTAACAAGCTTGTTATCATCCCGATTTGTAACCTTTACTTGTTTAATATAGTTGGTGATCGGTAGTTTCCATCACCCGAGGTTTTTTGTGCTGGAGATCATATCTTGATCAAGGGCTTTTTCCTCGTATAAATCCTTGTGTCCAACTTTCATTTCATACATACATTGTTCATACATTTGTCCATTCATTCAAGCACCACACCTCACAAAATCGGATTTGGTTGGATTATCCTTGTGTGATTTTTGACCAAAACAATGGCTAAATACAGTTATGGAGAAAGAGATACGGTGAAGTGTTAAATACGCCAAATCTGCGTCAGAAATTTGGAAGGATCTCAAGGTGCGCTTTGGAAAAGAAAGTGCTCTGCGTGCATATGAATTGAAGCAGGCCATCTCGAACACTAAACAAGAAGGAATGACCGTCTCAGCCTATTACACAAAAGTGCGCGGGTTGTGGGATGAGATGCAGTCCTTCTTGCCTACTCCAGTTTGTAAGTGCAGCGGCTGCACTTGTGGTATTGGGAAGTCGCTCCGAGAACTTAGAGAGAAGGAGCAACTTTACGAGTTCCTGATGGGTCTAGATGGAGAGTTCTCTGTCATTAGAACCCAAATTCTTACAACCAAACTCGTGTCGTCCCTAGGGAATGCTTATCACCTCGTTGCAGAGGATGAGCAGCAAAGAACTATCACCGCTTTCCAAGCCTCTGTAAAACGTAGCGGACCATCAAATCAGAACGAATAGAAAGAGGACAAGGGAAGTGCACACTGTGACCATTATGGTAGAGATGGACACATGCGTGATGGTTTTTTCAAACTGGTCGGTTACCGAGAATGGTGGAACGTGAAGAACAAGTGTGAGAAGACTAAGCCGAGGGCAACATGTGCTGAGACAGAACCGGATCTGATTGCAAGTCTGACGAAGGAGCAATGTGAACAATTCCAAAAACACTTTGCTACTGAGAAAAAATCCTCACAAGGTGAACCTCCTCGCACCGCAAACATGGCAGAAAAACTTAGACATGATAATAATTGGATAGTGGATTCCGGATGTAAGGAACACTTTACTTATCGGTCCGATGCACTTGAGAATAGAACCGAGTGCAGAAACGAATCACCGGTAACCATTCCCAATGGAGAAAATGTACCGGTCGAAGGAAAGTGTAGCCATACCTTGCCAAAAGGGACGAGAGTACAAGATGTGATGCATGTTCCAAAATTCACCTTCAATCTCTTATCTGTGAGTAAACTCACAAAGGATTTAAATTGTGCCGTAACTTTTTTTCCGTGTTTCTTTGTTATTCAGGGCTTGCGTTCGAGGAAATTGATTGGAGCGGGTAGGTGCAAGGATGGTCTATATCAAATGGGTATGCTTGGGACTAAAAGAAGAGTTATGATGGTGACGCGTGAACTGTGGCACCAACGACTCGGACACGCTGGTGAGGTGAAGTTATCTCAAATAAATTTCCTTAACAAATTTTCATTTAAAAATAGTGACAATGTTTGTGATTTTTTCATGAAATCTAAGTTTACTAAAATACCTTTTCCCACTAGCACAACTAAAACTAATGCATGTTTCGATCTTATTCATTGCGATATATGAGGGAGATACCGTACACCCTCGTTTACAAAAGCCAACTACTTTTTAACAATAGTTGACGACTATAGCAGGGTCATATGGGTCTCCCTCCTCAAACATAAGTTCGAGGCAAGCACGTGTCTAATTCATTTTTTTAAGATGGTTAAGACACAATTTGAAAAGAACATAAAGAAGATAAGATGCGACAATGGTGGTGAATTTATTTCCAATCACATGATGAACATTTACGTGGAACAAGGGACCACGTTAGAAACAACATGTCCACATACTCCGCAACAAAACAGAGTCGTAGAGAGAAAACACAGACACTTGCTCGACACAGCACGTGCTGTCATGTTTGAGGCAAGTCTCCTTAAAATATTTTGGGGAGAATGTGTCTTGACCGCCACGTACATCATTAATAGGTTACCCTCAAAAGTCATTGAGGACAAAACTCCTGATGAGTTGTTACATGGTGACAAACCAAATTACGATCACATGAGGGTTCTAGGTTGCTTGGCTTATTATTGAAGCATTAAAACAAATGGAGATAAGTTTGAGATAAGGGGAAGACTGGGCGTTTTTATAGGATACCCTAGTGGAACAAAGGGTATAAAATTTTTGATCCGAATGGCAAGATGATCACTTCAAGAGATGTAAGGTTCGCTAAGAGAATTTTTTCGTTTGCCTCGAAAACTGAACAAAATAAACACACAGAAGAAGATGTCTTCACAATCGAAATATATGAAGAAAATGAGTCTCCTGAGCCCGTTGTGACAAGAGCCGAATATTTAGGCCCAAATAATTTGGAAGCCCATTTCAATAAAGAAGTGGAACAAGAGGAACTAAATCAAAACAACCCAAATAACGTTGATGTTGAGGCCAACCATGATGGGCCGGACACTGTTCCCCAACCGCTAACACCAATTGAACCGGTCGCTCATGAGGCCCCACAACAAAAATAATGAAAACATACCCAAGGCTAGGAAAAACGAACAAGAGCTAGACCCGCACATCTCAAAGATTATGGTGTACGGCTTCCCCCATCTATAGACCATGCGCCTCCCGTTCCTATCAAGAATCCTCAACGGTATGTCCCATAGCTAACTTTGTTTCCGATGAAAAATTTTCGAAAACTCATAAAGCGTTCCTTGCGGCCATCGCCGAAAATGATGTGCCAATGAATTTCAAACAGGCCGTGCAGGAACAACATTGGAGAGATGCCATGCAGAGTGAGATAATAGCTCTTGAAGAAAATGGAAAATGGAACTTGGACCATAGAGGATCTTCCCAGTGGTAAGCGAGTTATTGACTCAAAGTGGGTGTACAAAACAAAGTTTAAACCGAATGGCGAAGTAGAAAGGTATAAAGTAAGGCTCATCACCAAGGGATACACTCAAATGTAAGGTGTCGATTACCATGACACTTTTGCACCAGTGGCCAAATTGGTAACCATAAGATGTCTCATTGTCATTGCCATAAAAAGGGATTGGAGTATGCATCAACTTGACGTGAATAACGCGTTCCTACACGGTGACTTGCATGAAGAAGTGTACATGCGAATACCGCAAGGCTATGACAAAGGGGGAGGAACAAAGGTATGCAGGTTGAGGAAGTCGTTATACGGATTGAAACAAGGCTCGAGAGATTGGTATAAAAAATTTATAGCGTCTCTCCTGCAACTTAATTATAAACAATCCATTGCAGACCACTCGCTCTTTATCTACAAAGAAGGAAAAACTTTTGTCACCGTCCTCATATATGTAGACGATGTTATTATGGCAGGGAACGAAGAGAAGAAAATCGAAGAAACAAAGAAGTTCCTAAATGACAAATTCAGCATTAAAGATCTCGGGCTACTAAAATATTTTCTTGGCATAGAAGCCGCTCGAACTAAAGACGGGATAGTGCTAAATCAATGGAATACACTCTTGACATCTTAGAAGATAGTGGAACGCTAGGGTGTAGACCGTGCGCCTTCCCCATGGAACCGAACTTGAAGCTTGAGAAAGGAGATGAAGATGTTTGTGTCGACGCTAGCAAATACAGAAGATTGGTTGGCCGTTTACTTTATCTCCAAGTGACCAGACCAGACCTTGCTTACTCCGTAAGCGTCCTAAGCCAGTTTGTCTCGGACGCTCGGCAAAGTCACTTGGATGTCGCATATCTCTCGCACTTTTTCCTCCTGATAATTTTGTTTACCATTGTCACACCCCAACCGATGGCGGAAACATCGGGGCATGGCATTGAGCGAAACAGATTGTCCATGAGTACCCATAACAACTATTAATTACCAGATATTTAAACGTAATGTCCCATACCATAACATATCTGAATAAAACAGTTATTACAAATAATTGGCTAAAAAACAAACACTGTTCCGACAACTCAGATTTAGCGTGACATAACTAGACCCCTAGCTTGATTCACCAAAGCACAGCATTCCTAGCATCTTAAGCACCTGTCCCATACGTTAAAATAGAGGTCAATACACATAGTGTAAAGGTGAGCATACAAGTTTAGTAGTATAATAGTATTCGAAATCGTTTACGCATAACCAGCATGTAACATGTAGCAAAGTGAAGACTAGTAGGTTATCAACAATGAAATATGCACAGACGTGACTGCGAGTTGTAGAATGCGCAACACATATCCCCACTGGGACACGTGAAGTAAATCCCTTAACAACCCCTGTCCACGACAGGTGCTGAGTCCAAACTATAGTACTATCGTTGCTAAGGTGTCAGACAACAATCATTGTGTAAACATAACATACAAGCATTCATCGAATAACACGTAGCATGCAATAACGGTCAGTGTATAAATAGTGTTTGCGTTGTGTGTCGATTGTGATTTGAATAAGTAACGTATGTAACACCCAAAAGTGCGTAAAGCAAAAAGGGTTCGAGTATACTCACTGATTGTGTTTAAGTAAATAAACACTCTCTTGGATTGAAGGGAGCGCTGAGAGATTAGCCTGAACAGTTAATGATAGCATAAGCGAAGAACGGCACGATAAATGGTGCGAAAGAACTAAGTGACGCATGGCAATCCGATCGGATGGCAATCCGATAGGATGGTAATTCGATCGGATGTCAATCCGTTCGGATGGTCATCCGATCGGATGGCCATTCGTTCGGATTGACATGCGTTTGGGATGGATGTGTTATGTATGATGGCTTTGAAGTTTTTGTTGTAGCATTTTAAAATCAGAGAAGTATCTCTACCTTTCAGGTCGTCGTTCGATTGGAAGGCGATCCGATTGGCGAGACATTTCAGTTGAGAACAAGTTCACAGCAGGATGGTCATTCGATCGGACGGTCTTCCGATCGGATGACAATCCGTTAGAAACTGATGATCTTTGAAAATTATGAAAATGTTTAATTGTTGGAGATCCAAACGTCAACCGATCGGATTGTCGTTCGATCGGATGGCAATCCGATCGGACGGTAATCCGTTCAAAATTAAGATCTTTGAAAGTTTGAAAATGCTTTAAGTGTGGGAGCTCAAGTGCAATCCAATCGGATTGTTGTTCGATCGGATGGCAATCCGAGCGGATGGCAATCCGTCCCAACGAATCTGATCATCTTGAAACTTGAATATTTTGGAAAGTTTGCGGTTTGATCGAGACGGTATGACAACGTGTTAAACAACGAAAACTCTATCAGACCCAGATTACCCGATCGAACGGAATCACCCCAATCCGATCAGTTAACTGTTCATGACGGTTTTCATGTTCAACCCGAAATCGGTTGTCTCTTTGATAGAAATCGGATTTCAGACCTACACTTCACTGAGAAATGAGTAGAAGACCTGAACGAGCTTCGATTCTATCGGTTTTGAGTGCATTGAGTGTAAAAGAGTTGAAAGAAAGTTGGAAAAGTATCTCTCAATCCTTTTTCCTTTGAAAATGTTTAGATCCATGCGAAAACAATGTTTAATCATGTGGAAACACTTCAGATCTGAGTTATTCTTGGTGGAATGAGGTCAAATCTTTGAAGTTCATAAGACTCCATGATGACATCACCCTAGAACACCTCAAATCCGCTGATTTCACGGTTAAAAGTTAAGATTCAAAGGTGAAAATGATGAAGAAGTGTGTGTAGATCATAGATGTACAAGATTTGGGTTGAAAACTTACAAGAATCGCGAGAAATCGAGAGAAAAGAGGGCTTGAGCGTGCTGGTCGAACGAGAGAGTTGTCAGGTTGCCAAAAGAGGAAAGTGGAGTGCAAGTGTTGGATTGGATGGCACTTCGATCGGATTGCCATCCGATCGGATGACCATTCGATCGAATGGTCATTCGATCGAAGTGGTCTGGCGAGTTGGATTTCGACGTTTCGTTTCGTGTTTTAAGCCTTGCGATGCGTTTAAGCGGGTATTGATTATGCGATGCGATTTAAACATTAATTACAAATAACTTAATCGATAGTCACATAAATACTATATCTAACATACAATCATCATAATTAACTTGCGTTTAGCGTTTGTGATTGAATTGCGTTGCGATAGTGTTGCGATTGCGTTTCGATTAATCACCACAGACATAAAGTAAACATGCACAAGTAACACATAAATAACACACACACGTAAAACAATATACAGAATCATAGGTTATGTTCATGATTGCGATTGCGATGCGATTAGCGATAAAGCGCTATAAGGATCGATTAAACCTCGATTATTAATAGATACTCCACATAATACAACTAAATAAAATAAAATACATGATTGGATTGCAAGTCAAGAAGCACAAATCAGTAGTTAAGCAAGGAGTGACAGATCGCAACTAGCAATCTTTTCTTCCTTTGACTTTGACTTGTATTTTGACTTTCGTAACACGGGGTGTTACAACCATTTACTTGTTTCCTTTCTTGTTTCATTCTTTTGCCTATTTAGGCACCTTTCTTACTTGTAAACATGTATCAGAACATACAGAAAACATTTAACCAAAACCTTTAAATAGACAACGTCGAAATTATTAATTAATACAGCTACTATAGTGAGGTCAACGTGAATCACGTTATTAAAACTAAGGCCTTTGGGTATACTGTAACCTAACTTAACTCCACCTAAGTGACATATCAACTTTTTTTCCTCATTTCACTTTGTCCCACTCTAAGGAAATGGTTTAACATGTTAACACATAACTCACTTAATGCACTTTAACATTAGGTTTTTGTCTAAAAATGAAAATAATAATTAATTCAATTTCTTAACATTGGGTTAACATGTTAACACATAACTCATTTAATGCACTTTAACACAAGGAGGGAGTGGTTTGCAATATTAGTTAACATGTCATGTCATTGTTAACACTCAAGATGTTAGAGTACACCCCATGACCTAATAGTGAAAAGAAAGGAGACAGATGAATATTGAACAAGCTTTTGATTACAATTATCCTATATATTAATAAACCAACCTTATGAATAGTAAAATAGTAACATCACCATTCAAATCTTGACAAGTACATCCACTCACATATAGACACGTGACAAGTTAATGAATATGAATAATTTTTGCCAAACACCCCTACCCACCCGAAACACTACCCACCCGAAAACATCCCTCCACCCGCAACACTACCCACCTGAAACACCCCTACCACCCGAAACACCCCTACCCACCCGAAATACCACCCCCTTGGACAAAACACTTCTGGAGAAAACACTACCACCCGAAACACCATCTGAATGGGCCTTTGGCCCAGCGATCAATAATATATATTTTACCACCCGAAACACCCTCTGAATGGGCCTTTTGCCCAGCGATTAATTATATTTATATATTTTTTAAGATTACAAATTAAATGTTTTTAAAGAAAAATAGTTAGAATTAGATTAGAATTATTTAAAATTAGTAACATGATTAAGAGATGAGCAAATGGTATCGGGTATAGGTACCGGTCTAATATTGAAAATTTTTAGTTCGGGAAATTCGGTACTTCTAACCAATACCATTTGCTCATCCCTGATTACGGGTACCGTACAAACACCAACGGTATCGTACAATTTTTTTATTGATTTTCTTCAACTTTAGTGTTTTTTTTAGTTTAGGGATGAGCTCGGTGCCAACCGATACTAAATTGGTGCTGGTACCCAAAATACCGGTTACGGTACAGGTATATGAAGGTAAAAACTAGTAGCAAACCGGTACTAGGAACGCCAAAAGTTAAAACTGAATTGACTTAAAATCTTTCGGTTCGGGAAATTTGGTACCGTTACCCAATACCATTTGTTCATCTCTGACCACGGGTTTCATACGAACAACATCATTACCATAAAACTTTTTTTGTTGATTTTCTTTCGGTTATACCATTTGCTCATCCCTGATCACGGGTATCGTACAAACACCAACGGTATCGTGCAACTTTTTTTATTGATTTTCTTCAACTTTTAGTGTTTTCTTTTTTTTAGTTTAAGGGCTAGGGATGAGCTCGGTGACAACTGATACTAAATTGGTACTGGTATCGAAAATACCGGTTACGGTACAGGTATATGAAGGTAAAAACTGGTAGCAAACCGGTACCAGGAAAGCAAAAGGTTGCTACCGAATTTACTTAAAATCTTTCAGTTCGGGAAATTCGGTACCGGTACCCAATACCATTTGCTCATCTCTGACCGCGGGTTTCATACGAACAACATCATTACCATAAAACTTTTTTTGTTGATTTTCTTTCGGTTATCTTATACTGTTTTTTTTTTTCTACATTTTCTTTTTATTCTTGTCAGCGGTTCTGTGCGTAACGCGCTCGTAGTGATTTCAAAACACATGTAAACACAGACTAAATGACAAAAGAAGTTCGCCGCAACGCGGCCATAGTAATAAACCTAGTTTAGTTTATTATCTAGTTGGTTATTTATAATCGAATATTCAACACCTAAATATTTTCTACAATGTTGTAAATCATGAATCTCCCTACCATTATTTATACTATTTTGGAAAATGGTATTGCTTCTATCCACTACTATGAGATAATTTTTTTAAGAACGAAAGCTTACCAATCCATCTAATTTTTAGCTTCTAATTGTACTCTACGTCCACTACATAACTTGAACCTTAACTTTAAGAAAAAACACGGTATTTAAGACATCAAAATACAACTAAACTAAATACCCTTTACGAACATATAGTACACAGAATCAATTTGCTTTTGGTAAATATGGAGTAAACTTTTCCGTGTTGGCGGTTCACTTTAATATTGGGCAATGTCATTTTCCATCTTTTATTTTATTTTTGCAGAATAACTTTCCTTTATTAAAAATATTAAACTATATATAGTGTCCTTATCAAGGAAAAAAATCATTTGGACAACCAGCAATTTGGGTATTTTCAATTATAGTCTTTCTAATAATGATGAATAATAACATTTATGGTAGACAGATTTATATATATATATATATATATAGGGAGAAGATCATGCGAGAACCACCTCTTATTGCGAGAACCGCGAGAACCAATGTGAACACAACAAAAAATGCCTAAAAATAGCTAAAAATCACACAAATTTTTTTTTAAATATTTTTTATATAAAAATCGCTACTTTTCGAAGCAAAAAAAAAATTAAATTTTTTTTTTGCCACTAAAAGTAGTGATTTGAGCATAAAAAAATATTAAAAAAAAAAATTTAGATTTTTTTTTGATTTTTTTAGATTTTTTTAGGTTTTTTTGGGGTTTAGTTTTTAGCATTTTAGCTTGGGGTGGGGGGGTTTAGGTTTTTGGGTGGTGGGGGAGGGGGAGGGGGTTTAGGTTTTTTTTTTTTTGGGGGGGGGGGGGGGTTAGGTTTTTTTATGTTTTTTTTTTATGTTTTTTTAGCTATTTTAGGTTGTGTTCACATTGGTTCTCGCGGTTCTCACAATAAGGGTGGTTCTCGCATGAGCCACTCCCTATATATATATATATATATAATGTAACTATCTATAGAAAACCCACTTTTATTTAGAAAACTTGGGAAACTCTAACCTCCCGAATTTAAAAAAAAAAAAATTACACATGTTATATACATGTTTTTAAGGGTTTTGGGCAAAAAAAAATCAAAAAAGCGCCGAGTAGATATTTAAAAAAAAATACACAAGTTTTGGTGTAACACATGTTACAAATATGTCAGATGAATGTAACATATGTTACACCAAAACTTGTTTATTTTTTTTTTAAATATCTACTCGGCGCTTTTTTGATTTTTTTTGCCCAAAACCCTTAAAAACATGTATAAATTTTTTCAAAAAAAAAAAAAACATCGGGAGCTTTGAGTTTCCCGGGTTTTCTAAATTAAAGTGGGTTTTCTATACATCCTTCCCCTATATATATATAAGGGACCGCTAAAATGAAAATCGCCTCCAGTTGTAAGAACCACGAGAACCACTCTCAACCAATCAGATTATGACAACTAAAAGGGTATTTTGGTCTTTTACCCCAAATGTCAAATCCCCCTCTCTTTCTCCATTTAATGCCACCAGAAAATGTCTCTCTCCTCTTTTTTATTTCCTTTAATATGCCTCTCTCTTTCTACACTCCTTCAAATAGTAGAGCATCATCTTCTCATCTTCAGTAACCCACAACAATTCACCACCTGCAACCCACCCCCCTTCCGTCAACCACACTTCCGGCACCCACCAACCACCGATGAACAGGCAGCCGTCAACCACTCTTCACTCCTCCCCTGCTCTCTCACTCCTGCAAACCCTAACCCAAACACCTCTCTCTCTTCCTCAAGTTCCTCCCTCACCACTCTTCACTCCTCCCCTGCTCTCTCACTCCGGCGACAACCCAAGAGATGAGACAGCCGGCCACCCTGTCGTGGTGGGCCGGCGATAGTGATGACGCAGACAAGCACACCCACCCGATTCGAGAGAGAAAGAGAGAGAGGGGGAGACGCGTCGGAGAGGGGGATAGATCGACGGACGGCGGCGTTGGTTCGCCGATCGGAGCAGCAGTGGAGGTGGGTCGAAGCTCCGGCAGCCGTGTAACCGGCTAAATCTTTTCGACTTCCTCGTTTCTTTAAGATATTTCCCAGATCCATGTTTCTTTGTTTTTTTTTTTTGGCCGGTACTGATCGTTTTCAGGTGGTGTCGTTTTGGTTCAGGTTTTTTTTTGGTCGGTTCCCATATCCATGTTTCTTTGTTTTTTTTCTTTAAGATATTTCCCAGATCCATGATGATGTTTAACAGTTGAGGGGCCCCTAACAGTTGATAACCGATGAGATGATGAAGACAGTGATGGCACGGCAGTGGTGGTGTCGTTTTGGTTCAGGTTTTAGTTTGGTTCACGACGAGTCACGGTTCCAGTACGAGTAGTTCGGGCCAGACTCAAGTATGGTTCAAGTTTTTGTTCGGGTCAGCCATGGGTCGAGTTTCGGGTCAGTGGGTGCGGGTTTGTGTCGCAACCCCCGCCCCCTATCTGTCCCGGGAACGGGCGGCCGCGAGCTTCGGTGTTGGTGGTATCGGTGTTTAATAATTTGGCAGCGGAATTTACATCAGAACCTTAGTTAGGAAATATTTTATCAGAGTAAAACACCACATTTTATATAAATAAATACATTGGGACAAAACCCAAGTTTTCATTACAAACTGATTTATAGGGATAAATCTCATTTTATTGAAATAAAACGCCTTCTTTATTTAGGTAACTTTTATAGCCACTTTTCCAAGCCTTCAGTGCTGTCCAGCTGGCTTCTAATTGGCTTTCACATTGTGTTACCTAAAACGCATTTAAAAACATTTTGTCAGTGGGAAATACTGGTGAGTGAATCCCAGTTTAATCAAGAAAAGTTTTATTAAATTAAACAGTATTGAGAGCGATTACAATGTTTACATCTACCCAATTACTCATTCAGTACTGTCAATCCTGACTGGTGGGTCATATTACACATTGTCTAACTCTTCGTCCAATGGTAACGTGTCTCACATTTTGTATACAAAACCCCAACAAACCGGCAGTAATTGTAGAATTACAAAGACTCAATCACTGCTAAATTGCATTGTAAAATATTTAAGGTTTTGTAAAAAATGTTTACAAAAAGGAGATTACTCACATTGATGTTTTAGGTTTTCTGTAAGGATTTCATGGGAATTATCTATAATTTACACAAATTCACACGTGTTAGTATAATAACCCATTTTAACATTAGTAATACCCTCCCCGAGACGGCATTCCAACGACTACGTCGGACAGAATCACGACAGTCGTTACGGAACCCGAGATCAATCGGGCAGCGTATCTAATACGTATCCAGGGGTTATGATACTTACAACGGAGCAGAACTTCGTTATTTAGGGGGGTATTATGCCTGGAAATTATGTTATCTATTCAAAAATTCGTTGAGAGAGAAAGAAGTGTGTGTGAGCGTCGGAAACTGAAAGCCAACAGCCCCTATTTATAGTTCTGGTCGACAGGTCTGTCGCGCCCCGCGACGCCCCAAGGCTTTAGCCTTCGCGGGCCGCGACGTAGGGGCCTAGGGCGTAGGGTGGTCCGGTCATCCACCTAGACTCGACATGAAGCTGCCACGTGGCAGCTTAGGGTGAGGCTGCGTAGCAAGGCTGTCGCGCCCCGCGTAGGCCTTGTGCCTTTTCCGTCGTGGGCCGCGAGGCCATATATTTGTTTATTTTATTTGATTTTTGATTAAATTTACGTATTCGGGGTCCGTTTTAGCGTATGGGGTGTATTTTAGGACCTATTAGGGTATTTTAAAATATATTAGGGTGTCGGAAAAATTTCGAGGGCTGTTATATCCTCCCCACCTTGTTTTAGAGCTCGTCCTCGAGATCTACTGGAATAGGTGCGGATATTTCTTTTGCATTTCTGATTCAAGTTCCCATGTGTATTCTTGTCACACCCCAACCGATGGCGGAAACATCGGGGTGCGAGCACTAAGCGTTCAGATTGCTCATGAGATTCTATAACACTAGACATTTCAATAGTATTAAGTAGATTGCATAAATAGATTGTCTAGAACAGAAACAAGTATTATCAAATTACATCACCAAATAATAGTTCAAATTGTTCAAAAACTAGGTTATCTAGGCGACGTTTCTAGCAACCTATCAGCCTGCAACATGTATTAAAATATCAATACAAAAGTATTGGCGAGTATACAAGTTTGATAATAGAATAATAGATTAAAACAACTCATATCCACAATGTAAGTATAAAATAGTTTCAGCCGTGCTAGTGTCGTAGTCCATGCATTGATAGCCCAAGTATCCCGATGCTTTAGTGTTTACCCAAGACTCAAGGTAAACTAGAATCCTCCTAACAATACCCCCTGAGAATAATGGGAGAGGTGCACCCCCTATAGCGCTACTATTGTTAAGGCGGAACTACACACTCTGGATTAAACGTCACATAGCACAAATAGAATACAAGAATGCACAAGTTTTCACATACACATAGGATAGAGTTTAGATTGTAAAAGGTTCAAGTTTATATAGAATACATGTTACACCCCAAAGTTTAAGAGTAAAAAGGGGGATCGAGTATACTCACAGTGATTGCTTAACAGTTGCAACTGTTATTGGATCAAAGGGAGCTCTTTTTAGAATTAGCCTGATTAGATTACAATAGGATAAGAGTCGGGCAGAATAACGAGGTTGCTCAAAGTGCCAAATTGGTCATTGGATCGGATGGCTGTCCGATCGGATGGCTATCCGATCGGATTGCCGGATTGCCGGTCGACCGGATGACACATTAGTGTGAGAAGACAGATGGCTGCCCGATCGGATGGCCATCCGATCGGGTTGACACTTAAGTGACGAGGGGATAGGAGGGCTGCCCGATCGGATGGCCATCCGATCGGGTTGCCACTTACCTTGTAATTTGGAGAATAAGGTGGCTGCCCGATCGGACAACTGTTCGATCGGGTTGCCACTCGATCCGAATGATTTGTATCTTAATCGGATGGTTGCCCGATCGAACGGCTGTCCGATCGGATTGCCATCTGATCAAGATCTCCAAGTTTTGAAAAGTTATTAAGTGTTGAAATATTTCAAGGGCAAGTGTCACCTGATAGGGTGGCTGTCCGATCGGACAGCTGTCCGTTCGGGTTGCCGCTCGATCGGGCGACCCTTGTTCTTGTCTACCATTTTTGTAAAAATTTCTAAGTTTCTAGTTTAACGGTGACGGTACGACACGTATCTAGACAACGGTAACCCTATCAGCTCACAACCGTTCTGATCGGTGGGAACCACCCCTGACCGATCAGTTGTATGTCTCTGACGGGTTTATGTCGGAATCCGTGCTTTTCTCGTCTTTTCCGGTAAAGATTTAGATCAACACCAAGTCTAGACTAATCATCAGATCTACAGTTAGTGTAGACCCGGTTCCCACCGAATAAAGTAAAAGTTTGAGAAAAAGATGATGATATTCAAGTTTTATAGGAAAAAGTCTAGATTTAGCTTGGATTTAGTGTGAAAACGCATGAAATAGCTTAGATCCGAGCTAGATCTTGCTCAGAATGACATCACATGACAGTTTGTACAAACCCCCATGATGACATCACCCTCAAGAACTAAGATTTGAGAGATTTCACGGTGAAAAGTGTGATTTCAAGTGAGAATCACGTAGAGAATGATGTGTAGAGCGAGAAAGTACAAAGATCTAGCTTGAAACGTACCGAAATCGAAGAGAAAATGAAGAAATGAGAAGGTAGAGTGTCTGGGACGAGCAGAGCTATCATATCATTGAAAATGGTGATGTGACAGGCCTATTTATAGGGGAAGAGTGTGTGAAGGAGACAAGTGTTCACGGGTCGGATGGCAGTCCGATCGGACGGTCATCCGGTAAGGTGACAATCCTATCGGATGACAATTCGATCGGATGGCAATCCGATCGGATTGCCATTCTGGCCAATCCAATCTTTCCGTGTTTCCCGTTTTTGATTCGTTTTGCGAGTTAGCTTAGGCGTTGCGTATTATTTGAACAATAGAATAACTAGATTACAACACACACATCAAAAGTTTACAAAATTAATAGATTCCGCCAGTGACAAGGCTCTAGTCTCTCGTTCAACCAAGAATCAAGTTTCACGAGTCTAAAGAGTCAGGCACCAAATAGATTTAGATATTCCAACATAGATTTAGGCATTCCATTATAGATTTAGACATTCCAATATAGATTTAGGCATTCTATCATAGATTTAGACATTCCAATATAGATTTAGGCATTCCAGATATAGAATTAGGCATTCCAAGCATATAGATATAGACATTCCCAAGATATAGACATTTCACACGTAGTTTTAGGCATTTCAAGCATATAACATAGACTTTCACATAGATTAGGGGCTTAGAATGACAAATAGACAAACTTCAGGGACTAATCTTGACAAAGTCCTAAAGTTTAGGGACGCTGGGCGTTACAATTCTGGTCCTCTTTTGGAGTCCAATTTTACTTTGACTAGAACCAATCTCTTGTGCTTGAGGTTCTTAATTTTCCTGTCTTCAATTTGTAGAGGCCTCTCTACAAACTTTAACTGCTCATTTACCTCTATGTCCTTAAGAGGTACTACCAGTGATTCATCAGCTAAGCATTTCTTGAGATTAGATACATGAAATACATCATGTATTCCTGCCATTTCCTCTGGCAGTTGTAGCTGATAAGCTACAGGTCCTATTTTTCTAATAATCTTAAAAGGTCCAACATACCTGGGACTTAGCTTTCCCCTTTTGATGAATCTGACTACTCCTTTCCAAGGAGAGACTTTTAATAGTACTTTATCTCCTACCTGAAATTCTAATGGCTTGCGTCTGTTATCTGCATAGCTCTTTTGTCGATCGCGTGCTGCTTTCAGTCGTTCCTTGACTTCAATGATCTTGTCGGTTGTTTCTTGCACTATCTCAGGTCCAGATAGTTGCTTTTCCCTAATTTCTGCCCAACAGACTGGGGTTCGGCACTTTCATCCATAAAGTGCTTCGAATGGTGCAGCATTGATACTTGTGTGATAACTGTTATTATAAAAAAATTCTATTAAATGTAAGTGTTCATCCCAATTACCTCCGAAATCAATTACACAAGCTCTAAGCATGTCCTCCATTGTCTGGATCGTCCTTTCGCTTTGTCCGTCCGCTTGAGGATGGTAAGCCGTGCTTAGATTTAACTTGGTTCCCATTGCTTTTTGGAAACTTGTCCAAAAATGAGAGGTAAAACGACTATCCCTATCAGAAACAATTGATAAAGGAATTCCATGTAATGAAACTATTTCATTTACATACAATTTAGCTAACTGTTCCATACTAAAAGTTTCCTTCATTGGTAGCAAATGGCTGACTTAGTTAGCCTGTCTACAATCACCCAGATTGTATCATTACCTTTCCTTGTCTTGGGTAATTTGGTAACAAAATCCATTGTTATAAATTCCCATTTCCATACGGGCATTTCTAACTGTTGCAATAAACCTGAGGGTTTCTGATGTTCAGCTTTGACTTGCGAACATGTTAAACACTTAGAAACATAAGCAGCTATATCCCTTTTCATTCCTATCCACCAAAAATTCTTTCTTAAATCCTGATACATCTTATCACTTCCAGGATGCATCGTATATTTAGACTTATCGGCTTCTTCTAATATATGGTGACGTAGGTTTCCTAATTTAGGTATCCACATTCTATTCTTATGGAATCTCCAAATTCCATTGGTTCCTTGTTCTAATTCTTTAATCATTCCTTTTAATTTTTCAGTATCGTCCTTGATAACTGATTCTTGTGCTTTTCTAATTTGTTAATTTAAATCTACTTGTAGATTTAATTTAAGAGAACGTACCCTTTTTGGGTTTTCATGATACTTACGGCTTAAAGCATTAGCCACTACATTTGCCTTTCCTGCATGGTACTGGATATTGCAATCATAATCGCTAAGAATCTCCATCCAGCGTCTTTGTCTCATATTCAACTCCTTTTGCCCGAAAACGTACCTTAAACTCTTATGATCAGTGAAAATAGTAAACTTACTGCCATAAAGGTAATGTCTCCAAATCTTAAGGGCAAAAATTATGGCTCCTAATTCCAAATCATGGGTTGAATAATTCTCTTCATGATTCTTAAGTTGTCTAGACGCACAAGCTATAACTTTTTGACGTTGCATCAATACACATCCATAACCTAACTTAGAAGCGTCACGGTAGACTACAAAATCTTCAGTTCCTTCTGGTAACGCTAGTATGGGTGCATGGGTTAATCTTTGCTTAAGAATTCTAAAGGCTTCTCCTTGTTTTGGTCCCCATTCAAACTTAACATATTTACAGGTTAACTTAGTTAAGGGAATGACTATTCTAGAAAAATCTTGAATAAATCTTCTATAATAACCAGCCAATCCTAAGAAACTTCTAACCTCGGTTGGTGACTCAGGAGTTTTCCATTTGGTAATTTCCTCGATCTTGGTGGGGTCTACATGAATTCCTTCATGATCGACTAAATGTCCAAGAAACTGTACATGTTCTAACCAAAACTCGCACTTAGAGAATTTAGCATAAAGCTTTTCCTTTCTTAGTAAACTTAGAAGTGCGTGCAAATGCTTTGCATGTTCTACTTTACTCTTAGAGTAAATGAGAATATCATCTATGAAGACAATTATGAATTTATCCAAATAGGGCTTACATATTCGGTTCATCATGACCATAAATGCAGCTGGGGCATTGGTTAAACCAAATGACATGACAGTAAATTCATAATGGCCATACCTTGTTCTGAATGCGGTTTTAGGAATGTCCTCTTCCTGTACCTTTAATTGATGATATCTTTACCTTAAATCGATTTTAGAGAAAAATCGAGCTCCTTGCAACTGATCGAACAGATCATCGATTTTTGGTAATGGGTACCAGTTCTTAATCGTGACCTTGTTCAATTCACGGTAGTCAATGCACATACGCATTGATCCGTCCTTCTTTTTGACGAATAAAATCGGTGCTCCCCATGGCGATGAGCTTGGCTGTATGAATCCTTTCTCCAGCAATTCGTCTAATTGTTTCTTCAGTTCTTGCATTTATGCAGGTGACAAACGGTAAGGTGCTTTGGAAATTGGTGTTGTCCTTGGTAGTAGGTGGATTCTGAATTCGACTTCCCTGTCCGGTGGTAGTCCTGGTAATTCTTCTGGGAATACATCTGAAAACTGAGACACTACTGGAATATCCTTTAGTTCTTTTCCTTTAGTGTTAGTGATTATAGAAATCAAATACACTATAGATCCTTTTCTTATATAACTTGTTGTTTTCATCACAGAGATGAATTTTGTGGATCTAGATGGTTTATCTCCTTTAATTGTGATCTTTTCACCCCTTGGTGAATTTACTTGAATTGACTTTTGATCACATAAAATACTAGCTTTATTGGCTATTAACCAATCCATTCCTAATACAACATCAAATCCTGCCAGATTCATTGGGTAAAGATTTGCCATAAATTTTTGACTTAAAAACTCTATTCTTGCTCCCTGCAAGATTTCAGAAATCCTAACGGTTTCCCCATTCGCTGTCTCTACTAGACATTCTTGTGGGAGTTTAGTTAATGACTGATTTAGAAGTTTGCAAAATGAAGTATTAATAAAACTTTGGTTCGCACAAGAGTCAAAAAATACTTTAGCAAAAACATCATTAACTAAAAACATACCGGCTATCACGTCTGGAATCATCTTGGCTTCATCTGCAGTCAGAACAAATGCTCTATCATTCTTGGTGTTCTTGTTGTTTGTAGCTGGAGCTAATTTCGGACAATTTGGCTTGATGTGGCCTTGTTCTCCGCAGTTGTAGCATATCCTGTTGTTGAGTTTCTTCCTGCAGTCTTCTTTCTTGTGTCCAGATATTTTGCAAAAATTGCAGTATATGGAGCATCTTCCAGAATGTGTAACGCCCCAAAATCCGAATGTTTATATTTACCGTGTGTTCCTATATGACACGTCATGAAATAAATAACTAGGCTATTTAACCTAGTTAAATATATGGTAAAATTATTAAAAGATGGAAGTAGTGCACGTTATGTTAAGTGGCAAACATGAGGGGTTAAATGGAACAAGATTAAAGTTGAGTTATTAAAATGAAAGTTCAACAAATACAAACACACACTTCGTGTGTGTTCACGAATGTTCAGGAGCTCCAAAGAGCTCTAACCCTAAACTCAACTAAATCACCAAATTGAAGGGTGAATCGAAGCTCAAATTCAAGAAGGAACACAGATTAATGATCACCTTCACGAGGGGATCATAAGGTATGTCTTAAATCTAAGATTGGTGATCATGTGTGAAGTGGGTTATGTTCAAATCCGTGAGTTAATATGAAATTGATCATGTACAAGGGTTAGAATCATCGTATAGAACATGGGTTACGTATGGTTTGTGTTAATTTGATGATTAGGGGTGAAACCCGTTAGTTAGGGTGAAGATGATGACTAAAATCATTACCTATGTCCAAGTCTTGTTGAAATATTGATGTATTATGTGGGTATGATGAATTCTTGTTGGATGAATTAGGAGAAATGTGATGATAATATGTTTGATGTTTACTTGGGAATGATACATGATGATTAGTAGTATGATTTGATGAATTATATATGAACTTAGAAGATCATGCATGAATTAGTGGTACGTTATGCTTAGAAGGTGTTACGCACACCAAGCGTATAATAAAATGCATATAGTGTCGTCCGTATCGTCTATTATGATGTTACGGGTATATGATGATAAGTTGATAGTTAAATATAGTTGATAGTTGACTCTTGAAAGTCAACTAAGCATAAGAAACATGATTTGACTCATTGACGTAAAGGTAGGATTTTAGGAAGTCGTATGGTACATGTTATATCAATATGTGCTAAATGTAATGACATGATGGATTACATGAGTTGGAAAGAATACGAATGTGGTTATATGTGTTATGCTTGTTAGAAGTGATTAATGAAAGGCAAATGTGAATTATGCGATCGATAGGATCGTTAACATGTACAAGTGTGTATGCTAATAAGAATGTGATTTCGATGACATGGAAGTATAGGGATCATGTCGAGAAATCAAGCACGGAAGGATAACGGGTCAAGAAGAGACAAGGAAGTGGATACGAGCACGGACGCATAAGGTAAGTGATTTCCGTAATCACTTTTTAGTTGTTTATGTAAAGATATGTGTTAGTTAAATTAAAGTATGGTAATTGAGGTCAAAGAAGGATGGATAGTATGAAATTGATGATTTTGGTTAAGTAGATATAACGGATCAAAATGAGGTCTTTTAGTTATAACGAAATGTAAAGTAAGAATTGGCTGCGGTATATTAACCGGGTAAAAAGGGTAGGAATGCACATAGGTACGCTAATTGGTAAACGGAAATGCGGATAAGTAGTCGAAAGACTCGGTTGTGAGTTGTGGTTAATGAGTAAACATTCTCGCGAATGAAACTTGGATTAACAAAGGATGAAGTAGTATAATTGAATAAAATGAATGACTTAACGCATAGCGGGCATTGGGTGCGTAAACCCCAAGTACGAAACTCCGGATAATGTAAAAGTATTATGGATATAATGTTCATGTAAGTTTTGGGTTTAAACGAGTGTGTTGTTTGATGAAAACATGAACGGGTCGAATAAATTGTAAATGAATAATAAGCCGTTAGCGCGTAAGTTAAGAATTTCCTTAATCCGGATGTGAGATTTTGGGTCCACATGATAGAGGACCAAATTACGAGCATGTAGGAAGAAACGGGAGGTTAAACGGGTAAACGGGTCGAAAGTTATGCGAGTTTTAGTGCGTATGAACGATGGAAGCAAAACTGCAGGAAAATGGCAAATCGGAGGGGCGTCGCCGACGCCAGTAGGGCCGTCGCCGACGCCAAGGGGAGATGGTGGTTTTGGGCGACGCCTTAAGTCGCTGTCTACGCGAATTGACCCGACGCGAGGTGGCGCACGGTCTTGCATTTCCGAGTAAACAATTGCACTGGCTTGTGCACTACCAGTGCCCCTGACGTCGTAGGATCCGCACGGTCGTGCGGTTGGGACGCATGGTCGTGCGTCAGTTTCCAGTTCAACCGAATGTGCAGAATTCATCTGTAATCAGTCTTGTAACCTACAAGGAGTCCCGAATTGTATTCTAAGCTCATTTTAGAGTGTTTATGAGATGCGATGAGCGTGTACGCAAGCATAAAATGGAACGAATTAAGTAGAAAGGCATAGGTAAATATAAGTATGGATTTACCTACATGATTAGTAAAAGAGAATCCTTGGGCAAACGCGTTAAGAAACGTATGTATGCGAGTAGGTATGTATGTATGTAGTTATGTATGTAGGTATGTATGTATGTATGTATGCGAGTAGGTATGTATGTAATTATGTATGTATGTAAGTACGTATGTGAAGACGTAATCATGTATGTATGTAAATAGATGCGTAGGTATGGAAGTAAAGGTATGTATGTATGTACGTAGTTATGTATGTATTGTATATGTGGTTTCAATACATTTATGTGTTGACGATTATTCACAATGTGCCTCGAGAATGAAACGTAATGCAAGTACATTATTGAAGTTTCGCCAAGGATTAGACACCCAGATGGAATGCTTAAAACTAGAAAGTTAACAGGATGAGAAGTATATGTGAATAGAACATAGCAAGGCTACATTATTATGAATCTTGTTTGTACATAAGTATGCTAATGATGCGTATGTTTGTGGTGGGTGCAGGTTGTACGAATCACGGATTATCCTCACAAGGAGTAGCGATCGAAGACCGAGTCACAAGATAGATTGTACGGGAATGTTTAATTATGTAATTTAGTGATGATAAGTTATGTTTTTATATTATAAAATGAATTTTAAGAATGTCAAGACGTATAAAATCTAAGAAATTTTATGGTACGAATTTACGCTGCGACTTTTGTCAAATACGTATTAGGGTCTTACAAGTTGGTATCAGAGCCCTGGTTTGAGAGAATCAAGCACAAGAAGGTAATTACTTGAACTCAAACCTGTGTGCTCTTGTGATAAGGAACCCGTACAATCCGAGACTCGGTCAAGATCCAAAGGTAAGCATGATTGATTGAAGAGGATGATCTGTGAATGCAGTCTAGGATGAATACTAAGGCAGGCAAAGAGGTAATAAGACAAATTTGAATCCAGGTACGTAAATTCAATATGTGGGTATATGAAATGGTAAAACGCATTAAGGGAAGGAAAATTCTAAGTGAAAGACAATGATAGTATAGTAATGAAGTACTGAAAGTGATACACGCGCTGAAACCTAAGTCTTCGGACATAAGGTGACAATTACATGAAGGCACGAAACTAGTATGTGGATTGGGTACCTGGCCAGTACATGAGAAACATATGACGTTCGTGAGACCGTGATAATTGTCACAGGTATGTCCGGTAGGGTTGGGTAGCAGGTGGGCGTGCGGGTGAAATGGGTAGTAAGACTCTTAGGAAATTGAGAGTACTATGTAAGAATGAAAAGCATGAATGATAGAAAGGAAGAATGTTGAATCCATAAGTAAGTACGGATCAACAAGATATGAATAAAGTGTTTGAATCCGGAAGACGGATTCAAGGAATGAAAGATATGAATGGAATGTTTGAATCCGCGAGACGGATTCAAAGAATGAAAGGCATGAATGGAATGTTTGAATCCGCAAGACGGATTCAAGGAATGAAATGCAGGAATGATATGTTTGAATCTACGAGACGGATCCAAATCATAGAAGGAAGAAAAGGTATGAATGGTAGGTTAGAAACCGCTAGACGGATTCAAAATATAGAAGTAATAAAAAGGTATGGATGTTACGTTTGAATCCGGGGGACGGGTTTAAAATATATATAAAGAATAAAATTTACCCACATCAGAATTGTGCCAATAGTTGACCGTAGTTATGTTAAACGAGTCCTATGAGTAAATGTAAAGTAAATGAACAAAAGAATGATCGTAATGGGCACACAAACCTAAGTTTTAAAATGAAAGAAAGAAGTTTTGTATAAGTTACGTGTTAGATGAGTTAGTGAACGACTCTTGGAAGCCAGAATGATGACGGGCTATGACCCCGGCAATAACTTGAGTACGGGCGGGAAGGGTAAGTTTGGTAAGAAATACTGAAACGATGTAATAAGGTCTTTGCAAGTAAGCATGAATGGAAGGAAGTACGAGCGTGTACTTCAGTTGGTGAAATGATTAATAGAATGAAAGGATTACATGTAAAAAAATAGAACGTGTGATATGTTATAGCATGTACGTAGGAAATTGTAGAAGAGTTATAGGTGGGTAATCACCTAGTATAATGAGTGTTTGAATGAAAATGTGCTAACCGCCGATGTTGTTGATGATAATGTTAGAACTATTGATGTGATGAAACTAATCGCATTGGTGAAAGTATGTGCACGAGCGGAAGCTCATTACACAGATGAATGAAACCTGGCCTGTTACGGCTAGTACTCGAGGAGAAGATGATCGATCTGGGTTGCGGGTCGTTGGTTTGGGAAATGAAAAAGAGGTTAGTAAGATGTTTAACTCATGTTGGATAGATATGAACTAGTATGACACATTTAAATATGTAAATTAAGTAATGCATGAAGTGAAAGCAATAATAATGTGGAATGAACGAAATGAATTAAAGGTAACGTAAAGGTATGCAAGGTACAAGTAACTGTAGAAAACGTAGAATAAGGTTAACGTTAGAGTTAAGCACGTAGGTGTGACTATGAAATAGTAGTTTTGTTGTGTTAACAAAACAAAAGCTAAATGTTATACAGAGCATGTAGAGAATGAAATTTTAAAGAGATGAGATGGAGATGTTAGACCCGTTAAGAACAGATCATATTACAGGTTGAAGGAGTATGTATATTGACCCATTATTGACAGGTCAAGGAAATGAAAATGAAAATGATATGTGAAAGTATGATAAGGAAAGTATGGACGTGTTAGGAAAAAGTCAATTGTTTGAATAGTTTATGAATCGAGAATATATAGTTACCTATTACTATGATGTACTAGTTAGAGTTAAGCATATATGAGTATGTACAAATTACGAATTAAGATCGTATAGTTGATGAAAACATTAGGAATGTTGAAATAAACATAAAGGAATGTTAGTAATGGGAAGTTGGAATTGCTTCAAGCAAACAAAATGATGAATGAACCGCTAGCTACGAAGTGCGTTAAAAGCAAGTGCTATTTAGTGAAAGTGACACTAATAAGAACTCTGGGACGGGTTCTTGAAAATAAAGGATCGTCATTGAGATGGGCTAGCGGTCGTATTGATGGGACGTAAAGAAGAGTTAATTAGTATTAAATGAAAGTGAGAAAGGTTTCGGGGACGAAACCTTATTTAAGGTGGGTAGACTTGTAACGCCCCAAAATCCGAATGTTTATATTTACCGTGTGTTCCTATATGACACGTCATGAAATAAATAACTAGGCTATTTAACCTAGTTAAATATATGGTACAATTATTAAAAGATGGAAGTAGTGCACGTTATGTTAAGTGGCAAACATGAGGGGTTAAATGGAACAAGATGGAAGTTGAGTTATTAAAATGAAAGTTCAACAAACACAAACACACACTTCGTGTATGTTCACGAATGTTCAGGAGCTCCAAAGAGCTCTAACCCTAAACTCAACTAAATCACCAAATTGAAGGGTGAATCGAAGCTCAAATTCAAGAAGGAACACGGATTAATGATCACCTTCACGAGGGGATCATAAGGTATGTCTTAAATCTAAGATTGGTGATCATGTGTGAAGTGGGTTATGTTCAAATCCGTGAGTTAATATGAAATTGATCATGTACAAGGGTTAGAATCATCGTATAGAACATGTGTTACGTATGGTTTGTGTTAATTTGATGATTAGGGGTGAAACCCGTTAGTTAGGGTGAAGATGATGACTAAAATCATCACTTATGTCCAAGTCTTGTTGAAAGATTGATGTATTATGTGGGTATGATGAATTCTTGTTGGATGAATTAGGAGAAATGTGATGATAATATGTTTGATGTTTACTTGGGAATGATACATGATGATTAGTAGTATGATTTAATGAATTATATATGAACTTAGAAGATGGGCCATTAAGGAAGTACAAGCACGCAAGATGGAGGTGGCAGAGATGAGAATGCTAAGATGGATGTGTGGGCACACAAGGTTAGACCGGATAAGAAATGATGTTTTTAGGGAGAGGTTAGAAGTAGCTAGTATATCAGATAAGATAAAGGATGGGAGATTGAGATGGTTTGGGCATGTGAAGAGGAGGCAGACAATAGAGCCAGTTAGAGTAGTTGAATCTCTCGTGGTGGAGGGGAGGAGGAGTAGGGGTAGACCCAAAATCACTTGGGATGAGCGGATTAGGCAGGATTTGCAAAAATTGCACCTCTCTGAGATCATGGTCCATGATAGGAGCTCGTGGAGACGGAAGATTAAGGTTAAAGATTTCTAGGAGAGGGTCCAATTGTGTTTTTAGGGGTGGTGTATAGTCGTAGATATGTATAGGTTGTTTGTGTTGTTATATTTGTCTTGTTTACCATGCACTCTTTTACCACTCATGTTATATTGGTAGCTCCATACACACACACACACACACATACACCTCATGTTCTATATTTTTTCTCTTTCTTGCCTGGGTGTTTTGGAGCCGAGGGTCTCACTGGAAGCAGCCTCTCTATCCCTAGGGATAGGGGTAAGGTATGCCTACATCCCACCCTCCCCAGACCCTACCAATAGCTCTGCTATTTGTGGGATTTTACTGGCTATGATTGATTGATTGATTGATATGAACTTAGAAGATCATGCATGAATTAGTGGTACGTTATGCTTAGAAGGTGTTACGCACACCAAGCGTATGATAAAATGCATATAGTGTCGTCCGTATCGTCTATTATGATGTTACGGGTATATGATGATAAGTTGATAGTTAAATATAGTTGATAGTTGACTCTTGAAAGTCAACTAAGCATAAGAAACATGATTTGACTCATTGACGTAAAGGTAGGATTTTAGGAAGTCGTATGGAACATGTTATATCAATACGTGCTAAATGTAATGACATGATGGATTATATGAGTTGGAAAGAATACGAATGTGGTTATATGTGTTATGCTTGTTAGAAGTGATTAATGAAAGGCAAATGTGAATTATGCGATCGATAGGATCGTTAACATGTACAAGTGTGTATGCTAATAAGAATGTGATTTCGATGACATGGAAGTATAGGGATCATGTCGAGAAATCAAGCACGGAAGGATAACGGGTCAAGAAGAGACAAGGAAGTGGATACGAGCACGGACGCATAAGGTAAGTGATTTCCGTAATCACTTTTTAGTTGTTTATGTAAAGATATGTGTTAGTTAAATTAAAGTATGGTAATTGAGGTCAAAGAAGGATGGATAGTATGAAATTGATGATTTTGGTTAAGTAGATATAACGGATCAAAATGAGGTCTTTTAGTTATAACGAAATGTAAAGTAAGAATTGGCTGCGGTATATTAACCGGGTAAAAAGGGTAGGAATGCACATAGGTACGCTAATTGGTAAACGGAAATGCGGATAAGTAGTCGAAAGACTCGGTTGTGAGTTGTGGTTAATGAGTAAACATTCTCGCGAATGAAACTTGGATTAACAAAGGATGAAGTAGTATAATTGAATAAAATGAATGACTTAACGCATAGCGGGCATTGGGTGCGTAAACCCCAAGTACGAAACTCCGGATAATGTAAAAGTATTATGGATATAATGTTCATGTAAGTTTTGGGTTTAAACGAGTGTGTTGTTTGATGAAAACATGAACGGGTCGAATAAATTGTAAATGAATAATAAGCCGTTAGCGCGTAAGTTAAGAATTTCCTTAATCCGGATGTGAGATTTTGGGTCCACATGATAGAGGACCAAATTACGAGCATGTAGGAAGAAACGGGAGGTTAAACGGGTAAACGGGTCGAAAGTTATGCGAGTTTTAGTGCGTATGAACGACGGAAGCAAAACTGCAGGAAAATGGCAAATCGGAGGGGCATCGCCGACGCCGGTAGGGCCGACGCCGACGCCAAGGTGAGATGGTGGTTTTGGGCGACGCCTTAAGTCGCTGTCTACGCGAATTGACCCGACGCGAGGTGGCGCACGGTCGTGCACCTGGGTCGCACGGTCGTGCGTTTCCGAGTAAACAAGTGCACTGGCTTGTGCACTACCAGTGCCCCCGACGTCGTAGGATCCGCACGGTCGTGCGGTTGTGACGCATGGTCGTGCGTCAGTTGCCAGTTCAACCGAATGTGCAGAATTCATCTGTAATCAGTCTTGTAACCTACAAGGAGTCCCGAATTGTATTCTAAGCTCATTTTAGAGTGTTTATGAGATGCGATGAGCGTGTACGCAAGCATAAAATGGAACGAATTAAGTAGAAAGGCATAGGTAAATATAAGTATGGATTTACCTACATGATTAGTAAAAGAGAATCCTTGGGCAAACGCGTCAAACGCGTTAAGAAACGTATGTATGCGAGTAGGTATGTATGTATGTAGTTATGTATGTAGGTATGTATGTATGTAATTATGTATGTATGTATGTAAGTACGTATGTGAAGACGTAATCATGTATGTATGTAAATAGATGCGTAGGTATGCAAGTAAAGGTATGTATGTATGTACGTAGTTATGTATGTATTGTATATGTGGTTTCAATACATTTATGTGTTGACGATTATTCACAATGTGCCTCGAGAATGAAATGTAATGCAGGTACATTATTGAAGTTTCGCCAAGGATTAGACACCCAGATGGAATGCTTAAAACTAGAAAGTTAACAGGATGAGAAGTATATGTGAATAGAACATAGCAAGGCTACATTATTATGAATCTTGTTTGTACATAAGTATGCTAATGATGCGTATGTTTGTGGTGGGTGCAGGTTGTACGAATCACGGATTATCCTCACAAGGAGTAGCGATCGAAGACCGAGTCACAAGATAGATTGTACGGGAATGTTTAATTATGTAATTTAGTGATGATAAGTTATGTTTTTATATTATAAAATGAATTTTAAGAATGTCAAGACGTATAAAATCTAAGAAATTTTATGGTACGGATTTCCGCTGTGACTTTTGTCAAATACGTTTTAGGGTCTTACAAATGCTTCCTTTTGCAATAAGGTGCAGATGTAGAACCTACATTTTTCCCATGGTTGGAATTTCCAGAACGGAATTCCTGGGTAAGCCTTTGAGCTAGGTTCCTCCTCTGGTCTTCTTCTCGTGTACGTACTAACTCATCAGTCAAGGTGCTGGCTAGTTCTACAGCTTCTTCTATGGTTTGAGGTCTAGCTGCCTTGACTACATGCCTAATCTCCCCGATTAATCCCCAGATGTAACGGGAGATTAATACTGGTTCAGGTGATGCAAGGGTTGGCACTATTCTAGCATATTCAAAGAATAATGGAGTGTATCCCTTACTATCCACTCCAGTCATCCTAAGGTTCAGGAACTTATTCGCTATTTATTCCTTTTCATTGGGAGGGCAGAATTTCCTTTCTACCATATTCTTAAATTCTTCCCATTCCATATTGTAAATCCTATCACTTCCTCTAGACTGGAGGATAGTGTTCCACCATTCTAAAGCTGAGTTCTTAAACAAATTAGAAGCAAACATTATCTTATCCTCTTCCGCACACTTGCTTATTTTCAAAACAGCCTCAGTCTTTTCTATCCAGCGTAGAGCTGCAATGGGTCCTTCATTGCCCGAGAATTCTATTGGTTTGCAGGACCAGAATTCTTTATAAGAACAACCATAAGGCATGGTTCTTCTTCTTTTGGGAATGGGCACTTGAAGTACAGGTCCATTGTTCACGCTGTGTTTAGGTTCAGTTGGTCGCTTACTACTATGCTTACTTTTATTATCCGCTTCCTTAACAGTTTGAATAATAAATGGCATTGCATCTATGATTCCTTGTGCCACTATGTGTTGGATGGCATTATTATCCACTTGGTTTCCATTGTTATTATTGTTCGGGTTCTCATTATTCAGGTTATTGTCATTCTGAATATTATCATTTTGGTTTTCCTGATTCACTTCGTTGTCCATCTGAATTTTAAACATTTACCACATATTAATATCACAAAATAATATTTAATTCAACCGATCACACAACACGCATGTTGATCAAAAACGTCGATCATTTCGACTTACTCTTTTTCTTATATATAATATGCATCTAGTACACACCGATACTGAAATTAAAAATTACAGTACAACTGGAATTAAAATTACACTACTAGTAGTAGGCATCCGTAGGTTTTTTTTTTCAAACACACATATTATATATTATTATATTATATTATATTATTATTATTATAACCTTCTCCACCATCATTTCTACGGATATGGATTCATCTAGAAATCCATATTGCGCTCGTCGTTCCTCCAGACGAGTCGCTCTCCCACCTGTCTCATCCTCTCGCTACTCTCTAAAATTTCCTCACCAAATGTCCTGAGTTCTTGTACATTTTCTGCACTCATTGGGGGTGCAGGTTCTAGGACTGGGTTTGGAATCTAGGGTGCGGGTTCCTGGTATGGGGGTGTGGGTGCCTAGTATGGGTAAGGATTCTCTAAAATTTCCCTAATGAATACATCGTTATCGTAATAGGGATCTAGGGGATCCAAACCTGGGTATGCTCCTAGATTCGGCATGGGCATGTCTTCTTGGATCGGGTAACATTGCACATAGTCCCTATTGTCGTCCCACCACGGGTCGTAATTTGGGTCTAAGGGATTAGGTGCTGGTACCCTAGGTATCTCCTCCGGGTTAAAATCATGCATTTCTACTTGATTTTCAGAGTTCTCTATTTCCATTGGTTGGTCGGGAAATGGTGGTTGTGGTTGGGGTGCTGTCATTTGTTCTAGGTTAGGGTCGGCTGCAGTGGTTGCTAGTATATGGAAGTTGGCTAAACTCCTATTAATCATGTCCTGGGCGTGGGTATCTGTTTCTCGTTTGGCTGCTGCTAGGGCTCTCTGCTCTTGTAACTTTTTCATTCACTTCCTACGCTCATGTGCTCCCCTACTGAACCATCCTCTCTTTTTCTGAGGGAATGGCTCTTCAGACTGAGCCTTAAACACGAATATTCCTTCTTCAGTATCAGCAGAATACCCTGAGAGGGCAGGCTGTGAAGAGGCGCCTTCGCTTCTAGGCGAACCAGAAAACTGATGATACGCGTCGGATGGTCCTTGGTCGCTTATACTGGAAACTAACAAATAGTCAAATAACACATAACAATAAAATACAATTATGCACGCATTTCCGTAATTTATTTCCTAACATTTTAGATAAATTTTGGGTGTTAGCAGAACACTTCTGTGGCTGAATCAGTGTCTTAACTCTGATACCACCTTCTGTCGCAACCCCCGCCCCCTATCTATCCCGGGAACGGGCGGCCGCGAGCTTCGGTGTTGGTGGTATCGGTGTTTATTAATTTGGCAGCGGAATTTACATCAGGACCGTAGTTAGGAAATATTTTATCACAGTAAAACACCACATTTTATATAAATAAATACATTGGGACAAAACCCAAGTTTTTATTACAAACTGATTTATAGGGATAAATCTCATTTTATTGAAATAAAACGCCTTCTTTATTTAGGTAACTTTTATAGCCACTTTTCCAAGCCTTAAGTACTGTCCAGCTGGCTTCTAATTGGCTTTCACATTGTGTTACCTGAAACGCGTTTAAAAACATTTTGTCAGTGGGAAATACTGGTGAGTGAATCCCAGTTTAATCAAGAAAAGTTTTATTAATTTAAACAGTATTAAGAGCGATTACAATGTTTACATCTACCCAATTACTCATTCAGTACTGTCAATCCTGACTGGTGGGTCATATTACACATTGGCTAACTCTTCGTCCAATGGTAACGTGTCTCACATTTTGTGTACAAAACCCCAACATACCGGCAGTAATTGTAGAATTACAAAGACTCAATCACTGCTAAATGGCATTGTAAAATATTTAAGGTTTTGTAAAAACTGTTTACAAAAAGGAGATTACTCACATTGCTGTTTTAGATTTTCTGTAAGGATTTCATGGGAATTATCTATAATTTACACAAATGCACACGTGTTAGTATAATAACCCATTTTAACATTAGTAATACCCTCCCCGAGACGGCATTCCAACGACTACGTCGGGCAGAACCACGACAGCCTTTACGGAACCCTAGATCAATCGGGCAGCGTATCTAATACGTATCCAGGGGTTATGATACTTACAACGGAGCAGAACTTCGTTATTTAGGGGGGTATTATGCCCGGAAATTATGTTATCTATTCAGAAATTCGTTGAGAGAGAAAGAAGTGTGTGTGAGCGTCGGAAACTGAAAGCCAACAGCCCCTATTTATAGTTCTGGTCGACAGGTCGGTTGCGCCCCGCGACGCCCCAAGGCCTTAGCCTTCGCGGGCCGCGACGTAGGGGCCAAGGGCGTAGGGTGGTCCGGTCATCCACCTAGACTTGACACGAAGCTGCCACGTGGCAGCTCAAGGGGAGGCTGCGTAGCAAGGCTGTCGCGCCCCGCGTAGGCCTTGTGCCTTTTCCGTCGCGGGCCGCGAGGCCATATATTTGTTTATTTTATTTGATTTTTGATAAAATTTAGGTATTCGGGGTCCGTTTTAGCGTATGGGGTGTATTATAGGACCTATTAGGGTATTTTAAAATATATTAGGGTGTCGGAAAAATTTCGAGGGTTGTTATAGTTTGGTTCAACCCGGTTCAGAAGCTTCAGGTCGGCGGCTCAGTCAAACCGGGTCAGATTCAGAGTTGTTCGGGTCAAGCTTCGGCTCGGTCTCGGTTCGGGTCTTGCGGTTCGGTAGCGAGTTATTATTACGTTAGTTTAGATTTTATTTAGTTAACGCGCACCGAGCTCGAACCGATACTTTAGTGACTTGTTACGTTTGACATTTTGATAGAAATTTTATATATTGTGTTTATATTGTTGAGTTTTGAAAAGATAACGACAACTTGAGTAGTCGGCTTATTCCAAAAACAGAGGAAACTCTGTCCGTTTTCCGTAAAAACGTAAAACGTAAATAGTTTAACATAAAACGTGAAACGTAAAAAATGTAAAACGTAAAAAGTTTAGCGTAAAACGTAAAGAGTTTAACCTAAAACGTAAAAAGTTTAACGTAAAACGTAAAACGTAAAAAGTTTTACGTAAAACGTAAAAAGTTTTACGTAAAACGTAAAAAGTTTTACGTAAAATGTAAAACGTAAAAAGTTTAACGTAAAACGTAAACTTTTATGTAAAAACTATATAACGTAAAAACGTAAAACTTTTTCTACGTAAATTGTAAAACGTAAAAACCGTGTGATAAAACGGCGCCTAAACAATGGCGTGAATACGGGGCATAAAAACGCCGCGAAAAAAACGGGACGTAAAAAACGCCGCTTTAAAACGGGACGTAAAAAACTACGCGTTAAAAAAACGACGCTTGAAAAAGCGGAGCGTAAAAAACGGCGTGCAAAAACTACGCGTTAAAAAACGATGCGTGAAATGTAAAAAGTTTAACGTAAAACGTAAAAAGTTTAACGTAAAAAACCGTGTGATAAAACGGCACCTAAACAATGGGCGTGAATACAGGGCATAAAAACGTCGCGAAAAAAACGGGACGTAAAAAATGCCGCCTTAAAACGGGACGTAAAAAACGGCGCTTTAAAAAACCGAGCATAAAAAACGGCGTGCAAAAACTGACGCGCAAAATAAATTGTTTTGTTAAAAAATCTGAATTTGAAAATGGTTTTTAATAAAAAAATTCTGTTTAAAAAATAAAAAGTAATATAATAAAACAAAAAAGTAATAAAAAATAATAAAGACTAAAAGACAAAAAAAAGTAATTTTACTAATTTTGGATTAAAATATTAAAGACGTAATAAGACAAAAACTATTTAATATTAATATTAACTACTTTTAATCTCATCCATCCATCTTGTTGATCTAGTGGTTAGAAAGTGGTTCTCTCGGTTCTTACAACTGTAGGTGGTTTTCATTTTAGCGTTCCCCTATATATATATATATATAGGAGAAGGATCCGTTAGGAACCACCCTTTATTGCGAGAACCCCGGGAACCAATTTTACTAAACTACCCTTTATTGCGAGAACCCCGGGGGTTTAGGTTTTTTTTTAGGGGGGGGGGGGGTTAGGTTTTTTTAGCTATTTTAGGTTGTGTTCACATTGTTTTCTCGTGGTTCTCGCAATAAAGGTGGTTCTCACATGAAACTTACCCTATATATATACAACAACAACAACAGTACCCAGCAAGTCCCACAAATAACAAAGCTATTGGTGGGGTTTGGAGAGGGTGAGATGTAGACAAACCATACCCCTATCCATATGGATAAAGAGGCTGCTTCCAAAAAGACCCCCGGCTCGAAACCAAACATCAAGCAAACAATGCAAACTACAGATATAGCAATAGAAATCCACCAATCACATAATAAGTGGTAACCGACTAACATAGTAGAATAGACACAACTATAGCCCCTAAAGAACCAACATGCGAAATTGTTACAAAAAACCAACATGCGATTTCATCAAAATTATCACATGCGAAATTGTTACAAAAAAACATGCGATTTCATAAAAAATTATCACATGCGATTTCATCCTGCTATTTTATAACATGTGAATTCACCATCGCGTACATAGCGTACGTTAAGCCATTTTCTCTCTCGCTCTCTCTATATATATAGTATTTTTAACGACCAACAAAGCGAAATTTTATTAACACATAGAACTAACAAACTAGTTAGCTCACACCAAGTTTACATTACATCACCAGATACACCAAAAAATTAGCTACATCTATTCGCGACCTCAAAGGCGTTCCACTCTTCCCATTGTATACCTTTCAGCGTCGAACGGGTTGTGATCCAAAGGAAACCCAGCTGCTTAATTTCTTCTATCACCCGAGCCATATTGAAATGTCTTTGGTTAAACATCAGATCATTCAGGTGCATCCACAAGACCCACACAGCAGTTTGCATTATAGAATACACCAGCTTCTTCCACTTTTTACTCCCGCGGACTCGCTTATACCACCCTAGCAAATCTTTAACACTGAACGCATATATGTCCGATATTTTGCACCAATGTGATACAAAGTCCCACACCAATTGTGCCACCCCACAGTTGATAAATAGATGGATTGCATCCACCCCACATTTATTTTAACAAAAGCAGCCAAAGTCGGTACCCTGTCTAACGAGATCCTCCACACTAAAAAAATTGACTTTGTATGGAATCCAGTTGTTCCATACAAAATCCTTCTCTAGATCCTTAAAGTGGTGCCCAATAGGCCTATACGATGCGTATTGAGGGTGTCGATTTAATCCCCAAGGTGTGCCAATAATACGACCCTTATAAGATATTACAACTGTCTGTTGATTTTTTACCCATGATTAGTTTATGATTTATATTATAATATTGTTTTTAAAACGTTTTGTGGTTATTCATCACATGATTTTAACTGTAATCTAACAAATTGTGTCACAATCAATTATGATTTTTTATTAGTGTGAACCTTACGCTTACGTATCTGACACATAAGCCATGCCCATTTTTTTTAACGGCCAACAAATCAATCCCGAGCACTTTTTGTCACACCCTGACTTTTGCGGAAGCGTGATTATGGTGTGATTTTCTTAATACCATTGCATTCAATCATAACAATAACTATATGATAAAAACCATAGAGTTGTCATCCATTAAATAAGTTAAAACATAACAACAGTGTTTTAAAATGTAGACTTCAGATTCAAGTTATACAAACCATACGAATTATTTATGAGTTCACTAAGGACTCGTCAAAAGATATTAGATATAACTAAGGTTTGGGAGACGTGTGTCGTCCAGGAATAAGACACACTGACCAACCCAAAGACCATGGATGACATCTTTATTCCTATCGCGGCATAAAAACTTCCAACGCCCGCCAGATCCACTTACTAATTCCCTGAAATACATGTAGTTTGAAAACATCAACAAAAGTTGAGCGAGTTCATGTGTTTGTTTGTGTGTATGTATAAACCTTTGAAATCGTTGTAAGTATGTATGTAAGTTTATAAGTCCCGGTATGAAAGCAACAAGGAAACATATCAATTAATGTGTAGCTAATACATTAATATACGTGACATGGTGCAGGAAGACTCAAACCTAGCAGACATTGTACCGGGCTTCTGGCTGTAAGACATAGTTACCACATGGCCCATTCGGTGGACTCATGGATGGGGCTCGCTACACCCAAATAGATCTATCACTCCTGTCCCTCGGTCCCACTACGAGGATTAATGGCCTTAAGTATGCGCCTACCCATTCACATGATCTACTGTACTTTCCTCAGCTAACCATACCAATTGTGTTTGTCTGTAAGCATTTTGTAATCATTTGAAACATGTACCTCACCCCCGAAGTTAATAAACAAAACAGTTTAAAGAAAAGGGGGATATGAACTCACAGTTTTGCGTTCTTCGAATCTGCCTGTAACTTAAAGTGTCCTCTGGTGTACACGACTACCTACAATGCACTATGGTCTTATTAGGCGAGCGGGTCGTGCCTTGACTTAGTATTAATTAGTGCCTTTGAGTTATGTTTCCAAGTGTCTTCATCGTTATTCCAAGTTAAATTATTAGTTGTTAAAATAATAAATATTTTAACTTAAATTATATTTATTGAATTTTTGGAATAATTGTTAAAACAATATTTTTGTAATGATACTTCTCAAGTACTTGTACTCGTATTTCCTTCCCAATGATGGGGGTATCTCATACATGTGTACTCGTATCCTTGTATGTGTATAACTTGCCATGTATTGGTGTCGTATTCCGGCGTGCGTCATTTTTAATAAGTGTCCAATATATATTTCTAAAATATATATTTCAAGAAGTATTTCTTAGAAAAGTTATTCCTAATCTTTCTTTTGGCAAAATATTTGTAGTTCCAAAACAATATATTTTCAAGTCTCACTTTAGAAAATATTTATAAACTTATTTTTATCCAAAATAATGTATTTCAAGTTTATCCAAGAGAATATATATTTTTCCCAAAAATCATATATCTTCTAAAATTCCAAGAAAATATATTTTTATTTCCCAAAAATAATATATTTTCTTCTTGTCAAAATATGATATAACTTTGTAATAATTGGAAAGATCATATTTCCCTTTCCCTTGTATCCAAAATACTATTTACCAAAATACATTTATAACTGTATTTTCCAGAATATTTGGTAAGTTACAATTCTTGTTCAGTCTCCCAATATTTTGTGTGTAACTGGTGTATTTATTCCTTGAGATTTTTGGTAGTATTTTGGTTTGTAATTTCTTGATGTTTTAATGTGTTATATTATTTCAAGCACCAAAATAATATAACTACTACACATAATATACAAGTAATCACATATGTGTTTCTTTATTGTATATACATTCTAAATATATATATCTAGCCACTTTTATTTATAAAAACCAACCTCCAATATTTGTATTTTTGTGACAAAAATTATGGCAAAGTTTATATGGAAATTCTTGGTTAAAATATACTTGTAAATACTTGTTTGAAAATACTTTTCTAAGTGTTTATACCATAGTTTCCCCTAAAAATGGAGGTGTCCATGCTATCAAAGCATATCATTTTCTTTTTAAAATCATCACAAACAATCAACAACTTAACCAACACTTACCAAGTGCCAAAACAATGCTATTTACATAACAACATGAACTTGAACTTTGATAAATACTTGTAGTAACTTGGAAGTGTGCTTAGTAGGTTTAGTTACCCTTTGAAATGTATTTACTTCTTTAAAAACTTCATCTTTAAAGAAGTTGGGTGTTTACAACTTCCAAACACATTTTCTAAAAATGCTTCTTTATGTAATCTTTTTGTTACACAAGTGTTTCTACACTTGTTTAACCCTTAAAAATAGTATTTGTTTATGTAAGGACCAAGTCTAGGTAAGTCTTGTTATTTAACTTAGTTTCTTGAGAAAACTATTTTGGAAACCATCCACTTACAAGACTTGTATTGTGTTTAAATCATTATCACATATGAAAACAACTTTTATTATTCAAGTTCATGTCTACATGAAGTATGATCATCTTGGTCTTTCACAAGATCATCATCTTAACTTACTAGATCATGTGTTTAATCACCATCTAGTTGGTTTCTTATGATGTCTAACATCATAAACACAAACAATCAATCATCAAGAAGCAAAACAATGCTAAACAATATGTATTCTTATGTTATTAAGCTTTATGTTAAAGGTTCATCTTCTTGTTCATTAGTGTTCTTCAAGTTATTCATCATGTAACATCTTTTAACCACTCAATATAGATGTAAAATGAAGAGTAGAAGATCTTACTACTAGCTCAAGGCTAGGGATGATCAAGTGTAGAAAACAAGTGGATAAAAGCAAATGATGAAGGTCCTTTAAGTTCCGTCGCTTACAAGCTTCTTAGACATGCTCCTTATACCCTTGAATCACCTTAGATTATATGGATGGAAGCTAGAAAAGAAGGTGTATGATGATGGTGGATAAGCCGTGAGCTTAAGGGAGGAAGGAGAAGGGTTTTGATGTTGGTGATGAATGAGAATGAGGGGTTATAACTCATGGTCTATATAGTCTAATATCCAATGTATCAAGATCTTCATAGATTTTATATCATCTAAAGTACAAGGCAAATCTCTTAACATATCAAATGAAATCAAGGAAAATCAAGGGTGGGCCACCTTTGGTGACCGTCCACCATGGGGGGGGGGGGGTATTGGTTGGGTTGTAATGGATGGTTAAGCATATTAGTTGAAATCTAAGTGTAGTGTTTAGTGTTTAAGTTAATATGGTGTTATATACTGTGTTAGGGTGTTCGGAGCTCATAACTAGCTCAGAAATATTAAAACAATGCTTCTAGTATAATTTTGATGTTTCGGGTAGTGTCCGGTTGTTCGGTTAGATATCGGTTCGTTAAAGTGTCAAACTATACCGTTTAGTGCTCTTTATGTACCCTTTTGTGACACTTTTAATTCCCGACACTTAGAAAAGCATTCAGGACCATTTAGTCATATTTTTGCATGATACTAGCTTATTAAAATGCTGATTTTTGCTGATTTATGCTGAATTCAACATTTTGAGTGAGTTTTAGGCACTTTCCGGCACCTAAACTATCACTTAGGAATGCAGTTTTGTGGTCCTTACTTCCCTACCCACTATACTAGTGTAGTACTTAGTCTCTGGCCCATACTGGGTCTCAAAACACTGTTTGTCTATGTACTGAACTCCGTCAGCATTATCCCGGTTTGTCTGTTAACTGTGCTGTGTGCATCATTTACGTCAATATGTTTCCATGCAGTCAATGATGTATCATTTGCAATATGTGACGCACATGTAAGTATAATGCAGTAATCAGAAAGCAATTCAAGTCATAAATTGTAAATTAACACAGTCATTAAGCACTAATCATCATTTAATAATTGTACGGATGCATGCAAATTTGACAGTTGTCACGTTCTCCCCCTGTTAAGAAAATTTCGTCCTCGAAATTTGTACTACCTTAACTCCTTAGGGTTATATTATGCGTGTATGTATATGAATAATACTGAGGTAGATAACCAGAAAACCGAATCAAATCTTATTCATATCAGGTGAATCTAGGGATATATTTCAACAACAAGAACCCAATAGTTAAAAGGTATGTGTTCTAGCATTTGGTGTCAAAGGACACGAGATGTATAATCTAGTGTAACTTAGTTAACAGAGGTGTAACAAAGGAGTTTTGACCAATGGATTCCCAAACAATCGGTCACAATATGCAAACGAGTTTTCACAAACCATAGCATCCGCTATATGAACTTCAAATCAACAACTTGAACATGAAAATGATATGTCAACTTTTGAATAAATAAATGGTAAGGATTTGTGTGATGACATTCTTGAATTGCGAAAATACACCGAATGAAACCCAAGCGAATCTGGTGTATCATTGTCTTAATTCGTAGTTGCATTAGGAATGTTTAAATGATAAGTCAAACAAGAGTATGTGTAGTTTTGTGTGAAACGGTTGACCATGATTAGCACAAGCTACCAATTTGTAATGACACCACAAGGTGTCGTAATTGACATACTTCAACAATAGTGGTGACCGAACAAGTTCACCGTGCTTGAAATCAAAGGAAAGTGTAATGAAACAACTCTGAAAATTTGATTTAAACTGGGCATGGGGTTTTCAATCGAATATGGAACATCAAAGAACTACTGTTTCTGATTGAAGATGGAAAGCAATAAACACTGTAAGGTATTCAATTTATAACGAAAGAATCGTTAGGAGGTACACCATGATATGAAATGAATCTAAGTACCATTGTCTTAACACACAACTGTGTTGAGACCGTTTTAATCATGATAAAAACCAACCGGCTTTAGAGCAAGTCAATAAGTAAACAATTAAATCCGTGTATGAGGTGTGTAACGAAATCAGCGCAAGCTTCAGTTTTTGTGAAAGCATCACCGCAAGGTGTCGAAACCAACAAACGATTTAGTGAAATTGCAGACCAAACAAGTCTACTATGATTCGAAACAAAAGAACCTTTGCAAAAATATTTGAATATGATGCTCTCAATACATCATATGGCATCTTAAATTGAATATGCGAAATGGATAAGTTCAAGCAATTGAACTTGGTTTCAGCGTATTCCGACAAGAAACGTATGTATCAACAAGGGAATTTCAGCATGGTCACGAAGATAAACCATGAATGTAAATTGAAAGAAAAGAAGTTTCAAGAAAGTGTGTTGACTTGATAGCAAAGGAGTGAACAATTGCAATAATGTAGGTTATTCGAATCATAAACCAATAGTTAGCTTTAGCAAAATAATATTTGTACTTCAATGAAGCGTTTATTCGGAACGAAACCACATGCGTAGCAAATGGTGCATGCGTGACATATAAGTTTCCAAGTAATGAAACAATGAGTAATTGCTAAAATGAAGAAATGACCAAGTATCGAAGCAAATGTGTGTTCGCTCTCAGTGAAGAAAATTAACGCGATGCAACTACCATTATGGGGAGTAGAGATGCAAACATCTACTTGCTAGAAGCAAAAGTGGAAATTTCAAATAAAAGAAATTTGAGTACTTTCTGTTTGGTTAACTGAAATAGTATATATGTCAGGATAGTGGGGTTTGCTTGAGTTAACAGGTGTGGTTCCTAAGCAACAACCTTTACGAGTTTGGACCTGGGTTCCCAAAGGTCCTATGTACATGTTTTCTGGATTCTCAAAGTTTCATATTCCGTGTAAAACTGTTTTGTGCATTGTGTAGGAAACACAATTTTTGTGTATGTTTAAAACAAGTTATTGTCCCACAATTTCCCCGGTATACTTTCTTCCTGAATTCGAGCTAATGACACTCGATCATCAATCAGTTGTGAAATAGTAATTGGATCCTCACGGTTAGTTAAGTAAATAATTTGTTAATCCTCGGCAAGAGTCACCGACTCTTGTTGGTTAGCTCGTTCGGCTCCTGGTAGTTGATGCTCGTACGGAAACTATCGTCCTTCCTCTTGACGAGCAGAACTTGGGTTACCCAAAACGGGAAACTTGGTCTGTTATCTTCCTTTTTCTAGCCACTACTGAAACTACACTGACAATCCTTGCATCTCCGAAGGTGTAAGTCGCTAAGGTGCATTGACTGCAGGCGCGGCGCCTGGAACAGAGTCAATTATGGAATTCGACTTGTCGTTGGGGCGCTAGTCTTGGCAAGTCTTCGAGGAAGACTTCAGGATGTTCCTTTATCATAGGGATATCTTCGAGCCTAGGTTCTTCGGCTCTTTTGTCCATGACATGAGCTAAGAAGGCAACACATCCTTTGCGCGAAAACTTTCGTGTCTTCAACAACGGATAATCCGTAGGGGCGTATCCTGCTTCATGAACCATGATCGTTTCGTCGTTCGTCATCGGGATGCGGATAACAATCTCCGCTCGATTGCTTGACAACTAATCCATTCCAAACACGTCGTCGAAGTTTCCCTTTAGCTAGTACGGGTTATCTAACTTACTTGCTACTAAACCAAGTATACTCTCAAACTCTGAAGATGCGAAGCTAAAATTTTTAATAATATCAAGTAGCACAGATGCATAATGTTGACTAATATGGAACGTATGGATAACCTTGTTTGGATTCTGGCGTGTTTCCCTAGCTTCGCTATTGAGCTTTCATTCTTGTGCCTGATTCTTCTTAGGGCAGTATTTTCTGAAATGCTTTTTGCTCCCACAGTTAAGACAACCTTGAGCACGTTTTTATTTGTCACTCGTCCTGCCTTGATAGTTGTCGTTGTCGTTGTTTCCTCCGTGATTCTCGCTACCATCTTGGCCTCCATTTCTAGGTTCAGTACCTTGCCTACAAGTCTCCTTGGGATGCCCCCTCTTGCCACAGTTATCACATTTTCCATATTTACATCGTCCGACATGATAACGTGGACAATTGTCGCACTTAGGTAGGATACCTATGTAGTCTTTTCCCTTTTTGGCCCTATTCTTGCTATTCACCCGAGTGCCCTTCTTGAAGTTTGCGAACTTTCTCTTGTTGTCTCCAGATGACTCTACAGGAGTCTCCTTTTTCTCTTCCGAAGTGGAAAATTTTCCTAGTCTAACCGCTTCTTCAGTGAGCGCCACACTTAAGTCGATAGCATCGGTGATCGTTGAGGGTTTAGATGTTGTCACCAGGCTTAGAATCTGCGGTGCCAATCCCCCGATGAAGCGTTCGATCCTTTTAAACTCTGGTTCCACCAGACGCGAAGCAACTTGTGATAAGTCGTGAAATCTCTGCACATACTCAGCTATCTTTGAACCTTCCATTTTCAAGTTCCATAGTTCAGTCTCCAACTTCTGGACTTCTGCCCTCGAGCAATATCTCTTACGCATCAGTTCTTTCAGTTCGTCCCACGTCAAAGCATACGCAGTAGTCTTACCCAATGTCCGAACCTGAAGGTTCCACCATGACAGAGCCCCATCTAGAAATAGTCCAGCTATGTATGTGACCTGATGTTCGGGGGCACATTTACCTAATCGCAAAACATAATCCGTCTTCTCAACCCAACGCACAAAAGCTATGGCACCCCAGTGCCGTCAAAATCCCGGGGCTTGCAGCTCAAAAACTGCTTGTAGGTGCAGCCGTTGGGTGGGTTATTTCCTGAGGTACCTCCGCTACGTTCGAAGCGAAGAGCCTCGTGCTGTGCGATAGCCTGTGAGATGCGTTTTTGTAGTTCTGCCGCTGTCGTCGGCAGAGGGTTGTCGGCATCAGTGTTCCCTTGAATTGACATCTTCTAAGAAGAAGATAGGATAGGTCAGGTCTTATTAAAGACACAAGCATATAAGCGTCTACTTAACGAATGAGACCTAGGAAGTGTGTATATATACATATATAAGCAATCGTTATAACAATCAATCTCAAAACATCACAATTATAGCACAACTTGTAGATAGGAACATGTTTAATGAGGACATAACAAACAAGCGCTTAGCTTCACAATTATAGCACACACATGCAGATCAACAACGTGCTTAGTGAGGGCATGGCGACTGAGCTTTCATCAGTCATTGACCACAAAGTATTGTTGCATGTTTAATGATGATTGGGCTTTCAGTATTCTCCGACCATAATTACATTGTCTGCAAAGTGTATCATATCAAAAGGGACACATGGTCACCCTACCCTTGTCCAATAAGTCTATCAGTGTATTAAAATCACGTGGTCAAAAGTAGTCTTCAAAGAGTCTCCACAATCTCGGCTCATTAGTAGTGTCTTTATCCAAAAGTAATGCAATCCGCATAAAACCAAAAGCCAACTATGTTGGCGTCTGAGGTGGAGGAGGGAAGAAAAGCAAACTGCTTAACATGTGCGAGCTCCTTCTCAAGCTTGCATTCATGTTGAAGTAATTAACTGATCTGCTGCTTGATAGTAAAGAAACGAGCATCAAAACCTTGAAAGGTGTAATAGCAGCAGGTGAGAGTGCAGAAGGAAACAGTGATGAATATAGAGGATCAAAGTATACTAGCATAGACAGGGTGGAGGGCGTGGTGTCAGCTCAAGCTCCAAAACTATGCGACTCATATCCTCAAGCTGTAGCTGATGTGACAGGGGAAACTCATTCTGTGTGTAGCCTCCATAATGCGAAGAATGATAGGGGTCCGAAATTGGCATAGTGTATGGTAGGGGCCATCGGAATGGCTCGTCCTGTGGTGAAGAAATGAGAGGAGTAAACAGTGCAGCCTGTGAGGTCGGAGGAAATGCTGCTGATATAAAAGGGATCGTCACGCGAGTGCTGACCTGGAGTACCTTCCCAGGGTGCGGGTATGTCCTGGGAGGAAGCGATTGGCATGTTGGTGCAATGGACGTCGGTCTTCATGGGGAAAAGGAGCAACATCAGCGGGTGCAGATACAGAAACAAATGCCTCAACAAAAGAAAAGATCATCAGGTGCAGGTACTGGGTTAGGTATATGGGGTGCAATGTTTGGTAAACCAAAAGAAACAAGGTCAGGATCAGAAATCGGCTCAAGATCATTAGGCGCATCATCAGGCTGACCCAAAAGGAGCAGAAGCTAGCTCAGGAGCAGGCTCTGGGTCAGGTAAAGGTGTGGGATCTCGAGCAGGTGATGGTGCAGCAGTCATAGCAGTGTCGTCGTCTGAGTCAGTAGTAGAAAGCTGCAATCCGGCCGTCTGTAAGGCTGCAGATGTCATAGTCTCAAAGGAGTCTGAATTCGAGTGTATACTAGAATAAGAGGATAGCTTGATAACAGGGGTCTCAAGAGGTGAAATTAGTGACAACATTCTCGTCTAACTTTCCATTATCATGGGCGTAATCAGGAGGACCATCAATAAACATGTCAGCGTCATTACCAACTACTCGTCGAGTAGCCAACCTTCGGAAGGAATGTCCACAGGAGGCGCATCATCGAGGATCGGAGCCATGGTGCGCTCACCATCGGGATGACCAGTGATGAGGTGGTCATGGACGGAAACAAGGATGACAAAAAAATCCTTTTCGGGGAAGCCATCAGCAAGGGTAAATCATTACCAAAGTCTAGTAGCGCGGACGGTTGGAAGTCATCCTTGTCCTTGGTTAGTATGTCAGGGTCACTCTCAGTGTCTGACATAAACATTTCCGGCGCAGGTGCAATCCCATTATTTGTGACGGTGGCCATAGGGTCGTCAACGTCTGACAACTCGTTCTCTGAAGAAGGTGACATGTGTGTTGGTACATAATAATCATAGCATGTATATCCATAGTAATCACTAACACTTAGTGTATTGCAAGCAAAGACAATTCATCATGTAATCATGTATTCACATTATTCTTCATGAAATTTTCTATCCTTCCTAGTCTCTCAGACTAAGCCTCCTAGTCTCCCAGACTAAACTTCCCAGTCTCTCAGACTGAAACATCCAGTCTCTCAGACTGAAACACCCAGTCTCTCAGACTGAACTACCCAGTTTCTCAAACTGTCCCAACTAGTTTCTCAGACTAACTACCCAGTCTCTCAGACTAAACTACCCAGTTTCTCAAACTATCCCAACTAGTCTCTCAGACTAACTACCCAGTCTCTCAGACTGAACTACCCAGTCTCTCAGACTGAACTACCCAGTTTCTCAAACTGAATTATAAACATTAACTTTGAAATGTGTTTCGTGTCTTTTATTTGTAAAAATGTTTGTTTTCCTGGATCTGGGCGTTTTGTGTATGCAATGAAAACATGTTTGTGAAAACGTTTTCGTGAGAGCCCTAATGATTGTAGTCTAGACTAGAGAAAGAATCCTAGTTCGCTACAATCGAAGCTTTGATACCAAGCTGTCACACCCTGACTTTTGCGGAAGTGTGATGATGGTGTGACTTTCTTAATACCATTGCATTCAATCATAACAATAACTATATGATAAAAACCATAGAGTTGTCATCCATTAAATAAGTTAAAAACATAACAACAGTGTTTTCAAACGTAGACTTCAGATTCAAGTTTTACAAACCATACGAATTGTTTATGAGTTCACTAAGGACTCGTCAAAAGATATTAGATATAACTAAGGTTTGGGAGACGTGTCTCGTCCACGAATAAGACACACTGACCAACCCAAAGACCATGGATGACATCTTTATTCCTATCGCAGCATAAAAACATCCAACGCCCGCCAGATCCACTTACTAATTCCCTGAAATACATGTAGTTTGAAAACATCAACAAAAGTTGAGCGAGTTCATGTGTTTGTTTGTGTGTATGTATAAACCTTTGAAATCGTTGTAAGTATGTATGTAAGTTTATAAGTCCCGGTATGAAAGCAACAAGGAAACATATCAATTAATGTGTAGCTAATACATTAATATACGTGACATGGTGCAGGAAGACTCAAACCTAGCAGACTTTGTACCGGGCTTCCGGCTGTAAGACATAGTCACCACATGGCCCATTCGGCGGACTCATGGATGGGGCTCGCTACACCCAAATAGATCTATCACTCCTGTCCCTCGGTCCCACTACGAGGATTAATGGCCTTAAGTATGCGCCTACCCATTCACATGATCTACTGTACTTTCCTTAGCTAACCATACCAATTGTGTTTGTCTGTAAGCATTTTGTAATCATTTGAAACATGTACCTCACCCCCGAAGTTAATAAACAAAACAATTTAAAGAAAAGGGGGACATGATCTCACAGTTTTGCGTTCTTCGAATCTGCCTGTAACTTAAAGTGTCCTCTGGTGTACACGACTACCTACAATGCACTATGGTCTTATTAGGCGAGCGGGTCGTGCCTTGACTTAGTATTAATTAGTGCCTTTGAGTTATGTTTCCAAGTGTCTTCATCGTTATTCCAAGTTAAATTATTAGTTGTTAAAATAATAAATATTTTAACTTAAATTATATTTATTGAATTTTTGGAATAATTGTTAAAACAATATTTTTGTAATGATACTTCTCAAGTACTTGTACTCGTATTTCCTTCCCAATGATGGGGGTATCTCATACATGTGTACTCGTATCCTTGTATGTGTATAACTTGCCATGTATTGGTGTCGTATTCCGGCGTGCGTCATTTTTAATAAGTGTCCAATATATATTTCTAAAATATATATTTCAAGAAGTATTTCTTAGAAAAGTTATTCCTAATCTTTCTTTTGGCAAAATATTTGTAGTTCCAAAACAATATATTTTCAAGTCTCACTTTAGAAAATATTTATAAACTTATTTTTATCCAAAATAATGTATTTCAAGTTTATCCAAGAGAATATATATTTTTCCCAAAAATCATATATCTTCTAAAATTCCAAGAAAATATATTTTTATTTCCCAAAAATAATATATTTTCTTCTTGTCAAAATATGATATAACTTTGTAATAATTGGAAAGATCATATTTCCCTTTCCCTTGTATCCAAAATACTATTTACCAAAATACATTTATAACTGTATTTTCCAGAATATTTGGTAAGTTACAATTCTTGTTCAGTCTCCCAATATTTTGTGTGTAACTGGTGTATTTATTCCTTGAGATTTTTGGTAGTATTTTGGTTTGTAATTTCTTGATGTTTTAATGTGTTATATTATTTCAAGCACCAAAATAATATAACTACTACACATAATATACAAGTAATCACAATTGTGTGTCTTTATTGTATATACATTCTAAATATATATATCTTGCCACTTTTATTTATAAAAACCAACCTCCAATATTTGTATTTTTGTGACAAAAATTATGGCAAAGTTTACATGGAAATTCTTGGTTAAAATATACTTGTAAATAATTGTTTGAAAATACTTTTCTAAGTGTTTATATTTTTAGAAAATTTTGCCATAGTTTCCCCTAAAAATGGAGGTGTCAATGCTATCAAAGCATATCATTTTCTTTTTAAAATCATCACAAACAATCAACAACTTAACCAACACTTACCAAGTGCCAAAACAATGCTATTTACATAACAACATGAACTTGAACTTTCATAAATATGAAAGACTTGTAGTAACTTGGTAGTGTGCTTAGTAGGTTTAGTTACCCTTTGAAACATATTTACTTCTTTAAAAACTTCATCTTTAAAGAAGTTGGGTGTTCACAACTTCCAAACACATTTTCTAAAAATGCTTCTTTATGTAATCTTTTTGTTACACAAGTGTTTCTACACTTGTTTAACCCTTAAAAATAGTATTTGTTTATGTAAGGACCAAGTCTAGGTTAATCTTGTTATTTAACTTAGTTTCTTGAGAAAACTATTTTGGAAACCATCCACTTACAAGACTTGTATTGTGTTTAAATCATTATCACATATGAAAACAACTTTTATTATTCAAGTTCATGTCTACATGAAGCATGATCATCTTGGTCTTTCACAAGATCATCATCTTAACTTACTAGATCATGTGTTTAATCACCATCTAGTTGGTTTCTTATGATGTCTAACATCATAAACACAAACAATCAATCATCAAGAAGCAAAACAATGCTAAACAATATGTATTCTTATGTTATTAAGCTTTATGTTAAAGGTTCATCTTCTTGTTCATTAGTGTTCTTCAAGTTATTCATCATGTAACATCTTTTAACCACTCAATATAGATGTAAAATGAAGAGTAGAAGATCTTACTACTAGCTCAAGGCTAGGGATGATCAAGTGTAGAAAACAAGTGGATAAAAGCAAATGATGCGTTCAAGTTCTGTCGCTTGCAAGCTTCTTAGACATGCTCCTTATACCATTGAATCACCTTAGATTATATGGATGGAAGCTAGAAAAGAAGGTGTATGATGATGGTGGATAAGCCGTGAGCTTAAGGGAGGAAGGAGAAGGGTTTTGATGTTGGTGATGAATGAGAATGAGGGGTTATAACTCATGGTCTATATAGTCTAATATCCAATGTATCAAGATCTTCATAGATTTTATGTCATCTAAAGTACAAGGCAAATCTCTTAACATATCAAATGAAATCAAGGAAAATCAAGGGTGGGGCCACCCTTGGTGACCGTCCACCATGGGGGGGGGGGGTATTGGTTGGGTTGTAATGGATGGTTAAGCATATTAGTTGAAATCTAAGTGTAGTGTTTAGTGTTTAAGTTAATATGGTGTTATATAGTTTGTTAGGGTGTTCGGAGCTCATAACTAGCTCAGAAATATTAAAACAATGCTTCTAGTATAATTTTGATGTTTCGGGTAGTGTCCGGTTGTTCGGTTAGATATCGGTTCGTTAAAGTGTCAAACTATACCGTTTAGTGCTCTTTATGTACCCTTTTGTGATACTTTTAATTCCCGACACTTAGGAAAGCATTCAGGACCATTTAGTCATATTTTTGCATGATACTAGCTTATTAAAATGCTGATTTTTGCTGATTTATGCTGAATTCAGCATTTTGAGTGAGTTTTAGGCACTTTCCGGCACCTAAACTATCACTTAGGAATGCAGTTTTATGGTCCTTACTTCCCTACCCACTATACTAGTATAGTACTTAGTCTGTGGCCCATACTGGGTCTCAAAACACTGTTTGTCTATGTACTGAACTCCGTCAGCATTTTCCCGGTTTGTCTGTTAACTGTGCTTTGTGCATCATTTACGTCAATATGTTTGCATGCAGTCAATGATGTGTCATTTGCAATATGTGACGCACATGTAAGTATAATGCAGTAATCAGAAAGCAATTCAAGTCATAAATTGTAAATTAGCACAGTCATTAAGCACTAATCATCATTTAATAATTATACGGATGCATGCAAATTTGACAGTTGTCACACTTTTGGGGCACTCACTGGACAAACGGAGTACTCCGAGAGTAACCCGAGTGGTCCACCACCAATTCCGGGGAAAACCCGGTAACCCACCCGCCCGTAAGCACGACGGTAAATTACCGGTAAAACCCGTTTGGCTCAAGGATTGAACCCAGGTTTCCCTGGGTCTCCTATCCACCAGTGCCTCACTCCTTTTTTGCACCAAATAGGAATTGAACTTGAGTTTTCAAAGAAGAACTCAAGTTCTCCTACCACTTGAGCTAGAGGTCATTGGCAAGCCATGCCCATTTAATTATCTTACAAAAATATCGATCTAATATATTCTTAACATCTTAAAAATATCAGTTATTTCATGTAATTTGAACCAAACCTAATTTTCATAAACCAAAACTAAGCACATTTAACAGTGTATTACTCATATGATTCACAAACATTACGTTCAAAACGCGTTAATGATATATGAAGTTCGGTATTCTTATAAACCAAACATTTCTGCTGTCCACGGTCGATATATGAAATTTTCGTAAGGTACAGTAGAAACTCGATAAATTAATACTCGATTATTTAATAAACTCTCTAAGATAATATTTGTTGCCGGTCCCGACTCGGGGATAGGGTGCTAAATTAATAATTCGCTAAAATTATAAGATAATACATTTTTGATAATTTCTTTAGACCCCATATAAAATATAAATTAATAATTCCTTATATATAGCATATTACATGAATGATTTATGAATGTTTCTTGAAAAATGACTCAATTGTCTTTTGTTTTTTGTTGAAATCAATTTCCCCTTGAATCTCGTCTCTAATTTTCCTTAGCATGGTAAGAACTTCTGGTGTTGTTTTCTCATAGCTCAACAAGAAATTGTTCAATGTGATTGCCGCTTTAATAGCTTCGTTTCGCGAAGGGGGCTCCATTGTAGAACTTTCATCATCTTCTTCATCGATATCATCTTTATTAATTCCAATAACGCTTTCAATAATTTATTCATCAGTCAACAACTGTGCAACTACATTTTCTTCTGGGTGAGTCAGAACATCTTCGACATCCATTGCATTGCGATAACCCAACTCTTTGATCAAATTCGGGAGTTCTTGAGTGCTTTCACCACCTTCATCTGAGTTCTCAAAAGTCATGTTATCTGTTGATCGAAGTTTACAATGACGAAAGCAGTTCGCAATTGTATTTGCACGAACATCCATAGTCCATGCTGAAATTGCAAGATTCATTGCATCTAATACATTTATTTTTGCTGGATTTGGAACCCCTAATTCATAACCCTCCAAAAGACTTCTATAAAATCGACGAGGATAATGCATCTTAAAAGCTCGTATGATCCCCGCGTCACAAGGTTGAATTTTTGAAGTTGTGTTTGGTGGCAAATTGGGCCGTTCATTTGATATACACAAGAAGCATAATAAGGTGGGAGATTGAAGGTTTCTTTCAAATTGGGCCGTTCATTTGATATACATGCATTGTATACAATAATTAAGTGGAAGCTTGAAAGGTGTTTGTAAACTAAGTATTCTACTGTAAATTAATAAAATATTAATTAATATATAAATTAATAATTATTAATTTATCGATTAATTAATAACTCTTTTAATTAATAAATTTTGGTGGTCCCAAGTGTATTATTTTATAGAGTTTTTATTTTGTAGAGTTTCTACTGTATTACACTTTTTTTATACCAATAACCAAATAACTTGTACATACTCAAAGTTCCTTGTAAATTGGAGTTTCAATTACCTAGTGCTAGTCTTAAGGTATGTAGGTATTATATTGGAATCGATATTATTAAAGAAAAGAATAGAAAGTTTGTGTGTGGTGCTCATGGCCGCAAAAGAATGATGAAAAGTCAGTGTATGTAGTGCTCATGACCACAATAGAACAAGAGGAGGGACCCAAATTAGTTGGTAAAATTGCCATTTAAGATAAGGAACGAACAACTCCAAAGCGTTAAAAAGTCTCTAGAAGGCGTCCTTTTGTAAGTGTTCTTGATTATAATGCATGTTCACTTAAATTAAAGTTAGGGTTCTAAATTCAAATATGAATTTTTGACTTATAAGGCCTTGGGGTCTACTCTAACTTAATTGGTGTTAAAGATGACATGACAAGCCAACATGTCTTTCAAACCACTTCCTTCTCATGTTAAGGGGTGTTAAAACCTCCCTTGGTTAACATGTTAACATAGGCAAAAATGAATTGGAAATTAATTTCATTTATTATAATTGTTTATTTTAGCTAAGAAGTTAATGAAATGGTATTATTATTATTTATTTTGTAGTTAATTTACATATTTAATATTAAAATAATTAAAAAAATAGTGGGTGAGGTAGGGTTAACAAAGGGTGTTAAACCATTTGCTTAGGATGAGATGGAGTAAAAGGGGAACAAACGGGTGATGTGACGCTTATATGGAGTTAATAATAGTTAAAATATACCTCATGGCCTAATGTGCAATAGTTAATACTTCCAATGGTTTATAAATGGTGGGTGTGATATTAACGTGAATGCGTGTATAATTTTATGAAATAATGAAGTAATTAAAAGCATGAAAAAGATACGAGCTATTTCTTGTTAAAATTATGATTGTGTAGTGAAATAAGGTAGAAACTTCAAACTATTGTCAATTTGCAACTAAGGGGGTATGTTGACTTGTTTTTAGTTAAAAGATTGGAAGTAACTTAGTGGGTGCTCTAGTGAAATTAGCAGAAACTTTGTTGAAGGAATAGGCATAAAATCAAAAGGTATTTTTAATAGAGGTATGATTTTTTTTACTTTGCAAGTAATCATTTGAATAAGTTTATCTTATATAAATTGCAAGTATACTACATCAATTGAGTTGTTTAGTGGCTAATACATGTTAGCTAGCGTAAAATAACGATGTGCTAACGGGTAAATTTTCAAAGCAAATGGAATTAGGTGGTGGAAATCCTAAATGGTTAGGAACCAATTTCCTAAATCCTAAATATGTAATAATTAGAATTCAATATGTGTAATATGTGTAGTATTGTGTAGCTCTAACACTTGGTAAAAAAATGATGTGCTAAAGGGTAAATTTTCAAAGCATATGGATTTAGGTTTCATGTATTGAAAATGTTGTATAAAGATTGAAGGAACTTATGAAAAGTAAATAGGATATATGGAACAATGAAGTCCAAAAGGCCTTTTTTTTATACAAGGTGCACCGTCGGTCAATGTTGTCATTAAACTATATCATAGATGTAATTATCATCATTGCAGTGGGACATGGATGTAATTTCCCCTTCCAATTTTAAGACGCCACACGATGTCCCAAGCTAATTTCCCCTACTTTCAAATATGCCCCCCATTTAATTAGGTTTTAATGTTTCTTACGTTTCTGGGATGATGAAGATGTATAGATGGTTTGATTAAACGTAATTCTAACCCACAATTCAATGTAATCTTCTATACAGGAGTTTAGGTAATTATCCCTTCTTTATTTTGTTTTTATTTTTAGTTATTTGTTTCAGACCTTTTCTTATTATCTTTTTCCTTTCTTTTTGTTTTTTGTGATGAGGGTGCATGTATCCTTTCTTTTTATTTTTTTGTGATGAGGGTGCAAGTATATTGACTGAGGTAAGGAGATATTCCAGCTGCTTCCAGGATTTTGTTATGAGGGTGCAGGCATAATAACATATAGCTTTGCTCTTGGTTTTAAACATAACAAAATGTGATAGACTTACTAAACATTAATTAGGTAATTTGTCAGGGCAAAACAATGGCGTGATGCTAATTGCGGCAATCACAATTATGCATCTCGCTCCCACCACAATAAGTAAGTATACATCAGAATTTTATCTATTAACTAGTTTTATAAATAGCGCCGCGTTGCGGCACGCTCAACCATAAAGCAATAACCTGCCAGACAGTTTGCGAGAAATGACACGAAACAAATAAATGCTCCGCAATCTCAATATCATCAGCGCACAAAGGATATAGTCGGAAGTCAATATTTATGTTCCTTGCAACCAAAGAGCCCTTGTCTAAAAACGGTCCAGCTCCGCTCGCCATTCCACGATGCACGCCTTTTTGGGCACCCAACTGTTCCAAACAAACGACATATCTTGCTGTACACAATTTCTCACCTCCAACCTCTTTTTCAAACTGCTAACTAAAACGCAATCCGACCCGTCCAGCTCCCAAACCCGGCTATCTTTCCTATCCGACAACACCACCGAACCTACTAAAGGTCCAATCTGAGCTAATTTACCAGTCTGTTGTTGACTTGGTGCTTAACTTGGTGGTGTCGTCACACCTTCTTTCTTTGGCGCACCGCTAACGCGTCGCGTCCGATTGAAGTATACACCAAAATGAAAACAATACTAACAAATTAAGTATACCTAAGGCTAATATGTGAAATTTCCACCTGTTAAATTATAATTGTGTGAAGATCATGGGATTGGGAAGGCTTCCATACAAAACATCGACACATCTTTTGGTGTTATACAATATTCATTCTTGGTTTGTTAGTGTTATTACATTTATGACACTCGAGTGCATCTAATTTTGCTGCTCTCAATACCTCCACCTCCTCTTACCGAAACTCGGGATATCAAGAGTGCAAAACTGGAAGGTCTTTGGTTCTAGGTACATCATAATTATCCAAACAATACAGTTTCCAAGCCTTCAAAAAGCAAATATTTTAAAGCCAATGCAATCCCTTGTATGCCCATCCAACCAGAATCAATGGCAGTAATAGAAATAAGATCTATATGAAAGAGTTGCATGCAACCTGAAGTCATACCTGAAATCGTCGTCCAGCATCACCGGAACCATAGTTCTTTTCCCGTCGGAATTCTCATCGAACCACTTTTATCCAGTGACCGTTGGTTACGTGGATCTGAATGCTGTGTTCGCCGCCGCCGTTGAGGCTTATGGAACCGCCGCCGCCGCCAACAAAACCTGCTTGAAGTCTTTACCCTCTCCGTCTCCGTCTCTGTTTCGATTTCAACCCTAACCATCGTCACCGTCTCCGACTACATCCACCACTGACACTGCGCACCGTCGACAACCACCACATCCCTTATTCGGAACCACCGCCATTATCACCATTAATTACAAACATCGTCGATCACAACCACCGACGGCGCCCGACGGAACCTTCAATGTCACCGTCGCCGGTAACCACCTCCGCAACCACCATAACCAGAACATAATGGCCGGCCGTTCGGAAGCCATGGTCGGCCTTCTTCTTCTCTGATTCTCTGTCTCCCTCATTCCCTCGTCTCTGAATGCTGTGTTCGCCGCCGCCGTTGAGGCTTATGGAACCGCCGCCGCCGCCAACAAAACCTGCTTGAAGTCTTTACCCTCTCCGTCTCCGTCTCTGTTTCGATTTCAACCCTAACCATCGTCACCGTCTCCGACTACATCCACCACTGACACTGCGCACCGTCGACAACCACCACATCCCTTATTCGGAACCACCGCCATTATCACCATTAATTACAAACATCGTCGATCACAACCACCGACGGCGCCCGACGGAACCTTCAATGTCACCGTCGCCGGTAACCACCTCCGCAACCACCATAACCAGAACATAATGGCCGGCCGTTCGGAAGCCATGGTCGGCCTTCTTCTTCTCTGATTCTCTGTCTCCCTCATTCCCTCGTCTCTCTATCTTTTCTGTGTGTGGTTTTATAATTTGTGTGTGGGGCTACTTCTTTACACGCGTGACAACTGTTCAACAACTGTTCATTCAGTTTAAATTTTATCATATATAAATTTTCTAGCCAATATGCGCTACTTGGGGTCCTAACGGTCTGGTTTAGCGGGTTTTGACGAAACTTCTGGGTTGGACCGCTAATTCCGATTTCAATAAAGGACAAACCAAACCATCCAGGTTGGGTGGATCGGCTGGACTCGCCGGTTTTACCGGTTTACTGGTTTGAATCGTTTTTCAACAAAGTCAATAGTTTGTATTAAAAGTTTTAAATGATAATGATGGTTCATGATTATAATACATATCTATAATTACTTATTTTTAAAACGTGTGTGTCTTCATAAAAAAGCTAAACCGTGAAAACCAAAGTTCAAAGAGGACCGGTTAAACCGTGAACTAAACCTTTTTAAATCTCAAACTGGCCAAACGAGCTGACTTGCTTCAGTTTGGTTCGTTTTAAATGGATTTTGAACAACCTTATATACAAGTAAGACATTTGTAGAGGCGAATCTAGGGTCGTCCCTCTTGTCTCGTGACAGTTTGACCGCCAAGAGCTCATCGGAACACCACGCCTCAGGACTTTTCTCTTCCCAACAAGTCCAATCATCGTTGAGAACCCCATGGGACCGATGGACCGCTACTCTCTTGAGCAGCGGTACATCAATTCTGTCAATGGCATTATTGTAAATCCAATACTAATGTATAACAGAAACTTCAGGCTTTCCACAGTTAACACTAGCCAAACAAGCTTCACCATTTCATCTGCCTGTTCTTCCCCTAGAACACCATCCGAAAACGCCATTCCCACGGTGGCTGCTGATGTTACGAGCCCTGAATTAGGCGGTTTTCATAAGGGTGGCGCAATGCCTAGAGCGCGCAGCTCGCCTAACTTGGGCAGCCTTGGTGCCAGCTCACCTAACCTGGGCCTGAGGACTAACCAGCAATACCCATATCACCGCCAACCACCGCCACCCCACCACTACCTTCTACAGCCATATCCCAAACCACCACTAGATCCCAGCCCTCACAAGAATTCTGGTCTTGACCATTTTATGAGGGCGAGACCAACAAACCATTCACCAAACTCTTGCAGAAGCGCGCATTTGGGTTACCAAAAAGGTTTACCTTATGATGAGTACCATGCGTATAACAGGTATGATCGAGAAAGTCCTCCTGGAAGTCGTTAACCGCGTTTCGATTGGTGGATGTTGAAGAACATGAAGGCTGGTTTTGCAGGGATGATGAACAAGAAGGAAGTGAGCTTGAATTTTGATCCTTGTTAATATTTTATCATCTGTTATGTATGAAATGAGGAAGCAATATATCATGTTGAGCATCATGAATCATGATTATTATGGTGTACTAAATTAGAGAATTCTTTCTAGCCCCAGATGTTAACTTGCAATAACATGGTATAGCTATCACTAAAGTTTTTTATTCTAACCAAAAAAAAAATAAAAAATAATAGAGTTTGATTAAGTCTTATGATTTATATTTAAGTTGCACAAACAAAGAACTACAGTGTAGCACACTTGAAGGTGTTGTGAAAAAGTGTCGTTTCTTATGCTCTTAACCACCAACTGAGCCTTGATGATTTAACTTAAAAAATGCTGAGGAAAATATAAAAGTCACAATGGAAGCTTTCTTGAATGCTCTTCATGAAGTTATTCCTGCTTTTGGTGCGTCAACAGACGAACTTGAACGTTGCAGGTATATATTATCTAGGGATGAGCAAAATGGTATCGGGTACCGGTACCGAATTTACTGAATCAGGTACATTTTCGGTACCGATTCGGTACCGACTTTTGACGCTTTCGGTACTGGTATTTACCAGTTTTTACCCTCAAATACCGGCACCGGTATAGATCCGTACCGGGTATATTCGGTACCGTGACCCATTTTTAGGGATTTTCGGTACCGGCTGGTACCGAGCTCATCCCTAATATTATCTCAAACTGTTTTTATTTTTACATTAATAATTTTGTAATGTTTTGTGAATTTTTAGTTGATTGTGGTCAGCGACATGATCAAATCTTTAAAAGAAATATGCAATTAGCAGAGCCAGTTAAGGTGTTAGTCAAGGTGTTCACTATAGTTCTTCTAGATGGTAGGGGTGTTCATCGAATCGAATAACGAATTTTCGAATTATTCGAATCGAATTTTTCGAATTTTTATTATTTTTACCTGAATTCGTATTCGATTCGATTCGATTAATATTTGAAACTCGAATTCGAATCGAATTCGAACCGAATTCGAATAAATTCGATTTAATTCTAATTCAGCCTAAACAATAAATTATTTTACTTTCATTTTTTAAAATACTACAAACAAATTATATTTAACATAAAATATAATAATCTACAAAATTAATTAACTATCGATATGTCAAAACACCAAAAATTAGAAGATAGGTTGGTTACTGGTAGCGATTTAAATTAGATAAAAATTTAGAAATAAGTAGCAATGACTATTTGTTAGTAGGTTTGGTAATTTTATTAATAAAAAAAACTTATTACTTAAGGAGATAGTTTATATTTTGGCCAAGTTTAGAAGTTATATGTGTGTATATATGTTTGTGTGTGTATATACGTATATAAAAAAATTATATATAAATTGAATTCGAATTTCGAATCGAATCGAATTCAAAATCATAAATTCGTATTCGATTCTAATTCGATTACTGGAATCGAATACGAATCAACTCGAATTCGAACCTTTTTAATCGAATTCGAATCGAGTCGAATTTCGAATTTTCGAATTCGAATCGAATTCTGAACACCCCTACTAGATGGTCCAAGTGACATGCGAATTGTGGCTTTGATTAATAGTTTAATTAATGTTAATATAATTATTTTTCCCAGCTCACACAACCTTTTTTTTGGCAGTGGTAAGACTGGAATGGCAGCAACTGTTGGTATCGGTAGCAATTTCTCCTATGTGAAGATTGTAATATAAGATTAAATATATTATGTATTAATATTTAATCTATAGCCATTATAATCATTTACATAATATAGATCAAAATATATAATAACCTATTAAATAATTAGTTGGTAATTGTTGATGGACCATATTACCCTTATTAACTAATTAGGTTTCCTCCTGGGTGCTTATATAAGGAGATTTATGTGGAGGTTAAGGGGTTAGACAGTTAAACAATTAGACATACCCCATAAGCATAACATCACATTCGACCTCCATCTCCATAACCGATACCCTTTCGGTTTAATCAGTCACCATCATCAGTTAGCACCCTAAGGAGGAACCAGATCACACTGACATCTATGTCGAATTCGATGGCATCATCTATCACTGGATTCTCCACTGCACTGTCTGCTGTAACATGTATGTTTTCATGTTTTCCATTATGTTTAAACAGAACTGATCCAACTTTATTTATCACTTTTATTGATGATTATTCTCGTTACATGTACTTGTATCTTATCAAGGAAAAGTCTGAATCTCTAACAACTTTTAAAGATTATAAGGCTGAAGTTGAAAAGCAATTAGATCGTCAGATTAAAGTTGTGAGATCAGATAGAGGCGGTGAATATTATGGAAGACATACTGATGTGGGTCAAGCTCCTGGCCCATTTTATGAGTTTTGTAAGGGCCAGGGGATTGTGAACCAATACACCATGCCTGGTACACCTCAGCAGAACGGTGTAGCTGAACGAAGAAACCGTACCCTTATGAACATGGTGCGCAGTATGTTAGCCAACACTAATTTACCATTATTCCCCTGGACTGAAGCGCTAAAAGAAGCTGTTCATATACTCAATAGAGTTCCTTCTAAGTCTGTCCCTAAAACTCCTTATGAACTTTGGACAGGAAGGAAACCGAGTCTTAAATATATGAAAGTATGGGGCTGCATTGCTGAAGCAAAACTTTACAATCCTTTCCTAAGGAAACTTGACCCTAAAACAGTTACCTGTTTCTTTATCGGGTATCCTGATAATTCTAAGGGTTATCGTTTCTATTGTCCTTCCCATGTCACCCGTATTGTTGAAACCAAGCGTGCCGCGTTCCTGGAGGATTTCAAGGTCAGTGGGAGCAGTACCAACCCTTACGAAGAATTGCAAGAAGTACAAGACGCGGGGGGGGGGGGGGGGGGGAGAGACTCGTCGCTTACCATTACTCCGATTACTCCTCTTGTACCCAATGCAACTACTGCACCTGAAGCTACTGCACCAACTCCAAATTTACCTCTACAATCAGAACCTATTATACCTCATGACGAAGGCACATCAAACGCTCATAACCAAGACAACGCTGAACCCGATAATCCACTCAGGAGGTCATCTAGGCAAAGAAGGCCTACTAATTGGGATGATTATGTTACTTACCTGACTGAAATGGATCCCGGAAAGCTCAATGATCCCATCTCTTACAATGAAGCCATTAGCAGTGATCAGTCTTCTGAATTGAATAAAACAATGATTGAAGAGCTTGAATCCATGAAGAAAAATGATGTTTGGGATTTGGTAGAATTACCCAACGGTGTCAAACCCGTAGGATGTAAATGGGTGTTCAAAACAAAACTGGACCCGAATGGTAACGTTGAACGCTACAAAGCGAGATTGGTTGCAAAAGGCTACACTCAGAAATATGGAATTGATTATCAAGAGACGTTTTCACCTGTCTCTCGTAAAGATTCATTAAGGATCGTCATGGCCCTAGTAGCTCATTTTGATTTGGAGCTGCATCAAATGGACGTTAAAACCGCTTTCCTTAACGGAGACTTAGACGAAGATGTTTACATGAAACAACCTGAAGGCTTTAAACCTGAAGGTCAGGAGCATCTAGTCTGTAAGTTGAAGAAATCCATTTATGGGTTAAAACAAGCATCACGCCAATGGTACCTCAAGTTTGATGAAGTCATGAAGAAACAAGGTTTTATGAAGAATCAAGTGGATCAATGCACCTACCTCAAGATGAGTGGGAGCAACTTTACTATACTTGTCCTTTATGTAGATGATATTCTATTGGCAAGTAATAGTTTAGACATGTTGCATGAATCGAAGCGGTTACTCTCGCATAACTTCGACATGAAGGATCTCGGAGATGCTTCTTACATCATTGGCATCGAAATTCACCGAGATAGACACAAAGGGATCTTAGGATTGTCCCAAAGGGCTTACATAGATCGTGTCCTTACACGTTATAACATGCAACAGTGCAAACCCTCCGTCGCTCCAGTAGTTAAAGAAGATGTTTTCGGTTCATTCCAGTGTCCGACAACAGAGGTTGAGAAGGAGCAAATGAGCCAGATACCTTACGCGTCAGTAGTCGGGAGCTTGATGTATGCTCAAGTCTGTACTCGCCCAGATATCGCTTATATTGCTGGAATGCTAGGCCGTTATCAGACTAATCCTGGCCTAGATCACTGGAAAGCAGCTAAGAAGGTACTTCGATATCTGCAAGGGACGAAAGACTATAAACTGACTTATAGAAGAAGTGATCATTTAGAAATGGTGGGCTATTCTGATTCTGACTTTGCCAAATGCAAAGATGACAAGAAATCCACTTCGGGCTATATCTTTATGTTAGCAGGCGGCCCTATCTCATGGAAGAGTCATAAACAACAGTTAACTACAACTTCCACAATGATGGCAGAATACATTGTTGTTTACAACGCAACCTGTCATGGAATGTTGCTTAGAAATCTGATCACTGGACTCAAAATTGTTAATTCCATTTCTAGACCATTGAAGCTTTACTGTGATAATTCAGCTGCCGTTAGTTTCTCGAACAGTAACAGTTCGACTGGAGCTGGTTTATATCTCGATACAAAATATATGTTCGTACGTGAACGAGTTGAGGAAAATAATCTTTGTATCGAGTATATTAGTACTAAAGATATGCTTGCGGATCCGATGACTAAAGGTCTCCCTCCTAAGGTTTACGAAGAACATGTTCGGAATATGGGATTTAGTAAAGACCTTATTTGAGCATATTGTACTAGCTTATGTTTTATGTTAATGAAATTTCCTCAGTTTGATTTTGTATGTCTGTTAGAATATGTTCAACCGGTATAACGGCATATAGACAAATAAAGTTACAAATCAAACAAAGGGCTTATGCGTATTTTGATCATGACGGTTAGGTTTTAAATTAAGGCTATAGTATGACTAATGGGGGTCCTGAGTCGCATAATGATTCAACGGCTGTATTTCTCTGCTATAGTACTTGTTTAAAGCTAAAATGAGTGTTAACTCCTGATCAGGCTTATCTAATACTCATAGTAAATGATTACTCGGCTAAGTAGGAGAATGTAAGATTAAATATATTATGTATTAATATTTAATCTATAGCCATTATAATCATTTACATAATATAGATCAAAATATATAATAACCTATTAAATAATTAGTTGGTAATTGTTGATGGACCATATTACCCTTATTAACTAATTATGTTTCCTCCTGGGTGCTTATATAAGGAGATTTATGTGGAGGTTAAGGGGTTAGACAGTTAAACAAGTAGACATACCCCATAAGCATAACATCACATTCGACCTCCATCTCCATAACTGATACCCTTTCGGTTTAATCAGTCACCATCATCAGTTAGCACCCTAAGGAGGAACCAGATCACACTCACATCTATGTCGAACTCGATGGCATCATCTATCACTGGATTCTCCACTGCACTGTCTGCTGTAACAGGTATGTTTTCATGTTTTCCATTATGTTTAAACAGAGCTGATCCAACATGTAAGTTCTTTTATATTTTAACTATGGGACAATTCCATGATACCCTTCAATACTTATCATATACTTGTCGAACAAAAAGTTATAATATCAAATATACTCATTTTCAAATTTGTGACATTTATGATACTTGTGGCTGTGCTTGGTGATGGATGGATGGACATCGTGATCACTAGTTCTAAAATTTGCAAGGTCGGAAACATAAATAAATCAAGAGGAACCCTCATGTTTATTGCTTTGGTATCATCATTTACCATAAATGTATGTGATCATTTCTCTTTTTTTTTTCTTACTTTACGAACATTAAGTAGGTTTTTGAGTTGTCATTTTGTTGTTTGTAAAACGATCCACGTCACAAGTATTCTTTATTTGATATATTGATTAAATAAAAAAAATTGGGATGAATTTTACATCCTAAAGCATGGATATAGTTTGATTCAATTTTTAGTCCCGCCGTAACACGCGGGTTACCTACTAGTTAAACATATATGGAAATTAGAAATGACATGAAAACTTTTGGGTTCTATTTAAAACTATGGGGCTGTTTGGCAACATCTGAACCAATAAGTGCTGAATGAATAAGAGGTCTGAATGGGTAAGAGGGTCTGAATGGGTAAGTGCTGAACCAGTAAAGTGCTGTTTGGTTCCATATCTGAATGACAGTGTAAAATGACATTTTTACCCCTCCCCACAAAATAAACCCTTTATAGATTTTTTTCTATAAACCCAATATCATCATCATCATTCATCAGTCATCCCCCCCTCCCTCTTTCTCTCCCTACCTGCAACACCGCCACCGCCATCATCATCATCATCTCCACCACCAAACTTTAACACCCCTTTTTCTGGATCGGAACATGAACATACAGACTGAGAACAAACCTCCGCTGCCGGTGCCGCCGCTGTGTGCCGCCGCTGAACTCCCCACCAAACTTTGACGTTGTTGCTGTGTGCCGCTGCTGAACGATTGTGGCTGAGGAGAAGGCAATCGGCACAGGGAATCGAGTGGAAGAAGGTCGACGGTGGAAGAAGGGAAGGCGGTGGAAGAAGGGAAGGCGGCGGTGAGGAGAGGGATGAGGGCGGTGGAGGGGGAGACGACGGTTGTGGAGGAGGAGACGGTGGAGGAGCAGTGGAGGGGGAGCTGTGGAGGAGATGGGAGGAAGGGGCAGGTATGTCAAGTTTTTCATTCAGCAACTTCTCAAATCTGAACCATTCAGACTGAATGAAACCATTCAGAGGTAAGGGTTTTGTGAACCAAACAACCCAACCTCTGACCGATTCAGAGGTTAAGCTCTGAATGGATCCATTCAGCACCAAACAAACAGCCCCTATATTAAATGGAGATTTCCAATATTAGGTACGTGCCTACTACTCAATCTAACTTACAAGTTAGAGAATCAAGATCTGGTAATTAGATCATCCGTAATGGTTAATATCCCTTGTATTTTTCCTTACGTCAGCGTCATAACACCTCATGTAATGGTTAAGCTAGGCCTCTTAATGTTATTTTATTCATTACTTTCCATGCTTTTCCTCGTCACTGGGAATTATTTTAGAAATACTCATCCCTCTTGATGCCCTTATAACGCCATAGGTGATGATGATGATGTGGGGGCATTATCAAACTCTTTCATACCCTATAAGACCATTCGTAATTTACTCTAAAGTCTAAACTATGCATTCACTCCATAGAAGTTAGATACTTTGTTAAATATTAAAGAAAAAACAACCCCAATATGAAATGAAATAATATTAATTCATATCATATGAATATATAGGTTGTGCAATCTTACTCACTTGATGTGAAATTTTACTTTTTTTTTTGTTCTTTTTCTTTTGTTATTACAAAATAAAATCAACCATGCACAACCATCTGGGTGTTCAATTTCTTAGTTTCATTTTTTCAACCAAAATACTAAATTTTCCAACCAAATGTTTGGAACAAAATGGGTAATAAGTGATAAGTAAAGCTCAAAAAAATGGACATGATTGGGCCAATATACTCATCTTTATGTTATTAATTGGTTCTCAAAATGCAGCTCTTTATACATACAACCATTCTTTATTTTAGAAAATTACATCTTTTAAGTCACACCACCAGTCAACAAACACATACAAACAACATGATCAAAATTCAAACACCTACCCCTTGAGTCCTAGCTCGATTTTCTGAACAGTTGGAACGTCGGTTTTAAACGACATTGCCAAGACATTTTCATCAATACCGGTAGTAAAAACAGACTTGGGCGCTGAAAGCAGGCCAGCATTCGCACTTCCAAAAGCAGAAACCGCGATTGCAGACTGATTGTGGTTCCTATTGTACTGAAAATGCACAAGTCCTTTCGGAAACACAAACATGTCCCCCTCTTGAAGCGTTTGGTTATACAACACGTTTGTGGTATCAACAAATCCAACTTCCAGTGTACCCATCATAACCACCAACAATTCAGCCGCACGAGGGTGAGTATGAGGCGGGTTCACCGCTGCTGGTGGGAACTGGAGTACGGCGTACGACACGCTTTGACCGTTTAAAGCTGGGAACTCCTTCATGGAAGCTTTAACCACTGTGAAGTTTTTCTGGTCTGGGTTGTAGAAGTTTCTGAGTCCACTATAGGTGAAGAAACTCGCATCTACGCTGCTCGAATTTGGAGTGACGAAGTCGGTTAAGATGTCGGGGTCGTTAGCTTGTGTTGTTGAAATGGCTAGAAGTAAGACTAGTGGCAGAAGCAGCATAGGACTTGTAAAAGAGCTGATAGCCATTGCTAAAACAGATAGTTTTTGTATTATCTGCTGTAGTGTTCCTGTTTTTGAGTAATTAGTTTATATATAGGTTTTAGACAACTAGAATGACTTTGTTATTTATGTTTGAGTTTTGTAATGTAATGTAATATAATATTGTGAGAGAACAAGAAAGCGGATATACCACTAAATATTAGTTTAATATAAGTTGATTAGTGGTGTGTATGGTTCGGTTCGGTTTTTGGTTTTTGAAAATTGTTCGGTTTCGGTTTTTTCGGTTTTCGTTATTTCGGTTTTAGCAACGGTATTCAAAAGTATAATTCAAAGTTTAATAATCTTTCTTAAATGTTTACATTTAAGTTAATTTGGTCTTTTTAATGAATATTTATCACATAATCTTAACCTTTTAATCTATTTTAATGTTCCCAATAAAGTGTTATTAAGAAGTTTTCTTTTATAATACTTTGAAAATCATTTAATTTTTTGTGCTAAATTTTGTTATTTCTTATAAACAATGGATAAATCATTTAAACCATAAATAAACATATTAATGTTCTTATTATAAATATTTAACAATCATGAATAAAACTAATAATTCTTAGTAACATGGGTTAAACACTTAAAACAACTTAAATTCAAACATAAAAATATATGAATTTGGCAACCTATTATAACTTATCGGTTCGGTTATTTTCAGTTATTGAAAGTGGTTATCTGAAAACTAAACCCAAATTTTCGGTTATTAAAAATCCGAAAATAGAACCGTCGGTTTTTGTTTCGGTTAGGTTTTTTCAGTTCGGCTATTTCGGTTACGGTTCGGTTATTTCGTTTTCTGCTCACCCTAAAGTTGGTGACAGCATACGCGAAGCGTTTGAGATTTCTATGATTAGAACATAGGTACCATAATATAATAAATTAATAACCAATAGCATGAAGATGCTCCTTCAATAAACATTTGAGAAATCGGCTGTTCAGCCTTGTTATAATCAACAAGACAGAACCATAAACAACAAAAATTGTTCATATCTTATGCAAATGGATTTTTTTTTTTCTTAGGCTATGGGGTGTGGATGGAGCCCCATGGGGCTTTATCAAGTCCACATAGGATCCACGTCAGCGATGGAGCCCCCCTTTAATTTAGAGGGTGTGGATGGAACCCCTATTAAACAAAATTAAAAAAAAACATTTGATTGGTTGTCGAACTAGTGGGCCCCACCTGAATGACGTTTCAGCTCGTTACCACCATGGCGGGCCTTCAATGGCGCCCCGGCATAGCGCCGGGGGTGTGGTGGATGGCGGAGGGGGGCGCTATAGGCGTCCAGCTGGCGAGGGTGGCGCCCCCACACCCTCCAGCCTTAAGGTAGTCTACCATTTGAAAAAAAAATGTTTTTTGAACAGTAAGATGCTTCAGGACCATTATACATACAGCAAACAGTAAAAGAAAACAAAGTAGGAACAAACCATTTGAATAAATGAATTAAGTTTTTCGTGTGATCGAATAAGCTAGACTGATATTTGTAACGACTGTTTTTCTTTATATGTTATTGGTATGGGACTTTAACGTTAAATATAATGATATTAATAGTTGTTATAGATACTCGTGAACATTCTGTTTCGCTCAGTGCCACGCCCCGATGTTTGTGCCACCAGTTGGGGTGTGACAGCCCACAAGTAAGTAGTTTAGGTTTTACCCTTTCCGATAACCTCTGGCGTTTTTGCATAAATCAAAAGCAATTGAGCTACCTTAGGCACTTCGGTGTTGTTCCCTACAGCAAGAAACCACCAGATCCGAATAAAAACCATAAAAATAATATAGACAACACTTCATAAAAAGCTCCAACCACGGGGCCGTGCTCAGTTGGCACGCCCCGTGCCCACCGAAAAATTCACCACGGGGTCGTGTTCAGGCCACCACACCCCGTGTCTCTAATACGGACAAATGTGTCAGAACCTTGTCTGACCACGGGGCCGTGCTCAACTAGCACGGGGTCGTGGTCATTGTGTTGTCGTTTTCTATAAAGTCAGCATTGGTGCTGCATGTTTGGACCCATTCCAAAGACAGAGATCCCCTGGGATTCCAAAGACCATCGACATGCTCAAGAAACAACTGGAGAGGAAGAAGACCATCGATTGAAGCCACCCTAGTCCGCTATGTGTATGCTTTAAGGGAAGCCATCGATGAAATGACATCAGTGGACGAGGCCCTCATTGACCGTATCAATTATTTGACGGTGGGATTGGAGAATTGTCTCCACGAAGTCAACCTTTTAATTTGCACCAAAGGTTGAACATTCTTGCGATGCCTCCCTTGGAACCGATCTTCCCTCAAGAAGATTGGAACCTCGCGTAAGAAATCATTATCCCAACCGGATGGGATGACCTTCCTCCGGAACATCCTCTAAACGCATTGCACGAGGTTCCGGTGGTCGTCGCAACTCCCCCACAAAATGTTGTAGATGATGAGCCCATCCTCTTTCTCCCTCAGGAGATTGAGGAGTTGCACAATGACTTTTGAGGGGTACACCCTCCGGATTGAAGTTCTAAGAGCCCTCATTCTCCAGAAAATCATTTTCGGGTTTTTGTTGTTTTTAACATATAAACATCTAGGGTAGGACTTGATTATGGTTTAAAAATTCTTGCATATTAGGACCTATCTATCTAATTCTAGGACTATTGTAATTTTTTATTTTTAGGACCGTTTGTATTTCGCACTCTAATATATGATGGTTTAAGTTATTGTGTGGTGTTTGGATCTTATATAATGGCTTAACAAACGAGAAAAGGTGAAAACTGCCAAAGGGACATTAAAACCGCACCCCATGCATGTAAACAGTGCCTTCCGACAACTTTTCTAGCTTCCCAGCGTGTGCAGCACGGGGTCGTGCCCAGCCCAACACGCCCCGTGCCCGGAGCTCTGCAGAAAAACTTTTTGTCAGGTAACTGACCACGGGCCGTGCTCACTGGACACGCCCCGTGGTCAACCTTCTGTTCATTTTTGTTACTGGCACTCTGACCACGGGGCCGTGCCCGAACCACACGGGCCCGTGGCCAGGTGCCCAGTAACATAAAAACTTGTTTTTAAACACACTTTTACACATTTGAACCAACCTAAAAACTTATTTTGGGACACATTGAGGACAATGTGTAATTTAAGTCTGGGGGAGAAGCTAAAACCTTGAATCTTGCAAGTCCTAATAACAAACCTTACACAAAACTCTATTGGAACCGTTAATCACCTCAATTTGTTTTTCAAAATTTTTCATTTTTTTTAATTGTCTTGGTTTAATTTGGGAATAACAATTTCTAAAAAGGTTATGTTTTTACAATTTTACAACCGATAGCGTCGTGATAAAAAGAACCAATAAGAAAATTATAACAAGAAAATTATAAAAAGGCATGACAAATATTTTTAAAATTTGATTATATATACTTGTTCACACTATAAACCCATTCTCACATTAAGTGAGTTTTAAGCCTTTATTGAGCATACATGCAAACATCTTTAAACTAGATGCTCATTTTCATTTCTTATGTGAATAGCTGCTTGGTTCTTACAACTCTAGAACTTGCTAAGACGATACATTCCCGGTCCTTACCAACTTAAACCCAAGTAAGTAAATTATGGAGGCATTAGGACTAACTTTTCTTTCTAAACCAATGTTTTCCTTCTTTTTTTACTTCACTACCCGAAATCCCTCTAGTTAACCCCCTTGAGCCTAAACCTTTTTGTTTCAAAAACCCGTAAAAACAAACACCCATTACCCACCAAAACCTTTTTCCTTTCAAACCCTTGTGTTTTAGTAAAAAACTCGGTTATCTTGCGACATGAAAAAAAGAGCATTTTGCAATAACCAAACAAGTTCCTCAAGAAATCTTGTTTGAATATGCTTAGTTTGAATAAATGTCACAAAAACAAAAAAAAATTACGACAACCAACGCTTTTTACGCTTTTCGCTAACTACTAACCCAAAACCACCTATTCTTAGCCCAAGCCTAACCCTTCCCAAAGTCCTCTTGATTTTTACAAAGTTTTATAGTTAAAAAGGAGGAGGTTTGATCGCTTGGCAAGCATATGATAGAAGTAAGTTCCATGCCGGAATCGAGTGTTATCACAAAAATACATCTTCGGCCGAGTGTTGAGTGATCTCCCGTGAGGTATGTGAATTTGTATATAAATAGAATTTTAAAGAGGCATGTTATGCCTAAATAAATAATTTTTCTTAACAAGTTGTTCTAAATAAATCATGACGAATAGGATTTTAAATAAAATAAAAACAAAATTTAATAAAGATCTTGGATTCCCGACACTCAAGATAAGCCAAAAAACTTCTTCTCTACTTATTCCATTTGGGTGTGTAAGCCACATTTAAAGAGTTTTGCTTGAGGACACGCAAAGATTCAAGTGTGGGGGTATTTGATGTGTACAAAATACAACATATAAATTACATCAATAGAGGCATAAAACCAACCCTGTTTAGTACTAATGTTGGAAAAAGTGTGTTTCTTTCTTCCTTTTGAATTTACAGGACCAAATGAGCTTAAAAGAATAAAAGGAGCAAATAAGCAGCAAAAACCAACATAAATACAAGAAGAAGGAATAACATGACATGCCCGACCCCTTGGCAGCATCTCCCAAGACAAAAACAAGAAAACAGAAGGTGAACACGGGGCCGTGCCCAGCCAGGCATGGGCCGTGCTCAGACCTCACACAAAAAGACAAAAACTGTAGAAGCTTCTACGCCCACCACGGGGCTGTACCAAGCTCACCATGGGGCGTGGTCAACTATAATATTTGTAGAATCTTGATAGTACAACGAAGAGTTGACCACGGGGCCGTGTCCAGAAGCCACGGGGTCGTGTGGGGCCCTCTGCTGATAGCTGTAATTAATGAAGGAAGAGAAAAAGCTGGCCACGGGTCGTGCCCAGTGGACACGGGGCCGTGGCCGGGGTACTGTTCTGACTATAAATAGGGGTGCTTGGTTCACTTCAAAGTCATCCTTTGGCAAACCACTTCTCTCTCACTTTGCCACCACTCCACTCCACCACCACTACAACACCAACACCCACCACTATCATCCATCTTTCATCTTTAGAGTGTGTAGTAGTCTTGAGATCCAAGATTGATCGTAAGAGTTCTTGTCAATCAAAGGCCATGCTTAGCTAATCTCTTACATCACTTGGTGAAGACAAGTCTTTAATGTATTACTTTTGATTTTTAATCTTTCGACACTTTTTAATTAGGTGTGTATTAACGACTTTAATAACTAGTTTCTTATGTTGAAAGTGAATTTTCTTTGCCATTTCTTCATGATGTCATTGATTTGGTCATTCGTGTCTTTACGGTCTATATAAAGCGCGTTAACTAACTAGAAGGGGGTTAGGAGGGTGGTTTGGTAAAGTTCTTGTCTCGTTTAGTGTATAGATCATGCGAGGACTTGGTTCAAGCTTACTAGGACCTCCTTCAATGCCCCAAAGGTATTGGATGGCGGGGGTGTGAATAGCTTGAACCCCTCATATGTAAACTAATATTAAAACATTAAATCGGGTTCTTGGGATTGTATCCTTGCTGACTCAAACCACATAGCCGAGGGTAACGTCACCTTCAAAAGAGGGGCCTACCATTTTTCGCATTAATAACTTATTTAATTATCTTTCAATATTCCGACCCTTTGGGATTGTATCCTGCTCACTCAAATCACTGGGTTGAGGGTAACGTCACCTTCATAAGAGGGGACTACTACTATAACTAAGATAATCTCTTAAAAAGTCCGAAAGTGCGAAAATTATCAAAGGGTACATTAAAGATGAGTTGGACCCAACTGATTCTATCTTGTCTATTTGTTTTTCATTTTATTTATCTTTTATTTTTCTAGATTTATTTTCATGTTTAAAAACTTTTCTGAAAAATTTAGATCGATTAGACGTTGATGATAAACCGGTATTAAAAGCTCTTGTGTCCTTGGACGACCTCGGTACTTACCAACACTATACTACACTCGTAATGGGTGCACTTGCCCTAGTGTGTGTTTAGTGTTAGTACAATATAGTGTTTTATAAATTTAAAACTTGATTAATGCGCAAAACGAACTTAAAATATTAATAAAATCATATCACGCTCGACACGCACCACTAACTATTATATTTCAATTAAGCAATTGATTAATTTGGTGTTCAGTACCAAGCTTCGAGTATGGCAAACTTGGATGAGGTGAACAATAGTCGCAACACTAATGATGCGGCAAATGCAAATGATGTTACAAATGTGAATCTCAATGTTACTTGAGTTGATCTCTAAGCTATGATCGACGTAGCAGTCGACAAAGCCATGAATACTTTCATGGAAAATTTTAAAGAGTTGAGTGCTACTCACTCAAAGTCCCATACAAAGCCACATTCATCAGCTCAGAAAGAGAGCTCGGTTCACTCCTCAAATGTGAAGAGCGAACCTCAGAAGTTAGTGTTTCATGATAAGCCCGTTCGACTAAAGACACATACAAATATTTTATCTCCTGCAAACCTAGAAACTTCAATGGAGAAAGGGGGCAATCGATGCCATGAGATGACTCGATCAAATGGAGACTGTTGTGGACCTTATCAGGGAAACTTATTGTCCCCAACATGAAGTGGAAAAGGTGGAGTCAGATATACTGACTCTCACAATGAAAAATCTAGACTGTTGGCAGTATGTCACCTACTTCAATTCATTGTCTAGGTTAGTACCCTATTTGATTAACCCAGAATCTAAGCGCATTGCGTGATTTATCAGTGGTTTAGCACCAGAAATTAAGGGTATGGTGAAGGCTTCCAAGCCTACCACTTATAGGTCAGTTGTGGACCTATCATTGTCTCTCACCCTGGATGTGGTGAGACAGAAGTCGGTTAAGACAGAGACTGATGATAAAAGAAAGAGGGAGGAGGATAACTCCTAGAAATATAAGAAAAAGGGCAAGTATGAGTTCAATAAGAACCAACAAGAGACTGATGAAAAGCCCACGTGCAAAACCTACAACAAAAGGCATTGGGGACACTGTCGAACAGACCAAAAGCCAAAGCAATGTGGCATCTGCAAAAGAACTGGTCATCAGTCCCATGAATGTAGGGACTTAAAAAATGCGGTCTGTTTCAGTTGTGGAGAGAAGGGCCACATCAAGATTAACTGCCCTAAAGCTGTCAAAGAAGGTAACACTAAGCCTGGAGAGGCTAAGAAAGGAAACGCATGAGCTTTTCAAATAAGTGCCGGAGAAGCAATAAATAACAACAATGTCACAACAGGTACATTCCTTTTCATTAATCAATGATATAATTGCTAAGTGTCCTGTTTTAACTCAGGTACTTATAAGTCTTTTATAGACCATAAGTTTAGCAAACTTTTAAATTTACCCATAAGAACTCTAGATATTAAGTATGAGGTAGAACTTACCAATGAAACCATAGAAACCGCTTCTTCTATTCTTGATGGATGATCTTTATCCATAAAAATCAGGAATGCTCTTTCTCCAGCTAGAATACGACAATTTTTTTTTATTTTACTTATCTCATTGATTTCTATCAACAGCGAATGCCAAATAAAGTTTGATAGAAGCGCCATATGATAATTGGCGGTATCTTAGTGTGTCCCATAGATTGCTTTCATGCCAGGCTAGTATGAAGGTTTAATGCATGGAACCACTAAGATCTCCCAATAGTCATATTGTACTAATATTAGCTAATGGTATTCAAGGAGTTATACTCTATGGATTTCCTGGGTAGGTGCCTCTACTCAAGGCATCTAAGTATTTGAAGAGCGGATGTGTCATTTACATGTCACAGGTGACGGTAGATGAACCAAAGCCTGAGATTGAAGCTATCTCTATCATCTTTGATTATCCTGATGTCTTCCCTAAAGGACTACCCGGTTTACTTTCGGAGAGGCAATTGGAGTTTAGGATTTACATCCTACCAGGAGCCGCACCTGTTGTAAGAGCTCCATATCGGTTAGCAGCGACAGAGATGAAAGAACTGAAAGCCCAATTGGATGAGCTTTTGGAGAAAGGCTCGTACAGCCTAGCTCATCACTTTGGGAGCCCCGATTTTGTTTGTTAAGAAAGACGGTTCAATGCGGTTGTGCGTTGATTACCGCAAGCTTAACAAAGTAACGATGAAGAATCGTTATCCGCCGCCCAGGATCGATGATTTATTCGACCAACTGCAAGGGGCTAGCTACTTCCTTAAGATCGATTTGGGTGATAGTTGGAACGACCGTCTCACCCTAGTTAAGTTCTTGTACACTGATAGTTATTATATAAGCATCAAGGCTTCTCCTTTGGAGGCCTTGTATGGGAGAAGATGTTGAACGCCATTGGGTTGGGGCAGAAGTTGGGGAAGCCCAGCTAACAGGACCTAATATTGTCCTAGAAGCGACGGATAAAATCATATAAATATGTGATCGTCTTAAATCTGCCAGAGATCGGCAAAAGAGCTACGCTGACTACAGGCGCAAACCTTTTAAGTTCCAAGTAGAGAACAAGATTTTACTGAAGGTATCATCCTAGAAAGGTGTGATGCGCTTCGGTGAGAAGGGCAAGTTCAGCCCTAGATATATAGGACCATTCGAGATAATCGAATGTGTCAGATCTGTAGCTTACAAGCTAAACTTACCTGAGGAGCTTAGTGGAATTCACAATGTGTTCCACATTTGCAATTTTAAGAAATGTCTAGCCGATGACTCGCTAGCATTGTCACATAATTATGTGCAAATTGATGAAAACCTGCGGTTGTTGAGAAACCGGTATCGATCGAGGATCAACAGGTTAAGAAGCTCTGACGGAAGCATATACCTACTGTGAAGGTTAAGTGGGATGCCTGTAGAGGCCCCAAGTATACGTGGGAGGTCAAGTCCACTATGTGATAGAAGTACCCCCATATTTTTTAGTAAATCTCGAAGGACTATTTTTGCCAAAAATGAAAACTATGAATGTGGAGGGATTAAAAGTGTCAACATGCTGAAACTATGCCTCTGAGTGACCTTACATGGTGTCTGTATTCTCAAATGAGCCACTTGTTGGACGAAAGGAGCCGTTTGCGTAATTGTTTGAAAGTTTATATGAAGAAGGGTTAAAAGCGTCAACATGTTACTTCTTACCTCAGAGTGACCTTTTAACGAACCGGGAGCTTCATGATGTTCGATCATACTCTCGGGAATGCCTAATATTGGCCATTTAGGGCTTTTATGCCATTAAGTGATAATACGGGCAAGTTTGCAAATTAAAGGGGTTAAAAGCGTCAACATGTTAATTTATACCTCTGAGTGACCTTTTAATGAACCGGCAACTTTATGATGTTCGGTCATACTCCCGGGTATACCTAATATTGGATATAAAAGGCTTTTTATATTAATCATGACGATACGTGAGAGATCGGAAGTTTAGGGGCTAAAGGTGTCAACAATTGAAAGTTTGTTATGCTGACAAGGGTCCTTATGGACCGCATATACGGACCTTACGGTGCGTAAGCTGCATCTGCAGCTCGAAAATTCCTTGTTCCCCACTCCAAGCTGCCCAAAAACCTTCTAATCGAATCTATGGACTTGTAGGTTGTTTTGTACACATTTAGGGACACTTGTTCACATCTCCAAGCCCCTCTAAACACCTAGAATCATCAGATTCAACCTTAAAAACTATAAATAGGTGTTCTTGTTTGTTTGTAAACTTGCACCTTTCCTCGTAATCTCTCATTCTCTCATATCTACTAGAGGTTCCCGAGCAATTGGGAGCTTCCTTTTGAGTTTTATTCAGTCCCTTGGACCACTTGTAAGTGTTCCTTTTGTTGCTTGTTCGTTTATTAGGCTTTTAAAGCTGAAAAGTCAAGCGTTTTCAATAAACGCTTTGACTTTCGGTTTAAACCTTAATTGTCTAGCCATTGTTCGCAACGAACATGGCTACGTGATCGTAATTAGGTAGGTGTTAATCCCTCAAAAGGGCACCTCCTAAGAATCACATTTTCTTGGTCAATTGACGAGTCAACATATTAATGTTTTAAAAAGTCAACGGGATAGATTTTGAAATAATTATAATCTGAGTTTAAAGGTGTTCTAAAATAAGTTTTAACACATAAACAACTTGGTAATAATTATTAGAACCTGTGTAAACATGTTCGGCTCGTCAATTCTAGTTTTAGGGTCGATTCGCAACCGAAAGTCACGAAGTTTGACTTCTGCTTTGACTTTCGATTATGACCCGAATTAGACTAGTTTTCTACTGATTTAAGGTTTCGTTATGATCATAATATGATGTAGCATAACCCTCTGAGGTTATATTACACGATCATAATGGTAATCTGAGTTTTATGCAAGTTTCCGTTAATATGCCATACTTTGACTATTTTGCCCTTTTTATAATAAATGAGGTTTTAAACACCAATAAACTTGCAAATGACTTAGGTACTGATATGTTAACATGTTTAACATATTTTTATGTTACAAATCTAATAATAAACCGAGTTTTCGTATAATATCGTAAATTACGCTTTAAAGTGACCGAAATGCCCTTTCGGCGCATAGAACAGTTTTAAACGTAATTTCTTATACTAAACTCATTACCTATTGATGTAATATCATAAATAGGATATTTTGGGATATCAAGTCAGTTTATAAACTAAGTTTACGTACAAGTTCTTGTATTATGTCCTTAAATGACGATAACACCCTTTTTGCACCTAAAATGGTTTTTAATCATGAATGTAACAGAAAACCTTTTACCTACTGATTTGTTATACTAAATAACATATTTTAACAATCTAAAACTGGTCATAACTTATGTTTTGAAGCACGATCGCAAATATCGTCATTTAACGACTTAAACGCCCTTTTGGCGCATAATATGGTTTTAAACCATATTTTTCAACCAAGTAACTATTACATACTAATTATATAACTTATTTAAAGTATTTTTACAGTAGGAACATATTATAAACTCAGATTCCCAAATAAGTTTTCAATCTATGTGTGAAATGACCAAAATGCCTCTACGGTGCATAGTTTGCTCTTAAACTATAAAACACACATATGTTTGATATCCTACTGATATTATATCATAAATAAAGTGTTTTCACAGAATGTTTATGGTCGTAACACCAGATTATATGCAAGTTCCTTTTATACGTCGCTAAATGACCGAAACGCCCTTATGAGGCATATTTTGATTTTAAAACCTTAACGGGCATACAAGTTGATATCCTACTGATATTATAACTTCTTTAAAGTATATTGGCATATTGAACTTGTTCATGACTCATCTGGTTACCCGTTATCGCTTATGCGCGTACGGTTAGACTTACGTAACTAGTTTACGTAAGTTTACCGAAACAGGTTTAACCCCTACCTCAATTTCCAGAATGTTAATAGTTTACCCATATTATACAAGTTATAGTACTTGTTGCATTTAAACTACATTCTATTCCGGTCATCGCTTAATCAAGCGTATCGTACCTTTTTTGATACTTTAAGCTAGCCGGTCTAAGTCTACGACTTGCATAAGACCCGTTAGCATTCCAACTGGTTATTTATACCATCATTCCATACTAGAGCCTTCTGGTAAACTATACCTACACTTACTTAATTGAATACTGCTGAGTTATTATAAATCTTGCATTATAAGACGAGTGATAGCTCAGGTAAATACTCTTAACCTATTTTCCCTATACGGGCTTAGGATACGGTAAAATTTTACCGCCTGGTCGGGTATGGGATTCGAAGACCAATGTGTCGGGAAATTCAAATAACCTGTTTTAAATCATATTGCTTGACTTAAACATTAGGGGTTAACGCGACCGTGTCCTTGATATCCTCGGCTCATTTAATTTACTAATGGCCACGACCTAAGCGTTGGGTGTAGACATACATCTGACAGATGCTAATGCTTATTAAAATGTTTTTATAACCCAATACGGGTTTTCCCAATATGGGTATTCCCAATAAGGGAATAAGTGGTGTGTCTGTTAATCATGAACCGACATAGTTTTCGGGCCCTATATGTATTGTCAAGTTATGTAAAACTGATAACATGAGATATAGTTTGTCCCAAGTTATAAAAGATTTTTTGTGCCTTGTGTACCTAAATCAATTTTTGAAATGTTTTCAAAATGTGTCGGTTGATTGTATTTACCAGTGAAAAGTGACATATTTCAAAAGACTAAGTTACAGGTGCAAATACGTAAATAGGCTGGAAGCTGCTCGGTAATTCTAGATGAGGAATTTGCAACTCCTTTGCATAAGCCTATTAGTCCGTTGAACTTCTTTTGTACATAATGATCCACATGTGAATTGTTATTACAAGCTTGGCTGTATTTATTACTTTGGTATTTTCGGACAATTGAGTTTGTAATATTATTTTGTATTCCAAGACTTCCGCTGTGCTATTCTATGTATGTTTGCCTATGACGATACCAATCTTTCGTTACGATACTTCCCACTGGACCCACCGGGTTGTGCTGTAAATATCGGGGTTTGACACATGGCGAACAGGATATTAGTTGATAGCGCTATTAGGTTTGACAAACCTCACACCGGGCCTGTTGAGGAAGGGAGTGAACTTGTGTGGCCTTATAACCGATTAATGATGATAGACATTAATCTGGGGCAATCAACACTACAATCGCAGTTTCGGTGCCACACAGTTTAGTAGCTTACATAATGGGGTAGCTCCCCATGACGTGTTTTACATTTGGTAACTTAATAACTAATGTTTTCGGATAAAACAAGTAAACCCATTTTAAATCGTGAACTCGCCAACCCTATGTTGACATACTACTGCATGCTTGCAGGTCCGTAGATGCTGCATTGGAGCTCTTGCCTAGAGGAGTATAGTGGTTGTCTAGAATCCTTTATTGGATTCCTATTTTGAAAACTTATATTTTAAACTATCTTATGGATTTATGCACTTAATACTTCCGCTGGATATTTAACTATGCTTTAAACTTTAATTACTTACACTATGTTTTAGACTTTAATATTATGTCAGTGATAATATTGGTGATGGTGTTATGTTACTTACTTTAATTATTCAATATGATTGGTGGCTTGACCGTGGGCAGTCACACGCCTCGCGGTAGTACTCCGCATGTGGAATTTGAGGGTGTGACAAAGTTGATCATAAACTATAAAGCTAGTAATTATAGTAATTATTGCTGATCATTGTATTGTTCTTCTGATGCATTCATCATAATTAATCCTTTGGGCCAACGATCCAACAATCCTTTGGTGCCAGTTTGTTGTCGTTGGGGATGCTTTGAGCGGCACGATGCATTAGTTTCTTATCAAGTATGTCATGAGTTTTTTGTTGAGCTTTAAAATCAGATATATACATTCACAAGATTCTGTCCATGTTTTATTGCAAGGAACTCGTTTGCTTCACATCACATGCTAAAAAGACAAGTAATTAACCACGATCATTATTTTTAACATGCATTCATTTTAGCTACATGGTGACATCCCTTGACTTCTGTTGGCCCATGCATTCAAGCCCAGAAGAACAGATGGTATGGAAAGCCAAAACTGGTTCTCAACAGTTGATCACAATAAGCAGTGCATGACCTAGACTTTCCCCAATGACAGTGCTTATCTATCAGCTAATGATCTCTAAGTACTGATCTGCATAACAACTGTTTAGTCAAAGAACTGCTGAAGATACAAAGACTGAAGCCCTAACAACTGATGTCTCTCAAGTACTGATGAAGACCAAAGCACTGCTGACTCAAGGTCTGATCACCATTTGAAGAAAGCACTGATCCTTAACATCAGTGCTTAGGAAACAACAGTGGTAAGCTGCATCAATGTTTTGTATAATCAGTGTTTATTGTAATCAGTGTTTAGATTGTATCAGTTGTTAGAGTTTGTTAGGTTGTTAGATGTCACTGTCTAGTTGACGTCAGCTTAGATGCTCAGTGGTTAGGTTTGTACTATAAATAGAACAATACTTGTACTGTTCTATTAGCTCTTTTGCACAAAGTCATCTTGTACGAACAAATCAGTGAGCTCAGGCTGAGGGAGAGTTTAGTTGCATGCATGCATAGTTGATCTTTGTAATTGATACAATCATTCGACTAAATGAAATCATGTTTGCTGAAAACTATTCTTCTCTGATTGTGTGTTAAAGTTTATTTCCATTTCCGCTGCACATTAATCTCTGTTTCAACTTCCATTACTATTAAACAACACAATCTAAGAAACTCAGATCCTAACAATTGGTATCAGAGCATAGGACAGTCAAATTCGATCAAACAATCAATTTTACGTAAAAGTTCAGCTCAGATCTATTGATACTTAAAATTGTTCGTATCAGTTGAAAAAACAGAGTAAGAGGTAATCACGTACAAAGTTGATTATTTGAAAACTTTTGTAAAATCAACCAAGATGACATCCCAATCACACGACCTTCACAACACTGGAACACTAATCAAGCCACCGATGCATGTCAGATCCGAGTACAATATCTGGCAACGTAGGATGGGCCATGTGTTAGCTCAGCAAAAAACCAGATGCTGGAAGTCAGTCATCTTTGGACCACACGTTCCAATGGTGCCTAGTAATGAAGATCCCAAAGGCTTTGTGCCTAAAAGCCTTGAAAATTACTCAGAACAAAATTTTCAGAAAATTGAATTAGATGCAAAGGCTTTTAGCATAGTAGCCTCAGCTCTTCCAAATGACATCTATGCTGGACTGTTACTTTGTAACAGTGCCAAAGAGCTGTGGGATGCTCTTAAAGAGCAGTTCGGTGGTACAGAAGAAGTGATCGAAAATAACAGGGAGGTTTTGAATCAACAGTATGAAACGTTTTGCCATGTAAAAGGAGAATCTCTAACACAACAGTTTAAACGTTTCAGTTGTCTCATTAGTGAACTTAAACTTGTTAATGTTGAATTTGCAAAATCAACTCTAAATAGTAGGTTTCTAAGATCACTACCTGACAAATGGGACACAATTGCTTTCGTGACAAGAAATTTTGTTGGATTCAAAGAATTAAGTCTGACCCAACTTCATGGTCGACTCCTCACTTATGAGAGAGAGTTGAACCAGAAAAAGAAGTTACAAGAATCAGGGAAGGTTGCTGATGATTACACCTTTGGTAACACAACACTTCTGGGTCAAGAAGAATCTGGTAGTAGTAAGGATCAGATTTATGATCATTACAATGACATAATTGCTGGTGGAGCTTTTAACAACTTTGATTCTTACTCATCCAACTATGCTTTTACAGCAAATGGAGAAAACTAGAATTCTAATAACTTATCCTTTGAACTCAATGATCTCCAGCATTTTGATCCCACTGATCTGGAGGAAATGGACATATTGCACCAACTAGCACTGCTGAGTGTAAGAACCAGCAAGTTTTATAAGAGAACAGGAAGAAAATTTCCACGGTTACATGGGAATCTAAAAGTGGGGTTGGATAAACCAAAACTAAAGTGCTACAAGTGTAACAGGCTAGGACATTTTGCTAGAGAATGTAGGAGAAAAAATAGTGGACTAATCATAACACATCATAGCCCTAGACCTCAAAACAATCAAAACACTGTGCACTATTCCCAATATACCCCTGCTGCTCATGTAAACACTGCTCATTATGCACACACTGTAACACCTGTCCAGTGCAATATGTTCAAACCACTTCCCACAAATTCAGTATGTCCAAGCCCCAATCTCTCAGGTCCAAGTGCAACAACCTGCACCACAACATGTTGCACAAACATCTGCTCCAGCTGAGGTCAGTCAGCAAAGCTTCTTTACCCAAGGCTTTGTTGATTGGAGTAGCATGCCTGATGAACTATCTGATGAAAACTTTGCTCTATTTACTAAGAATGATGCTCCTTGTGATGAATTTTGTTTTGCAGCTTTAGATTCAATTCCAGAAGGGCTGGAAACTGAAGAAGGAGAATCCAGTGCTGAAACAGTGGATGAAATTGCTGAAGCAGTGGTTACTGCTGTTGTCGGTGAACAACTGTTATAGAAGGAAACCAAACCACTCTTAGAACCTCTTGCTGACCCATGGTGTAAAGAAGAAGTGGAGAAGAAAACCAGTGATTGTGAGAATGTCTGTGACTATGCCATGATTGCTGTAGCTAAGGTATCACCTCAGGTCTTGAAAAACCTATGTTCAGATAAATGCATCATAGCATTTGCTAATGTTAAATAGGTGAATGAAAACCTTAGAGACAAAATCTTAAAAGATGAAATACAATTTGAAAAGTCAGTTAAAGAACTTAAAAACAAATTGTTTGAAAAAGATAATGAGATTTGCAGTCTTAAACATGAACACAACATAACCAAGGACCAACTTCAAGCCATGATAGAGAAATATCATGCTTGCAAAAAGGAGTTGGAATCTACCCAGATCACTTGTGAAAAATGGGTGGTATCCTGCAAAGGTTATGAGCTGATGTTAGAAAAACAGATCAAAAGCAATGTAAAATTTGTCATAGGGTTCAGGAAAAATGACCAAGTTGAAAACAATGTTGTAAATGAGTCTGGTTCTGTTGAGATAATTCCAACAAACAAGGATGGTCAAGAAATCAAAATAACTGACAAAAATGGTAACAAGATCATTTTGGAAAGACCAGAGGGGTCATCAACCTTTGAGGAGATTGAAAATTATCAATTCAAACCCACCTGGTTAGATGAGTGTGACATCCTTGAGAATTTCAAACCCATGGATTTTTCCACAGTTGAAGGTGTGAATGCACCTAAGGCCAAGGTCATTCCTCTCAAAGACATCCCAACAGTGGTTCAAAACTCTGTTGCAAAGGAAGTTGAAAAGAAAGAGAAAAAGTTAAAAATTTGTTTTGTGACTTTTGTGAAAAGAAAAATCATTCCACAAAAGATTGTTTTCATTTAAAAGCCTATGACATTAACAAAATAAGTACAATTGAGCCTGCAAACTGTTTTGGTCAAAAATCACACAAGGATAATGTAACCAAATCTGATTTTTGTGAGGTTAGATGCTTGGTTAATTGAACAAATGTGTGAACAACAAATGAATGAAATGAATGATGAACACAAGGATTTATACGAGGGAAAAGCCCTTGATCAATGAATGATCTCCGGCATAAAAAACCTCGGGTGATGGAAACTACCGATCACCAACTATATTAAACAAAAAAAGTTTACAACTTCGGATGATAACAAGCTTGATACAATGATTGCTAGAGTGTTAGTGTGTGTAATCGCCAAGAGTTTACAGAGAGTTCGAGAGTTGTGTATGTGTGTAACTAGTTACTAAATAAAGCTTGTTATCCCCTTTAAAATTAGAAAATATCTAAGTAACAAACTATCCGAATTTGGTGCTAGCTCCTCCACGATCACCACAACGGTCATGGAGCCATTGAACGTGCATAAATGTCAAGCATATTCCCCTGGAATCTCGGTATGACCAAGTCTCATTTGAATACACCTGCAAAACAAGTTTAAAAACAATGGAAACAATTGTTAGTTTAGAATAATAATGAGGATCCTGGATCCTTAGCCTTCCTGTATCATCTCATAAGGATCCTCGAATCATACAAAACTGAGGATCCATGATCCAGGCTACACTTGAGGATCCGTGATCCACATGCTGTAAAATTCCACCCCTAACAGTTGCCCCCAAACATGACTAGTTGATATCCGATTTGATAGTCATGTTTCTACAAATTTCGGACTAGCCGTTGCAAGTGGATATAGCCGTTACAGTGCTGATGTCAGCGATAGTCATCTCCTGCAACAATAATAATTATAAATAGGTTAGAGATAAGGATTGAAATCTGCATTTATATTCGAGATCCACCCCTTTAAATCCTCATTAGAAGATCTCATCAGGTATTTCCTTCTTCCTTTTCTCTAATTTTCTTCTTTTCGATCCTCTGTTCTTCAAAAATCCTTGGCGAAGATGAGTACCCGTTCTTCCCCTGCCAAGAATCCTGACCACAACAACCCATTTAAGAGTCAGGGTCTCACCAAAAACCCTTCAATGGAGCTTTGCCGATTCACTGATCCTGAAGTTGATCAGTTACGCCCCTGTTTCCTGATGGTACCATTTTCCGGCCTTTTGATTCCTCAACCAAAAGCGACTGTGTATCGGACACATGGATCACCTTCCCTGCAACCCCTTTTCAAATAGGGTTCACATAGGCTTTTCCTGTTCTCACACAAGGCTTCTTCACACTGACTGGCTTATGCTACATCCAAGCTATGCCGATGGTGTGGAGGGTCTTGTAAACACTTGAGCACATTGTAGAGCATGAGAGTATAGATATAAGTATGTTCGAGTTGAGCCAACTATATAATCTTGTAAGCCATGGTTCTCACCGATATCTCTTCAAGTCCAAACCCTAGCAGCCTCACCCGATCTTAAAAACCACCAAGAATAACACCAACTGGAGGAATCAATTCTTCTTTGTGAGGAGGGATTCCATTCCAAACAGGAGTCATCTTCCCAAGAAGTGGAACACAGATGGTAGGATGTAGGATCCTTAGATTAGGAGAACGGTAAGAATCTTTCTTTTTCTGTTGAGGATAACTGATCCTTTCTTTTTATCTATGCAGCTATCACCCTGTCACACATTCAAGAATCACCTGTCCCCAAGGAAAGAATAGAAGCTTTCTGGAAGCTTGATCCTGCCATCAGAACATTTCCACCAAGGTCAAAGGATCCAGAAGAAATTATATCCACTTCCTACACCATGTCAAGTAAGTATCCATATATGTGCATATACAATTATTTAATAAAATTGAAATATGAATACTTATATGTGTGTTGTGTTGTAGGTGCTGCCAAATCTTCTAAGTCTGCTTCCAGGTTCAGCATTGCTGATCTTTAGGACATTGCATCCCCTCGGTCAATCAAAAAGGAGCTGGCTGCAAGCCAAAGCAATCCGGAGCCCAAAGGCATGAGCACCAGGGGTAAGGGAACAAAAAGGAAGAAGCCCACTGAATCCTCTGAAGGGCTTCCTCTGATGGAATGTCAACTTCATAACTATGTCTCCGAGGCAAGGATATTGTATCCTGAAATTGTACCCTTTTTTGAGGATAAAGGAACCTGATTGTTGAATTTTCCTTGTGCAGAAATTTGCTGAAGTTCAGATCCTCCTGGACCAACGCCTGGCTGAAGCTGATGAGAAAAACTTGGATCTCCAAAAGATTGCCCTTGCCAAGGATAAGAAGATCTCCTCACTGGAAAAAAGATATCAATACCCTGCAAAAGGAGCTGCTTCTTGCCGAGATCATGGACGGGGCCAAACTTTCTGCTACCATCGCCATGCTGAAGATCAAGTTGCAGATGGCCAAGGAAGCCGCTGATCCTTCCTTTGACAGGTCTGAATGGGACTTGGAGGCTTGGAAGCAAAGGCTGGTTGAGCTCGGAGATGAGGATGAGCCTGAGGAGGTGCTAGCTCTTGAACCCGGAGGCAGTGAGGTCAAGGATCCTGAGGAGGCGGCAGTAGCATAGGTGGTGAAGAAACGGTGGATGAAGCAGCGAAGGTGTAGGCTGCACAAATGGGCGATGATGGATATTTCTAGACGTGGCCGGAGCCCATTTTTTATGATTTGGTAGTTTGTTTTGATGGTTATGGTGTTTTGAACAATGTTGATTTGTAATAACTTTGAACAATAGTTTTAGGGTTAAGGATCACTGATCCTTAGAACAATGGGGGGTAGCAAAGGTGGATAGGTCCTTCTGTTTGTGGAGGATGAAGCCTTTGATGCCCCTCATCTTTTGATTTCCTGTATGACTTAGAACCTTTGTTATGGACACCCTTTGCCAACCCAAGTGGACGGGCCATGTTTTACTGGTAGAAACTTGGGTTGGCAATTTTGACAACCTTTAAAAGGGTTGAATTTGATAAATAAATAAAACTTTAACTTTTGGCTATCTCTGTGTTATTGATTTTGACTTCGGATGTTATTTCGTATACATTCATGTGTCAATTTCCATTCTAAAATCTTAGGATTTATAACTGTTAGAATATCAAATATATATTGAAATTGGTTTAAGTCAAAAGATAAAACACTATATGATCAAGGATCATATACCCTGTTGTTAAAGGATAAGGGTATAATTAACAAACCAAGAATAAAATTAAAGTTAATAAGGATCATACCAGAGAATCCAAGTTAGGATTCTATATCCTTAACACTTACAATTGTGCCAACAAAAGATAAAATCTGATGGAAAGTTAGGATCCTGGATCCTTAACTATTTAGCTTTGGAAACCTGCAAAGACATATCACTTGGGACTAAGCCAATTGCCAAAGTAAATATTAGTATCTGGGGACAAGCCCAACAATCTGGGGACAAGCCCAATAAACCAGGGACAAGCCCAAAAACTGGGGACAACCCCAAAGGATCGTGTGTAAACTGGAGTATGGCCCAAACTGGCGACTATCCAAACTTAGTGACATGAAAATGCCAAAACCTTAGCTAACGTGAAAACGTTAGAAACCTTAGGAACGGATGTATGGTATGTCTACCATTATACTTAGGATCCTAAATACAGCCAGTACAATGAAATTGTCAGCCCCTAAAGCGGGTACTGGTCCCATTGCCTTTAACTGCACTAGGATAATCGTGCGCAACTGGTGAAGGTGTAAGAACCTGATTCATAGAAGGTAATAGATACCTTAAACTGGGGACAAGCCCAATAAACTGGGGATAAACCCAAAGATTTTGGAGATTTGACTGAGTACTTGATCCTTGTCAAAAATACACCTACTTCTGCAAAACACAGAACTTGATGAAAAAGGATAAAAGATGCTAATACCCACTTCTTATAATCAAATGTATTAAAGAATTAGAGAAATAATAATGAAATCATTACCAGAATGAGGATCATGTATCCTTCGAGGATCCTTAACATGAACTGAGCATGAGGATATCTAAGGATCCTGGATCCTTCTTACATGAAGTACTTCTTTAAATGAACAGCATTCCAAGCCCTCGGTAATAGATCACCTTCCATTGTTAGTAAACGAAATGCCCCCTTTCCTGCCTCAGCTTCAATCAGATAGGGGCCTTCCCACTTTGGTGCTAATTTGCCATCCGCAAGATTTGTGGTGTTTTGGAATGCTTTTCTCAACACCATGTCACCAACTTGAAATTTCCTGATCCTGACATTCTTGTTATAAGCTCTAGCCATCCTCTGCTGATAGCTAGCCAATCTTATCCTAGCTAAATCCCTGAGTTCTTCTATAGTATCCAAATCTTGAACCAAGTTTTCAGCATTCCCTTTAGGATCACGGATGCTTGTTCTTGCAGTAGGGACTACCATCTCTGTAGGGATCACAGATTCAGCTCTAAACACCAAAGAAAATGGAGTTTGACCAGTAGCATTCTTGGGAGTTGTTCTATCAGCCCATAACACATAAGGTAGCACTTCTGCCCATTTCCCCTTATTGGATCCAAGCTTCTATTTCAAGTTGTTGATGATAATCTTGTTAGATGATTTTGCCTAACCATTAGCTTGTGGGTGGACTAGTGTTGATGTTATCAACCTAATCCCCCAGCTGTCACAAAAGTTAGTAGTTCTACTCCCAATAATTTGGGATCCATTATCACAAACTATTTCAGAAGATATGCCAAATCTAGTAATGATGTTTCTTTTAATAAAGGATATCACTTCCTTTTCTCTGACTTGTGCAAAGGCCTCAGCTTCTATCCATTTGGAAAAGTAATCAGTCATAGCAAGCATAAACACTTTTCCTCCTGGTGCCTTGGGAAGTTTGCCAACTATATCCATTCCCCATCTTATGAATGGCCAGGAAGAGGATATAGGATGCAGGAGCTCTGCTGGTTGATGAAGGATATTGCTATGTCTTTGACAAGCATCACATTTCTCCGCATAATCCACAACATCCTTCTTCATGGTAGGCCAATAATATCCTGTTCTAAGGATCTTTGAGAACAGTGCTCTGCCCCCATTGTGGTTTCCACAATCTCCTTCATGAAAATCCTTTAGAACTTCTTGGATTTCTGGATCCTCGATGCACCTTAGATATGGACCTGCAAGAGATCGTTTATATAATATGTTATTTAGTATTGTAAATTGAGTTTCTCCAGTAGGAATCTCTCCATGTTGTATTTATCTCAGGATTGGAAGGATCCAGGATCCTGAACTTGACTGTGCACCATCACTAGATATGATTGCAGAATCCTCCACTATCTCCGTGGCTATGTTATCCCCTATAACAGGAGTTAAGATATGGATAATAGGAATCTTAACATCCTCTAGAATCTTCAATGATGATCCAAGGTTGGCTAAAGCATCAGCTTCTGCATTTTCTTCCTTGGGTACCTGTGTCAAACTAAAAGAAGCAAAAGAGTCTGCCAATTTCTTGACTATCTCTAGATATTTGATTAGCCTTTCACCTTTAACAGTGTAAGAACCATTAAAGTGGTTAGTAATTAGCAAAGAATCTACATGTACCTCAAGATACCTGATCCTCATGTGCTTTGTAATTTGCAAACCAGCTATTAAGGCCTCATACTTAGCCTCATTATTAGTAGTTTGAAATTCACAAGCAATTGAGTGGGGTATAATGTCCCCCTGTGGCGATTTTAGTAGTATGCCTAGTCCAGTTCCCTTGACATTTGAAGCCCCATCTGTGAAGAGTGTCCAAGGATCCTTAGTCTCTTCAAGTTGTTTAACTTCCAATTCAGCTTCCCTTTGTAGATCACTACTGAAATAAGCCACAAAGTCAGCTAAGGCTTGAGATTTAATGGCAGTTCTTGGTTCATATTTAATATCATATGCACTAAGCTTGATTGCCCACTTTGCCATCCTTCCTGACATTTCAGGTTTCCTGAGAACATTCTTGATAGGAAAGTTAGTTTTAACAGTAATAGGATGAGTCTCAAAATAATAACGTAATTTAGTAGATGCCATGATTAAAGAAAGAATAAGTTTCTCTAAATGAGAATACCTGGACTCAGCATCAAGTAGACTTTTACTTACATAGTATACTGGATGTTGAGTACCTTCATGATCCTTAACAAGGACCACACTTACTTCCTTAGAAGAAACTGCTAAATATAAGGATAACATATCCCCATTTTCTAGTTTCATTAAAGCTGGAACTGAGGATAGGTAATCCTTAAGGGCCTTGAGGGCATTCTCATGCTTTTCAGTCCACTCAATTTTTTTATTCTTTCTCAGGATGTCATAGAATTCTTTGCATTTCTCTGATGACTTTGAGATGAATCTGTTCAAGGCTGCGATCCTTCCTGTCAAACTTTGCACATCCTTGGCATTGGCAGGAGACTTGATATTCACAATGGCCTTAATTTGTTCTGGAGTTGCCTCTATCCCTCTTTTTGTCACCATGTATCCTAAGAATTTGCCAGCTTTCACTCCAAAGTGGCATTTGGAAGGATTCAATTTCATGTTGTATCTATTAAGGATATCAAATGCTTCCTCCAAATCTCTAAGGTGATCCTCAGCTCTCTTGGACTTAACCACCATGTCAACAATATAGACTTCCATTGGGTGTCCAATTTGTTCTTTAAACATCATATTTACTAGCCTTTGGTATGTAGCACCAGCATTTCTTAGTCCAAAGGGCATAGCAATATAACAATAAATACAAGTAGGGGTCATAAAGGCTGTATCCTCTTGATCAGATGGTTGCATCTGAATTTGTTGGAATCCAGATGAAGCATCCATAAAAGTTAGCAACTCATGACCTGCTGTAGCATCCACCATGGAGTCAATGTGGGGTAATGGGAAAGGATCCTTGGGACATGCCTTGTTTAAATTATTAAAGTCGACACATACCCTCCACTTTCCATTCTTTTTTTGAACAACAACCACATTGGCTAACCACCTTGGATACTTTACCTCTCTAATCATACCTACCCTGAGAAGTTTATCTACCTCCTCTTGGATGATGGCATTTCTTTCAGGTGCAAACTGTCTCCTCTTCTGATGTATGGGTTTGTAGGACCTGTCAGTGCTAAGTTTATGATTAATAATATCTTTGGAAATACCTGTCATGTTTTCATGTTTCCAGGTGAAGGTAGCTTTTCTCCTTTTTAAGAAGGATACTAAATCATGTTCAATGGTGTCAAGGATCCCGGATCCTATAAAGACCTTGGATTCAGGATCCTCAGGGTTCATCAGAATGTCTTTGACATCTTGTTCTCTTGCTTCCAGTACATCCCTTGGAGGAAACTTTAATTGCTATGCCTCCCTAGGTCTTGAGGTTGGCTTCATTGATGAAGTGTAACAATTCTTGGCCTCTTGCTGATCACTTTCTATCTTCACCACACCCCATGGAGTAGGGAGTTTGAGACACTGATGATACATAGAGGGGACTGCTTTCATATCATGTATCCATGGCCTGCCAAGGATAACAGTATAACAAGATAAGCAATCTATGACACATAATTTTTTAATAGAATTTACGCCCTCTATGTAAATAGGAAGTTTAATGTCCCCCAATGTGTTCTTGGTTTCCCCACTGAATCCCACAAGAACTGATCATCTTGGGATAATTTCTGATTCAGGGATATTCATTCTCTTGAGGACATCTAGTTGGATAATGTTCACTGAGCTTCCCCCATCTATGAGAATCATGCGAACAAAATGGTTAGAAATAAACAATGTAATAACAAGACCATCATGATGAGGATCCTGAATATCCACACGGTCATCCTCATCAAAGGATATGACTTTTTCCTCTGTAAGGATAGAAGTTCGAATATGCCTATCCCCATTCTCCATCTTTGTCTCTTTCGCATGCCTCTTAGCTGCTGAAAAGGAAGTGCCACATATATCTGATCCACCAGAGTTAAAGTTGATAATCTGGGCATCAGCTAGAGGAGCAGGAGCCCTTTCTGGAATCTTTTCAGGATCTTGGATCCTTGATTTCTTTCTTCCAAATAGCTCCTTCAAGTATCCTTTTCTTAGCAGGTAACCAATCTCTTTCCTGAGTGCTATACATTCATCGGTGAGATGACCAAAATCTTCATGATAGACACACCATTTGGATTTGTCTTTTGTGGCAGCTGGCTTGTCATTCTTTCTAGGCCATCTAGCTTTATCACCTAGGTTCTGCATAGCCAAGATTAGTTCACTATTATCAACAGGAAAACAATATTCAGAAATAGGAGGATAATCTTGTGACAACTGGCACAAAACCGGCAATTTCCGTACAATTTAATTAATACTTAATGACTACAATTATGTGCTTAAATGTCAACATTGTCTGATTACATGCTATACATGTGAATTCATGCACGTTTTATACTACAAACATTGCTTTATGCATTAATGAACAGCGTTGCGTCAGAAATACTAGTAAACTCACCGGTAAGACACATTGTGTCAACAATTCTGCAGAAAGCAGTAAGACAATAGAATTGGGGCCTAGGTGTAGGTCCAACGTCAAGAATACATTAGAACCCAAATATGTATACAAGGGTTAACATATAGACGTTCCGGAAGCTAGAAAATGCTCTAAAAAGCACCCGAAACGCACTTTAAATGCAGAATTCTGCACAAATCAGCTATAATCAGCTTTTTAACACATAAATATCATGCAGAATTCATGTTTTATTATCCAGAATACCTTCCTAAGTGTCGGGAATTGAAAGCATCACAAAATGATACATAAAGGACACTAAACGGTGCAATTTAGCACTTTAACGAATTGGTATCTAACCGAACAACCAGGCATTACCCGGAACACTAAAATTATACTAAAAACATTGTTTTATTATTTCTTGGCTAGTTATGGTTCCCGAACACCCTAACATACTACATACTGCAAGAAACACATAAAACACTAGACTTTACACTTAACACCCTAACTAATTACCCCCTTTATCATTCAAGTTACATTTAACCCCCCCCCCCCCTTTCCTTGTCTATGGCCCAAGGAGGTGGCCCCACTCCAAGATTGCAAAATCCCTTCTAAATCCCTTACAAATCTTCTTGGATTTGGATTAGATATTGCTAGTACTTCATGAGACATAGAACCCATTGGTTAATAACATTTGATTATAAATAACCATCATCATATTCAACACCACAACACTCTCACCCTCTCCCTCACTCTCGGCCGACCCCATCCCCACACACCACCACCATTTTCGATCATCCATCCTCCATTCCAAGCTCATTCCAAGGTGCAACAAGGTGTTTAAGGAAGTGTGGAACTCTTGGATCTTGAAGGACCACTCACACAAGCTTTTATCCACTCCATTTTCATCATTGTTCTTCCCTAGCTCAAAGCTAGTAGTAAGATCCTTTTTAACTCTTGTTTACTTCTATTTTGGTTGGTTAAAAGATGTAACATGTTGTAAATCACAAGAACACTAAAAGACATAAACATGAATCTTGAACATAAAGTTTGAAATATGATGAAACTATGTTGTTTAGTGTATGAATGATATTTGATTGTTGTTTTCTTGAGATTATGGTATTGATCATCATAAGGAGCTTGCTAGATTGTGATTAAACACATGATCTAGCAAGTGAGAGGATGATTATGTGATGAAATAAGATGATCATCCTCATATGTAAACATGAACTTGAAAATAAAATGATTTATTGAAAAATGATAATCAAGTGAGTTGTTAAACTTATAGATCTAAGACTTATGAATGGTTTTCCAAAAAGAACCAAGTTTAAAATGTGATTTTTAGAAGATTTTGGTTTTTACTTAAACTTACACTATTTTTAGTGATAAAATAAGTGTAGAAACACTCGAGAAACAAGAAGATCCATAAAGAAATGTTTTTGTAAAAAAAAAAAAAAGTTTACAAGTTGTAATCACCTAAAATTTTCAAGGATGAAGTTTATTAAGAAATAAACACACTTTTAAGGATAACTCAACCTACTAAATAACATGGTAGTTACTACAACTTTTTACAAAACTTCAAGTTCATGATGTAGTGTAATTTACTTGATTTTGACACTTGGTAAGTGTTGAATGAGTTGATGATTGTTTGTGATGATTTTAAAAGAAAATAAACACATGTTTTGAAAACATGGGAAACCTCCGTTTTTAGGGGAAACCATGTCAAAATTTCTATAGAATTTTGACACTTAGAAAAATATAAGTTTTGGTGAAACTTATTCCCTAAAAAAATTCACCTAAAAATATTTACCAAGGTTTCCCTAATTTTTGTGTAAATTTCAAGATTAAGAAATGATGATTTCTTCAAGATGAAAATTGATACTAAGTATGTATATTTTGAGAAAGATATATATATTTATTGGTCACTAAATTTTGTGCTAAGTGTAAGTAATAGGTATTGTATGCGATAGTGTATTAGGACTTGAAAATACACAAAATACTCCTAAGGAGTGAAAATACAAAATACACATACAACATGCTTAGACAAATACAAGAGAATATATATATGAAAATATATTCTTAAAAGATATTGTCACTTGGACAAGTTATGAACATGAAATGAAGTTTTGGACAAAATACATAACTCGGGTGAAAAATAGAAGATACTTATATTTATTTTTGAGAAAATAATATAAGTAAGAGACATAGTTAAAAATATAAATTATTTTTAGTACACAAAGAATACATACATAAAAGATGGTGACTTGTACTTGTGCGATACAAGTCTAGTGACTAACGTTAATAAAACACGTATAGGTCACAATGCTATATAAGCAAACCCGGTGAAGTTTACGGCGCAAGGAACGCAAAGTTGTGAGTTCATGTCCCCACTTTTAAACTTTTACATACTTTTTAAACTTGGGGAAAATACATGTGTTATGGTATGATGGATACAAGAAATAAGGAATGATACTTGAAATCGTGTCACGAATAGGGTACCAGAAGCACCATCAATCGTGTACATACTAAGACCGCAGAACAAAAGGTTAGATCTAATGGGTTTTCGGGCAGCCACACTCTTGGTGATAACTAGTACCAAGTAGTGCTTTTGTGTCTCAGTCGTGAATCGACAACTAGAAAAATGCCTATGGTTTGGATGCTTCCTATGTCGTGTCACATGTTAATGGCCTTGCAACCCATTAACAATCTCGATACTTACAGAAATACTTGATTTATACAAATTACATACCATGTTTTCATACAAAGTATACAAACGTTCAATACAAAAACTGCATGAATTCACACCAACATTATGTTGACGATTTTCCAAAAACTCACATGTATTTCAGGTAACTAAAGTGGATATGCGTGCGGTCTTACTCTTGCTCTTGGATGTTGTTTATGTTATCTTTGAATAAAGTTGTAAACTTGTCAGACAATATTGTATTGGTGTTGTAAACACTTAACTTAGGTTTTGTTAATGGCATTTGGAGTTATTTTACGAGCATGTAGTATGTTTACCTTTCGCATGCAATGAGAACCTTTCATGATCACACCTCGTGCTTCCGCCTAAGAAAGGGGTGTGACAGATTGGTATCAGAGCTGCGATTGTAATGAACCAGGATTCCTTCTCGAGTCTAGACTACAATCTTTAGGATCCTTTCACGAAAACAATTTTTCAAAAAGTTTTCATTGCATAAAACATTCCGCGACATCCACTACCTGAAACTATTTTCAAAGAGTCAAGAAAAGACACTACGAGAGTTAGGGTGCACTGGAGTAGCACTTGTCTTTGATTAAGAATTACTTGCGATTATGTGTGATAATTGATATTTACATATACTAGAAATAGAATATCTCAGGTACTCGTGACTTTACCTGAAAGCAGTGACTGTTTTGGTAAAAAATCAAGCAAGGATAATGCAACCAAATCTTTTGTTGTGAGGTGTGATGCTTGAATCTATGAACAATTGTATGAACAACTTGCAAATCAAATAAAGAGGTGACACAAGGATTTATACGAGGAAAAAGCCCTTGATCAAGAGTTGATCTCCGGCATAAAAAAACTCGGGTGATGGAAACTACCGATCACCAACTAAGATTAATCAGAAAAATGTTACAACTCGGGATGATAACAAGCTTGTTACAAGGATCACTAGTGTGTAATGTGCGAGAAATGTATGAAATCGCCAAGTAAAATGCCGAGAGCAGTAGAGAGCTGTTACGAGAGTGTGTGTTTGCTAAAATTGGCTAAGTGTTCTAACTCAAGCTTGCTATCCCCATTTAAATTTAGAAATAACTAAACTAACTAACTATCCGCATTTCATGCTAGCTCCCCACGATCTCCATAACGTTCACCTAGGCCAAGCACGTGCGGAATATTGAGGGGATATGCTCCACGAATATTGGCAAGACCAAGTCCATGCGCATACTCCTGCAAAACAAGCTTAAACATAATGAAGGCAAACGTTAGTACAAGGATAACAACAAGGATCCTGAATCCTGATCCTGCAATGTCTCCTGAGGATCCTTGATCCTTAGGAATGAATAAATCCTCCCCTAACAGTGACCTATCTGAAGGAAGTGATGCGAGGATGAAACGAACTGTGCGGACTGTGCAAGGACTTACGTAATTATGGATGCATACATAATTATGGAATTCAGTGCACAGAAACCACAGCAAGTCTTGTCACGTATCATAAGAGATTCCTTCAAATACCAGAGAAGGTCAAACATGAACACCCTTACCCCAGCCTATTAAATACTCTTTTGGAGTAACAATTTAGGGTATAAAGACAAGAACCGCCAATGTGAAGTAAGATATTTTGTCCTTTACATATATTAAACTTGTACTTTGGGGAGAAGTAACCCTTATGCATTTTGTTTACTTCGCAAACAATGATGCAACGAGTTGCCTTGATATGTGTAAAGACTCGGTGAATATCTTATGACACATCAGTATTTATCTATTTATGCATGCTCATTGCTATATGAATTGATTTAAATGGCGGATTGTTTGATGTCACTTATGTGGGTATATGTCTGTGTATATATACTATTACTGTCTCGTACGACGATATCAAACAAATGTCTAACCCTGTTGTGATATGTCCCGACAGAACATGGCACCTCGAAGAGCTGTGAACAACCAAGATTCTGATCAACCCCCTCCTCCTCTTCTGCCAAGGACCGCTGAAGAACTGAACGCCTTATTGGAAGAAAGGATCTCCGCAGCTATCGTTCAATACGAGGCGAACCGCACCGAACAAAGTGGAGGACCAAGCAATGCTAGACGTAATGGGCAGGGAGACACATCTGGAGGAAACTCAGCTCAAGGCTACACTTTCAAGCAATTTCTCGACTGCAAGCCACTAAACTACGATGGCACTTGGGGTGCAGTGGCGTTTGTACGCTGGACGGAGAAGACTGATGCCACTATCCGTATGAGCAAGTGTACCACGGATCAGCAAGTCACTGTTGCTACGGGGTTGTTTGTTGATGAAGCTTTGACTTGGTGGAATTTGCATGTCTAGACTCTGGGTGACGATGTGGCGTATGGCATGACGTGGGATGAACTAAAGGAACGAATGAGAGAGAAGTATTGCTCTCGTGCTGAACTCCAAAGGTTGGAGACTGAGTTCTGGCACTTAACCATGGAAGGTGCTGACATTACTGGTTATACCCGAAGGTTCCATGATTTGTCAAGGGTGATCCCCTATATGGTGACTCCCGAATTTAAGCGTGTTGAACGCTACATCTGGGGATTGGCACCGGAATTCCGCAGCTTGGTGACTGCAGCAAAACCTGAAACGATCACTCAGGCTGTAATTCTGGCTGTCAGCCTTACTGAAGATGCTGTTCGAATGAAGAAGCTATCGTTGAACCCAACAGAAAGGACCGAGATGCATGCTGAGTCGTCTGGTGACAAGAAAAGGAAGCATGCGAACCTGAATCAAGCGACACGTAACAACAAGGGTTTCAACAACAAGAAGCGTGACCCCAACCCGCCTCAGGAGGCGAAAACTCTTGCAACCATGAATGACGCTCCTACCAAAAGATACCTGGGCACTCTTCCCACTTGCAACCAGTGCAAGCGTCATCATGAAGGAGTTTGTCGCATTCCAAAATGTGACAAGTGTGGAAAACTGGGTCACCATACTGAGGACTGTTGGGGAAAAGGAAGGAACGGGAATGGAAACCACAACGGTGCTGGTAATAGAAACAATGGTGGAAATGGCAATGGTAACCGGAATGGTAATGGAGCTGAGCAGAACCAAGGATGCTTTGGTTGTGGAAGCAAAGATCATTTCATAAAAGATTGCCCAAGGGGGAACAATGCTCAGGCTCGAGCATTTGTGATTGGAGCAAGGAACGCACGCGAGGACCCTAATGTGGTCACCGGTACGTTTCTCGTTAACAATCACTTTGCATCCATACTATTTGACACTGGTGCCGATTATAGCTTCATGTCTGTGGAATTTAAACGTATGCTTGGAATAGAATCTAGTAGATTAGATATTCCTTATTCCATAGAACTAGCCAATGGTAAACTTGTTGAATCGGGCGAAGTTGTTAAGGGTTGCACATTAGAACTTGGTGTGCAAAGATTTAGCATCGACCTCTTACCTATTCAATTGGGTAGCTTCGATGTAGTGGTCGGAATGGACTGCTTGTCCAAGAACAAAGCTGAAGTTGTTTGTCATGAGAAAATCATCCTTGCATTGAACTTGAAGTGCTCTTTGCTGAAGAAGCCATCTGCTTGGTTGTAGCGAACCGAAATGATCACAAAAACAATAATTTCTTCGGAATGAAGCACCAATTGCCCCACGGTGGGCGCCAAACTGTTTTGGTCAAAAATCAAGCAAGGATAATGCAACCAAATCTTTTATTGTGAGGTGTGATGCTTGAATCTATGAACAATTGTATGAACAACTTGCAAATCAAATAAAGAGGTGACACAAGGATTTATACGAGGAAAAATCCCTTGATCAAGAGTTGATCTCCGGCATAAAAAACCTCGGGTGATGGAAACTACCGATCACCAACTAAGATTAATCAGAAAAATGTTACAACTCGGGATGATAACAAGCTTGTTACAAGGATCACTAGTGTGTAATGTGCGAGAAATGTATGAAATCGCCAAGTAAAATGCCGAGAGCAGTAGAGAGCTGTTACGAGAGTGTGTGTTTGCTAAAATTGGCTAAGTGTTCTAACTCAAGCTTGCTATCCCCATTTAAATTTAGAAATAACTAAACTAACTAACTATCTGCATTTCATGCTAGCTCCCCACGATCTCCATAACGTTCACCTAGGCCAAGCACGTGCGGAATATTGAGGGAATATGCTCCACGAATATTGGCAAGACCAAGTCCATGCGCATACTCCTGCAAAACAAGCTTAAACGTAATGAAGGCAAACGTTAGTACAAGGATAAAAACAAGGATCCTGAATCCTGATCCTGCAATGTCTCCTGAGGATCCTTAATTCAAACAGAATTGAGGATCCGTGATCCTGGCACTACTTGAGGATCTTTGATCCTTAGGAATGAATAAATCCTCCCCTAACAATTACCCCCAAAATATAAGGAGTAAAGTGTAAATTGGCGAGTTATATTTTCTGATCTTATCTGCAACTAACTAACGGATATATAGCCGTTATGATCGAACTATCTGTTGCTAATCTTACGTCATTGAAGCGACATCCATGCAGAATCATCATTATAAATTCAAGTTAGAGATAAGGGTTAGGAAGCATTTAAATTCGTGCGTTACATCCTTTAAATCCTCATCCGAAGATTGTTCAGGTACTTCTCTCTCCTTTCTCTCTTCACCTTCTTTCTCTGTTCCTTCTTTCTTTACCATCATCCATGACCAAGATGATGTTAAGATCTTCACTGGCTAAGGAACACCACAAAGACAGTCCCCTAAAGAGCCAAGGAATCATCAAAGATTCTCCGAAGGAACGTTGCTGCTTTACTGACCCGAAGATAGACAGAATTCGTCATTGCTTTCTGGCGAACACTATTTTTAAACCTTTTGACCCTGCCGTCCTGAGTGACTTCGTTTCTGAAACCTGGGTAGCTTTTCCGGTCACCCCATTTCTGATAGGATACTCCTATCCTTTCCCTAACTTCACTGAATCCTTCTTCTCTCTCACCGGCATATGCTATATTAAGGCAATGCCAATGATGTGGAGGGTTTTATATACCCTAGAGAGAATCATTGAGCAGGAAGGTATAGATTTGGGAATGTCGGAACTGGCTGAAATGTACAATCTTGTGAGCCATGGATCCCATCGTTATTTGTTCAAACACAAACCCGGTGAAGAACACCCAATCCTCAAGACCACCAAGAATGACACCAAATGGAAGAAGTGATTTTTCTTCGTTAGGAGGGATTCTATCCCAGATGGGAAGGATCTGCCAAGAAAGTGGGCCACCCACGGTAGGATAGAGGATCCTCTAGAAGGATCATAGGACAACCCTGTTTCTGTTGAGGATCACTAACATCTTTTTGTTTCTTTTGTGCAGCTATCACTGTTTCTCACATTGTTCCATCACCTGCAACAGAGGAAAGGATCACTGCTTTCCGGAGTCTTGATCCTGCAGTAAGATCATTTCAAACAAATACCAAGGATTCTCAAGAAGTATCCTCAGGCTCAGTCACGATGTCAAGTAAGTATCCCAGTTTGTATATAATCAAATGTTTAAAATAAAACAAGAATACTTATCTGTTGTTTTGGATGTGTAGGTGCTGGAAAATCTTCAAGGTCGGCCACCCGTTTCAGTGTCAGTGATCTCAGCATTGTGGCTCCCCGCTCCGGGAAGAAGAAGGCTGCTGCCAGCCCCAGCGCTGCAGTCCCCAAGCCTGTCACCTCCAAGGGGGGAAAGAAAAGGAAGGCAACTGAAGCTAACAATCTTGAAGGCCTGCCTCTCATTCGTCACCAGTTTCAGGAATACTTTGCCGATGTAAGGATCACCAATCTGGCTTTATTATCCTGCCCACTTGAGGATCACGGATCCTGAACTTTACCTTGTCTTTTTGCAGAAATTCGCCGAGATAGAGATGCTCCATGATGCATACGTTGAAGACGCTGAGCAGAAGCATCTGGAGTTCCAAAAGATCTTCCTGGCCAAGGATCAAACCATCTCCTCCCTCGAGAAAGACCTCAATCTGGCGAAGAAGCAGCTGGTCATGGCCCAGATAAACGCTGATCATGAGAAGGCCGAGGTATTGGAGGATGCTAAAGTCTCTGCTGCCATTACAATGTACAAGATCAAGCTGCAAATGGCCCAAGAGGCTGAGGATCCTGACTTCGACAGGACCACTTGGGACAAGGAGGGCTGGAAGGCGAAGCTGGTGGAGCTAGATGATGAGGAGGAGGCTACCGAGGTCCTGGCGATTGAGGCAAGTGGCAGCGGGAAGGATCAAGTTGGTGGTGATGATGCTGGTGGTGATGCAGCCAAGGTGTGAGCTGCAGAAATGGGCGATGATGGATATTTCTAGACGCGGCCGGAGCCCATTTTTTAGGATTTGGTAATGGTTTTTTGGTTATGATGTTTTTATTTCAAACAATGATGGTTTGTATTTGAACAATAGTTATTAGGGTTGAGGATCATGGATCCTTTGAACAATAGGTAGGATAATAGGTGGTGGAGGGATCCTCTATTTGGGGGATGAAACCACTTGTTATCCTTCCATCTTTTATTTCCTGCACTTTCAAAACCTGTTAACAATGGACACCCATTGCCAACCCATGTGGACGGGCCACGTTTTGCTGGTAGAAACGTGGGTTGGCAATTTTGACAACCTTTTAAGGGTTTAACCTTTGGATGAATAAATAAAACTTTAATCTTTTGGCTTATCATGTGTTGTTACATTTGTATATACTTTATTTTCCAACTGTTGTTATATACTTTCTTTGAATTCATAAGTATAGAATAAAGGTTTAATAAATAAAGTCAAAAAGTTTTAGGATATGATCAAGGATCAAATATCCTATAGTCGATAAATTCGAAAAAGTAGTATCAATTAAGGATCATAAATCCTGTTGTCAAAGGATAAGGGCCACTTATATAAATAATGAGTAAAATTAAAGTAATTAAGGATCATACATGAGAATCCAAGTTAGGATCCTAAACCTTTAATACTTACAATCAGGATAACCAAATGATAAACCTTAGTAGAAGGTAAGGATCAAGGATCCTTAGGTGTTTAACTTCAAAAACCTGAAATGGAACATAACTTGGGACTAAGCCAATATAAGAGAAGAGTTAACAACTGGGGACAAGCCCAACAATTCTGGGGAAAAGCCCAAAGGATCTTGTGTAAACTGGAGTATGGCCCTCACTGGCGACTATCCAAACTTAGTGACATGAAAATGCCAAAACCTTAGCTAACGTGAAAACGTTAGAAACCTTAGGAACGGATGTATGGTACGTCTACCATTATACGTAGGATCCTGAATACAGCCAGTACAATGAAATTGTCAGCCCTTAAAGCAGGTACTGGTCCCATTGCCATGAACTGCACCAGGATCATCGTGCGCTGCTGGCGATACTGGGAACAGGCCCAAAGAACTGGGGACTAGCCCAAAGAACTGGGGTCAAGCCCAAAAAACTGGAGACTTCTGTGGATATTCAACCTTTTGTTAAGGATACATGAACCTTCTGCAAAACTCAGAATCAAGTGAAAGGAGGATAAAGGATACAGGATCATTTTCCTTGTATATGGGATAACTAAAGAATGAAATAGTTTGAGATTAGATCACTACCAAAATGAGGATCATCCATCCTCTAAGGATCCTTCAAAGATGTGGATTATGAATATTGCTAAAGATCACAAATCCTTATCACATGAAGTATTTCTTCAGGTGGACAACATTCCAAGCTCTTGGTAGCAAATCTCCCTCCATTGTTAGCAATCGATATGCCCCATTTCCAGCCTCAGCTTCAATCAGGTAGGGGCCTTCCCACTTTGGTGCCAACTTTCCATCAGCAGGATTTGTGGTATTCTGAAATGCTTTCCTCAATACCATATCACCAACTTGGAATTTCCTGATCCTGACATTCTTATTGTAGGCTCCAGCCATCCTTTGTTGATAACTAGCCATCCTTATCCATGCCAAATCCCTGAGTTCTTCTATAGTATCCAAATCTTGAACCAAGTTTTCAACATTTCCTTCAGGATCACGGATGCTTGTTCTTGCAGTAGGAACCACCATTTCTGTAGGGATCACTGATTCTGCTCCAAATACCAAAGAAAATGGAGTTTGACCAGTAGCATTCTTGGGAGTTGTCCTATCAGCCCATAGTACATAAGGTAGTTCTTCTGCCCACTTTCCTTTCTTGGATCCAAGCTTCTTCTTCAAGTTGTTGATGATGATCTTGTTGGATGATTCTGCTTGACCATTAGCTTGTGGGTGGACTGGTGTTGAAGTTATCATCTTAATCCCTCAGCTGTCACAAAAGTTAGTAGTTCTACTCCCAATAAATTGGGATCCATTATCACAAACAATTTCAGAAGGGATACCAAATCTAGTAATAATATTTCTTTTGATAAAGGATATCACTTCTTTTTCTCTGACTTGAGCAAAGGCTTCAGCCTCTATCCACTTTGAGAAGTAATCAGTCATGGCAAGCATGAACACTTTTCCACCAGGTGCCTTGGGAAGTTTACCAACTATATCCATTCTCCATCTCATGAATGGCCAAGAAGAGGATATAGGATGCAAGAGCTCTGCTGATTGGTGAAGGATGTTACTATGTCTCTGACAAGGATCACACTTCTTGGCATAATCCACATCATCCTTCTTCATAGTAGGCCAATAGTATCCTGTCCTCAGGATCCTTGAGAATAGTGCCCTGCCCCTAGTGTGGTTTCCACAATCTCCTTCATGAAAATTCTTTAGGACTTCTTGGATTTCAGGATCCTCAATGCATCTTAGATATGGTCCTGCAAGAGATCGTTTATATAACATGTTATTCAATATTGTAAATTGAGATACCTTAATTTTGAAAGCCCTAGGGTTTTCTCCTGTAGGAATCTCTCCATGTTGGATATATCTTTTGATTGGAAGGATCCATGATCCTGATTGAAATTGTGTATCATCACTAGGGATGATTGCAGAATCCTCTCCTATCTCCATAGCTACATGATCCTCAATAGCAGGGGTTAGGATATGGATAATAGGGATCTTGATATCCTCTGTAATTTTCAAAGATGATCCTAGATTGGCCAATGCATCAGCCTCTGCATTCTCTTCCTTGGGTACCTGTGTTAAACTAAAGGAAACAAAAGAGAGTGCCAATTCTTTGACTATCTCTAGGTATTTGATTAGCTTTTCACCTTTAACAACATAGGATCCATTAAAGTGATTAGTAATTAACAATGAATCTACATGTACCTCAAGATACCTGATCCTCATATGCTTGGCAATTTGCAAACCAGCTATCAAGGATTCATATTCAGCCTCATTATTAGTAGTTTGAAACTCACAAGCTATGGAGTGGGGTATTATGTCCCCCTGTGGCGATTTTAGTAGTATTCCAAGTCGTGTTCCTTTAACATTAGAGGCTCCATCAGTGAAGAGTATCCAAGGATCCTTAGTTTCTTCAAGCTGTTGGACTTCTAACTCAGCTTCCTTTTGCAAGTCACTACTGAAATCTGCCACAAAGTCAGCTAAGTCTTGGGATTGAATGGCAGCCCTTGGCTCATATCTTATATCATAAGAACTAAGCTTCACTGCCCACTTAGCCATCCTTCCTGACATTTCAGGTTTCCTGAGAACATTCTTAATTGGAAAATTAGTCTTAACAATAATGGCATGAGTTTCAAAATAATGTCTTAATTTAGTAGATGCCATAATTAATGCAAGGATAAGTTTCTCTAAATGTGAATACCTGGATTCAGCATCAAGCAAACTCTTACTTACATAATAAACAGGATGTTGTGTACCTTGGTGATCCTTAACAAGGACTGCACTTACTGCTTTAGAGGATACCGCTAAATATAAGGATAATATATCCCCTTTTTTGGTTTCATCAAGGCAGGAGCTGAGGATAGGTAATCCTTAAGGGCTTTGAGAGCATGTTCATGCTTTTCAGTCCACTCAAATTTCTTGTTCTTTCTCAAAATGTCATAGAATTCCTTGCACTTTTCTGATGACTTAGATATGAACCTGTTCAAGGCTGCGATCCTCCCTGTTAACCTTTGTACATCCTTGGCATTAGCAGGAGATTTGATGTTCACAATAGCCTTAATTTGCTCTGGACTTGCTTCAATGCCTCTTTTTGTTACCATGTTTCCTAGGAATTTACCTGCTTTAACACCAAAGTGACACTTGGAAGGATTTAGTTTCATATTAAATTTATCAAGGATATTGAATGCTTCCTCCAAGTCTCTAAGGTGATCCTCAGCTTTCTTGGACTTAACCACCATATCATCTATATAGACTTCCATAGTGTGTCCAATTTGCTCCTTAAACATCATATTGACTAGCCTTTGATAAGTAGTGTTAGGGGAGGATTTTCCAATCCTAAGGATCATGGATCCTCAAGTACTGCCAGGATCACGGATCCTTAATTCTGTTTGAATTTAGGATCCTCAGAATGTGTTGCAGGACCAGGATTCGGGATCCTCATTGTTATCCTTACACTAACAATTGTCTTTGTTACGTTTAAGTCTGTTTTGTAGGAATATGAGCATGGACTTAGTTTTGCCGATATTCGTGGAGCATATTCCCTCAATATTCCGCACGTGCTTGGCCTATGTGAACGTTATGGAGATCATGGGGAGCTAGCATGAAATGCGGATAGTTAGTTTGTTTAGTTATTTTCTAAATTTAATGGGGATAGCAAACTTGAGTTAGGACACTTAGCTAATTTTAGCAAACACACACTCCCGTAACAGCTCTCAATCAGCTCTCGACAGTTTACTTGGCGAATTCATACACTTTTGCACATTACACACTAGTGATCGTTGTAACAAGCTTGCTATCATCCCGAGTTGTAACATTTTTCTGTTTAATCTTAGTTGGTGATAGGTAGTTTCCATCACCCGAGGTTTTTTATGCCGGAGATCAACTCTTGATCAAGGGCTTTTTCCTCGTATAAATCCTTGTGTCCCTTGTTCATTGCATTTCTGAATTATCCTTATAATTGTTCATTGATTCAAGCATCATTCCTCACAACAAAGATTTGGTTACATTATCTTAGCCTGATTTTTGACCAAAACAGTTTGGCGCCCACCGTGGGGCAATTGGTACTTCATTCCGAAGAAATTATTGTTTTTGTGATCATTTCGGTTCGCTACAACCAAGCAGATGGCTTCTTCAGCAAAGAGCACTTCAAGTTCAATGCCGGCAATGAGTTCTTTACAAGGCATTCCACCTCTGCCTCCACCACCTTCTGGATCTCATAGAAATGCTGAGAATGCTGCAAAGAGACCGAGCCCCATTTTTCCAAAACCACCAACTTCTTCTGTTTCCTCTAATCCTACCACTAATGATCTTTTCGCTTTGATTTTGCAGATGAGGGATCACATACAAGAGCAGGAAAAAACTAATGAAAGGATCCTCCGGGAGATTGGTGACATCAAGAAACAGAAGAGATCAGTGGAGGATCATTCTCCATTGATGCCTAGATCATTGAACTTCGACACTCTGGTCATAACTTCCCAGTATTCTGTAGCTCCGGATGTCCAATACCAGGGTGAACCACTGGGAAGACGCTATGGAACAACAACTATGAGTCAGGCTTTTGGGTCTCACTCCCAGCCTTCAGGATCCTATTTTCAGCCTTCGGGATCCTCTTTCCAGCATCAGGGATCCTTCGTCAGTTCAGGAGGATATATGGGGACGCATACAGTTCAAGGATCCTCTTAGGTCCAAGGATCCTCTCAGGTCCAAGGATCCTCACAGGTTCAAGGATCCTCTCAGGTCCAAGGATCCTCTCAAGTCAAAGGATCCTCTCAGGTTCAAGGATCGTCTCAGGTTCAAGGATCCCCCTTTCAGGTTCAAGGATCCAACATCTTTCAGGATCAAGGATTCTTAAGAAGTGTACAACCCCCAAGCACAGATGTTCATCAAGGAGACTTCATTCCAATCCAGACCATTGCCTCTTCTGGTCCTTCAATCATACCAGAATCCCGTCAATATGGATTCACCTCTACAATTCCAAACTTGAACCCTCTGGGAGGTAACACTTTCAATAATTCTTATAACACTAACCATGGCTCTATGCAGGATACAGGTATCAATCAAGCCATGGCTAGGAAGTTGCAGAAGCTGAAGGATATGATATCCAGTGTTCCAGGAGTGGTTAAGCCCATTCCTGAGATCGTGGACGGTAGCCATAGGATATCTCGTTTTGCACCACCTATTTGTGATGCTGAGATACCCAAAAGGTTCTAGATACCATCCATGAAGCTGTATGATGGTTCGACGGATCCAGAGGAGCATGTGGCTCAATACAAAGAAAGGATGGAGATCAATCCAATTCCTGGGAGGTTAAAGGAAACATGTCTATGCAAGGGTTTTGGATCCACACTCACATGATCAAGTCTTAAATGGCTACTAAGTCTTCCCCCTTACTCTATTACTTCATTTGCTAATCTAGTTAATCTGTTTAATAGACAATTCTCATGTAGTAGAAAATTTGAACGTTTAACTAGTGATCTTTATAGGGTAACACAAGGTCAAAATGAATCACTTAGAGATTACATCACTAAGTTTAGTAAAGAATCCTTAGATATTCCTAATTTGGATATTGCTACGGCTGTAGAAGCCTTTAAAATGGGTTTACTTGGGGATTCATTATTCTATGATGATCTTGTTATGACCCCTTGCAGGAATCTTGATGAAGTAAGAACTAGGGCCCTTAGGTTCATCCGATTAGAGGATGATAAAAGGATCCAGGAAAGACTGACAGGATCCTCGAAATAGGAGAAACAAGGATCCTACTTCAGGAACAACAAGTCCAAGCCTTACAACAAGTCTGATAACCAGAACGTGCATGCAGTGGAACAGGAAGAGGATGATGAGGATTATCCTTGTCACACCCCGACCACGTAGAACATACAAAACGTGGCGGAAACGTTAGGGAGTGTTGTAACAGAATTAATTGTTTCAAATCCATGGCAATTGAAGTTTCGTTTTATTGATTAAAAGTGTTACAATGTCTTAACAAACAAAGAAATACAACATAATTAACTAGTCTTGCATCTTTTATTGTCACTAAAGCCCAAGTCTGCCTATGTGTATCTTGATCATCTTATGCAACAGCTCCTGAAAAACACATGTGAAAATAGGTACGTCAGCATAAAAATGCCGGTGAGATACATAGGTTTTGTGAAAATAGGTTTCATGACTTATGTTTGAGAAAATGTTTAGTCATGAACCTTGTTATTTGCTTTGTTTTGTAAATCTTTTGAAAATCGATAAGATCAGATGATATGTATAAATAATGTATGGTTAAATGAATAACCATGTAAAATGAGTTTGTATTAGATAAGTTGTTTGTAAATCAATGTCTTGTGAAAAATATGTTATTTGTATAAAATGTTCTATGTCTCAACTTGAAATGATTCAGATAACTCGACAATATGTAATACCATACAATGCTAGAGATCACGGAATCAAACGGCACCTAATATAGGTATCTATGTTAATAAACCGGACCTATATCGGAAGACTGGGTAGCATTAGGGTTTGTAAACCAAATGAGTGTAGGAACTCATGTGATATGGTTTAACAAGGCCTACATGCTAAATGAAACTTAACCTAAGTCTTATCGACCCATTACGATCCGTTAAGGTAGCTTATGCTACTTTAACGCATCGTGCGCGTGAAACGCGTTCGGACCGTCTAACTAGTCCTATGACAAGTGTTATATGCCTAAACATGTTATATTATCAGTTATGTGACAAGAGTTTAGGTTACATATGCTTAATTACCAATTATACATGAAAAGGGTATTCTGGTAATTTACCTAAGGCATATAAACTACCTATCATACAACTACTTAAACGATGTGACCATAAGGTATAACCTCGGAAGGTTATTCCCTATATACTATGGTCACCTAAAGTGTTTGGTCGGATCCTAATGATCGACCAAATGGGTCGGGTTCGAGGTATAAGCGATTTATCAGATCGCTTACCCTACGACCCTAGACAACGTGGTAATCAGTAGGCATAGTCCCAAGGGACTATAACCAACGTGATTACACTCACGTTGCGAAGTTCAAACGAACTTCGCATTGACCATAACTGGTCAACGCAGAAAGTCAAACAAAGTTTGACTTTCAGACTCGAAAGACTCGAAAAGCAATAAAAGAACGAAAGAATACTTACGAAGGGTCCCCGAATGCTAATCTCGATCCAAAAACTCAGGTATGAAACAATGGTTTCAACTTAGAGCTCTCAAATCCAGATTCTTGTGAGAAATGAGGTTGGGGTGGTTGGGTATTTATAGGAATACCCGAACCGTTAGGATCGCTTGTCGAATATCGTGCCTTAATCGCATCCGTACAAGTGTCGGAAAGTTGTGGTGACTAAAATTTGGTCTAAATGAGCTGAATGTGCAGTTGAGAATGTGTGGATGTGAATAAAACAGCTGGAATTTGCTGACTGTTCGATATTATCTGATCAGAGAGCCTGACGCGGGCCGCCTAAGATTTAATCTTGGCTCACGCGGGCCGCCTAGCTCTTCAGATCAGAAAACAAGTTTCAGAATCTACAGTTTTGGTCCCTGCACGTGTTTAAACCCATTTCCGGCACTTCTAAGGCCCATAAAGCCAACTTTAAGGCCCTAAAATTATGCCTAAACATTGTGGACATGAAACATGCTCAAAAATATGCCAGACATTGGTTCGTTTGGCCGTACGAACGCGATGTTCGCTTAATTACGACGGAATGCGCATAAGCGCGAAAAACGATCCAAATGACGCGACGAATGGATTTTTGGCAAGCCAAACACTAAAGCATAATATAGTCATGCTTACATAAATTTTTGGATGTCCGGATGTATTCAGAACGTAAGTTATGCGTAAAAATGCAAACTTGTGCACTTTTTGACGCTTTTAGTCCCTGAATGACACAAAAGTTTATTTTAGCATACCGAACACCTCAAAGCCTATTTCTAAGCTATGTAAAGGATATTTATGGTATGTTTAACTTATGGTCATGTTCCGGAATGTCTGTTACAGTTCAAATTGGCATACTTTCGCAGTTTGTCAAATTTAGTCCCTGTAAGCGAATATACTTGATTTCGGCATACCAAACCTTCCAAAACTTATTTCTAAGTTATGTAAAGGTTATTTAAGGTATGTTAAGCCTATTTCACTATTCCGGAGTGTTCGTTGCATTAAACTGGTTATATTTACGCATCAGTGCGAGTATAACCTTCCAGAAAGCGATTTAGAGCTTGAAATCGAACAAGAGTTGATATGTGTAAATGATACACATATTTTTACAAATCCCAAGTATGAAATACAATATTTCATTGGTTTGGCATTTGTTTGATGGTTGAAGTCACACAGGTGTCACAGTCTCCCCTACTTTAGGAAATTTCGTCCCGAAATTTAATTCTAGAGGAAACTTGTGTGTGCTTGAAATCAGAATTGGGGAGTGTAAGATAAAATGACATTGGTCAAGTCCAAGACTTTTCCCGTATCATTACTCTTGTCACTACTATAGGTCCTAACACATGACAAAACTTCCTGTGGTTTCTGTGCACTGAATTCCATAATTATGTAGGCCTCCATAATTACGTATTTCCTTGCACAGTCCGCACAGTTCATTTCATAATGCGTATGGGAAAAAAATCAAACGAATAATCCTGTGGTGATTTAACTTGACTGTAATAGAGTCTCTTTAACTAGGTCACCAAAGGATTAGATAAACGAAAAATCTCTTCAGCTAAACTACCCAAGAGAAATATTTAACTACACCGACGTAGGATGTATTTAACTTTAGATCGACGTAGGATCTCTTTAACTCAACTACCTAAGAGAAACATTTAACTACACCGACGTAGGATGTATTTAACTTTAGATCGATGTAGGATCTCTTTAACTCAACTACCTAAGAGAAACATTTAATTACACCGACGTAGGATGTATTTAACTTTAGATCGACGTAGGATCTCTTTAACTCAACTACCTAAGAGAAACATTTAATTACACCGACGTAGGATGTATTTAACTTTAGATCGACGTAGGATCTCTTTAACTCAACTACCTAAGAGAAACATTTAACTACACCGACGTAGGATGTATTTAACTTTAGATCGACGTAGGATCTCTTTAACTCAACTACCTAAGAGAAACATTTAATTACACCGACGTAGGATGTATTTAACTTTTTGAATAGTACTTTATAATCCAAGGGACTTAACTACAACGTAGAAGTCCATTAAGGATTTTATGTAGTACCTTTGGGTATCCTACTATGAATCCCTTATACGAAGATATGGAAGATTCTACGAGGATTTGGATGACAAGAATTTGGATCACATAAAAACATAAAAGGAAACACATAAGCACATAATCACATAGTTGTTTAATTTGACCATTAATTTGTTATCTTTGGCCACGGATATTTAAAGCACGCCAGGAATCCAATCCGTGGATTCCACTTGGCACTTTAATCATTAGAATCTAACTATGAAGATAGGAAGATCTTAATAAGAATTCAGCTTTGTCCTTATTGAATTGTAATGTACGTATTAAGGCATACGAATAATTCAATTAAGGGCTCCGATTTGAGTGATAATCATCCACAAGGATCTAATTATGAGGATAGAAAGATCCTATATGGATTTTGCAATTTGTGTAACGAGAGGTGTTTCGACACCTTGCACTAGGCGTGCTTAAGCCGGTACACAAGGTAGAAAGTTCATGAGGTTGAGGCGCCAGATATGCCAAGCGACATATGAAGCAGAGTTTGAAGGTTGAGCAGCAGCAGGATTTGTAACAGCTTTGCTTTGGATTACAAAGCGGCACATGTTAACCAAATGTCTCCATCGTCCACCGTGGGTACATTTGAAACAAGGTATTTGATTTGAATAATGACGATGGCATTGATTGCACCAAGGAGCAGTTCCCTTATACAGCTTCATCCCTGAGGCTAGTCATGGTGATAGCTAAGTCAACGGTCCTCTGGAGTACGACGCCTATTCACTGGGTAATTGCAGCACCTGGTTCGGACATTGTTGTTGCGATGAAGAAGCATCTTGAAGATAACGAAAGGCATAGGAGGAAACAAGCGAAAGATAGTCAAAAGAAAATGACAAGGCATGTAGATTGTGACCATTTGTTTGTTACCAAGGGCAAACAAATGAGACAGTGACTAATCAAAGTAAGCGGGTCAATATAATGTATCGCGAAGACATGCTCGCCTATAAGTGAACACTCATCCCAAGAATTCCCAGGTAAGCACAACTGGTCTCGCGTCTGATGAGATGTATACGAAGTGCTTGCCTAGACAGAAAACCCAGAATACAGGCATTCACCCTTCCAGTTTGCACGTGTTCACATTATTTAAAACCCAAAACCTTGACGAGATTTTGAAAACTTGAAGGGGTTCAAAAACCGTATAACAGAGGGTTCAAAACCATGTAATCAATCATCCTAGAACAGATGATTAGTTTTCAAAGCGGTTTTGAAATTTATATTCTTGTTGTGGTTGTCGCCTAAGGATAGGTGACGGTATTGTTTTATGACTAAACGCAAGTAAACTCGCGTTAGGGTCCTAAGAAGGTTATAGACTAGGTCAAAGCATTACTAATAACCTAATTCCCTATAACCATTGGCTCTGATACCATCTTTTCTGTCACACCCCGACCACGTAGAACATACAAAACGTGGCGGAAACGTCAGGGAGTGTTGTAACAGAATTAATTGTTTCAAATCCATGGCAATTGAAGTTTCGTTTTATTGATTAAAAGTGTTACAATGTCTTAACAAACAAAGAAATACAACATAATTAACTAGTCTTGCATCTTTTATTGTCACTAAAGCCCAAGTCTGCCTATGTGTATCTTGATCATCTTATGCAACAGCTCCTGAAAAACACATGTGAAAATAGGTACGTCAGCATAAAAATGCCGGTGAGATACATAGGTTTTGTGAAAATAGGTTTCATGACTTATGTTTGAGAAAATGTTTAGTCATGAACCTTGTTATTTGCTTTGTTTTGTAAATCATTTGAAAATCGATAAGATCAGATGATATGTATAAATAATGTATGGTTAAATGAATAACCATGTAAAATGAGTTTGTATTAGATAAGTTGTTTGTAAATCAATGTCTTGTGAAAAATATGTTATTTGTATAAAATGTTCTATATCTCAACTTGAAATGATTCAGATAACTCGACAATATGTAATAACATACAAACACTTATATATAGGAAGTACCAGCGGCGTATCCACCATGCTTGTATCATATTACACACACCTCGTTACTTAAATCACTTACACAAACCAAACCAACAATGTAAGATGTCTATGTTTAAACCAATTGTCCTACCAAAATGTAAGCATATGATGAATAAGAAATGTACTAAGTATGCTACAACAGACATACATAGTATGTGAACTGAAATATCTGTACTAAGTATGCAACAACAGACATACATAGCATGTGAACTGAAATATCCGTACTAAGTATGCAACAACAGACATACATAGCATGTGAACTGAAATATCTGTACTAAGTATGCAACAACAGACATACATAGCATGTGAACTGTACTAAGTAATGCGCACAAATGGGCACACCTAGCATAAACACAATGAAATCATGTACTATAATGTACTAATGAACATAGCAGGTATATGATGTGAAAACAGGAAAGCATGAAAGTAACAAGTAGGCACATGTGTTCCACCCCAAAACAGTTTGGAAAACAGTAAAAGAGGGGTCTGTGTACTCACTTGAGATTGCTCAGAAGTCTTAGGATAATCACCAAGCAATGCTAGAGATCACGGAATCAAACGGCACCTAATATAGGTATCTATGTTAATAAACCGGACCTATATCGGAAGACTGGGTAGCATTAGGGTTTGTAAACCAAATGAGTGTAGGAACTCATGTGATATGGTTTAACAAGGCCTACATGCTAAATGAAACTTAACCTAAGTCTTATCGACCCATTACGATCCGTTAAGGTAGCTTATGCTACTTTAACGCATCGTGCGCGTGAAACGCGTTCGGACCGTCTAACTAGTCCTATGACAAGTGTTATATGCCTAAACATGTTATATTATCAGTTATGTGACAAGAGTTTAGGTTACATATGCTTAATTACCAATTATACATGAAAAGGGTATTCTGGTAATTTACCTAAGGCATATAAACTACCTATCATACAACTACTTAAACGATGTGACCATAAGGTATAACCTCGGAAGGTTATTCCCTATATACTATGGTCACCTAAAGTGTTTGGTCGGATCCTAATGATCGACCAAATGGGTCGGGTTCGAGGTATAAGCGATTTATCAGATCGCTTACCCTACGACCCTAGACAACGTGGTAATCAGTAGGCATAGTCCCAAGGGACTATAACCAACGTGATTACACTCACGTTGCGAAGTTCAAACGAACTTCGCATTGACCATAACTGGTCAACGCAGAAAGTCAAACAAAGTTTGACTTTCAGACTCGAAAGACTCGAAAAGCAATAAAAGAACGAAAGAATACTTACGAAGGGTCCCCGAATGCTAATCTCGATCCAAAAACTCAGGTATGAAACAATGGTTTCAACTTAGAGCTCTCAAATCCAGATTCTTGTGAGAAATGAGGTTGGGGTGGTTGGGTATTTATAGGAATACCCGAACCGTTAGGATCGCTTGTCGAATATCGTGCCTTAATCGCATCCGTACAAGTGTCGGAAAGTTGTGGTGACTAAAATTTGGTCTAAATGAGCTGAATGTGCAGTTGAGAATGTGTGGATGTGAATAAAACAGCTGGAATTTGCTGACTGTTCGATATTATCTGATCAGAGAGCCTGACGCGGGCCGCCTAAGATTTAAGCTTGGCTCACGCGGGCCGCCTAGCTCTTCAGATCAGAAAACAAGTTTCAGAATCTACAGTTTTGGTCCCTGCACGTGTTTAAACCCATTTCTGGCACTTCTAAGGCCCATAAAGCCAACTTTAAGGCCCTAAAATGATGCCTAAACATTGTGGACATGAAACATGCTCAAAAATATGCCGGACATTGGTTCGTTTGGCCGTACGAACGCGATGTTCGCTTAATTACGACGGAATGCGCATAAGCGCGAAAATGATCCAAATGACGCGACGAATGGATTTTTGGCAAGCCAAACACTAAAGCATAATATAGTCATGCTTACATAAATTTTTGGATGTCCGGATGTATTCAGAACGTAAGTTATGCGTAAAAATGCAAACTTGTGCACTTTTTGACGCTTTTAGTCCCTGAATGACACAAAAGTTTATTTTAGCATACCGAACACCTCAAAGCCTATTTCTAAGCTATGTAAAGGATATTTATGGTATGTTTAACTTATGGTCATGTTCCGGAATGTCTGTTACAGTTCAAATTGGCATACTTTCGCAGTTTGTCAAATTTAGTCCCTGTAAGCGAATATACTTGATTTCGGCATACCAAACCTTCCAAAACTTATTTCTAAGTTATGTAAAGGTTATTTAAGGTATGTTAAGCCTATTTCACTATTCCGGAGTGTTCGTTGCATTAAACTGGTTATATTTACGCATCAGTGCGAGTATAACCTTCTAGAAAGCGATTTAGAGCTTGAAATCGAACAAGAGTTGATATGTGTAAATGATACACATATTTTTACAAATCCCAAGTATGAAATACAATATTTCATTGGTTTGGCATTTGTTTGATGGTTGAAGTCACACAGGTGTCACAATCCTCCCATTTCTGAATACTGTTTTTCTGTTGATAACAATGAACTAATTCTTGCAATGCAGAATCTAGGTGAAAAGGCTAGGTGGCCAAGAAAAAGTGATAAACCAGCCTCAACAAAAGACAAGTCCAAATGGTGTGCATATCATGAGGATTTCGGACATCTCACTGAAGAGTGCATTGCACTTAGAAAAGAAATTGGTTACTTGTTAAGCAAGGGGCACTTGAAGGAGCTTTTGGGAAGAAAGAAGTCAAGGACCCAGGATCCTGAGAGGATCCCAGAAAGTACTCCTGCTCCTCCAGCAGATGCACAAGTTATAAACTTCATATCCGGTGGATCAGACATTTGTGGTACTTCCTTTTTGGCAGCCAAAAGACATGCCAAGGAGACCAAGATGGATAATGGAGATAGACCCATCCGGACCTCTACTGTCACACAGGAGAAAGTTATAACTTTTGATGAGGATGATCGTGTTGATGTTCAGGATCCTCATCAAGATGGTCTTGTTATTACTTTGTTTATATCTAACCATTTTGTTCGCAGGATCCTAATCGATGGAGGAAGCTCTGTGAACATCATTCAGCTTGATGTCCTCAAGAAAATGAACATTCCTGAATCAGACATTGTCCCAAGATCCTCAGTTCTTGTGGGATTCAGCGGAGAAACCAAGAATACATTGGGGGACATCAAACTTCCCATCTACATTGAAGGACTTCATTATTATCAAAAATTCTGTGTTATAGATTGCTTATCCTATTGTAATGTTATCCTTGGCAGGTCATGGATACATGACATGAAGGCAGTCCCATCTACTTATCATCAATGTGTGAAGCTTCCTAGTCCATGGGGAGTGGTAGATTGAGAGTGATCAACAAGAAGCTAAGAATTGTTACACGTCATCAATGAAGCCAGCTTCAAGACCAAGGGAGCAATAGCAATTAAAGCATCCTCCAAGAGATGTCTTGGAGGCAAGAGAACAGGATGTGAAAGAAATCCTTATGGATCCTCATGATCCTGAATCCAAAATCTTCATAGGATCAGGGATCCTTAATGATATTGAATAGGATTTGGTATCCTTCCTCAAAAGGAGAAAAACTACCTTTGCCTGGAAGCATGAAGACATGACAGGTATATCTAAAGATATAATTACTCATAAACTTGGCATTGACAGGTCATTCAAGCCAATTCATCAAAAAAGAAGGAAGTTTGCACCTGAAAGGAATGCTATTATCCAGGAAGAGGTAGATAAACTACTCCGGGCAGGTATGATAAGAGAGGTTAAGTATCCAAGATGGTTAGCCAATGTGGTTGTTGTTCAAAAGAAAAATAGAAAGTGGAGGGTATGTGTTGATTTTACTGATTTAAACAAGGCATGTCCCAAGGATCCTTTCCCATTACCCCACATTGACTCCATGGTGGATGCTACCGCAGGTCATGAGTTGTTGACTTTTATGGATGCTTCATCTGGATTTCAACAAATTCAGATGGAACCATCTGATCAAGAGGATACAGCCTTTATGACCCCAACTGGTATATATTGTTATATTGTTATGCCATTTGGACTAAGAAATGCAGGTGCTACTTATCAAAGGCTAGTCAATATGATGTTCAAGGAACAAATTGGACACACTATGGAAGTCTATATAGATGACATGGTAGTTAAGTCCAAGAAAGCTGAGGATCACCTTAGAGACTTGGAGGAAGCATTCGATATCCTTGATAAATTTAATATGAAACTAAATCCTTCCAAGTGTCATTTTGGTGTTAAAGCAGGAAAATTCCTAGGATACATGGTGACAAAAAGAGGCATTGAAGCAAGTCCAGAGCAAATTAAGGCTATTGTGAATCTCAAATCTCCTGCCAATGCCAAGGATGTGCAAAGGTTAACAGGGAGGATCGCAGCCCTAAACAGGTTCATATCCAAGTCATCAGAAAAGTGCAAGGAATTCTATGACATTTTAAGGAAGAACAAGAAATTTGAGTGGACTGAAAAGCATGAAAATGCTCTAAAAGCCCTTAAGGATTACCTATCCTCAGCTCCTGCCTTGATGAAACCAGAAAAAGGGGACATATTATCCTTATATTTAGTGGTATCCTCTAAAGCAGTAAGTGCAGTCCTTGTTAAGGATCACCAAGGTACACAACATCCTGTTTATTATGTAAGTAAGAGTTTGCTTGATGCTGAATCCATGTATTCACATTTAGAGAAACTTATCCTTGCATTAATTATGGCATCTACTAAATTAAGACATTATTTTGAAACTCATGCCATTAGTGTTAAGACTAATTTTCCAATTAAGAATGTTCTCAGGAAACCTGAAATGTCAGGAAGGATGGCTAAGTGGGCAATGAAGCTTAGTGCTTATGATATAAGATATGAACCTAGAACTGCCATTAAATCCCAAGCCTTAGCTGACTTTGTGGCAGATTTCAGTAGTGACTTGCAAAAGGAAGCTGAGTTAGAAGTCCAACAGCTTGAAGAAACTAAGGATCCTTGGATACTCTTCACTGATGGAGCCTCTAATGTTAAAGGAACAGGACTTGGAATACTACTAAAATCGCCACAGGGGGACATAATACCCCACTCAATAGCTTGTGAGTTTCAAACTACTAATAATGAGGCTGAATATGAATCCTTGATAGCTGGTTTGCAAATTGCCAAGCATATGAGGATCAGGTATCTTAAGGTACATGTTGATTCATTGTTAATTACTAACCACTTTAATGGATCCTATGCTGTTAAAGGTGAAAAGCTAATCAAATATTTAGAGATAGTCAAAGAGTTGGCACTCTCTTTTGTTTCCTTTAGTTTAACACAGGTACCCAGGGAAGAGAATGCAGAAGCTGATGCATTGGCCAATCTAGGATCATCTTTGAAGATTCCAGAGGATATCAGGATCCCTATTATCCACATCCTGACCCCCGCTATTGAGGATCATGTAGCTATGGAGATAGGAGAGGATTCTGCAATCATCCCTAGTGATGATACACAATCTCATCCAGGATCATGGATCCTTCCAATCATGAGATATATCCAACATGGAGAGATTCCTACAGGAGAAAACCCCCAAGGCTTTCAAAATTAAGGTATCTCAATTTACGATATTGAATAACATGTTATATAAACGATCTCTTGTAGGACCATATCTAAGATGCATTGAAGATCCTGAAATCCAAGATGTTCTAAAGGATTTTCATGAAGGAGATTGTGGAAACCACACTGGGGGCAGGGCATTATTCTCAAGGATCCTGAGGACAGGATACTATTGGCCTACTATGAAGAAGGATGCTGTGGATTATGCCAAGAAGTGTGATCCTTGTCAAAGACATAGTAACATCCTTCACCAACCAGCAGAGCTCTTGCATCCTATATTCTCTTCTTGGCCATTCATGAGATGGGGAATGGATATAGTTGGTAAACTTCCCAAAGCACTAGGAGGAAAGGTATTCATGCTTACCATTACGGATTACTTCTCAAAGTGGATAGAGGCTGAAGCCTTTGCTCAAGTCAGAGAAAAAGAAGTGATATCCTTTATCAAAAGAAACATTATTACTAGATTTGGTATCCCTTCTGAAATTGTTTGTGATAATGGATCCCAATTTATTGGGAGTAGAACTACTAACTTTTGTGACAGCTGAGGGATTAAGATGATAACTTCAACACCAGTCCACCCACAAGCTAATGGTCAAGCAGAATCATCCAACAAGATCATCATCAACAACTTGAAGAAGAAGCTTGGATCCAAGAAAGGAAAGTGGGCAGAAGAACTACCTTATGTACTATGGGCTGATAGGACAACTCCCAAGAATGCTACTGGTCAAACTCCATTTTCTTTGGTATTTGGAGCAGAATCAGTGATCCCTACAGAAATGGTGGTTCCTACTGCAAGAACAAGCATCCGTGATCCTGAAGGAAATGCTGAAAACTTGGTTCAAGATTTGGATACTATAGAAGAACTCAGGGATTTGGCAAGAATAAGGATGGCTAGTTATCAACAAAGGATGGCTGGAGCTTACAACAAGAATGTCAGGATCAGGAAATTCCAAGTTGGTGATATGGTATTGAGGAAAGCATTTCAGAATACCACAAATCCTGCTGATGGAAAGTTGGCACCAAAGTGGGAAGGCCCCTACCTGATTGAAGCTGAGGCTGGAAATGGGGCATATCGATTGCTAACAATGGAAGGAGATTTGCTACCAAGAGCTTGGAATGCTGTCCACTTGAAGAAATACTTCATGTGATAAGGATTCATGATCCTTAGCAATACTCATGATCCACATCCTAGAAGGATCCTTACAGGATAGATGATCTTCATTTTGGTAATGATCTAATCTCAAACTATTTCATTCTTTAATTATCCTATATATAAGGATAAGGATCCTGGATCCTTTATCCTCCTTTCACTTGATTCTGAGTTTTGCAGAAGGTACATGTATCCTTAACGAAGGATTGAGTATCCACAGAAGTCTCCAGTTAATTGGGCTTGACCCCAGCTTTTTGGGCTTGACCCCAGTTATTTGGGCTAGTCCCTAGTTTTTGGGCCTGTCCCCAGTATCGCCAGCAGCGCACGATGATCCTGGTGCAGTTCATGGCAATGGGACCAGTACCCGCTTTAGGGGCTGACAATTTCATTGTACTGGCTGTATTCAGGATCCTACGTATAATGGTAGACGTACCATACATCCGTTCCTAAGGTTTCTAACGTTTTCACGTTAGCTAAGGTTTTGGCATTTTCATGTCACTAAGTTTGGATAGTCGCCAGTGAGGGCCATACTCCAGTTTACACAAGATCCTTTGGGCTTGTCCCTAGTTTTTTGGGCTTGTCCCCAGGTTTTTGGGCTTGTTCCCAGTATATTGGGCTTGTCCCCAGAATTGTTGGGCTTGTCCCCAGTTGCTAACTCTTCTCTTATATTGGCTTAGTCCCAAGCTATGTTCCATTTCAGGTTTTTGAAGTTAAACACCTAAGGATCCTTGATCCTTACCTTCTACTAAGGTTTATCTTTTGGTTATCCTGATTGTAAGTATTAAAGGTTTAGGATCCTAACTTGGATTCTCAGGTATGATCCTTAATTACTTTGATTTTATTCATTGTTTATATAAGTGACCCTTATCCTTTGACAACAGGATTTATGATCCTTAATCGATACTACTTTTTCGAATTTATCGACTATAGGATATTTGATCCTTGATCATATCCTAAAACTTTTTGACATTATTTATTAAACCTTTATTCTGTACTTGTGAATTCAAAGAAATATATAACAACAGTTGAAAAATAAAGTATACACAAATATAACAACACATGATAAGCCAAAAGATTAAAGTTTTATTTATTCATCAAAAGGTTAAACCCTTAAAAGGTTGTCAAAATTGCCAACCCACGTTTCTACCAGCAAAACATGGCCCGTCCACATGGGTTGGCAAAGGGTGTCCATTGTTAACAGGTTTTGAAAGTGCAGGAAATAAAAGATGGCAGGATAACAAGTGGTTTCATCCCCCAAACAGAGGATCCCTCCACCACCTATTATCCTACCTATTGTCCAAGGATCCATGATCCATAACCCTAAAACTATTGTTCAAATACAACCCAACATTGTTTAAAACATCATAACCAAAAAACCACTACCAAAACACTAAAAAATGGGCTCCGGCCACGTCTAGAAATATCCATCATCGCCCATTTCTGCAGCTCACACCTTGGCTGCATCACCACCAGCATCAGCACCTCCAGCTTGATCCTTCCCGCTGCCACTTGCCTCAATCGCCAGGACCTCGGTAGCCTCCTCCTCATCATCTAGCTCAACCAACTTCGCCTTCCAGCCCTCCTTGTCCCAAGTGGTCCTGTCGAAGTCAGGATCCTCAGCCTCCTGGGCCATTTGCAGCTTGATATTGTACATAGTGATGGCAGCAGAGACTTTAGCATCTTCCAGCACCTCGGCCTTCTCATGGTCAGCGTTTATCTGGGCCATGACCACCTGCTGCTTTTCCAGAGCGAGATCCTTCTCAAGGCGAGAGATGGTTTGATCCTTGGCCAGGAAGAACTTTTGGAACTCCAGATGCTTCTGCTCAGCCTCTTCGACATATGCATCAAACAACATCTCTATCTCGGCGAATTTCTGCAAAAAGACAAGGTAAAGTTCAGGATCCATGATCCTCAAGTGGGCAGGATAATAAAGCAAAGATGGTGATCCTTACATCGGCAAAGTATTCCTGGAACTGGTGGCGAATGAGAGGCAGGCCTTCAAGGTTGTCAGCTTCAGTGGCCTTCCTTTTCTTTCCCCCCTTGGAGGTGATAGGCTTGGGGACTGCAGCGCTGGGGCTAGCAGCAGTCTTCTTCTTCCCGGAGCGGGGAGCCACAATGCTGAGATCACTGACGCTGAAACGGGTGGCCGACCTTGAAGATTTTCCAGCACCTACAAATCCAAAACAACAAATAAGTATTCTTGTTTCATTTTAATTTAAACATTTAATTACATATAAACATGGATACTTACTTGACATCGTGACTGAGCCTGAGGATACTTCTTGAGAATCCTTGGTGTTTGTTTGAAATGATCTTACTGCAGGATCGAGATTCTGGAAAGCAGTGATCCTCTCCTCTGTTGCAGGTGATGGAATAATGTGAGAAACAGTGATAGCTGCACAAAAGAAACAAAAAGATGTTAGTGATCCTCAACAAAAACAGGGTTATCCTATGATCCTTCTATAGGATCCTCTATCCTACCGTGGGTGGCCTACTTTCTTGGGAGATCCTTCCCATCAGGGATAGAATCCCACCTAACGAAGAAAAATCGCTTCTTCCATTTGGTGTCGTTCTTGGTGGTCTTGAGGATTGGGTGTTCTTCACCGGGTTTATGTTTGAACAGATAACGATGGGATCCATGGCTCACAAGATTGTACATTTCAGCTAACTCCGACATTCCTAGATCAATATCTTCCTGCTCAATGATTCTTTCAAGGGTATGTAAAACCCTCCACATCATTGGCATGGCTTGGATGTAGGATATGCCGGTGAGAGAGAAGAAAGATTGGGTGAAAGCAGGGAAAGGATAAGAGTATCCTATCAGAAATGGGGTGACCGGAAAAGCTACCCAGGTTTCAGAAATGAAGTCACTCAGGGCGGTAGGGTCAAAAGGTCTAAAAACAGTGTTCGCCGGAAAGCAATGTCGAATCCTGTCGATATCAGGATCAGTAAAGCAGCAACGTTCCTTCGGAGAATCTTTGATGATTCCTTGGCTCTTTAGGGGACTGTCCTTTCGGTGATCCTTAGCCGGTGAAGATCTTAACATCATATTGGTCATGGATGATGGTAAAGAAAGGAGGAACAGAGTAAGAAGGCGAAGAGAGAAGGGAGAGAGAAGTACCTGAACAATCTTCGGATGATGATTTAAAGGATGTAACGCACGAATTTAAATGCTTCCTAACCCTTAACTCTAACTTGAATTTATAATGATGATTCTGCAGGGATGTCGCTTCAATGACGTCAGATCAGCAACGGATAGTTCGATCATAACGGCTATATATCCGTTAGTTAGTTGCGGATAAGATCAAGAAAATATAACTCGCTAATTTACACTTTACTCCTTATATTTTGGGGGCAATTGTTAGGGGAGGATTTTCCAATCCTAAGGATCATGGATCCTCAAGTACTGCCAGGATCACGGATCCTTAATTCTGTTTGAATTTAGGATCCTCAGAATGTGTTGCAGGACTAGGATTCAGGATCCTCATTGTTATCCTTACACTAACAATTGTCTTTGTTACGTTTAAGTCTGTTTTGCAGGAATATGAGCATGGACTTAGTCTTGCCGATATTCGTGGAGCATATTCCCTCAATATTCCGCACGTGCTTGGCCTATGTGAATGTTATGGAGATCGTGGGGAGCTAGCATGAAATGCGGATAGTTAGTTTATTTAGTTATTTTCTAAATTTAATGGGGATAGAAAACTTGAGTTAGGACACTTAGCTAATTTTAGCAAATACACACTCCCGTAACAGCTCTCAATCAGCTCTCGACAGTTTACTTGGCGAATTCATACACTTTTGCACATTACACACTAGTGATCCTTGTAACAAGCTTGCTATCATCCCGAGTTGTAACATTTTTCTGTTTAATCTTAGTTGGTGATCGGTAGTTTCCATCACCCGAGGTTTTTTATGCCGGAGATCAACTCTTGATCAAGGGCTTTTTCCTCGTATAAATCCTTGTGTCCCTTGTTCATTGGATTTCTGAATTATCCTTATAATTGTTCATTGATTCAAGCATCATTCCTCACAACAAAGATTTGGTTACATTATCTTAGCTTGATTTTTGACCAAAACAAGTTGCACCTGCATTCCTTAGTCCAAATGGCATAGCAATATAACAATATATACCAGTTGGGGTCATAAAGGCTGTATCCTCTTGATCAGATGGTTCCATCTGAATTTTTTGAAATCCAGATGAAGCATCCATAAAAGTCAATAGCTCATGACCCGCGGTAGCATCCACCATGGAGTCAATGTGGGGTAATGGGAAAGGATCCTTGGGACATGCCTTGTTTAAATCAGTAAAATCGACACATACCCTCCGCTTTCCATTTTTCTTTTGAACAACAACCACATTGGCTAACCATCTTGGATACTTAACCTCTCTTATCATACCTGCCCGAAGTAGTTTATCTACCTCTTCCTGGATAATAGCATTCCTTTCAGGTGCAAACTTCCTCCTTTTTTGATGAATTGGCTTGAATGACCTGTCAATGCCAAGTTTGTGAGTAATTATATCTTTAGATATACCTGTCATGTCTTCATGCTTCCAGGAAAAGGTACGTTTTCTCCTCTTGAGGAAGGATACCAAATCCTGTTCAATATCATTAAGGATCCCTGATCCTATGAAGATTCTGGCTTCAGGATCATGAGGATCCATAAGGATTTCTTTCACATCCTGTTCTCTTGCCTCCAAGACATCTCTTGGAGGATGCTTTAATTGCTATTGCTCCCTTGGTCTTGAGGCTGGCTTCATTGATGAGGTATAGCAATTCTTAGCTTCTTGTTGATCACTCTCAATTTTCACCACCCCCCACGGACTAGGAAGCTTCACACATTGATGATAGGTAGATGGGACTGCCTTCATGTCATGTATCCATGGCCTGCCAAGGATAACATTACAACATGATAAGCAATCTATAACACAAAATTTTTTATAAGAATGAAGTCCATCAATATAGATGGGAAGTTTGATGTCCCCCAATGTATTCTTGGTTTCTCCGCTGAATCCCACGAGAACTGAGGATCTTGGGACAATGTCTGATTCAGGAATATTCATCTTCTTGAGGACATCAAGCTGGATGATGTTCACTGAGCTCCCTCCATCGATCAGGATCCTGCGAACAAAGTGGTTAGATATAAACAAAGTAATAACAAGACCATCATGATGAGGATCCTGAACATCAACACGATCATCCTCATCAAAAGTTATAACTTTCTCCTGTGTGACAGTAGAGGTCCGGATGGGTCTATCTCCATTATCCATCTTGGTTTCCTTGGCATGTCTTTTGGCTGCTGAAAAGGAAGTACCACAAATGTCTGATCCACCGGATATGAAGTTTATAACTTGCGCATCTGCTGGAGGAGCAGGAGCTCTTTCTGGGATCCTCTCAGGATCCTGGGTCCTTGACTTCTTTCTTCCCAAAAGCTCCTTCAAGTGCCCCTTGCTTAACAAGTAACCAATTTCTTTCCTCAGTGCAATACACTCTTCAGTGAGATGTCCGAAATCCTCATGATATGCACACCATTTGGACTTGTCTTTTGTTGAGGCTGGTTTATCACTTTTTTCTTGGCCACCTAGCCTTTTCACCTAGATTCTGCATTGCAAGAATTAGTTCATTGTTATCAACCGAAAAACAGTATTCAGAAATGGGAGGATAATCCTCATCATCCTCATCCTGTTCTACTGCATGCACGTTCTGGTTATCAGACTTGTTGTAAGGCTTGGACTTGTTGTTCCTGAAGTAGGATCCTTGTTTCTCCTGTTTCGAGGATCCTGTCAGTCTTTCCTGGATCCTTTTATCATCCTCTAATCGGATGAATCTAAGGGCCCTGGTTCTTACTTCATCAAGATTCCTGCAAGGGGTCATGACAAGATCATCATAGAATAATGAATCCCTAAGTAAACCCATTTTAAAGGCTTCTACAGCCGTAGCAATATCCAAATTAGGAATATCTAAGGATTCTTTACTAAACTTAGTGATGTAATCTCTAAGTGATTCATTTTGACCTTGTGTTACCCTATAAAGATCACTAGTTAAACGTTCAAATTTTCTACTACACGAGAATTGACTATTAAACATGTTAACTAGATTAGCAAATGAAGTAATAGAGTAAGGGGGAAGACTTAGCAGCCATTTAAGAGCTGATCCTGTAAGTGTGGATCGAAAACCCTTGCATAAACATGCTTCCTTTAACCTCTCAGGAATTGGATTGATCTCCATCCTTTCTATGTATTAAGCTACATGCTCCTCTGGATCCGTCGAACCATCATACAACTTCATGGATGGTATCTGGAACCTTTTGGGTATCTCAGCATCACAAATAGGTGGTGCAAAACGAGATATCCTATGGCTCCCATCTGCAATTTCAGTAATGGGCTTAACCACTCCTGGAACGCTGGATATCATATCCTTCAGCTTCTGTAATTCTCTAGCCATAGCTTGATTGATACCTGTATCCTGCATTGAGCCATGGTTAGTGTTATAAGAATTATTGAAAGTGTTACCTCCCGGAGGATTCAAGTTTGGAATTCCAGATGTGAATCCATATTGACGGGGTTCTGGTATGATTGAAGGACCAGAAGAGGCAATGGTCTGCATTGGAATGAAGTCTCCTTGATGAACATCTGTGCTTGGGGGTTGTACACTTCTTAGGAATCCTTGATCCTGAAAGATGTTAGATCCTTGAACCTGAAAGGAGGATCCTTGGACCTGAGAGGATCCTTGAACATGAGAGGATCCTTGGACCTGTCAGGATCCTTGGACCTGTGAGGATCCTTGGACCTGAGAGGATCCTTGGACCTGAGAGGATCCTTGGACCGTGTGCGTCCCCATATATCCTCCTGAGCTAACGAAGGATCCCGGATGCTGGAAAGAGGACCCCGAAAGCTGAAAATTGGATCTTGAAGGCTGGAAGTGAGACCCTAACGCCTGACTCATGGTTGTTCTTCCATAACGTCTTCCCAATGGTTCACCCTGGTATTGGACATCCGGAGCTACAGAATGCTGGGAAGTTATGACCGGAGTGTCGAAGTTCAACGATCTAGGCATCAATGGAGAATGATCCTCCACTGATCTCTTATGTTTCTTGATGTCACCAATCTCCCGGAGGATCCTTTCATTGGTTTTTTCCTGCTCTTGTATGTGATCTCTCATCTGCAAAATCAAAGTAAAAAAGATCATTAGTAGTAGGATTAGAAGAAACAGAAGAAGTTGGTGGTTTTGTAAAAATGGGGCTCGGTCTCTTTGCAACATTCTCAGCATTTCTCTGAGATCCAGAAGGTGGTGGAGGCAAAGGTGGAACGCCCTGCGAAGAACTCATTGCCGGCATTGAACTTGAAGTGCCCTTTGCTGAAGAAGCCATCTGCTTGGTTGTAGCGAACCGAAATGATCACAAAAACAATAATTTCTTTGGAATGAAGCACCAATTACCCCACAGTAGGCGCCAAACTGTTTTGGTCAAAAATCAAGAAAGGATAATGCAACCAAATCTTTTGTTGTGAGGTGTGATGCTTGAATCTATGAACAATTGTATGAACAACTTGCAAATCAAATAAAGAGGTGACACAAGGATTTATACGAGGAAAAAGCCCTTGATCAAGAGTTGATCTTCGGCATAAAAAACCTCGGGTGATGGAAACTACCGATCACCAACAAAGATTAATCAGAAAAATGTTACAACTCGGGATGATAACAAGCTTGTTACAAGGATCACTAGTGTGTAATGTGCGAGAAATGTATGAAATTGCCAAGTAAAATGCTGAGAGCAGTAGAGAGCTGTTACGAGAGTGTGTGTTTGCTAAAATTGGCTAAGTGTTCTAACTCAAGCTTGCTATCCCCATTTAAATTTAGAAATAACTAAACTAACTAATTATCCGCATTTCATGCTAGCTCCCCACGATCTCTATAACGTTCACCTAGGCCAAACACGTGCGGAATATTGAGGGAATATGCTCCACGAATATTGGCAAGACCAAGTCCATGCGCATACTCCTGCAAAACAAGCTTAAACGTAATGAAGGCAAAAGTTAGTACAAGGATAACAACAAGGATCCTGAATCCTGATCCTGCAATGTCTCCTGAGGATCCTTAATTCAAACAGAATTGAGGATCCGTGATCCTGGCACTACTTGAGGATCCTTGATCCTTAGGAATGAATAAATCCTCCCTTAACAGTGACCTATCTGAAGGAAGTGAAGCGAGGATGAAACGAATTGTGCGGACTGTGCAAGGACTTACGTAATTATGGATGCATACATAATTATGGAATTCAGTGCACAGAAACCACAGCAAGTCTTGTCACGTATCATAAGAGATTCCTTCAAATACCAGAGAAGGTCAAACGTGAACACCCTTACCCCAGCCTATTAAATACTCTTTTGGAGTAACAATTTAGGGTATAAAGACAAGAACCGCCAATGTGAAGTAAGATATTTTGTCCTTTACATATATTAAACTTGTACTTTGGGGAGAAGTAACCCTTATGCATTTTGTTTACTTCGCAAACAATGATGCAACGAGTTACCTTGATATGTGTAAAGACTCGGTGAATATCTTATGACACATCAGTATTTATCTATTTATGAATGCTCATTGATGTATGAATTGATTTAAATGGCGGATTGTTTAATGTCACTTATGTGGGTATATGTCTGTGTATATATACTATTACTGTCTCGTACGACGATATCAAACAAATGTCTAACCCTGTTGTGATATGTCCCGACAGAACATGGCACCTCGAAGAGCTGTGAACAACCAAGATTCCGATCAACCCCCTCCTCCTTTTCTGCCAAGGACCGCTGAAGAACCGAACGCCTTATTGGAAGAAAGGATCTCCGTAGCTATCGCTCAATACGAGGCGAGGCGAACCGCACCGAACAAAGTGGAGGACCAAGCAATGCTAGACGTAATGGGCAGGGAGACACATCTGGAGAAAACTCAGCTCAAGGCTGCACTTTCAAGCAGTTTCTCGACTGCAAGCCACTAAACTACGATGGCACTGGGGGTGCAGTGGCGTTTGTACGCTGGACGGAGAAGACTGATGCCACTATCCGTATGAGCAAGTGTACCGCGGATCAGCAAGTCACTTTTGCTACGGGGTTGTTTGTTGATGAAGTTTTGACTTGGTGGAATTTGCAAGTCCAGACTCTGGGTGACGATGCGGCATACGGCATGACGTGGGATGAACTAAAGGAACGAATGAGAGAGAAGTATTGCTCTCGTACTGAACTCCAAAGGTTGGAGACTGAGTTCTGGCACTTAACCATTGAAGGTGCTGACATTACTGGTTATACCCGAAGGTTCCATGATTTGTCAAGGGTGATCCCCTATATGGTGACTCCCGAATTTAAGCGTGTTGAACGCTACATCTGGGGATTGGCACCGGAATTCCGCAGCTTGGTGTTTGCAGCAAAACCTGAAATGATCACTCAGGCTATAACTCTGGCTGTCAGCCTTACTGAAGATGCTGTTCGAATGAAGAAGCTATCGTTGAACCCAACAGAAAGGACCGAGATGCATGCTGAGTCGTCTGGTGACAAGAAAAGGAAGCATGCGAACCTGAATCAAGCGACACGTAACAACAAGGGTTTCAACAACAAGAAGTGTGACCCCAACCCGCCTCAGGAGGCGAAAACTCTTGCAACCATGAATGACGCTCCTACCAAAAGATACCTGGGCACTCTGTCCACTTGCAACCAGTGCAAGCGTCATCACGAAGGAGTTTGTCGCATTCCAAAATGTGACAAGTGTGGAAAACTGGGTCACCATACTGAGGACTGTTGGGGAAAAGGAAGGAACGGGAATGGAAACCGCAACAGTGCTGGTAATAGAAACGATGGTGGAAATGGCAATGGTAACCGGAATGGTAATGAAGCTGGCTAGAACCAAGGATGCTTTGGTTGTGGAAGCAAAGATCATTTCATAAAAGATTGCCCAAGGGGGAACAATGCTCAGGCTCGAGCATTTGTGATTGGAGCAAGGAACGCACGCGAGGACCCTAATGTGGTCACCGGTACGTTTCTCATTAATAATCACTTTGCATCCATACTATTTGACACTGGTGCCGATTATAGCTTCATGTCTGTGGAATTTAAACGTATGCTTGTAATAGAATCTAGTAGATTATATATTCCTTATTCCATAGAACTAGCCAATGGTAAACTTGTTGAATCGGGCGAAGTTGTTAAGGGTTGCACATTAGAACTTGGTGAGCAAAGATTTAGCATCGACCTCTTACCTATTCAATTGGGTAGCTTCGATGTAGTGGTCGGAATGGACTGGTTGTCCAAGAACAAAGCTGAAGTTGTTTGTCATGAGAAAATCATCCGCATCCCTTTGGCGAATGATGAAACTCTCATCGTGCATGGAGAAAAGCGAGACACACCTCTGCGAATCATCATTTGTATGAAGGCACAGAAGTGCCTAAGGGAAGGATGTGTTGCTTTCCTGGCGCACGGTGTAGATAAGAAGGTTGAGGAGCCGAAACTCGAAGACATTCCTGTGGTGAAGGAATTCCCTGATGTTTTTCCTGAAGATCTGCCAGGACTACCTCCGCAACAACAAGTCGAATTCCATATAGACTTAGTTCCAGGAGCCGCTCCTGTAGCCAAGGCACCCTATCGGCTTGCACCATCCGATATGTAAGAATTATCTACACAACTCCAGGAGTTGTTGGATAAAGGATTCATAAGGCCAAGCTTCTCGCCTTGGGGAGCTCCAGTATTGTTCGTAAAGAAGAAAGATGGAACACTGCGGATGTGTATCGATTACAGAGAACTGAACAAGATCACTATCAAGAATCGGTACCCACTACCGAGGATTGATGACTTATTTGATCAGTTGCAAGGATCAAGCTACTATTCCAAGATTGACCTTCGATCTGGATACCATCAGATAAGAATCCAAGAGGAAAGCGTACCAAAGACTGCATTCAGAACACGCTATGGGCATTACGAGTTCCTTGTGATGCCATTCGGACTGACGAACGCGCCAGCGGTATTTATGGATCTGATGAACCGCGTATGCAAACCATATCTCGATAAATTCATGATTGTATTTATCGATGATATCCTGATTTACTCATGGACGAGAGAAGAGCACGAGCAACATCTCAGAACCATTTTGGAACTACTAAAGAAAGAGAAACTTTATGCAAAATTCTCCAAGTGCGAATTTTGGATTCGCGAAGTACAGTTTCTTGGTCATGTTGTGAACGAGAAGGGCATTCATGTAGACCCAGCCAAGATAGAAGCCATAAAGAATTGGGAAGCTCCCAAAACCCCAACTGAAGTTCGACAATTTTTTAGGCTTAGCGGGCTATTACCGACGGTTTATTGAGAATTTCTCCAAAATAGCTCAACCGCTGACAACCCTTATGCAGAAAGACAAGAAGTACGACTAGGGTGATAAGCAGGAAGAAGCCTTCCAACTGCTCAAAAGTAAGCTATGCGATGCACCGATACTATCCTTACCTGAAGGCACTGAAGACTTCGTGGTATACTGTGACGCCTCGCGTCAAGGGTTGGGTTGCGTGGTCATGCAACGCCAAAAAGTCATCGCTTATGCTTCAAGACAGTTAAAGGTGCATGAAAGAAATTACACCACGCATGACTTGGAGCTAGGCGCGGTGGTATTCTCCTTGAAGATCTGGCGACATTATTTATATGGTACTCGATGTACAATCTTCACAGATCACAAAAGCCTACAACACATATTTGATCAGAAGAAATTAAACATGCGTCAACGACGATGGGTCGAACTGCTAAACGATTATGACTGTGAGATTAAGTACCATCCTGGAAAAGCAAACGTTGTAGCAGACGCGTTAAGCCGAAAAGAAAGGGGTAAGCCCCTAAGGGTTCGAGCTTTGGAAATGACTATTCAAACGAACCTCACTGCACGCATTCGTGATGCACAACAAGAAGCTATTAAGGGAGAAAACCGTAGAGCCGAATATCTCCAAGGTATACTGAAGAATATGGTGCCAAACAAAGAGGGAACCTTATACTTTAAGATGCGCATTTGGGTTCCGCTCTATGGCGGTATTCGAGAAGTCATCCTGGATGAAGCGCACAAGTCGAGATACTCGATCCACCCAGGATCGGACAAAATGTATCAAGACTTGAAAGAATATTATTGGTGGCCGAGACTCAAGAGCGACATTGCTGTTTATGTTGGAAAGTGCCTAACCTATGCTAAGGTTAAGGCTGAATATCAGAAACCGTCCGGCCTACTACAACAACCGGAGATACCCATGTGGAAGTGGGAGCAAATCTCGATGGACTTCATAACAAAATTACCCAGGACCCCTAGAGGGCACGATATGATATGGGTGATAGTTGATCGATTGACGAAATCTGCGCATTTCCTACCGATCCGAGAGAAGGATAGCACTGGAAAGCTTGCTGAGATATACCTGAAAGAAATCGTGGCACGTCATGGAGTGCCTATCTCAATTATTTCAGACAGAGATGGACGCTTTGTCTCAAGAATTTGGCAATCCTTTCAAGAAGCCTTTGGATCTCACCTAGATCTAAGCACGGCCTTACATCCGCAAACAGACAGCCAGAGCGAACGAACCATACAAACACTAGAAGATATGCTTTGCGCATGTGTTATGGACCTAGGCGGCAGCTGGGATACTCATCTACCTTTACTTGAGTTTTCCTACAATAACAGTTATCATACGAGCATAAAAGCCGCACCATTCGAAGCTCTGTATGGCCGCAAGTGCCGCTCGCCATTATGTTGGGCAGGCGCTGGAGACAAACGTATGGTTGGTCTTGAACTTGTGCAAGAGACAACCGACAAAATCATGCAGATCCGAGAGCGCATCAAGGCGGCTCGAGATCGAAAAAAGAGCTACGCTGATCGAAGACGAAAACCATTAGAATTCGAGGTGGGAGACAAAGTTTTGCTAAAGGTCTCACCTTGGAAGGGCGTAGTAAGATTCGGAAAACATGGGAAGCTGAATCCCCGATACATCGGACCATTCAAGATCTTACAAAGAATTGGTACCGTGGCCTACAACTTGGAATTACCAGAGGAACTTAACGGAGTACATGATACGTTTCATATATCCAACCTCAAGAAGAGTCCAACCCAAGAAACAGTGATCATCCCTGCGGATGCAGTGCATATTGACGACACCCTCTGATTTACAGAACAACCCATTGAGGTTACAGACTGGAAAGTCAACAAGACCAGGAGGAGCACTGTCAAACTTATCAAAGTACGTTGGAACTCTAAGCACGGACCCGAGTACACGTGGGAACGTGAAGACCAGTTTAAAGAAAAGTACCCCCACCTGTTCAAGAAGACTCCTGCGAGAGATAGATCAGCCTGAATTTCGGGACGAAATTCTTTTAACGGGGGGAGACTGTGATAACTGGCACAAAACGGTAATTTCCATACAATTTAATTAATACTTAATGACTGCAGTTATGTGCTTAAATGTCAACATTGTCTGATTACATGTTATACATGTGAATTCATGCACGTTTTATACTACAAACATTGCTTTATGCATTAATGAACAGCGTTGCGTCAGAAATACTAGTAAACTCACCGGTAAGACACATTGTGTCAACAATTCTGCAGAAAGCAGTCGGACAATAGAATTGGGGCCTAGGTGTAGGTCCAACGTCAAGAATACATTAGAACCCAAATATGTATACAAGGGTTAACATATAGACGTTCCGGAAGCTAGAATATGCACTAAAAAGCACCCAAAACGCACTTTAAATGCAGAATTCTGCACAAATCAGCTATAATCAGCTTTTTAACACATAAATATCATGCATAATTCATGTTTTATTATCCAGAATACCTTCCTAAGTGTCGGGAATTGAAAGCGTCACAAAAGGATACATAAAGGACACTAAACGGTGCAATTTAGCACTTTAACGAACCGGTATCTAACCGAACAACCGGGCATTACCCGGAACACTAAAATTATACTAAAAACATTGTTTTATTATTTCTTGGCTAGTTATGGTTCCCGAACACCCTAGCATACTACATAATGCAAGAAACACATAAAACACTAGACTTTACACTTAACACCCTAACTAATTACCCCCTTTATCATTCAAGTTACATTTAACCCCCCCCCCTCTTTCCTTGTCTACGGCCCAAGGAGGTGGCCCCACTCCAAGATTGAAAAATCCCTTCTAAATCCCTTACAAATCTTCTTGGATTTGGATTAGATATTGCTAGTACTTCATGAGACATAGAACCCATTGGTTAATAACATTTAATTATAAATAACCGTCATAACCATCATCATATTCAACACCACAACACTCTCACCCTCTCCCTCACTCTCGGCCGACCCCATCCCCACACACCACCACCATTTTCGATCATCCATCCTCCATTCCAAGCTCATTCCAAGGTGCAACAAGGTGTTTAAGGAAGTGTGGAACTCTTGGATCTTGAAGGACCACTCACACAAGCTTTTATCCACTCCATTTTCATCATTGTTCTTCCCTAGCTCAAAGCTAGTAGTAAGATCCTTTTTAACTCTTGTTTACTTCTATTTTGGTTAGTTAAAAGATGTAACATGTTGTAAATCACAAGAACACTAAAAGACATAAACATGAATCTTGAACATAAAGTTTGAAATATGATGAAATCATGATGAAACTATGCTGTTTAGTGTATGAATGATATTTGATTGTTGTTTTCTTGAGATTATGGTATTGATCATCATAAGGAGCTTGCTAGATTGTGATTAAACACATGATCTAGCAAGTGAGAGGATGATTATGTGATGAAATAAGATGATCATTGTTTTGGTCAAAAATCACACAAGGATAATGCAACCAAATCTGATTTTGTGAGGTATGATGCTTGGTTAATTGTATGAACGACAAGTATATGAAATCAATGATGAACACCGAGATTTATACGAGGAAAAAGCCCTTGATCAAGAGATGATCTCCGGCATAAAAAACCTCGGGTGATGGAAACTACCGATCACCAAATATATTGGAAAAACAACAATGATCCTTGTACAACTTCGGAAGAAAACAAGCTCAATACATTGAATTGCTAGTGTAAGTGTGTGTTTTTGCTAAGTGTTTGCAGAGAATTCGAGTGTTATGTGTTTTTTCTATGGTGTGTACGACTTATGCCTCAAATGAGCTTGTTTCCCCTTAAAAAGATAAGAAATATCAATTAACAAACTTTCCTAAAAAGGTGGAAATGGCCCATGTTCTCCAAAAACGGTTATATTTCATCAAGCATGTGCCATATGAACGAATATTCCCCGAAATTCCAGCTAAGAATGAGTCCACTACGTCCATTACCTGCATTTAAACATTAAAAACATGACAATTGTTAGAAAACATAAGTTCTGTTAAGGATCCTGGATCCTCAGACTCTGGATCCTCAGACTCTGGATCCTCAGACTCTCTGCATCATCCATTAAGGATCCGTGATCCATGCCCAGTCTGAGAATAGATGATCCTTAGCATAAAATTCATGCCCTAACAATTGCCCCCAATATGGCAGTTGTGATAAGGATTCATAGCTGTCATATTTCCGTTAGAAGCGGACTAGCCGTTGCTGCCGGTAACTAGTCGTTACACTACCTGTCGTCACTGATAAGACCTGCTATAATCATTATTGCAAAATATAGAGTTAGAGATAACTCCTCAAATGCCTTTACAGACAAGAAGATCCTTCTGGTTGTGGATAATGAATCCTTCTACATAGTTCGCTATTAACCTTCCTGCACTTTAATATCTGCATAGACACTTTAACTGTTAGATAGCCATGTCCGGCCTAGGTGGATGGTCCACGGTTTTGCTGGTGAAATCCAGGCCAGATGATTTTGATACATAATGAATGGGTAATAACATTAAACATTTTTAGCTACAACTGCTGTTGTTTCTTTCCTCTTTATTTTTCATGTACACTTTCTTTTTTCAAAGATATCATCGCCAAACAACTGGAAAGTCATTGGAAATCTGATGATAATGTTAAACTTTTAACAGAAAACTTGAAGTGTTCATACAAATGTGGATCAATGATCCTTAACCAAAAAGGATAAGAGACAACTTGCAGCTTAGAAAAAGTTAGAATATAACATACCAGAGAATCCAAGTTAGGATTCTATATCCTTGTAAATTAATACAAACTGTGAAAAGTAAAGTTTTGAGGATCCAGGATCCTTATTGTCAGAACTTGTATAACTCTAGAGCTCCAAGATCCTGTAAGAAAAACATACTTGGGACCAAGCCAAATAATTGGGAATGAACCCATAATAACTAGGGACAAGCCCAAATAAACTGGGGACAAGCCCAACAAACTGGGGACAAGCCCAAATAAACGGATGTAAACTGGGGTCAAGCCCATATAACTTGTGTAAACTGGAGTATGGCCCTCACTGGCGACTATCCAAACTTGAGCGACATGAAAATGCCGAAACCTTAGCTAACGTGAAAACGTTAGAAACCTTGGGAACGGATGTATGGTACGTCTACCATTATACGTAGGATCCCGGATACAACCAGTATAATGAAATTGTCAGCCCCTAAAGCGAGTATTGGTCCCATTACCATGAACTGTGCCAGGATCATCGTGCGCTACTGGCGAAACTGGGACATGCCCAAACTGGGGACAAGCCCAAAACTGTGGACAAGCCCAAATAACTGGGGACAAGCCCAAATAAACTTTGGAGAGTTGGCCAACCACTTTGATCTTCTGTAAAATGATAATAACTCTGCAAAAGCTTAAACTTTATGAAAATAGATGTTAAATGTTTAACATCTTTGCCTTATGATAAGTAATAAATATAAGATGAATGAAGATGAAAGTAATGTGTTACCAAATGTAGAATCATATATCCTTTGAGGATCCCGGATCCTTAATCAGAATACTGGTATCGCTGAGGATCCCTGATCCTTCTTACTTAAAGTATTTCTTTAGATGAACAACATTCCAAGCTCTTGGTAAGAGGTCACCATCCATTGTCAAGTAAAGATATGCCCCCTTTCCTGCTTCGGCTTCAATTAAGTAGGGACCTGACATTCTTGTTGTATGCTCCAGCCATTCTTTGTCGATGAAGGATATTGATGTGTCTTTGACAAGGATCACATTTCTTGGAATAATCCACAACATCGTTCTTCATAGCAGGCCAATAGTATCCTGTTCTAAGGATCCTTGAGAACAGTGCTCTGCCCCCAGTGTGGTTTTCACAATCTCCTTCATGGAAATCCTTCAGAACTTCTTGAATTTCTGGATCCTCGGTGCACCTCAAATATGGACCTGCAAGAGATCGTTTATATAACATGTTATTTAGTATTGTAAATCAAGATACCTTGACTTTGAAAGCCCTGGGGTTTTCTCCTATAGGAATCTCTCCATGTTGTATATATCTCATGATTGGAAGGATCCAGGATCCTGAACTTGATTGTGCACCATCACTAGGTATGATTGCAGAATCCTCTACTATCTTCATAGCTGCGTGATCCTCAATTGCAGGAGTTAAAACATGGATGATGAATATTTTCACATCCTCTGGAATCTTCAGTGATAATCCAAGATTAGCTAGAATATCAGCTTCTGCATTTTCTTCCCTGGGTACCTGTAATAGACTGAAAAAAGCAAAAGAATCTGCCAGTTTCCTGACTATTTCTAAGTACTTGATTAGCTTTTCACCTTTGACAGTGTAAGAACCGTTATAATGATTAGTAATTAATAGAAAATCTACATATACTTGAGATTAGTGTATAATGTCCCCCTGTGGTGATTTTAGTAGTGTGCTTTGTCTAGTTCCTTTAACATCTTAAGCTCCATCCGTGAAGAGTGTCTAAGGATCCTTGGTCTTCTCAAGTTGTTGAACTTCTAATTCAACTTCCCTTTGTAGATCACTACTGGAATCAGCCACAAAGTCAGCTAAAGCTTGGGACTTGATGGCAGTCCTGGGTTCATACTTAATGTCATATGCAATAAGCTTGATTGCCCACTTTGCCATTCTACCTGACATTTGAAGTTTTCTGAGAACATTCTTGATAGGAAGGTTAGTTTTCACAATAATGGTGTGAGTTTCTAAATAATGTCTATGTTTAGTAGAAGCCATAATTAAATCAAGAATTAATTTCTCTAAATGAGAATACATGGCCTCAGCATCAAGTAGAATTTTACTTACATAGTATACCGGATGTTGAGAGCCTTCATGATCCTTAACTAGGATCACACTTACTGCTTTAGCTGAAATAGCTAAGTATAAGGATAACGATTCTCCATTTTCTGGTTTCATCAGGGCTGGTGCTGAGGATAGATAATCCTTAAGAACCTTGAGTACAGCTTCATGCTTATCAGTCCACTCAAACTTGCCTTGAGCAACTTGTCCACCTCTTCTTGGATAACGGCATTCCCTTCAAGTGCAAACTTTCTCCTTTTTTGGTGTATTGGCTTGAAAGACCTGTCAATACCAAGTTTGTGTGTAATAACATTCTTAGATATACCTGTTATATCTTCATGTTTCCAAGTAAAGGTAAATTTTCTTCTTTCCAAGAAGGATACTAAATCCTGCTCAATACTGTCTAGGATCCCGGATCCTATAAAAATTTTGGATTCAGGATCCTCTGGGTTCAACAGAATATCCTTGATGTCTTGCTCTCTTGCCTCCATGACGTCTTGCTCCTTGGAGGCTGGCTTCATTGAATAAGTGTAACAGTTCTTTGCCTCCTGCTGATCACTTTCTATCTTCACCATATCTCATAGAGTTGGGAGCTTGACACATTGATGATATGTTGAGGGGGACTGCCTTCATACCGTGTATCCATGGCATGCCAAAGATAACATTACAGGAAGATAAGCAATCAATAACATAGAATTTTTTTTACATAATTCACTCCCTCTATATAGATAGGAAGTTTGATGTCCTCCAATGTAATCTTTGTCTTTCCGTTGAATCCCACAAGGACAGATGATCTTGGGACAATATCAGATTCAAGGATGTTCATTCTTTTGAGGACATCCAACTGGATTATGTTCACTGAGCTTCTCCCGTCAATGAGAATCCTGCGAACAAAATGGTTAGATATAAATAATGTAATAACCAAACCGTCATGATGAGGATCCTGTATGTCCACACGATCGTCCTCATCAAAGGATATGACTTTTTCCTGGGTAAGAATGGAAGTTTAAACAGGTATGTCCCCATTCTCCATCTTTGTTTCCTTTGCATGTCTTTTAGCTGCTGAGAACCTCCGGAGATGAAATGGATGATTTGAGCATCAGCTGGTGGAGGAGGAGCTTTTTCAGGAACTTTCTCAGGATCCTTGATCCTTGACTTTTTCCTTCCAAGCAATTCCTTCAAGTATCCTTTGTTCAAAAAATAACATATCTCCTTCCTTAATGCTATGCACTCATCTGTGAGATGACCAGAATCCCCATAGTAAGCACACCATTTCGATTCGTCTTTGGTGGCAGGCGGTTTGTCATTCTTCCTTGGACACCTAACCTTGTCACCTAAACTCTGCATAGAAAGGATTAGTTCATTATTATCAGCAGAAAAATAATATTCAGAAATAGGAGGATAATCCTCATCATCTTCCTCTTGTTCCATAGCATGCACATTCGGGTTGTCATGCTTGGAGTATTGCTTGGATCAGTTATTCTTGAAATAGGATCCTTGTTTGTCTTGCTCTGAGGATCCTGACAATCTCTCCTGGATCCTTTTGTCATCCTCTAAACGGATGAACCTAAGGGCCCTGTTCCTTACCTCATCTAAGTTCCTACAAGGTGTCATAACAAGATCATCATAGAACTGAGAATCCTTAAGTAAACCCATTTTAAAAGCTTCAACAGCAGTAGCAATATCTAAGTTAGGGATTTCTAAGGATTCTCTACTGAATTTAGTTATGTAATCTCTTAGTGATTGATTATGACCTTGGGTTACCCTATATAGATCACTAGTTAATCGTTCAAATCTCCCACTACATGAGAATTGGTTATTAAACAAGTTAACTAGATTAGCAAATGAAGTAATAGAGTAAGGGGGAAGACTTAGCAGCCATTTAAGAGCTGATCCTGTCAGTGTGGATCCGAAACCCTTGCATAGACATGCTTCTTTTAACCTCTCCGGGATGGGATTGATCTCCATCCTTTCTCTGTATTGAGTTACATGCTCTTCTGGATCCGTTGAACCATCATACAGCTTCATGGTTGGTATTTGAATTCTCTTCGATATCTCTGCATCACAAATAAGTGGTGCAAAACGAGATATCTTGTGGCTTCCATCCGGAATTTCAGGAATGGGCTTAACCACTCCTGGAATGCTGGATATCATATCCTTAAGCTTTTCTAATTCTCTGGCCATAGCTTGGTTGATACCTATGTCCTGCACAAAGCCATGGTTAGCATTGCAAAAATTATTCAAACTGTTACCTCCTAAAAGATTCAAGTTTGGAATTCCAGATGTGAATCCAGGTTGACGGGATTCTGGCATAACCGAGGGACCAGGGGAAGCAATGGTCTGCATTGGTATGAAGTCTTCTAGATGAACATCTGAACTTCCGGGTTGCACACTCCTTAAGTATCCTTGATCCTGGAAGATGTTGGATCCTTGATGTGCTGTGAATGAAGGTCTTGGAGGATAATCCATGGATCCGGAAACCTGAGATGAGGATCCTTGAACCTGGAATGAGGATCCTTAAACCTGAGAGGATCCTTGAACCTGAGAGGATCCTTGAATTGGCTGCGTCCCCATGCATTCTCCTAAACTGGTGAAGAATCCCTGATGCTGAAATGAGGATCCTGAAGGCTGGAAAGAGGATCCTTGAGCCTGAGACATTGCCGATGATCCAGAACGCATTCCTGTTGATCCACCCTGGTATTGGACATTTGGAGCTGCAAAGTGCCGGGAAGTTATGACCGGAGTGTCGAAATTCAGCGACCTCAGCATCAAAGGGGAGTGATCCTCTGCTGATTTTATCAATTTCGCGAAGGATCCTGCCATTAGTTTGGTCCTGTTGTTGCATGTATCCTCTCATCCTGTGAAATCAAAGCATAAAGATCACTGTTAGTAAGTGTAGAGGAAGAAACAACAGTTGGTTTTGTGAAAACGGGGGTTGTCTTCTTCGGAGCATTCTTCTGGAATTCAGGGATAAGATGATGCAACGGTGGGATGCCCTGTGATGAGGTAACCGCCAACATGGAACTTGAAGAAGTTTTTCCTTGAGAAGCCATGTGGTTGAAGGTGATGAACCGAAATGAAAAAATTTCTCAGAAATGAAGCACCAATTGCCCCACGGTGGGCGCCAAACTGTTTTGGTCAAAAATCACACAAGGATAATGCAACCAAATCTGATTTTGTGAGGTATGATGCTTGGTTAATTGTATGAAAGACAAGTATATGAAATCAATGATGAACACCGAGATTTATACGAGGAAAAAGCCCTTGATCAAGAGATGATCTCCGGCATAAAAAACCTCGGGTGATGGAAACTACCGATCACCAAATATATTGGAAAAACAGCAATGATCCTTGTACAACTTCGGAAGAAAACAAGCTCAATACATTGAATTGCTAGTGTAAGTGTGTGTTTTTGCTAAGTGTTTGCAGAGAATTCGAGTGTTATGTGTTTTTTCTGTGGTGTGTACGACTTATGCCTCAAATGAGCTTGTTTCCCCTTAAAAAGATAAGAAATATCAATTAATAAACTTTCCTAAAAAAGTGGAAATGGCCCATGTTCTCCAAAAACGGTTATATTTCATCAAGCATGTGCCATATGAACGAATATTCCCCGAAATTCCAGCTAAGAATGAGTCCACTACGTCCATTACCTGCATTTAAACATTAAAAACGTGACAATTGTTAGAAAACATAAGTTCTGTTAAGGATCCTGGATCCTCAGACTCTGGATCCTCAGACTCTGGATCCTCAGACTCTCTGGATCATCCATTAAGGATCCGTGATCCATGCCCAGTCTCAGAATAGATGATCCTTAGCATAAAATTCATGCCCTAACAATCATCCTCATATGTAAACATGAACTTGAAAATAAAATGATTTCTTGAAAAATGTTAATCAAGTGAGTTGTTAAACTTATAGATCTAAGACTTATGAATGGTTTTCCCAAAAGAACCAAGTTTAAAATGTGATTTTTAGAAGATCTTGGTTTTTACTTAAACTTACACTATTTTTAGTGATAAAATAAGTGTAGAAACACTCGAGAAACAAGAAGATCCATAAAGAAATGTTTTTGTAAAAAAAAATGTCTACAAGTTGTAAACACCTAAAATTTTCAAGGATGAAGTTTATTAAGAAATAAACACACTTTTAAGGATAACTCAACCTACTAAATAGCATGGTAGTTACTACAAGTTTTTACAAAACTTCAAGTTCATGATGTAGTGTAATTTACTTGATTTTGACACTTGGTAAGTGTTGAATGAGTTGATGATTGTTTGTGATGATTTTAAAAGAAAATAAACACATGTTTTGAAAACATGGGAAACCTCCATTTTTAGGGGAAACCATGTCAAAATTTCTATAGAATTTTGACACTTAGAAAAATATAAGTTTTGGTGAAACTTATTCCCTAAAAAAATTCACCTAAAAATATTTACCAAGGTTTCCCTAATTTTTGTGTAAATTTCAAGATTAAGAAATGATGATTTCTTCAAGATGAAAATTGATACTAAGTATGTATATTTTGAGAAAGATATATATATTTATTGGTCACCAAATTTTGTGCTAAGTGTAAGTAATATGTATTGTATGCGATAGTGTATTAGGACTTGAAAATACACTAAATACTCCTAAGGAGTGAAAATACAAAATACACATACAACATGCTTAGACAAATACAAGAGAATATATATATGAAAATATATTCTTAAAAGATATTATCACTTGGACAAGTTATGAACATGAAATGAAGTTTTGGACAAAATACATAACTCGAGTGAAAAATACAAGATACTTATATTTATTTTTGAGAAAATAATATAAGTAAGAGACATAGTTAAAAATATAAATTATTTTTAACACACAAAGAATACATACATAAAAGATGGTGACTTGTGCGATACATGTCTAGTGACTAACGTTAATAAAACACGTATAGGTCACCACGCTATATAAGCAAACCCGGTGAAGTTTACGACGCAAGGAACGCAAAGTTGTGAGTTCATGTCCCCACTTTTAAACTTTTACATACTTTTTAAACTTGGGGAAAATACATGTGTTATGGTATGATGGATACAAGAAATAAGGAATGATACTTGAAATCGTGTCACGAATAGGGTACCAGAAGCACCATTAATCGTGTACATACTAAGACCGCAGAACAAAAGGTTAGATTTAATGGGTTTTCGGGCAGCCACACTCTTGGTGATAACTAGTACCAAGTAGTGCTTTTGTGTCTCAGTCGTGAATCGACAACTAGAAAAATGCCTATGGTTTGGATGCTTCCTATGTCGTGTCACATGTTAATGGCCTTGCAACCCATTAACAATCTCGATACTTACAGAAATACTTGATTTATACAAATTACATACCATGTTTTCATACAAAGTATACAAACGTTCAATACAAAAACTGCATGAATTCACACCAACATTATGTTGACGATTTTCCAAAAACTCACATATATTTCAGGTAACTAAAGTGGATATGCGCGCGGTCTTACTCTTTCTCTTGGATGTTGTTTATGTTATCTTTGAATAAAGTTGTAAACTTGTCAGATAATATTGTATTGGTGTTGTAAACACTTAACTTATGTTTTGTTAATGGCATTTGGAGTTATTTTACGAGCATGTAGTATGTTTACCTTTCATATGCAATGAGAACCTTTCATGATCACACCTCGTGCTTCCGCCTAAGAAATGGGTGTGATAAATCTTCATCATCTTCCTCTTGCTCCACAGCATGCACATTTTGATTGTCAGACTTGTTGTATGATTTGGATTTGTTGTTCCTAAAATAGGATCCTTGCTTTTCCTGCTTTGTGGATCCTGACAGTCTTTCCTGGATCCTTTTGTCATCTTCTAAACAGATGAACCTAAGGGCCCTGTTTCTTACTTCATAAAGATTCCTGATAGGTATCATAACAAGATCATCATAGAATTGTGAATCCTTAAGCAAACCCATTTTAAAAGCTTCTACAGTTGTGGCAATATCCAGATTGGGAATCTCTAAGGATTCTCTAATGAATTTAGTTATGTAATCCCTTAGTGATTCATTATGACCTTGAGTTACCCTATATAAATCACTAGTTAATCGTTCAAATCTCCTGCTACATGAAAATTGGCTATTAAACAAGTTAACTAGATTATCAAATGAAGTAATAGAGTAAGGAGGAAGACTTAGCAGCCATTTAAGAGCTGATCCTGTCAGTGTGGATCCGAAACCCTTGCAAAGGCATGCTTCTTTTAACCTTTTAGGAATGGGGTTAATCTTCATTATTTCCCTGTATTGAGCTACATGCTCTTCTGGATCAGTTGTACCATCATAGAGCTTCATGTTTGGTGTTTCAAACCTCTTTGGTATCTCTGCATCACATATTGGTGGTGCAAAGCGTGACACTCTGTGACTCCCATCTGGGATCTCAGGAATGGGTTTAACCACTCCTGGGACACTAGATATCGTATCCTTGAGTTTTTGCAACTCTTTTGCCATAGCTTGGATTCCTGGTTCCTGCACAAAGCCATGGTTCGTATTATATTTAAAGTGTTACCTCCTGATTGATTCGAGGCTGGGATTCCTGATGTGAATCCAAATTGATGTGATTCTAGAAAGATCGTGGGACCAGATGAAGCAATAGTCTGCATGGGAATGAAATCTCCCACATGAATCTCTGAACTTCTAGGTTATTGACTCCTTAAGGATCCTTGATCTTGAAAGATATTGGATCCAATATACATCGGAGCTGAAGGTCTTGGAGGATACTCCATGGATCCGTGAACCTGCGATGAGGATCCTTGATTCTGAGGGTAGGATCCTTGAGCTGATAGAGTCCCCATGTATCCCCCTAAACTGGAGAAGGATCCCTGATGCTGGAAGGAGGATCCTTGAGGCTGAAGAGAGGATCCTGAAAGTTGAAAGTAGGATCCTTGAGCATGTGTCATTGCCGATTATCCATAGTGCATACTTGATGATCCTCCGTGGTATTGGACACCTGATGCCGTGGAATGCTGGGCAGTTGTGGCTGGAGTATCAAAATTCAGTGATCTAGGCACCAATGGAGAGTGATCCTCCATTAATCTCTTCAACTTCTTGATTTCATCAATCTCACGAAGGATCCTTCATTAGTTTTATCCTGCTGCTGCATGTAATCCTTCATCTGCAAAATCAAAGAATAAAGATCATTGTTAGTAGGACCAGAAGAAACAACAGTAGTTGCTTTTGTGAAAACGGGGGTTGTCTTCTTCGCAGCATTCTCCGCATTCTTCTGGGATCGAGAAGGAACAGGAGGCAAAGGAGGAATCCCCTGTGAAGAGATGATCGCCGGCATGGAGCTTGAAGTGTTCTTCCCATGAGAAGCCATGTGGTTGAAGGTAATGAACATAAATGAATGAAATGAACACGCTTTTTCGAGAATGAAGCACCGATTGCCCAACGGTGGGCGCCAAACTGTTTTGGTCAAAAATCACACAAGGATAATGTAACCAAATCTAATTTTTGTGAGGTTAGATGCTTGGTTAATTGAACAAATGTGTGAACAACAAATGAATGAAATGAATGATGAACACAAGGATTTATACGAGGAAAAAGCCCTTGATCAATGAATGATCTCCGACATAAAAAACCTCGGGTGATGGAAACTACCGATCACCAACTATATTAAACAAACAAAGTTTAAAACTTAGGATGGTAACAAGCTTGATACAATGATTGCCAGAGTGTTAGTGTGTGTAATCGCCAAGAGTTTGCAGAGAGTTCGAGAGTTGTGTATGTGTGTAACTAGTTACTAAATAAAGCTTGTTATCCCCTTTAAAATTAGAAAATATCTAAGTAACAAACTATCCGAATTTGGTGCTAGCTCCCCCATGATCACCACAACGGTCATGGAGACATTGCACGTGCATAAATGTCAAGCATATTCCCCTGGAATCTCGGTATGACCAAGTCTCATTCGAATACACCTACAAAACAAGTTTAAAAACAATGGAAACAATTGTTAGTTTAGAATAATAATGAGGATCCTGGATCCTTAGCCTTCCTGTATCATCTCCTGAGGATCCTCGAATCATACAAAACTGAGGATCCATGATCCAGGCTACACTTGAGGATCCATGATCCACATGCTGTAAAATTCCATCCCTAACACAACCAACTGTACCATCTGTGAAAAAACCAATCATCTTACTCATGAGTGTGTGTACCTCAAAACTTCAGAGGTTAAAAGAAAAGAGTACACATCAAAAACACCTGTGAGTTCATCAAAACAAACCATCATGAAACAACAACCATTTGTATCTGTCCAAACAGCTGTTACAAAATAGTTGAACAAAAACGCTGCTCTAAGAGATGTTCAAGTGACAGATGCACCACCTGCCAACCAATTCCAAATAGGAAGAGGTCAACCTCCATACCAAAGAGTCCCACATGTTTATGAGGCTTACAAAAAGCCTTCTAACCCAAAAGTGAACAGGCATCCCTTTGGATTTCAACATCTGACAGGAAATGGTCCACAACAGTGGTTAGAAAGAAATGGTTCAAAAGTTGTTCAAACCCCTGAGCTAACCACTGTCCATGTTCCTGGACTTGATACTGATACTGTTGTGACCCTATCCAAAGCCTTATTGGCTTTGGAGACCCTCCTGAACTAATTGTTTACTTGATGTGCAGGGAGCTTCTGCATGCTTAGATAGTCTTTGGTATGTTGATAGTGGAGGCTCCAGGCACATGACTGGATGTAGAGCCCTACTCAAAGAATTCAAAAATCATGGAGAGGGTGATATATCTTTTGGTAACAATTCTAAGGGAAAGGTGTTGGGGTCTGGAATAGTTCAGTCAGGAAAAGTCAAGTTTGAAAATGTCAATCTCATTGACAATCTAAAGTTCAACCTCCTTAGTGTCTCACAAATGAGTGACAAAGGCTATGGGTCATTCTTTACTAAGGAGAGTTGCAAGATTGTTGGACCAGAAATGGTAAAAAAGATTGAAGAAATAATAGCCAATGGAAAAACTCAACTTGTTGCTCAAAGGAGTGGCAATGTTTATGTAGTTGATTTGTCAAAAGAGAGCCCTATGACTGATGCCTGTCTGTTCTCAGCTGCCTCTAACAAAGAGACAGAATTATGGCACAGAAGATTGGGGCACACAAATCTCAAGACAATCACTGCTTTGTCAAAACAAGGCCTTGTATGAGGTCTTCCACAAAATTGTTCATTTGTTCTGAGCATTATGTTTCATGTTTAAAAGCTAAACAATATAAAAGCTCATACAAGTCCATTAAGGAGTCCAAAACAACCAAGTGCTTGCAAATGCTGAACATGGATTTGTTTGGCCCAGTAAAATTCATGAGCTTGAAAAAGAAAAGATACTGTTTGGTAATTGTTGATGATTTTTCTAGGTTTACATGGACTTACTTCTTACATTCTAAACATGAGACTACAGGCATTTTGCAAGACTTTGTCAAACAGGTTGAAAAGCAATTTGACTTGCCAGTAAAAGTCTTTAGGGGTGACAATGGAACAGAGTTTAGGAATAAGGAGTTGGATGAGTTCTGTGTGTCAAAAGGGATTGTAAGGCAGTACAGCATCCCAAGAACACCAGAGCAAAATGGGGTGGTTGAAAGGAAAAACAGAACTTTAATAGAAGCTGCCAGAACAATGCTTGCAGATTCAGGTTTACCCTTAACTTTTTGGGCTGAAGCTGTAAACACTGCTTTCTATGTGCAGAACAGAGTTTTAATCAACCCCATACATCAAAAGACTGCTTATGAAACTCTGTTCGAAATCAAACCACTGATCTCATACTTTAATCTTTAGCTGCCCATGTTTTATCTTAAACCTAAAAGATTCAATTTCAAAATTTGCAGCCAAAGTAGATTGTGGTTATCACCTGGGATACTCAACCACTGCCAAGGCCTACAAAGTGTTTAACACAAGGACTAGGTGTGTGGAAGAGACTTTAAATGTAAAGTTCAATGAACTTTCATCTCTGAAAATCCCATCAAACCCTGCTGAATTGTTTGATCTTGATAAATTTACTTTTGAAGATGTGTCTGTCAAGACTAACCCTGCAGGTACACCACAATCTCCATCACATGATTATGGATATGAAGTTGTAATTCTACAACAGAAATTCACATCCACCACAAGAGCAACAGATGTTCAAAACAGTTGTCAAAGCTCAACCACTGCTGCATCAACAGTTGTGATCAAAGTAGCCCTTCAACCTCTGCCATCACATCTTCAACCACTGTTGAAAAAAATATGCCAACAGTGGATAAAAATCAACATTGTGCCACACCCATTCCTCCTATCCCTCTACCTCCATTTCAAATAGATGTTGGATCATCAAAGTCACCAATAGATGTTAGCTCAGATGATTCACATCTGCAACCTTCACCCATTAATGCCATTGTTCCATACAAGGGATATCTAATCTTCCTGAAGTCTCATCCACCAGATCAAATCATTGGCAACATCAATGAAGGGGTTCTCACTAGAAGTCAATCCCAAAACATTTGTCTTTTTGCTGGCTTTCTATCACTCCATCAACCAGTCAAGTACCACGAGGCACTTAAAGACAACCGTTGGGTAGAAGCTATGCAAGAAGAGCTCCAATAGTTTAAAAGACAACAAGCATGGGAACTTGTACCACTACCAGAGGCTGTGAGTCCTATTGGCACAAAGTGGGTCTTCAAAAACAAAACTGATGAAAGGGGCATTATTGTCAAAAATAAAGCCAGGCTTGTGGTTCAAGGTTTTAGACAAGAAGAGGGCATTGACTATGATGAAACTTTTCCCCTGTAGCAAGATTGGAAGCTATCAGATTGTTATTAGCCTTTGCTGTCAACCACAACATCAAGGTTTTTCAGATGGATATCAAATGTGCATTCCTCTATGGTAAGATTCAAGAAGAAGTATATGTTTGTCAACCTCCTGGTTTTGAGGATCCATTTAATCCAAATCATGTCTACAAGCTAAACAAAGCTTTGTATGGCCTGAAACAAGCACCAAGGGCCTGGTATGAAACTCTTTCTACTTTTTTGATCTCTATTGGCTTCACAAGAGGCAAAATTAACAAAACACTGTTTTTAAAATGGAGAGGAAAAGATTTGATGATTCTCCAAATTTATGTGGATGACATCATTTTTGGAAGCACATGTAATAAAATGTGTGAAGAGTTCAGAAAACTCATGACAGCTGAGTTTGAGATGAGTGCAATGGGTGAACTACAGTGCTTTCTTGGTCTCCAAGTTAAGCAACTGCAAAATGGCACTTTCATTCATCAAAGCAAATATGCTAAAGAACTTTTAACCAAATTTGAGATGAATGATTGCAAACCATGTAGTACACCCATGGCAACCACCAAGCTAGTCATGACTGATGAAAAGGATGATTTGGTTGATCAAACCTTATATAGAAGCATGATTGGGTCTTTATTGTACCTAACTGCATCTAGGCCAGACATCATGTTTGCAACATGTGTTTGTGCAAGATCCCAATAAGCCCCTAGGAAGTCTAACCTCATAGTTGTGAAAAGGATATTCAGATACATAAAAAGTGCTCCCACACTTGGTATCTGGTACACTTGGTATCTGGTACCCTGCTAATGAGAATGTTAAGCTTTCAGGTTTTTCAGACAGTGACTTTGCTAGATGCAAAACAACCAGGAAGTCCACATCAGGAGAGTGCCAATTTCTAGGTGATTGCTTAGTTTCTTGGCAAAGCAAAAAGGAAGCAGTTGTTTCAACATCCACTACTAAAGCTGAATACATTACTGCTGCAAGCTGTACAGCCCAACTGTTGTGGCTTCAAAATTAACTGTTGGATTTTGGTATAACTACTTTAAAGACACCTCTCATGTTGGATAGTTAAGAAGCTGAAAAGAGTGAATTTCAAGGATTGTCCTTTATCTTTATACCCATTTTCAAGCGATGTCCTTTATGTTTAAAATTGATGAGTTTTGCACTTTATCTTTTAAATTCTATCACGTTTTGTCCTTTTGGCATAACCCAGTTTGATTTTTAAGTTAAATGTGGTCATGTGCAGATCATGTGAGGGTAGATCTGTCATTTAATGCCTCTTTTAATACCCAACTACCTCTCAACACTTCCCCCAATATAAACCCTAAAGTTATATCTTCCCCAATTTCAATGAATGATGAAGCATCATCCTTATTTTTACTCGTAACACTTGTTCAAATCAAAGAACCTCAATCTCATAACTTATGCCAGACGTCTAGGGATCATTCTCTTCAGAAGATCTTCCCACTGTCAGATCGTAAACAAGTTGTTAAGGTGGGGTAATGTTTTCTTCAGCTCTTTGCATCTCAATTGACTCTGTATTCTTCACCACTGAATCATCAACATTTGCTAGATTATTATAGAATCCTAAATGAACACCTGGGTTCCTTTCAGTTACAGAACTATCAAACATCATTGAGTTATTGATGCCTTGAGTGTTGCTATTAACAATTGTATCTGGTTCTTCATTTTCACTATCTTTTTGTGATATTTCATCTTCATTAAGGTGGTATCTTGATCAGTAGTAAGCTTATGGCCTCCTTTGATTTCATCTAAAACCAAAATTCATCAATGCTCCTGTGTTATCACCTGCAATTGTGATAACATTTGCAGGATTTTCATCTGTATATTCTTTGGCTGCTATCTTATGAATGTACTTGGAAATGTCGTCTTTGATTGCGGTTAATTCCAGTTTTCGAGATTTGAAATCCATTGAATGTGAGGTCATGGAGTTGGTTTCTGTTATCTCTCTTGGATTTTCATCTAGGGAAAAATTATTTGAATCCACAAGATATTTTTCTCCGGTTATCTTGGTTGTCGTTTTGATTTCTGAAACTTCAGTTGTGGTTTTAGTGGTAGGTGATGGTGGTGATGATGTAGGTTCAGAGGCTGATAGAGATGGAGATCTGGACGGGGTTCGGGCCGGAGATTGTTTTGATGGTGGTGTAGTTTCGGGAGGACTAGGGTTCATGAAGAATGAAATTGGGGAAGATGATAACTTTGGGTTTATATTGGGGGAAGTGTTGAGAGGTAGTTGGGTATTAAAAGAGTCATTAAAATGACAAATGTACCCTCACATGATCTGCACATGACCACATTTAACTGAAAAATCAAACTGGGTTATGCCAAAAGGACAAAACGTGATAGATTTTAAAAGATTAAGTACAAGACTCATCAATTTTAAACATAAAGGATAGCGCCTGAAAATGGGTATAAAGATAAAGGACAATCCTTGAAATTCACTCAAGCTGAAAATATCATTAAAAATCCAGTTTCTCATTCAACCACAAAGCACATTGACATCAGATATCACTTTGTGAGGGATTGCTATGAAAAAGGTTTGATTTCTCTACATCATGTTCCAACTAAGGATCAGCGGGAGATGTGCTAACAAAAGCATTAGACACATCCACCTTCGAAAGCTTGATCTCTAGGATTGGCATGCTTAACATGAAATAAACTGCAAAATCTTGTTTTTCTATGAATATAAAGCATTAAAATGTTTTCAGAAAATCAAAAATTCATCCTTAAAAATATATAAAATTAAAAATTTTCATTAATCCTTAAAAGTCTGTCATAACCACTAATTGTTTCAAACATCTGATTGTTGAAAATTCACCCACTGTTGAAAGCCAACCTCTATTTCTTCATGTTTCTTGTTGACCACTGTTGACCAAACATCAGTGCTTCAACCACTGATGTCTATCCACTGATAGTTAAAATCAGCCACTGCTCTCATTTTTCACTGTTGTCAACCACTGATATTGTCCATCAGTGGTTCCCAAACGTCTTCCACTTTTCCATCAGAGGTTTCCACGTGGGCAGATATTAACCGTCCGATCTTTGAAACCGCTGGCACGTCAGCATTCACTTTTTCACTCTCATAAAACCCTGATAAAACCCCCAAACAGAGTTTTCACTGCCGTATCAAATTCAAAAATTCCTTCAAAGTGGTTTCCGTCTCTCAATTCATCTTCTTCTTCCATTCACGATTTCTCAATAATCACCATGACTCTCATTATCAAACACCCACACAATTACCTTTGTACTCTTGAGAAAACAAGCAAAAACAAAGACTTCCATTCCATCATCGATACTCTTTCTTCCTCAAAGTACAAAACTTTGTTGACCTGCAACTCACCCATTTACCCAGATGCCCTAAGAGATTTCTAGAATCATGCCAAACTTGAAATTCAAGATAAGAAACCATGGGCAATTTCTTCAGAAGTCGGTGGAATTCTGGTTTCAATAACTCCACAGACCATCTCAGAAACTTTTCAGATGAATGATTAAGCAGGTAAAACTTCTTTCCCTAAGGATGAGTATCAAACAGATTTGATCGAAAGAGGGTATGCAGGACAGTTAACTGAAGCAACAATGCAAAAGGGAGAATTTCCACCTCCCATGAAATTCCTGTTTCATACCCTGCTCACCTGTATATCCAATAAAACAATTGCTTTCAATGAAATTCCTTAAAAAATACAATACTTGGGGTATGCTATAATGGCAAAAACTGATTTTAATTACTCCCAAGAAATTTTCACTGATTTGGTCAAAAATGTGAAGAACATAAAAGAAAAGAAGCCACAGGCTTTCTTACTTTTTCCAAGGTTTTTGAGTTACTACTTACAGCTAAAAATACCAAAAGAAAGTGCACATGTACAGGTGGACCTTTTCAAACAAATAGCCTATCTGCTGAAACTTTTACTAGGCTGTCTGAGTCAAAACATTCCAAAACACAAGCAGGGGAGTCTGAGAAAACTTTGGATGAGTCCACATCTGCTCCTCAGACTTCAGCTGCTGAGCCCACTACTCTTGGTGAACATAGCAGTACAACCACTGCTGTGCAACCCCCACCAAAACCCACCAAAAAGACTAAGAAAAAATCCACAAAGCCCACAAAACCCACCACAAAGGGTCTTCTAGAAGATGAGATCCCAGAAGTTAACCCAGTGAAAACACAAAGTCACCAACAACCACTGTTGCTACTTCCTTACACCAGCTGGAAAGATCTCCACCTAAAGCCTTAACTCCTCCTGCTTCCTCACAAAAGGAATAGGTTGTAAGCATAGGGACACCACATCACGAAGTATTATCCTCACTTGAGAATATGCTTAACAGCCCTTCTCCCTGGGCAAATTCTCTTTCAACTCCTATCCCCTCATCACAACTTCCACCATCCATTCAACCTCTGTTTGATGCCATTGAGCTTCAGACACAAAGCAGCCCCTCTCACCAACCCATTACTGAGAGCACAACTTCAACAATGGCTGTGTCTGAATCACCTCAATTGGTTATTCCCCAAATAGTTGAGGAGGTTACACCACATAAATTTCATGAAATTCCTGTTGGTAGTTCAAGTGGAGCAGCTACTACAGGTGTTGGATCCACTGATCTACATCTGGACAGTAGTTTCATAAGTAAGACTCCCTTGACGGCAACCACTGCTGATGCTATCAAGGTATCCACTGGTGTGTTCAAGTTAACCACTAGTGTGCTTACTAAGATAACCACTGTAGAGGGAGGTCCCCAGTACCAAGAAAAAGGGGCATTAGTGGATGAACCATTGGAGACTCCTCCAGGTTCAACTGCTGATACAACTACCACTGGTAGGAAATTAGATGATCCCATTCATTTAGGTGATGGTTTAAAATACCAAGATTTGACAGAGAGGCTCTCAACCATGGAAACCAATATTACAAAGATGAATGATTCTATTCAATTTTTGGTTCAAGCTTCCAAAAGTCAACCCACTCCACAACAATACTCCCAAGAGCTATGGAATGTTGTTCAACCAATTATCACTGCTTAAAGGGAACTTGCAGAAACTCAACACAACCATCAAATGACCCTAATCAGAAACATGGTTGATGCAAGGTACAAGGATACTCAGGCTGACATCAGGGCTATCAAAGAAGCCTTGACAAAAATGACTGGCACTACCCCTGCATCTATCTACAAAGATGATGATGATCAAGATGATGCCAAAAAGGAGGAGAAACATGACATGAAAAAGTTTGGCAGGCCTACTCCAAAACAAAAGCCAACACAAAAGCCAGAGCCTGAGAAAAAGTCTTCTGCAACCACTGATGAAACATCTACCAAAGAAAGGAAAAAGGGAATTAATGAGACCCTAAACATTCTAGTAGATGAAATGGAAACAAACAAAAAGACTGCTCAAAATCAAAAGGAAACCAAGGAAAGGGAGTGGAAAAAGGAACAAAAGGCAATGAAGGAATGGGAAATCAAAACAAAAAAATGTTGGCACTTCAGAAAGAAGAAAATCTCATAAGCATAACAAACCACCACTTGCCACATATCCAAAATCACCCTCACCACCAAAATCAACCACTTATGGTCCCAAAACCACTATTAGTACTAAAAGACCATCCACTGCTACACCCAAACCAACACCACCACCATAAAAACAACCAGCCAAAAAGCAGAAAACTAAACCATCCTCACCAATACCATCAAACACTGCAACAAATGTTGACACTTCAACAGTTGTTATGACAACAGCGGTTGAAACACCCGTTGTTTCAACAGTTGTTAGTCAACCATCCACCACTTTTCAATTTCCTTCCCAAGCTATCCTCATTCCTATTTCCAAATCTCCAACAAAAACCCCTTCTCCTAAAAAGGTTTACACCAGAAAAAGGAAATTTCAGGTGAATGATGATGATATCATTGCACTTACTCCTATATCATCTTCACCTTTCATTCAAACCAATCCTGAACCATTCATTCCTCCACCATCACCATCATTAAACCCACTTGTTGACCCACAAACACTTGAAGGTCATGATCCTTCAAGAACCATTCCATTAGCAGTGAACTATCCTTTGGAATTGCTTGCTGTAAAAGATGAAATGAGGCAATTCTATACAGTGGATGATCCTGCAAAAAGAAAGTTCCCATCCCTTCATGGATTCAAACCTCCAAAGAACATGGATGAGTATCTGAAACTCAAAGCCAGACAAGCTGAATTACAAGCTAAATATGAAGGGTTAGGGCAAGGTGATAGTAACATCTTAAGTCGAATGCAACATGGGCTTAGTAAAGTCAAGAAATTGGAAGACTATGCAAGAGACTTAAGCAAAGAGATGTTAAACTTACCACCAAATGCTGATTTACAAAAGAAGCTGAGGAAAGATCTTTTAGAGCTTATCATGAGAGATAAATTTTATCCTGCCAAAGTTGAACAATTTAAATACTGGCCACTCATTGCACTCAAAGCTGAAGTTAACAGAATTGAAAGGGTAAGGAGTTATCCTCAGATGAAGAGGTCTGCACCAGACTGGAACAAGTATAAGAAGACCATTGTAGAACTTACCCTAGAATATAAAAGAAAGAAAGCTGAGTTCGTTGGAGCTAAATATGGTTCAGCAAAGACCATCTTAAAATGGTCAAGGCAACATACTGACATGGTTTATGAAAAGCTTGAAAAACTAAGAGAGACAGATCCTTCAGCACCAAAGAAGCCAACATACAAGAGTAAAACCACTGATGAACCAAAGCAGCAGACCCTCTCTCTAAAAACATTGTTCACATCATCTGACTTGTTCACCATTGCCTTAAATCAAAGAAAAAGGCAAAAGCAGATAGATGAGGAAGATGCACAGAAAGAAGCTGACATCATGAAAGTGGTCATCAAGCAGATGATTGAAGAGAATCCTGACTCACAAAAGTTACAAGAAATTGCCAAAAGGTTTATGAGCAGGCCTCCTTCACCAAACTCTCATTAAATAAAGTCTCACCCAAGAAATCCATTGGACTCAAAAATACTAAAGTGGAAGTCTGTTAAAAAGACCCATGTATTGACTCTGCTCAAGTCCAATGGAAGAGTTGAACACATTTCAAGGGAGGATGCATTAGGTTTGAATGCAGTTGATCTCCTAGATCTTTTAGACCTTCAACTCTGCAGGGATGAAGATGATGAAGATTCCCTCAACTTTGAGCTGCAATTCAAATGCCAAGTTAGGGAAAAGCCGATGAGAGAATAAAGATCATTAATAAGGAAGTATTTTGGCATCATCTGTTCTAGGGGGAGATTATTGGCCTATGCATTCAAGCCCAGAAGAACAGATGATATGGAAATCCAAAACTGGTTGTCAACAGTTGATCACAATAAGCAGTGCATGACCTAGACTTTCCCCAATGACGGTGCTTATCTATCAGTTGATGATCTCTAAGTACTAATCTGCACAACAACTGTTTAGTCAAAGAACTGCTGAAGATACAAAGACTGAAGCCCTAACAACTGCTGTCTCTCAAGTACTGATGAAGACCAAAGCACTGCTGACTCAAGGTCTGATCACCCTTTGAAGAAAGCACTGATCCTCAACATCAGTGCTTAGGCAACAACAGTGGGAAGCTGCATCAGTGTTTTGTATAATCAGTGTTTATTGTAATAAGTGTTTATTGTAATCAGTGTTTAGATTGTATCAGTTGTTAGAGTTTGTTAGGTTGTTAGATGTCACTGTCTAGGTGACGTCAGCTTAGATGCTTAGTGGTTAGGTTTGTACTATAATAGAACAGTACCTGTACTATTCTATTAGCTCTTTTGCACCAAGTCATCTTGTACGAACAAATTAGTGAGCTCGGGCTGAGGGGGAGTTTAGTTGCATGCATGCATAGTTGATCTTTGTAACTGATACAATCATTCGAGTAAATGAAATCATGTTTGCTGAAAACTATTCTTCTTTGATTGTGTGTTAAAGTTTATTTCCATTTCCATTGCACATTAATCTCTGTTTCATCTTCCATTACTATTAAACAACACAATCTAAGAAACTCAGATCCTAACAACTTCCAATACGTACCCCTAGTTGCCTTCTTAATATCTTTACATATTAAATAATAATTGGAGATAATATATTTTTATAATATATATATTTTAATTTAAGTTTAACATGATACTATAAGTTAAATATTATGTACATGTGCAAGAAATATTTTGTATTCAAATTTTTAGAGTAAATTGTCAAAATCGTCCCTGAGGTTTAAGCATGTTTGCCATTTTCATCCAAAATAACATTTCCGTACCATATAGTCCTTCACTTTTGGGATTTTTTGCCATTTTCATCCAAACATCTTACTTTTCTGCCAAAATCGTCCTTGAGATTTGTGATTTTTTGTGTTAGGCCCTAAAGTGTGAGACTGACGCATCAAATTAACACAACGGGTTATGGTTACGAACTATGCTTTACCGGGTTAGTTTATATTAGGTTGTGGACCTTTATAGGTCACTTGGGCCAAGCTTTAGGCCATGTGGGCCAAGCAGGCCCAAGGGAAGCCCATGTAGGGAAGTGGGCTTGAGTTAGTATATAAACAAGTTTTTAACTTGTTTTTAGGTTTGAACTTCATAGTTACAAAATTCCTCTAGAGTTAGAGAGAGAGGCAATTGGTTGTGAGCACTTGTACTAGACGATTTTGCGTTGATAGTAATAGAATTGTGTGCAAGTGTTGAAAGTGATTCCGGTATTGTTCTTCGTATTTCTTGCTTTTCGTGTTTATTCTTGAATCTCACCAAGTTTGGATTCCGCACAAACTTGGTGATTGTTTGATATCATTGAAAGATCAGGTTATCGGGACTTACAAGTGGTATCAGAGCCTTCAGAACCTGTTTCTAGGCTCGGTGTGATATCAAAGATTCAAGATTTTGAAAAACTAAAATTTTCGGATCGGATCTGTGGTTTTCGAATCTGTTTTGGTACGAAGTTTCTGATGTTTAAAACTGTTTCAAGTTCATATTTCGCTTTTAATCATCGGTTTTTGGGTTTTGGATCGAGTCTGGGCAATCTATTGTTTTAAAAACTTGAAATTTTTGGTTTCATGTTCATTGTGTTCTTCGGGTCTTGCATGAGTGTTCATCAAGATTCAAGAAAATAATATATATTTGCTTTCTTGATCTTTTCAGAAACTGTTAAAAGATTAAACAATTTTTTTTTTAAATTTAGAAAGAGTTTTTGTCGCATATTTTTTTTAAAAAAAAAGGAAAGGATCTCATCATTTCAAAATTTTCGGAAATTTGTTTTACAACTGTGATTAAAAAATCTTCAAGCACTATTTCGAGTCACAAGATCAGCACACCTCCAAGTCGCAACCGACAACAAATCCTTCAAGGTCTCGAGTTATCACCATCATTCAAGGTCTCGACTCACAGGTCTCGACTCCATATTATTCGGATGAGAAATTTACGAAACTAGCCAAGAAATTAGTCAACTTACGAAATTAGCCAGTCCACGCGTCGTTGGAAGGCCATTCAAGATTCGGATGCGTCCGCATGGCCATCTAATGCGTTTGCCAACAATATGCTGACACGTGTTACAAATAGAGGCAGACAGACGCGTCCGATGCGTCTGGCTTGTTCGGTTGCGTTTGTGTGGCTGGTTGATTTCTTGATGCGTCCCGTTCAGACCCGTAAGAGTGGTAATGTGTCCTCCTACAGACGCATGCGTGCTGTCAGGTTACTCCGGTCACAACACCACTCACCTGCTATCTTGTTTTCGAAGTGAGGGAGAGAGAGACAAGGAGCTAAGATTGTAGTGATCAACCGTGAAAGAAAAGAAATTTGTTTTGGCGAAAAGAAAAGGTCACCTTCTCCGATCACAACACCACTCACCTTCTCCGGTCACAACAGGTTTTTTGTGACACCTGGTCGTCGCGAAAAGAAAAGAAAGATAACACAGGGAATTGTATTAGTGACGGTTTGGGTGTCGCGAATTGTTTGGTGAACTGAATTACAGTTGAGTTGATGTTGATGTCGGCTGAAGGTTGTCGGCAGAAGGTGATGAGCCCAATGACTAGCCATTAATGACTGGACAAGCAAAGCAGAAATGGAGCCACGAGCCAGCCGGAAACGTTTCTTGCAGACATATCATTAATGCGTTTCTTGTCCCATTTCTTGCAGACATACCATTTCAGTCAACATGCATGCCAGACACGTGTAATGTTCCCATAGGCGGACGCATCCGAATCTTGAATGGCCTTCCAACGACGCGTGGACTGGCTAATTTCGTAAGTTGGCTAATTTCTTGGCTAGTTTCGTAAATTTCTCTATTCGGATTATACAAAAGCTCCGAAGTCTCGACTTATCTTCAGCAGGTCTCGAGTCAAGGAGGTCTCGAGTTACGGTCTCGACTCTTCATCATCCTCACACGGTCTCGAGTTGCTAGCCTCACCGTCTCGAGTCGCAATCACGGTTTCGACTTCATATTTTTCAAACGGTCTCGACTCTTCACGGTTTCAAAGTCCCGAGTCGCAACCTCGGTTCCGAGTCGCAACCGAGATCTCGAGTCACCTCTTTTTGTTTTCGAGTCGCAATCATCAGAGATCTCGAGTCATCTTGTTTTGTTTTCGAGTCGCAATCTTCAAAGGTCTCGAGTCACGGATATTTGAGTCGCCGGAAACCTGCAACACCATCGTTTATCACCTTCTACCCTTTTTCACCTCTGGTCCATCATCGTCAGTCATATCTTCCACCACAACCTGCTCGTTCACCATCTGTCATCACCGTAACACCTTCGTCCCCTGCTCGTTCACCATCTGTCATCCCCGTTCATCTTCTCGCTCACTGTTATCCGTCTCCGAGCACCTTCGTTCATCAGATAATCACCTTGGTGGCAGAAGTTAGAAATTAGGGTTGTGGGTTTTGTTTTGCGGAGAAGAAGACTGTGACGTGGTGTTTGTTTAGTTTAGGTTTCATTTTTTAATATATTTAATAATAATAATATTAAAATCATTTGGTAATCATTACCTTATCATTGCTTTTTATAATAATAATAATAATAATAATAATAATAATAATAATAATAATAATAATAATAATAATAATACTTTTATAAATTATTAAAAAAAAGGGTTTGTTTGGTTGTGAAGAGTTTGACAGGTTTTGAGGTGCGGTTTAGAAAGCGGGTTCGTTCTTTCGCGTGCAAAGGGTTTGAGTTAGCAAGTACACAGGTTCTCGTTTTGGGCTTGCGTTGAGGAAATAGTTAAAAGCGCACATTTTTGGGGATCTCATTTAAAAAAAAATGTCTTCTAAGAGAGAGGTGCTTGAGCAGGAACTCCAAGGATTCAGATACTCATATGGTGAATCTATAGAAGCACTTACAGGCCGGTTTGCTGAACTGCTCTCTGAAATGGAGAAGGCAGAGATGGTGGTGTCTACTCGCATGAGCAATAGAAAACTTCTGGATGCTATAAAAGAGATTCCAGATCAGGCAAACTGTAGTTGGTTTACCAATGTTAATCAGATAATAGTGACAACCGATTGTTACAAAATGAAGCCGGATGAGCTGATCTCAATCATCAAATCATATGACAATGCTGACAAACAGTCTACTCAAGGCAACACATCTGCTGCAGTTTGCTCATCCACACAAAATTCATCATTTATGTTTAACAAACCCCTGGCTCAAGAAATTACTCGTGATCGTGAAGAGATACTTTCTGTCTTTTGCACTCCTGAGTGTAGAGAAAGAAATGAGGCATATCGGTTACACAACGCTGAGTTGATTCAAGACTACAACGACATAAAAAATAAAAATTTTACTTTATCAAAGAATGAAAAGCTTTATAAAGATAAAATTGAATCTCAGCGAAAAGACATCATCAAACTTAAGGATGATGTAAGTGTAAAAACAGCCCATTTCTTAGAGGCACAGGAGAAGGTATGCATTTTGACTAAGGAACTGGAAGATATCAGAGATAGATACAAAATAAATGAGCTTAATATTAAGAAATTTGATTCTTCCAGCAAATTAGTCAAAAACTTGTGTGATCAACAGCTTGCATACAAGGAAAAGAAAGGGCGTGGTTTGGGTTTCAATCAGGCTCCTCCTCCTTATAATGACAATTATACTTATTTACCTATGACTGAGGAGGAGCTGATGAATGAAAGTAAAATGACTTATGGTCCTAAAACTGATAAGTCATCAATCAACAGCAGACCTGTTGATAAACGAGCGACTCCTTCGGTAAATTTTGTTTCAAAAGGTACTTTTGATACTAATGCTTCGTCTTCCCCTACAGATGAAGTTAAAGTTGAAGGTGTCGTTGGAGATGAATAAGCATCAAATTCTCATGTATGTGACATTTTTGGCTCATTTTTTCACTCTATGATTAATTTCAGGCCTGATGATTTGGGAGAAAACGTTGATGCTTGCGTAACAGAGACTGAATCGGCAAACGAAACGAATAAGCCGGCTGAACCATCTGATTCCAAATGCGAATCACCTGAAGCAGCTGATTCTGAGAAATTGGATTCAGTTGATTCTAGTGAATTCAGCTCAAGGGTGTCATGTGCAGAACCATCTTGTGCTGATAATTCGTCTAATGATTCAGCTGAAGTTTCTACTAAAGTTTCTGGTGTTTCATCTGATAAACCAGAATTCTCCGATTCTGTCAAAGCTGACGACATGAAGGAAGAAGTGAAGACTAACGTGAACAAGGCTCCAAGTGCGCAAGCTGAACAATCTGAACCTTCGGTTAGTGATGAAAAGGTTCAGATCAAGCAACAAGAGCCAAGGCGAGCAGGTAAAGGACGCGGAAATAAGAAGCCTAAACATCACAGACGATCAGGCTCTCCACAGTCCTCAACGGGTAGGAATAGTCCTCAAAAGGCCTGTGATGTGAAAAATGTCTTTGTTAAGCCAGTCTGTAATGGCAAATGTGAGAAATATGCATTTGACTGTGCTAACAAGGGTTTCAGAAAGACTGGTGAGATTTCTGAACAAGACTTGCAGTCTAAAGAAAACAAGAAGAATCAAAGGAAATCTCCACCACAGAAGGCCCCTGCAAACGACAAGTACAGACATCCCAATTCATCATCGTTTGCAAGAAATGTGCAAGGAAATCAAGCACAGAAAGGACCGGTTCGTTCTTCAGGGTCTACAAGAGCAAATCCAGCTGATCAGAATGCTTTCTACATGAAGAGACAAACATGCTTCAATTGCGGCATTGCTGGTCACATAGCTCGAAACTGCACACATCGTCCCTATATACCCTATCATGTGCAAAATCAGAGAGTTACACCAAAGGATAACAATCATTCTAAGCCAATGAAGGTATCTTCACCTAAGGCAATGAAGAATGTGAATCCCAAGGTTAAACCTTCTGATGGGGATTGGATTGCTGTTAAAAACAAACGCAAGGCTGTTCAGGAACAAAAACGTGTTTCCAAAATTAATAAACCTGAATCAGCTAAAGTTGCTCAACCGAAGGCAACAAATACGTTTGTTAAACCAAAACAGATTTGGAAACCCAAACAAAAAGCAGCTACATCTCCAATCCTTGAAATTAAAGGGGACCTATGTTTAAAAGAAGTGTCTTATTTTGATGCTTCAGGAAATCCCAGGACCACGATGGCCTGGGTACCCATGTCTTACTAATCTCCTTACTTTTCAGGAACAACTAAGGAGGAGCTATTGACAATCTCTGGAATGTTGATAGCGGTTGTTCCAGAGATAAAAACGGGTAACATTTCTCTGTTGCAAAAAGTTCAAATTTTTTTTACAGATGATATGTTTCCTTTGGAGGAGATAAGAGAAGTAAGATAAGATCAGCAAAAGGTACAATTTAACTTCCGTACTTTGATTTGAATTTGATTCGTCTTCAATCTAATGACGGAACGGTTACACAAAAATATTTTTTTTTCTTAGTTTATTACTTTGAATATAAATTTTCCTTTCTCTAGTAAATGGTAAATTTGCGCAAAAATACAAGATTTATGCACAAATTTAGGGGGGGAGAGGAACATATAGATAGATATAGAGTTTAGGGGGAGAAAACTCAGAAAATACAAAAAGAGTTTGCTGTAAATATGTATTGTTTTAGGGGGAGAAAATGAGAAAAATACAAAAACATTAGAAAAATGAAAAAGCGAAAAAGAAAGATTGCATGATATGGGAAGTGAAATAAATGTTCGTGTTAAAGGGTTTGACTAACACATGTAAGGTGCCATAGCTGAAAAGACTAGGATCTACTGCGATATGTCGATAGGCTTGACGCTCAACATGATAAAAGATACTAAGTGATATAAACATAACGAACTATGTATCATGTGGGTAACATACCAACGGCGTATGATTTTATGGTCTTAAATCTTGCGTTGATAGATAGCCAACATCTGAGGTTTCGGGTCTTTATATTGTTGAATCATCCGGGGATATCTTGGCTGTCCTTCTGTTCAGAACTAAAATTGTACATGAACCCAGGAAAGAAAGTCACTTGGAATTAGCTCATTTCTATTTGAATGTCTGTATGTTGTCTCGATACATACAATTTTGATCTGATTCTGAAATCTTCTCTGAAAAAGTCGTGTACCTCCTCTGCTGCATCCAGATATATGCTGACCTGGAGGTGCTAGGCAACGACAGCTTCTGCTGCATCCAGATACATGCTGACCTAGCTGTACGTTGTCGCGCTATAGATCTAATACACCCGAAAGAGGCCCTCAAGTGCCCAAAAGAAACCCAAGAAACCTATATCAAACTGAGAAAAACTCATTTGATCTGTATATTATACCATCTCTGCAAAAGATCTATTCTGTTCTCTTCTCAACCTATTCCCAGTTAAGATTTCAGAAATCTGGATTGGACTTGTGAAATATGTGGTAGGGAAGATACTTGCATGATAGAGTGTGTTGTTTATATTTCCAGGATTTGATTAGTATTTATTTGGGTGCTCATTGTTAAGAAATTAAAACATGATAAAATAGATTATATGCAGACCTAGACACAGTCAGGATATCTTAAAGGATGACATCAGTATACTCACCTGCTACGATGAATCGTTGTGCTTACCTTGATCGCGGGGGTATGCCTTGGAATGGGACACACGGGTATAATAGTATAATATTACCTTAAGCATATCACGAAGTTAAAAAAAAATTGAAAGTTGAGCGTTAAAGTTTAAGTGGACAAACATATTGGCAATCGCATAGACCAGTTTGATTAGGCTCGTACTGAAAAGTGTTCCTTAGTCTGCCTGAGAACGAATTTTGATCCCATTGAAATTGTAATTGTATATTATGGTAGTTGTTTATATTTTGAGTTTTTATTTGTTTTAATTCTTAAAATTAAAAAAATTGAAAAATTCAAAAATAGTGTCTTGTTTTTCTTTAAAATCAAAAAAAAAAAAAAAAATCCAAAAATAGTGTGTTTCTTTGTTTTCTTAAACTTAAAAATATAACCGTTCTTGAAGATTTGACTGATCATAAAAGTTGAAAGAGTTTAAATTGTGAAATCCGAGTGCAAGTACTTGGATGTACCTAGTGTTCATACGGTACTCTCCCTGTTGCATAAGAAATGTTTGCTTATGAGTTTGTGAGCATGTGCAGAACTTGATTTCAATCAAGAACAGGGGTTGATGAAGAATGAGATGCTGTTAGTTGCTGAAGAAGCCTGAAGCAGCACAACAACAAGATGTACCTGAGTCAGAAGAACTGGATACGAGACACCGTCTGACAATGAAAGTGCATTTGAAGAAGTACCATGAACCTACTTGAAAGATAAAGATTGAAGAAGAAAAGAACTGTTGAGAATCCTCCTCTCACATTCTTTTTAAACAAGATTTTCAAGCAAATGCTGATCGAGATCCTGATATGAAGCTAACCACAAGAGCTGAAGAAAGAGACCTAGTGCTGAGAGTTCAGAAGTCAAGAACTTCCACAACATCTGCGGCATAGCTACAACCATAGACTTCGTTGAAGACGTTGCTGAATTCATGTTATGAAGACAATTTGATGGCATCAGTCTAGGGGGAGATTGTTAGGCCCTAAAGTGTGAGACTGACGCATCAAATTAACACAACGGGTTATGGTTACGAACTAGGCTTTACCGGGTTAGTTTATATTAGGTTGTGGACCTTTATAGGTCACTTGGGCCAAGCTTTAGGCCATGTGGGCCAAAGGGAAGCCCATGTAGGGAAGTGGGCTTGAGTTAGTATATAAACAAGTTTTTAACTTGTTTTTAGGTTTGAACTTCATAGTTACAAAATTCCTCTAGAGTTAGAGAGAGAGGCAATTGGTTGTGAGCACTTGTACTAGACGATTTTGCTTTGATAGTAATAGAATCGTGTGCAAGTGTTGAAAGTGATTCCGGTATTGTTCTTCGTATTTCTTGCTTTTCGTGTTTATTCTTGAATCTCACCAAGTTTGGATTCCGCACAAACTTGGTGATTGTTTGATATCATTGAAAGATCCGGTTATCGGGACAAAAGTGATTCCGGTATTGTTCTTCGTATTTCTTGCTTTTCGTGTTTATTCTTGAATCTCACCAAGTTTGGATTCCGCACAAACTTGGTGATTGTTTGATATCATTGAAAGATCCGGTTATCGGGACTTACATTTTGCCATATTCATCCAAATGTTTGATAGAAAAAATAAAGCAAATTAGACGTTCAGATGAAAATGTCAAAAAATCCCAAAAGTGATGGACTATATTGTAAAAAAAATTGTTTTGGATGAAAATGGCAAACATGCCCAAACCTCAAGGATGCTTTTGGCAATTAACTCTAATTTTTATCTAAACTAAAAACATCCCCACCTATACAAGGTATTAGTCCTCTGGGCTTTCAATATGACATTCCTTGAGTTCCAGTTGGCATTCGATGTTGTGTTGCATATTTTATATGGCTTATAGGACTGACGATACAGAGAGTTTCGACAGGGAGTGACAAAAATATGGGTTGGTAAAAAAGGGGGTGGTGTCAACAAAAACAAAAAAAGATGATAAAAAAATATTATCCTGTTAATTATAATTAACTAAATATTATAGAAAAACTTGAACATATTAAGTAAAACAAATAATAAAGCTTAACATAATCAAATAATATAACATAAATAGATAATTTAATATAAGAAAACAATTAAAATATAAAAATATCATAATAAATTAAATTAAATAAGGCATGAGAGGTTATTTGTTGTCCAAATCAAGTAGCAAAGGTGGATTTGATGATAGGAGTAGAACTGTAGAACCTGTTAGGATTAAACACAAGTTAAACGTGTTCTCCTCTTTTTAAGGAGTGGAACTATATATAATATAGAAAATGAACAAATCTGGCAACCAGTTAAAACCCGATTACAAAATTACGGGCGGCAAAGGGGTGTATCACTTGGTGACGGAGGAAAATTATGATGGTTGTCAAAACATGATGCTTTGTGTTGTGTGTGTGGGTTTGACTTGATGTTGATGTGTTAACTTGTGATTGGGTGTGATATTTATTTTGGAATGTGATACTATTACAAGTGTGATGAGTGAAATGTGAAGGAATGATGTGTGAAATAGTGATTGGATGTGATATTGTGATGGATGATGGAGTGTGACGATCACCCCTTCCACCCATTCTCTGTTAACTTAGGCTAAAAGTTAAAATTTTATCTAAATTTTGCTATGGTTCTTGTTCGTGTTGCTTTTATTTTTAAATCTGTTAGAAAAAGTATATCTTTTATGTTTGTTTCATTCTAATTATAAAATATACTCTTTTGTTAAACTTAAACTAGAATCTTTATTATCAATACCATATAAATTTTAAATAATCCCATTTTATATATAAATGTGTAAATATACAGAGTAAGATGGTTAACTAATTGTTAGGTGTATGAAAAACTTGTTAAAGGAGTAAGAAGGTTAACTAATTGTTTGGTGTAGGAAAAACTTATTAAAGTCCTATGCATTCCCCTTAGTTTCAAACATCCTATAATTGCAAAACATGAACCTTTTGCATTCATCTTGATTGCCATCGTAGCATTTTTTTTTATATCAGCCTATGGAACTACTACCATAGAGGACAATGGACATGAAATGCATATAGAAGTCTCCGGTGCGTCACAGAATCAGTGCCCCTGGGTGCAAGAAGGCAGTTGCGCTTATTACCTCAAGGTGTTAACAAAATATGTTTTAAAGAATTGTTGCATGTCCATAAATAAATTGAAAAGGCCGTGTCAATGTAGTGTGATCCTGCAGGCATATGATAAAGCTCAACAAACAGCTCGTAACATATATGATAAGAAACAAAAGCATTATGCCGCTGAAAGAATCCCAATCGAATGCCAACTGGAACTCGAGGAATGTCATATTGAAAGCCCAGAGGATTAATTATGATGAATGTATCAGAAGAACAATGATCGGCAATATTTACTTTAATTAGTTTGGATGAAAATGCTTTCAATATGATACATTCATCATAATTAATCCTCTGGGCTTTCAATATGACTTTCCTTGAGTTCCAGTTGGCATTCGATGGGGATTCTTTAAGCGGCATAATGCTTTCGTTTCTTATCATATATGTTACGGGCTGTGTTGAGCTTTATCATATGCCTGCAGGATCACACTACATTGACACGGCCTTTTCAATTTATTTAAGGACACGCAACAATTCTTTAAAATAGGTTTTGTTAACACCTTGAGGTAATAAGCGCAACTGCCTTCTTGCACCTGGGGGCACTGATTCTGTGACGCACTGGAGATTTCTATCTGCATTTTATGTCCATTGTCCTCTATGGTAGTGGTTCCATAGGCTGATGTCACGGCCCCCGACCCGTTTTGCCCGGTTCAGAAGTCGCGGGACAGAAACCCGTGGTATTGGTATTTAATTGGCAGCGGAAATTTTAACATGATTGTTTAAACAGAAAACACCGAATTATTTTATTATAAGTTTAGGGACAAACCCCGTATTTTACAATAAAGGAATTTCACTGAGAAATCCCCTGATTACAGAAAACATGTTTATTTATTTACTGAGCCACTTTATTTAAGCTGGAGTCCTACGCGAAACTTTTCCTTTTCCTCACAGTAAATCACCCGGAACATGTTTTAAAAAGATTTGATCAGCGAAAAATACTGGCGAGTGCATTCAAATTGTACAAAAGACACATTGTTATAATTTACAGTATTAAGAGCGATTACAATTGCTTCTATCTTATAATTAGCTGACCCAGTTGTCACCCGATCGGATCTGTGACTGTGGTCATATCACTATCGGGTCCGTTCACCCAAAAGTGACGTATCACTATTTAGGTCCGTTCACCTAAAAGTGACGCTAAATAAGTAATGTATACAAAACCCCACTTACTGTCAGTAATTTAAGATAACAAAGACTAAATCACGGTAAATATAACTGTAAAACATTTAGGGTTTTGTAAATCAACTTTGATAAAAACAGAATGACTCACATTGCAAGTTTAAACCGTCAGAGCCTGCCTACGGTTTTAAGCTGGTAAACCTAGTAAAATATACAATGCAAACGAAACTAGGTTAGTAACTTAATACAACATTTACGATAATTCACAAGATCGAAACCCTCACGATGAATGACAAAGTATAGCCCAATGCAGGTAGCACTTAAACATCCATCGGACCGGTTTAAATCGATGGGACATTGTATCGTAGCAGTGATCGAGTTATTACCCTGTTATCATAGCAGAGGTTCGGGACTGTGATTGGTTTTGAAAGAAACAGACGATTGCTCAACGTAACGTATGAATTTTTACGTCGTAACATGCAACCAGATCAAGTCCCAAGCTAGAGGCTTTATAGCCAAAATTTGACCCACCCGCGTGTCGTGCACGGATCCACCGCCCCTGGCGTGTGTCGCGGGGATGATCTGTTTAGGCTAGGGTAGCCTCGTGTCTCACATAGGCTGGAAAGGTGTCAAATTTTCAAAATTACGTGTCCTAAACCCATTTTAAGAGGATAAAATCAATTAGGGACCCCCCCTTGAGTTTAAGGGTGCCCTGTTGCTAGTTTCGTTCGTTTTTAAATTTTCGGGTCGCACCGTACCACTTGGGGTTTTAATTAGGGTTTCTTAATGTGCCTTTTTGGAATAGGAAATTGGAAATTTTGCGAGGGTTGTTACATCCTCCCCACCTTGTTTAAAATCTCGTCCTCTAGATTTATTGGAACAAGTAAGGATACTTCCGTTTCATTTCCGATTCCAGCTCCCACGTATATTCAGGTCCTCTCTTGGACTCCCATTTTACTTTGACCAGAATCAATCTCTTGTGTTTGAGATTCTTGACCTTTCTGTCTTCTATCTGAAGAGGTTTCTCCACAAACTTTAACTTTTCATTTACCTCTATATCCTGAAGAGGTACTACCAGTGACTCATCAAATAAACATTTCTTGAGATTAGATACATGAAATACATCATGTTCACCGGCTAATTCTTCTGGTAGTTGTAACTGATACGCGACTGGTCTTATTCGTTGGATAACTGTAAATGGTCCAACATATCTTGGAATCAGCTTTCCTTTCTTACTGAATTGAACTACTCCTTTCCATGGAGAAACTTTTAATAGTACCCTATCTCCAACTTGAAATCCTAACGGCTTACGCCGATTGTCGGCATAGCTCTTTTGGCGGTCTCGAGCCGTTTTTAGCCTTTCCTTGATTTGAGTTATCTTGTCGGTGGTTTCCTGTATGATTTCAGGACCTGATAACTAACTTTCTCCTATTTCTGCCCAGCATACTGGAGTTCGGCACTTTCTTCCATAAAGTGCTTCGAATGGGGCAACATTGATGCTTGTATGATAACTGTTGTTATAGGAGAATTCTATTAGTGGCAAATGGTCGTCCCAATTTCCACCGAAGTCTATAACGCATGCCCTGAGCATGTCTTCTAAGGTTTGGATCGTCCTTTCACTTTGTCTATCTGTCTAGGGGTGGTATGCTGTACTTAAATTCAATCGTGTCCCTATTGCTTGTTGGAAACTTGTCCAAAAATGCGAAATGAAACGACTATCCCTATCTGACACAATGGAGAGTGGAACTCCATGTAGTGACACTACCTCATCTACGTATAGCTTAGCTAGTCTTTCCATGCTAAAGGTTTCATTCATTGGTAGGAAATGAGCTGATTTGGTTAATCGATCTACAATCACCCAGATTGCATCGTTACGTTTCCTGGTTTTGGGTAGCTTAGTAACAAAGTCCATTGTTATTAATTCCCATTTTCATACGGGCATTTCTAATTGTTGAAGTAAACCTGAAGGTTTCTGGTATTCTGCCTTAACTTGCGAACAAGTTAAACACTTAGAGATGTAACTAACTATGTCCTTTTTCATTCCTATCCACCAAAAGTTATTCCTTAAATCCTGATACATCTTGTGGTTACCAGGATGCATCGTATACCTAGATTTATGGGCTTCCTCTAATATCTTATCTCATAAGTTTTCTTGTCTAGGTACCCAAATTCTTTTCTTATGGAATCTCTAAATTCCATCAGTTCCTTTCTCTAATTCTTTTATCTGCCCTTTCATTCCTTCAGCATCATCCTTGATTGCTGTTTCCTGAACACTTTTCAGTTGTTCCATTAAATCTAACTACAGATTTAATCTAAGAGCACGAACTCGTCTTTGTTTCACATGGTACTTACGACTCAGAGCATCGGCTACTACATTTGCTTTTCCTTCGTGATATTGAATATCACAGTCGTAATCACTTATGATCTCCATCCATCTTCTTTGTCTCATGTTTAATTCTTTTTTGCACAAAAATATATCTTAAGCTCTTATGATATGTAAAGACAGTAAACTTACTACCATACAGATAATGTCTCCAAATTTTAAGGGTAAAAATTATTGCTCCTAATTCTAAATCATGAGTCGTGTAATTTTCCTTGTGCTTTTTCAATTGCCTTGATGCGTAAGAGATCACTTTCTTACGTTGCATTAACATACATCCTAATCCTAGCTTAGAGGCATCACAGTAGACTTCAAAATCTTCTGTTCCTTCTAGTAAGGCAAGAATTAGGGCATTGGTTAACTTTTGCTTTAGAATTCTAAAGGCTTCTTCCTGCTTAGGGTCCCATTCAAACTTAACAGTTTTACAGGTTAACTTAGTTAATGGAACAACTATCTTAGAAAAGTCTTGGATAAAATGCCTATAATATCCAGCTAATCCTAGAAAACTTCTGACTTCTGTAGCTGACTTGGGGACTTTCCAACTTGTGATAGCTTCTATCTTGGAAGGATCTATGTGAATGCCTTCATGATTAACCATATGTCCTAAAAATTGCACTTCTTGCAACCAAAATTCACACTTAGAATATTCAGCGTAAAGCTTTTCTTTTCTTAACAGGGTTAAGAGTGCATGCAGGTTCTCGCAGTGTTCATCCTGGCTTTTGGAATAAATAAGTATATCGTCGATGAAGACAATTATAAATTTATCCAAGTATGGCTTACAGATCCTATTCATCATATCCATGAATGCTGCAGGAGCATTCGTTAATCCAAATGGCACGACTGTAAACTCGTAGTGACCATACCTAGTTCTGAAAAGCAGTTTTAGTTATGTCTTCTTCCTGTACCTACAGTTGATGGTATCCGGGGCGCAAATCTATCTTAGAGAAATACCTAGCTCCCTGAAGTTGATCGAAAAGATCATCAATCCTAGGTAACGGGTATCGATTCTTAATGGTAACCTTATTTAATTCTCTATAATCGATACACATCCGCATCGAACCATCCTTCTTTTTCACGAACAACACCGGTGCTCCCTAAGGGGATGAACTGGGTTGTATGAATCCTTTTCCTAAGAATTCATCTAATTGCTTTTCCAGTTCTAACATTTCGGTTGGCGCTAAGCGATAAGGTGCCTTAGCTATTGGAGCAGTTCCAGGTATTAGATGAATTCTAAACTCTACTTCCCTATCTGGTGGTAATCCAGGTAGATCTTCTGGTAATACATCAGGGTATTCTGATACTACTGGAATTTCCTGAAGTTCTTTTCCTTTAGTGTTAATGATTACTGAAATCATATACACTATTCCTTGTTTCCGTTCGTAACTAGCGACTTTCATTACTGAAATGAACTTCATTGGTCTGTGGGGCCTATCTCCTATCATTCGAATTATTTCTCCTGTTGGTGCACGAATTTCTATGGAATTTTGATCACATAGGATTCGAGCATGGTTGGCTACTAACCAATCCATTCCTAGCACAACATCGAATCCTGCTAAATTCATAGGTAGAAGATTTGCCGAGAACTTATGACCTGATAATTCTATCTTTCCTTCTTGAAGTACCTTATCTATACTGATAGGGTTTCCGTCTGCCGTTTCTACCGTATAAACTTGTCTAAGTTTGGTTAAAGGTTGCTTAAGAGCTTGGCAGAATGAAGTATTTATAAAACTTTGGTTTGCACCAGAGTCAAATACTACTGTTGCAAAAACGTCATGGACAAGGAACGTACCGGCTATCACGTCCGGAATCAGATCTGCTTCTTGCATTGTCAGCTGAAAAGCTCTTGCATTCTTTTTATTAGTTCCCTCGGCCGCTTTTGCTTTGTTGTCAGCTGGTTCTGTTGAGCGATATAACACCAGACTCGTAGCAAAAGGATACTCACAAAAGTATGGTATGGACTATGAGGAGACATTTGCTCTAGTGGCAAAAATGACTACAGTTCATACTCTCATAACTGTTGCATCTGTTCGTCAGTGGAAGATGTGTTAAATGGATGTCAAGAATGCCTTTTTAGTGGTGATCTCCATGAGGAAGTTTTCATGAGTCCTCCTATAGGAATTGCTCACCATCCTGATGAAGTCAGTCAGCTTCGGAAAGCTCTATATGGCCTCAAACAAGCCCCTCATGCTTGGTATGAGTAATTCTCTAGTGTGATTACTTCCCTTGGTTTTGTTCCTTCAGCATTGTTTGTTTGATATACAAGTACAGGATGCATTCTTCTGTCTTTATATGTTGATGATATGATTATTACATGTGATGATTATGATAGTATTAAGGCCTTGAAGCGTGATTTGGCTCACTGTTTTGCTATGAAGGATTTGCGTCTGCTATGGTATTTTTTGGATATTGAGCTGGCTCAGTCTCAGAAAGGATACCTCCATTCTTAGACAAATTATATATCTAACCTACTTCAATGGGCAAGACTTTCTGATAACAAAACTGTAGACACTCCTCTTGAAACCAATGCGAGATATTCTCCCACTAATGGTGTTCCCTTGGCTGATCCGAGTTAGTATCGTACTATTGTAGGTAGATTGGTTTATCTTACAGTTACTCGTACAGATATTACTCACACTGTTCATGTGGTTAGCCAGTTTGTTACTACTCCTACATCTGTTCACTAGGGAGCTATTCTTCGTATTCTGAGATATCTTCATGGCACTCAGTTTTAGAGTCTTCTATTTCCCTCAACATATTCTCTAGAGTTACGTGCCTACAGTAATGCTGATTGGGATAGTTATCGTAATGATCGCAAATCCACCACTGCTTTCTGTGTATTCCTTGAAAAAAAGTAACAAACAAGATGTTGTTTCAAGATCTTCTACTGAGGCCGAGTATCGTGCTATGGCTATAACTACATGTGAAATTGTTTGGTTACAATGGCTTCTTGCAGATATGGGGGTTACCATCTCTCAACCTACCCAATTACATTGTGATAACCAAAGTGCTATGCAGATTGCTAAAAACTCTGTTTTCATGAGCGAACAAAACATATTGACACTGATTGTCATTTTACTTGCCATCAACTTCATCTTGGAACAATATCGCTTCCCTTCGTGCCATCAGCCTTTCAGATTGCAGATGTTTTCACCAAGGTTCAGTCTGTCACACCCCAACCGATGGTGGAAACATCAGAGTGAGACGAAAACAAGATTGCTCGATACATCATAACATTAAATGTGACAATATATAATTAATTTCATTTGCATAAATACTAAACGAGAAATACATTGTTCAAACCAAATACGTCAAATTGTATCAAACATCCTAAAACATAAATAAACGTTTATCTAAGATGTGTATCTAAGTCCACCCTGAATGAGTTTCTTCATGTCATTAACTAGCGACCTGCAACATGTATTAAAATAATGATCAACATAAAGCTGGCAAGTATACAAGTTTGATATCATAGCATAATAGTGAAAACAATTGTGCTCATATCCAACATGATAGAATGTATATCATGTTACTAACATACCACACAAGTGTAACTATATGTCAAACCAAAGCTTAACGCAATCGTGATTACCAAACATCGTCGAAATGAAGATGGTGTAACATATTTTACTTAACAATACCACTTGAACACCGGCGGGGCATTACTCCTATAACGCTATATTTGTTTAGGTAGGCTTGCAAAGTTAATGAGCATATAGACACATGTAAACCTAGCATGCAAGATTAACAAGAATAAAACAAGTTTCATGTTAATAGTGGATAGAGTGTGATTTGTAACAAGTTTAATAGTGCTGCGTGCTTTTGTATAGTTATACATGTTGCACCCAAAGTGAATAAAATTAAAATGGGATCGAGTATACTCACGATTTTGCGTAGTTCCACTAAACCGAAAGTCGAAGAGAGGAGGGTTGGTACACCGAGGTTACCCTATAATGGGTAAACAAAGGTGTGAGTATTCTGATGTGATAAAGGGTCCGGATCAGACTTTAAGATACGAAAAAGTACAAAACAAAACAAGTACTAGACCCTTTCGTCGAATGGAAATAGTCCCTTCGTGCGAAGGGATTACCCAAGCAGTCAAATAAGAACAACCTATGCATATCATACCCTACATGGCAAATGTTGGAGGCGAGGCAGGGTTAGCTTATTTTGTTACTAGCAAACTGTTTGGCATTCATTCGTATGGTAAGCGAATGAGGTGGTGGTACTAGGTTGGAAAGCCAAGGCTCCCACAGTTCACACTTCGTCACCACTCAGATTCCTCCATATTGAGTATTGAGGATGGTGAATCTGATATGACTTCAACATTCACTATACTGATGAACTTGAATCAAACAGAAAAGATATAAAAAACGTACCATGTAAAAGAGTCCATTCGTGTGAAGGGGACTGCCCATTCGCACGAAGGGAACTGCTATTCATCAAAGGGTGTAAAACTCGTCAAAACGACATTTTAATTCATTCACAACAAATCATATCTTGATGAAAATTAACTCCCACAACTATAAACTGAGTTGTGAGCCTGGTGGGTACCAGATTTCACCAAGTTTCGTAACAGAAAAATAAAACAATATGCAAGAACAAGTTTTAAATCAAAGTTTGTAAATCTTAGTTTGAATCTCCTAAGTGGTGAGGGTTCATTATCAGTTTGCCAAGGCAAACGCGTGAAACCATCCAAGATATGTATTCAAACAAGATGATTTGAATAAAACTTTAAAGGAATGAAATGAAATGGAAAGAACATAAAAGAAATGAAAGAAATTATTACTGAAATGCTCTGTTCGCAAAAGAAAGTTTCAAAGCGCCTGGGAGTGTCTTGGGTGACTGGGAAAGTGAAATGAATGGGGTTGGGCACTTATTTATAGTCTAAAAAGTGTGTTGGAGCGAATGGGGTTTCAGGCGAAAGCCCTTTGTGCGACTGGTCATTCGCACGAAGGGAGGAGGTCCCTTCGTGCGAAGGGTCTTTTTCCCTTTGCTCGAAGGTTCAAGTTTGATTAAGTTTGTATTTTAACCGGTTTTCGATGTAACAAGTGTAATTGTGTAATGTACAAGTATAAAGCATGTATAATGGTGTTTTTAAATTGATTTTGAGTATTAACATGTAAACAAGTCTAAAATGTATAACATAAATGTGAATAAAATACTAGAATTTCATTATGATCAATAGTCTAGGATTAAAAAGGTGAAAAGAAATAGGATATAATATAAATACAAGTTTCCAAAAATAGAATTACAACAATACTTTCTAAATTAGGAAAGTACAGAAATGCGAAGCGTTATAGTCTCCCCTACTTTAGGAAATTTCTTCCTCGAAATTTATTCAGGAGGAAGACTGAACGAAGTTATGTGGATACTTGGTCTTCATTTCACTCTCGAGTTCCCAAGTGAATTTAGCGCCCTGTTTTCCTTCCTATCGAACCTTGGCTATGGGAATTCGTCTGTGCCGCAGTTGTTTGGTTCCTCCATCCAAGATTTCAACTAGTTTTTCCACAAAATGCAAGGTCTCGTTGATTTGGAGGTCATCGATCGGAACTTGGTGTCCTTCATCAGGTAAACACTTCTTGAGATTCGAGACATGAAACGTTGGATGAGCGTTACTGAGTTCTTGAGGTAAGTCGAGTCGGTATGCCAAGTTGCCAATCCTTTCGAGTATCTAGAAAGGACCTGCAAAGCGCGAAGCAAGCTTTCCTTTCTTACCAAAACGAATAACTCCCACCCAAGGAGATACCTTGAGGAATACTTGATCACCAACATTAAACTCCAACGGTTTACGACGTTTATTAGCGTAGCTCTTTTGTCTGTTTCTATCCTTGAGGAGGTTATCGCGGATTTGTAAAATCCTATCTGTTGTTTCTTGAATAAGCTCAGGGCTAGTGATTTGTGTGTCTCCAATTTCGTGCCAACAAATAGGTGAACGACACTTGCTACCATATATTGCTTCGAAAGGAGCCATTTGTATACTAGAGTGGTAGCTGTTGTTGTACGAGAACTCTATCAACGGTAAATGTACATCCCATTTTCCACCAAAGTCTATTACATAAGAACGAAGCATGTCCTCGAGGGTTTGGATAATACGTTCAGTCTGTCCATCCGTTTGAGGATGAAAGGTCGTACTAAGATTAAGGTGAGTACCCATAGCGGTTTGGAATGTTTGGAAAATACGAGAAGTGAAACGACCATCGCGGTTCGAAATGATGTAAATGGGAATACCATGACGACAATGACTTCATCCGTGTAGATACGAGCTAATTTCGCAACTTTGTAATCTTCACGAATGGAAGTGAGCGGATTTGGTCAAATGGTCAATGATCGCCCAAATGCTATCATTACCAGAAGGAGTGCGAGGATGTTTGGTTATGAAGTCTATGGCAAAACTCTCCCATTTCCAAACTGGGATTTCTGGTTGTTCGAGTAAACTAGAAGGACGTTGATGTTCAGCTTTCACTTTCGAGCATGTGAGACACTTCGAAATAAAGGTGGCGATATCCTTTTTAATACCAGGCCACCAATACGATGTACGAAGATCATGGTACATCTTGTCGGCACCTGGATGAATTGAGTATCGTGATATGTGTGCCTCCTTCATTATGAGCTCACAAAGTTCATCATGATTTGGGATCCAAACACGATCGAGATAGTAGAGGACTCCATCGGATTTGGTCACGAGTTGGTTTTCAACAACACATCATCTCATTGTACATGTTCTCCTCGTTGATGGATGAATGTTGGGCTTCACGAATGCGAGTTCAAAGATCGCTTAAGATTTGAGAACAACGAATACTATTTACATGAGTCTTTCGATTGAGTGCGTCGGCCACGACATTCGCCTTACCAGGGTGGTAGCGAATCTCGTAGTCGTAGTCGTTAAGCAATTCTACCCAATGACGTGGACGCATGTTTAGCTCTTTTTGGTTAAAGATGTGTTGTAGGATCTTATGGTCAGTGAAGACCACATATTTGGTACCATATAGGTAGTGTCACCAAATCTTTAATGTAAAAACAACTGCACCAAGTTCGAGATCATGAGTAGTGTAGTTTTTCTCATGCATTTTCAGCTATCTCGGAGTATACGCGATAACCTTGTCTCGTTGCATGAGAACACAACGAAGACCTCGGTTAGATGCATCGCAATATACCACGAAATCATCGTTTCCATCAGGAAGAGCGAGAATAGGAGCATTGCAAAGCAAGTCCTTCAACGTTTGAAAAGACTCCTCTTGTTCGGGACCCCAAACAAAAGGTTTATCTTTTTTAGTCAAAAAAGTGAGGGGAACGGCGATTTTCGAGAAATTTGAGATGAATCGATGGTAGTAGCCTGCCATTCCGAAAAATGAACGGATTTCAGAAGGGGATTTCGGTGCGATCTAATTCTTGACAACTTCGATCTAGGAGGGGTCAATGTGAATACCTTTTTCACTCAAAACGTGTCCAATAAATTGAACTTCTTTGATCCAAAACTCGCACTTGGAGAACTTTGCGTATAGGCGTTCACCACGTAAGATTTCAAGGATTAAATGCAAATGACGCTCGTGTTCGACTTAGGTCTTGGAATAGATAAGGATGTCGTCAATGAATAGGATCACAAAATGGTCCAAGTAGGGTTTACACACACGGTTCTTCCATGAAGACCGCAGGTGCATTGGTCAAACCGAAAGGCATGACCACGAACTCGTAGTGACCATATCTAGTATGAAACGCAGTTTTAGGAATGTCCTCTTCAATAACGTGAAGTTGATGATAGCTAGAACGAAGATTAATTTTAGAAAAGCACGTTGCGCTTTGGAGTTGATAAAAAAGGTCATCGATGCGAGGTAGAGGGTAACAGTTTTTTACGGTGAGTTTGTTAAGTTCACGATAATCGATACACATACGAAACGAACCATATTTCTTCTTCACGAAAAGAACAGGAGCGCCCCAAGGAAAAGTACTTGGGCGTATGAAACCTTTATCAAGCAGCTCTTGAAGTTGACTTGACAACTCTTGCATTTCAGAAGGTGCAACGCGATAAGGAGCTTTAGCGACGGGGGTAGCACCAGGGATGAGGTCAATACGAAAGTCAACAGTACGAGAAGGAGGAAGACCGGGTAGGTCTTCGGGAAAGACGTCAGGAAAATCACGCACCACTGGAACATCACTTATGTCTTTTCCCTTGCCCTTTTCTTCCACAACGTGGGCTTAAAAGGCAAAGTACTGCTGACGTAAGTACTTATTAGCTTGTGTACATGACATGAGTTTAAGTCCCTTTGAAGGTCTGTCGCCATAGACGTGTAGAGTGCCACCAGACGGAAGAGGCAAACGAACGAATTTCTCATGACAAGTGATTTCAGCATGATTCTTACGAAGCCAATCTATGCCTACTATGATACCGAAACTACCCAATTTGCATGGGTATGAGATCGATAGGGAATACATGATCGTTACGAGTAAGGAAACAATCGCGAAGAACGGAATCAACGGTGATAGACTTTCCATTGGCAACTTTGACAGTTAATGACTTTGGGAGTTTAGAGCTGTACAATTTAACATTGATTCAAATTCAATGGACACGATGCTTTTGTCTGCACCAGTATCAATAGTACCATTCACGACTTCATTTTTGTTTTGAGCTTGGTTCACGTTGATGTTGAACGCACAACCACAGGTTGCTTGTTGTTGTGGCTGCTCCTGATTGAGTTGAGGGCACTAAGGTCAAAGGTTGATAGTGTCTCCACACTTGTAGCAGGCTCTAATGTTATTGGTAAGAGTTTGGCGGTTTTGGTTTTGGGGAGGTTGCTGAACTTGGTTGCCTTGTGGTGTAGGACCACTGCTGCATATGGCGACTACATGCCTAAACCGATGGCATGTGGTGCAATGGCGGCATGCGATGTTGGCAGGATGATGGTAATGGTAGGTGTTACACTTGGGATGAGTCCGAGTGTAAGGCTGTCTGGTGGGTTCTTGTAGGGGGATTTGGGGTAACAACAGGGGTAATCGCGTTGCAACTTTGGCTTTGAAACTTGTGTTTGTTGCCTTTGTTGTCACGTGACTGGGTTTTGGGTTCTTTGGGATCAGTGGTGGCTTGGTTCATTGATTTGGTGGTAGTGGGGGTTGTGGTTTGTTTATCTCACACACGGTTGTTGTTGAGACTAACAGCAAGGCGATAAACTAGCTCAATGGTGTCAGGTCGTGTGGCTTCAATGGTGTCACGCATAGCAGAGGGTAGACCTTGAAGGTATTTCCTGATAGCATGCTTAGGAGTCGAAACCAGATGAGGTACAATGTTGCTCAATTGCTTAAAACGGGTAGTGTAACCAAGGTTATCATCACCGATATGCTTGAGGTGCCAAAACTCTTCCTCAAGCTTCTACTGCTCATAGGGAGGGCATAACTCGGTCATCATCAGCTGTTTAACTTCGACCCAAGGGAGGGCATAGGCATCTTCTTGGAATAGATGTTATGCTCATTCGTCCATCAGTCAAGGGCTCTTTCCTGGAAGACGCTGGTCGTGCTTCGGGTTTTCAGGTGCTCAGGACACTCGCTGTTGATGAATGTTACCTCGATACTATCAAACCACTTGAGCATCTTAGTCACACCATCATTGCTAGTTAAGGGTTAAGGGTTGCAAGCAGAGAACTGCTTGTAGTTAAACATCACACGATTAGGTTGGTCGACCGTGGAATCGACAGAGGAGTTGGGGGTATTGGCGGAGGTAACCTTGCTCACTATGTCAGGTATTACGCGAGCCATCTGTTTAGCCATGAAAGCGAGCATCTTCTTGTTGGAGCTTGACTTGGGTCCTCTGTTTGAGTTGGAGAGACGACTGGAAGACATCTAGAGAATCAAAATAGATGAAAGGATGAGACTTGATCAAAATGTTTTGGAAAAAATTAGTTTGTTCAAGTAATATGTCACATAGCATGTAAATGTTTCAAGTAGTTCACATAAGCATAACAAGAATTCACATAGTATAATCACAAATAATGATAAAAGAATTGTAAATTTAATTTGTTCACGAAGAATTATTATTGTTTGGGATTGCGAGGAAAGTGCAATTCATCTCTCCAACGTTGAAATGAAAAGCGTATCAAACGTAAAACACATTAAAATTGATAGGACATAAATGAGTTTCAATATAAAACATGGATTGTCTCGGAACGAAACTAAGACTTTTCCAAAGTGATCGAGATCCTGTTGAGTTAGGGATACATGCTTTGGCCTAACAGGTAGAATACTCTCACCGAGGAGTGGCTAACGGTATTCACCCTTCTAGTTACTACATGTCACTAGTCAATCAAGGATTCAAGACTTTGGCGAGATTGAAAATCAAAAAGTGGGATTAGTTATCAAGATGCGGGTTTTCACCCCTAACTTGGTAACATTGTACCCTAGTGTGGTTGGTACTTATCGAACGAAACAAGATATAATCTCGAGTCGTTGATAAGGATCCACTAGAATATGAAATGGAAATTCCCATAAAGATATGGATATCACTCCTGACTTGATGGTGAAATTTCGTGCAAAATAACATGTAAGCGGATTGAAAGTCATCAACAAATATGGCAATCACCCCTATTTTGGTGAGTCGTTTCGATTGTGGGATAAGAGTGTCTTCAAGTGTGTATTGTGTTTGCTTTAGGAAAAGCACGTATAATTGAGACCAAGAAATAGATAAGAAGCAAATAAGAGAGAATGCAAGTAGTTTTAAGCACAAGCAAGAAATGTTCCTAAACTATAGATTAGGTTAAAAAGTATAGCGACTTTTCCTAATTCCGTATAGTTATGGCTCTGATACCAATCTGTCACACCCCAACCGATGGCGGAAACATCGGAGTGAGACGAAAAACAAGATTGCTCGAGACATCATAACACTAAATGTGACAATATATAATTAATTCCATTTGCATAAATACTAAAAGCGAAATACATTGTTCAAAACCAAATACATCAAATTGTATCAAACATCCCAAAACATAAATAAAAGTTTTTCATTAAGATGGGTATCTAAGTCCACCCTAAATGAGTTTCTTCATGTCATCAACTAGCGACCTGCAACATGTATTAAAATTAATGATCAACATAAAGTTGGCGGGTATACAAGTTTGATGTCATAGCATAATTGTGAAAAGGATTGTGCTCATATCAAACATGATAGAATGTATATCCTGTTACTAACATACTACACAAGTGTAAGCTATATGTCAAACCAGAGTTTAACACAATCGTGATTACCAAACATCGTCGAAACAAAGATGGTGTAACATAGTTTATTTAACAATACCACTAGAATACAGGCGGGGTGTTAGTCCTATAGCGCTATAATTATTAAGGTAGGCTTGCAAAGTTAATGATCATAAAGACACGTGTAAACCTAGCATGCGAGATAACAAAAATAAAACAAGTCTTATGTAAATAACGGATAGAGTGTAATTTGTAACAAGTTTAATAGTGTTGCGTGTTTTTGTATAGTTGTACATGTTGCACCCAAAGTGAATAAAATTGAAATGGGATCTAGTGTACTCACGGTTTTGCGTAGTTCCACTAAACCGGGAGCCGAAGAGAGGAGGGTTGGTACACCGAGGTTAGCTTATAATGGGTAAAGAAAGGTGTGAGTATTCTGATGTGATAAAGGGTTTGGATCAGACTTTAAGATACAAAAAAGCACAAAACAAAACAAGTACTAGACCCTTCGTGCGAATGGAAATAGTCCCTTCGTGCGAACGGCATATTCCATTCGTGTGAATCGTCCAATTTGTGTGAGAATTTGTGCGTAAAATTTGATTGTACACTGATTTAACGTTGTACAGTAATAGTAATTGTCAAAGTAAGTGAAAATAGAAAATAAAATATCCAACCAGTCAAATAAGAACAACCCAGGCGTGTCATACCCAACATGGCAAATGTTGGAGGCGAGGTGGGGTTAGCTTATTTTATGACTAGCAAACTATTTGGTGTTCATTCGTATGGTACGTGAATGAGGTGGTGGAACTAGGTTGGAAAGCCAAGGCTCCCACAGTTCACACTTCGACATGACTCAGATTCCTTCATATTGAGGAGGGTGAATCTGATATGACTTCAACATTCACTGTACTGATGAACTTGAATCGACCAGAAAAGAAGTCGAAAACATAACATGTAAAACAGTCCCTTCGTATGAAGGGGACTGTCCATTCGCACGAAGGGAACTGCCATTCGTGTGAAGGGTGTAAAACCCGTCAAAATGACATTTTAATTCATTCACAACAGATCATGTCTTGATGAAAATTAACTGCAACATAAACCCACAACTATGAACTGAGTTATGAGCCTGATGGGTACCAGATTTAACCAAGTTTCGTAACAGAAAAATAAAACAAGATGCAAGAACAAGTTTTATATCAAAATTTGTAAATCTTAGTTAGAATCTCCTAAGTGGTGAGGTTTCATTATCAGTTTGCAAAGGAAAACGCGTGAAACCATCCAAGAGATGTATTCAAACAAGATGATTTGAATAAAACTTTAAAGGAATGAAACGAAATGGTAAGAACATAAAAGAAATGAAGAAATTATTACTGAAATGTTTTGTTCGCAAAAGAAAGTTTCAGAGCGTCTGGGAGAATCTTGGGCGACTGGGAAAGTGAAATGAATGGGGTTAGGCACTTATTTATAGGCTAAAAAGTGTGTTGGAGTGAATGGGTTTCAGGCGAAATCCTTTGTGCGACTGAGCTTTGAGCGAATTGGCCATTCGCACGAAGGGAGGAGGTCCCTTCGTGCGAAGGGTCTTTGTCCCTTTGCTCGAAGGTTCAAGTTTGATTAAGTCCGTATTTTAGCCGATTTTCGATGTAATAAGTGTAATTGTGTAATGTACAAGTATAAAGCAGGTGTAATGGTGTTTTAAACATTGATTTTGAGTATAAACATGTAAACAAGTCTAAAATGTATAACATAAATGTGAATAAAATACTCGAATTTCATTATGATCAATAGTCTTGGATTACAAAGAAATAGGATATAATACAAATACAAGTTTCTAAAAATAGAATTACAACAATACTTTCTAAATGAGGAAAGTACAGAAATATGAAGCGTTACACAGTCAGTGTCTCGGTTTCGGTTCTTATGTGACAAACTCTCAATGCTTATTACTATTGCATTGTGAGTTTCAGGGAGGATGTTAGCATAATAAAATAGTTTAGTTTAATTGTGGGCTTTGGCCCATTAGCTAGTAAGCTTGTAGCCCGGCCAATATAATGTTTATTTCTCTTTCATTTGTATGTATTATTTTCTAATGAATAAACCTTACTCACGTTTTCTCTATACATGTTTGTCTTTTAACACAAGGAACGACACATCTGTTTGATGCGAATTTTTGCCTCCCTTCAATCCTATTTCTGTTTCTAAGTTTTACATGTTACACAGGGACCCTTCTACTAAATACAATTAACATATAGACAATAAACATAAGACTTTTTGTTAGGAATCAAACAAGAACACAAACAAAGAAACTGTAAAAAGAAGAGACACGGACACAGTGGTTTAACGTTGCTTGGTCGGTGTGACATATGTCCATAGGCTACAACTAATACTCTTTTATTTGGATGCTCACAAAATTACAATGATAAGACCATTGTTTATTGTAGGTCTAGATTTCGATGTTAAACAATAATAACTTCTTGTTGTAAATGTGATAACGAGTGTAGAATCCAAGTTAAAGCACCAAACCAAGCAATACACAGAACAATACACAAAGATTTACTTAAAAGGTTTGCGTATATTGATTTCAACAGAGTTTCGATATGAATACAAAATGAAAAGCTCACAAACTCTCTATTCTAGACTACTATTTCCAAATGACAACATGTTGTATATATAGTCGATACACAACAGTCCCGAACGACATTGTCTAGGTCCAAAGAACATGCTGTATCATTTGGACTCTAGATCAAATGACAACAAATATTCCAAACAACAACTAATGTTGTTTGAAATGCATATGTCGTTTACACTATACAGACCAAGTCAAATGACAAAAGGATGTTGTTTGACTTTGGTCAGATACACAAAATCAAACATAAATCAACTTTAACATTTAAACGAAGACCGAAACATATAAATAATGATAAACCTCCTCAACTTTACATCAAACAATTAAGGCCAAACAGTTAGGAGTGTTGGGTTTAATCGGGTTTGGTTCGCGGGTCACATGGGTCGGTGCGTTATCGAGTCACGGTTCAAATGGTTATTTGTTTACGGGTAACGCGAGTCGTAGGTCACGGGCTCAATTCGGGTCAGATGGTTACGGGTCAAACGTGCAAGTGGTTTAGTAGTAGTAAATGGGTCAATTAAAATCCATGGGTTTAGTTAATTAGTTTCTGCACATTTGATTTAGAAGAGTGGGTGGAGAGGTTTGACTGAATCTGTAGCAAGTATACGTTGCATTTTGTTTGAGTAGGAGATTGGGTCATTAGAGTTACTGACTTTTAGGAGAGAATATTAGTTTATTCTGTTTTTTTTTATTCGCATGTATGTATGGCTATTTAAATCTTTTTTGTTTAATAAATTGATGAACCCATTTTTCACCTTCTGCAAATTTCTTCACATAAATTACATACATACGAGAGTGAGTTTGAGTGTGTATTTTAGTGGGGCCTGAACCAACATTTGGTATCAGAGCCTAGGGCTCGAGAAGATCGGAGGAAGCCTCCGCCGCCGGCGGGTGTGTCGGTCGGTGGAGGGCAGGCGTAAAAGGTGTTGTTTCGGGGTTGATTAACAGCAGAAGACGGGGGTGTTATGGTGTTTTCGGTAGGCCGTTGTTGTGGTAGACGTACCATTATGACGACGGGGGTACCGGTGATAAACACTTGTTTTCCGGGGCTGTTAATAGTGATCAAAAGAAGGTTCAAGGCTGTTCGGATGTTAGTTGCGGGTTTGCGCAGCTGTTATACAACGGTGACAACAGCATAATGTTTTGCGGAAGCCTTGATCAACTGGTTTCGTGATAAGAGGAGACCAGCGTGGTTCGTGAAAAGCGGGCAGAAGGGATCCGTCAAAGCAGGTGGCTTTGGATTCGTCTCGTTTGGCAAGGTGAGAAAACGGAAGAAGCGGGTAGCTTGTTTTCTTTGTTGGTAGAGAGGCCTCTTGAACAAAGGTGATCGGAAAAAGGTACGTAAAGAATGGAGAAAACACGGTGACATTATGGCGTTGGAGTTCAATCGGGTGGCTTTGGATGTGACCGGGGAGAGGTCGTTGATCCGTGATAAGTCGTGATGTTAGTGAACGGTTCCAACGGGATGCCATGTGACATGTTACAAGCGTGGTCGGTTTGAATCGGGTTGAACTGAGTTGACTTTGGGCGTGACCGGTAGTGGTCGGGGTGTCCGGTAAAATTCGTGATGGTTTGAAACCGAGGTGATTCGGTGCTGCGGTGATGACGTAAACAAACACCGATTAAGGGGGTTATTGTTGGGTTTAATCGGGTTTGGTTCGTGGGTCACATGGGTCGGTGCGTTATCGAGTCACGGTTCAAATGGTTATTTGTTTACGGGTAACGCGAGTAGTAGGTCGCGGGTTCAATTCGGGTCAGATGGTTACGGGTCAAACGTGCAAGTGGTTTAGTAGTAGTAAATGGGTCAATTAAAATCCATGGGTTTAGTGAATTTGTTTCTGCACATTTGATTTAGAAGAGTGGGTGGAGAGGTTTGACCGAATCTATAGCAAGTATACATTGCATTTTGTTTGAGTAGAAGATTGGGTCATTAGAGTTACTGACTTTTAGGAGAGAATATTAGTTTATTCTGTTTTTTATTCGCATGTATGTGTGGCTATTTAAAGCTTTTTTGTTTAATGAATTGATGAACCCATTTTTCACCTTCTGCAAATTTCTTCCCATAAATTACATACATACGAGAGTGAGTTTGAGTGTGTATTTTAGTGGGGCCTGAACCAACAAGGAGGTGTACACTCTTGTTCATCATCATCATTGTTGTTGTTATTCATGCACGAACGAACCCCAATCTTCAAGGATGACCTCTAAAGGAGTTCTGTTACCTCCTTTTCACTTATTTAACTTTAAATATTAACAATATATTGGCCTAATCCTTATTTGAAAAGTCGTTAAGTATTAAATTTATTAAAGTTACACATTTATTTAAGTTTCACATCAGAAAAGGAGTCTTCTTTGATTGACTTACATGAAAAAGAAATGAAAACGATAACAGTATATTTTTTTGTGGCAAGTAGATACTTGCAGCTATGCAAGGACTAGTTAGCTCACAAAGAAAAAGTATCACGGGGCCAGCCCAGGGGCCATTTTATTCTGTAGTTCAATTGTGCAGCATTCGCTGGAATTGCAGCACACCATGCAAGCTGTATTCTAGCTGTTTATTATTGTTTCCGTTATTTCCAGTGTCTGCTTAGCAAGATGATTTTTGTAGCAGCTCATAAATTTCGCTATGAATTCTGGAAAAACACAAAAAGTCATATGTTATACATGTAAAAGACCAAAAAAGCACAAGCTTTGATCGTATTTGTAACAAGTTTTATAAAAAAGGAAAAATATTGGAGGAACTGGACAACTGGTTTAGTTACTCATGTCACCGGTTACTATGGATGTCACATTGATAAATGAGTGCTACCTGTTGGACTATTAATATTGGCACTAAGAATACTTTAATATATAAATACGTAGCGTATTATGTGTGTGACAATTAATATAATTATGAGTTAATATAAGTATGGGGTCATTAGTGTGTTGTGTCGTTTAAGTTGGCAGTTATGCTTAAAGTCAAAGGGATGTGTCCCTTAAACACACCAGTTCATATGGTATAAATAGGGAAAACATATTCAGTTGTATTAAAGTCAAAGGGATGTGTCCCTTAAACACACCAGTTCATATGGTATAAATAGGGAAAACATATTCAGTTGTAATTTGGTTACTGACAGTTATTATTCCCTCTCTTTTATGCCGGAAATTCAGACGGGTAATGGCGAAGGGTTGCCGGGATCCGATTCCGGTCAGATGGAAGATGAAAGGGTTCAACCCTTGCATGTTCTGCATGGGGAAAATGAAGAGTTGTCTGGGGACATGGATTTTGCGGCACATGGTGAGAAGACCCCTAGGAGTAATAATGATGGTGCAGCCTTAGGAAGTGGGGGCCATGTGTACGACCAGGTCTGGTCTTTTAATATTGTAGTTAATTCAGGGGTGGGCCAAGGCCCAGTAACGAAGTCGAGAAAACGGGCCTGACATAATAGAAGCCCAGCGCAGGATGGTCTAAACGAGGATTGGGCTTGGTTTGATAGGGCGACCTCGATCTAGCAAGGTGAAAAATCGTTGAACCTAAATGTTTCTGCGTCTACGGGGTCAGGGGAAGCTGAAGTTGGAGAGATGGCTGGGGATTCGCCAAACAAGAGTGAGAGAGTGCCAGATAGCTTCATAAATGTACATGATGCGGACTCCAATCAGGATGACATCAATCCGGATGCTATTCGGGTCGATATGGTTGGTCAGGATGGGAAACTGGGTCAAGGTTCTCAGCAGCCGGTGATTCCGCCTAACATTCCAGTAGAGTTGTCTGCTTGCACCAAGGCTGAGGAGACAATCAACGTAGGAATTTCTCTGGGTTTTCAGGTTCAAAACTTTCAGAACCAGGTGAGAGTTCTGATTGATGGTGAACGCGGTCAGGGGGTATCTCTATGAATTGTCTCGTGGTAAACTTACGGGGAGTGAAAGACTCCAGAAAGACTGATTGGATTAGGGGTTTGAAGACTTCTCAAGGGGCACATTTTCTAGCAATCCAAGAGACGAAGTTGTCAGGTACCTTTGATTTCTTTGTGAAACAGTTTTGGGGAAGAACTGTTATGGAATATGAATTTGTGGAGGCGGTTGGGAGGTCCGAGGGGCTTTTATCAATATGGAACCCGACTGTGTTTTGTAGGGGGGGGGGGGATATTGCACGGTCCTCCCAACCGCTGGAGTGATCCCACTCCACAAGCTAGCTTAGCCCCATAGCTGCCTGGCGGTTACTACCCACCGGAGCGAACACCCTGGAGTACTTGCGCCTGCCAGGATTCGAACCGGAGTCCTCTGGGAAGAGGTGGGTGAGGCTGGCCACTGGGACACCCCAAGTGGTTATAAGATTGGGTTTATGAAACATAGACGGTTTTTGGTAGTTTCAGGGACCTTAGTGATGACGGGTGAAACCATTAATACGGTAAATGTTTATGCGTTAAACGACCCGGTAGAAAGGAGGTCTTTGTGGGCTGAATTATTAATGGTTAAAGCCTCAATTCCAGGTATGTGGGTTTTTATGGGGGATTTTAATGATGTAAGAGATCCCGCTGAAAGAGTTAATTCTGAGTTCGTGGCTCAAAATGCAGGATATTTTAATCAATTCATTGCTAATGCGGATTTAATGGAATATAACATGGGCGGAAGAAAGTTTACATATCATTCGGATAATGGGGTTAAGTTGAGTAAATTGGACCGTTTTTTGGTGTGTCGGGGGTTCATGAACACTTGGCCGTCGGCGTCCGTCATAGCATTATCTAATGTTGTTTCGGATCACTGCCCCATCTTTCTATCCACGATTCCTACGGACTTCGGACTGTGTCCAACTAGGATTTTTAACTCATGGTTAGAATTTCCGGGGGTGATGGAGTATGTGGGGAGTTTATGTGCATGGTTTCGCTTTAATGGTCCGGCCGATTTGGCGTTGGATACTAAGCTTAAGTGGTTAAAGTTTCGTTTAAAGGAGTGGGTTGTAAAATATAAGGCGACTAGGGATGGGGTGTATGTGGCCAAGGTAGAGAGGCTTGAATTCTTGGAACTAGAAGCGGAATCTAGAGATTTATCGCCTACTGAACTAGAGGAGCGGGCTGAATGTAAAAGAGTTATTATGGAGACAGACAAGACGAAACTCATGGATATTAAGCAAACCTCTAGGGTGCGGTGGGCGACGGAGGGGGATGAAAATTCTGCTTTTTTCCATAATGCGGTTAAAGCTAACTCTAGCTATAATCGCATAAATGGGCTTCATATAGATGGTGTGTTGGTAACTTCGCTGACTTTAATAAAGGATCGGGTCTTCGATTTCTTCTTTGAAAAGTTTCAAGAGCCTTTAAATGTGAGGCCGCTTTTGGTGTATCCCAACCTCCATTCACTTTCGAACTTGGAAGTGGATTCCTTAATAGTGCAGTTCTCAATTATGGAAATAAAGCAAGCGGTTTGGGAGTGTGAAGGGGATAAGGCACCGGGTCCGGACGGTATAAATTTTAATTTTATTAAAAAAAGTTGGGATTATTTGCAAGATGACTTTGTAAAGCTCTTTGAAGAATTCTATTGGAAGGGGTCATTAAGCAACGGGTGTACGTCTTCCTTCATTGCTTTGATTCCCAAAAAAAGAGACCCAGGAGATCTGGGTGAGTATAGACCGATTAGTTTGATTGGGTGTATCAATAAAGTGGTCTCAAAAGTGTTGGTGAATAGATTAAAATCAGTTATTCATGGTTTGATTTCGTAGGAGCAATCGGGCTTTCTAGCCAATAGAAGTATCCTTGACGGCCCGTTGATTTTGAACGAAATAATTCCATCGTTGAGGCATAGTAGAAAGAAGGGTTTGATTTTTAAAGTAGATATTGAAATGGCGTATGATTCGGTAAGTTGGAGTTTTCTAAATTCTATCTTGACACAAATGAATTTTCCTTTGAAGTGGAGGACATGGATTATGGCAATAGTGACAACCGCTAGGGCCTCGGTTCAAGCAAATGGCTCCCCGACCCAAGAATTTACTTGTTTTAGGGGTTTGAGGCAAGGAGATCCTTTGTATCCCTTTTTGTTTATCTTGGCAATGGAGGCTTTAACGGGGGTGATGAAAAAGGCATGCACCATTGGTTTGTTCGAGGGTATTACGGCTCCTTTACATGGCCCGGCGCTTTCTCATTTCTTATACGCGGATGATGTAATTTTTTAGGGGAATGGTCACTTCAAAATACTAAAAATTTGAATCGCATTTTGAGATGCTTTTATCTTGCATCCGGTCTAAGAGTAAATCTTGCCAAAAGTTGCATTTTTGGGGTTGGGGTTGTTAATGCACAAGTGCAAGCAATGGCAAACATTTTAAGATGTAAAGTCAGGACCTTTCCGTTCAAACATTTGGGATTACAAGTTGGAGCCAACATGAACTTGGCTAAGCATTGGGATCCGGTTGTTAGTACGTTAAAAAAAAGACTTGCACTATGGAAAGCGTCCTCTTTATCGTTTGGAGGTCGGGTTACTTTGGTAAGATCGGTGTTAAGTGCTCTTCCAACATATTATTTTTCTTTCTATTAGGCCCCAATCCAGGTTATAAATAGCTTGGAGAGGTTGCGTAGAGAGTTCTTGTGGGGTGTAACTCCGGAACATGCTAAGATGAAGTGGGTCGCATGGAAGAACACTATGGCTCCAAAAGACTACGGGGGTTTGGGGTTTGGGTCGTTACGGGCTGCAAATATTTCGATGTTGGCAAAATGGTGGTGGAAGTTTAAGGCGGACAAAAACGGGTTGTGGCGAAAGGTGATTTGGAGCCTTCACCATAACTCAAGAAATTGGCGCTTTATTCCGGTTAAGTTGTCCGTTCCGGGTCCGTGGAAACAAGTGGTAAACATATCTAAAGACTTGGTTGAATTAGGTATGGATTTATCGACCTTATTCCACAGGTGTCCGGGTCGGGATAAAAAGATTGTTTGTTGGAAAGAAGTCTGGCTGGGTGATGGGCCACTATGCAGCAAATACCCTAATATTTTCTTATTGGAGAGACAAAAGAGGGCTATAATAGACGACCGGGTTGCGCTCGTGAATGGCGGGGTGGTTCCTAAATTCGATTGGTCTAGACAACCGGCGACTCAAGTGGAAATTTCTGAACTGAGCAACCTAATCACAGCACTATGCTCTTTTAATTTTGGTAATGGCAGTGATACATGGGAATGGAAAGGAGATGTGTCTCAAAGATTTACGATTCGAAGTATAAGAGGCTTGATCGAGAGGGCGATGTTTACGAACAGTGGCATTGATTTTGTTTGGAATAGTTGGGTGCCTCTAAAAGTTAATTTCCTAGCGTGGCGAGTTACTTTGGATAAACTTCCTACATCAATGGATCTGAAAAGAAGAAACGTACCTGTTCAAGTGGTGGAATGCAAGTTTTGTCATGAAGAGAATGAGACGGCAACGCATTTATTTATTTCGTGTAACTTTTCACAGCAGGTTTGGGAGTTTGTAGCAGCATGGGTGTGTCTTTTAATTCGACCACTATTTGCGCTTGAATTAAAATACTTGGTTGTGATGCAAAATCGTTTTAACGGGTCAGCACTTTGGGTTTTGTGGAAGAATCGGAATGACGTCACTTTCAACAATAAGCAAGCAAATGTGGCGAGAATTAAGGAAGAGATTAGAACATACGGCTTTCTTTGGGTCAAGAATAGGGCCAAATGTAATGATCTATCGTGGGAAGACTAGTGTAATTTTGATTTGAGGTGTATGGGGGTTTAATGTATGTACTGTTGGTGTATTTTGTCGGTTGAACGGTTGTTGACCGGCGTTTTTATCAATAAAAGTTTAGTTGGCCTTTCAAAAAAAAAAAAACCAACACTACCTTTCTTTTTGAACAAAAATGGGTGTTCATCTGATACTAACCCAAGTAATTTGAGTTCTACTAACCCAAGCCGTATGGTCCCTGCTACTCTTTAGTTTAGGAACCCACAGTTGGACCTAGGGCCTAATTAACAATTAGATCTAATTAGGAGACGGAGGAAGTGACCAATGATTGCAAGAAGTGGAGGAAAACCGTGCCCACTAGTTTATTAGTTTAAGTATCATGTTTTTGGGTTATTTTGTTTTTGTCAATGTTTTTATTATCACATTAGGGTTCTTACTTTAAATTTGGAGATCAAGCCTATTTCGAATTTGGCTAATGTAATCATTCTTTAAGTAATCAAAGTTTTCAATTTCTAGATTTTATTCCATTGCTGCGAAAATTAGCCATGGTTGCAGTTCTGGTGACAGCAGTGATAACCCACGAGATGCGATTACAACATAGTTGGCTGTGATTGCTGCAAAATTGGAGTCGAGATGGAGTCCTGGAAGGATGGCATGGCAGCCCTTAAAGCAAAAGACGATTTCGGGGAAAGTTAATATGATGAAGGGGTTGTTTGTTTACCTCTTAATGGTTCAGACCTCTTACTGGTTCAGCACTTAATGGTTCAGACTGTTTGTTTCACGAACAGATATCTGAATGGTTCAGACATTTGCCTCTGAATGGTTAAGATTTATACAGAGTCTGAATGGTTAAGACCTTTAATTTGAATTGGTCAGACATTTGCCTAACGGTTAAGCATTATACATGCTCTCAATGGTTCAGACCTCTTACTGGTTCAGCGCTTAACGGTTGAGACATCTTATTGGTTCAGCACTTAACCATTCAGATGTTGCCAAACAGCCCCGAAGACAAAAGCTCTTGGAGGTCTTGTCATCAATTCTAATAGTACAACAAAATTGATTTCCCAAATTTGAGTGGAGGAGATCCTCGAGGCAGGGCTCTCAAAGTTGAAAAATACTTTCGGTATTATAACGTTACCGATGATGAAAAAGTGGATGTAGCACCTATGTAGCCATGTATCTGGAAGGGGATGCCCTTGATCTTTTCTCATGGTTATCCACTTATCAAGCAATTTACTTATAGAAGGATCCTGTTCTCACGCTACAGAAAATTTTTGGCACTGCAGAATTCCAAAATCCCAATGAAAATGGGTGCAACATCAAGCAAATGAGATCGGTCCAAGAATATAAGTAGGAGTGAGCTAAACGCTAATCCCATGTTTCAAAATGGCCGGACCATTGTTTGTTGGGAGTTTTCCTAAACAACCTCAAAGAAGAGTTAAAAGCTGATGTGAGAATCCACAAAGCCTGAACCATCTATAATGCCATGATGTTGCCCAGAATCTTCTTAATGAACAATGAATATCACAATGAACGAATAAACATAAACTAACCTTGATTTTTGAATGAATACAAACTGTGAATGTATGTACAAGTATATTTACAATTGAAATATCTAACCCTGTTTATAGTTTCTAATGGATGCGAGTGAACAGACGCGTCTCTTCACGAACGGGTGTGTCTCTAGAATATGTGGATGTGATTAAACGTGAATAGGTGCGTCTCTAGGATCCAATAGTCGTGTCCCTTCTCTTTGTGTGGCTGCCGAATTCAAGAGGTGTATCTCCAAGGGGTTTCGCAACCCTTGGGGTGGTAGTTATAAAGTTCTGTTTTGTCAACTTTGGTCCCCATACTTTGTAACCGCCATATAACTACCTTTTAACCGCCATATAACTACCTTTTAACTAATTATATAATGAACCCTCTACTTTTGACCCACATGGATGAAGGAATTATATATCAATATCCCCCCCCCCCTAATTTCTTAATCCATGCCTTCAACATCTTCATGCTTTAGCATCTTCATTCTTCAAGAGAATGAAGTCTTCATCTTCCATTTGATCTTTTTTACTTGCACCATGATCTTTCTCTGTGTCTTGATTGCCATCATGTGCTTCTCTATCTTTATCATGACCTTGTTGTAGAAGATCCTTGCAGTCTTCTTTAATTGCCATTAGGAGAGTTGGTTCCTCGTCTTCTTGCACGAGATTTGATTCCTCTCCTCTTTGGTTTGATTCAGGACAATCTGAGGCATAATAACCAAACTTTTGGTAATTGTAGCATTTTACCTTGCTTAAATTTTTCCAAACTTCTTTTGGTTGCTTCTATTTTTGTAAGCATTCTCTGATGCATTCTCTTCCCTCCTTTGTTCTGTATAGTTATCATGTGAAGAATCTTCGTCATCTTCTTCTTGTCTGAACTTTCCATTACGCCACTTGCCTTGTGATGAATTGAACCTTCCTTGTCCATTGTTCCCAAAACGCCTTCCACGACGATAGTTCTTGTCGCGTCGCGTATACATAAGTTTCTCTTGATTATATACCGGGTTTTCATCCACCAAACTGGTCCGTTCTTCATAGGCTTTCAACCTTCCAATTGTCTCATCTAGCGTCGTTGTTTCTAGATCGGCGAATTGTTCAATGGTTGCAACAATTTGAACGAACCTTCTTGGTACAGAACTTAGAAGTTTCCGTACTAAAGTCGGTTGATCAAAAGTTGATCCAAGACTAGTTGCCCTCGTGACAATACTATTTAGTCTTGCAGTGAACGAATCGATAGTGTCTTCCTCCTTCATTTTTAACATCTCAAACTCTGTTTTGAGTGTTTGAAGACGTGCCTTCTGCACTCGATCTGCACCGACGTGCCTAGTCTTTAATGCATCCCAAATTTCTTTTGCACTCTTGCAACTTGCAACTTGTATTATCATATCTTCTGGTAGTGCTTGATATAAATAAGCGGTCGCCATCATATCCTTCTTTTCATTCGCTTGCGTATTTTCTTTTGGTTCTATCATTTCCCATAATCCGTTTGCCCTCAAAATGGTTTTTATACGGATTGCCCATACCGTATAGTTTGTAGACTTTAAGATAGGACACTGAAACTGGGAGAACGAACTACCATCTTTAATCACTACCGTGTTTGACTGAGAGGCTCCTCCTGAATCCGCCATAATATCTTTTCCAACAATTTTCACTTTCTAAACTTTAGTTTTCTCCTAAAACCGAAGTCTATGATTCCAAAAATTCACACTAACTTTCTAACGTGGAATCAAACCAATTTCTAAACCTTATATAAATTCCAGAAAAATAGAACGTAGAACCTGGAATTTGTGAACCGACCGACTTCTCTTATCGTGATTCTCCGCACGGTTTTCTGACTTTTCTTAACAACCCTCTTGGCTGTGTTTTTTTCTTCTTCCTGCTTGATTCGCGACTCTCTAAACACAAACCAAAAATCAGCCCCAAACCCGCTTGATTTGCGACTAAACTTCTCAACCGAACACCCTCTTGATGCTTTGATATCACAAAACTTCTCAGATTTTGTGTCTTTTGCAAATTTCAAACAACCCAAACTTCTCAGATTTGTGATTGCTTCTTCAAACTGGAATACAAATTTCTCAGATTTGCTTCCGTCTTCTTAACTCGAACCGTAGCCTCTTGCCGTGATTTGAATTAACAAAAAAACTCAGAATCCAAACACCCTCAGTGATGATCAGATCAAAAATCGAACACCCTCCTGATGACCGATTAACGAACGAACAACAATCGTACCCGCTTGATGCGATTGGTGTTAAAACTTAACAAGAACAACCCAATCAACGCCTCCTGTGTGATCAGAATTGTTAGGGAATTCAACCACCCGCCTGATGATTGTCTTCCCGAAACGAATTTGAGCCCTAGGCTCTGATGCCACTGTTTCCCAGAATCTTCTTAATGAACAATGAATATCACAATGAATGAATAAACATAAACTAACCTTGATTTCTGAATGAATACAAACTGTGAATGTATGTACAAGTATATTTACAATTGAAATATCTAACCCTATTTATAGTTTCTAATGGATGCGAGTGAACAGACGCGTCTCTTCACGAACGGGTGTGTCTCTAGAATATGTGGATGTGATTAAACGTGAATATGTGTGTAAGGACTTGCAAAAATGTCCATAAACAACCCATAAGTAAAAACCCGGACCCTTGAAACCCTAATGTGCATAAAAAACCAAGAAAACATGAAATTTGGTCCTCAGGCGGGCCGCGTAAATGTTAAGCGTAGACTTACGCGGGCCGCGTCAACTTGAAGTTTGACCGGATAAGCATCCAGACCACGTGTCATCCACGTGGCGACCCTACTCGTGACCCATCAGACCTACACGTAGACTAGGTGGCCACGTGGGCCGCGTAAGAGTTAAGCATGGGTTTACGCGGGCCGCGTAAAACCCAATTTCAGGCTATAAATAGCCTGTGCATGGGGCTTTCATACTGTGTCAAAAATTTTGATCAAAAACCAAGTTTGCTGCTCCAAATCATGATTTCAATTAGTAAACGCTGCTACAACTATAGGGTATTAACTCGATCGCTGCTACGATTCAATGTCCGATCGATTTAAACCAATCCGATGGATGTTTAAGTGCGGCTCAAACTCGGGCTATACTTTGCCATTCGTCGTGAATTCGATGGATGTTTAAGTATTGCACTTTGTCATTCGTCGGGAGGGTTTTAATCTCGTGAGTTATCGTAAATGTTGTATTAAGTTACTGGCCTAGTTTCGTATGCATTGATGTTTAAATTAGGTTATCAGGCTAATCAGTAGGCTAAACTCTGCCTGTCTAAACTTGCAATGTGAGTCATTCTCTTTTTCTTAAAAATATTTTACAATACCTTAAATTATTTTCCAGTTATAATTACAAGGATTGAGTCTTGGTTATCTTGAATCACTGGCAAGTGGGGTATTGTGCACATTACTAATTTCTCACGGTTAGGTTCATCAACCTAACAGTGATAATCATCACTACTTGGGTGAAAGGAACCAATAGTGGTATGACCATCGTCACAAAGCTGTGACACAGCGCCATATAAAAATAAGATAGAAGCCATTGTAATCGCTCTTATGCTGTAATTCATAACTAATGTGTCGTTTTGTTTAACCTGAATGACTCGCCAGTATTTCCCCGCTGATAAAATATTTTTAAAACATGTTTCAGGCGACCTACTGTGAATCAAGGAACTTGCTACGGAGCACTAACAAGCTTGAAGTGGTGGCTCGGTTAAATAAATAAACATGTTTTGTAAAACAAGGAATTTCCTCGTGAAATTCCTCTATTGTAAATTACGGGGTGTGTCCCAATTTATGGAATGAAATAAGTGGGCATTTTCAAGTTTAAAAGATCCTGTTAAAACTTTCGCTGTCAACTCAAATATTAAATACCACGGGTTTCTGTCTCGCGGCTCCTGTACCGGGTCAAACCGGGACGGGGGACGTGACAGAAAAAGGAGGGATCAGAGCCACTGGTTTAAGCCAATTAAGTATTTAGAAATACTTAATTTTTCTGATTACCATTCTGTGATTATGTGAAAATTTAATTTACAAAATTTTAACCTAAAATTTTGTGTGTTTCTTCATATATGCTAACATCATGAATGAGTTGTCTGAAGCTCTTCAGAATATCACTATCCATTCTGCTGATATGGAAGTTTCCGAGGACTTTTCCAGTTACTTGGCCGACACTGAGGAACCTATGGAATTCCAAGCCCAACCCCAGGAGAAACCCAAACCGAAAAAGAAAAGGAGATTTGTGGACTGGAGACGTGTGCGTAGGAAGAAACCAACGACACGGAAAATTATAAAGACTGAGGATCCAAATGATAAAGGCAAAGGAAAGGAGATCGGGGAAAGTTCAGGGCAAGCCCAGGAAATGCCATCATGGGAGGAGCTGGATCATAAACTGGCACTTAGTGACCTCATCGAACTTGCCGATGAAAACCTCTTCAATTACCCAGCAGAAGCACAACTTCCAGTCGACCTGGAACCTGCTATCCCAGATCCTATTATCCACCCCCGACCTCTACCAGAAGAGCTGGAAGAATGGTGGACCACTGACTGGCAATTTCAGAATCTCTTAAATAACCCTAATACCTTTTTCCCCCAATTTGATCCTGAGCCTCCACTACAACCCCCTATGAGCACAGAAAACTTGGTTGAACTCCGCCACTATGGCGAGGAGTTGGTGGACGCAGGAAATAGAATCCAGGAAGTGGGGGAGAGGATATCCTGGAAGTACGACGAGATGGAACGTCGTTTCTGAAATGCCAGCTGATGAGGAGCGTATGTGGTTGTGGGAATGTGTGTTTAATAATAAAATAATAATAAATAATAAAAATATAATCATGTAAAATAACTAAAAATAAAACTTTTGTAAAATAACTGGTGTGTACGGATGCCTACTAATATATAAAAATATCGACGTCGCGAAGTCGACAATTTTGGCTATACGTGTTAACTTGATTATGTGTGATTGTTTTATTATGTTTGGTTGTTATTCATTTTGTGCTAATAAGTTATATATATTAATTACCAGATGGAACACGCTGGTAACGAACCAGTTAACGAAGTTAACCAATCTGAGCAAAACCATGAAGATCAATTTCTGAATAGGCAAGATATAGAGAATATCGTTGCTCAAGGAATAGCCAATGCTATTCCAGCAATCCTTGCTGCTGCTCGAAATCCAGATGAACCTCAACCAATTGTCCCCAGCAAACGTACTCACGGCGACAATTTCAGTAATAGTGTAAATGGAGGCGGCAACATTAATAATAATAATAATAATAATAATAATAATAATAATAATAATGATGATGTGGTGCAAGCCCTATTCCTTAAAAGAATGAAAGCTGCAACGCCTGGTTGCACTTACAAGGAATTTCTTGCCTGTAAACCAATCGAATTTGCGGGCAACGAAGGGGCGACTGCTGCACTGCGTTGGTTAGAGAAAACTGAAGCGGTAATTAAAATAAGTAAATGCGCCGAGGAGGACAAGGTCATGTACGCGTCGAATCTTTTTAAAGAAGGGGCACTAGAATGGTGGAATACGATACTACAAGCCAAGGGAAGTGATGTGGCCTATGCCATGAATTGGGCAGAATTTAAGAGTTTAGTAGAAAGAAAATTCTGTCCCGAATATGAAAAGGAACAAATGACAAATAAATTCCTGAACCACCGGATGGTGGATGTTGATTGTAGAGGGTATACTTCGACCTTCTTCGAATATGCTAGAATTGTACCTACCTTGGCTTCGCCAGAACCGGTACTTATTTCTCACTACATTTGGGGTTTAATTGGCGAAATCCGTGATATCGTTAAAGTTGCGAGACCTCGCACAATTGACGATGCTGTGGAACTAGCCAATACCCTAACCGACAGACTGGTACGCACTCGCGAAGAAAACTGGAAGAAGGAAGTAGCCCAAAAGATTACCCAAGGATTTCGGGTGGGTAATAGTAGTAATTTCAAGAAAAAGGGAACAAGGCAATCTTCCACTGCTCCATTTTGCAGTACTTGTAAAAGAAAGCATTTTAGAAGATGCAAAGGGTATTGCAATTTCTGCAAAATTCCAGGGCATCAAGAAGAAGACTGTAGAAGGAAGAAATTCACAATCTGCTTCAACTGTGGAGAAGCTGGACATTTTAGACCAGACTGCCCCAAATTGGTCAAACCAGCTGACAACAAAGCCAAACCTGCAGAAGGAACTACCAAAAAGAACGCAAGAGCCTTCCAACTGACTACCCAGGAAGCAGAACTAATCCCTGATGTGATAGCTGGTACGTTCCTAGTTCACAATGTTTATGCGAAAGTATTATTTGACTCTGGTGCAAACCAAAGTTTTATAAATACTTCATTCTGCCAAGCTCTTAACCTACCCTTAACCAACCATAGACAAGTTTTTACGGTAGAAACGGCAGATGGTAACTCTGTTCACATAGATAAGGTGTTGCAAGAAGGAAAAATAGAACTCGTAGGCCATAAATTTTCTGCAAACCTGTTACCTATGAATTTAGCTGGATTCGATGTTGTGTTAGGAATGGATTGGTTGGTAGCCAACCATGCTCAAATTCTCTGTGATAAGAATTCTATAGAAATTCATACACCCACCGGAGAAGTAGTGGTGATTACAGGAGATAAGCCACGTAAGCCAATGAAATTCATATCAGAAATGAAAATGGCTAGTTATTCAAGAAAACAAGGACTAGTGTATATGATTTTGGTAATCGTTAACACTAAAGGTAAGGAACTTAAGGAAATTCCAGTAGTATCAGAATACCCGGATGTATTCCCAGAAGAGCTACCTGGATTGCTACCCGATAGAGAAGTAGAATTTAGAATTCATCTAATTCCTGGAACTACACCAATAGCTAAGGCACCTTATCGATTAGCACCCACCGAAATGCTAGAATTGAAAAAGTAATTAGATGAATTGCTCAGCAAAGGATTCATACAACCCAGTTCATCCCCGTGGGGAGCACCAGTGTTGTTTGTAAAGAAGAAAGATGGTTCGATGCGAATGTGTATCGATTATAGGGAATTAAATAAGGTTACAATTAAGAATCGATACCCATTGCCTAGAATTGATGATCTTTTCGATCAACTACAAGGAGCTATATATTTTTCTAAGATAGATTTACGCTCCGGATACCATCAGTTGAAGGTACAGGGAGAAGACATACCTAAAACTGCCTTCAGAACTAGGTATGGTCATTACGAGTTTACAGTCATGCCCTTTGGACTAACAAATGCTCCTGCAGCATTTATGGACATGATGAATAGGATTTGTAAACCGTACTTGGATAAATTTGTAATTGTCTTTATCGACGATATACTTATTTAATCCAAAAGTCAGGATGAGCATTATGAGCACTTGCATGCACTCTTAACCTTGTTAAGAAAAGAGAAACTTTATGCCAAATTCTCAAAGTGTGAATTTTGGCTACAGGAGGTGGAATTTTTAGGACACATGGTGAATCACGAAGGTATTCACGTAGATCCCTCCAAAATAGAAGCGATCACCAAATGGAAGGTCCCGCAATCAGCGATGGAAGTTAGAAGTTTTATAGGATTAGCCGGATACTATAGACGGTTTATTAAGGATTTTTTCCAAAATAGCTGTGCCATTAACTAAGTTAACATGTAAAGCAGTAAAGTTTGACTGGGGACCTAGGCAGGAAGAGGCTTTTAAGATTTTAAAGCAAAGGTTAACAAACACCCCAATTCTTGCCTTACCAGAAGGAACGGAAGATTTTGAAGTTTATTGTGATGCTTCTAAGCTAGGATTAGGATGTGTGCTCATGCAACGCAAAAAGGTAATTGCGTATGCCTCAAGGCAATTGAAAAAGCACGAGGAAAACTATACGAATCACGACTTAGAATTAGGAGCAATAATTTTTTCCCTTAAGATTTGGAGACACTATCTGTATGGCAGTAAGTTTACAGTCTATACAGATCATAAGAGTTTAAGATACATATTTCGGCAAAAAGAATTAAACATGAGGCAAAGAAGATGGATGGAAATTCTAAGTGACTACGACTGTGATATTCAATATCACGAAGGAAAAGCAAAGGTAGTTGCAGATGCCTTAAGTCGTAAGTATCATGAAAAGCAAAAGCGAGTTCGTGCTCTTAGATTAAGTTTACAATTAGACTTAATGGAACAACTGAAGAATGTTCAAGAAACAGCAATCAAGGACGATGCTGAAGGAATGAAAGGACGAATAAAGGAATTAGAACTAGGCATTGATGGAATTTGGAGATTCCACAAGAAAAGAATTTAGGTACCTAAACAGGGAAAGTTAAGAAATAAGATTTTAGAGGAAGCCCATAAATCTAGGTATACCATGCATCCTGGTAATAATAAGATGTACCAAGATTTAAGGAATAACTTCTGGTGGATAGGAATGAAAAAGGATATAGCCAGATATGTATCTAAGTGTCTAACGTGTTCACAAGTTAAGGCAGAACATCAGAAACCTTCAGGCTTACTCCAACAATTAGAAATGCATGTATGGAAATGGGAGCTCATAACAATGGATTTTGTTACTAAGTTGCCCAAAAACAGAAACGGTAATGACGCGATTTGGGTAATTGTGGATCAATTAACCAAATCAGCTCATTTTCTACCCATGAAAGAAACCTTTAGCATGGAAAGGTTAGCCAAGTTGTACGTAGACGAGGTAGTATCCTTACATGGGGTTCCACTCTCCATTGTATCGGATAGAGACAGTCGTTACACTTCACGCTTCTGGACAAGTTTCCAAGAAGCAATGGGGACCCGACTAAATTTAAGTACAGCTTACCATCCCCAGACAGACGGACAAAGTGAAAGGACGATCCAAACCCTGGAAGACATGCTTAGAGCATGTGTGATAGATTTTGGAGGAAACTGGGATAACCATTTACCTTTAATTGAATTCTCCTATAACAATAGTTACCATTCAAGCATTGAAGCTGCCCCGTTCGAAGCACTGTATGGACGAAAGTGTAGAACTCCAGTTTGTTGGGCAGAAATAGAAGAAAGTCAATTATCAGGTCCCGAGATCGTGCAAGAAACCACCGACAAGATCACTCAAATCAAGGAAAGACTAAAAACGGCTCGAGATCGCCAGAAGAGTTATGCAGACAATCGACGCAAGCCACTAAAATTTCAAGTGGGAGACAAGGTACTCTTGAAAGTTTCTCCTTGGAAAGGAGTAGTTCGATTCGGTAAGAAAGGAAAGCTGAGTCCAAGGTACATAGGACCATTCCCAGTAATTCAGCAAATAGGACCAGTCGCCTATCGCTTACAATTACCAGAAGAATTAGCTGGGGTACATGACGTATTTCATGTATCCAATCTCAAGAAATGCCTATCGGACGAATCGCTGGTAGTCCCTCTTCAAGACATACAGGTGAATGAAAAGTTGAAGTTCGTGGAGAAACCCCTTCAAATCGAAGACAGAAAGATTAAGTTTCTCAAACACAAAAGATTGATACTGGTCAAAGTCAAGTGGGATTCAAAAAGAGGACCCGAATATACCTGGGAACTGGAATCGGAGATGAAGCGAAAGCATCCTCACTTATTTCAATAAATCTCGAGGATGAGATTTTAAATAAGGTGGGGAGGATGTAAGGACCTGCAAAAATGTCCATAAACAACCCGTAAGTAAAAACCCGGACCCCTGAAACCCTAATGTGTATAAAAAACCAAGAAAACATGAAATCTGGTCCTCAGGCGGGCCACGTAAATGTTAAGCGTAGCCTTACGCGGGCCGCGTCAACTTGAAGTTTGACTGGATAAGAATCCAGACCACGTGCCGTCCACGTGGCGACCCTACTCGTGACCCATCAGACCTACACGTAGACTAGGTGGCCACGCGGGCCGCGTAAGAGTTAAGTATGGGTTTACGCGAGCCGCGTAAAACCCAATTTCAGGCTATAAATAGCCTGTGCATGGGGCTTTCATACTGTGTCGAAAATTTTGATAAAAAATGAAGTTTGCTGCTCCAAATCGTGATTTCAAATAGTAAAACGCTGCTACGACTACAGGGTATTAACTCGATCGCTGCTACGATTCAATGTCCGATCGATTTAAACCAATCCGATGGATGTTTAAGTGCCGCTCAAACTCGGGCTATACTTTGTCATTCGTCGTGAATTCGATGGATGTTTAAGTATTGCACTTTGTCATTCGTCGGAAGGGTTTTAATCTCGTGAGTTATCATAAATGTTGTATTAAGTTACTGACCTAGTTTCGTATGCATTGCTATTTAAATTAGGTTATCAGGCTAATCAGTAGGCTAAACTCTGCCCTTCTAAACTTGCAATGTGAGTCATTCTCTTTTTCTCAAAAATGTTTTACAATACCTTAAATTATTTTCCAGTTATAATTACAGTGATTAAGTCTTGGTTATCTTGAATCACTGGCAAGTGGGGTATTGTGCACATTACTAATTTCTCATGGTTAGGTTCATCAACCTAACAGTGATATGACCATCGTCACAAGGCTGTGACACGGCGCCAGATAAAAATAAGATAGAAGCCATTGTAATCGCTCTTATGCTGTAATTCATAACTAATGTGTCGTTTTGTTTAACCTGAATGACTCGCCAGTATTTCCCCGCTGATAAAATATTTTTAAAACATGTTTCCGGCGACCTACTGTGAATCAAGGAACGTGCTACGGAGCACTAACAAGCTTGAAGTGGTGGCTCAGTTAAATAAATAAACATGTTTTGTAAAACAGGGAATTTCCTCGTGAAATTCTCTATTGTAAATTACGGGGTGTGTCCCAATTTATGGAATGAAATAAGTGGGCATTTTCAAGTTTAAAAGATCCTGTTAAAACTTCCGCTGTCAACTCAAATATTAAATACCGCGGGTTTCTGTCCCGCGGCTCCTGGACCGGGTCACACCGGGACGGGGGCCGTGACAAGGTGCGTCTCTAGGATCCAATAGTCACGTCCCTTCTCTTTGTGTGGCTGCCGAATTCAAGAGGTGTGTCTCCAAGGGGTTTCGCAACCCTTGGGGTGGTAGTTATAAAGTTATGTTTTGTCAACTTTGGTCCCCCATACTTTGTAACCACCATATAACTACCTTTTAACCGCCATATAACTACCTTTTAACTAATTACATAATGAACCCTCTACTTTTGACCCACATGGATTAAGGAATTATATATCAATATCCCCCCCCCCCCCTAATTTCTTAATCCATGCCTTCAACATCTTCATGCTTTAGCATCTTCATTCTTCAAGAGAATGAAATCTTCATCTTCCATTTGATCTTTTTTACTTGCACCATGATCTTTCTCCGTGTCTTGATTGCCATCATGTGCTTATCTATCTTTATCATGACCTTGTTGTAGAAGATCCTTGCAGTCTTCTTTAATTGCCATTAGGAGAGTTGGTTCCTCGTCTTCTTGCACGAGATTTGATTCCTCTCCTCTTTGGTTTGATTCAGGACAATCTGAGGCATAATGACCAAACTTTTGGCAATTGTAGCATTTTACCTTGCTTAAATTCTTCCCAAACTTCTTTTGGTTGCTTCTATTTTTGTAAGCATTCTCTGATGCATTCTCTTCCCTTCTTTGTTCTGTATAGTTATCATGTGAAGAATCTTCGTCATCTTCTTCTTGTCTGAACTTTCCATTACGCCACTTGCCTTGTGATGAATTGAACCTTCCTTGTCCATTGTTCCCAAAACGCCTTCCACGACCATAGTTCTTGTTGCGTCGCGTATACATAAGTTTCTCTTGATTATATACCGGGTTTTCATCCACCAAACTAGTCCGTTCTTCATAGGCTTTCAACCTTCCAATTGTCTCATCTAGCGTCGTTGTTTCTAGATCGGCGAATTGTTCAATGGTTGCAACAATTTGAACGAACCTTCTTGGTACAGAACTTAGAAGTTTCCGTACTAAAGTCGGTTGATCAAAAGTTGATCCAAGACTACTTGCCCTCGTGACAATGCTTTTACCGATGGCGCAAAGTCCATTGACCGTCATGAAAGCTTCACTCAGATTGCTTCTTAGACTTGAGGACAAGTCATTTCTCCGGGCAAGAAGTATTGATGCAAACCTAAGTAATATGGGTTTTGCTAACCCAAGCCATATGAGCCTACCCCTCTTTAGTTTAGGAACTGACAGTTTGACCCATGTACTAGTTAGCAATTAAGTCTAATTTAGGAGATTAGGGAAGTGACCCACAATTGCAAGAAGTGGAAGAAAACCGTTCCCACCAGTTTATTAGTTTAAGTATCATGTTTTAGGGTTATTTTGTTTTTGTTCATGTTTTTATTATCAAATTAGGGTTCTTACCTTAAAATTGGAGATCATACCTATCTCGAATTTGGCTATTTGTAATCGCTCTTTCAGTAACTAAAGCTTTCAATTTCTATATAGTATCATCATCCTTTTAGAATTAGCAAGACCCACCATAAATATGGTGGGACATTTAGGGCCTGTTTGTTTGCCACTTAATAGCCTCTTATTACTTCATGTCTGACTGGGTCAGATTTCAGATTGTTTGTTTCATGCCTCTTAACACTTACCCAACCTCTTATTACCCTCTGACCGGGTCATACATTGTGTGGAGTCTGACTTATCGCTGAATGAACATTAGACTTTAATATCCCTCACATTTGCCCTAATTCTTTACAGCAGCTCCATCAAGCTCCACCCACCGGTCACCACTCTTCCCGTCTGCCCTCCACCCATCTACCACCCACCCGCTGCCCCTCCTCCATTCTTCCCGTCGGCCCTCCAATTCGCCCCTTCACAACCGCAATCAATACATGCACGCTTCATATCTTTGTTTGGTGTGTAACTTTGTTCCTCAATCAGCTACACCTTCTCTTGAACACACAGATTTCAACCTCTGCTCGACGAACAGTTTTCTGGTCATCACCACCGCTAATCCGGCGAAGATACGACTCACGCCGGTCACTCACGCAGGTATGTACCTTCTCTCAATCTCTGTTTGCAGCCCTAATTGATTTTCAGCGTTAAACGATTTTTAGCCCTAATCGATTTTCAGCCCTAATCCCTGTCATTCACTGATTTTCTGAAAATTTATTCTTATGGGTTGCTTCAGTAAGTGTAGATGTTGTATAAAATCTCACATATTTGTATGTGCGAAAGTTTTGATTAGGAACTATGATATTGATTTTTATGTGCAAGTTTGTATGAACTGGTGGTATGGAATTTGTGGTATTAAAAAATGGCAGAAAATGGGTAGGATTAACTGGTTATACACACTCATTCAGAGATCTAACCAAACAGCACATTACTGGTTCAGAGCCTCTTACCCATTCAGACCTCTTAGTCTGGTATAGGAATGCAGATTCTTCACATCATAATGATCAATTTTAAAATACAGATCCAATCACCCCATAAACCAAATAACATGAGAAGCTTTAATTGGTGATCTTTGGTTGTCCTTTCGGAAATTTACATAATCAAGAATGTTAATTTACCTTCGATATTCATGAATTGTTGAATAAGCTTTTTTCTTTCATCATTGGAATAGTTTTTAGTACCCTTATCCTGAATAAAACATGAAAACGTACTGTCATATATGCCATTCCAATCACATTTAGTAAACTAAACTGAGTTCTTACACTATAGTCCTTATGCGTCTTTTCAATCTGGTAATGCAATGACTCGTCAACATTCTTCTTCAATTCAACTTCTAGAGTCTGTAAATAGAAAGATTAGAGAATTTATACATGATGAAGAATCATGTATATGATACATACTTTCAATCTTTCTTACTTCAAAGATAAACTCAGGTGGTACACTGTGGTCGATGAGATTTTGAAGTTTTTGACGAATAAGATATAGCCTGTCGAAATATATGATTCAAGTGTTAGATAATTAGAAGTATTGGTGTAAGGCCCATGATTATTTTCGGGTTAAATGTACATGGTTGAAAATAAATTATTTAAATGGCAATAGTTTCTCACTACTAGAGAATTGATCATTTTTCTACGAGAATTCTAGACGAAAAAGCTCCATCGTAAAATCTAATACATTTTCGACATATTTCCAGCAAAAAATAAAAACCCTAATTTTTTCACAAGTTGGTCGCAAATGTGTCAAAAATATTCATTTAAAATTATTCGAGTATCTTAGTTAATTTTACTATTATCAAAGTGTTCCCTATCCTATAGGGGTTTTTCAGCCATAATTTTTTTTGTTGTAAATGTGTTGGAACGAAATAGGTGTAGGAAATTGCTAATTTTCGAGTTGTGCCTATTATATCCTTAGCTAGTTTTACATCTACAGGTAGTGTGTGTAAATATTTGTAATTCGATAACATACTGTTTGGGGTTCTGCTTTTCTACTATACTTTTGGCAATGTATGCAATATCATCTTCCCAACCAGTCAAGATTATCTGATCTTCTTCCAGAAGCGAGCTGCAGATAGATCATACAAAAAACACGAAACAAAGGTAAGACGGAAATGAAAGAAGTTGAACAAGTTTCGAAACTTTAACAGGCTACAAGTAAGTTTCAAAGAGTGTTGATTGTCATAAAGGCTAGAATGGCTCTTGGAAGACACAAACACATGCATATGTACGTCCAAGGCTATATGCATAGATGTGTATACATATACCCATGTACATATGCATCTGTCTTTGTATAAGCAGAATGAAACCGAACTTATGATGCCAGCTAGCTTCGAAGGACCGAATGGCTTGTCGCATGTTATTCTTGGAATTGATAGCTATTCTTTCTGCTAATTGCCTTGGCAATTCTATTTTCTCTTTCCTTGCTATGAGTTCCAGGACTTCAACAATCTGGAAACAACTAACATTTTTTTAATTCTTTTTGAATTAAAAGCGACTTGAAACTTGTTTGAAGGGTATGTAGGTGCATACCCTTGCTAGCTTTGATGTAGTTTAAAAGTATCAAATGATCACCTCTTTATTAGAAGGCGGAAGAAATTTGATCAGTGTGCAGATGTTTTGAAGGTGTTGTAACTTTGAAGCATCTTGGCAACAAAAGAACACTTTATGACATCCTCTATACCGCTCAATAACCCATCGTATGTAAAGCAATGCATCTGTGGATAGCTTGTCTGCTTCATGGAGAATGATGGCTGCACTTGATGATCGATTTCAGGTAAATTAATAGTGTTGAGTTGTTTTGTATTTAGCTTGCTTACATGCCTTGGTTAACTTTATTTATTTAGGTATATTTTAAGGTTGAAGTAAATTAATAATATACCTCTACAATTATCTTTGTTGCATCGTGCTTTGTCGGTTAACATATTTGCTTCTTTAATAAGTTCAACTATGACATGCTTCTCGAATCCTTTTAGCTCAGATAGATTAACTTCTACATGTTGAGACGACTCCTTCACATTAACTATGATACTGCTTACTTCTTCCCCCTGAAATATGTACACATATAAGCTCCTGCTGTAAGCATATTGAAATTTGCAACGAAAAGATTGAAAAAATCAGTCATTCACAACCACTAATGAAGGATTCCTCGAAAAGTTAAGGATTAAATCGCGCACACTCAACTACATAGGTCTCTCTCTATATACATACGTACATACATAATTAATTTGACTGTGTGTAAAGTGAAAATTGAACTTGAAAATAGAGTAAATTACCGTTTTGGCCCCTGTGGTTTAGCCAATTTGAATCTTTTAACATATCAGACCCTGAGATTTCATTTTATAACGGTTTTGGCCCCTGACACTAACTTTGTTACTTATTTGCAGTTAAGTGTAAGGATAATTAGGTCATTATATACCTTAGGGATTGTTTTTTATAATTACAAAGTTCTTTTAATATATAAGAGATTATTAATTTAATTACTCAAGTTTTTTTTATTATTTTGTTATTTTCACGATTATTATTTAACAAAATATGTTTTAAATATACAGGTGAATATGTATTTTTATTAAGTGTTTGTTTATATAAAAGTCGTTTTAAAAAATAATTTGTTTTTTTACATTTTTTTAAACCATCTATCGTTTCTAAAATTGTTTCTTTTTAAACCATTGATTTTTAAAATTGTTCTTTTTAAAGTCGTTTTTATTTTAAGTTTTTTAAACACTTCCTTTTATACCATTATTTTTAAAATCATTTATTTCTTAAAAAAATTAAACAATTCACTTTTTTAAGTCATTCATTTTTTTTAATTTTACAAAACGACGTGTATAAAAAACAAAAGAAATATAAGATTTGAAAAAAAAAATTCTAATAAAAAATTTTCAAAATATCGTTCATTTTTCAAAAAAAAATCTTAGAATAGTTTATTTCTTTTTCAAATCTTCCATTTCTTTGAACCGTTTGTTTATTCAAAATTCATTATTTATTTAACCTTTCGTTTATTAAATTCGTGCGTTTTTTAGTAACTTACACTTGTTAACTTATTTTTTTAAGGTTTTGATTTTTGATAAACATCCTTTTTTTAATCTTCGTTTTTTAACCCACTCGTTTGTTTAATTTAAAATTGATCGTTTTTAAATTCCTTTGATTTTTTAAATCGTTCATTTTCTTAAGTACGTTTTCCCTAACAACTATAAGTAAACTAAATTCAAAGTTTCAAAAATGAACAATTTTAAAAACGGTTCTAAAAGGAATGGTTTAGAAAGAAACGCTTTTAAAAATTAACGACTTAAAAAAACGAATTGTTTAAAAAAGTTAATAAAAAGATTTTAAAAAGAACAGTATATTATGAATCGTTTAAAAAACTTTAAAAGTTAATCAATTTTAAAAAGAGCGATTTTAATAAACAAGCGGTTTAAATATGTATAATTTTAAAAACGATACACGGTTTAAAAGAAAGGTTAAAAAAAGAAATTATTTTAAAATGACGTTTATAAAAAACAAACGCTTAATGAAAATACATATTTATTTGCATATATAAAACATATTTTATTAAATAATATTCGTGAAAATAACAAAATAATAAAAAAAACTTGAGTAATTACATTAATAATCTCTTCAATATTAAAAGAACTTTAGTAAATATCAAGGAACAGCCCCTAAGGTATATAATTATCTAATTACCCTTACACTTAACTGTAGAAAAGTAACAAAGTTAGTGTTAGAGGGCAAAGCCGTTATAATATGCAACCTCGAGGTCAGATATGTTAAAAGAATTACTTTTTGGGCTGAAAATGTTAAACTAGCTAAAACACAGGGGCCAAAATAGTAATTTACTCTTCAAAATAAAACATATTTTCATACTTAAGGCACTTAGTTTCAAAATCCATATTTAAGGGCCTACAATATGAATTTATAAACTAATAAGGGCCGGTCACTTGATCTCCTTGTTACTAGAGAAATAGGTGTTAGTGACCGAGGTTTTCAAAACAAAAAAAAAAAAATAGAACCCCTAAAAGTTTAGAAAAAAATAAAATAAAATGATGTACTAATGTTAACCATATATTTTATTATTATTATTGTTGTTATAATTAAATGAGTATAAGTTAGTATTATTGTCTGTATAATTATTTAGTTACTAAGCTAAGTATTGTAATATTAAATTACCATCCTAAGGCTATGAGGTGTGGATGGAGTCCCATGGGCTTTATCAAGTCCACCTAAGCTCCACGTCAGCGCCACCTAGGATCCAACTCAACCATGGAGCCCCCTTTAAATTGCAGGGTGTGGATGGAGCCCCATATTAAAGAAAATAAAAAAAAAAATTCATTGGTGCAAAACAAGTGGGTCCCACCTATAGAGCCCGTTGCAGCTCGTTACCATGGTGGCGGAGGTTCAATGGCGCCCCGGCTATGGCGCCGGGGGTGTAGGCGATGGCGGAGGGGGGCGCTATAGGTGTCCATGTGGCGAAGGGTGGCGCCCCACACCCTCCGGCCTAAGTGTGTGATGATAGTTAAGGGAAACAAATAAAATTAGTTAAAGGAATATTCTAGAATCTTTTTATATAATAGTTAGGCTATAATATACTTTCAGATTCAGTGTTCTTTCTCAAACATATGGGAGCAACTATCGAAGCCAATATTTTGTTACTCTACTATAAAGTTATATAAAATCATACTAATCATGTCCTTTTGCTAGCTTTTGTCTTGCAATAATCATTTTCATCGATTTCTAGATTCTATATGTATATATGCAAGTGTAGCCGATGTTACCAGACAAATGTGTGCATAGGTAGTTATGGCTGTAACAAATATACCTTCAAGTTAAATGTCTTGCACTCGTCTCTTGCCTGCAGAAATCATGTCATCTGTAAGTAAACGAGTTTCTTTCCTTGAAATTTAAACGACTATATATTTTTTTGTTTTTTTTTATTATTTTCAAAGTTCATACTGAATTACTACTTGTATTGTCTTGGTCAAATCTTATTCATGGCAACACAATGAGTTATTAAATTCACTGTACATAATATCTAATCACCAGACTCAATCTCTCCGTAGTTGTCAATAACAGCTATCGCGAGCTATGTAGCGATGCACCCATATGGCGCTATAGGGTGTTTAACGACAAATAGTGACATGTAAATTATTTTATTTTAGTTTTGAAATATAAATAGCGATTCCCATTAGGTTTTTTTGTTTCATGGTTGAAAAAAGAAACGTATGTAGATATAGATGATTAATGATAGCGTATATTAGCTATTTTTGATAAAAATATACATGTAAAATATTTTTTAAATGTTTTGCTACTTTATCATTAAACACGAAATAGCGGGCGTTGTTTCGTTGCTAACGCTCATAGCATATATAGGTAGCTTGTCTCTATTTACCGCTATTCGCTATTGAAAACTATGAATCTCTCAGCACATTATGTGATCAAAAACACTAAATCATAAGATTGTATCACCTGAACCTTGTCTGCTCCATATACATCACGAAGCAAAGCCCAAATCATTGTCCGCTTTCCCACACCTGCCTGTCCTTCAAATATGAAGTGACGGCATTCGTCATCTTTTATCTACACAGATCAAAACCGTTAAACAATCAAACTAATTTTCTTTGTTTTGTAAAATATTAATCATACCGTTTTTTGCAGCTCAATTGCTTTGTCTTTGTTGCATATGAAATCCTTAAGAGTGAGGGGTCGGTATCTATCCGCCCAGATGTACTTCATTCCGTCCTTTGATTCATTAGCATCATCATCTTTAGCGGTTACAGCTACCTTTTTAGTGGGCGACACTGATAAAACTGGCGGTGGCAGCGGTGGTTGTACTGGTGGCGAAAACTGTGGTGATGTTGGCTCTGATCCTCTCTCCCTCAAGGACTCCTGATCATTCGAACTTTCGGTAGAGTAAACCTTTACCATTGTTGGAGGTTTCTCATCTTTTGCCTTAAACTTAAAACACCCCAATTCTGGAATTTTAACATAAAAACTCATTCTTGAACCCGAGCTGACAGTCGTAGTGGCTACACTTTCGCGGTCCGGGCTTGTAGCTTGGTTCAGTAGCCCTTTGTAGTAAGGACTCGGAGCGCTAAAGTTATGGATGTCATGTGTCATAGCAGCAGCAGCAGAAGTAGTAGTACTCTCTGATTCATGAGCTGTACCCATACCTGTACCTGTACCCGTACCCGGAGCCTTCTCAGTGTAGAGGAGCCCTTTGTAGTAAGGACTGCTCATGTTCTGGAAGTCATGTGGCATAGGAGTTGGAGTTGTATTATTCTCTGCTTCAGAACTTGTACCCAGAACTTTTTCCTGAAAGAGGAGCCCTTTGTAATATGGACTTGTTCCATATTTGTTGAACTCATCAAGGTTTTCTTTAGTTAAACTAGAGTTCTTTTTTCTGTGCACCGAATGAACAACTTTTCCGGCCCAACTACCGGTTTTCAGGGAGCCAGTGGAACAAGATGATGACTTTTCCGTTATGTTCGACACACGGTCTGGGAGGAACGGGAGAGGTTCGGGGGAGACATGAGGGCTCTTCATTGTGAAAATTCTGAAAAGTTTCAAAATTTTGGAAATGAAGGGATGGTGGGGATATTTGTAACTTGTAAGCAATTGTTTTTAGTTGGCATAGTACATCACGAAGTTTTAAAAAAAATTCGGTATGACCAATGTGCTAACGGTATCTGGTAGGAAACAGTCTGTGGATTGGTTGTGTTGGTTAAGGTATTAACAGATTTTAATGTGTCCAATGCCCAAGCCGGCCAGGTTTGGATGCCGTAAACGGATTCTTTTGAAAACTTTTTAAAAAAATGCAAATTGATGGTATGTTTTTTTTTTTATTATAAAGCGGGATGGATTACATACATAAATGGACAATCAAACTAATTTCTTCATAAATTTTTAAGATTGAAAATTGAATGCTTTATTTTATTTTGGATGTTCATCAATATATAGTATATTGCATAGACTCGTCTCCTAATATTTGTGTATATTTCATTTTGTGTTGGAAAATATTGTTTTGTGTTTAATATGTTAAAAAAAAAAAAAAATATATGTATGCATCTTGTTCTTGGTATTCTTTTAACTTACACAGACTAATACTCTTGTATGATGTCCTTCCCACAAAATAATCACCGTGTAATAGCTGAAGTTGTAAATGTTAATATTGATAAGTGATCTCATTTACTGCCTCATGTTTTCTTATTCCCTTAATATTTGTAATCTCGTATTTTCTAAGAAGACGCGCACTACAAGAATTATAAACCATTAGCGGCGACATGCAAAATATCGCCGCTATTGGTCGATCCGCGTCCCGGTGTCTGAAACCAAACCCCAACCATTGATCCTTATCATGATCCAACGGTTGGGGATTTAACAATTTATGAAGATCTAAAGGGCAATAGCGGCGAGGGTGTCATTAGCGGCGACAAAAAAGGCAATAGCGACCGATCTATACCGACGACAAAAGGGGCTTTTAGCGGCGACACATGGCGCCGTTAAAGGTACCCGTTTCTTGTAGTGCCACATCTTTCCTCAACCATAAAAACTCATCAATCCTACACTACTACCTTGTTTCTACCCTCAACTACGCTAATACCATAAAATCACTGATGTTCTTCTGTCAACTACACTAAATATTTTTTACTTTAAAATATAAAAGAAATTAAACAATTAAACACAAAAATAAATAAACAATTAAACAATTTCTAAAGATATAAGCGGTGAATTTGATAAAGTACAAAGATTCCACGATCACATTTATTTACATCGAGATACATGGTAAACGGGCAACAAGCTGCGCCGCTACCACTTTTTTAATAACAAAACTCTTTTTAAAACTACGTCCATAGATCTAGAAGTCATAACATTACTATGCATGACCCTTTGAGCTCGACTAAGTAGGTCCACAGCCTCTGTCGTTAGGAAACCAAAAGTATCAAAATCAAATGGAATAAAAACATGTTGGTTGTCAAGACACGTTTTCTCGTGTTTGATCACTTTACCCGAAGCTGCCTTTAAAGCAGTTTGACCTACTGTAAAAGCACTACCCCCAGGGGCGGTTCTTAGTAGGCATATGGCAGGGCCACGGCCCGGGCAAGTTTTTCGGCCGTAGTGCTAATTTTCCGCATTTCGATCGAAATTTTTTATATATACTATGTTTGGCCCGGGCTTGCCCATGCTTTTTTTAATGCCCGTGTCTTTCGGCCCTGCACGTTCAACGGACAAGATCCGCCACTGACTACCCCTAAGCCTATAAGCGGGAAACCCCGGCCTATTAGAAAATACATTAAAACAAATACCCTTTTATTATAAGAAAAACAACTACCTTTTTATTATAACAAAATAAAAAGAGGGTACGTTGCATAGAAAATTAAATACGAATTCGAGCAAATTATAAATTGTAGGTTGTGGACTTGTGGTTTCTTAAGGATCGATTCATGTAGGCGTTTTTCGCTTTAGAATTTTTCGTAACGCAACAACAAAGTCTCTAGCCAAAGCGGAATTTGTGTCTATGACAAGAAGCAATATCAAAAGTAAAAGAGATCTATCTAAACCATAGTAATACTTATTGTACTTGATAAATAATGCATAACGGTATTCAGATCATCTTGTTGTGTAGACATTTTTAAGTTTCATATATCCCTTCATTTTCTTATAGCAAACCAAAGAACTGAAATTCTTAAGAGGGGCATAACAATGCTTAAGCGGGTGAGGAAGGAACTCCTTTATTTTAGGGAAAATTTTATATAAGAACTACAAAGTCCGCATTAGCCTTAATTGTATGTAGTGCATACAAATGTAGTGTGAGAGAGAAAGATATTCGTTAATTTATGTGGTTACATGATCACTTATTATTACTTTAGTCGGTATCGAAATCTAACCGCTATCGTACTGTCCTAGTACCGAACCGTTCGGTACTTGGTCATTTTCGGTTCCCACTTTTTTCCATTTACGTGATCGATACTTTTGGTTCCATACCAGTATTTTGGGTTGATTTACCTTCAAATACCGTATCCAGTGGCGAAGCTTTAGATTTCCGACCGAGTGGTCGAAAACGTATATACCCTTTGTATAAAATAGAGGGTCGAAAACGTATATACACAAAAATTTCTATACGAAAACTACATACTCTGCACTACTGAGCGAAGAGTTCAGGGGGTTGGCCGCCCCCTTCCGCCCCACTATGCTGCGCCCCTGACCGTATCAAGCACTTTAGGGGTACTGATACAGCACCGAGCCTATCCTTACTCTTAAATAAATATGTATATGCGATTTCAACAATTCTATATCTAACCATCCTATATGTTGTTTTAAGAAATTATTGTTTATATGTGTGGACAAATACGGCAGCTTATATTTTAGTTTTTAGAAGTTAATAATATCATGTTGCAACGTCATAATATATTCCTTGGTTTTATCATTACATTATAAATTAAAGAATATGAACACCAACGTCAAATGCATAAATTAGAATGTTATTGGACAAGTATGTATGTCAACCTCACAGCAAGATGTGCCAACGTGCTTTAGACAAATTTGTGAATCTGTTGACACCAGCAAAGCTTGATGATCCCTTTTTGTTTATATATATATATTAATTACGATCAATAATCAAGACGGTACTCACATTATCATACAAGAAGGAATACAAATTTGTGAATCTGTTTGGTTTAAAAAAGATATAAAGAAACAATTGACAGAAATCAAAATGATGAAGTGGACATATTTGTGTTAAACATCATAACCAAATTAACAAAACACAACCGAAGCAATCAAAACTGAATGAAAACTGAGTACGCAAGACTAGAATAAGAACAACCGAAATTCGTACAACGAAAAGTAATTATTAGAACAGAGTAAGACACAAAGTTAATGTGTATTTTTGTAAGTAGTTAAGCAAGGATTAAGATTAGAGACATAAAATCGTCCAACACTATTTTTTATACGAGTATAGGATTAGGTGATACCCGACCCGATTACCCCAAACTATATACTCGATTACCCGAAAATATACTTGAAAATTTTTAACTTTTGTTTTTATATTTCCTTAACCATTGTTTAATAATTTTTTATTCAAAAATAAACTTTTCTTTCGAAATATATATTTTCATGGATTTTCATATTAAATACAAACATATTAAAAAATTACAATGATCCTTTATGATATGTCATAAAGAGAAAGATATTCTTGATTTCTAATATGTAAAATCGGAATATTCAAGAGATAAAGTAATTCCTATATTTTTATCTCGATATCATATAGTATAATTTATTAACCCAAGAATCATGGTATATCAATTTCTTTTGAGGGAGAGGAGGTTTAATTAGAATTATTTATTAAGGTACACAATGGTCCTTATTTTAATTTACTTATTATTTATTATGGTTGAAGTAGCATGACAAATTGTCACATGGCATTTTGGTGGAATCTTTTATTACCAGAGAATGTCATGTGGCATTGCAGTTAAACGGAACAAATGATAATGTAAAACAAACATTATTTAAAAATGAATCATGTTATTTAGAAAGCCAGACCATTAGAATCGGTTCGGTTTATCATCGTACCATTTTACGATATCAAATAAATTACTGAATTTTGAATACAGATTCGTTTTTAGCAAAAGTTATACCATAATGTCGATGGAAAAAATGAACGAACGAAAGTTATTAAAGGGATAACAAATTAATTAATAAAGGAAATAATTAAAAAAAAATTATTAAAAAAACAAATGATAACGGAAATATGGTTTTAGAAAAATATGTTAAAACTTAAAATAAATATAATAATAATCTATAATAATATTAAATAATAAAATATTAAAAAGTATATATACTTATAAAAATAAAATCACTATTCATAGCCACTTTTCATTTATATGTATTAAATATATAATTTGTCATTCACTTACTACAGTAGTTTTTTTTTTCTCTTTCTGTGTAACTCACCACTTAATTTTCAGTATTGACACTTAAACTCCGTCGCATTTTAAAACTCTGTAAAATGTCTTTTGAACCCTTCGATTTTTTTGTACTTGTCGTTTTCGTTTATGTTTCAATATAAATGTTTTTAGGAAATGGTTCGGGTCTAATATAATATGTTTTCAAGCCTATTTTTATGGTCGTTTTCTGTTGGTCTACGTTTTAACATAAATTTTGTTTGAAAATAAGTCGAGTTAAATATAATACGTTTTCAATCGACCATATACATTCGAGTTACTTTACGAATTTTATGTGCTTATTTTATGTACGTGTCGTTATAAATTTAGGTTGGTTTACATTTTGATGAATCTCTTTTTTTTGGGAAATAAGTATGATCAAATATAATGTGTTTTCATACTTATTTTTATGAACCTTATGTTTTGATTTAAAGTTTATTGGAAATGAGTCGGGTTAAATATAATACGTTTTCATAAACAATATAAATTTCAGTTACTTTACATTTTGACGTTATCGCAACGTACAATACCATTTTAACTTTAAAAACATTGTGACACCCGACATTTTTCCGGTTAACTCCCACTACGTCAAAAAAGACTTACGGCCACACAAAAAAAGTGTGGCCACACCCCTTTCGCCACAATTTTTTTCCAACTCAAGTGTGACCAAAGCTCGAGTCATCGTAGGTATCATAGGGCCACATTCACGTTAAGTGGTTGTAGCAACTTAAAAGTGTGGCTAAAGGGTACCACTATGATCTTACTGGAATTAGACATTATGTACAAAAAGTGTGGCTAAAGGGTAGCAACAACCACATGAATGTATTGTAAGTGTGACAGTTTCTATTATATAGTCACATAAAAATTTGTTTTAGCCACATCAATTTAAATGTAATGTGGCAAAAAGAGTTGCTGTAATCAAGCATTTCATCCATTAAGCGCGACTAAATGGTAACAACAACCATATGAACTCACTGTAAGTATGGCCATTTTATTATTTAGTTACATGAGTTTACTATAAGTGTGGCTAAAAACTATTTCTAAACACACAAATCAACTTTGTTCTTTTAAATGTGACTATTGTCTAACCTTTAGTCATACATAAAGTTTTGTAATTTTAAGTGTGGCTAATGACTAATCTTTAGTCACATATAATTTACTTTTCACATGACGTTTGCTATTATCCCGTCACATAAAAAACAAAGTAACGATAATGTGGCTAATGATTATATAAAGCCACATCAAACTTTATAATTTTAAGTGTGGCTATTATCTAACCTTTGGTCACACATATTCATTTTTCTCATTACGTATGATATCATTCTGCCACATAAAAAGACAATATAAGGATGGTGTGGCTAAAAGATATGTAAAGCCACTTGAGTTTTTTTTTTTTTTTAAGTGTGTCTATTGTATAACCTTTGGTCACACATAATTTTTTTCCCATGACGTTTGATATCATTCAGTCACACAAACAAGAAACAAAGTGACTATGGTGTGGCTAATGGTTATATATGCTCACACAAAATTTTGTAGTATTAAGTATGACTGTTGTCTCACCTTCAGTCACACAACCTTTTTTCCAATGACATTTACTATCATTTCATCACACAAAGAAAGAACAAAGTGACAATAGCATGGCTAATTGTCATGTAAAGCCACATGATTTTGTAAGTTTAAGTGTGACTATTATTTTACCTTTGGTCACACATATTTATTATGGTTCTATGTGACCATTTTCGTGTAATTATTTATTTTGTTTTCATTTTTTTGTAAAATAAAAACTGGAATAAACATGAGATAATCTATAAACCAATTAACATTAACAATAACAATGATAGTCTAAAATCCATACATAAGTTTTCAATTTAAATTCTAATTAAAGACATAAACTTCTAATCAAAACCTATCAATAAAAGTTGCAAAGAGAAACAAATGTACACAGAAGCTAAGAGTTATTTCTTGGTTGTTTTCTTCAAGTCCATATACTCGCTACTTGAATACGAGGAACAGCAGTTGCTGCCTTTGCTTCTTCACACTTCTTTTTCTCTTCTTCCTTCTGTGCAACAGCCATTTCCCTTTGTTTCTTCAACTCACTAGTTATTAAATATGATCCATTTGAGCATAGAAATATAAGTTCAGCTCAATAGTTATTAAACATGATCCATTTGAGCATGCAAATAGGGGTGTAAACAAGGTCAAAGGCTCAAGAGCTACTCGTTATCGGCTCGAACAACCCGAGCCTTAAAGCCTGAAATAGAGCTCATTAGTTATCGAGATCGAGCTCAAGCCTAAAATTAAAGTACAAAGCTCGTCTAGTCTCGCGAGCCTAAACGACCCCAAACATTTTTTTAGTTTTTATATGTGATATAATAATGATGATAAGATTAGCAAGCTAAGCTCGAGCCAAGCTTTGGCTCGTTTAAGCAACATTGAAGCGAGCTCGAACCTAGCTTTTAGCTCGTTGAGGTTGTTCTCAAAATAGCTCGAGCCAAGCTCAAGCTTTGGGTTTTACTCACAAGCCGAGCTCGAGCTCAAATAAGTAGGCTCAAACCGAGCCAAGCTAGAGCTTCATATAAACATGACGAGCCGAGCTTAAGCATAGTCAGGCTCGGACTCGGCCCAACTAGTTTACACCCCCGTCCAATTATATGTTCAAGTGTATAAAGTTGGATAAATAACTTACTCTAGTCTAGCCCTTTCATATGTGGCGTTAGCGACGCGAGAACCTTTTCTTGGCCTGCAAGCCACCAGCTCCACCTCAAAGATAAGGGTTGTACTACAAATTTTGAAGTCCATCAATAACAATATAGTCAACTGTGCTGATAATCAAAACAAGTTACCTCAGGTTAACATGGAATAACAATTGCATCATATTAGACACCATAAGCTATGAGGTAATTACTCTGGTGGAATATCTGGCGGAGAACCAGTGCTACCATTGGCATAATCTGACTTGCAAGTTATTTTGGCAACCTCCCCAACCTAAAAATTAAGATTATGAACTCGCAAATATTAAATGTAAAAGTAAAGTAGTTGTAATTCCGAGTTAAAAAACACAAAATGAATATAAACAATGTATGTATATAATGACCATTTTTACTTAAATACACATTTGACCAACATCTAAAAAATATAAGTATTTGACTGTTACAAATGATTACACGTAAGTATAACATAATCAAAAGGCGCCATGTGGACATGGTTGTTCCTGAGCTAAACCGAGCCAAGTCAGAGTCAGCTCGAGCTCGGCTCAAATTCACATAACCGAGCTGAAAAAATATATAGCTTGAACTTGGCTTGGCTAGGATTTTAAATTAGAAGTTAACATAGCAGAAGCGATTCTTATTGGCAGAAACTCAACATACAAGGAATAAGTAGCATTTACTGAACTCAAGCTTTTGTATACACATTTAACGACCATAATGCAAAGTAACCACAAGTCAACCAAAGTGTATGGTTGTTAATAAGAAAAATCCTTAAATATTCTATAAAACTAAGTCACAACATTTTAGTTGATAACTTTAAAAGTTTTGAAAGTCGAGTGTAAGAAAAAAAATCAAAGATATTTACCAGCTTTCGCCAAAATGAAGTTTGTTGGTCAGTTTTGGATACTGAGATGTGAAGAGGCTTTGAAACCTGTGCTGCTAGGTAAAAAATGGGGCAACCTTCATTGTTCTTAAAGCAACGTCCCATACCTTAATCACAGGGCCCTTGCCAAGTTCAAAAGTGAAAATTGTATTGTCCTCGTGTGTTGTATCAAAAACTTCATCTATTTCAGCCAGACTCCCTTCATAATGCACTGTCCAACAGTCCACACACCCCATCCCATGTTCATTATCAGCGGTCCATTAATATTATAATGTGTGTGTGATACAAATAAACACATGACAGTGTTGTGTCTATCACCTAAACAATAAGAATCCAACTTTATTGTCGCGTAACATGTTTGATATATATATAACCCGAGAGCATGGTAGATGATGAGCAGCAACATACATATATCTCAGTGGTGTTGGATATTATCTCCAATTCAAAACAATGAAACTAGGATCAGATCCAGATTAGCAAACAGTTTTAGTCTAGAAGTGTAAAATAACATTACCATCAACAAGAGGAAGACTCTCTGAAGGAGCAACGGTATCAGGTTTTTAGCACTCTTCACTTCATAACCATCTTCAAAACACCTCCATCTCTAGTCAAATCAATTGCTTCAGCCATATCACCTACCAAATCAACATGTATACCATCAGAAATAAACACTCCATCTGATTCAGAAACAGATATACTAAAACATAAAACCCTAAACATATTGAAATAGTTGTGGATTAATCAGAGCTAACCCGGATCTTCATAGCTTTCTTGTTGGCTTCAAGTTGACCACCTGCACACATATCAACCAATCAGATTATGAAGGTAAATCAGAACAAATTAGAAAGAGAAAGAAGAATTGGGGTTCTACGCATTTCCTTTGGAAGAAGCCTAGGGTCTGTTTGGTATGGGGTAATGGAATGAACAGGGTAATTTAATAGACAAGGTAATGGAATGAATGAGGTAATGGAATTGATCATTACTATTCCATTTCTTATTTGGTTACCGTGTCAGAATGGAATGAATCATTACTTCTTGTTGTTTGGTAGGCAAGAAAAGATGAAGGAATAGAATCAGGTGGAGGTGGTCAGTGGTGGGCGGTGGCAGTGGTCAGTGGTAGGAGGTGATGGTGGGTGATGATAGGTGGCAGTTGTAGCGGCGGCGGTGGGTGGCGGCGGTGGTGGTGGGTGGTGACTTCGGCGGGTGGTGCCAGCGGCGGTGGTGGTGGGTGACGGCAGAGGTGGGTGGTGGAGGTGGCGATGGTGGTTGATGCATTGTAAAATACATCCATTTATCGTGTACAGTTTGTATAGTTTCCGTGTTCGTTTTGTTTAGTTTTAGTTAGAATTTCGTTACTTTGAGTTGTTTTGGTATTTCCAGGTCTTTGTAGCTGAAAAGTGCGAAAACGAGCTAAAATGTGAAGTAACTAAATACCGGGACGAAGTTGAGAGGTCAAAGGTCGAAACGGAAACGGAAACACTACATCTTGAGCTTCTTCGCGGGCCGCAAACCACATCATCAACTCTCTCGCGCCCGGAGAGAGATTGGATCACAAGCGAGTCGCTGGCCGCGACTGATGAAGTCCACCCTTCTACCGGGCCGCGAGAACGTCAATTTGCGCACCGACTTCTGTTTTTAGCCACGGCTAGATGTCCCAAAACTATATATTCATCTTATTCGATCTCAGCCGGAGAATTATGAATTTTAGAGTTATTGGAGGCAAATCAGAGGTGTGAAGCTTGGTTTTGAAGTGCTTGAAGGCTAGGAATCATCGGGTTGGAGCTTGGGAGCATTTGGAAGTGAAGAATTCGGGTTTCATCTTCCCGTCTTTCTCTTGTTTCTTTTGTTTTCAGTTCTTGATCAATGAATTCAAATTTATATATGATTCTTTTGACTTTATTCGTTATGATCTTCGGCAAAAAGCCTAAAACTACCTAGGTTAAGATGAATATTTGACAAAGTTCGGATTTTTATTTGTTTATTATCGTGTGTATGGATTTTCTTAAAAAGTAGCCGACCTTGGAATCTTTAATTTGGTGTATATACGTATCTTGTTTTGATTATCGATTATTTACTCGTTTCACATGACTCTTGATGAATGTCTTTCATAGAATAGGTTTATGTTAATTATCTAATCTTTGCGTTTGGGTAATTGTTGGGTGAATTGGCCAATAACCTTAGAAACGGTAATTAAAAGATAATTAGAACTTGATATTCTGCTAATCTTGTCGCTGAGAGGCTCGAGGTTATTAATAGGTCTCGGTTTGGTATATAGCTAGGATTTGGTTTTGAGAAAAATCGGTCTTAGTTCCCTAATCATATTCGTGTCTACTAAGCCAAGTTAAAATCCATAGTTGCCTTAGACTTTTGCGCTAAGAGGTAGATTGTCAGATTAAGGCACTTTTAAAGAAGTTAGAGGACTGAGAGGAAGTCTAACCAACCGGTAGTCAAAACAGCTCTGTAGAGTCTCACAAGTTTCTTCCTGAGAAGGGTCGGGAGGTCTTAGTAGGGATTTCTTAGGGTTTAGCACACAAAGATCCCGGTTCCATACCACTTTAATTTCGAATAGAAAACCATTCCTAGTCAAATAGGATTCTAGCCTAGGTAGTCTTCATCACCACTGAGTTAAAACCTTCGTCCAAATTCGCGTCTATCTAGTTAATTTAGTTTAATTTTAATTGCAATTTTAGGATTTTTAGTAACCCCCCCCCCCCCCAATCAAATAAACAATTAGTTAAGTTCATGTCAGTCTTAGTCTAGATAGAGTCTTAGCGTAATTTAATCGAGTCTCATGGGTTCGATATCCAGACTTACTTTACTTTACTAGAGTCGATCGGTTCACTTGCCGGTTAGTAGTTTAGTCGAGTTTAGAGAGTCTAGAGTATTAATTTGAGTCTAAATTTAGGTTAATTTTAGTTGTTTTTATTAAACTACTTTTAGCACATCAAGTTTTTTGCGCCGTTGACGGGAGTCTTTGGCGATTGCGTTAATTACTTTGTTTAGACTTGTTTTGACATCATACGTGCTATTTGTTCGTTTGTTCGATTCGTAGGAGTCTAATTAAAAAAAAATCAAAAAATCAAAAAAACTATTTATTTTAGTGTCTTTTATATTTTGCGAGTCGTTTGTTAGAGTCTTCTTACTTGTTTATTTTCGGTTTTGCAGTGGATGCCCCAAACGCGCTCGTAGTGACCTCCGCCGAGTCCGTTTACGATCAAGTCTTCCTTCTCGTCATCTTCGTCTGAGGTTAGTTCTTCTTCTTCTTCACACTTCGCCCCTTCTGACTCTACTCTTCAATCTAAACCACCAGCCTTCGACTTCACTCCGAAGCCATCACCCCATAATTCCCCACCACCCACCCGTCCTCCGAGTCCGCCACCCGAAGTGCAAATGGCTAAAAATCAAACTGTTCACCAACGCTCTGTCGCCTGTTTTACCGGTGCAAATTCACCCAACACCCTTCCTGAAATAGCTAACCATAGGTCTTGGCAAATCCCTTCGTACATCATGACCGCCATCAATAACTCGTGTCAATTTCATGGTCGTGATGACGTAGACGCACTCGCTCACATTAACCGCCTTGCCCGCCTTTGTGGTACTGTAAGGACTCTCAAAAATGTCCCAATTTTACCCGTAAGTGAAAACTCAGACCCTGAAACCCTACTGCGCATGAAAAAAACGAAGAAATCAAAATTCTTGGGTTTCAGGCGGGCCGCGTAAGCCTTAAGGAAAGCTTACGCGGGCCGCGTCAAACTTGGGTTGACCGGATAAGTGTTCCGGATCCACGTGTTGACCAGCTGGCATACTTACTAGTGACCAATCATACCTACGCGTAGAATAGGTGGTTAGGCGGGCCGCGTAAGGTTCGAGCCAAGGCTTACGCGGGCCGCGTGAACCCTAAATTTCACCTATAAATAGCCTAGCTCAGGGGCTTTCATTCTGTGTCGACGAAAACTTTCAAAAATGAAATATTACTGCTTTGAAGTCGAAATTACAATCTCAATTAGTGGGGTGCTGCTACGATACAGGGTATTAACTCGATCGCTGCTACGATTCAATGTCCGATTGATGTAAAACTATCCGATGGATGTTTAAGTGATGCCCACAATCGGGCCATACTTTGTCATTAGTCGTGAATTCGACGGATGTTTAAGTATAGCACTTTGTCATTCATTGTGAGGGTTTTAGTCTCGTGAGTTATCGTAAATGCTGTATTAGTTACTGACCTAGTTCGTGTGCATTATTATTTAAATTAGGTTACAAGGCTAATCAGTAGGCTAAGCTTTGTCCACTTAAATCTGCAATGTGAGTTATTCTCTTTTATTAAAAGTATTTTACAATACTCCATTTTTAAAAGTTATAATTACAGGGAGTAAGTCGTGGTTATCTTGAATCACTGGCTAGTGGGGTATTGTGCACATTACTAATTTCTCACGGGTTAGGCTAATAAATCCTAACAGTGATAAACGTCACTACTTGGGGAAAGACCCAATAGTGGTTTGACCATCGTCACCAGGTGACAAGACGCCAGGAAAAAAAATAAGATAAAAGCCATTGTAATCGCTCTTATGCTGTAATTTATAACCATGTGTCATTTTATCAAATTTGAATAACTCGCCAGCATTTCCCCGCTGATAAAATATTTTTAAAACATGTTTCAGGCAACCTGCTGTAAATCAAGGAAACGTGCTACGGAGCACTAACCAGCTTGAAGAGGTGGCTCAGTTAAAATGAATAAACTTGTTTTATAAATCAGGGAATTTACTTGTAAAATTCCTCTAATGTAAATCACGGGGTTATCCCGCATTATGAAATAAAATAATCGGGCATTTCAAATTTTAAAAGATCCTGTTGAAAATCTTCCGCTGTCGCATCATTTAATAAATACCACGGGTTCCTGTCCCGCGGCTCCTGACCGGGTCAAACCGGGGCTGGGGCCGTGACAGGAAAAGGTGGTATCAGAGCTACCGATTGAGCCACTGATTTAAGCCTATTAAGTATTCAAATATACTTAATTTTCCTAATTGCCCTTTTGTGATTATGTGTTTTATTAACTGGCTACTTGTTAGTTACAGTATGGGTAAGCAAAAGCTTTCGAATATCTATCTAAAATTAGATAATTCACCAAAAGAAAAGGGAAGTTCATCAAATTCCTCAAGATACTCAGCAGATACTGAGGATGGAATATTTGTTCGTAAATCACACTATGAGAAACCACTTTCCCCTAATAAAAGAAGTTTGATTATTAGAAAAAGCCAAGAGAAAATGAAGAAGTCACAAGAAACCCAGAAAATAGGCAACAACCCACCATGGGAAGATAAATTAGATGAAAAATGGGCAAATCTCTACATGTTAGCTACTGTAGCAGTAAATGATAACCTTTAAAATATCAACACCTCGACCCAGTATTAGTATCCATATTATCCATAAGCCCGAAACTTTAATCTATTAAATAAACTACTAGTATATTTCAAAATTTAGTTGTAATAAAAATAAGTTATTTCAATAAAAAGGGTTTGTATAAGTACTTGGATTTTCGGATTTATTTTCTGTGACTATGTGAAATTTTAACTTAAAATCTTGCGTGTTTCTTCATAAATGCTAAACAGCATGAATGAATTATCGGAAGCTCTTGAAAATCTCGATCTCTATCCTGTGAATATTGAAGTTTCCAAGGATTTTACTGGTTATTATGCTGATATGGAGGAACCCATGGAATTTCAAGCTCCACCTCCAGAGAAACCCAAGCCAAAGAAAAGGAGAAGAATTGTGGGCTGGAGGCGTGTATCCAGGAGAAAACCAGTAACTCGGAAAGTTGCCAAAGCAGTTGATCCAATATATAAAGGAAAAGGAATAGAGTTTGAAGAAAACTCCAAGCAAGAGATTGTAGAAAGCTCCAAGCAAACCAAGGAAATGACGTTGCAGGAAGAGCTAGATTTCATACTAGCAAGTTGTGATAACTTTAAGCCTGTCAAGGAAAACCTTTTTACTTATCCTGCTGAAACCCAGCTTCCAATAAACTTGGAACCAGCCATTCCAGACCCTCTAATCCATACCCAACCTTTAGGACAAATGGACGAATGGTGGACAAATGATTGGCAATTTCAAAACCTTCTCAATAACCCTTATACCTTATTCCCTCAGTTCGACCCAGAACCTGCACTAAACCCACCAATGAGCAATGAGAATTTGGCAGAACTCCGCCATTTTGGCGAGGAGCTAATGGATGCAGGAAATAGAATCCGGGAGGTAGGAGAACAGATCTCCTGGAAATATGACGAGAGGGAGCGTCGTTTCTGAAAACGACAACTGATGGGATAATGTGAAATGGTAGAAGCATATGTTTAATAATATAATAATCAAAATAAAACGTGTAAAATAAAACATAAAAACTTATGTAAGATAATCAGTGTGTACAGAAGCATATTATAATATATAAAAAATGAAAGTCGAGAAATTGACAATTTTGGATATATTTGTTTATGTGATTATGTGCAATTCTTTTGTTATGTTTGGTTAATTCTTATGTGATACTAATTATTTATATAAATTAATTACCAGATGGCACACGCTGGTAATGAACCCGATAAGGAAGTTAATCAATCTGAGCATAACAATGAAGATCACTTTCTGAATAGGCAAGATATCGAGAATATCGTTGCTCAGGGGATAGCCAATGCTATTCCAACAATACTTGCTGCTGCTAGAAATCCAATTGAACCTCAACAAATTTTTCCTAGCAAACGCACACACAGTGATAATTTCAGTAATAGCATAAACGGAGGCGGCAACCATACTAATAATAATAACGATAATATACGGCAAGCCTCAAATCTAAAAAGAATGAAAACTGCAACGCCTGGTTGCACTTACAAGGAGTTTCTTGCCTGTAAACCGACTGAGTTTGCAGGTAACAAATGGGCAACTGCTGCACTGCGTTGGTTAGAGAAAACCGAGGGAGTGATTACAATAAGTAAATGTGCCGAAAATGACAGGGTCATGTACGCATCACATCTTTTCAAAGAAGGGGCGCTAGAATGGTGGAATACAGTACTTCAAGCCAAAGGAAGAAATGTGACCTATGCCATAAATTGGGAAGAATTTAAAAGTCTGATGGAAAGAAAATTTTGTCCCGAATACGAAAAGGAACAAATGGCAAATAAGTTCCTAAACCACCGGATGGTGGATGTAGACTGTCGAGGGTATTCTTCGACATTCTTTGAATATGCAAGAGTAGTACCAATTCTGGCTTCGCCAGAACCGGTGCTTATTTCCCGCTATATTTGGGGATTAATTGGTGAAATCCGTGACATTGTCAAAGCTGCAAGACCACGCACTATTGACGATGCTGTGGAATTAGCCAACACCTTAACAGACGGATTGGTACGCACAAGAGAAGAAACCCGGAAAAAGGAAGTGGCCCAAAAGATTACCCAGGGATCCCGTATGGGTAATCATAGCAATTTCAAGAGAAAAGGGACTGGTCAATCTTCCACTGGTCCATTTTGCAATACCTGCAAAAGAAAGCATTTTGGGAGATGCAAGAGATATTGCAATTTCTGCAAAATTCCGGGGCATCAAGAAGAAGATTGCAGGAAGAAGAAAGCAACAGTCTGCTACAACTGCGGAGAAGCTGGACATTTTAGGCCAGATTGCCCGAAATTAGCCAAACCAGCTGATAACAAAGCTAAACCTACAGAAAGAGCTACCAAGAAGAATGTAAGAGCCTTCCAGTTGACTACTTAGGAAGCATAATTAATTCCGGACGTGATAGCTGGTACGTTCTTAGTTCACAACGTCTGTGCCAAAGTATTATTTGACTCTGGTGCAAACCAAAGTTTTATAAATACTTCATTCTGTCAAGCTCTTAACTTACCTTTAACCAACCTTAGGCAGATTTTTACGGTAGAAACGGCAGATGGAAATTCTGTTAAAATAGATAAGGTTTTGCAAAATATAGAGATAGAACTCTTAAGTCATAAATTCTCTGCAAACCTGTTACCTATGAATCTAGCCGAATTTGACGTTGTATTAGGAATGGATTGGTTGGTAACCAATCAAGCTCGAATTCTTTGTGATAAGAATTCCATAGAAATTCATACACCCACAGGAGAAATTGTGGTGATTACAGGAGATCAGCCACGAAAGCCACTGAAATTCATTTCAGTAATGAAATTGGCCAGTTATTCAAGAAAACAAGAAATGGTGTATATGATTTCAGTAATCATTAACACAAAAGGTAAGAAACTTAAAGAAATTCCTGTAGTATCAGAATACCCAGATGTATTTCCAGAAGAACTACCGGGATTACCACCTAATAGGGAAGTCGAATTTAGAATTCATCTAATTCCTGGAACTACACCGATAGCTAAGGCACCTTATCGGTTAGCACCCACAGAAATGCTAGAATTGAAAAAGCAATTAGATGAATTACTAAGTAAAGGATTCATACAACCTAGTTCATCCCCGTGGGGAACTCCAGTGTTGTTTGTAAAGAAGAAAGATGGTTCAATGAGAATGTGTATCGATTATAGGGAATTGAATAAGATTACAATTAAGAATCGATACCCATTACCTAGAATTGATGATCTTTTTTATCAACTTCAGGGAGCTAGATATTTTTCTAAGATAGATTTACGCTCCGGATATCATCAATTGAAGGTACAGGAAGAAGACATACCTAAAACTGCTTTCAGAACTAGGTATGGTCATTATGAGTTTACAGGCATGCCCTTCGGACTAACGAATGCACCTGCAGCATTTATGGACATGATGAATAGGATCTGTAAACCATATTTGGATAAATTTGTAATTGTCTTCATCGACGATATACTTATTTATTCCAAAAGTCAGAAGGAACATTGTCAGCACCTGCATGCACTCTTAACTTTGTTAAGAAAAGAGAAACTGTACGCCAAATTCTCGAAATGTGAATTTTGGCTACAAGAAGTGCAATTTTTAGGACACATGGTGAATCACGAAGGTATTCACGTAGATCCTTCTAAGATAGAAGCAATCACCAAATGGAAGGTTCCGCAGTCAGCTATGGAAATTAGAAGTTTTCTAGGGTTAACCGGATACTATAGACTATTTTTTAAGGATTTTTCCAAGATAGCTGTACCATTAACTAAGCTAACCTGTAAAGCAGTTAAGTTTGAATGGGGACCTAAGCAAGAAGAGGCCTTTAAGATTTTGAAGCAAAAGCTAACAAACGCTCCAATATTAGCTTTGCCAGAAGGAACAGAGGATTTTGAAGTATATTGTGATGCTTCAAAACTAGGATTAGGATGTGTACTTATGCAACGCAATAAAGTAATTGCGTATGCATCAAGGCAATTGAAAAAGCACGAAGAAAACTATACGACATATGATTTAGATCTAGGAGCCATAATTTTTGCCCTTAAGATTTGGAGACACTATCTGTATGGAAGTAAGTTTACTGTCTATACAGATCATAAGAGTTTAAGATACATATTTGGGCAAAAAGAATTAAACATGAGGCAAAGGAGATGGATGGAGATCCTAAGTGACTACGACTATGATATTCAATATCACGAAGGAAAGGCAAATATAGTTGCGGATGCCTTAAGTCGTAAGTATCATGAAAAGCAAAGACAAGTTCGTGCTCTCAGATTAAATCTACAGTTAGATTTAATGGAGCAACTGAAGAACATTCAAGAAACAGCAATCAAGGACGATGCTGAAGGAAGTGATGGAATTTAGAGATTCCACAAAAGAAGAATTTGGGTACCTAAACAGGGAGAATTAAGAAATAAGATTTTAGAAGAAGCCCATAAATCTAGGTATACCATGCATCCTGGTAACAATAAAATGTACCAAGATTTAAGAAACAATTTCTGGTGGATAGGAATGAAAAAGGACATAGCTAGATATGTTTCTAAGTGTCTTACTTGTTCACAAGTTAAGGCAGAACACCAGAAACCTTCAGGTCTACTACAACAATTAGAAATGCCTGTATGGAAATGGGAACTCATAACAATGGACTTTGTTACTAAGTTACCCAAAACCAGAAAAAGTAATGATGCGATTTGGGTAATTGTGGATCGACTAACCAAATCAGCTCATTTTCTACCCATGAAAGAAACCTTTAGCATGGAAAGGTTGGCCAAGTTGTATGTAGATAAAGTAGTATCCTACATGGAGTTCCACTCTCCATTGTATCGGATAGAGATAGTCGTTTCACTTCCCACTTCTGGACAAGTTTCCAAGAAGCAATGGGAACTCGATTAAAGTTAAGCACTGCATATCATCCGCAAACAGATGGGCAAAGTGAAAGGAAAATCCAAACTCTGGAAGACATGCTTAGGGCATGTGTAATAGATTTTGGTGGAAATTGGGATGACCACCTACCATTAATTGAATTCTCCTATAATAATAGTTATCATTCAAGCATCGAAGCTGCCCCATTTGAAGCACTATATGGACGTAAGTGCAGAACTCCAGTTTGCTGGGCAGAAATAGGAGAAAATCAATTATCAGGTCCTGAAATAGTACAAGAAACCACTGATAAGATCACTCAAATTAAGGAAAGATTAAAGACGGCTCGAGATCGCCAAAAGAGTTATGCAGACAATAGAAGGAAGCCGTTGGAATTCCAAGTAGGAGACAAAGTACTCTTAAAAGTTTCTCCTTGGAAAGGAGTAGTTAGTTTCGGTAAGAAAGGAAAGCTGAGTCCAAGATATGTAGGACCATTCTCAGTCATCCAACGAATAGGACCAGTTGCTTATCGCTTACAGCTACCAGAAGAGCTAGTTGGGGTACATGATGTATTTCATGTATCCAATCTCAAGAAATGTCTATTAGACGAATCTCTGGTAGTACCTCTTCAAGATATAGAGGTAAATGAAAAACTGAAGTTCGTAGAGAAACCACTTCAAATAGAAGACAGAAGGGTCAATTTTCTCAAATACAAAAGATTAATATTAGTCAAAGTTAAGTGGGAGTCAAAACGAGGACCCGAATAAACTTGGGAGCTGGAATCGGAGATGAAGCGAAAGTATCCTCACTTATTTCAGTGAATCTCGAGGACGATATTTTAAATAAGGTGGGGAGGATGTAAGGACTCTCAAAAATGTCCCAATTTTACCCGTAAGTGAAAACTCGGACCCTGAAACCCTACTGCGCATGAAAAAACGAAGAAATCAAAATTCTTGGGTTTCAGGCGGGCCGCGTAAGCCTTAAGGAAAGCTTACGCGGGCCGCGTCAAACTTGGGTTGACCGGATAAGTGTTCCGGATCCACGTGTTGACCTGCTGGCATACCTACTAGTGACCAATCAAGCCTACGCGTAGAATAGGTGGTTAGGCGGGCCGCGTAAGGTTCGAGCCAAGGTTTACGCAAGCCGCGTGAACCCTAAATTTCACCTATAAATAGCCTAGCTCAGGGGCTTTCATTCTGTGTCGACGAAAACTTTCAAAAATGAAATATTACTGCTTTGAAGTCGAAATTACAATCTCAATTTGTGGGGTGCTGCTACGATACAGGGTATTAACTCGATCGCTGCTACGATTCAATGTCCGATTGATGTAAAACTATCCGATGGATGTTTAAGTGCTGCCCACATTCGGGCCATACTTTGTCATTAGTCGTGAATTCGACGGATGTTTAAGTATAGCACTTTGTCATTCATTGTGATGGTTTTAGTCTCGTGAGTTATCGTAAATGCTGTATTAGTTACTGACCTAGTTCGTGTGCATTATTATTTAAATTAGGTTACAAGGCTAATCAGTAGGCTAAGCACTGTCCACTTAAATCTGCAATGTGAGTTATTCTCTTTTATTAAAAGTATTTTACAATACTCCATTTTTAAAAGTTATAATTACAGGGAGTAAGTCGTGGTTATCTTGAATCACTGGCTAGTGGGGTATTGTGCACATTACTAATTTCTCATGGGTTAGGCTAATAAATCCTAACAGTGATAAACGTCACTACTTGGGGAAAGACCCAATAGTGGTATGACCATCGTCACCAGGTGACAAGGCGCCAGAAAAAAAAATAAGATAAAAGCCATTGTAATCGCTCTTATGCTGTAATTTATAACCATGTGTCATTTTATCAAATTTGAATAACTCGCCAGCATTTCCCCGCTGATAAAATATTTTTAAAACATGTTTCAGGCAACCTGCTGTAAATCAAGGAAACGTGCTACGGAGCACTAACCAGCTTGAAGAGGTGGCTCAGTTAAAATGAATAAACATGTTTTATAAATCAGGGAATTTACTTGTAAAATTCCTCTAATGTAAATCACGGGGTTATCCCGCATTATGAAATAAAATAATCGGGCATTTCAAATTTTAAAAGATCCTGTTGAAAATCTTCCGAAGTCGCATCATTTAATAAATACCACGGGTTCCTGTACCGCGGCTCCTGACCGGGTCAAACCGGGGCTGGGGCCGTGACAGGTACCTACTCTATAGAGGGTGTTAACCTTGATGCTCGATACCTACAGGTCTTCCCTTTCTCACTTGCGGGCCACGTAGCCACCTGACTTGATTCGCAGCCTGCAGGTACTTTTACCACCTAGGCCACCCTTAGAGATACCTTTATAGCAAAATACTTCTCACCAGCCAAGGCATCTCGACTTCGCGATCAGATCCATTTGTTCCAAATGGACCCTGATGAGCCCTACCACCTAGCTTGGGAGAGGTTCCAAACCCTCCTTTCTCGTTGTTCGCAGCACGGTCTATCAGATTGGGCACTTGTAGAGAAATTATACAATGGCCTTACTCCCGAGGTTCGAGCCCGATTTGATACTTCCACAGGAGGCCACCTTATGGGTAAGAAAATAGTGGCCGAATGCAATGACCTGTTCGAGAGCTTTGCACATTCTGACATAGATCATCGCGCCATCAGCAGGACTTCCATTCATGTTTCTAATACTTCCTCGGCTGGTCGGGGAGTACACCAAGTTAGCTTGGATACATCTATGGATGCGGCGATGGAAAACCTTGAGAGAAAGCTTACCCTGGTGGAGCGGATTATCCGGTCAAGTGGTTAACAAGGGGTAGGATTTAGGGTTTTAGGATGACCGCCTGAAATATCTTGTCCTCTATCCTGAACTGATATTTTATTTATGTTTTATGCAGCCGACTTCAGAAAACTAGCACCTCCCCTTGCTGACTCAGAGAAGAGAATCAAAGCCATCAAACTTCTTCCGGAACCTTAAAGAAGTTTTGTTCCGTTCTCAGTATCCTCAAGCCAACACTCAAGTTCAAACATGTCTGGTAAGGATCCTGTGTAATATCCTGCATATATTTATGTTATTTGACATTTTGTATAACAAGGTTTTAAGACTACTCCCTGTATGCAGACACCAGCAAGATGCCAATCCTCCTGGACCTTGATGAGCTTGACAGCTATCCCACTCCTATTCAGGTCAAGAAGGAAACTCCAGCCACCACTAGTTCTAAACCATCGACAGCTCCAAAGCCTAACCCAAGAACCCGTGCATCCACAACGAAGAAGAGAAAGGGTTCTGATACCGATGCTCCTGCCTCTGAAGGGTTCTCCTATGAGGACCTTAGCTTCACTGATTCCCTGGAGCCCATGACTTCCTTCCTTCATTGATTATTTCTCCACATGGGTTGAAGCAGAAAATGATCAAAGGATAAGAAACTTAGATCCTTTGACTCTTCGATGGCAGCTACAACATGATCCCATCTCACTGGCAAGCTCCTGAGCACTTTCTCAACCACTGTTTGATCCGTAACCGTTTCTCCATATGCTCGTTTCTGGTTAACAATCTTCATTGTTCATGACAAGAAGTCAGCGACGGGCTCACCATCCTTCATCTGTAGAGTTTCAAACTCTCTCCTTAGCCCTTGCAATTTCACCGTCTTTACTTTTCTATCTCCCTGATACTCGTTCTGTAACAGATTCCACGCTTGCCTCGCCGTGGTAGCAGCCGCAATTCTTGAAAACACATCATCATGAACGCTTGTTGGATGAGAGATAAGGCCCATGCATCTTTTTTCTTATTCTCCCTTAGACGCCCTCGATCACCATCTGCTTCATTGAATCCAGTAGCAACAAACTCCCAAAGGTACTGCGACATCAACAACGTTATCATTCGAATCTGCCAGAAATCGTACCCTTCTTCTATGAAAATTGGAAGGGGAGGAAGGGGTTGAGTTAACTGGTTGTTTACCATGTTGAAGATTGAATTGTTATCGGAGAAAGAAAAAAACACAGAACTTGAACACAGCTCTGATACCAGATGAGAATACACACTCTCACGGTCACTCGGATTATTTAAGGAACAAGAATTACTTTGGCAGAAAACTCACAAATTCCATTCATCACACAATGCTTAAATAGGAAAAACAAAACTACCATGACTCCACGACACAAACATGCAAAAGGTAACTGACACAACTGACCCACTACTTTAGACCCCACTACATTACTTGACCCACTACTATTAAACATAAAATAAACAAAGACAAATAAGAAACACGTGCAGATAGTTCATGCATGCTATTGAATTATATCAATAGTAAATACACTGCATTTACTATCACGAATTTCTTTTTCCAAATTCACAATCAAACCATTTATATGCCCTATAGATGTTATTGTATTTAAATCAATTTGTGTTAAATGATGTAAATCACCCGCTGGCAATGTCTCAACTTTTTAGCACGACAATTGATATAGTGCACACCATCTATTCTTTTGATCATAATCAATCTATGTTCTTCATCATAATCCCAGCTCATACTAGCATATTCGCCATGTGTATTTACATACCTTTTCTTTTGAGTTAACACTGATGCTGGATCTTCAAACCAATTTTTAAATTCAGCTGTTGTTTCTCTAGGAAGAACATCTGGATGAGGAATGTCTTCAACTTCATTCTCTGTGTAAATTTTAGACCTGAAAGACTCATATTCTATCTTTGTATTCTCAAAAGTATATACAATTGTTTACCCTTTTTTCACTTCAATCTCTGCTACATCATCATCTGATTTCCAGTTTTCATCTACACCTTCAACAATCTCACCTTCTTCCAAATCATCATTAGTCTGGATTTTCTTCAGTATCTGAATCCTCATACATTCTATCATCTAAACCAGTTAAAGCATCAATCTCTTATTCCTATTCGTCAACACCTTTACCTTTACCATGTTCCACACTAATATTCTCAGTAGCCTCACTTGTTCGTTTATCACCACCACTTACTCCAGCTCCTAACTCCCCCTCAACTGTAACCTCGGTTACAATATTAGTAGCTTGTGAACTACTTGGTTGCTCCCCAGACTTACTAATCTGAATTTTACTTATAGAGGTGAACAGGTGCATTAAATGATTGCAACCCTTGATAAAACGTCATGACAGTTGGAGGTTGTAACTACCCAAACTATCAACTGACAGTTATATTATGTTTCTTGTTGATCAATTATGCTACTTATGCTATTAGAAAGTATAAACATAATTATACTTATATATTCGGACATTCATGTATATGTATAACTTAGCCAATGTGACTTATAATTGTATGTATATTAGGACCGATACATTCTAGTGGTTATGTCGGTTGGGAGACACCGGTTCAAAGGGTGGTTTTCCCTCCAATTCTAACCGCTCTTAACTGCCATTTAAACTTTCATATATAAAGATCTTGCCGGCAATCATAACCGGCACCAAGACAATTTAACAAACTGTCGAATTGTCCATACTCTCATTACTACATATTGATGAAACTATGAATCCAATTAGTCATGATTCTTCCGCTGTGAGTCATTCTGATGGTCAACAAAGTGGTATCAGAGCGAGTTTCGTTAGCGGCGATGATCTCAGGCCAACTTCAACAATGATGCCGTGTAATCACTGTTCCGACGAGAAGCGAGAACGGATATGGTTGCAGAGGCGGTGTTATTACTGTAATAAACCCGGTCACCAAATCTCTACATGTATGATGAAAGAAAATGATGAGGAAACTCAACTGCTTCGTCTGGCAATCGAAACCGGAACACAGCAACAACATAACGCTGATTCTGATCATCAAAATGATCAAAGAATGGAGTATATAGTGGTCGGCACCGATGGAGGTTTCTGGTCAGAGATGTGGTATGTCAGTAAAACCCTTAAACATCACTATTCTGGAAATTTAGATATGTTTAAACGAATAAAAAACATGTCTAGTGTTGAAAAAAAAACCGGAGAAAATCATTTTTTCTTCATAAGGGGTATAGGGTTCGTCGAAGTCATTTCTGGGTCAGAGAAGATGCGTATTCAGAGTGTGTTTTACACTCCGGATATAGATAGAAACGTGTTAAGTTTAGACCAATTAATCACTCAAGGTTTCACCGTGAAGTTCATCGGAGACAAATGCAAATTGTTTCCTACATTCAGTGTTCCATTAATTAATAAGAAAAGTGACAAAACTGGGATGACTAAAGAAGAAGAAGTCGGTATGTTAGAGAAGGAATCGGTGATTAGTAAAGAATCGGATCATGAAAGGTTCAAAACAGAATTTTTGAACGATTATTTTGAAAGTTTGAGTGTATCAACAAACGAACCGGACTGGAATGTTTTGATACTTCAAGAAATGTTTTTCAAGGAGTTTAATGACTGTAAGGCACTTCTTGATATGCTAGAGGATGAAGAATATGTTAAGAAGTACAAATATCATCTAGAAAACAAGTTTACTGAAATGATCGATTGGTTTCTAAAAGAGAAATTAGAAATAACTACAAGACCTTTACCTGCGTATGCATCGAACAACCGTAAGGTGTGTTTGCTGGATCTGTACATGGCCGTAAAAAGGGAAGGTGGACACCGGAGGATCACCGAAAACAACATGTGGGCAATGATTGCCAGGGATATAGGTTTTGAGTGTGATGAAGGAGAATATATGAGGTTGATATACGCTATGTATCTGGACGTACTTGATAACCCTCGAAGGGATTTGCAGCGGACTTATCAAATGGTTTTGATTCCATGATGACAGCGAATTGATGACAAAGTGTGAATATTGTGAATGAATGGACAATTGGACAGTTATGGTTAATTGTCTTGTTACCGAGAAATGTTCCCGGCAACCGGCATATATACATGATGAAGATGAACAGTTGTGAGGGTGGTTGAAATTGGCAGGAATAACCGCTATTCGAAATGAGATCAACAACCGACACACCCATTCATCTATACCGTTACATACATACGTAATTAACAGTAATGTACCTAAGTTTAATACATAAGAATATATAAATTATGTTTATCATTGTCTAATACTCTCCCCTAAACATAATTGTGTTTAAGAGAGTGCTTGAGAACACTATCGTTGGCATCATCAACAGCAGCCTTTGCCCTGTTAAAATCAAATCTTCTCCTTGAGTTGAGTCTCTTGATTTCCTTCTAGCTATCTCCGGCGAAGAGTGCATAATGATCCGATGGATTTTCAGCGACCACTTGACTGACTTCATTCCTCTTATCCTGACCTGCATTTTGTTCTGCATCATCTCCTTCACTCCGGCTGCCTCTTGGATCCAACTTTCTTCCCAGCACATCCTTTTCTTCTGTCATTTCTTTATCTTGAACGTTTGATTGAATGGTTTTAAACTTGTGGTAATAGACAAGAACATCTAAGTACATTGCGTACATTAGACGCATTAATTCACCATCACTATACTCGAAACCTATTTCTTTGGCTATCATTGGCCAGATGTTATTATCAGTTACTTGTCGATGTCCTCCTTCTCTTTCTATTACCAGATACAGATATAACAGACACACTTTACGATTGTTTGATGCATAGGCCGGAATTGGCCTCGTCGTCACCCCCAGTTTCTTGATAATAAACCAATTCACCATCTCCTCAAACTTAACTTGTAGTATAAACTTATATTTTCCGATATATTCATCGTCGTCCATCATGTCGAGTAAAGCCTTACAATCTAAAAATTCTTTGAATTTCATCGTTTGAAGTATCATCACATTCCAGTCCGGTTCGTCGGATGATATATACAGTTCTTCAAAGTATTCATTCAAGAATTTTGTTTTGAACTTCATAAATTCAGGCTCTTTTTCCATCATCTTTTGTTTTTCCATTACACCAATTTCTTCTTCTTTTGTCATTCTCGATGTTACACTTCTGATATTGTTTAGGGGAACACTAAACGTCGGAAACAGTTTGCACTTGTCTCCTGTGAATTTCACCGTGAATCCTTATGTTATTAATTGATCGAAACTTAAAATGTTTCTGTCTATGTCTTGTGTATAAAACACGCTTTGTATACGGATTTTCTTCGTCCCAGAAACAACATCTACAACCCCTATCCCCTTAATGAAGTGAAACTGATTTTCACCAGTTTTAGTTTCAACATCGGTCATGCACTTAATATGCTTAAACATATCTAGATTTCCAGAAAAATGATGTTTTAGAGTTTTGCTTACATACCACATGTCCGACCAAAAACCTCCATCGGCTCCGACCACGAGATACTCTGATTTCTGACCGTTTCTGTGATCTTCATCTTCGTCATATTGTTGTTGAGTCCCCTTGTTTATTGCGAGACGTATTAACTGAGAATCTTCATCGTCCTCCTTCTTCTTGCAGTTTGAAATTTGGTGTCCCGGATTGTTACAGTAGTAACACCGCCTTATCAGCCACTTCCGTTCCCGTCTTTCGTCTGAGAAATGTTGGCATGGTAATGTTGTGGAACTTGCCCTGAGATCAGAATTTCCTGGGGCTCTGATACCACTTTGATAACCCTCGAAGGGATTTGCAGCGGACTTATCAAATGGTTTTGATTCCATGATGACAGCGAATTGATGACAAAGTGTGAATATTGTGAATGAATGGACAATTGGACAGTTATGGTTAATTGTCTTGGTACCGAGAAATGTTCCCGGCAACCGGCATATATACATGATGAAGATGAACAGTTGTGAGGGTGGTTGAAATTGGCGGGAATAACCGCTATTCGAAATGAGATCAATAACCGACACACCCATTCATCTATACCGTTACATACATACGTAATTAACAGTAATGTACCTAAGTTTAATACATAAGAATATATAAATTATGTTTATCATTGTCTAATAGTACTTACTTATTATTATAAGTATAAGTCAACTCAAGAAAAGGTGCTCGAAAAAGAGGAAGTCAAGATGGTGGTTGATCCAAGACAAAGCAGGAGTGAAGGAGACGGGATGTTTGGATCAGATGCAGAGCAATTGGAAGGCAACTCAAAGAGTGCAGACCCTGCTGGAAAAGATGCAGAGCATTATGCATTTTTCGCCGGCAACGATTGGCAGGGAATCAAAAGGCTGAATACAAGGAGGAGGTTCGACTTTAACCGAGCAAAAGCTGTCGTGGATGATGCCAACAACAGCGTTATAATGCACTCTCGTAAACGTAATTATGTTTAGGGGAGTGTATTAGAAAGTATAAACATAATTATACTTATATATTCGGATATTCATGTATATGTATAACTTAGCCAATGTGACTTATAATTGTATGTATATTAAGACCGATACATTCGAGTGGTTATGTCAGTTGGGAGACACCGGTTCAAAGGGTGGTTTTCCCTCCAATTCTAACCGCTCTTAACTGCCATTTAAACTTTCATATATAAAGATCTTGCCGGCAATCATAACCGGCACCAAGACAATTTAACAAACTGTCGAATTGTCCATACTCTCATTACTGCATATTGATCAAACTATGAATCCAATTAGTCATGATTCTTCCGCTGTGAGTCATTCTGATGGTCAACATATGCTACTGAAGAACAAATTTGATGTTGTTGAACACATTCGACGCTCATGAGCAAAGTTATAAACTTCAATTTTGATGCCCAAATTTGGTACCGAAGCCCAAATTTGGAACCCAAGACCAAAGTTACCACTGATCTTCATTCAATTCAATATCGAATATCAATCTTATACAACACTGCTATTCCAAAACAACTTTTAAGAAAACATAAAGTTATAAGATTCTAATTCATTACATTACATCATGAGAACTTAGAATAAGAAATACAATAACTTGAACATGCAAATTGTTTATTTTTTAGCTAATGAAATGACAAAATTAAAGAATCTTGTCTTGGTATTACAAAGGTGTTTGGCCACATGTTTCTTATACTTCTTAAATAGTTCGTCAATAATGGATTTATCGAAATGTGATGTCAACAAGGGTTCTGTAAAAGCTCTGACTGCTTTAGCTGTGTTTTCCCCGTGGATTTGGCTGGGGCCATCAAAATCATTCAAATTTTTGTAATCCGTGTCTTGTGGATCCCAGTTGACGTGAAAAGTAGTCAATCTTTCGAGAGAAAACGATCCCTCATTTTGGATAACACTCCTAACTTCATCCTCGCATGGATAATAGATAGGCACATTGAATGATTTTATATCTAACTCACGAACCAGCCCCTGTGGTTTTTGTTAAAGCATACGTAGAATTAGTTTTGGTGAAGCAAAGTGGAATAACTAAGTCACTAAGACCTCATAAGGAAATATCCTTTATGTAGTTTTGAGTTTTAATTTCTTATACCTCTTTTACCATGTCCAGAAGTGATTGTGCAAGTAGCTCCCATAGACGGCAACTCTCGTCACTAGATGGATCAACACCACTCCGACCAACAAATGTTAAAACCATGCGCCCACCACATACAATTTCCTCGGAGCGTATTTGTAGAAACTTTGTGAAGTCGGTCTTAAATTGCTCCCCATATGCTTCGAACACATTCGGGGGGCTCATTTTTGCCATGTATATATTTAATGCATTACTTTCAAGGTCATCTGGTACCTATAGAATATTGCATGCCATATTTTATCATTGATAAAAACGTGTAGTAAATATATGTAAGACTAGACAGATGGCTATTAACCTATAAATCAAACCTGAGAAAGCCAATGAACACTATAGGAAGAGTGAATAAGGTGCAAACTTTGATCCGGAAAAAGTCTACAATAGAAAGAACCAGGAACAGCTGAAACGAAGCAAGGGCTGAACTTTTTCCCCTTATCCTTCTTAAGCTTTGCATAAAAATCAGGCAACAACTTGAAAAGGGTATTGAAATCATTTCCAAAGAGGTCATTTAAGCATACTTCAAACTGTGGTGGTTTATAATGATTTTCTTTACACACCTCGATGACTATATCCATTATGTTAGATATAACCAATAGTGTATTTTTACTAGAAGAGCATCCCAAATCTGCTATCTTGAAACACTGACCCGAGAATAGATCATGATTGCTAATACCTTTGATTATATGCTCTAGGATGGGTAGCGCTTTTCGTATAACAGTTTCCTGGAAAGAGAATATCAACATGCATATCACTTCATGCACATAGTTAAATTAACTAGTTTTGAGTGAATAGTTGCACTACTATTAGTTAACAATAGTTGTTGAAGTCATGTAGAATCCTATTTAGATTTTCGATTTCAAATGCCTGAACTAAATCTTGTTTAAATTTTACTTTTTGAAATGTTACTTTTACTATTTTGATGTGTGACTGTATTTTTGAATGTTCATACAGATGGATCGTTGGTAGCAGTTGCCAACATAAAACAAGTTTCAAGCAGTGGCGGACTTAAAGTGTTAGTAAGGGTAGCACGGGCTATCCCTCAACCCCGTCTACGTAGTGTAAAAATACCCCTTAACTCCATTTCAGTAGTGTAAAAATACCACTCAACTTCGTTTCTGTTATATAAAGGATACCCCTGATCCTAAAAAAAATTAGGATACCCCTAACATTTTGGGCTAGTTCCGCCACTGGTTTCAAGTAAGAAATCCACCAAGTCCATGTTAGAGAATGATATTTAAACTTTATTATGTTAATTATGTATAAGTATTAGAACATATACATTTCCGGTTTTATGTTAACTTATGTAGGGATGATAAGCGAGTTAGATAAGGGGGTATGATTCAAAACTGCAAGGCAGTTATTCCCGCCAATCTTAACCGCCAAAATGACAATGTATATAAACTTGATTCCCGGCACTAACTTCCGGTATCAAGACATATTCCGTTTCATACGAATTGTCCTTTCATTTCCCTTTGAATATCCTGTGTTCATATCTTCTGCACATTCTTTTTCGATATCATCATGAACATGGATTCATCCAAGTCACAATCTTCCGCTGCAATGATGTCTGATTCCCAACATAGTGGTATCAGAGCACTGTTGGGAAGGAAGACAGAAATCAAACCAACGTCAACCATGTTTCCATGTCAAGACTGCATTGACGAAAAGAACGAAAAAGAAAGACGAATTCCTCGTGTAAGACTCTGTTACTATTGCCATCAACCAGGGCACCAGATATATTCGTGTAAAGCAAAAGAAAACGACGAAGCGACCCAACTGATTCATCAGGCAGTGAACGTCGGAATACAGAAACAAGAAAGTGTGATTAATGATCATCAAGAGATGATAGTCATCGGTACAGAAGCAGGCCAATGGGGAGACATCTGGTACGTGAGTTCTGTGTTTTCCCATCATATTGCTGGTAACTTGAATGTGTTTAAACGAATTAAACACATAGTTGGGGTTGAAACACGATCTGGGGAAAATAATTTCTTGTTTACCCGAGGGGTTGGGGCGGTAGAAATAAAATCAAGCAATGAAACTTTGAGAATACAAAGTGTATTCTACGCTCCGGAATTAGACCGGAACGCGTTGAGTTTGGACCAATTAACGTTGCAAGGTTACACCGTTAACAAGTCGGGTGACACTTGCAAAATATTTCCAATGTTCTCAACACCGGTCGTTAATTCTGTGAATGATATGAATGGCTTAACAAAGGAAGAGGAACTCGGATTGAAAGAAAAACAGGGGATTCTTGATGTTAGCACAGTGGATGATTAATTCAAAGAAAGATATCATAATTCCTATTTCGAAGACTTGAATCTGTCATCACAAGAAACGGACCGGAGTCTGATGATTATCAAGGCCATGGAGTTCCATGATTTCGCTGATTGCAAATCGTTGCTTGACATGATAGACGACAGAGAGTTTGTATTCAAATACAGACATGAATTGGAGGGAAAGTTTGAGGAGATGGTGGCGTGGTTCTTAAACGTCAAACTGGGAATCTCTTCAAGGCTGATTCCTCCATTTGCACCGAATAATAGAAAGATCGATTTGCTGGGGTTATATGTGATAGTGGAACGAGATGGTGGCTACCGGAGTGTCACTAATGACAACTTATGGCCGGTGATTGCTAAAGATATGGGATACGAATACCAAGACGGTGAATACATGAGAATAATTTATGCTATGTATCTCGATGTCTTGATATATTATTATAGGTTCAAGAGAAAGTGTTTGACAAGGAGGTGGTGAAAGAAGGAGAAAGTTCTTCAGCCGGCGGCCATGAGAGGAGGAAAAGTGCTGATGATGCTCAAGATGAAGCTGCCATGGATCATTACGCGCTCTATGCTGGAAATGATTGGGAGGGAGCCTGGAAAATGCACAAGAAACGTCGGCGCTTTAATTTCAATCAAGCAAGGAAAGCTGTTGAAGAAGCAAATAGAAGCGTCATGCTGCATGCTAGAAAACATAATCAAGTTTAAGGGGGTTATGTTAGAGAATGATATTTAAACTTTATTATGTTAATTATGTATAAGTATTAGAACATATACATTTCCGGTTTTATGTTAACTTATGTAGGGATGATAAGCGAGTTAGATAAGCGGGTATGATTCAAAACTGCAAGGCAGTTATTCCCGCCAATCTTAACCACCAAAATGACAATGTATATAAACTTGATTCCCGGCACTAACTTCCGGTATCAAGACATATTCCGTTTCATACGAATTGTCCTTTCATTTCCCTTTGAATATCTTGTGTTCATATCTTCTGCACATTCTTTTTCGATATGAAATGATTGGGAGGGAGCCTGGAAAATGCACAAGAAACGTCGGCGCTTTAATTTCAATCAAGCAAGGAAAGCTGTTGAAGAAGCAAATAGAAGCGTCATGCTGCATGCTAGAAAACATAATCAAGTTTAAGGGGGTTATGTTAGAGAATGATATTTAAACTTTATTATGTTAATTATGTATAAGTATTAGAACATATACATTTCTGGTTTTATGTTAACTTATGTAGGGATGATAAGCGAGTTAGATAAGCGGGTATGATTCAAAACTGCAAGGCAGTTATTCCCGCCAATCTTAACCACCAAAATGACAATGTATATAAACTTGATTCCCGGCACTAACTTCCGGTATCAAGACATATTCCGTTTCATACGAATTGTCCTTTCATTTCCCTTTGAATATCTTGTGTTCATATCTTCTGCACATTCTTTTTCGATATCATCATGAACATGGATTCATCCAAGTCACAATCTTCCGCTGCAATGATGTCTGATTCCCAACAGTCCATGTAGCATAGAGTCATAGACCATAATTAGTACGGATGCCAAATGCTTGATTCATAATTGTTATATTTATTACTGCAAATAACTTTTTATTGCGAATCTTATATCATATACTTGAGTTTGTTTTTTTTTTTCTTCAACTTTAGAGTTAAATGCCATTTTAGTCCCTGTGATTTGGGCTAGTTTGTCAGTTTAGTCCAAATGTTTCATTTTTCACCTGTGGGTCCAAAAAGGTTTCACTGTTGCCATTTTAGTCCACTGAGTTAACTTCATCCATTATTTTTGTTAACGAGAAGGGCGATTCGGTCATTTTATATGGCCGAATTGCCTTTCTAGTTAACAGAATTACATATAAAATGACCAAATTCCCCTTCTGGTTAACAGAAAAAATGGATGAAGTTAACCCAGTGGACTAAAATGGCAACGGTGAAACCTTTTTGGACCCACAGGAGAAAAATGAAACCTTTGGACTAAATTGTCAAAATGGCTCAAACCACAGGGCCTAAAATGGCATTTAACTCTTTATTTTAGCATACAGTTTAATTTTATTTTTCTATTAAGTAAGGTATTTGCATGTGGTTAGTTATTGACAAATTTATAGAACTTCTGTTTGTACTCATCTAGCCTGTGTTCTTAAAAGCAGACTAGCCGGGTCGGTTATTTCCAACTGAAATGTTCTTCAAATAATCATACAATTTTGCTTCAACCAGGTTTAACCGCTTTTCAATTGATCAGACAGTTTTACTTCAAACTGGACCTGCCACCGCTTTTCAAATATCAGACAATTTTTCTTCAAACCGGACCTACCACCGCTTTTCATATAATCAGACAGTTTTGCTTCAAACAGGGTTTAACCAGTTTGCACCAGATTTTAAGAAGTTATGCTTGTTTTAATTTGTAGTGGGAAAAACTTTAGATTTCTCTCATGGGTGTCGTTGTGGAATATGGAGAATGTTGATTGTATTATTGAAAGAGCTATTTTTTAAGTACATTATACAAAGGCTTTAAATAGCCTGTAAGAACTTGATACAAGGAACATCAGTGGAAATGTGAAAGGCTTTAAATAGCCTGTAAGAACTTGATACAAGGAACATGAGTGGAAATGTGAAACCTAATGGCAGAGAACATGGATACTAAAATAATAAAAGAAATAATGAAAGCTATGGTGCACTACACATGGATAAAGTAAATCAATTAAATATATAAAAGCTAACACTATGGTTTGTCCTTAATACGCCCCCGCAAGATGGAGGCTCCATCAGAGACGCCAATCTTGGAGCGAAGCCGAAGAAAAGGAACCCTACTTAGGGGCTTTGTAAGTGCATCTGCCAGCTGATCCGTGGAGTTAACATGAAGGACTTTAAGTGAGCCACTGGTTACCTTTTCTCTAACAAAATGATAGTCAAGAGCCACATGCTTCATACGAGAGTGATATACCGGATTGGCACATAGATAAGTAGCACCAGTGTTGTCACAGTACAGGTGAGGTGGATCTTTAAGGTTGATTCCAAGTTCTGACAGTTGATTTTGAACCCTTGAAAGCTCTGATGCAGCATTGGCTAGAGCCTTATATTCGGCCTCAGTAGATGATCTGGACACAGACTTCTAACGAGCCGATTTCCAAGAGATGATATTTGTGCCAAGATAGAGAACATATGCAGTAGTGGACCGTCCCCCATCTGAAATGCCCCCCCAATCAGAGTCAGAGAATGCCGTTAGATGAAGAGAGGAGGAACGATTGAGGAACAACCCATGGTGAATTGTGCCTTTAAGATAACGTAGAACACGTTTCAAGGCTTGCCAATGAAGCTGAGAGGGCGAATGCATGAACTGAGAAAGTTTGTTTACAGCAAAGCAAATATCCGGACGAGTGAAGGCAAGATATTGAAGAGAGCCAACAAGTTGGCGATATGGAGTTGGATCAACAGTGGGAGAGCCTTCTGATGGAGATAGTGGTACTGAGGAGCAGAGTGGAGTGGCAACCTCTTTTGCGCCGTCCATGTTGAAACGAGTGAGTAAATCTCGAATATGGTGATGTTGTGACAGAAATAAGCCAGTGGAGGTGGTAATGACCTCAATTCCCAAGAAGTGATGAAGGGGACCTAAGTCCTTGATAGAGAATCGTGCAGCTAGAGACTTGACAACATGATCAAGGAATGAAGGAGTGTTACCTGTGATGACGATATCATCAACATATACCATGAAGTAAACAATAATGCCTTTGTGGTTATACACAAAGAGAGAGGCATCAGATAGACATTTCCGAAAACCAAAGGCAAGTAAGTAGTTGGTGAGTTCCGTGTACCACGCCCTTGGTGCTTGTTTTAGACCATAAAGAGATTTTCTGAGTTTACAAAAATGGTTTGGATATTGAGGATGAATGTAACCAGGTGGTTGGACCATATAGACATTTTCATGCAAGGTGCCTTGAAGGAAGGCGTTGTTGACATGTAGCTGTTTGAGAGGCCAATTCATTGAAAGAGCAACTGAGAGGATAGTACGGATGGTAACAGGTTTAGTAACAGGGCTAAAGGTGTCAAAGTAGTCAATACCGTGCCGTTGAAGAAAACCTTTTGCAACAAGGCGAGCTTTGTATTTGGCAATGGAGCCATCCGGATTCCGTTTGATACGGAAGATCCATTTGCAACCAATGGGGTTTTGAGTAGAAGATGGGATGAGCTCCCAAGTCCCATTATGAAGTAGAGCATTGAATTCATTATCCATGGCTTTGCGCCATTTGGCATCTTTAAGGGCTTGGGTGTGAGTTGTTGGTTCAAGGATGGTTGGTAGGGGATGTAGGGTGGTGGTATTGACAAATTTGTCACTGAAGTACTTTGGGTTGGGTTTTCTTGTGCGGGTTTGTTTCGGAGGCAAAGGGAGGGTAGAAGGGGGTGAGAGAGGAGATGTTGTGGAAGGAGGAGTCGAATAGACTGGGCTAGTAGGTGGATTTTGCTGATGGGCCGAAAAAGTAGAGGAGTCCAGCAAGGTGGAGTGATCAGGTGGAGAAGTGGGTTGGGCTGGATTTGGATAAGCATTGGTTAATGGGGTAGGAGGTGATGTGGTGGTGGGTGGCGTGTCTGAAGATGTAGAGGCAACACGGTCAAAGAAATTAGTTTTTTGTGGATTGGAAATTTCTGTGATATGTCTCAGAGTCGTATGCAGGGATACGTGTAGCGGATGTCGATGATGGTGAGGTATTCAGGAATACAGGTGTTGGTGGATTGTTGCAAGATGTAGGTTTCGGTGTTGTGGATTGTGACAAGAAGGTATCTGGTGTGGGAATGCTAGGAGAGTTGGAGGAAGAGGCTTTGTGTGGGAAGACAGACTCTATAAATTCCACATGACGGGAGTGATATAGGCGATGGGTATGTGGATCATAGCATTTGTACGCGGATTTGGACGATGAGTAGCCCAAGAAAATGCATTTTTCTGAGCGTGGGTGGAGCTTGCTCTTGGCGTATGGTCGTAGCCAAGGGTAGCACAAACACCCGAAGGGTTTAAGTTTGGAATGGGTGGATAATTTTTTGTATAGCATTTCATACGGGCTTCTAGAATCCAGGTTATGAGTTGGTAGGCGGTTTATGAGATAGACCGCTGTTTGGAAGGCATGGGTCCAAAAGGAGAGGGGTAGACTAGCATAATGAAGTAGTGCCAGACCGGTTTCAACAATGTGACGGTGACGCCGCTCGGCAACACCATTTTGTTCCGGTGTATGTGGGGGTGTGGTAAAGTGAGAGATACCTTGAGATTGGAGATATGAAGTGAGTCCAACGTATTCACCACCGTTGTCGGTGAAGAGAGATACAAGAGGGGTTTGAAAGTACTTTTCCACCAATTGTTTGAATATGGGAAATAGTGTGGAAACATCGGATTTTTGTTTCATCGGATATAGCCAAATGTATTTGGTGTGATAATCAACAAAAATAATGTAATACTTGAAACCATCAACTGATGTTTGGACCGGGCCCCAAACATCGGAGTAAAGTAGTTGTAGTGGGTTGTTGGTTGTAAACGAGTTCATGCCAAATGGAGTTTTGTGACTCTTGTTGATAGAGCATGAATTACAATGAAAGTTTTGAAGATTAAAGTTAAGACCTAAACATTTGGCTATTGATTTGAAAGTACGAATTGAAGGATGCCCAAGCTTGTGATGCCAATCAAGAGCCGAAGATGTGATAACAGAGTTTATTTGAATCGTGGATGGAAGATTGGCATAGTAGACATCAAGGTAGTTCTCCCCTCGCATTAGGCGCGCCCCCGTGCGAAGATCTTTGACAAAGAAATGTGTGGGAAAGAATTCCACAGAAACAATTTAGCGACAGAAATAAGGTTCTGTTTGATTGTGGGAACACATAAGACATTTTTTAAAGAGATTGAACCATTAGGTGTATGAATGTATGAGTGACCAGTATGAGTAATGGAGAGGGTTTTACCATTGCCAAGGACGATTTCATCAGGTCCACCATACTCGGAGATGGTGTGAAGCAAGGCACGATCAGAGGTGACATGGTGTGAGGCACCACTGTCAAACATCCAATTTGTATAATTAGGACGAGTTGTGGTGACATTAGCAATTGTGGGGCCAGTGCGTGATGGGGGAGAACCTTCGATTGTTATTTGATTTTGACTAAGGAACCTTGCAAGTTTTCTGCAGTTTTTGGTGGCATGTCCTGAAAAGGTACAAAAATTACAAAAATGAGAATAACGGTTACCACCATAGTTGTTGGTAGAGAGGTAACTCTGATTGCTGTTCATTGTTGATCTTTTCCTGAAACAGAGAGCAGGGTTCAAGTGGTGGTGAACTTCCGATTGATGGGTGAACTTCCGATTGATGGCCGATTGTAGACCGAAAGGTGACCGTGCAGATAGCAGGTGGTCGTACGGGATGTGGATCTTCCGATTTGAGGCCAGAGGCTGCCGATTTGACGCCCGCAACGATTTGAGGCCAAGCGAGATTTGGAGTTTCCGATTTGACGTTCGATTGTTGACGCCGATGTTCTGACCCGGTTGAAGCAGCGATTTGCCGACTGCCGATTTGAGTCTAACGATTGGGCTTCTGATTTTGAGTCTTCCGATTTAGAGGAATCAGAGATAGAGATGGATCGATAACTCAGTGTAGCATGAAAGCTCTGATACCATATGGAGAATGTTGATTGTATTATTGAAAGAGCTATTTTTTAAGTACATTATACAAAGGCTTTAAATAGCCTGTAAGAACTTGATACAAGGAACATCAGTGGAAATGTGAAAGGCTTTAAATAGCCTGTAAGAACTTGATACAAGGAACATCAGTGGAAATGTGAAACCTAGTTGCAGAGAACATGGAGACTAAAATAATAAAAGAAATAATGAAAGCTATGGTGCACTACACATGGATAAAGTAAATCAATTAAATATATAAAAGCTAACACTATGGTTTGTCCTTAATATGGAACATCTTAAGGCTTTTATGAAGAGGTAAGAAGGTTGAAAAGTTTTGAAGTAGGCTATGTGGGATATGGAAATTTTTTAAGGAAAGGAAAAATCATTAACCAAGTAGGCATTGTACAAGACCAGAATCAAAGACATTGGTAGACCCATGGTATTTTTTCATGGGAGCAATCAAGGGGCTTTGAAGATAATTACTAATTAGGGAGCTTAACCAAACATAAAGAGGGCGATCGAGAACCTTAGGTAAAAATAATACTAATTTTTTTAGGGGACAATCCTTCTTCTTTGAAAATTGGCCCGCCTCTGACCAAGGACCAGTAGGATAAAAGAAATAATTAAAAACTTTTGCATACCTGCTACAAAGATATTTGTTCATTTTAGCCGTAAAGGCTTATAGATTGTAACTAGCGGGCAGTGGCGAAGCTTGACCTCGAAAACAGAGGGGCGAAAACGTATATACCCAAAAAAATTTATAGAACCGGGGGGCAAAACATATATACCCAAAAATTTCTATACGAAAACTACATATATAACACTGCTGAGCGAAAAATTTGAGGGGCGGGAACCCCACTTATCCTGCACCCCTGCTAGCGGGATGAAACCTGCGCGTTGCGGTGTACACGATGAAAATTGGATCGGTCTCGAACCAATATATATATATATATATTTCAGAAGGCATCCTTAAATAAATTTATTAAATCTAGTCCCGACATATATAGAAATATCAGTTCGTTACCGGTATCTTATCGAACCTATATATAACTTTTTGATCAGGCAAATTATATATGTATGCGCACATACATCCAACTTGTATTTGATTTCCAACAAATAATTGTTTTTCTTCAAAATATTGATTGTATATGATGTTTTTGTTAATTTATGCAATTTATAATTTTGTATATGACTTTTATTTACTATATTATTAATTATTTAATATTTTTTATTCCGCCTATGTAGTACATTGGTTTCTAACCTAAGATATCGTATAAAGATTAAAAAAAAACTAATATCAGACCATTTTTATAGCTTTATTAAAGGAGAAACAATGATTTTTTTTATATTTTTTATGTTATGGGTACTAGGGGCACCACTCGGGTATCTCATGCGGGATAGCGGGTATGTCGAGTACACCGCAACCGAGAATGTGGGTAGGGGTGGGCTTGTATGGTTCACGTGGACATGTGGCCGAAGCGGTAAAGGTGATGGGTTATGTGGAGCAGAGTCGTTCCTACGTTTTCGGAGGCTCTAAGCAAACTATAAAGTGGAGGCCCAATTTCGTTATTGACTAACATTAGAGGTGCAAAAATCGGGTTTTTTTAATACCCAATTTCGGGAACCAAACCGTGTTTCGGTAAGACCGGGTGTTAGAAAATCAGGTTTTTTAGATACCTAGACATTTATACCCTATTTTCTATTTTTTACACAATATAAATCCATTTTATTTTTTAATTTGCTTTGTATTTGATAAAAATACTTTAAATAATTACAGTATCACAACTTTATTTAAATAATATATCTCAGTCTTTCGTTTAATGTCACTAGAAGAATACGCCAAAAGGAAAAAAAATTATATTGCTTATGAGTCTTTCATTTAATGTCACCAGCAGGATGCGCCAAGAGGAAAAAAAATTTGCTTATGAGATTCGAGCTAGGGTCTTTACAAGACTCGCGCATGACTAATACCACTACACTAGCAAAGTTAATAGATCTATAGAATCAAAACAATTATATATCATATATCATTTTTATATTAAATGGAGGCCCTAAAAGTTTGGAGACCCTAGGCCCGAGCCTAGGTTTTGATAAGCATTGGGCCGGCCTTGATGTGGAGATAACCTTGAATGTCACAAAATAATATAGTAATTACATCCGCGCGCGTTGCGGCTCGGGTACATATCAAACATCAAATAAATTTGTTCACACGTTATGTTATGTGATGAGTTAATTATATGAAAACAAGTGTTTCGACGTATCTTATTGAACTCAATACAGCCTATATAATCATTGCGATTGGATTAAAATATAAAGAAGTCAAATTTATATCGTACAATTATAACATATTATATGTGGCCCCAGTCAACATAGACAATGTAACTGTTATAACGGAAATGCTGACTCATATAATCAAAAGATACTAATTGGAGCTTTTAAAAAGGATAAAAAGAAACTGCAATTTGACTCCACTTGGATCAAAACAAAATTTATAAAATGTTTATAAAATCAAGAAAACATATTATATTTCACCTAACTCGTTTCCCAAAAAGTTTACGTCGAAAATACACCAACTCGAATTTATACAGAAACGTAAATAAAAATATGTATGTAAAATTTGTTTTTTTAAACATAAACGTATTATACTTAACCAAACTCGTTTCCATAAAAAGTTTTCGTCGAAACATAGAGCAAATCGAATTTATATCGATACGTACATAAAAATATGCAGATAATAATTAGTTTTTCTTAAGTAAAGGAGATATAGGTGTAAACTCGAAACAAATTAAACCGTACAAAAAAAATAACTAAGTCGATCCAGTACCCGCGTGTTGCGACGAACTTGTCAATACGAAGAAAAATAGACGTGTTGCAACTGCCTATCAAACGGGAAAAAGCATACGAAAAAAAAAAACTTGAACCCTACACACATGTTGTGGCGTGTTGACTCGAAAAATTTATAACGAAACTTAAAACGAAAAACTTGCGAAAGATGAAAAGTATGGGCGATCAAAGTTGAAAATAAAAAAAGTGTTAGGAGTTAGATTGTAAAAGATGAAAAACTTTTTGTTAAAAGTAAAAATGTCAAAGGAGTTAAAATGCAAAGATTAAAATCTTTGGGTTAGAAGTGAAAAATACAAAAGTTTTTTTGGAAAACTCTCCATCCCCATATTACAACAACATAAAGCACACATGTGTTGATAATTTATAGTTTGGAAATGTGTAACTAATTGAAGAAATGAGGGTACGTAACGAGGATATATCCTACCATTATTATTTTGATTATTACAAGTTTATAATAAAAATACTGATGTAGCTAGGATCAGATCGGATCGGTCAGACAGGGAACCCTGTATATCAACGGTTGAACACTATTAAGCCTCTTCCAAGTTGGCTGGCCGGTTAGGGCGGTTGCCAAGTGTTAAGCTAAGGGATTTTTAAACCATGGATCACAGATGTATAACAAGCGTGTAAAAGAGAGTAATAAGAGAGCTCACCTGAAGTAACGAGTTACTAGCATAACTCGATTCCCCATCGCCTGTATTCATGTGTAGGATGCTTGCGACTTCCATGTCTATTGTTCCTCCGTATTTCTTTAGCTGCTTCCTGGACTCTATTAGTTTTATTGGATTATAGTTCCTGCTTCCACATATGTAAAATCATTTATAACTCTCACATAGTCACATGTCATTACTGGGTTCTCTGGATCTAAAAGTAGTAGTAATAATATTATTATTTCAGAGACAGCTAAGGCGATATACTATTTAAAGGAAGGCGCATACGCATTTACTTCAAACAAATGAATTATAGGATTTCAAAGGCTACAAATTACCAAATGTTCATGTTTTCACGTGAATAGACGCACGCATACCAACACACTCATAAATCCATAAACATAAAAACAATCATTTTTTAAACAGGCAAGGTGGGAATTTTTATTAGGCTGGAGGGTGTGGGAGGGGCTTTATTAACGTTACGTCAACGCCACGCACACAGGGGCTTTAAGACCCCTCTCCTTAACTTGCAGGGTGTGGGATAAAGCCCCTTCACACTATAGCGCCCCCTCCTTTAACCAATCCCTCCTCGTTCTTCGCGATTGAAACTCGTTAACATGATGGAGCCTCATCAATGGCGCCCTGAGTTAAATTTGTGGGTGTGGGACGATGGCGCCTCCAGGCGCTATAGGGGATGAGGTGGCCCTGGTGGCGCCTTAATAACCAACAAACTATCCAGGCGCAACTAGCAAGATGCTAGAAAGGACTTGGGACATTACAACAGTTAATCACCAACCATGTTTACATCAATTTTTTTCCAACTGTCTAATGTCATCGATCTCCATCTTGCTCTATGCTTCATCCACAGGTAAGTGGTCTCTTTTACCTCCTCCATTAATTTTGTTGTTTGTATGTAGATCTCGTTGAAAACCATTGAGTTCCTACACACCAGATGGCCCACAGCACCATCATGAACACACTTATAGTTGCCTTTTTGAAGTTTCTTATCGATCTGGAGTTCATATGCCTTTTCTAACAGCTACTTAACCGACGAGACACTTGCTAAATCTGGGCCTCTAAATCATACAATGGTAATTAAGTTTCTGAAACGTTAGATAAAAATTAAGGTCTGGTTATTTGCACCCTCTAATTTATTTCGACATCCTGGGTGCCCTATCTATATGCATACTGCGGATAGCTTTGTATAGGGTTCATTATTGCCACACAAAATGTAATAACATTATATATATTGAATAACACGTAAGTCCTGTATGCACACTGCGGATAGCTTTGTGTCACGTAAGATGGTTCAGCTTTATCTACGAACTCCTTAAACAACTTAATGGCGAGACTTTGATAACCACGACATCACATCTTATATAAACTTTTTACCTGGCAGCAAAACTCTCTAGTCATTACAACGAACCACGGACACAACCTCCTCACCTCGTTCAACGCTGGGTCCGAAAACGCTTTCGCAGACATATGACGGGTAAAAAATGTTCGCCAACAAACATAACTAACGTCCCAAGACGACATTGTGATAAGAACGATTTGATTGGATTGTTTTGTTTGTGAATTTTTGTTTGAATCAAATGGTCCCCAGCTTTATAACAAATTTTGGCCCTATATGACATGTACAAGGCTTAATGCATCAACTACCAAAATCATATACGACGTGTATAGCCCTATACGCATCGTATAGGGTTACTTTTTGCAGTCTGTTCCCCTGTAAAGTCAAACACGTCAAGTACAAACCTCTGCATCGTACCTATACCTTGTGTATAGGGCTAAACGTGTCGTATAGATTATTCAAACTTTTTTTCAAAGCTACTCAACTACTAGGTGCTCTCTAAAATCTAAATACATACTTGCATTTAACTTATATTAATGTTCATTTACACTGGTGTTCGACATTCTTCAACTGAAAATTATTTAAGAACTAACAAGACACTTTAAGTATGGTTAATTAAGGTATATTATAAGTTTACTAACTAACCAACGGACTTGTAGCCAGGTGTTGTTTCTAATACTAGCATGAGACCCGTGCATTGCGGCGGGTGGGAAGTCATAGTTTTGATGCATTCACTACAAAGAATTCTGGCAATAGCGGCGACTTTTGTCGCCGCTAATACTTCCAATTGTCGCCGCTAATGAGTCGCCGCTAATGAACCGTCGCTAATGCTTGTCATGCCGCCGCTAATAGTATTTGTCGCCGCTAATTCCTTTAACTTTTTAGCGACGACTTTTGTTTTTAGCGACGACTTCTGTGGTCGCTAAAGCCATATATGACACCTCAGCAAATATCATTAGCGACGACAAATGTCACCGCTAAAAGTCAAAAAACCAATAAATTCTTATTTTTTTCTCGCTTAATCCCAGTTTTTGCAAATAACCGCAACCTGTTGTTTCTTTTAATTTTCCATACGCAAACAATAATTCAAACAATTCTTTAAACAAACCAAGTTTTAAACATAAAACTACAACAAAAGTATTTCGTTTGATTAAGTTAAAGTTTTGAAAGCCCTAAGTTCAATACAAAATACATCATTCTTCCTCCTCGTTCGTGTCATTTGCGTTGCCTTTTCTTGATTCCTTCTTATCCATAGCTTAGTACAGTCGTTCCATAAATCTCGGGTCTTCAAACAATTCGTCAAAATATTCCTACAAAATAAGATATACATTATTAGTTTAACAATTTAAACACATGCCGGAGCGCTTAATATTATTAAAAGGCATAAACTGCAAGTAGTATGGAATTCGAATGGTTCGTTTTGTACAAAAATGGTTCGAAAGGCATAAACTGCAAGTAGTATGGAATTCGAATAATAAAAAGTTGACATTATTTTTGGCTAAAGTGCTAGTAGCATTAAACTCAAATACTACAAAGTAGTTCATGTTATATCCAAGAAAAATCAGTGATATGCGCTAATAGATGATGCAAAAGTTGTATCATACGGAACCATATTGTGTGTCCTATATTTACACACATCAAGTATTTACACACATCAAGTATTTATACACATCTATTAGCCGTAAAACAGTTCGAACTTGTCTAAAACAGATCAGTTTAACCTAAACAGTTCTGCAATGATCAGTTTATTTATCAGAGAATCATCGAAATCAGTCCGTAATCAGAAAAAAATTCTAAATCAGCCAAAAGTTTGAAAACTGAACACACATTAAAGATTATCAACAACCAGATTCATTTTGTCAGTAATTCTTTATATTCTTTCATCAATATTGCCATTTAGATTGATATTAAAGCTAACTGCTTGAAGATTCAGATCTGCAACCTAAGTCTGAAAACTCGAAGTTAATGATTCAAACAGATTATGTGATTCACTTGTAAACAATCGTACGATTTAAAACGCTTAAAATTGTTATCCATTGCAGATTTTGTTTTCAATTTTTCTGAAATTATTACGAGCAAAATTCTTTGTTTTTGTTTCAATTTCAGTCGTTCATACAATCTTTAAGTGATAAGATCAATCCGAAATGATTGCAACTTTGTTCGAACCAAAGAAACTAGTCCGGAATCACACTGAAACTCAATCGAATCAGTTCGGTATACTCAAATGATACTCCGAAACTATTCAAAATCCACCGAATTTCATTACCCAATTTCATTACTGTCTACTTTATTATATGTCAAAATATCAAATGAACATTATGTTTTCATGCAGATTCGGTAAAAAACATTACCCAATTTCAAGCCGGTCAAACCCAAACCAAACCAGCACCCGATTTCAAACCGGTCACACCCGAGCCTTTCCCCTAAAACGCCAGGTCAGAACCCGAACTTATTTCACCAAAAACCGGGTTTAACTTTCTCTTTGAGCTAACCCCACAAGGTTTCAACTGAACCAGTTTGAGCCAAAAACCCCATTTGTGCACCTCTACTTCTCCTAATCTAAACTTCTTAGGTACTGATGTGTGTAGTGTGTTATAGGTTTTTATGGATATTTTTAGCCCTTTTTACACTTTAGTCAAGTTTTAAAATTATAAAACACGATATTTTACTAACACTAAACACACATATGGGCAAGTGCACCCATCGTGAGCGTAGTATAGCGTTGGTAAGATACCGAGGTCGTCCAAAGACACAAGAGCTTTTAGTACCGGTTAATCCTCAACGTCTAATCAAATCAAAATTTTAGGAAAAGGTTTAAACATGAAAATAAAACTAAAAATGCTGAAAAATAAAAATAAAAATAAAAACAGATACACAAGATGAATCACTTGGATTCGACTCGCCTTTAGTGTAACCTTTGATTATTTCCGCACTTTTGCACTTTTTAAGAGATTATCTTAGTTATAGTAGTAGGCCCCTCTTTTGAAGGTGACGTTACCCTCAACCCAGTAGTTTGAGTCAGCAAGGATACAATCCTAAAGGGTTGGATTATTGAAAGATAATTAATTAAGTTATTAATGCGTAATGTGGTAGGCCCCTCTTTTGAAGGTGACGTTACCCTCAGCTAAGTAGTTTGAGTCAGCAGGGATACAATCCTAAGTAGCCGGGTTAATGTTTTAATAGTAGTTTACATATGAGGGGATCAAGAAGTTCGAACCCCCGCCATCCAATAACAGTGGGTATTGAAGGAGGTCCTACTAAGCTTGACCCAGGTCCTTGCAGGATCTATACACTGAACAAGGCAAGACGCTTACCAAACCAAACCAAACCATTCCCTTAACCCCCGACCAGGTACCCAACATATCTCCATGGTGTAAATCTTTTATTTTATATAGACAGTAAAATAACGCCAAGACACCACGGACAAATGATAAGGAAGTTTTACCTTCAACATAAAAAACTAGTTATTAAAGTCATTAATACATAACCAAATAAAAAGTGCGAAAAGATTAAAAATAAAAAGTATTACACTAAATGCTTGTCTTCACCAAGTGATGTAAGACACTTAGGCAAACATGGCATTTGATTGTCAAGAACTCTTACGATCAATCTTGGATCTCGAGACTACTACACACACTCTATGATGGATGATGGATGATGGTGGTGGATGTGGGTTGTGATGGTAGTGGTGGGTGGGTGAAGTGTGAGAGGGGTGGTTTGCCAAGGGATGCCTTTGAAGTGAACCAAGCACCTCTATTTATAGCCTACACAGAAGCCCGGACACGGCCCCGTGTCCGTCCATCTTCTCTTTCTTCATTAATTGCAGTTTGTCTGCATTAGTTGACCACGCCCCCGTGTCCGCTGGGCACGACCCCGTATGCAGAAGCGTATCTGTACTATCAAGATTTTCTTGGATTCTGCGAATCTTTGCGTTGACCACGGCCCCGTGTCCGCTGGGCACACCCCCGTGTTGGGTGATAGAAGCTTCTACAACTTTGTCTTTTCTGCAGACACTTGGGCACGCCCCCGTGTTCATTGAGCACGGGGCGTGTTCAGCCTTCTGAACTCTTCTTTTTGCTTGGGAAGATGTTATCGAGGGGTCGGGAATGCCACGTTTATTTCTTTTCTTGTATTTATGTTAGCTTTAGCTGCCTTTTTGCTTCTTTTGTTCATTTGAGCTCATTTAATGCTGAAAATACAAAAGGAAGACAAAAGCACACTTTTTTCCAACATCAGTACTAAAAAAGGGTTAGTTTTATGCTTTATTTGATGTAATTTATATGTTGCATTTTACACACATCAAATACCCCTACACTTGAATCTTTGCTTGTCCTCAAGCAAAACTCTTTATAATGTGGCTTACACTCCCAAATGGAATGGGTAAAAGAGAAGGTTTTGGGCTTGTCTTGAGTGTCGGGATTCCAAGATTTTTTATTAGGTTTTATTTTTAATGTTATTTACAATCCTATTCGTTATGATTTATTTAGAACATTACATAAGAGAAATTACTTATTTGGGCATAACATTCCTCTTTAAAATTCCATTTATATACAAGTTCACATACCTCACGGGAGATCACTCAACACTCGGGCGAAGATGTATTTTTGTGAAACACTCGGGAGCGGCATGGAACTTACTTCTACCATATGCTTGCCAAGCAATCAATCCTCCTCCTTTTTAACTATACACCTTTGTAAATATCAAAAGGACTTTGGGGAAGGGTTAGGCTTGGGTTAAAGGTATGTGGTTTTGGGTTAGTGGTTAGTAGAAAAGGGCGAAAGGCGTGAAAAGCGTCGGTTTTCGTAAGACTTTTTATTTTTATGATTTTTTTTCTAATGAAGCAATTATTCAAACAAAGTAGTTTTTTGATGAACTTGTTTGTTTATTTCTTGACTTCATCATCATTTTTTTTATAAGAAATGTCACATGAAAAACCGACCTTTTTACTAAAATAAAGGGTTTAAAATGAAAAAGGGTTTTGGTGGGTAAAAAGGGTGTTTGTTTTGTGGGTTGAGAAATGAAAAGGTTTAGGCTCAAAGGGGGGTTAACTAGGGGGCTTTTGGGTAGGTGGTTAAAAAAAATGGTGTAGAAAGAAAAAGGGTTAGTCCTAATGCCTCCATCATTTACTTACTTGGGTTTAAGTTGGTAAGGACCGGGAATGTATCGTCATGGCAAGTTCTAGAGTTGTAAGAAACCAAGCGGCTATTCACACAAGAAACGAAAAATGAGCATTTAGTTTAAAGATGTGTATATGTATGCTCAATAAAGGCTCAAAACTCACTTTTTGTGGGAATGGGTTTTTATGTGATCAAGTATATAATCAAATTTTAACTAGATTTGTCATGCCGTTTCATAATTTTCTTATGTTGGTTCTTTTTATCACGACGCTATCGGTTGTAAATTTATAAAAACATAACCTTTTTAGAACTTGTAATTCCCAAATTAAACCAAAACAAGTAAAAAAAATGAAAAGTTTTTGAAAAAATTTGGGGTGTTTAGCGGTTCCAATACAGTTTTGTGTAAGGCTTGTAATTAGGACTTGCAAAATTCAAGGTTTTAGCATCCCCCCACACTTAAATTACACATTATCCTCAATGTGTCCCAAAAATAAGTTTTTAGGTTGATTGAATGTGTAAAAGGTGTGTTAAAAACAAAATTTTATGTTACTGAGCATCTGGACACGGGCACGGCCCCGTGTTCAGGTTGCCAGTAACAAAAAGTATCAGAAAGTAACAGAAGCCTGGGCACGGGGGCGTGTTCAGCGAACACGCCCCGTGTCCAGTTACCTGAACTGGGCGATTTTCTGCAGACCTTTCAGCACGGGGGCGTGTTGGCTGGACACGGCCCGTGCCGAACTTGCTGTAATGAAGAAAATTGTCGGGAGGCCCTGTTTTTGTGCATGGGGTGTTGGTTCAAGTTTCCCTTAGTATCCTTCACCATCCCGAGTGTGTTTTACCCATTACAACATCATCCAAACACCAATTTACTTAAAACCATCATTCCATTAAAATTAACACATTACATAGGGTCCTAGAAAATTAAAAACAAAGCAGAAAAATAAAAGCTAAAAAGTCCTAAAATAGGTCAAGTGATACATAAAATCATCCTAAGGAGTTCTACTCTTACAATAGGAATCAAAATTCCGGAAATAGCTTTCCGGTATTTAAAGGCTTCGTAGAAATCCGAACCAAGGGGGTGTCCCCTAGATGTTGTTAAAGCCATTCTTCTATCTCTCTTGGGAGGAAGAAGGCGGGCTCATTTTCCTCAACATCTTGTGGAGGGGGAGTGACACCAACCGGAACTCCTTGTAATATGTCACGAGGGGGCTCTAGGTGTATGGTGTACCACTCGGCCGGTATGATGACTTCCGGTACCACATTCCATGCCCTTTGGGTGATAATTGGTACCAAAGGAGGAGAAGCGAGAATGTTCAACCTTTGGTGCAAAAGGTTGACCTCTCGAAGACATCCTTCTAGTCCCACCGTTAAGTGATTGAAATGGTCGACCAATGCTTCTTCTACTCCCGTCATCTCATCAATGGCCTCTCTTAAAGCGTAAACGTAGTTTACAAGAGAGTATTCTACCGTTGATAACCTTCTCCCTTGTCAGTTGTTCCTGGAGTGCAAAGAAGATGTTCCGCTAGTTCTGCTCGCCATTCTGAGAAAACGGACCGAAAAGAGCTCAATTTTACTAGAACAGTACCTCGGACACGGCCCCGTGCTCAATGAGCACGGCCCCGTGTTCACCTGTCTGCATATTTTTTGGAACAAGGAATCTTGGAGTTTCAAATTATTTTTCTGATTTTTGAAACATTTTTAAGCAGAAATAACTTAAAACAATGTTGTAGAACTTATTTTTAACAAGATTCCTTGAATAAAAACCTAACAAACATAACAATAAAGCTTGGATCCATGGTGATTTCAAGCTCTAATGGAGGTGTTAAGGGAAAAATTGAAGAAGAAGGCAATGGACAAAAATAGAAAAGACAAGATGGTTGTTGAGAACCTTCTTTAGAATATACCTAAGATGGTATGTGTGAAGATCCCACTAGATCTTTGTCTTTGGAATGGTCCAAATGTGCAGGAATCTTGCTGCTTTTATAGAAAACGACAGCACGCTGCACACGGCCCCGTGTCGGCTGGACACGGCCCCGTGTGCAGATAAGATCCTGACACATTTTGTTCATATTCTGACCACAGGTCAGACGGGAATCTTTTGGTAGACACGGGGGCGTGCTGACCTGGACACAGCCCGTGTCTAGAGGATGTTTATGAAGTTTCGTATGTTTAAGGAATTTATCCGGATCGGGTGGTTCTTTACTGGACGGAACAACACCGAAGTGCCTGAGATACTGAAGGGGTAAGGTCCCGAAAACCTCTTAACAAGTACTCGGGACCATACCACAGCCCTATCTTTTAAGCCTCTCTTGACCTTGCGCGGCCGCGCACTGGTCCTATAGGGAAGGCTTAGGAGAAAAATAACAGGCAACACCTGCGCGCCGAAAGGAAGTTAACGAACCCTTGCGCCTCCCTACATAACAAACAAAGGATGAAAATCCTAAGTTAAACATTTCCGCTTAAATGATACCCAGACTTAGGTATTATTTACCCAACTGGTGTCACACGGTAAGAAGCCACACAGGATTATGGCAATAACCTTCTAGAAGGATCAATCGTGCACCACCAGACGGTTATAACCGTCTGGGACACGTGTCACCATCACAGAATTCCCTGAAATCACAACGATGGCATGGAATTAAAGAGAAAGCTCCACTAATCCACTATCCACGTGGCAATTCCCCAGCCATCGATCAAAACAACAATCTATGTGCTCACACATCGGATCGAGGAGATTAACGGAAGAAGAAAATAACCGCTTACGGGGTTAGCATCTCCCGTTAATATTTCATCACCGAGTTTTCCCGCCCAAACTCCCGGCTATAAATACAAGAGTAATTCAGGTATGAATCTCAAGTTACACACACTTCTTCAATACTACTTCTTCTTCATAAACACCTACTTATTCTCACGCCGGAGTCGGGTCAAGGAGAGAACTCGTTTCTCCCCATGACGAGGCTAACGGTGCTTTGTTTTGCAGAGTTTACCGGAGAAGAAGACCTGTTCGATTAAATCAAACGAGAGAGAACTACACCCTTTTATGCAGATCTAAACCCCCTAGATAATTTGATTCCGGTCTTTTATTTAGTGTTTCTTCAGATACCTTAATTGCTCTAGATTTAGATGAGAACGCAAGAGGTTATCGGTGAGGGTGATTCCTATGCTAAATGTAGGTGGACAAGTCCAACCCTTTCCCGGGCTATCGTTAAAGAAGGTGTATGTCGAATCGCTCAGGTCTATGTATGCATCGGTGGAAGTCGATGGGGAGTCCTTCACGGCACAATCGATACAAGGACGACTATCGCTCAAGTCTTCGCCAGAGTTAGAGGCGATATCGGGAATAACGAAGTTGTTTTTATACGAATGCGATCTCAACAATTCTTCTTGGGTATTGTCTTGAGGTGAATTAATGATATCCATCTCAAGTTCTTTTACCCAATTAATAATTAGATATTCCATTTGAAATAAGTGATCAAAAAGCATTTCTCCTAGAAGGGTTGATTGAGAGCATTCGAGGGAGAGATATGGATTATTTTTACTTTCGCCCCTCTTAAGGCTACAGGAAAACAATGGGTCTATATAGTGGGGCTTGTAATTTTAAAAGTAACATTCCAAATCCTTATGAGGGCCACCACATATTTGACACCACGTACCATAAGAGGGCCGATAGTAAAAAAAATCAGTATCGCTCATGGTTGTGTCAGAAATTACCAACCGTCGGGATCTTACGGTTCTGTTTTCAGTATCTGATGCTTGGGCACGGGGCGTGTTGATCAGGCACGGCCCCGTGTTCAGCAACTGTCTGACTTTAAACAGGATTGTCAGTACCAAAGATTGGGCACGGGGGCGTGTTCAGCGGGCACGGCCCATGCTAAGCTCTGCAGAAGCTGAAAAATTACGAAAAATCCTAAAGAAAACAGAAAAATAAGAAAAAACGATTAGGCCGTTGATTCCTAACTTTCTTAAAATCCTTGTGTCCCCGGCAACGGCGCCAAAAACTTGATGTGTGTAGTGTGTTATAGGTTTTTATGGATATTTTTAGCGCTTTTTACACTTTAGTCAAGTTTTAAATTTATAAAACTCGATATTTTACTAACACTAAACACATATATGGCCAAGTGCACCCATCGTGAGCGTAGTATAGCGTTGGTAAGATACCGAGGTCATCCAAGGACACAAGAGCTTTTAGTACCGGTTTATCCTAAATGTCTAATCAAATCAAAATTTTAGGAAAAGGTTTAAACATGAAAATAAAACTAAAAATGCTGAAAAATAAAAATAAAAACAGATAGACAAGATGAATCACTTGGATCCGACTCGCCTTTAGTGTAACCTTTGATTATTTCCGCACTTTTCCACTTTTTAAGAGATTATCTTAGTTATAGTAGTAGGCCCCTCTTTTGAAGGTGACGTTACTCTCAACCCAGTAGTTTGAGTCAGCAAGGATACAATCCTAAAGGGTTGAATTATTGAAAGATAATTAATTAAGTTATTAATGCGTAATGTGGTAGGCCCTTCTTTTGAAGGTGACGTTACCCTCGGCTAAGTAGTTTGAGTCAGCAGGGATATAATCCTAAGTAGCCGGGTTAATGTTTTAATAGTAGTTTACATATGAGGGGATCAAGAAGTTCGAACCCCCGCCATCCAATACCAGTGGGTATTGAAGGAGGTACTACTAAGCTTGACCCAGGTCCTTGTAGGATCTATACACTGAACAAGGCAAGACGCTTACCAAACCATTCCCTTAACCCCCGACCAGGTAGCCAACATATCTCCATGGTGTAAATCTTTTATTTTATATAGACAGTAAAATAACGCCAAGACACCACGGACAAATGATAAGGAAGTTTCACCTTCACCAAGTGATGTAAGAGACTTAGGCAAACATGGCCTTTGATTGTCAAGAACTCTTACGATCAATCTTGGATCCCGAGACTACTACACACACTCTATGATGGATGATGGATGATGGTGGTGGATGTGGGTTGTGATGGTGGTGGTGGGTGGGTGAAGTGTGAGAGAGGTGGTTTGCCAAGGGATGCCTTTGAAGTGAACCAAGCACCTCTATTTATAGCCTGCACAGAAGCCCGAACACGGCCCCGTGTCCATCCATCTTCTCTTTCTTCATTAATTGCAGTTTGTCTGCATTAGTTGACCATGCCCCCGTGTCCACTGGGCACGACCCCGTGTGCAGAAGCGTATCTGTACTATCAAGATTTGCTTGGATTCTACGAATCTTAGCGTTGACCACGGCCCCGTGTCCGCTGGGCACACCCCCGTGTTGGGTGATAGAAGCTTCTACAACTTTGTCTTTTCTGCAGACACTTGGGCACGCCCCCGTGTTCATTGAGCACGGGGCGTGTTCAACCTTCTGAACTCTTATTTTTGCTTGGGAAGATGCTGTCGAGGGGTCGGGCATGCCACGTTTATTCCTTTTCTTGTATTTATGTTAGATGTAGTTGCCTTTTTGCTTTTTTTGTTCATTTGAGCTCATTTAATCTTGAAAATACAAAAGGAAGACAAAAGCACACTTTTTCCAACATCAGTACTAAAAAAGGGTTAGTTTTATGCCTTATTTGATGTAATTTATATGTTGCATTTTACACACATCAGGTACCTACTGGAAATACATCTACTGCCATGTATAAATAGCCTAACCCAACCCTTATGTTCTAAAAGAATGCCCAACCCAACCCGCACCAAGACCTGCAACCCTAACCATACTTGTATTTGACTAAAAAACAGTCAAACATCATGAAATCAACAAAAGATCTACTCAAATTACTAACATAACAACTGAAATTACAAAGCAATTTGGAATATTCGTACCATTTTTGAAGTGGTGTAAGACCCTAAATCGTATATGTCAAAAGTCGCAGCGGAAACACGTACCATAAAATTTCTTTCATTATAAATACCTCCATTTATTTAAAATTTAACTTTAACACAGCTCTTTCTCTTAAATCCGTCATCCTCTTATTTACTAGTTAAAAACATAGCTTATGTTTTTTTTCATTAAGTACATCAACGTTTCTGTACAATCTCTCTAGTGACTCGATCTTCGATCTCCAATCCTTGGATATCCTCATGACTGGTACTACCTGCGCTCACCACATAAAATTTCACAACATTAGTACGCATTATAAACATACAAGGTTTGTTCACGTTTACTTCTCGTTTCGTTAACTCTTTATATCCCAGCTTTCCCATCCTGATCATATGATCCGTAGTGAGGCTTCTTTGGTATTCCTGCGTTACACTTCATTCACCAAGCACGCAATTATTACCGTTAGTGCTCAATTTTATTAGATGCATGCGTACATACTTTCATACAAACTGATACATACGTTTACGGTCACAAATAGCAACTTTCCTACATACGTATCTACATACATACGTACGTACCTACGTACGTGCATACCTAAATACATCCATTCCTACCTACATACATATATACCTACATTCATACATACACACATACATACATACATACATACTTATTACATGCCTTCACACAAACCTACATACGTGCATACCTTCGTACATACTCGCTTGCGTACACACGTTCTACCTACCTACACACCAACATACATACATTTAAACGCATAAGACATACATACGTATATACCTTTCTTACATCTTTACATACATGTAAACACTCGTACATATCTTTATACATACATAAATACACACCCGCATACATACATACATACTTTCCTACGCCTTCACATATATACATACTATCACACGTATCTTCATATATACCTAAATACGCATCTACATACACGTACAACATCTTGCATATCTCTTACATACTAATACGTTAATTACATGAAACTTAAACTTTGATTTATAGCCCATATTCATCTAAGGATCAATCAAAATCATGTTTAGAAAGTCCGCCGTAGTCCACGGATAACAAACCGAAGCCTACGATCCATAAATCAACTTAACTAACAAATTTCAGACTTTTGGACTTGGGGAGGTCGTCGGCGACGGCCCTAGGGCCCGTCGGCGACGGCCCGTAGTTTTTCCCGTAGCCAAAACCCCGTAGACAGGAAGATAACCCGTCGGAGAAAAACTGATTTTCCCTTGCCCGTCGGCGACGGGCTCCTTACCCGTCGGCGACGGCCTCTCTAAAGTGCATTTTTCTGCAGTTCCATTTCGACGTCCGAACGCACTAAAACGCGCATAACTTTCGAACCGCTTACCCGTTTAATCTCCCGTTTCTTCCTACATGCTTGTAAATTCACATTCTATCATATAAACTTAAAATCCCACATCCGGATTAAGGAAATTCTTATCTTACGCTCTATCGACTTATTGTCATTTCTTAATTATTTGACCCGTTATGGGTATTTGCGCATTAATTTATCTAAGACTAACAAAACCATACTTCCCACTTCCATACTTGTCTAAAACATTACACTAATCGTATAACTTGTTTCTAAACCTCTTATTAAGATCGTTTGCCCAAAATACCCCTCAAGGGCATTTTGGTCATCTTTAAATCCCATCCTTTACGACATAAGACTACGACACATAATTGACCTCAACCATCATGTTTATTTAATTAAAACACCATATCACCTAACCGAACATATGAAGTGATTACAGAAATCACTTACCTTATGCGTCCGTGCTCGTATCCGATTCCTTGCCTCATCTTGACCCGTTAACACCTCCTGCTTGAGTTCGTCACGACGTGATTCCTATACTTTCATTTCATCGAAACCACGCTCTTATTAGCATACTCATTTATACATGTAACAATCATATCATTCGCATAATTCACACTTAACTTTCCTTAGTGATTTCTAACAAGCATTAAAACATCTAATCAACTTCATATCCCTTCCAACACACGTAATTCATCGGGTAATCAAAATTAACACATATTAACATAACATGTATCAAACGACTTCCTATAATCCTGCTTTTACAGTAACAAGTCAAATCATGTTTCTTATACTTGTTGACTTCCAAAAGTCAACTATTAACCATATGTAACTATCGACTTATCAACATATGCCCGTAACATCATAATCGACTACACGGACGACATTATATACATTTTATCATACACTTGATGTACGTACTACCTTTTAAGCATAACGTACAACTTATTCATGCATAAAACTTCCAAACTCATACATAACCCCTCAAAACCTACTACTAATCATCATATATCATTCCAAATGAACATAAAACATAACATCATCATATTCCTCCTAATTCATCTAACAAGAATTCATCATACCCACATAACACATCATTCTTTCAACAAAAATTGGACATAGATGATGAGTCTAGTCATCTTCATCACCATAACTAATGGGTTTATCATCTAAACATCAAATTAGCACAAACCATTCATAATTCATGTTCTATATGTTGGTTATAACACATACTCATGCTCAATTCCACTTAAACTCATGGATTAGAACATAACCCGCTTTACACATGATCACAAATCTTAGAGTTAAGACATACCTTATGATCCCCTCGTAAAGGTGATCGTAAATCCGTGTTCCTTCTTGAATTTGAGCTTCGATTCACCCTTTAATTTGGTGATTTAGTGGAACTAGGGTTTGGAGCTCTTGAGAGCTCCTGAAGCTTCAAGAACACGCACGTATGTGTGTGTTTGTGTGTGTATTGACCTTTTAATTAGTAGTCAACTTTCATCTGTTCCACTCTAGCCCCTCGGGTTTGCCTTTTAAAACATAACTGACACTACCTTTATCATTTAATACTTTTGACCATACTCTTAACTAGGTTAAATAGCCTAGTTATTTATTTCATGACGTGTCATTTATGAACACACGACAAATATTAACATTCGGATTTTGGGGCGTTACAAGTGGCGTCGGAGAATCAGGCGAGATGGAGATGCTCCAGCAGAGTGAAGGCGGTGTGGCACTCCGGCAGACTCAAGGTTGTGCTCCGGAGGTGTGTGCAGATTTTATCTTGGAGGGAAAGAGGGAAAATGCCGCTAAAACAGGATGTGAGCCAGTTTACACATGTTTTATTCAGTAATAAACCCTAGCCCTTCGATTAGTTAAGCAAACAACGGCCCAGATCAATTGCAAATCCCTTGTCCCGGATCAAGACTTTTAGCGGCGACTTTTTAGATGCCGCCGCTAAAAGTGGTAGTTTCTTGTAGTGTTTCGCTATGGCAAACAAAAAAGAGAACCAAAAAACATAGTAGTCGTATGCCTAAAACTTGTTCAGTTCAGTGTTTTGCTCTGTAATTTAAGTTAACTTGATCACAAAATTAAAAAATGTTGGATCTATTTGGACACCCATTCTACCTATTTGGACACCATACCGACCTTAGACGCCTCGTATAGGCCTATACGGGGCGTCTAAGCACAGAATTCAAGAGGGTCTGCAGGGGATGTTAGGCACAAAGTTTAAGAACCCTAGACGCCTCGTACAGGCCTATACGAGGCGTCCAGGTGTTGGGTGTTTTTTAGTTGAAAGAAGAGGTGTTTTGGTGTGGTATTTTGATAGTTTTTGGAGGTGATGTTTTTTTGAGTGAAAAATTTTGTGTTTTTAAAGAAAGTTTTATTTTTTGCACTATAGAAAATTTACCGTTTTCAAAATCGGCTCTTTAAATATATTCGATTGTTTAAGTATTATATTGTTTTTAACATTTAATTTTTCAAATATTATCCTACCATTAAAATATTATCTCGTTTAAATATTATTTAACATTTTGAAAATTATATTGTTTCTGTATTATATTCAAAACATATATTGTTTCCGTATTATATCAATTTAAGACAAACAATCATTAAGTAACCGAATTAACTGAAAACAAACATAAATAAGATAAGTTTGTACATCCATAACAAAAATAAAAACTACAACTAAACACTAAATACCAAAATATATCCACGTAGTTGGTCTATGCCTCAGGGTCCGAATCTGGATCTAGCTGTTGCGGCTGCTGCTGCTGATGTGGTGCTCGAGATGGTGGGAGCGGTATGGGGGTAACCCCTTTCTTTCTCTCTCTCTCTCTCTCTCTCATCTATCCTGCTCGGCCCGAACCAACCAACATGTCAAATCATTCAGCATGTCAAGCTCGGCTCGTATCTGCGGATGTACTGCAGCTCCTGCGGCATGACCTGGAATAACGTGACGTGGAAACTGAGGCACCCCGGGGGTGGTGGTGGTTGTGGCATCGCTGGACCGTCTAAATCCACCGGAGGGTCCTGCACGACCGCTGCAGTAGGATCTGGCGGAGGATAGACTAGACTGAACTGCTCTGGTAGGTTCTGCGGTAGAAATAAAAGACCTGCGCAGGTTTTAAACCGCTTGCCAAGGACGTCGAACCTCTTAATCAGTCCCATCCCCCACAACGTCTGAAAACCCATCCACGTCGGCGCTATGTGCGCTAGTAAATGTGGGTCCTCCTCCGGTACGAGGCCCAATGAACGGGCAATGACGGTCACGTACACGACGCCATACAAAAATCCGCGTTCCTGCCGGTGATGGCCAGAGGCGAAGTACTGGGCTAGACCGTGTGCTAGTGCGCACGGCCTCCTGTACAACAAACAATAAAACAAAAAAAGATATGTGCTCGTACACCACTCACGGCTGTAGTCGCGACCTGTAATAGAAGTAGCGAGCATCCTATGTATATACCTGCAGATAATGTTAGCGAAATACAGAAACAGAAATTAATAAAAAAAATAACCACAATAGTTACTGTAATAAACGTACGTACCTGTACAATGGGTCACGAACATGTGAAATCCTCCCCTTCGACTCACACAATGACCCTCATTTAGCCTGGAGGCGTCTAGAAAGACTTTAGCATGTGCGCTCATTAGGGCCAGTTTTCTATCCGTTTCAATCACACGTGGCTCCATACATTCATCCAACATTGACTTGATCCTCTCAAGCACCCATACAAAGTTATCACTCCATTCTTTACAGATAATGGCATGCGCAATACAAAATGAATGGTTGCTAGGCATCATACCAACAATCTGGACAAATGGCATATTTTATATGTTTGTCTTGTATGTCAAATCGATCAACAAGACGTGGGGGAATGCACGCCACATTTCACTCAAGTAGTGATGAAGAAAGAATATCTCTGTTACGACCTCTGTTCCGGGTTCCTCCCGTGTCTCATAAATAAATTTGTTATTTATCAGCATGTTTTCTAGTGACTACATGGGAGTCAATCCGTCTCTTTGTTCGGCTCTAATCTTCTGTACAGCGTATTGAACTTCTTTCTGAACATGAAACCTGTCAGGGTCCTACTTCCTTATCATTTGAAAAATTTTGGGCGGCTCCATGTTTTGAGCTGTCAACTGCTCGATCAGTTTCTTTAAACTTGGAGTAAACCTTCGCATAAACACGTGAGCCGACAGGTCCTCACAAAGTTCGTGGTTATGTTCAATATTTCCCCTTTTTATCTCCCAGGTTTCATACGGATGGTCTCGCACAGCTAGCAGGTAAAACGGGCAACCGGTGTTTTTTGCTTCCGGCTTTTCTAACTGTTGTTGTAGTATGGTGCTCACCACCACGGTCACACTCAAGCCATACCCTCCCGGTCCTTCCCCCGATTTTCTTTGATCGACGGGTCACAATAACGAAACCATCCGCGTTTGCCATTTCTTGTGCCCATTTCTTTAGTTCATCTAGAGAGTTGAAAACCTGTAATAATAATAATACAAATTTCAATAATAATAATAATAACAATAATAATAATAATAATCACAATTTTAACAATAATAATATTAATAAAAAATTTAACAATAATAACAATAATAATAATAATAATAATAACAACAACAACAATTTTAACAATAATAACAATTAATCTATCTAACGTAACAAAATAAAATTGATACCTGCTTTTTTAAGTACGGATTGTCCGGGATGGGGGGTGCCTCACCACCATATCCACCATATCCTCCAACGTCCGAATAGTTTTGTTGAACGTAAGGACCACTCGGGGAAATGAATTGCTGATAACCACCGTCTTCTCCGTATCCATCAGGATAATGTTGTTGCACGTAAAAATATTGACACCCGTATCCATAATCCGGATACCCTTGTTGCGCCGGATAACTTGGTTCACTAGCATGGTATGATTCATCTACAGGGGATGTTTCATCAATAGGGGGATGCGTGTTCAAATCTAGAAACGGTCTGTTTTGTTTTCCTTGTACACTAGACACAACCTCCTCTTGCTCGTTAGAATCGGGAACGCCAGACTCCTCCAAAAAACGGTATCATCATTAGTAAATAATTAATTAAAACAACAAGTAATTAAAACAGTTAAGCTAATAACTGTTACCGGAACGTTTTCGGGCACCCATGAGTCGCCAGAATACTACTAAAGACATAGTTGTCGTCCCTGTATGATGACATTTCAGCACCTCACAAGTGATAAAAACACGAATGCAAAGAAGAAAACTTCTTTCGAAGAAGAAACAGAAGATGCCTCGGGTGGATGAACAATGCTCTGCATTTCCCTATTTATTTGAAACATAGACGCCTCGTATAGCCCTAGACGCCACATATTGCTTTATATCGCGTGCCAGACACATAGTCACATCAGTCCTCAGGACGCCTCGTATAGCCCTAGAGGTGGCGTATTGGTCCCTCGTATTGCCCCCTCGTACAGGCCTAGACGCCCCGTCTTATGTGACTGACTTGACGTGGTACGAGGTTCAGTGGTTGGTCGGAGACAGTAGCCCTAGACGCGTCGTATAGGCCTATACGAGGCGTCTTGAAGGGTGCGAAAATAGGCAAACAGGTGTGTGAATATTCACACCCTTAAAAAATTGTAGAGTTTGTGTCCATGTGATTTGATAGCGGGATCACTGTTAATCCCTCATACTTAATTTTTGTCATCTGAATCCTTACCATTTACAAAAGTTTTTCTTTGCGTCCTCAGTGTACTTGACGTTAGAATGGACGTTAAAATGTGGGTGAAATGACACATTTACCTCTGCACGATCACCATCTTTGACTCTCTCTCTCTCTCTTTCTCTCTTTCTCTCTGTTTAAAACCACCACCACCACCACCACCACCAACCAACTCCCATCACCACAACCACCACCACAGTGTTGCACCGTAATTGCCTTGAAAAGATGTGGGTCCGAATTTCAACGAAAAATAAAATTAAACAAAAATAATGATACAAAACGGACGGGTTCCAATAACTTTCCAATAGACTTAAAATATTATTAATTTATAAGTCAAATGCAAATGTTGGTGGGGTGGTGTGTTGGCAGTGATAATGATGGTGTTGTGGTGGTGATAATAGGGGTGGTTGTGACGATGGTGCAAGTGATGATGATGTTGGGGGTGGTAGTTTTCTAGAGAGAGAAAGATAGAGAGAAGTGGGAGAGGAAAAGTGTGTCTGTTAAGTAAATTGCAATTTGCGTCTCTGGGTAAAAATGTAAGTTCACTTATTTTAATATTAACAGTGAGTGAACATAGAGATAACAAGAGGGATGTAAAGAAACAAGTTTGTAAACCAAAAGGACTTAGATGGTGAAAATTATGAGGTATGAACAGTGTTCAGGCACTAAACCACAGCGATGCAAATTGTGTTTTACTCAAAAATGTAGTTAGTAATATAAAGTTCTGATGCCAATGATGTCCAGCCCAGCTGGTCGGAGGTGAGAGGGTTTACCCACTTCGCGGGGTTCCCGCTCAGGAGGTCAAGGGTTCGAGACCACTCCGGTTCCAATATTGGGTAATTCCGGTGCGGCTGGACCTTAGGGGGGCCTGGGGATCGAACCCGCGTGCGGGCGATACCAGATCAGGGGGAATACGTTGAGCTATCCAAAAAAATATAAAGTTCTGATAAATACGTTGTAATTTGTATTTTTGTAAAATAGACAACTATATTGAGATGGATGGTTAAAGTAGCATTGCCTTATGCATAATCTCAAAGTATTATTATAATCAAGTCTTATAGTGAAGATGATGTTCATAAGAGCATCAAGTATAACGTTTGGGCGAGTACACAAAATGGAAACAAGAAGCTTGATGCTGCATACCGTGAGGCTCAGCAGAAATCTGAAACATGCCATGTTTTCCTTTTTTTTTTCTCGGTATGTTTTTGTGTTACCATTAAGTACTTGTTTGTTCTAATTTATTGATGATATATTTATAATATGTTGTAGGTTAATTCAAGCGGAAAATTTGTGGGGGTAGCGGAGATGGTGGAGGTTGTGTAGTGGAGGGGTGTGGTCGCCGGCAAGGTGGCCGGGAAAACTGGTCGGAGAAAATATGGGTGGAGCTGCTCATTTGTGGGAGAAACAATAAGTGGGCCCCACACACACATATATATCTAATAATTATTATTTAATTTAATTTGTTTTATCATTAAGGGCAATTTAGTCATTTAATAAAGATTTAACTGAGTAAACTAACCTTCATCCACTTTAGGGACTACTCGAGTAACAAATGAGCAAACCATAGGGAGCAAACATGCTATTTTGAAAAGGTGGGGACTAAACGTGAAAAACAGGTAAACCACATGGATTATCCGGGCAATTAACTCTTATTTACATGTGATTAGAATTGTAATTTGATATCTATACCACATTTAAAAGTTGATTACCATGCTAATGAACTTATATTGTATTTCGTTGAAATTAAGAACGTACTTTGTGTTGTTAAACTTGATTTTGGCTTGTAATGTATTAGGCTGAACTTATTTTGGATATGTTCTTTTAAATTATTGAATAATATTTTAGATTACTGAATTTAAAGAGCCATATATTAAGTTTTCTTTTCAAAATCGAGCCAAACTAAGCCGAGCTTGATTTCCAGCTCGGTTTCAAATCTAAACCGAGCCAAGCCAGCTCGGTTTATAATCGAGCCGAGCCCGAGTTTTGCCCTAGCTAGGCTAGGTTCGGCTCGTGAACAGCCCTAGTTGTGGCGTGGAACCCCCTCCACGTCGGGCACACCGCCACGAATAGTGGCGCGGCACTGGCATGGGGGGTGTGTTGGCACAATTTGATTAGTGGGTAGTTTATATTTAAAAAAAACAATAAAAAAGTTGGGGCGTTTCCACGCCCACACCACCCCATGGTTTTTGGGGCTTGAAGGGCAAAACCCCTTCTCCTACGTGTCAGCCACGTTTCGCTTAATGCTCTCCCTTTGAACCCCTCCCCTCCAAGTAGTCTTAAGATGAATGTGTAGACATGTTTATGTTTGGACTCCATCAGGTCTTGCTTAACCATCTTTAAGTGATCGCTAGATGGACAGGAAGATTCATAGGCTGATCAAGATTAAACTATTATACCCTATTTTGTGTTTCATAGTTCCTTTAGAACCCAGGATGCACGTGAATGCACGATGAGTATATGCACCGTGGACATCAGTTGTGGTGTGTCCGTTGTCCGGATTCACAAGGAAGTGAGGGGAGACCTATGCAACCTCAGCCCAATACATTTTCTAGTGTACCCACAGGTCTAATATCATTTTTAGTTAGCCAACAGGTCCAAAAGGCTTTTCCTTTATTAGCCCACATGTCACAACAATAAATAAGTTGCATATTTCATGAATTCATGTGTTCTATCAAGTTATACGGGTTCTTTAAGGGTGTTTTTTTAATAGTCTCCCTAAATCATTTACTCATTTGAAATGTTTGTGTTAATTATTTATCTTGTTATAACAAAAATTGGAATACTTATTAATTATTATTTGTTATTGTTCTTACTATATAATTAAAAAAAAATCTTGAGAGAGAACATTATCATCTGAGTGAAATATAACTTGACACGTCTTTGACTGTGTAAGTTATTATTATTATTATTATTATTATTATTATTTTGTTTCTAAATCAATTTTTTGAATAAAAAAGAAATCAATCTTATGATAGAATCACATATAACTTAAACTATTATCACTTTGTTGATATATGTGCAGAAATTCGTATAACTTAGCAAAAAAAAGTTATTAAACATCAGTAGACATGGACAGGACTAGAAGCTAATGCTGGGTTGAAAAGAAACTGATAGAATACAAAGAAAGAAACAAGCGAGGTTTGGTCAAGATTTACAAGAAAGTACTTCAGAACAAATATGAATAGTTTATACTGTCATTTAAGTTCGGGTCATAAAGAAAGTATTGGGTAGGGGTGTTCAGAATTCGTTTCAAATTCGAAAAATTCGAAATTCGATTAAATTCGATTCGATTATCAAGAATTCGTTTCGATTTTAAGAATTCGAATTCGATTCAATTCGAGTCAAGTAAATCGAATACGAATCGAATACGAATTTATAGTTTCAAATTCGATTCGATTCGAAATTCGAATAAAAATTATACATTTTTATTTTATTTTTATATATAATACATATATAACTTTTATTGGGCTATACTATAAATTATTTTCAAAATTTATTTCAACTATTAAAATTACCCGTTACCAAACCCACTACATGACTCATAACTAAACCTAAGTAACAAATCTATCAACAGATTTCTAACCCTAAAAATATTAACTTGTAATGTGGAGTGATTATTCCCGACTTCTTGTTTTGAGTTTTAGACTTATGGTGCTTTATTTAGAAATTTTTAATTTGATATGGTGCTTTATGGATGCTTTAGAATTTATGTTTCATTTTGATAGTTTTTTACATGTTTTAAAAGAACCTGAATCAAATCGAATTTATTCGAATTCGATTCGAATTTTTAATCGAATACGAATCGAATACGAATTGGGTTTTTTATTCGAATACGAATTCGAATCGAATTCGGTATGTTTTAATCGAATACGAATCGAATTCGAATTCAAGGGAAAGTAAAAATTATTCGAATAATTCGAAAATTCGATATTCGATTCGATGAACACCCCTAGTATTGAGGACCAGTACTCTCCTCCAACCTTTTAGTAGGTTTGGACATGGCTAACTAGTATAAAATTCTCTAAGTTTGAAAACTTGTTATTTGTATCTGCCAACTTTCAGTCTCTACATTATTCAAAAACTTGTTTTCTTTTGACTTTGTTTACACATTTTCCCTCAAATATGACATTGAATGGAGCTAAAGACATCAGATAAAGTTAACTAATTTATTACAGTTAGTTAGTTTGTTAGTTAGTTAAATATATATCTAGACTAGGTGATGCATGCAGCCTTAAAAGAAAAAAAAAAGATTGGATTAAGAACGTGGGGTATGGTGGGGCTTGGGTTGGGGGCATGAGTTGACATGTGGAGTTGACATGTGGAGTTGGAGTCCCCCCATCGGTGAGTGCCGTGTCCGTGTGGTATGGCGGGGCTTGGGTTGGGGGCGTGGCTTGGCAGTTTTTTAAAAAAAAATACAAAAAATTAAAAAAAATACATACAACATTAAATAAAAAACCTAAAATTTTATTAATACAAAATAAAAAAAAAAACTAAAAACGATTACAAAATAAAAAAAAACCTAGAGCGTTAGGTAAATTTCAAAAAGCGCGAGCTTGTCGAACGGCCTTCGCTCCTTGCCCCGAAACTCAATGTTCGCCACCGCCACCCGGTCCTTGTGGCTTAACTCGCCGCTCGGAACGGCTTCGTAGTAGGCCTTGAAACGATCGAGCTTGGGCCGTAGCTCGCGCCATTTATGTTGGCACGCGTTGAGGTTGTGCCGGTCGTGTCCGATGTTATGTCGGTAGCTTGCGAATGCTTCCAGCCAATATCGTGTTTGGCCAGGTTGTCACCCCTTCATAGCGTCAACGACGCTTGTGACGAGAGTCAATTCTTCTTCGTGGGTCCAAGAGGCCATCTTCTTCGGGTTTGTGGGGTAGCGGGTTTGTGGGATCAAGTGGGTTAGCCGGTGGGGTAGCGGTGGACAGCGATGGTTTGAGATGGGGTAGCCGGTGGGGTTTGGGGTTACATTTATAGGGGATGTTGAGGGTTGGGGTGACCCCAAGGGCCACGCCCCAACCCAAGCCCCATACCCCATAGTCTAATGTGTTGAACCTTGGGTGCTATCATCAAAAGGCACATGAACAAAGCAACACACAAATATTACTTGCAAGAAAACAATTAAGTATTAAACATGAATACAACTCATTTAACTACTTTATATCTCATGTCTATAACACATAGGCGATACATTGGTTAGTCAACCTCCTTTAATTCGATGTGGGCGTTCAATGTGAATCACGACAGGAGGTGTGAAGACCAGCTGCCACAGCAGCAAAGACCGTCGCCTCGCCGGAAGAAAGCATTGGTGATTGCAAGGCGCAAGAAGAGAACTGAGGCCGTGACAGACTGAACGGCGTGACCGAGACCGACAGTTCACCCTGCCAGAAAGAAAGACCGAAACCGGATCTTAGCCCGAAGAAAGTTGAGACCAAACTTGTGAACCAGAGACCGAGACCAAAGCAGTAGAGCGAAAGAAAGAAAGTTGGCTAATAATTAGCTAGGAAAGAAAGAAGACCGAAAAAACCGTTCAGAAAGAAAGAAAGACCAACCAAGAATTTGTAGAGCAAGAACTTACCTACGGAGTTCGTGTAGCAAGTATTGAGTCATGCGTGGCTCGTAACAAGTAGAAAGAAAATCCAATTTGGATTAAGCAAGAAGATCGGTTATGCCAAGACGCAAGAAAGATTACAAGCAAAATTCAATTTGGATTAATCTTGATGTTTTAGGTTGGTTCGGATTGAGTTCGAGTCAAGTCAGTAGCTAGCGGGTCCGAAAGTAGATCATGGGAACGTGGGTAAATGCATACTTGAAAGAGGGGTGGGTGCAGCAAACACTTCCACTTTGTTCCCAAGTCACATTTAATAGGGGAGGGGAGGAAAAAGAGATGAAAATATTAAAAATCCGTGTTCCCGAGTTTCATTTAACAGGGGGATGGGAGGGAAAAGGGAAGAAAATATGACCATATATTCATCCTCTCAAATTGTAGAGATTAGGAGAGAAAATTTTTCTTCCCCTCCCCCTGTTAAATTAGACTCGGGAACATAGTGTTCGGTGTCCCCATTTGCCGGCAATTCCACCGCCGTCCCCCGATTGCCGCACGGTGATGATTTAATCGGTGACTATCACCGCATGAGGGAAGAGGAGAAGGAGGGAATATCTGGTGGGCCCCTTCTCTTTCAACCAGTCATAGTTTTTTCTTTCTCTTTTTCCTTTTTTTTTTTAAAAAAATGTATTTGGGTGAACCACCCCTTATGTTATTTTGGGCAAGAGGAAAGTTAGAGAGGGAAATTGACATATCAATAGATGATTGGGTGGATGTAAAGTTTACCCCATCTCATGAGGGGTTCAACCCTTTCACCCTAAGGCCGAGGGTGTGGTTTAAAGCCCCTTCCTTTAACTTGCATTCAATGGTTTAAAGCCCCATATTAAACAAAAATAAAGAGCAAAAAAATTGATTGGTTGAAAAGAATGGGTCCCACCTGCACCCCCCCCCCCCTTTAGCGCTCGTTACTGCAATGGAGCCCTCTCCATGGCGCCCCCTCCATTGGCGCCCACGGGGTGGCTATGGGGCGCTAAAGGGCGCTAAAATTGATTATTTGGCCAAGAGCGCTATACCACACCCCCTGGCCTAAGACCATGTGCAGTCATAAAGCCTCTTAGGGGGGGTTATGCGACAAGTGGTGAAACGCGTAAAAGGGGAACTTTATAGGGCTTTATATCACAAGAGGGTGTAATCATAAAACCCCTTAGTCATCATTAGTCAATTATTAATTTTCAATTTTTTATAAGTAATTTCTAACTTTATAAAATAAAAAACCATTTCATTAAATTAAAAAACATTACTACAAAATTAAAAAAAACATTACAATAAAATAAAAAAACTCAAAGATTATACTTTTTTTTCGATTCGCTCCTTTTGTTGTAGCACCATCTTCAACGCTTTTCCGGTTAGGTGGTCATGCGGTTTCGAGTAGAATTCAAAGTCTTAAGCCCATTGTCTATCCCGCATAATCTGGGTCCCTTCACGGTTCTCTTCCATACGTTGAGCCCCAAGGTCGTGTATGTCTTTAAGGTGTTGGTTTATCTCCGAAAAGGCATTAGTCAAGTCGGATGGCACCGACGATGACTCCGACCTCCTCGATCTTGCACCGCTTCTTCTTCCGGCGGGTCGAGCTAGCTCTTCTGCCAGCTCTTCCGCTCCTTCCTCCCCGGTGAATAACGGATTAACATCATTTGCGTCCGTGTTTCGAGTGTCGGATGTTGGCGTTTCGGGTTCAACCGATTCGGTGGTTTTCGATCTCTTTTACGGCCTTTTATTTGCCGACAGACCCGAAGTAGTTCCTACCGTGGTAGGGACGTTTGCCCATTTGGCGCTATTACGAAAAATTTGCCAACACTTCAAGTATGGGAAATTAACTTGAGCGGCTTGGTTTTCTATTAAGGCGGCCTGTGTAATGTCCTCGTTGTTATGGTCACTTTTCCATCCATTTTTTACCCGTTAGTAAACGGATTGAAAATTTGTACACTTTTTGTTGATATCGGTCCACTTTCCCGATATTGAATCCGGTGGTCGGTAGCTATCCTCTCTACCCATGAGCCCGAAAAATAGTTCCCAGATTCGACTCCAAAGACGGTTTTATTTTGGTTGTTTGCTAAAAAAAACAAAAACCGCGGTTGAAGGGATGCATTGTATAAAAACCTAGATTTTTGTAAAATAAAGATAGAGATAAGATGGTTTGGGAGTGTGTTGGTGTTTAAAAAAATGGGTGAAACGGATGATTATTTATAGAAATTTAAAAGAAATATTTTTTTTTAATTTATGTGACTTTTGAACAGTCACTTTTTTTAAATCACCACTTTTCACCCGTTATCACCTCCGCGAGAATCCGAAAATTTCAGCCCATAGCGCCGGCGGTAGCGGTGTGGCCGGGCGCTATGCTCTACTTGGTCGCGATATTCCGCCCCATTACGGGTGGCCTAAGTGTTGGTTATTGAAGTAGGAAAATGTCGCCATGTGCATGTGTTTGTTTTTACTATAAACTAGAAAGGCAGTCCGTCACAATGCAGCGGGGGCTTGAAAATATTTCAGCTATTGTATCAGGGTGTTAAAATATATTAACGGATCTTTTTTCTGGAAAGTTAGATTAGGGTAATCTATAAAGTATATTTGCTAATCACAATCATTAAAATAGTAAATCCATTTTGGTACAAATAATTACACCATAAACCATTCTTGATTATTTACCCGTGATGATACCATCAATTCCTTTTCCCATGTAACTTCACAATTTTCAGATATATCTAACTATGTTGAAATTTTTATTTTCATGGTAGATTAAAACCACCAAAATCATCACAACAATAGCCACCACAAATCACAATCGCCAACACCACAACTGTCAAAACCAAACCCACCACCATCAACAAACAACACAACCACCACCATCAACACAGCCACTAAATTAAAGTCGAAAAAAGTAAAAAAGAAGCTCAGATTCAAACAACCTCATCACGATAATCAACAAAGCACGGCTTAGTGCCGCTACGGTTGCAACCGGACTTGCCATGCCAAGTAGCAGCCATCATCATCACCGAATAGAACACTCGCATGCAACAACCTTCCAAAACAGTCGATCAAATAAAGACCAACAATCCTACAAACGGCAGCGCTGACAAGGCGCCACCACACAACCACTGTGGTTCCACCACATTTCTTCCGTCACTCCGTTACCAGAACAGGTAGTTGGTCAGGATGTCTGATTTTATAGATGTAAATCTGATTTAAAGCCAAAACAAACCCACAAAAGCTAAAAAAAACAAACCATATCTTACACAAACACACAATACAAGGTTCCACAAAATCCGTCTTGGCTCCGCCACCGTACGTGGTGGCCGGCCACCATGCTAATCAGTCTGCCACACTCTCTATATCTCTCATCATCTCTACTTACACACATATGTGTGTGTTTGTTTGGGGTTTACCTCAAACATTAGAGAGAAAAGGAGAAGAGATATAAAGTTAGAGAGAGAAAGAGATATCTGGAGTTGTGCTTAAAACCAAAAAATGCCACAAAAGTCAAGAAACCAACCCATTGTTTGTATAGAAAACAACCAAACAATGCCACAAAAGTCAAGAAACCAGCCCACGTGGCTTCAAAAAAAGCAAAAGAGAGGTTAAGCATAATGTACAAACCACAATGCTTACAAATGTTGAAAGTTGTACTATTATCTATATCTATAATCTATAATACTATATTAAGAGAACTGGGTTTTCTACCCTTTTCGTAATTTTGCCATAGGTACAAATCTTGAAGCACCATGTACAAATGAAGCAAGCCATTTTAGAGGGGGAGGAACTTGGACATTGTCCAAAGTTTTAAGACACTTTGAGGGCAATCTAGACATTTCATCCATAGAATCCATGCCCACTTATGTCTTCCATTAATTGAATTAAATTAAAGAATTAAATAAAAGTTTTATAATAATTAAAGAAATTAATTAATTAAATTAAAGGTTAGACATGCAACCTTTGGGATTTTCATGATTTAGTAGTATGCATAAATATAAATAATCTATACTACCTTATTAAGAGAACTATGATTTTTACCCTTTTGGTAATTTTACATTGTGTACACATTTTGAAGCAACATGTACAAGAGAGCCAAACTATTTTAGAGGGTGTAAACTTGCGCATTTCCCAAAAATTTAAGATACTTTAGGGGCACTTTAGTGATTTCGGCACATTTGTAACCTATAATTAAGATAAATGTATAAAATTTTTCATCAGTACTACTTATCAATATTTTATGATTATCAGATAAATGTATAAAATTAATAATATTTCAAACATATATTTATATAACAAGTGATCAAAACCAAACTCCTCGTGGAGTTGAAAACTTTAAAAGATAAACCATGTGAAACAAACCATGCAAACTGCAGGCCAACAACGATTACACCTTAACTTTAGGTTTCATTTATGATACTGATTTCTAGTTAATTTTATTCAGTCCTAGGTGATATGCTATATTTGTTCTTTCATCCAACCATTGTTACGCATTTTAAGTTTATTTATCAAAACTCACATGTTCGGTTTTATAAGATAAGAGTGACATGTTGGGTTTTGTAACTAACAAACTTCATGCTTAAAAGTCAACATTTATAATACATATCATAAATAAAGATGATATCAGTCGGTATACCGCCGCAACGTGTGAGCTTTCTCACTAGTATAATAGTAAAGTAGTAGAAGTCCTTTGTACCCATTTTCATTTTAGTAAACTCAAGGAGTAATTCACATACATAATGTATGAGGGTGTCTTTTGTGTGTGTGAGTTTGGGGTATGAACCAAATGTGTAGTATAGGTAAATGTTTAAAAGTGAAAAAAAACATATGAAAATAGTTTTAGGTTTCCATGTAAAAACATACATTTGTAAGTAAGAATTAATGTATATAAAAATGTAATATATTGCTAAAAAATAAATAAACAATTAAGGAATATTCTTTTTGTTCTCGGAATAATTTAGCTTTTCTTGCAATAAACATATATGTATTTGTATGTAGGGGAGGATTATAAGAAAACTCATGATTCGTGAGAAAACAACTGCGTGCTATATATACGTCGTATGAACTTTTTTAGTATTCTTAGAAAGAAGAGTTATCTTACAAATATTACACCGTGGGAATGAATCATAAGAAAACCTAAAATATACTAGAAATTTTCGGAAAACGACGTTTAAACAAATTTTTTATTTATTTTCCTATTATTTTCATATGTTATTAATCTTTACTGTAACAAAATAAAAAAAAAACAATATGTAGTTCATGAAATACATATATGTAACTTCATGAGCTACATATATATGTCGCTTTGAAAACGACATATATTTTTTACAATACTAAGTGTATATAGGCCTTTAAACGAACCGAACGAACACGAACATATAATCGAACACATTTTTTGTTCGTGTTCGTTCATTAAGATATCGGGCATGTTTGTGTTCGTTCATGTTCGTTCGTTTAAAGCCTAAACGAACAGTTCACGAACACAAACGAACATAAACGAAAAAAAATTAACTGATCAAATTTGAATAAACATAAACAAACATAAATTAACATGATTGAATAAACAAGTCTAATATATTACAATTCATCTGAAAACACATCTAAATTAGAGTTCATAAATATACTAATTAGTCATATTAGTATAAGTAGTTAGAAAACCTAATATTTATATAAATCTAACTATTTATGTATTTACTAAAATTTAAACGAACGTTCATGAACATAAATGAACGAACACAAGGTGTGTTCATGTTCGTTCATTTAATTAAATGAAAAAAAAATTGTTCGTGTCCATTCGTTTATTAAATAAACGAACATAAATGAACTTCCCGCCGAACAAGTTCATGAATAGTTCATGAACGTTCGGTACGTTTACAGGCCTAAGTGTATATTCAAAAGAGGTTAAAAAAATAATCAATTGGTTTGTAGTGGTTTCTTTAATTATCAAGTTTTTTGTGGCTTTTTCACGAAATAATCCTATACACACACGCTAGAGGGATGTCTACACGATGTGGTAACGAACAAAGCACACTATCGCAGACACTGGGAAAGCACTTGAACAGGTAATTAGTGAAGTATCTATCATATAGATTTAAAGGTTTCATAAAAGGTAAAACATGTTTGTTTTTTTTTTAATTTTTATATAGCCATATCATACTTATACTAAAGATTAAAACATAAAAAAGTTATAATTATTTGAAAAAAATAAAGGAACATGCAGAGTCTACTAGCGTCATCCGAAACTCCATCAATTTTAAAAGTCTCACATATTTACAAAAGGTTGGAAATATGGAGGTGTGGGTATTCATCAGGTAGGCCATAGAAAGTAGACGAGTTTTGAAGCATTTGGATAAGAGGTGATCTAAGTTCAAAGTTGTTTGCGTTCACCGCTCTGGCGGCAATTGTTGCCCCACAATTATCCAAGGTTGGTTGTAGAAAGTCCATAAGAGTTCTTTCTTCCGCCATTAGTTCTATAGTTACTGATGTGGTTCGGTGTGCTTATAAAAAATATGGTTAATTTTAGTTGTTTTATGCACTAGTTCAAGTTTTAATATTTATAAAAACTGTGATATAAAACTATCGCACTACAATTCACGTTGGGTAAGTGCACTCATCGTTGGCGATGGTAAGATACCAACGTCTTCCAAGGATACAGGAGTTTTAGTACCCCACCAGCGATCCAGTTACAGTCTATTCAAATAATTATATAAAAACACAATCATATCGGGTTTAAGGTTATACCTTGACGAAAATCGAAGACTAGCACGATGGATGCAACGAATGGCTCCGCTACTAAACCAAATCACAAATCTCCTACCTCTTGTGTTATGATGCAATTAGGGTTCGGGATTAAGGTTCTTTTTATAGATAACTTAATTACACTCTAGCCCGCTAACATTTAGTTTCCACTCCAAGTAACTAATCCTAGACTAATTACCGGTCAACACTTTGAGCTTTGTATTATTATCTATTAATAAAACAACTATCTTTAATTATTATCCAATAATAATTATTCCTCGTTTTCGTCAAGTAACAATTAATTTCCGTTAATATTAAACCACTAGACAAAACTCTTTGACTTTATTTTATTCTTAATAAAATGACCCTTTAATTTATTATCTAATAATAAATTATTACTCATCTAACTCTTTATACGTCACCAATTATTTTCACAAAATTAATTGTTTCGCAAACAATCAATGTGTTAGGATCTGAGTTTCTTATGATTGTGTTTTTGTTTGATAATTATGAATATGAATGATTAAGTGCAGCGGAATTAAAATGGAAACAAACTTTTAATACACAATCAAATAGGAGAATAGCTTTCAACACACATGTTTAACAGAGAATTGAATGATTATATTTATTATAAGATTCAATTACACTTGCATGAATGCATACAATCTCCCCCTCAGCCTGAGCTCACAGAGAATGTTCGTACAGAATGACTTGTGATGAAAGAGCTAATAGAACAGTACAAGGTACTGTTCTATTTATAGAACTGAACAAACCACTGTGGCATCTTTGCTGACGTCACCATGAAAGTGACATCTAACCTCCTAACAACCTGTAACCACTGACCTATACAACTACTGCTATTACAAACTACTGATAATCAATAAATACAAAGACAAGCTAAACTACTGCTTCTCATTCCACTGTTATACTCCTAGCAGTGCTTTGTGTCTTCAGCAGTACTTGAACCATGACAGTAGATTGAGCATCAGTGCTTGCACTTCAACAGTCTTTAGACTTGATCAGTTGTTGAAGACCAACAGTTGTTGTAAACGGACAGTAGATAGAGACCATCAGTTGTTAGGACCACTTCCAAGGGGAAAGAACTGTTGCAATCAACTGCTTATGTGAATCCACTGATCTGATCCAGTTTTGGCTTTATCACCTTTGGTAGGGTTTAATCCGAACAATCTCCCCCAGGAACAGATGATGCCATAACCCTTCATTATTCTTGGATTTTTAGTTCCTCATCAAATATTCCCTGACTTGTCCTTTGAATTGTAATTCAAAGTCCATGGAACTTGTATCATCCTCATCCCTGCACATGGAAAGCTCAAGGAGATCCTGTAGATCTTCAACACCCAGGCCAAGTGCTTGTTCCCTTGATATATGCTTCACCTTACCATTGGATTTGAGTAGAGTCAATACATGGGTCTGTTTATCAGATTTCCACTTTAGTATTTTTGAATCCAATGGGTTTCTTGGGAGAGTCTTTATTTCTGATGAGTTTGGAGATTGTGGCCTGGTGATGATAACTTGGGCAGTGTCTTGAGATTGAGTTGAGCCTTGTTTCTCTTCCATAAGTGTCTGAAGAACCATCTTCATGATATACTCTTCTGAAATTTGGTCTTCTTTTGATATTGGTGTTGTATCCATCTTCTTTTGTTTCCTTCTTTGATAAAGGATGGCAGCAAGTGGGTTTCCTGATGGGTAACTTCTGTGGCTTGACTGGAACCACTGCTTCAAGGTAATCAGGCTTTTGAGGAGCAGTGGGATCCCTTTTTCTCAGCTCTTCCAACTTTTTATAAGTGGCCAACACTTTTTCCTCTGACCACCTTGTCACTTGGTTCCTTGACCCATAATCAGCTGTTATTAGCTCTTCTTTCATTCTCTTCAGCTGCAAAGTTCTTTCTGGCACATTTTTCTTATATTTGGCCCAGATTGGAGGAGTCTGCTTTACCTTGTTTTTGATTATATCTTGAATTCTGGCTGTTTCTTTTTCTAACTCACTGATGGTCCATTCTTTGTACTGGTACCTTTCAGCCTTGTACTTCTTGTAAGCCATGATATAATCAAGATAATCTTTTCTCATACTTTCAGCATCTCTTTCAGACAGTTTTTGACAAAGGTCTTTCGAGAACTATTCTAAAGTTCTGACCTTTGTGAGCAGGTATTGCAGATTTCTCTAAATCTCTTTATCAGACTTTCCTTCTGTATCTCTTTTAGATATGTCTTCTGCTTGTTGAGCTTTTATTTTGAGATACTCTTTAATGTTTCTTGGGAAAGGATAACCTTGGATGGAAGGAAGTTTCCTTTTTGGAGGGTCATCTTCAGAGTAGAAAGATTTTATCTCCTCTTTGACTGTTGGAAGATCCAATGGGTATTGTAATCCCACAGGAACCATAGCAGTGCTTGTATTCAAAACTTGAGCTGATGATAATGGAACAGGGTTTGGGATAGTGACAAGGGACAGTGGTTGTGTGGATGTTTGAGTTGAGGAGGTATCATCTTCCAGTATAACATTTGTTACCCTTCTCCTTTTGTGCTTAGGAGAGGTTGGTGGTGTTTTTGTGGGTTGAGTGGTGGTGATTGAAGTAATTGGTGTTTGACTAACAGTTGTTGAAACAACTGGTGTTTCAACCAATGTTGCCATTACAACAGTTGATGTGTCAACTGTTGTCTTCTGCTTTTTGGCAGGTGGTGTTGGTGGTGGTGAGGATGTTTTTGGTGGGGCAGTGGATTGAGTATTGATGGTAGTAGTGGTGGCAGTTGTTGGGTTAACATCTATTGAAACAACTGAAGTATCAACAACTGTTGATACAACAGGTGTCTTAACATCTGTTGGTTTGGAAGATTGATGAGAGGAGCTTTTGGGAGGTAGAGGAGTGTGTTTTGTGGATTTGGGAGGTGTGATTTTGGGTTGCCTTACTTTTCTAGTAGGCCTTCTTTTAGGCTTAGGATTTTCCTGATCATCCTTGGCTCAGAAGTATCATGTTCTTCCATCTCCATTAAAACTTTCTTCTCCTGCTCAAACCTTTTGGCCCCTTTTATCTCCAAGGTCTCTTTTATGCCAGCTTTTGCAGCATCAAGGGCATTTTGAGATACATCAACCTTTTTAGACCCATCTGGCTTAGGTATGTCTACAATCAGTTTAGATTTTGCATCGTGTTCAATGTATGGACCATCTCCATATCCCTTCTTCTTCTTTTTCTCCCCCTTTTTGGCATCATTAGGAGGATTGTCAACAAAAATGATGGTAGGAGGAGCAGTTCCAGTGGTTTGTAGTAAATGGGCCTTGATTGCCTTGATATCTGCTTGTGTATCCTTGAACCTAGCTTCCATCAAATTTCTAATCTTCTGAATTTGAACTTCATGTTGTTGATCAGCATATTGTCTTTGCTGATGAGGCATAGGTTGAAACAACTGTTGTTTCAGAGGTTGCAGCAGTGGGTGGTGCCTTTTGAGCTTGTAACAACTGTTGCAGCATATCTTTGATTTCTGCAACAGATGTATCAAGTTTGTCAACCCTCTCTGTCAATTCTCTGTATTTTAAACCATCACCCAAGTTAATGGGATCATCTGAAATCCCACCAGAGGTGGTTGTATCAGTGGTTTACTTAGGGAAAGTTTCCCAAAAATCACCCACTGATGCCCCTTTGTCTTGGTACTGGGGACTTCTTCCTTCTGTAGAGGTTACCAATCTAAGCTCACCAGTGAATACAGGATATACACCAGTGGTAGGATGGTTCCCAAAGAAGAAATTGCCTTCAAGGGAGTCTAACTTATGAAACCACTGTCCAAGTGTAAACCAGTGGGTTCAACACTTGTAGTAACTGCTCCACTTGAACTACTGACAGGAATTACTTGTAATTCCTGCAGTGTAGCCTCCTCAACTATTGGTGGGTTAGCAGAGATAGAAACACCAGACTCAGTCACTTGTTGTGGCATATTCTCATTAATAGGTGATTGAGAAGAACTGATTTGTGTCTGGGCCAGATCTACTGGATCCAATAGAGGTAATATGGTTGGTGGAATTTGTGCAGTGAGGATAGGGGTGGAAAGAGAATTTGCCCCGGGAGGTGGGCTGTGGATGATAGAATCAAGTGATTCTAGAGCATCATAATGTGGTGTCCCTGTTCTTACAACCTGTTCTTTTTTAGAAGAAGCAGGAGGAGTTTTAGGCTCAGGTTGAGGTCTTTCTTCCAACTGTTGTGAGGAAGTAGCAGCAATGGTTATTGGTGACTTTTGTGTTGTCACAGGTGTTAGGGGAGAATTTTCCAATCCTAAGGATCACGGATCCTCAAGTACTGCCAGGATCACGGATCCTTAATTCTGTTTGAATTTAGGATCCTCAGAATGTGTTGCAGGACCAGGATTCAGGATCCTCATTGTTATCCTTACACTAACGGTTGTCTACCTTGTATGTGAGCTCGTTTTGCAGGAGTATGTGCATGGACTTGGTCTTGCCGATATTCGTGGAGCATATTCCCTCAATATTCCGCACGTGCTTGGCCCTTGTGAACGTTATGGAGATCGTGGGAGACTTGCACATTTAGCGGATAGTTAGTTGTTTTAATTATTTCTAAATTTAAAAGGGGATAACAAGCTTGAGTTAGAACACTTGGCTAATTTTAGCAAAAACACACACTCTCGAAACTGCTCTCAATAGCTCTCGACAGTTTACTTGGCGATTTCATACATTTTTGCACATTGCACACTAGTGATCCTTGTAACAAGCTTGTTATCATCCCGACTTCTAACAATCTTTTGTTTAATTTTAGTTGGTGATCGGTAGTTTCCATCACCCGAGGTTTTTTATGCCGGAGATCAACTATTGATCAAGGGATTTTTCCTCGTATAAATCCTTGTGTCATTCGTTTATTTGATTTGCAAGTTGTTCATACAATTGTTCATTTGTTCAAGCATCATTCCTCACAACAAAGATTTGGTTGCATTATCCTTGCTTGATTTTTGACCAAAACAGTTTGGCGCCCACCGTGGGGCAATTGGTGCTTCATTCCTAGGAAATTTTTGTCTTTGTGTCCATTTCCGTTCATTACAACCAAGCAGATGGCTTCTTCAGCAAATAGCACTTCAAGTTCAATGCCGGCAATCAGTTATTCACAGGGCGTTCCACCTTTGCCTCCACCACCTTCTGGATCTCAGAAGAATGCTGAGAATGCTGCAAAGAGACCGAGCCCCATTTTTTCAAAACCACCAACTTCTTCTGTTTCTTCTAATCCTACTACTAGTGATCTTTTTACTTTGATTTTGCAGATGAAGGACCACATACAGGAGCAGGATAAAACCAACGAAAGGATCCTCAAGGAGATTGGTGATATCAAGAAACAGAAGAGGTCAGTGGAGGATCATTCTCCATTGATGCCTAGATCGTTGAATTTCGACACTCCGGTCATAACTTCCCAGCATTCTACAGCTCCGGATGTCCAATACCTGGGTGGATTAACAGGAATGCGTTATGGATCGTCGGCAATGACTCAAGCTCTAGGATCCTACTTTCAACCTTCAGGATCCTCTGTTCAGCATCAGGGATCCTTCTTCCAGCAATAGGGATCCTTCACCAGTTCAAGAGGGTACATGGGGACACAGCCAGCTCAAGGATCCTCTCAGGTTCAAGGATCCTCCCAGGTTCAAGGATCCTCCCAGGTTCAAGGATCCTCCCAGGTTCAAGGATTCTCTCAGGTTCAAGGATCCTCCTTTCAGCCTCAAGGATCCTCATCGCAGGTTTTCGGATCCATGGATTATCCTCCAAGACCCCCATTTACAACACATCAAGGATCCAACATCTTTCAGGATCAAGGATCCTTAAGAAGTATGCAACCTGGAAGTTCAGATGTTCATCAAGGAGACTTCATTCCAATGCAGACCATCGCTTCTTCTGGTCCTTCAGTCATACCGAAATCCCGCCAATATGGATTCACATCCGGAATTCCAAACTTGAATCCTCCAGGAGGTAACAATTTTAATAATTCTTATAACACTAACCATGGCTCTATGCAGGATACAGGTATCAATCAAGCTATGGCTAGGGAATTACAGAAACTGAAGGATATGATATCCAGCGTTCCAGGGGTGGTTAAGCCCATTCCTGAAATCGCAGATGGCAGCCATAGGATATCTCGTTTTGCACCACCTATTTGTGATGCTGAGTTACCCAAACGGTTCCAGATACCAACTATGAAGCTGTATGATGGTTCGACGGATCCAGAGGAGCATGTCGCTCAATACAGAGAAAGGATGGAGATCAATCCAATCCCTGAGAGGTTAAAGGAAGCATGTTTATGCAAGGGTTTTGGATCCACGCTCACAAGATCAGCTCTTAAATGGCTGCTAAGTCTTCCCCCTTACTCTATTACTTCATTTGCTAACCTAGTTAACCTGTTTAATAGTCAATTCTCATGTAGTAGAAAATTTGAACGATTAACTAGTGATCTATATAGGGTAACACAAGGTCAAAATGAATCACTTAGAGATTACATCACTAAGTTTAGTAAAGAATTCTTAGATGTTCCTAATTTGGATATTGCTACGGCTGTAGAAGCCTTTAAAATGGGTTTACTTAGAGATTCATTATTCTATGATGATCTTGTCATGACCCCTTGCAGGAATCTTGATGAAGTAAGAACCAGGGACCTTAGATTCATCCGATTAGAGGATGATAAAAGGATCCAGGAAAGACTGGCAGGATCCTCGAAGCAGGAAAAGCAAGGATCCTACTTCAAGAACAACAAGTCCAAGCCTTGCAACAAATCTGATAACCAGAACGTGCATGCAGTAGAACAGGAAGAGGATGATGAGGATTATCCTCCCATTTCTGAATACTGTTTTTCTGTTGATAACAATGAACTAATTCTTGCAATGCAGAATCTAGGTGAGAAAGCAAGATGGCCAAGAAAAAGTGATAAACCAGCCGCAACAAAGGACAAGTCCAAATGGTGTGCATATCATGAGGATTTCGGACATCTCACTGAAGAGTGTATTGCACTTAGAAAAGAAATTGGTTACTTGTTAAGCAAGGGGCACTTGAAGGAACTTTTGGGAAGAAAAAAGTCAAGGATCCAGGATCCTGAGAAGGTCCCAGAAAGAGCTCCTGCTCCTCCAGCAGATGCACAAGTTATAAACTTCATATCCGGTGGATCAGACATTTGTGGTACTTCCTTTTCAGCAGCCAAAAGACATGCCAAGGAGACCAAGATGGATAATGGAGATAGACCCATCCGGACCTCTACTGTCACACAGGAGAAAGTTATAACTTTTGATGAGGATGATCGTGTTGATGTTCAGGATCCTCATCATGATGGTATTGTTATTACTTTGTTTATTTCTAACCATTTTGTTCGCAGGATCCTAATCGATGGAGAAAGCTCGGTGAACATCATTCAGTTTGATGTCCTCAAGAAAATGAACATCCCTGAATCAGACATTGTCCCAAGATCCTCAGTTCTTGTGGGATTCAGCGGAGAAACCAAGAACACATTGGGGGACATCAAACTTCCCATCTACATTGAAGGACTTCATTCTTATCAAAAATTTTGTGTTATAGATTGCTTATCCTGTTGTAATGTTATCCTTGGCAGGCCATGGATACATGACATGAAGGCAGTCCCATCTACCTATCACCAATGTGTAAAGCTTCCTAGTCCATGGGGAGTGGTGAAAATTGAAAGTGATCAACAAGAAGCTAAGAATTGCTATACCTCATCAATGAAGCCAGCCTCAAGACCAAGGGAGCAATAGCAACTAAAGTATCCTACAAGAGACGTCTTGGAGGCAAGAGAACAGGATGTGAAAGAAATCCTTGTGGATCCTCATGATCCTGAATCCAAGATCTTCATAGGATCAGGGATCCTTGATAATATTGAACAGGATTTGGTATCCTTCCTCAAGAGGAGAAAAACTACCTTTGCCTGGAAGCATGAAGACATGACAAGTATATCTAAAGATATAATTACTCATAAACTTGGCATTGACAGGTCATTCAAGCCAATTCATCAAAAAAGGAGGAAGTTTGCACCTGAAAGGAATGCTATTATCCAGGAAGAGGTAGATAAACTACTCCGGGCAGGTATGATAAGAGAGGTTAAGTATCCAAGGTGGTTAGCCAATGTGGTTGTTGTTCAAAAGAAAAATGGAAAGTGGAGGGTATGTGTCGATTTTACTGATTTAAACAAGGCATGTCCAAAGGATCCTTTCCCATTACCCCACATTGACTCCATGGTGGATGCTACCGCGGGTCATGAGTTGTTGACTTTTATGGATGCTTCATCTGGATTTCAATAAATTCAGATGGAACAATCAGATCAAGAGGATACAGCCTTTATGACCCCCAACTGGTATATATTGTTATATTGCTATGCCATTTGGACTAAGGAATGCAGGTGCTACTTATCAAAGGCTAGTCAATATGATGTTCAAGGAACAAATTGGACACACTATGGAAGTCTATATAGATGACAAGGTGGTTAACTCCAAGAAAGCTGAGGATCACCTTAGAGACTTGGAGGAAGCATTCGATATCCTTGATAAGTTTAATATGAAGCTAAATCCTTCCAAGTGTCACTTTGGTGTTAAAGCAGGAAAATTCCTAGGATACATGGTAACAAAAAGAGGCGTTGAAGCAAGTCCAGAGCAAATTAAGGCTATTGTGAATATCAAATCTCCTGCCAATGCCAAGGATGTGCAAAGGTTAACAGGGAGGATCGCGGCCTTGAACAGGTTCATATCCAAGTCATCAGAAAAGTGCAAGGAATTCTATGACATTTTGAGAAAGAACAAGAAATTTGAGTGGACTGAAAAGCATGAAAATGCTCTCAAAGCCCTTAAGGATTACCTATCCTCAGCTCCTGCCTTGATGAAACCAGAAAAAGGGGATGTGTTATCCTTATATCTAGCGGTATCCTCCAAAGTAGTTAGTGCAGTCCTTGTTAAGGATCACCAAGGTACACAACATCCTGTCTATTATGTAAGTAAGAGTTTGCTTGATGCTGAATCCAGGTATTCACATTTAGAGAAACTTATCCTTGCTTTGATTATGGCATCTACTAAATTAAGACATTATTTTGAAACTCATGCCATTATTGTTAAGACTAACTTTCCAATTAAGAATGTTCTCAGGAAACATGAAATGTCAGGAAGGATGGCTAAGTGGGCAGTGAAGCTCAGTGCTTATGATATAAGATATGAGCCAAGGATTGCCATTAAATCCCAAGCCTTAGCTGACTTTGTGACAGATTTCAGTAGTGACTTGCAAAGGGAAGCTGAGTTAGAAGTCCAACAGCTGGAAGAAACTAAGGATCCTTGGATACTCTTCACTGATGGAGCCTCTAATGTCAAAGGAACAAGACTTGGAATACTACTAAAATCGCCACAGGGGGACATAATACCCCACTCCATAGCTTGTGAGTTTCAAACTACTAATAATGAGGCTGAATATGAAGCCTTGATAGCTGGTTTGCAAATTGCCAAGCATATGAGGATCAGGTATCTTGAGGTACATGTAGATTCATTGTTAATTACTAATCACTTTAATGGATCCTATGCTGTTAAAGGTGAAAAGCTAATCAAATATTTAGAGATAGTCAAAGAATTGGCACTCTCTTTTGTTTCCTTTAGTTTGACTCAGGTACCTAGAGAAGAGAATGCAGAAGCTGATGCATTGGCCAATCTAGGATCATCCTTGAAGATTCCAGAGGATATCAAGATCCCTATTATCCATATCCTAACCCATGCTATTGAGGATCATGTAGCCATAGAGATAGGAGAGGATTCTGCAATCATCCCTAGTGATGATACACAGTCTCATTCAGGATCATGGATCCTTCCAATCATGAGATATATCCAACATGGAGAGATTCCTACAGGAGAAAACCCCAGGGCTTTCAAAATTAAGGTATCTCAATTTACAATATTGAATAACATGTTATATAAACGATCTCTTGCAGGACCATATCTAAGATGCATTGAGGATCCTGAAATCCAAGAAGTTCTAAAGGATTTTCATGAAGAAGATTGTGGAAACCACACTGGGGGCAGGGCATTATTCTCAAGGATCCTAAGGACAGGATACTATTGGCCTACTATAAAGAAGGATGTTGTGGATTATGCCAAGAAGTGTGATCCTTGTCAGAGACATAGTAACATCCTTCACCAACCAGCAGAGCTCTTGCATCCTATACCCTCTTCTTGGCCATTCATGAGATGGGGGATGGATATAGTTGGTAAACTTCCCAAGGCACCTGGTGGAAAAGTGTTCATGCTTGCTATGACTGATTACTTCTCCAAGTGGATAGAGGCTGAAGCCTTTGCTCAAGTCAGAGAAAAAGAAGTGATATCCTTTATCAAAAGAAATATTATTACTAGATTTGGTATCCCTTCTGAAATTGTTTGTGATAATGGATCCCAATTTATTGGGAGTAGAACTACTAACTTTTGTGACAGCTGGGGGATTAAGATGATAGCATCAACACCAGTCCACCCACAAGCTAATGGTCAGGCAGAATCATCCAACAAGATCATCATCAACAATTTGAAGAAGAAGCTTGGATCCAAGAAAGGAAAGTGGGCAGAAGAACTACCTTATGTACTATGGGCTGATATGACAACTCCCAAGAATGCTACTGGCCAAACTCCATTTTCTTTGGTATTTGGAGCAGAATCAGTGATCCCTACAGAAATGGTGGTTCCTACTGCAAGAACAAGCATCCGTGATCCTGAAGGAAATGCTGAAAACTTGGTTCAAGACTTGGATACTATAGAAGAACTCAGGGATTTGACAAGGATAAGGATGGCTAGTTATCAACAAAGGATGGCTGGAGCCTAAAATAAAAATGTCAGGATCAGGAAATTCCAAGTTGGTGATATGGTATGGAGGAAAGCATTTCAGAATACCACAAATCCTGCTGATGGAAAGTTGGCACCAAAGTGGGAAGGCCCCTACCTGATTGAAGCTGAGGCAGGAAAGGGGGCATATCGATTGCTAACAATGGAAGGTGATTTGCTACCAAGAGCTTGGAATGCTGTCCACCTGAAGAAATATTTCATGTAATAAGGATCCAAGATCCTCAACCATTTTCATGATCGATATCCTCGAAGGATCCTTGCAGGATAGAGGATCCTCATTTTGGTAATGATCTAATCTCAAACTATTTCATTCTTTAATTATCCTGTATACAAAGAGAAGGATCCCGGATCCTTTATCCTCCTTTCACTTGATTCTGAGTTTTGCAGAAGGTTCATGTATCCTTAACGAAGGATTGAGTATCCACAGAAGTCTCCAGTTATTTGGGCTTGACCCCAGTTATTTAGGCTTGACCCCAGTTATTTGGGCTTGACCCTAGTTATTTAGGCCTGTCCCCAGTATCGCCAGTAGCGCACGATGATCCTGGTACAGTTCATGATAATAGGACCAGTACTCGCTTTAGGGGCTGACAATTTCATTGTAGTGGCTGTATCCGGGATCCTACGTATAATGGTAGACGTACCATACATCCGTTCCTAAGGTTTCTAACGTTTTCACGTTAGCTAAGGTTTTGGCATCTTCATGTCACTAAGTTTGGATAGTCCCCAGTGAGGGCCATACTCCAGTTTACACAAGATCCTTTGGGTTTGTCCCCAGTTTTTTTGGGCTTGTCCCCAGTTTTTTGGGCTTGTCCCTAGTTTTTTGGGCTTGTCCCCAGTATATTGGGCTTTTCCCTAGAATTGTTGGGCTTGTCCCCAGTTGCTAACTCTTCTCTTATATTGGCTTATTCCCAAGTTATGTTCCATTTTAGGTTTTTGAAGTTAAACGGCCAAGGATCCTTGATCCTTACCTTCTACTAAGGTTTGTCTTTTGGTTATCCTGATTGTAAATGTTAAAGGTTTAGGATCCTAACTTGGATTCTCAGGTATGATCCTTGATCATTTTGATTTTATTCTTTATGTATCTAAGTGACCTTTATTCTTTGACAACAGGACTTATGATCCTTAAGTTACACTACTTTTTTTAATTGATCGATTATAGGATATTTGATCCTTGATCATATCCTAAATTTTTTGACATAATCTGTTAAACTGTTATTCTTAACTTAATGAATTCAAACAAAGTATATAACAACAGTTGAAAAATGAAGAATTCACAAGAATGACAACACATGAATAGCCAAAAGATTAAAGTTTTATTTATTCACTGAAAGTTAAACCCTTAAAAGGTTGTCAAAATTGCCAACCCAAGTTTCTACCAGCAAAACGTGGCCCATCCACTTGGGTTGGCAAAGGGTGTCCATTGTTAACAGGTCTTAAAAGTGCAGGAAATAAAAGATGGCAGGATAACAAGTGGTTTCATCCCCCAAACAGAGGATCCCTCCACCACCTATTATCCTACCTATTGTTCAAAGGATCCATGATCCTCAACCCTAATAGCTATTGTTTAGTTATTACAGACCATCATTGTTTGAAACCAAAACATCAACAACCAAAAACCACTACCAAATCATAAAAAAATGGGCTCCGGCCGCGTCTAGATAAATCCATCATCGCCTATTTCTGCAGCTCACACCTTGGCTGCATCACCACCAGCATCAGCATCACCCGCCTAATCCTTAGCCCCGCTGCCACTTGCCTCAATCGCCAAGACCTCGGTAACCTCTTCCTCATCGTCCAGCTCAGCCAGCTTCGCCTTCCAGCCCTCCTGGTCCCAAGTGGTCCTGTCGAAGTCAGGATCCTTAGCCTCCTGGGCCATTTGCAGCTTGATCTTGTACATGGTGATGGCAGCAGAGACTTTAGCATCCTCCAGCACCTCATGCTTCTCATGATCAGCATTTATCTGGGCCATGGCCACCTGCTTCTTTGCCAGATTGAGGTCTTTCTCAAGGGAGGAGATGGTTTCATCCTTGGCCAGGAAGATCTTTTGGAACTCCAGATGTTTCTACTCAGCCTCTTCGACATATGCATCAAAGAGCATCTGGATCTCGGTGAATTTCTGGAAAAAAAAAAGACAAGGTAAAGTTTAGGATCCATGATCCTCAAGTGGGCAGGATAATTAATCAGGATCAGTGATCCTTACATCGGCAAAGTATTCTTCAAACTGGTGGCGAATGAGAGGCAAGCCTTCCAGATCATCAGCCTCGGTGGCCTTCCTTTTCTTTCCTCCCTTGCCCTTGGAGGTAGTGGGCTTGGATATTGGAACGATGGGGCTAGCAGCAGATTTCTTTTTCCTGGACCGGGGAACCACAGTGCTGAGATCACTGACGCTGAAGCGGGTGGCCGACCTTGAAGATTTTCCAGCACCTACCAACCCAAAACAACAGATAAGTATTCTTGTTTTATTCTTATTTAAACATTTAATTATATACAGACTTGGATACTTACTTGACATTGTGACTGAGCTGGAGGATACTTCTTGAGAATCCTTGGTGTTTGCTTGAAATGATCTTACTGCAGGATCAAGACTCCAGAAAGCAGCGATCCTCTCCTTTGTTGCAGGTGATGGAATAATATGAGAGACAGAAATAGCTGCAAAATAAAAAAGAAAGGATCAGTTATCCTCAACAGAAACAGGGTTATCCTATGATCCTTCTATAAGGATCCTCTATCCTACCATGGGTGGCCCACTCTCATGGGAGATCCTTCCCATCCGGGATAGAATCCCTCCTAACGAAGAAAAAACGCTTCTTCCAGTTGGTGTCATTCTTGGTGGTCTTGAGGATTGGGTGTGCCTCACCGGGTTTATGTTTGAATAAGTAACGGTGAGATCCGTGGCTCACAAGATTATATAGTTCAGCCAATTCCGACATTCCCATATCAATGCCTTCCTGCTCAATGATTCTCTCAAGGGTATATAAAACCCTCCACATCATTGGCATGGCCTGGATATAGGATATGCCGGTAAGGGAAAAGAAAGACTGGGTGAAAGCAGGGAAAGGATAGGAGTATCCTATCAGAAATGGGGTGGCCGGAAAAGCAACCCAAGCTTCAGAAACGAAGTCACTCAAGGCGGAAGGGTCAAAAGGTTTAAAGACAGAGTCTGCCGGAAAGCAGTGACGAATCCGGTCTATCTCCGGATCAGTAAAGCGGCAACGTTCCTTCGGAGAATCTTTGATGATTCCTTGGCTCTTTAGGGGACTATCTTTTTGGTGATCCTTAGCTGGTGAGGATCTTAAAACCATCTTGGCCATGGGTGATGTTAAAGAAAGAAGGAACAGCGGAAGAAGATGAAGAGAGAAGGGAGAGGGAAGTACCTGATTAATCTTCAAATGAGGATTTAAAGGGTGTAACGCACGAATTTAAATGTCTTCTGACCCTTATCTCTAACTTGAATTTATAATGATGATTTTGCAGGATTGTCACTTCAATGAGTAAGATCAGCAACGGCTAGTTCGATCCTAATGGCTATATATCCGTTAGTTAGTTGCAGATAAGATCGAAAATATAACTTGTTAATTTACATTTTACTCCTTATATTTTAGGGGCTATTGTTAGGGGAGGATTTTCCAATCCTAAAGATCACGGATCCTCAAGTACTGCCAGGATCACGGATCCTTAATTCTGTCTGAATTTAGGATCCTCAGAATGTGTTGCAGGACCAGGATTCAGGATCCTCATTGTTATCCTTACACTAACGGTTGTCTACCTTGTATGTGAGCTCGTTTTGCAGGAGTATGTGTATGGACTTGGTCTTGCCGATATTCGTGGAGCATATTCCCTCAATATTCCGCACGTGCTTGGCCCTTGTGAACGTTATGGAGATCGTGGGAGACTTGCACATTTAGCGGATAGTTAGTTGTTTTACTTATTTCTAAATTTAAAAGGGGATAACAAGCTTGAGTTAGAACACTTGGCTAATTTTAGCAAAAACACACACTCTTGAAACTGCTCTCAATAGCTCTCGGCAGTTTACTTGGCGATTTCATACATTTTTGCACATTGCACTCTAGTGATCCTTGTAACAAGCTTGTTATCATCCCGACTTGTAACAATCTTTTGTTTAATTTTAGTTGGTGATCGGTAGTTTCCATCACCCGAGGTTTTTTATGCCGGAGATCAACTCTTGATCAAGGGCTTTTTCCTCGTATAAATCCTTGTGTCATTCGTTTATTTGATTTGCAAGTTGTTCATACAATTGTTCATTTGTTCAAGCATCATTCCTCACAACAAAGATTTGGTTGCATTATCCTTGCTTGATTTTTGACCAAAACAACAGGTATAACCTCTGGGACCTCATCTTCCAGAGTTACCTTTTTTGTGGGTTTGGGGGGCTTTTGGATATTTTTCCTTTTAGGTCTTTTAGTGATTTTAGGTGTGGGTTTCACAGCAGTGGTTGTGCTGCTGTGATCACCTTGAGCAGTGGGCTCAACAGCAAGATCCTGAGGAGCAGTGGTTGCTGCTAAAGTCTGCTCAGGAACCTCTATTTGTGTTTTGAAATTTTTTGACAGCCTTGTGAAGGTTTCAGAGGTTAGGCTATGTATTTGAATAGGGCTTCCCTGAATAAGCACATGTGCATTATCCTTTGAAAATTTCTTTTGTAAGTAAAAACTAAGAAATCTGGGAAACAACAAAAAGGATTTTTTTAGTAACATTTTTCACCATATCATTAAAAATTTCCTGGGAGTAGTTAAAGTTTTCCTCAGACATGATAGCATAACCCGGATATTGAATTTTCAATTGTATTTCGTTGAAAGCAGTTGTTTTATTGGACACACACATGAGGAGGGTATGAAACAAAAACCTCATGGCAGGTGGAAAGCTGCCTTTTTGCGTATCTTTTTTTATTTCCTCTTCATACCCTCTCTTAAGAAAATCAGTTTGATACTCAGACTTTGGGAATGAGTTTTTACCTTGCAGATCATTGAGTTCAAATACCTCTGAAACTGTTTGAGGTGTTATTTTGACTGGAATACCCTTTATTGAAGAATTGATGGCTAAGGGCTTTTTGTCATTAGACTCGATTTTTTCATTTTTCTAGAATTCTTGCTGGGTTTCCATGAAAATCGGTGCATCACAGGTCAACAAAGTTTTGTACTTTGAAGACGACAGAGCATCAATTACAGAGTTGAAGGTTGTGGTATGACTTGGTTTTCAAGTAAGCCCAAGTAATTATGAGGAGTTTTGAATGGAAGAGCCATTGCGAGTTGAAGGTGATGAAGAACGAAGGAAGAAGATGAGTGATTTTGAGAGAGCTTGATGATAACTGCTTTGAGAAATGAATTTTGAATTCGATTCGACAGTGAAAACCCTGTTTGGGGTTTGGATTAGGGTTTTATAGGGGAAAAAGTGAATGCTAACGTGGCAGTGGTTACAAAAGATCTGACCGCTATGTACTGTCCACGTGCCAACCTCTGATGAATAATGGTTGACAGTTGTTTAGGAAACCACTGATGAAGCAATATCAGTGGTTTGCAACGGTTAGAATGAGAACAGTGGCTGACTTTAAGCTATTAGTGGATAGCCTATCAGTGAATTAAAAAAAAACACTGATTTTGGACAACAATGATTAACAATGAAAATGAGAGAACAGAGGTTGACTTTCAGCAGTGGATAGTAGTAACAAAACAGGTGTTTGAACCAAAAACAGTGGTTATGGCAGACTTTTAAGGATTAATGAAAATTTTCATTTTTAACTATTTTTGAGGATGGATTTTTGATTTTCTGAAAACATTTTAATGCTTTTTATTCACAAAACAACAGGATTTTGCCTGTTATTCCATGTTAAGCATGCCAATCCTAGAGATCAAGCTGTCAAAGGTAGATGTGTCTAATGCTTTTGTTAGCACATCTGCCAACTGATCCTTGGTATGAACATGATGCAGAGAAATCAAACCTTTTTCATAGCAATCCCTCACAAAGTGATGTCTGATGTCAATGTGCTTGGTGGTTGAATGTGAAACTGGATTTTTGATGATATTTTCTGCTGCCTGACTGTCCAGCATGAGTGGTGTCTTTAGGGCAGTGATACCAAAATCCAGCAATTGATTTTGAAGCCATAATAGTTGGGTTGTACAGCTTGCAGCAGCTATATACTCTGCTTCAGCAGTGGATGTTGAAACAGCTGCTTGCTTTTTGCTTTGCCAAGATACTAAGCAATCACCCAGAAATTGGCACCCTCCTGATGTGGACTTCCTTGTTGCATTACACCCAGCAAAGTCACTATCTGTGAAACATGAAAGCTTAATATTCCCATTAGTAGGGTACCAGATACCAAGTGTGGGAGCACTTTTTATGTATCTAAGTATCCTTTTTACAGCTATTAGGTTAGACTTTCTAGAGGCTGATTGGGATCTTGCACAAACACATGTTGCAAACATGATGTCTGGCCTAGATGCAGTTAGGTACAATAAAGACCCAATCATGCTTCTATATAGTGTTTGATCCACCAAATCATCCTTTTCATCAGTCATGACTAGCTTGGTGGTTGCCATAGGTGTACTACATGGTTTACAATCATTCATCCCAAATTTGTTTAAAAAGTTCTTTAGCATATTTGATTTGATGAATGAATGTTCCATTTTGCAGTTGTTTCACTTGGAGACCAAGGAAACACTGTAGTTCACCCATTGCACTCATCTCAAACTCAGCTGTCATGAGTGTTCTAAACTCTTCACACATTTTAGAACATGTGCTTCCAAAAATGATGTCATCAACATAAATTTGGACAATCATCAAGTCTTTCCCTCTCCATTTTAAAAACAGTGTTTTGTCTATTTTACCTCTTGAGAAACCAATAGAGAGAAGAAAGATGGAAAGAGTTTCATACTAGGCTCTAGGTGCTTGTTTCAAGCCATACAAAGCTTTGTTTAGCTTGTAGACATGATTTGGATTAAATGGATCCTCAAAACTAGGAGGTTGACAAACATATTCCTCTTCTTGAATTTTACCATAGAGGAATGCACATTTGATATCCATTTGAAACACCTTTATGTTGTGGTTGACAGCAAAGGCCAGGAATAGTCTGATAGCTTCTAATCTTGCTACAGGGGCAAAAGTTTCATCATAATCAATTCCCTCTTCCTATCTGAAACCTTGAACCACTAGCCTTGCTTTATTCTTGACAACAATGCCCCTTTCATCAGTTTTATTTTTGAAGACCCACTTTGTGCCAATAGGACTTACACCATCTGGCAGTGGTACAAGCTCCCATACTTGTTGTCTTCTAAACTGTTGGAGCTCTTCTTGCATGGCCTCTACCCAGCTGTTGTCTTTCAGTGCCTCTTGGTACTTGACTGGCTGATGGAGAGATAGAAAACCAGCAAAAGGACAGATGTTTTGGGATTGGCATCTTGTGAGCACCCCTTCACTGATGTTGCCAATGATTTGGTCTAGTGGATGAGACTTCAAGAAGATAAGATCTCCTTTGTATAGAACAATGGCATTTAATGGTGAGGGCTGCAGATGTGAATCATCTGAGCTAACAACTGTTGGTGACTTTGATGATCCAATAGTGTCTTGAAATGGAAATGGAAATGGAGGTGGAGGAATAGGTGGAATTGGTGTGGAAACATGTTGACTTTTATCCACTGTTTGAGGACTTGTATCAACAGTGTTTGATGATGTGGAAGCAGGGGTTAAAGGGCTACTTTGGTCAACAACTGTTGAGGTAGCAGTGGTTGAGCTTTGACAGCTGTTTTGAACATCTGCAGCTCTGGCAATGGATTTGAAGGTTTGTTGTGGAATGATCACTTCATACCCATTGTCTAATGGAGTAGTTTGAGATGGACCTGCACTGTTAGTCTTGACAGAAATATTTTCAAATGTAAATTTATCAAGATCAAACAAATCTGCAGGGTTTGTAGGGATTTTCATTGAAGAAAGTTCATTGAACTTTACATTCACTGTCTCTTCCACTGTTTTGGTCCTTGTGTTAAACACTTTGTAGGCCTTAGCAGTGGTTGAGTATCCCAAATGATATCCACTGTCTACTTTGGCTGCAAATTATGAAATTGTGTCTTTTAAATTCAAAATAAAGCATCGGCAGCCAAATACTTTAAAGTATGAGATCAGTGGTTTGATTTTATACAGCAGTTCATAGGCAGTCTTTTGATGCCTTGGATTGATTAAAACTCTGTTCTGGACATAGCAAGTAGTGTTTATTGCCTCTGCCCAGAAAGTTAATGACAAACCTGAATCAGCAAGCATGGTTCTGGCAGCCTTAATCAATGTTCTGTTCTTTCTTTCAACAACCCCATTTTGCTCTGGTGTCCTTGGAATGCTGTACTGCCTTACAATTCCTTTTGATACACAAAACTCATCCAACTCCCTATTTCTGAACTATGTGCCATTGTCACTCCTGAAGACTTTTATTGGCAAGTCAAACTGCTTTTCAACCTGTTTGAAAAGTCTTGCAGAATGCCTGCAGTCTCATCTTTGGAATGTAAGAAATAAGTTTATGTAAACCTAGAAAAGTCATCTACAATTACCAAACAATATCTTTTCTTTTTAAGACTCATGACTTTTACTGGGCCAAACAGATCCATGTGCAGCATTTGCAAGCACTTGGTTATTTTGGACTCTTCAACAGACTTAAATGAGCTTTTATGTTGTTTTCCTTTTAAGTAGAAGACACAATGCTCAGGACAGGTGAATAGTTTTTGAGGAAGTCCTCTTACTAAACCCTATTTTGACAAAGCAGTGATTGTCTTTAGATTTGTGTGCCCCAATCTCCTGTGCCAAAGTTCTGTCTCTTTGTTAGAGGCAGCTGAGAACAAATAGGCATCAATCCTGGGGCTCTCTTTTGACAAATCAACTACATAAACATTGCCAATCCTTTGAGCAACAAGTTGAGTTTTTCCATTTTTTATTATTTCTTCAATGTTTTTAACCATTTCTTGTCCGACAATCCTACAACAATCCTTAGTGAAGAATGAGCCATAGCCCTTATCACTCATTTGTGAGACACTAAGGAGGTTGAATTTTAGATTGTCTATTAGATTGACATTTTCAAACTTAACATTTCCAGACTGTACTGTACCAGATCCCATAACCTTCCCTTTACTATTATTACCAAAAGATATATCACCACCTCCATGAGTTTTGAATTCTTTGAGTAGAGCTCTACATCCAGTCATGTGACTGGAGCCTCCACTGTCTACATACCAAAGACTATCTAAGCATGCAGAAGCTCCCTGCACATCAAGTAAATAATTAGTTCAAGACGGTCTCCAAAGCCAATAAGGCTTTGGATGGGGTCTCAACAATGTATGTGTTAAGTTCAGGTGGATGGACTGTGGTTAGCTCAGGTGTTTGAACAGTTTTGGAACTGTTTTTCTCTAACCACTGCTGGGGGTCCTGCCCTATCAGCTGCTGGTACCCAAAGGGATTCCTGTTCACTCTTGGTTTAGAAGGCTTTTTGTAAGCCTCATAAACATGTGGGACCCTTAGGTATGATGGTTGACCTTTACCTCTTCGGTATTGGTTTGCAGGGGGGTGCATCAGTCACCTGAACATCTCTTTTAACAGAAGTTTGGTTCAGCTGTTTTGTAATAGCTGTTTGAACTGGCACATACAGTGGTTGGTTCTTGTCAGATGGTTTTGATGAACTCATTGGTGTTTTTGACATGTACTCTTCCTTTTTGACCTCAAAGGATTTTAGATACACACACTGCTGAGTAGAATGGTTTGATTTACCACAGATGGTGCAGCTGTTTGTAGGCACAATGGTACTTGTTTTGTTAAGATCATAGGCTTTTAAATGAAAACAATCTTTGGTCAAGTGATTTTTCTTTTCACAAAAGTCACAAAACAAGTTTTTAATCTTTTCTCTTTTCTTCCTCTTTTTAGACTCCTTTGCAACAGAGTTTTGAACCACTGTTGGGATGTCCTTAAGAGGAACGACCTTGTCCTTAGGAGCTCTTACACCATATATAGTTGTGAAGTCCATTGGTTTGAAGTTTTCAAGGATGTCACACTCATCAGACCATGTGGGTTTGAATTGGTATTTCTCAATCTCCTCAAAAGTTGAGGACCCCACAGATCTTTCCAAAGTGATCTTGTTACCAAGTTTATCAGTTATTTTAACCTCTTGGCCATCCTTGTTTGTGGGTATGATTTCAACAGAGGTTTGAACAGATTCATTTGCAGCAGTGTTTTTAATTTGATCATGTTTTCTAAAACCTACACCAAATTTTACATTGCTTTTGATCTGTTTTTCAAGCATAACTTCATAACCTTTGCAGGATTCCACCCATTTTTCACAAGTGATTTGGGTGGATTCCAACTCCTTTTTACAAACTTGATATTTTTCTATCATGGTTTGGAGTTGGTCCTTGGTTATGCTATGCTCTTGTTTGAGACTGCAGAATTCATTTTCTTTTTCAGCCAATTTGATTTTCAGTTCTTTTAAAGACTTTTCAAATTGAACTTCATCATTTAACACTCTATCCCTAAGGTTTTCATTCACCTTTTTAATGTTAGCAAATGCTATGATGCATTTGTCTGAACACAGATTTTTAAGAACCTGAGGTGATACCTTAGCTGTAGCCATCATGGCACAATCACAAACATGCTCTTTCTCATCATCCACTTTCTCTTCCTTTTCACCATGTTTCTTCTCTTCTTCTTCTTCAGACTAGGGGTCAGACAGTGGTTCTAACAGGGGTTCTGAATTTTATTCCAACAGTATTTCACCAGTAACAGCAGTAACCACTGCTTCAGCAAATTCATCCACTGTTTCAGCACTTGACTGTCCTTCTTCAGCTTCCAGCCCTTCTGGTATTGACTCTAATGCTACAAAACAGAATTCATCACTAGGAACAACATCATTAGCATATAGAGCAAAATTTTCATCTCCTAATTCATCAGGTAAGCTGCTCCAGTCAACAAAGCCTTGTGTGAAGAAGCTTTGCTGATCAGGTTGAACCACTGTTGGTGCAGGTTGAGGTGCAACTGGATGCACCTGAACCTGAGGGACAGGGGCTTAGACATACTGAATTTGAGGAACAGTGGTTTGGACATACTGCACAGGAACAGGGATTCCAGGATTTGCATAGTGAGCAGTGTTTACATGGGTAGCAGGGGTATAATGGGAATACTGCAGAGTGCTTTGGTTATTTTGTGGTCTTGAACTAGGGTGAGTGATAATTGGTCCATTTGTTTGACTCCTACATTCCCTAGCAAAATGACCTAACCTGTTGCACTTGTAGCATTTAATTTTAGACTTATCCAACCCTACTTTTAGATTCCCATGCAACCCTGGGAATTTTCTCCCTGTCCTTTTGTAAAACTTGCTGGTTCTAACACTCAGCAGTGCAAGTTGGTGTAATATGTCCATTTCCTCTAAGTTAGTTGGATCAAAATGTTGAAGATCATTGAGTTCAAAGCATAGATTGTCAGAGTTCTGGCTTTCTCCATTTGCTGTGAAAGTATAATTGGATGAGTGAGGATCAGAGTTGAAGTTTCCACCAGCAGTTATGTCAATAAAGTGATCATAACTCTGATCCTTATTACTGCCAGACTCTTCCTGACCCAAAAGAGTTGTGTTGCTAAATGAGTAGTCATCTGCAACTTTGCCAGACTCTTGCAACTTCTTTTTCTGGTTTAACTCCCTTTCATAGGTCAGGAGTCTACCATGAAGTTGGGTCAGGGTCAAATCTTTGAACCCAACTGAATTTCTGGTCACAAAAGCAATTGTATCCCATTTTTCAGGCAGTGTTCTAAGAAACCTGCTATTTTGTGTTGAATTAGCAAATTCAACATTAACAAGTCTTAGCTCACTAATGAGACAACTGAAACGCTCAAACTGTTATGTTAGTGATTCACCCTTAATGTGACAAAAGGTTCCATACTGTTGATTCAAAATTTCCCTATTATTTTCAATCACTTCTTCAGTCCCCCCAAACTGTTCCTTCAGTGCATCCCACAATTCCTTGGCACTGTTACAGTGTAACAGCCCAGCATAAATTTCATTTGGTAGCGCGGATGAAACGATGCTGAATGCCTTGGCATCTAGTTCAATTTTCTGAAAATCCTGGTCCGTATAGTTCTCAACTTTCTTAGGAACAAAGACCTTTAGATCCTCAGCACTCGGCACCATTGGAACATGTGGTCCAAAGATAACCGACTTCCAACATCCGGTATTCTGTTGAGCAAGGATGTGACCCATCCTTCTCTGCCAGATGTTGTATTCATTTCGCTTCAACATGGGTGGTTTAAAGAGTGAACCGATGTTATTGTTAACATCCTGTGATTGTGACGTCATCCTGGTTGTTTTACAGGTACTGAATAATCAACTTTGTTTGTGATTACACCTTACTCTGTTTTTAAACAAAACGAACAATTATAAGTATCAACGATTATGAGCTGAACTTTTACGTCAAAATGATTGTTAAATCAAATTTGACTGTCCTTGCTCTGATACCAATTGTTAGGATCTGAGTTTCTTATGATTGTGTTTTTGTTTGATAATTATGAATATGAATGATTAAGTGCAGCGGAATTAAAATGGAAACAAACTTTTAATACACAATCAAATAGGAGAATAGCTTTCCACACACATGTTTAACAGAGAATTGAATGATTATATTTATTATATGATTCAATTACACTTGCATGAAAGCATACAATCTCCCCTCAGCCTGAGCTCACAGAGAATGTTCGTACAGAATGACTTGTGATGAAAGAGCTAATAGAACAATACAGGGTACTGTTCTATTAATAGAACTGAACAAACCACTATGGCATCTTTGCTGACGTCACCATGAAAGTGACATCTAACCTCCTAACAACCTGTAACCACTGACCTATACTGTAGGATCATTTGCACGACCAAACGAGTTGTTCAGAAGAGATCTCGTCCAATACGAGAGGCAGAATCAAACCAAAAAATACAGAAAAATTAAGGAGGCTGAAGAAGAGAAATGGAAGAGATATGAAGAAGAAGAAGAAAGAAGTTGTGTTTGAACCACCAATTGATAGAACAAAACTTTTCAAAAATTCAACTTTTGAAATTGGTGAATGTTCAAACAGGTTTTATAAGAAGAGAGCAAAACTTGACAACCAAAAATGGGTTGTTAAGAAATCGGTTGATAGTTCTAGCAATGATTCTGATTCAACAAAATCAGAGGAGTTATCTTCTAGCGATGAATCTGATTCCACAAAGTCAGAAGAGCCACAGGTTGAGGTAAAAGGTGGAAAATTCACATCATCCATAGTCGGCACTGATTTTTCACCTTTTACCTCAACCTGTGGCTCCTCTGACTTTGTGGAATCAGATTCATCGCTAGAAGATAACTCCTCTGATTTTGTTGAATCAGAATCATTGCTAGAACTATCAACCGATTTCTTAACAACCCATTTTTGGTTGTCAAGTTTTGTTCTCTTCTTATAAAACCTGTTTGAACATTCACCAATTTCAAAAGTTGAATTTTTGAAAAGTTTTGTTCTATCAATTGGTGGTTCAAACACAACTTCTTTCTCTTTCAATTTACGAGAGACTCTCTGTTTTAATTTTATTGCCTTGGAACAATTTTTGGCAATATGTCCAACAGTGTTGCATTGGAAACAGGTTCTCGTTTCTTTCATCTGATCAGCAAACTTCATCTCTTCTTGCTTCTTTGAAAGGAATTCTCTGTTAGATTGCTTCCAGAATGGGCTCTTTTGTTCCTCCTCAGCAGAAGTACCGGAATCTTTCACTTCCAAATCTTCTTTTGTTTCAAATTTCTTTTCTTCAGAAACTTCTTCTTCAAACGTCTTCATTTCTTCCACGATCGGATAAATCCTGTTAACCACAAATTTAGAACATGAGTAACTTTGTAACAATCTATTTACTCTCTCAGTTTTGATTCTTTGTGTTTCTAATTTCAACTCAAGCTCAGCACATTTTTTAGTGTAAAAGTTGACATCATCAAGCTGTCTCATGTATGCTCTTTTGAGTGTCTTCATGGCTGTAGCTTGTTCACTGCTTGACTCGTTGTATTTATTCATGGCTTTGTTCAGGACATTATACGATTCTCTCAGCCTGTTCATATTGTGAATCAAATCACTGTTTTGTTTCTTCATTGTCTCATAGTTTTCACAATTCTCTGATACTTCTTCTGCAACAGCTTCCTTTTTAACCTCAAATGTTGTAATTTTTTTTACTTCTCTTTCTTGGATTTCTTCTTCCATCTTCTTCTTTTTCTCAATTTCAGATTTTCTCTCTTGGGCCTCTTCTTCAGTTCTTTTCTTCTGCTTGGCTAGATATTTCTCCATTTTTTCTGCCCAATATTCATTAAAAAGACCATTATCATCATTATCTTTAACAATTTGAGCAACAAAAGCATTAGTTTTTAAGATCTCTTTGTCTGGACAATAGTCATCCCAGCTAAAATTTTCCCAGCTAAATCCTTCTGGAAGTCTTTCATCATCTTGGTTTATCAGACATGCTTTATTATCAGCTGGAATATATTTATCCCAATTGAAATCCTTTGATGAACTTCCAAAACATGCTTTCTTTGATGATTCATCTTCAATCACTCTCCTACCATGAGCGGTTTGCTGCTGTTTTTGATGATGTGGTTGTTGAGCAACCTGATGATAAATCGCCTTTCTATAATAGTCGTTGTTTCCAAAGGGATTTTGAGCTCCACTTGCTTCGCGATTAGTGCACTCCCTCTTGAAGTGTCCTTTTTCCCTGCAACGAAAACAAGTAACTTTAGATTTGTCAAAACCTAAAGTAGAAACATTAGCTTCACGTAAGTCATCTCTTCCTGTGATCTGCTTAAATTTCTCAGCTCGTCTCAACACACTTGCTAAACACCACTTTATATCCATCAATTCCATTTCCTCAGCATCAACTTGATCGTAATCCTCTTTTGTGAGCATTGGATTCCCGATCTTTCCTGCAACTAACCCTCCATAGGATTCAAGCACAGTCACCAACAAAGACATGTGACTTTTAGCAACTTCCTCAGTATAATTCTGATCATTTTCAAGGTTTATAGCAATGTTGCATTGAAGAACTTTTCCACTCTTTGTTGTAGAAAAATGTGGATCAAATGTTGGAAATGAAGTAAATCCAGTTTTGGTGCTTGATCCCTGAGATGAACTTTCAGAAGAATCTTTTGCATTGAAAGTAGTTCCAACATTTGGAGAAAAATTGGTCTTATCACTAACACCACTTTTGAAATACAATCCGATGTCTTGTTCTCCATCATAATTCTTCATCCTTGCTATCTTTCTTTGTTCCATCTCCTGTGCTTCAAGTTGTTTTATGAAATCACCCAATGTTAGATCATTAAATCCCTGTTTATTTTTCAGCATCATCAGATACGTGCCCCACTCATCATGTGGCAATGCATCAGCAAGCTTTTCAATCAATTCATCTTTGTCCTTTTTTATGTTCAATCTGCTCATATTTTTCACTAAATTGCAATATCTTTCAATGATCTGTTTGGTGTTTTCAGTTTTCAACCCGTGAAATAGATCAAATTCTTTTTTTAACAACGACTTTTTGTTTTTGAGCATCTCATCACTTCCATTAAACTTTTGTTCTAATTATTCCCATATTGAATATGCACTCCCATTGTGTTGAAGTAGAATCAAGACGTCCTCTTTAATAGATTGATGCAGCAGACTAATCATCAATTTTTCATTTTTGTAATCTTTTTTCTCATCATCTTCAAAATCTCTAATAGGAACCTTCATACCATTCTTAACGGGTCTAACATATTGAATTTCAGTATGTTCCCAAGCATCCAAATGATACGTTTGCACCCAATTTTCAAATCGTTCGGACCATCCACTGAAATCCTCAATATTCATGAGCTTAGGTGGTTTTTGTGTTGTCCCCGTCTCATTTTCAAGCATCGTATTCTGAGCTACAGTCATCAGACTAGCAAAAGCGTTATAAAACTCGTTCTCCATGTTTTGGTTTTCAAAGTTTCACAAAACTGACTGTTCAAGCGAGCTGAGTTTGAAACAAACTGATTTGATGCGAACTGGTTCACCTTGTGAATCACCTGGAGATACAAAAACAAATGATCAGTTTAAACGAAGTGAATATGTGAAAGTGTGAGGGTGAAATTGATCTAGGACTCGTGTCGAAGACTCTCGAACTTTGTTCTGGCTTTTTGGTACAATGATAATGTGGTTCGGATAGAATCACTGTTTGAATGGACTAGATCTAATGGGCCACGAAATATGGGCTTCAAATGGTCTTAACTCTATATAAACTAATCACATGGGCCGAAGACATGTTGTTTGAAAAGTGAAATGATAACAAGCACTAATCTTCACATGGGCTTTCAAGTAATGGCCGACAATCTCTTTAATAACTCCTGATTTTAAATGGACCGATGACTTTAATGAATCTGATTGATCGAAAACCCACTAGGCCGACAATCTCAAGTATCAAAAGAATATGATTGGGCCACAAATATATGAAGCCACATGGGCTTACAAACTAAAACAGCTTTGATTGGACCTTCAATAGTTGGACGATAATCTCAATCACATAGGCTGGTGAATGTGATTAAACTGGTGAATGTGATTGGGCCGTTAATATTTGTAATAAATGTACCACATGAGTGATTACTTGAAGACAATTGGACCCTTAAAATGAACTCATATGAGCCACACATGCAAACTGATCAACATGTGGCCGACAACATCAATTGACAATTCAATTTCACATGCACAACTGACAATCTCTTGATTGTTATTTTTTAAATCATGTGCCGACAAAGTTGATATTCATCAATTGTTGATTTGACCGAGATAACAGAATTCACACGAAACAAACCTTCAGACGAACTGGTTTCTCACACGAAACAAACATTCAGACGGACTAGTCTCTCACGCGAAACAAACTTTCAGACGGACTGGTTCAAACGACCGGGATTCTGATGCGTAGTAGACACAAACGAACTGATCAAATTAAAACGAACTGGTCTCACTTCGTATGAATTTTCAGACGAACTGATTCTCTTAAACGACCAGAACTGAACTGAGATCGTGTGAATTGCTCAAACGAACTGTCCTTTTCAAACGGACTAAACCTCAAACGATCAGAAAAATGTTTTAGACGACCTGACAGACGAACAAACGAACTGAATCTCTTAAACGAACTGAAAGTCACTTCGTATGACCTTTTTAAACGAACTGGATTATACACTTCATACGAACGGGATATCTTTTAACAAATTGATCAAGTTTTCGGTCGAATTAGAATCTGATATATTCAAGGATTGATCTACTATGAATTCCGAACACAATGATGTATAATTTGTTCAATATCGTCCACTGAATCGTCGTAAATCTGAGTTTGAAGTTCCGTTCGTGTGAATTGGATAACTCTCAAACGAACTGGTCGGTTTTTATACAAATTGATTGAGTTTTACTTTGTTTTATGGTTTGATACTTTCACAGATTATCTAAATCACAATTTCGCGCAAAATATTTCAAAATCAAACCATTTTATCTATAAAATTCAATTTTAATTCTGAAAATATGTGACAGAAAGGTGTAGAAGCAGAATTTATCGGCGAATATCGGCTGAAATAGCAAGAGCTCTTCCTCCTGAGCTCTGATACCACTTGTAGGATCATTTGCACGACCAAACGAGTCGTTCAGAAGAGATCTCATCCAATACGAGAGGCGGAATCAAACGTATCGGTGTTATTTCAGCTGTATACACACTAGAATCACTTAATCTATCTCTTGTATTGATTTGATGACGATTACAGACCTGGAGATACTTCGGCAGAGCTTCGCTACCGAAATGACAAAAGTTACAAATGAAAATCACAAGTCACCTATATATACTATTTCCAGTTCGTTTGAACTGACCACTTCATTTGAACTGGCCACTTCGTTTGAACTGGCTTGTTCACCTCTGTTTCCTACTTATCTCGAACTGCGTGACTTGTTTTATCTATTCTATTACAAGACTCGATACAAGACGAAGTCGACAGACGTATGCACCAACATATACATACAACTACTGCTATTACAAACTACTGATAATCAATAAATACAAAGACAAGCTAAACTACTGCTTCTCATTCCACTGTTATACTCCTAGCAGTGCTTTGTATCTTCAGCAGTACTTGAACCATGACAGTAGATTGAGCATCAGTGCTTGCACTTCAACAGTCTTTAGACTTGATCAGTTGTTGAAGACCAACAGTTGTTGTAGACGGACAGTAGATAGAGGTCATCAGTTGTTAGGGCCACTTCCAAGGGGAAAGAACTGTTGCAATCAACTGGTTATGTGAATCCACTGATCTGATCAAGTTTTGGCTTTATCAACTGTTCCTTTGGTAGGGTTCAATCCCAACACAATGTCTATATTATTTCACCAAATACTCGTTTTCCAAAATTAATCCGCTTTTGTGATTTATAGTATTTAACAATTAAATATTATTCTTTGTTCGTCGTCCAAAGTGTAACTTTGTGGATTGTATCTTAATAGTAACGTTAAACAATCGATAATGGACACCTAATTCCAACAATAGTGGTGGTTTGAAGGTCACTGGTGGTGGGAGGTGGAGGTTGTGTTGTTGTTCTTATTGTTATACCACCCCCACCCCCCATCCTCTTCTCTCCCTCTTTCTCAACAACAACAACAACAAAGGATGAATGGTAAAATAGACTTTTCATCCATTTTCCAACAGTCAAACTAACGTGGAGTTTATAGAAGGGGGCAAACTAAAGCGTAAACCAAATGACGGGAAATCAGGTATCCATTTTTTTTTAAATAGGGACTCGGGTTGATACCAACCACATACCTCAGGGACGCAAATTGCAGTTTACACTAATAACTAATCAAAACGACAATCTTGTCATCCTCGAATGTATTATAATATAGTGTGTGTATACATATGTATTGCTAATGGCCCACCACTCTCACGTTTGTATACATTCAAAATTAGCAGAGAAGCAACGCCACTAGATGGCGCCTTATCCATCTCGTCCAAATATGGACGCCACTTGGCAGCCATATCGGAGTTTGCTTCCATCCGTTGGAGATGCTCTTATAGATTTATGGCAATGATGGTACGAACTATAAAAATGAATAAAACACAATAGGTTTTTCAATGAACAATGGTATGTTCTGGAGAAGAAAATGAGTTTTTTAAATAATAAGTATATTTCAGTATTATTTTTTTTAAGTTTTAACATAGATTTTAACATCGCACCAATCAAAAGTATTGTGAATAAATATCAAGGTGCTACAGTTAGGGTTCTGCAAAGGGTCGGAACTGAACCTTCAAGAACCGAAGACCCATTTAACGATAAAATTAGGAACTATGAATCGAACCTTAAAAGCCTATGTGGTTTCGGGTCTTAAAGGATCAAATGGGTCGGTTAAATGGTCTGATAGGTGATAATATTTATGTGTCAAAGGCATTTGAACGGTAAGTGGAACAAGGGCATTTTTTGGGCATGATATAAGGGTGCAATTAGTGATGGTTTTTCTTACAACATCAACATTTTCAACCAGTAGCACTCAGGTGTTGTCTAATAGCATTCAAACCTTAAATCATATTTGCATAAGCAGTAGTATTCACACATATAGATGAAGAAGACGAGTTGCAGGTCTATTGAACAAAGAACAAGAGTTCAAAAACTAAACCAAACACGAATTCAAAAACTAAACGAAGAACACAAGTGCAAAAACTAAACATAAAAATTCAAAAGTCATTGAAACTAAACGAAGAAGACGAGTTGCAGGTTTATTGATCACAAACATACTTACTTGCAAGTTTCTTGGCAGACAAAGACAAATTTGGACGAAGATGAGGTGATAGCGTTCTTTTTTTGCACATGAAATTGTTGGTTTTACCCGAAACCTTGAAGTTGTGAAATATCAGAACCGCAAACTGATTGCTGTGGCGTTTAAGGTTTTATAACACGGTTCTAATGGTTTTGGTTCGAGATCCTGAAGGGTCGAAACCTTGTTTAGCTCAACCCTGGCTACGATCGAGTGCACTATGTTAATTAATTCGTTTAAAATAAAAAAATCAAGAGAATTTATTTTGGAAAAGAGATAGGATGATTATAAATATGAACTCACTAAGCGTAAATGTGACATGTTTTATGACACTTCACACTTGTATTCCTAATGGCATTTTAGAATCTTGTGCTTTTGATAAAATAGACTTGTAAGGTTGTCAATTAGAATATTACAAATATTTTTGAACGGCAATTAAAATATTACAATTGTCTTTATTTTTTGCATTAATCAGTTTAAAAATAATATATCTTGTAAGCATTTGTCTAATCAGACAAGATATATTAATCTAAATACTGATGTTGATGTTTAGAAAATTGGGGTCTTAAAAAAGCATTAAATTTCCACTTTTAAGTGTGAAGGGACTTTGCAATAAAAAAAAATTGACAAACTGCATTTTAGTTTTCTTATTTTCACTCATATTTGTGAGGAATATACTAATTAAATCTCCAGAATTTACAAAAAGTATAGGCCTTTTTTATTTAGATTTACACGCTTACAATTATGGACATTTTATATGCATGTCAAAGTTATTATTTATATTTTTTATATGAATTCAGATTTTAGTTTTTATATGAACTAGATGATTTTCCGTCCGCGCGTTGCAGCGGGGACCCAATGACTGCAAAACGCGTGTCAGCAACGGCAAGCAAATACCGAATATCAAAACATAAATAAAAATGACGTGGTAAGGATAGTCACTCCGTCCTAAAAAAAACGATTTTAAATAACCTAATATATAATAATAGGACCCACACGTCTTGGTTGTTTTTAGTTCAGTTATTACGGTGCTAAGACGTTAAAATATGGATGAGTTCGGTACCGGTAATGACACCGAAAGTACCGATCCGGAAAATCTTGAAATTAGGTACCGGCACCGAAAATACTCGGTAAAATATGGTATGGTATTTGAAGGTAACAATCAATAAATACAGGTATGGTGCTAGACCGGTGTCGAGCCGAAAGTAACGATTCTGAAAATGCCAAAAGGTGGGTACCAAATTGGCAACGAAAATGATTTGGTATAGTAAATTTGGCACCGATACGATACCGGTTTGATTACAGGATTTGATACTATTTGCTCATCAATAATCTAAATATCCAACTTAATTTTAAATGCTACAATTCATTCATTACAGAAAAAGAAAAAAAAAAAAGCAAAATAAGTTGTTTTGTATATAAAACCTCATTCAAACGAAATACAATTTATTTACTGTGTATGAAAAGTAATCTAAACGGTGCAATTACTTGCATTGCTACATGCTACAGGATTTGATGAGCTCGGTACAAACCGGTACCTAAAATACCGTTACCGAAATCCCCAAAAGTGGGTACATGTACCGAATATACCTGGTACGGTACGGTTCGGTACCGGTCGATACTGGTAAGGCACCGATATTTGACGGTAAAAACCGGTGAATACCGGTGCCGAATCGGTACCGAAAATGCACCTGATTTGGTAAATTTGATACCGATACGGTACCCGATACCATTTACTCTATCACGTAGTGGTTTTACTATTCATTCATTTTAATTTTTAATATATAGGGTAATTTTTAATATGTAGGGTAATTCAGATTTTAGTTTTTATATGCATTTCATTTACTTTTTTATATGAATTTAGATTTTAGTTTTTATATGCATTTCATTTACTTTATTTGTTTTTATTTACGGGTTACAATTTACAAAGGGTTATTGGATTTTATCACCCCTAACTATTGGCTATTAGCCGCTGCCACCCCCAACTATTACTTTGGCGCCCACCACCCCCAACTTAACACTTAGTTTGTTCTGTCAACAGGTCGTTAACTGATCACTAACTTTTGAGCTTGTTACTATACTTTTCGGGGTGTCCAAAGATCCGTAAAACCTTACTAATATCCCTATGACACCCCCAAAAGTATAAATACAGGATCAAAAGTTAGTGATCAGTTAACGATGTGGTGACAGAACATACTAAGTGTTAAGTTGGGGGGTGACCGGCGTCAAAGTGATAGTTGAGGGTGGCAGCGGCCAACAACCAGTAGTTGGGGATGATAAAAACCAATAATTCATTTACAAACGAACGTATGTCTTTCTAAATTTAGTATAACTAAACAAACATAAAACTATAAAAGAATATTTTCAGCCTTTAATGTTTGTCCAAGAATATGACTCCAAGTCGCCCAAGAATTTATTCGTCCCATGTTAGAATGGTCATAACTATCAATAGCAAAGAAAGAGGTGATTGCACTTTAGTCTTTATTCACATGTATGTATCTATGTGTTTTTGGAATACTTTTACCCTTAATTAATAACACAAAGTTTATTGCTTACGAAAACCTAACATGACTCATTGACAAGAATCTATATGTGAATGAACAGTAGTGAACTATATATGATAAAATCTAGGGTAAGGTATGGGGTGATGGTTGTGGCGTGCAGTGGCGAAGCTTTGGAAATTTCTAACGGGGGGTCGAAAGTCACCGGACCTAAAAGTATATACCTAAAAAAATTATTTTTTTATGAAACCGGGGGGTCGAAAACGTATATACCTAAAAAAAATTATATACGAAACGTACAGACATAACAATACTGAGCGAAAAGTTCGGGGGGTCGGACGCCCCCTCCGGCCCCTTCATAGCTGCGCCACTGGTGGCATGGGTTGGGTACAAACGCCCAAGTCACCATCCCGGGTGGGCTTGGGTTTCGGCGTGGCCCCTTGGCCGGGGGTTTTAGTACGGGCGTTGGGCGGGACTATCAAGATGACACGGCGGGATCTCATTGGCCAAGACAAGTAGCCGTTGGCCAACGACTATGTGTTTAAAAAAAATTATTTTTTCACTACAAATACTCACACTTCTATTCATTTTTTACCACAACTACTCCACCTCTTCTATAATCATCTCTATCTTATTTTTAAAAAAAAATTCCCATCCAACCACAATACGAAAAATGAATCCTCATAATCGTGGTTTTGACCCGAACAATCCGTGGGCATTCCAAGAAACACCTAGCCCAGCATCCAATCGTCCAATTGCTCGGCGTGGCCCCTTGGCCGGGGGTTTTAGTACGGGCGTTGGGCGGGGCTATCAAGATGACATGGCGGGATCTCATTGGCCAAGACAAGTAGCCGTTTGAGCTAGCCGTTGTCCAACGACTATGTGTTTAAAAAAAATTATTTTTTCACTACAAATACTAACACTTCTATTCATTTTTTTACCACAACTACTCCACCTCTTCTATAATCATCTCTATCTTATTTTAAAAAAAAATCTCATCCAACCACAATACGAAAAATGAATCCTCATAATCGTGGTTTTGACCCGAACAATCCGTGGGCATTCCAAGAAACACCTAGCCCAGCATCCAATCGTCCAATTGCTCCATTTTTAATACACTCCACGATGCCGGATATGGTTGGTTACGCATCGTTTATCTCGAATCGTTTGAAGAATGATGTCGGTCGAAAACATCAATGCCTTTCGCGCAACGCGCGTCATTGAAAAACACTAGTTACTACTAATACTTGAACATATGTCTCCTAATACAACTGCTCTAGCTAGGTCCTAGGCACCAAACCGAGTCAAAATAGTAGGGATGAAGTGGTTAAAAAAACTTATATATCTCATATACATTTATCATGTATACATGCATACATATATGATACATGTGTATCCACTTACATGTATGCATACATATACACATGGGTAAGATCAAATAAAAAGTTTATTTTGTCTAATTAGAATGAGAAAGAATCTTAACCATTCATTTTTCAAATCAATGGTTAAGATGAGAGTGTAGGAGAAAGGAGGAGTGCAATGGTATCTTAGGAAAATCCTATTTATGGACTTTCTCTCTCCATATTCAAGATACATGCATATTCCACCCCCATTTTTTAAATGTTCATAACTTTTTTATACGACATTATTTTTTCATAAAAATTTCACCGTAAAATCAAGTGTCTTTTTATCTTTAATTTGAGTAACATATTGCTATATAAAATATAAAAACTAAAAAACCCACTAAAATGTGTTGTATTTCTATGTTGCATAACATTTTTTTGTGCTGAATTTTTGTACTATATTTTTGTGCTTAATTTTTTTGTCTTAAATTTTTTTTTCTCAATTTTTTGTGATGGATTTTTTGTGCTACATTTTTTGCTGAATTTTTCCGTGCTATATTTTTTTGTATTAGATTTTTTTGTGCTATATTTTTTGTACTACATTTTTGTGCTATATTTTTTTGTATTAGATTTTTTGTGTTAGATTTTTTTTGTACTAGATTTTTTTGCTGTATTTTTTAAAAACCAAATGGGTGCCACATGTCATTTTCACTTCTATTTATAATGACTAAAATGCCCTTCATTGCTACTTATTAGGAGTGTCACAGGTCATCATCACAATCCTTCTTAGGCTATTTAGGCAAAATCCACTTTTTAGTGAATCCTTCCCCATATACACATAGTAGGTTATTGCCGATTATGACCGAGTATAACCAAAGTATATGTTATTAGTTGTGAGTTTAATTTTATTATATTAAAAAATAGTTATATCACTCATATTGTTTTGAGATTATATCAAATTAATTAAAATTGAAAAAGATGCAATTTTTTTGTTGTGATGTTGTGATTAGACCGGAAAGAACTTTTATTAAATTTATTAAATTTAAAAGATTACGGGAACTGCTTATTTTACTTGCCAGCTTTTCTTGAAATGTAATCAACTTTAGTCATGTGTAGTTGAAAGGAAAAAAAAAATGAGGTTCTTGTTTAATATGGGTTGGTTTTTTAGCTTTACGTTTTTAGTGTTTAAAAGATGAAGAATTAAAAACGTATGGGTTGGTTTTTGAGCTTTAGGTTTTTAGTGTTTAAAAGACGAACAATTAAAATGTGTGATAAAATAAATTGGGTAGGTTTTGATAAATCCATGTTTTAGTTTTGATAACTTTTACATATTTATATATTTTCTTGGGGGCTGTTTGACAACTTCGTAATGGTTAAGTACTGAACCAGTAATGGTTCTGAACCATTAAGTGCTAACCAGTAAGAGCTCTGAACCATTAAGAGCCAGTATAATGCTTAGTCGTTCAGAGGCAAATGTCTGACCAATTCAGATTAGAGGACTTAACCACTCAAACTTAGTATAATGCTTAACCATTCAGAGGCAAATGTCTAAATCATTCAGACATTTGCTCACGAAACAAACATTCTGAACCATTAAATACTGAACCAGTAACAGGTCTATACCATTAAGAGACTGATTAAAAGCTAAACAATCAGCCCCTTAATAGGTTCTGTTTTATATGGGAAAGATTTTAATCACTAAATTATCCTTGACTAGGTAATGAATAATCTTTTTGAATTAATTATTTAGTTAACTAAAATTATTATCGAATAGGTAATGAAAATAAAGAGATATGGTCTCGGATTCTCTGTGGGTTCGGGCATAACCCATAAAACAGTCATGGCCTTGATAAGTCATCCACGAGGCCCACTCGCCACGTGGAGATATGCCAGCACGAAGGAAACAAACAGTACAAGAAGAAAGTAACGTGTAGCCAATCATGACAGTATGTGGATTGTTGTACCATATGATCTACACTGGCGGTTATCGTATAGGAGACAGTAGGTACAGGTGACAACGATGTCTGGCTAATCACACGCCGCGGATTCACATCCTTCAAAACCTCCACTAACGGTTGACACAGAAGAGACAACAAACACATCCTGAAAGCGATGTGCGGCCAATGAGAGCCCGCTGACGCACACCCACCTCTACGACCGCTAACTGTTAGTACAAAGGGGATCAAATGGATATTCCTGATAGGGACATCTCATCCAATCATCTCCCATCCTTCCGACTATAAATACTACACTCCTTTAAGGTGAAATTATTCTATGTTCTCTACTCTCACTCTCACTTAAACTTATTCTCTCTAGAGTAATACTTATTCTCATATTGAATGGTGGTTACAAGAAGAACCCCCACATCTCCTTCTCGTAACGAGTCTCACGGTGTTCTTAATTTTACAGATTCATCCTAGTGATAGAGCTTGTAAAGATCGGATCTCTCCATACCCGGTCGAGCATTATTTGGAAAAGATTCTCAAACAAGTCGGCTAAGGTTGAAGAGATTATTCAAGACATCAAGTCGTATAATAATCGTTTTAAGTAAAATGCTATTAGTTGGGAAAATTGATGTAAATTTGACTTGAGTAATAGATTGTTTTTGTATTGGTTGGCTGCTTTTTTTTTTCAGAGGTAATCGTTACGGATGAAATATACTTTAAGAAAACATTAATATGCATAATTTAAACTTTCAAAGTTGAATCCTTATCCAGTCACTCTTGGAACCTTTTGTTTAAACTTTGTCAAAATGTCAAAAAAGCTTACATAGTTTAAGGGATGATTCGGTATTTTATTACCTCTAGACTTCTGGTCACTTAATTACATATAGTTAAAAAGATCCAGTATAAACCATCTTAATTATAAAACTGTGAGAATAAATCGAGACCATCTAAATGTTTAATCAATGGTTGTCACTGATTACACATCAACTTTTACTATTAGGTAGTGAAGAAACACTGACCTTCCCGGTAGTATCCAGCTAGGACTTCAACTCTTGGCGATCCGAACTGCTAGCTGCAAAACAGAACACCGGTAGGACTCGTTACAGGAATGGGGTTATTTCTGTAACCACCATCCGGCGTGAAAATAAGTCTCGGTTTGGGAGAAAGTATGAATGTATGGGGAGAGAGAGTAGACGAGAGCAAGATGATCCATACCTTAGATGTTTACCTCTATTTATAGTTTACCATTAGGGTTTCCCTTAACTTAGGATGGGCTCCGATAAGTTAGGGATTTGCATGATCTTCCCAAAAGGTTGGGGATTTGGTTACGTAGTTTATCCATGCATAGAATAAAACATTCTAGAATAAACGTATGTAATTAATTATTTATAATGAAATAATAGGTAATGACCGGGTCGGGTTAGCCGATCCGGGTCATACCTCGTCAGGTAGTGTTTGGTATAAAGAAATGAGAGGCGAAATGTAATGGATTATTACAAGGGAATGAATAAAAAAATAGTGTTTGATTGGTCAATGTAGTGGAATCACACATTCCATAAGTCATTTCATCCCCTCAAAATCATTTCAGCCACCCCCATGTTTTTTTTTAATTCTATCCCCTATTGCATCATTCATCAACAACACCATAACCCACCACCTTCGCCACCACCACCCACCATCGACACCATTGCCGCCTCCACCCCCAACACGTCACCGCCGCCGCTGCCACCCCGACAGCCACTACCGCCGCCGCCACTGCCACCCGCCGCCGCCACCAACCACCACCACCGCCAACGCCACTCGCTATCGCCACCCACCACCACCGTCAATGCCACAACCACCACCGCCACCAACCGCCGCCGCCACCCACCGCCGCCACAAACCACCACCGACGACCGCCTCCACCACCACTCACCGACGCCACCACCACCCATCGCCACCTCCGCCAACACCTATAACCACCTACAATCACTACCACCGACCACCACCACTCACCGCTCATTTTATTCCTTCATTTTTCTTGCATACCAAACAATACACAATAATAATTTATTCTATTACCACATGGTAACGAAACAAGACATTGAATGGTAATGATCCATTGCATTCCCTCATCCATTTCATTCACTCGTTCATTTCATTAACACATACCAATCAGATCCTTAGTTGTGTTAAATAGTAGCTTTCAAGAGTATTTTAGTAATTGTCTTAATTTAATTAAATAAAAAGATTAAAACTAAAATTTTCTTATGTTGACATTTTTAACTAATTCCCCCAATATCTTTAAATATAAAATAACTTTATATACTTTATTATTTTCCTAAAAAATACATCATAAAATTAAACATTTTTTATCTTTAATTGAGTATAATATTGTTATTTTTTAAATGACATTTTTAAAAAGGACTAAAGTAGCACTGAAAACTGTTTGTGTTGGTTTTAATGATGCTTTATGTCAGTGCTACTTTCAAATCTGTTTTGTGCTGATTTTGCATGTGCTAATTTCGTAACTATATGCTTTGGTTTCAATGTTGTTTGTGTTAATTTCGAACATGTTTGTGTTGGTTCGGTTTATTCTAATCAACACATCAACATAAATAACTAAAATTGTTAATTATGTTTGTTAGCATAAACTGTAAATATACATGTATAATCAACACATCAATTTGGAAAAAATATATATATATTTATATATATATTTTCCTAGTGGATGGTTCAAATGAGAAGTTTTTTGTAAGAAGGAAAAATAAGAAGTTTCAACCAATAAGAATGCTTCATTTTACTTCATTTAATATTTGCATTTAATTTTAATATAAGAGTATATTGGTAAACTTACATAAATCATTAATTTGTATTATTCCCCTTTAATAACTAACTAAATTAAATTTGTAACTCCTTTTCAAAATATATACTTTTTCCAAATTAAAAAAAAAAACAACTTAATTTAAAGTGTAGAATAAATTACTAGTTGTGTAGGATATATTTCAAGGTGTGTAGGATAAATTTCGACTGTATAGGATAAAATTCTATAATGTGTAGGGTATATGGAGGAAAATTTTGATATGTGTAGGTTTTGTAGATTATATGTAGGATAATTGATGATTAGTTGACTAATTAATTAAAGAGAGAAAAATTAATGATATGAGTTATAAATGAAATGTTATTTTACTAATATGTCATTTCTTCTTTTTCTTCTCACATTAAATTTCTTCTCAAATGAACCTTCCCCTATTTTCCTAATTAGCACAACTATGTATATGTAATCAGAACATCAACTATATTAGGTTCTTGTTCTCTTTCAAGCGTAATATGAATCTAAGGAAACCTAAATGTTTTTTTGTTAAAATGGATCTCATACAACAACGATTTTAGAGAATTATACTCTAATATGTTTCATTGATTTAGGAAAAACCAAAAGGTATAATAAAAGCTTTGAAATATATATTTGATATCAAATTGTTGATGATCATTCTTTTTATGAAAAAATGTATGATTTGATTTATTGATTGAGAGAACATAACTTAAAGCATAAATATATGAATTATTAAAACAAAACATTATGGCTATGAGTCTATGACAATAACACCCCTAAAACTTAGTCACTAAATCATACATATGGCAACAAACTAGTGGTTCTTACAGTTTTAGGAAAAAGACGATTTGTATGTGATCCTACTTCTAAGTGTAACGCCCTGCTCTTTCGTACTTTCCATAATTAGAAAGTCTTGCTTGTATTTCTATTTTTGGAAATATTGTGTTCTTGTATTCGTCCTTTCATTGTAATCGCTATAAAATCTGAGACCTGGATCATAATAAAACTCGTATTTCTTTAATTTCGTGTTATACATACCTTATACATGCTCATACATTTAATTTTGTGTAACATTTTATGCTTATTCGTAATCCTTGGAAACTATGTGCCAAACTTGCAAATATGTGAAACTTATGCATAATACGTCTTTGAGCGAATAACGATACTTAAAAACGACACTCATACGCTTAATTATACTTGGTTTATGTTCTCCATACTTGTTTTACCCTTATACTATGCTTATATGTCGAAAACAACCCGTAAATAACATAAAAGCCCTAACTAATAAACTAGAGGGGCCAAATTAGCAATTATTGAAAGATGGTCTCGCATCAGCCCCACTTGTCGCGGCCCGCGACCCAGCAAGGGCCTGTCTTCGCGCCCCGCGAGCCAGACGGATCCGGAACTGTCACACCCCGATATTTCCAGGTATTACCGGTGGGCCCGGTAGGGAGTATCGTGACGTAGTTGATATCATCATAGTCAAACAACACAATATATATATGCACAGCGGAAGCAAAAGATAAATATATTACAATCCGATATAAAGTAACATCAAAGTATTACAACGGAAAGTAAAGGATCCACAGGCGGATCACATAAAAAGGAAAACAACTGTTCAACAGACTTTGACATCTAGAGCTTGCGAGACTTGATTATTGATGCCTGGAGTAGCCAGCCTATTTCGTATAGTACCTGCACTTAACCTTTTTGGAAAATACGTCAGTTTACACTGGTAAATACAATTTAACTGACTCATTTTGAAAAGGTTTAAGAAAATTGATTTGAATGCACGTGGCACAAACGTTTTATAACTTGGGATAATTATTTAAATATAAACTTGTAAAAGAATTACATGTCCGTTATGCGTTCAGTAGCCCGGGTCGTGCCGGGTTAAAGATTAATAGACACACCACATATTATTTATTTAGGCACTGACTGGTGTACGCCTACACCCCGTGCTTAGGTCGTGGCCATTTCGTAAAATGATGCCAAGGATATCCGGGACATGGTCATTAAACCCCTAAAGGCGGTAAACAAACAAAACAATATTTTTAAACGGGTCATCTCGATAATACTTAACCACCAAACGATTAAGTTCGAATGCCCGACCAAGCGGTATTTTATATACCATACCCCAAGCCCGTATAAGGGAAAATAAGTTAAAAGTATTTACCTGAGCTAAATATAAATTCAATCCCAGCCGTATATCAATTCAGCAAGTACAGATAGCTTTTACTGGGCTCCTAAATCTGGAACGAAGGTTTTTAATAACCTATTAGAATCTTAACGGGCCTTAATTAAGCCTAAACTTAGACCGGTTAGTTTTTAAAAGGAAGATACGGTCCAAACGCATGATGAAGCGAAGACCGGTTTAGAATGTGGTTTTGACCCGACAAGCTTGTATGCTTGTTTAATATGGGTAACTTAAACACATTCTGGATTTTGAGACATAAACGATATGGTTTGACCCGTTTCGGCTAATATATGCAAACTAGTTACATAAGCCGATCCGAACGCGAAAAGTGCGTAACGAGTAACCAAATGAGTCATGCACAAGTTTCCTAAGTTAATATGCTTCAAATATGTTGTGATATCAGTAGGATACCTTCCATTATGCCCAAAACGAGTTTAATCTCAATTTAAGCCCCGTAGGGGTATTTTGGTCATTTTAAAGATATAAAAGAGTTCAAATATAAATCTGAGTTTCGGGTCTGATGAAATCAGTAAAATACTTAATTTAATAAGTTATAACTGTAGGGTATCAAGTCTTATATTTATAATATGGTCTTGATACACACTACGCGTTAAAAACGCTTAAAAAGGCGATTTGGAGCCATTTCCGGGTTTTCAAAGGAAGGCTGATATTTTTATTATGCCGGAAGGCTCAAAATATTTTATTTATCATATTAGATTAGTAGAAAAAGGTTTGGTATTAAAAGGATTTGTAAAACTCGTTTTATAGATGAAAAGGGTATAATCGGTATTTACCGAATCAAGGCAATAACCTTAGGTTATAATCAGTTTAAAAATAATTTAAAAATCTTCAAAAATCCTAAAATATTATATTATATCAGTGAGTAAAAGATTTGGTGTCAAAATTGGGTTTAGATAGGCTTTATGCTAATTACGCCATTTAATTTATAAAAAGCGTTCTAATTACGCTATTGAGCATAACTCCTAATCTAGACTTCCAACTGATGTGAAATTTTAGGGACATGTTTATAAATTAGTAACAAAGATTATTGTCCTCTCACGTTTCCAAAAATCTCGTTTTATGGTCAAAAGGGCATTATGGTCAACATTAAGCAATTAACGGAAACATCGGCCAAACAACGAGTCATGTAGTATAAACACAGAGAGTTATACTATCATATAACCCGATCCTAATGAAGCTCTAAGGCATTTCTAAATCCATCTAAATCGGGTCAGAACTGAAGTCAAAGCAAAAGTCAAAGTTTTGCGACTTTCGGTTCCGAACCGAGCTTAAACAGAAAATTGTCGGGTTGAACATGTTTAGACATGTTCTTACATTAATTACCAAGTTATATTAATGACAAAACAGGTTACACGTCTTCTACATTGCTAAATATGCGTTAATTCGAAAATTATGTTCCTGTTGACTTTTTCGGATTGAGTTTGACCCGACATTTGACCTAGTTAGAGTGGGAATCAGAGGGTGCCCTTTTAAGGGTTTAATGCCCATATAATTACCAACTTATAACTACTTTTAATTTGACTAAACATCAGACCATTAGTGATTAATCGATAAGTCAAACCTTAATTATGACGGTTTGACTTTTAAGCTAATAACTAAGTAAAACACGATTAAGGAAGGTTAAGGAAGCTTACCAAGGTCCTAATGCACGACTAGGGATGCTTAGAAAGTGGTCTTGTGCTCCAGGAAGCTCCACAATTGAAGATTGAATGAATGATCAAAATTTGCACAATGTGGGTCTTTATATAGTGATCTTGATTGATCAAGATCATGCCAAACAAAGTCTATGGATGTTATGGGATCATTCCAAGTGTCCCTAAGCCCTCCTAAATCATTAAACAAGTCCCTAGAATCAGGAAATGGCTAAATGAGGCGGTGCAACCGGCTGGAAACAGGCAGCTGTGAAATTTCTGTATCTGGCACATGCTTACGGACCGTAAGGTCCAGAGTGTTACGGTCCATAAGGACCTGGTCAGCACATGCAAACTTTCATTTGTTGACAGTTTTGGCCCCTGTACTTCCAAACATGGTTTTTAACATGGTTTCTTGCACTTGCAACCCCCAAACTTGACTTTTAAGGACCCCAAGTCATAAACCAACTTCGTTAAGTCCCCGGTTATTAATACGATCACCGAAAATTCTTAAATTTCAACGTTGACGCTTTTAACCCCTCGTATACGAATATTGCCATAACTTTCTCATACTTTATCGAAACCTTGTGAAATTTTTATCACTTATTCTCGTGAGTATAATTAATCATTACAAAGCTTCGGGTTCGCTAAAAGGTCACTCAGAGGTATACTTTAAACATGTTGATACATTTAACCCCTGTAGTTTGAAATCCCTCACTTTCTGTCACAATTAGCTTCGTATGATCCATGATTTATTTGTTTAAGGGTATAAACATCATGTAGGGTTATTGTAAAGTATATTTATCCATTGTTGACATTTTGAACCCTTATATTCACATACTTTCCTTGTTTGTCAACTTTAGTCCCTCTAAATCAATCCTTTACACGTTTTATGTCCATAACACGTGTTGATATATTATTGGACGTGAATTTTCGAGGTGTTACAGGAACCAGCTCTAAACAATCGTGGATTGGTCACGATTTTGGTGTGTTTTGGTTGGTGTAACTTGTGTTTCTTGTCTTAATTACCCAACTAACCCAACCCTAATCCTTCCCTATAAATACCAAGCCATCTCCAAGCCATTTTCACTTTTCTAAACACTCACAACACTCTCTAATCAGTCCCAAATCACCAAAATTCACAGCTGATTGCAGAAGATTGGACAGATTCATACAACTTTACTAAAGTGAGCATAACTCACTCATTTCTTGTCTGATTCATTCGATTCTTTTTCTTACTTCTTTGGATTGATCTTAGCTACATTTCCAGAGGTTTTCCCTGGAAAATGAGAGCCTGGAACGTCGCCAAAAAGGCTCCAAAGTTGACTGATTTTTCTGTTTTATACAAGAACTTTGGTAAACTTGATTAAACTTGAGGAAACTCATCTCAAACCTATGTCCTTATGCTTATAACCACATCTATGGTTAGTTAGGCTTAAAAACAAGGTTGAGACATTCAAAATCAGAGGTATAAACCTCATAAACTTTCTGTTTTGTTCAAGGGTTTAACCCACAAGTGATGTTTAAGCTTAAGACTTGATGAAAGTGTGATTTAGGATTAGCTTAGGCTATCCTACTTAAAAATCCACACATTTCTTGATGATTTATCATAGATTAGATGTTCATATTCTATTATTACTTGTAAATTCGAAACCCTCCTTGAATGTTCATAACATCAAGTGTAGTGGTGAACACTTAGTGGTGCCTAAATGGAAGACTTGTTCTTCCTACCTCCTACATGAATTCTTTGATACTTATAAGGTTCCTAAATGGAGGATTCATCCTCCTACCTCATGCTTGACATATTTGATATATTAACATATTACATAATCTCTATATATTACTTAAGTAATCAACCTTTGATGATGATATAATGGTCATTTGTCTAGGTGTTTGGTTACATCATCTAAATACTATGTGTTAAAAGATGATTACTTTTATATGATTATGTTCATATGTTTTAACCTCCAAATCTTTAATCTACCGTTATCCTTCAATACTCATACGCCTTTGTTTCTTCGTGTAGAAGGATTTGGTGTTCCAACCTCCCACAACAACTCACTCACGGATTCACAAATGGAAAGCTTGCAAAACCGTGTGTATACTCGAAACCCCCTTTTATGTTTACCACATTTGGGGTGTAATATGTTAATTTATAAAATCACACTTAAACTTTAATCTTTATACTTGCACGAAACAATCTAAATACATGAATGCTATGTTGTGATACTTGATGCTTATACTTGGGTGATTCTTATGTGATACTATAGTCATTAGCTTTGTATGAGCCTCCATTTAACATGTATAGCGCCATAGGAGTAACGCACCACCCGTGAACGAAAGGTCATGTTGAATTATATCATTTTTGCGTAAACAGAGGGTTGACTAGAAATATTGAATGCCTTGTATGATGATCTTGTATAAACTAAGTTGCCATGTGGATTCGTTTTAAACTTTTAAACTATACTTATACTTATTCTTAAACTTGTATACTCGTCTTTGCTTTTGCATTGAACGTTATTTTAAACATGTTACAGGTTGAGGATTGATGATGCTATGAAATGGATTAGCAATGATGCCTAGATACTCACTTAGACGTTTAGGTTTAAAGTGTTGTATCAATTTTGTTATTGTTATGTTATGAAAATGTTGTTATTTGAATTTTCCTTGTAATGTTTGACAATTTGATTATGAAATGAAAAATGGTTGATTTAAATAGTGTTATGAAGTCTCTTGCAATCTCGAACTAGTCTCACTCCGATGATTCCGCCATTAGTTGGGGTGTGACACTAAGACTATGGCCAATGCAAAGCATTTACCTTGTATTTGACTTATGTGGATTTAGCATTTAAGGGGGAATGCATTAGAGGGATTTGCATTTGGGTGGAATGTTCTTGGGAAAAAATGGTGCATTTGGTGGGATGGTTGGCTCCTATGTTTGTTTTGTATTTAATTTATTATTTTCTTGCTTTAATTTATTTTGATATGCATAAATAAGTTGTACACTATAAGCTTTAGTGACTTGTATATATATATATATATATTCATTTCAAATATAGAATTGGACAAAATACAAAAAAAATGTAATGTTTTTATTTTAAAACATAAGTTATTAATGCTACTTTAATAAAAAAAATAATACAAAAGTTTAAGATACATATTTACTAATATTCGTGTTTAGAAGTTTAATGTTTTGTTTTTATAATTTTCGCTATAGATAATGCGAAAATAAAAATATGTATATTGATAGAAATACTTAATTATTAAAAATAAATGGAAAGATGGTGATGATGTTGAAATATAAATATTGGTAAAAATATTTGTAGGATTGGAGAGAAAATGTGTATTTTTAGTGTATTTGTGGAAATATGATATGGCAACCGACTAGCCACGTTTGTTAATGCATTTATAACCTTACATTGATCGTCTAATTACATAATAACTGAGAATGTGAAAGAAAAGTATTGTATAACGTGTTCTAAAAAATATATCTAAAAATTGCTCAGGTTGTTATTTAAACTAGTTTTTGCCCCGCTCGCATTGCGGGGCAATAAGCCGAAAATTTCTCTCTCATAACATGTATGTCTGTGTTTCGGTTACTTGTACATACTACTCGTAACACGATCTCAAAAAAAATTACATTGAGTCAACCAATTAAAACAAAAACACTACCATATTTTTACTAAAAAATAACTAAAACGATGGAAATACTATAATTTTAAACTGGGAGCAAAGTTGTAATTTTTCAGGACAAATGAGCATGTACCAGGCATGCCTGGACGAATAAAAATTACACCTATGCCCGCCCGCGTTGCGGTGCGTTAAATCAAATATTTCTTAGTTTCATAACATGTATGCATGTATTTAGGTTACTTGTACATACTACTTATAACACGATCTAAAAAAAAACACATCGAGACAACCAATTAAACGAATACACTACCATAGTTTTGCTAAAAAAATTAAAACAATAATAGGTCTGTAATTTTGAGCTTGGGTAAAATACTAATTTGTCAGGACCAATGAGCGAGTGTTAGACAACTGCATGACACAATAAAAGTTACATTGAGTCAACCAAGCAAAATAAAACAGTACTATAATTTTGCAAAAAAAAAAAAAAAACGATGGCAATATCATAATTTTTAACTGGGGGAGAAATCATAATTTTTGAAATGGGAGCAAAATCATAATTTTAAACAGAGGACAAAATCGTAAAAATATTTTGAACCGGGGGCGAAAGCATAATTTTAAACTGAGGGCAAAATCATAATTTTGAGCTATGGGGAAAACATAATTTTGTTTTGAATTGTGGGCAAAAACGTAAATTTGAGTTGGGGGGCAAAATCGTAATTTTGAGCTAGGGGCAAAAACATATTTTTATTTTGAATGGGGGGCGAAAGCGTGATTTTAGACGGAGGGCGAAACCGTAAATTTAATTTGGGAATAGAATTAGAAATGGGTTTTTGCACTGAGGGCAAAAGCGTAAATTTTGAGTTAGGGCAAAAATATAATTTTATTTTGAATTAGTGGCGGAAACGTAATTTTAAACAAAGGACGAAACCGTAATTTTAAACTAGGAATAAAATTAAATTAAAAGTTGGTTGGTCCAATAGGTGAGTGCCAGGGAAGGTGTGTGGCACTATTCCCTCAACTCCTTTTTGTATATATGTAGGATAATTATCAAATTCATTTTTTATATTATATTTTTATCTTTAACCAACAACTTTTGCATACTATTTAAGTAGCACAGATGGATTGATTTATTATTATTATTATTGTTGTTATTATTATTATTGTTGTTGTTATTATTATTTTATGATTCAATATATTCAAATTTACAAAAATAAACATACCACCCGTGTAATTCATGGGAATTTTAACATAGTGTACAATGAATTAGATAATATTAATATGTCGAACTTGGTAAATCCCTAAGAAAATTGGTTGAGTGTAAACAGGGTTTAGGGTCAAGGGACTCTGCATTTTTTTGGAAATTCTAATAATCTCAAGTAGTCGTTACTGGCCATTACGATTTCACATTTGAATATTTCCACTGCCAGTCCACCTTTTAACTATTTTTCCTTCAACAGTTCTCAGAAAAAAAAAAAAAAAAAAAAAAACTTAACCGTTAAGTTTTTTTTCTGAATTACAAACTGATGTTTTAGGGCTTTTGATCAGAATGAAGATATGAGTCGATTGATGTAAGACTTACCTCGAAATGATGCTCCAAAAGGGAGTGAGTGGGGGTGTTTAGGTTTTTGGGTTTTGGTGGGGTGGGGTAGGGGTGAGTGTTTAGGTTTTGGGTGGTGATGGGTGGGTTTATTTTATTATGTTCACATTGGATCTCGTGGTTCTCGTAATAAGAGTGGTTCTCAAATGAGTCCTACCCTATATATATATATATATATATATGGAGAGGATTATGAGAAAATTACTTAAATGTAAGAAACTAATATATTGTTTACCCTTTTTTGTTAGTTCAGTAACATAATATGATGTTTTACTTGAACGTGTTAAATATAGTTGATTGAAAATATAATTGTATTCATAATAGAGTATTTTTTTAGTACCGTAAGTTATAGCGAGTGCCAGTTATCAAACCGATGTCGCTCGAACAACATTGGTACGAGTATTTGTTTCTATAGTCATCGATCAATGTAAAACGCATGTCAATATCCTTTTAAGCGTAACTCTTTTGGTTGCTATACCAACTGCAGGTATCGTACAGATACTTTAACAAATTGAGTCGATACCGACCAAAAGTCCGTCGTGGAACGCGAGGAATCCCACTAGTTAATTAATTAATTAACTATAATACAATTATGAAACTTTGTGAATAGTGTTCCACCTTTTGATTTTTTTTCTTTTGTTTTCTTGTCTTTTTTGTGGTTTTTTATACTTTTATCCCGCAACTTTTAGTATTGACATTTATAACTCCTTAATTTATTTAAGATTTTGTAATCGAGTTTTACATGTTTATATCTATGTACGTATCGGTCTAAATTCAAGTTAATTTACGTTTCGATGTAAATTTTCCCCAGAAATGAGTTGGGCCAAATATAATATGTTTTTATGCTTATTATTGTGTACGTTTTCACTTGGTTATTGTTTTGAGGTATTTTTTTCGGAAAATTAGTTGGGTCAAATATAATACGTTTCCGTGCTTATTTTTATGTACGTTTTCAATTGATCTACGTCTTGACTTAAATTTTGTTTGGAAACAACTCGGGTCAAATATAATGCGTTTTCATTTGACGCTATAAATTCGAGTCACTTTACGTTTCGACGCCCCCGCAACGCGCCGTAGCATTCTTCAACTTGAAAAAACAACAATTTCTCACTTGCTTATTTTTATGCATGTGTCGGTATAAATTCGAGTTGGTTTAAGTTTAGATGTAAATTTTTATTAAAGTTATATTTAAGATAGCGTTTACGTTTCCAATTACAAGAAATTTAAAATTAGCCCGTACCGCTTTCCAATTTAAATTTATTTTGTTGTTTTCGGTGGATGTTAAACATGTGTAGATATTCTTTTCAGCATATTTCTTTTGGTTGCTATACTGAACCAAAATAGATATCGACCGAAACCGCGCAGTGTAGGGCGGGTAATCTTACAAGTTATATACAAGTAGGAACTATAATTGCAATATAAAAATGTGGACGGGTACTTATTAATATTTAACTAGTGTATTTGACCGCGCCTTGCGGCGGTACGATACTGTGAGCACTGTACCGATATCACTTTGGTTTGCTATAGTACCAGTACGATACATGCACTAAGTTTAGTAATCAACGTGTGTTATACATTGATCCAAAACGATAGAAGCGAACACGGGTACCGGCACAGACGATGTTCGAACGGTATCGACCTGTTCAGATCGTCAAGATACCGATATTTATATCCCATCGCGGATAGAGTTGTATAAATGAAAAATTATCGAAACAAAAAACAATAAAAGTAAGTATGGTCCTGGTACTAATGTTGTTTGGTACGATACAATGTAAGTTTATTGAAAGCAAAAACAATAAAATACATAATGGTACCGAAACTGATATTGTTCCTTCGGTTTTGGCACGGTTAACTACGGTAGCGGCACAATATCCATTATTATACATGAAACCATAAAAATAGATACAAATACCGTCACTGGTCTTGTTCGGTTTGGTACGGTGCGGTGCGGTATGATAGCGATACGGTGTCAGTTTAACGAAGACAAAAAAAACAATAAAACTAAATACCTGCATTGATACAGATGTTGTTCGGTCGTTTTAGCTCAGTCTGGTACGATAGCATCACAATATCCGTTTTCAATTAAAGTAATATCACAATGTTGAAAAAGTTAAACATAGAACAAATAATAAATTATCATCCATCGTCCATTTTGGTTCGGTTTACTACAACAACGACACGTTATCCATTTTCAAGAAAACTTATATAGCAATGTTCAAAAAAAAAATATAAACATAGTTCTGAAGTAAGATTTTTTTTTTTGAAAAGTTAACAAATAAAACTTATTAGAAAAAATTAAATAAATAATGAATAAAATTCATAAAAATAAATATTAAAAACATAGAATAAATAAATAAATAAATGCTAAAAATAAAAAATGTAAACAAATAATCACTGTTCATGAAGAGTTTGTATTAATATGTATAATATAATATTGAAAGTATTAAAGGAGTAACATTATCTCTTAAAGGGATGATCAAAGGTTCAATTTAAACAAGAGGAGTATTTAAGTATTATTGGTGTAAAGTATAATAAAAATAGGATTTGTCATTAAAAAATATTAAAAATATGAATCATATATTAAATAATAAGTCAAAAAGAGATGACAAGAAGAATCGATAACTTTAGATAAAGAATATTTAACTATACCTATGTGGCTATGCGTCTAATTTGACTAATTTAAGACGAAACGATAACAGAACACAAGAAAAACAAAGAAAGTACAAAATAATGTACCTAAAAGAAATAAGAAATTGATCATGCACGACATGGAAGCAGAAAAGGCAGGTGACGTCATGATGCGCATTTGAAGACGTACCATATGTAATAATAGTGATCTATGGGACACTTTAAGGCTATTTGTTTTGTGTGGTTAAACGTCTCAAGGCATTACCCATCATTACATTGGAGAAACCACTTATCTCACCATAACGCCATCTCATTTCCCCTTCTTTCGCTACTGGTTTAACGACCAATACCATGGTGTCCTGTTAACGCCCCAAATGTGACAACCGGTAATTTTCGGCTCTTAATTACGCGTAAAACGAATGTTAGGACGATAATAAATAGTGTTTAAGACGTAAATAAACTTAATTAGGCCATTTGTAAGCCTAAGAACGCCTATTCGATTTTACAGTGCGCGTGTGACGATCTGCGGAGGAACTGCTGGAAATTAAACGATAACAAACTGAAACCAGACAAAATACTGACAACGCCGACGAATACGAAATTTTTACGATATATTTAGCCTCGTAATTACTTTTTAATATCCGTGGACAAAAACATATCGAAATATGGATAAAAAACAAACAACGGCGAAATTTACGCGCTCTTTACGCAACCGATGATCAAACGCGACAACAAAGACTACATACACTCTTTTACATATTTTTGAACCTAAATTTATAGTTTACGACGTTACGGGGAGTTCGGGTTGCGAAAACGGTCTCGTAGGAGCTTACGGGCCGTTCTAAATATAGAAAGCGGGCTTGTGGGCCTTGGGCCCAAGCCCAAAGCCAACTTAACCAATACTTAACCAAAGTATTTAAGGGTTGAAAACCCTAATAACCCTCATTTTTTGACAGCCGCTACCTTATCCCCTTTTCCCTCCCAAATCCATTTTCACCTGCAGTTTCAAGAATATACACACAAACACATGGATTTCATTTTCTCTAAATCAAACCTACTGTAAGGTCTAAAATTTTGAAAGAAACTAACGAGCTTCATTTGATAAAATACCAAACGGGTCAAATAATTCATAAGTCAAATTTCTGCATTTAACTTCGTGATAGCTAACGAAATAGTTACAAAAAGAGTTTACAACCCAAACATTTCATAAACAACTAACATAATCTTTAACTACAAGTTCAACATCTAACAACTACCGGGTTAAGTTACTTACAAAAGACCCGTTTTAACAAAACCCATTTAACAAAAGTTTAAACCATAACTAGTATCTTCGCGGAAGTGTGCATCATGAGTGTGTTCGATCCAAGTAGCGCCATCCATCAAGTTGCTTTACCTACATACAACCAATCAATTAGACATTTTAATTCATAAATTTATACGACATCAAATTACTAGTCGAACTACAAGAAAACTTTTTAAACCTTCTTCCGAACAGGAATTTCTCAACTTGGCACATTATCCCTTCAACTCGTTCAACCCATATCCTTAACATTTTTCGACTTACACTAACTCATTACAAGTATACGGTTTCGACCCTAGGATAATAACATTTCGCATTAATACATACTAATAATATTTTGTAAGCAAAGGAACTTACCTTTTTCGTTCTTCGTTTGTGGTCCGGATTGGCTTGAGCTTTCTTCGTTTATTCCTACAATCCAAAATCACATTCTTTAATCTTATGTTGTTCTTTTCATTCCGTTATTAACAACTTCAAATTAACAATCAACACACTACCAATTCTAACCAATTAACTTTGGAAATCATTTGATCACCCCATTGAAGCATTTTAACGAACACTTAGTGTGCATACTACTAATCAAGCATAGTGTACAAGTATTATATGCATAACATGGCTAGTTCATATCAATAACTTCAAGAACATCAATTTTTATCAAAATCTCATACAACCTTCATCCTAATTCGAATTCACATAGCAACGACTTAATAAGAAAATCATCATACAACATCATTATGATAATTTACACCAAAATCCCATGTTACATATCACTACCATTCTACTCTAAGTGGGGTTTTCACTTCCAAGATCAATCTAATATATTTCAAGCATTCATCATGTTCAAAAAGGTGATCCTAGTTCATTTATCATACTAATTCATATAAACTCAAGGATTTCTTGAAACCCCAAATATTCAAGATCACCAAAACATAAAATTCTTGTTACCTTATGCTTTAGTAGGACTAGATGATCAAGAATTCATTAACATGCAAGAGTTTTGGCCATGATTAGGGCTTCAATTGTTCAATTTTTGTGAAGATGAGGAGGGTTTCTTTCTCCTTCTTGCTCATGGCCACCAAACACGCACATATGTGTGTGTGTTGTGTTTTTTTGTGTTTTTAATAATATAACTTACATCATTTACACATTCCACTCCTCATATATACATACTTATTTTTAAATGGCCAGAAAATCCTAATTCACATTCTAACTAGGTTCACCTCCTAGTTATTTCTTAAAACATTTTATAGCAATACATATATAAAAATGCATATAATTAAATTGGGGCGTTACAAGTCCACCCCCCTTAAGAAAGGTTTCGTCCCCGAAACCTGATTACGTACCGAACAAAGACGGGTAGAATCTTCTCATTTCATCCTTCGGTTCCCAAATGAGATCCGACCCCTTCCTGTGTTGCCATTGAACTAGAACTTGCTTGATTTGTTTGTTGCGAAGAGTCTTCACCTTGGAATCTTTTATAGCTACCGGTTTTTCAATGTAATTCATTATCTCGTCTACCTCAATGTCCTCAAGAGGTACATGAGCTGTTTCATCCGCAAGACACTTCCGTAATTGTGACACGTGAAAGGTGTTGTGAATCCCTTCTAATGTTGAGTTCTAATCGGTAGGCCACTTTTCCAACTTGAGCTAAAACCTTGAATGGTCTGATATATCGGGGACCCAACTTTCCTCGCTTACGGAATCGAATTATGCCTTTCCACGGGGACACTTTCAACAATACTCTATCCCCCACTTGGAACTCAATAGGGTGCCTTCTTTTGTCCGCATAGGACTTTTGTCGATCTTGCGCTGCTTTTAACCGGGCCCGTACCATGTCGATCTTTTCATTAGTTATCGCTACTACTCTTTGGGTGCGAGTTATCTTTGTCCCACTTCTCCCCAACAAACAGGGGTTCTACACTTTCTCCCATACAACATTTCATACGGCGCCATTTGTATGCTACTCTGGTAGCTGTTATTATACGAGAACTCCACTAATGGCAAATGTTCATCCCAATTTCCCCCGAAATCCATAACGCATGCTCTCAACATGTCCACAAGAGTTTGAATGGTCCTTTCGGATTGACCATCCGTCTGTGGATGATACGCGGTACTTATATGCAATTGTGTACCCATCCCTTCATGAAATTTCTGCCAGTAGCGGGAGGTAAATCGCGTATCCCGGTCTGACACAATAGACACTGGCACACCGTGGCGGGAAACGATCTCATTCACATAAACTTCTGCTAACCTTTCAGAGGAATAAGTCTCCCGAATGGGTAGGAAATGGGCACTTTTGGTAAGGCGGTCAACAATGACCCATATCGCGTCGTGTCCCTTTCTCGTCCTAGGAAGTTTGGTCACAAGATCCATGGTTACATCCTCCCATTTCCATACTGTGATCTCTAAAGGTTGTAGTTTCCCATATGGTTTTTGATGTTCCGCTTTTACTTGGGAACACGTCAAGCATTTAGATACATACTTAGCAATGTCGCGTTTCATTCCCGGCCACCAATAATTTTCTTTCAAATCCCGATACATTTTAGTGGCTCCCGGATAACCGAGTAACGGGACTTATGTGCTTCTTCCAATACTAAGGCTTTTGCTTCACAATGACGTGGTATCCAAACCCGACCATACCTTGTTTTTAACCCGCTCGCATTCACTTCAAGTTTATTATCAAACACTTTTGTCCTTTCACTTTTCGGATCACCTACATTCAAGGACTCATCTTGGTCCTTTCGTATTGTTTCGAGAAGGTTTGGTGTGACTATCATTCTCATCGATTTCACTCGAATAGGTGGTGGCTATTCTTTCTGGCTTAATGCGTCCGCCACAACATTAGCTTTACCCGGATGGTAAAGAATGTCGCAGTCGTAATCCTTGATCAATTCTAGCCACCTTCGTTGCCTCATATTAAGTTCTTTCCACTCGAAGAAGTATTTAAGGCTTTTATGGTCTGAATAAATTGTACACTTTGTTCCATACAAATAATGCCTCCAGATTTTTAAGGCAAAAACTACCGCCGCCAGTTCTAAATCGTGAGTCGGGTAGTTAACTTCGTGTTGTTTAAGTTGTCTTGAGGCATAGGCAATAACCTTGCCTCGTTGCATCAAGACACACCCCAACCCCTGACGAGATGCATCCGCATATACCACTAAGTCTTCCGTTCCCTCTGGTAGGGTTAATATGGGAGAGCTCGACATTTTCTCTTTTAATATTTGGAAAGCTTTCTGTTGATCATCACTCCATTCAAACTTTTCTTCCTTCTTTGTCAATTTGGTTAAAGGAAGGGCTATTTTGGAGAAATCTTGGATGAATCTCCGATAATAGCCGGCTAGACCGAGGAAACTCCTTACTTCACTAACATTCTTCGGGGGTACCCATTTTATCATAGCTTCCACCTTAGAGGGATCCACCAAAATCCCTTTCTCATTAATTACATGGCCTAAGAACTGCACTTCCCTAAGCCAAAACGCACATTTAGAAAACTTAGCATATAACTTTTCCTTTCGAAGCGTCTCAAGCACCTGACGTAGATGATTCGCATGTTCAGACTCGCTACGAGAGTATACTAAAATGTCATCAATAAATATTATGACAAACTGATCTAGCATATTTCGGCATACTCTATTCATTAGATCCATAAAAGCGGCCTGAGCGTTAGTTAACCCGAATGACATCACTAAAAATTCATAATGTCCGTAACGGGTTCTGAACGCGGTCTTAGGTACATCCTCTTCTTTTACTCGTACTTGATGGTAACCCGATCGCAAGTCGATTTTTTGAGAACCAACTTGCCCCTTGTAATTGATCGAAAAGATCATCTATTCTCGGAAGGGGATATCGGTTCTTTATCGTGAGTTTGTTAAGCTCACGATAGTCGATGCACATTCTCATCGACCCATCCTTCTTTTTAACGAACAAAACGGGCGCTCCCCATGGGGACACGCTAGGGCGTATGAAGCCCTTGTCAAGAAGTTCTTGTAATTGGACCATTAATTCCCATACCTCTGCGGGTGCCAACCGGTAAGGGGCTTTGGCTACCGGTTTGGCATTTGGTTCCAACTCGATACGGAATTCGACTTCTCGCTCGGGTGGAAGTCCCGGCAATTCATCCGGAAACACATCCGGGTATTCATTCACAATCTTAGTATCTTCAATTCTTAAAGCACCTAGTTTTGTATCGACAACATAGGCTAAGAATGCCTTACTTCCATTCTTCACATACTTAACCGCTTCTAAGATAGTACAAAATTTTGCCTCTACCTCCCTTTCCCCATGAATACTTACCCGTCTTCCCTTAGGAGATGTCACATGAATAATTTTGCTTTCACATAAAATTTCCGCATGATAGCGGGATAACCAATCCATACCTACTACTACCTTAAATTCTCCCAAGACCATGGGAATCAAATCAATGTCAAAATCCTCATCCTCGATGGTAATTTTACAATTTCTACATATCTCATGTAAAAGGTAACTCTTACAGTCGGCTATTTCTACCTCTAAAGATGTAGGCATTCTTTCTATCGTGAACAAATGGGATTGTATAAACTTGCTCGAAATGAATGGTCTACTAGCCCCGGTATCAAACAACACATATGTAGGTATAGAGTTTATCATAAATATACCTGACACCATATTCGGGTGATCTCTAGCTTCTTCCGTAGAGATTTGGAACATTCTTCCTTTAGCTTTAGCGGGTTCTTCCTTCTTTCCTTCTTTCTTCGTTCCTTGTTTGAGTTTTGGGCATTCGGCCTTCACATGGCCCGATTCATTAAAGTTGTAGCACACTCTCTTGGGATTTGGGCAATTATAATACGGATGCCCTTCTTGTCCGCAGTTGCAACATCCTTTCCTTCCCAATAAACATTCTCCTGAATGGGGTTTTCCACACGTTTTACATCGTGGAAACCCTCCTTTAGAAGCTTCTTTCTTTCCTTGATCGTGTGTCTTAGGTTTCTTGGAAGTGCCTTGTGTTGATCCTTTCTCGATTTGTCTTTTCTCCCCACGTTCAACTTGTCTCTTCAACTCGATTTCCCTATCCCTTGCCCAATTAATAAGCTCGTTCAAAGTTTCACATTTGGAAGGAGTTGTGAACTCCCGATATTCAGCCTTTAGCATGTCATGATAACGGATAATCTTCATCCTCTCCGTTCCCACTATTTCTCCGCAAAACTTCAGCTTGTCGAGGAAAGTATTTGTGATCTCATCGATTGATTCATCCTTTTGTTGGAGCCAGAGAAAATCTTCTTGGATTCGATCCACGGCTGATTGTAGACAATGGTATTTGATAAAAGGTTGCTTGAATTCTTGCCAAGTCAAAGTTTGGACTTTATCCTCGCCGATCTCCTTACTATACGCATCCCACCAATCTTTAGCTTGTCGTAAAAGTTGCCCCGTGGCGAACATGACTTGATCTTCTTTATCACAATGACTACTAAAGAACACCCCTTCCATATTGGCTATCCATCTTTGACATTCAATGGGATCAATTTCTCCATTATAAGTTGCGGGCTTACATGCCATGAAATCCTTATATGTGCACCATCGTGCATCCTTCTTGCCTTGAATTCCGGCTATCATTTCCTTCAACTCATCTACCTTACTCGTTACCATAGTCTCCACCCTACTTAACACTTGGCTTTCCACTTCTTGCGCTATCTTTGGAATGTTTGCATCAAATGCCTTCACTACTTCATCCGAAATTATCTTGTTTAATTCGTTTCGAGTTATCTGTTCCGTGGTATCCGTGTTTCCTCCACTTGTCATCTACAATTATACACTCATGTTAAACATCATTACATTCATTCTCCTTATCTTTCTATACTTTATTAGTTTTTTAACAATTCATTCTCGTAGATCATTCTTCATTTCAAACATCCTAGACGTGTTAATTCAATCATACATTCATTCAGGTACTTAACTTCCTTCTTGTTCATGCTTTTACTAATGGCATTCATGTTAATCGGCTTGTATTTTTTATTTCATTGGCATTTTGGGGCTTGACGGAAGGTTTTTGGGAGGTATTACGGAGTATTGGAAGCATACACACAAGTTGGAAGGTCAAAATGTGAAAAACGGGAAGTTTGGTAACAATCGGCGCCACTAGGCGCTGATTTCAACGCACCACAGTTGGAAAATTCATTTTAGCGCACTAGGTGTTGTTTTTGGCGCACTGGGCGCTGAATCCCAGACCTGAGTTGCAATTGCTGTTTTTACTCATTTTTACCCAAAAACTTCGTTCCCGAGCCACGGTTCAACCCGAAAAGGTTTCGTGAAGTCCCGAAACCTCCCGTAACATTCCGTAATGTTCCAACCCAGGTTATTCTAGTGAGTTAACTATAACCCCTTCCCGTTTCCAACTATAAACATAAATCAAAATTTATAAATTACTTACTTGCATAGCGCTTCGGAACGAACACACCTTCATTTGAGCATTCGGTTTGAGTTCAAGCATTTTAAATCTAATACTTGAATCCCTCAAACCTCGGCTCTGATACCAACTTGTAAGGTCTAAAATTTTGAAAGAAACTAACGAGCTTCATTTGACAAAATACCAAACGGGTCAAATAATTCATAAGTAAAATTTCTGCATTTAACTTCGTGATAGCTAACGAAATAGTTACAAAAAGAGTTTACAACCCAAACATTTCATAAACAACTAACATAATCTTTAACTACAAGTTCAACATCTAACAACTACCGGGTTAAGTTACTTACAAAAGACCCGTTTTAACAAAAACCATTTAACAAAAGTTTAAACCATAACTAGTATCTTCGCGGAAGCGTGCATCATGAGTGTGTTCGATCCAAGTAGCGCCATCCATCAAGTTGCTTTACCTACATACAACCAATCAATTAGACATTTTAATTCATAAATTTATACGACATCAAATTACTAGTCGAACTACAAGAAAACTTTTTAAACCTTCTTCCGAACATGAATTTCTCAACTTGGCACATTATCCCTTCAACTCATTCAACCCATATCCTTAACATTTTTCGACTTACACTAACTCATTACAAGTATATGGTTTCGACTCTAGGATAATAACATTTCGCATTAATACATACTAATAATATTTTGTAAGCAAAGGAACTTACCTTTTTCGTTCTTCGTTTGTGACCCAGATTGACTTGAGCTTTCTTCCTTTATTCCTACAATCCAAAATCACATTCTTTAATCTTATGTTGTTCTTTTCATTCTGTTATTAACAACTTCAAATTAACAATCAACACACTACCAATTCTAACCAATTAACTTTGGAAATCATTTGATCACCCCCGTTGAATCATTTTAACAAACACTTGGCGTGCGTACTACTAATCAAGCATAGTGTACAAGTATTATATGCATAACATGGCTAGTTCATATCAATAACTTCAAGAACATCAATTTTTTTCAAAATCTCATACAACCTTCATCCTAATTCGAATTCACATAGCAACGACTTAATAAGAACATCATCATACAACATCATTATGCTAATTTACACCAAAATCCCATGTTACATATCACTACCATTCTACTCTAAGTGGGGTTTTCACTTCCAAGATCAATCTAATATATTTCAAGCATTCATCATGTTCAAAAAGGTGATCTAAGTTCATTTATCATACTAATTCATATAAACTCAAGGATTTCTTGAAACCCCAAATATTCAGGATCACCAAAACATAAAATTCTTCTTACCTTATGCTTTAGTAGGACTATATGATCAAGAATTCATTAACATGCAAGAGTTTTGGCCATGATTAGGGCTTCAATTATTCAATTTTTGTGAAGATGAGGAGGGTTTCTTTCTCCTTCTTGCTCCTGGCCACCAAACACGCACGTATATACATACTTAATAATCTAACTTTCATAATTTACACATTCCACCCCTCATATATACATACTTATTTTTAAATGGCCAGAAAATCCTAATTCGCATTCTAACTAGGTTCACCTCCTAGTTATTTCTTAAAACATTTTATAGCAATACATATATAAAAGCGCATATAATTAAATTGGGGCGTTACACCTACACACACAGACCCTCCATCTCCATCTCTCCTTCCACCCCACTCGACCCCCCTCTCCCGTGAAAGAGATCCGGTGACTAGCACTGGGCCGACGACGGCTGCTGACGCCCTTTATCTCCGGCGGCTCACCCCACTTTCTCTTGCTTTGTACCTCCACCACACCTACCTTCTCCCTAATCAAACCCCTCTCCATTTTCTTATCTTATGTGTTTCCTACTGAAGATTTCTAAAGATGATGATTCACATCAGATTCACGTTCGTGTTTCGGGTGTTTGTTCGGGTCAGTCACGGTTTAGATTTGTGTTCGATTGAAACATTTATTTCTTTGATGGTTCCATTTTCAAGTGAAAATCCAATGATGTTTGTTTGGGTCAAACTTTCAGATTTACTTTGTTGAGCTTTCATTTGATTTCAAACATGGTGAACTTGTTCGGTCACCGCAATTATTGAATCATCTCAATCACTACGACACCTTGTGGCGTCGGTATAACTTGCAGCTTGTGCTAATCATGATCGAGCGTTTCATGCAAAACTATTTCATTTAGCCTGTCGATTCTAAGTTTCAGCTAACAAATATTATTGTTTCTAGAATACATGTGCATATTGTGGACGTTCATTTGGAATTTTGTTGGTTGAAGTTCCTTTGTCTCGTTTCCTTTGATATCAATTTCTGAAACACATTTCTTTTAAACGTTGGGTTCTTATTATCATAGCATGTCCTTAAATTCACATAATTCGAATAAGTCCTTATTCGATTTCATAATCATTCACTTTTGTATTATTTGTATCTACCTATGCCTAACATAACTCTAAAGAGTTAACATAGTCAAAATTTCAAGGACGAAATTTATTAACAGGGGGAGAATGTGACAACTGGTAATTTACGGCTCTTCATTACGCGCAAAACAAACGTTAGGAAGACAATAAATAGTGTTTAAGATGTAAATAAACTTAGTTAGACCATTAGTAAGCCTAGGAACGCCTATTCGATTTTACAGTGCGCGTATGACGTTCTGCGGAGGAACTGCTGGAAATTAAACGATAACAAACTGAAACCGAACAAAATACTAACAACGCCAACGAATACGAAATTTTTACGATATATTTAGCCTCGTAATTACATTTTAATATCCGTGGATGAAAACAGATCGAAAAACGGATAAAAAACGAACAACGACGAAATTTACGCGCTCTTCATGCAACCGACAATCAAACGCGACAACAAAGACTACCTACACTCTTTTAAATATTTTCGAACCTAAATTTATAGTTTATGACGTTACGGGGAGTTCGGGTTGCGAAAACGGGTCTCGTAGGAGCTTACGGGCCGTTCTAAATATAGAAAGCGGGCCTGTGGGCCTTGGGCCCAAGCCCACTTAACCAACACTTAACCTAAGTATTTAAGGGTTGAAAACCCTAATAACCCTCATTTTTGGACAGCCGCTACCCTATCCCCTTTTCCCTGCCAAATCCATTTTCACCTGCAATTTCAAGAACATACACACAAACACATGGATTTCAACTTTTCAAAAAAAAAAAAAAACACATGGATTTCGGGCATGTTTGGATTGGCTTCTCAAACCAGCTTATTAGCTTATTGACTTATGGAGAAGTCAATAAGCTGTTTTTATGTTTGGATAACCAAGAAGTCCTTTTCAAAATAGCTTATTGCAAAGAAGGAAACATAAGGTTTTAAAAAGCCAAGAATTCCTGACTTTTGGATCCAAAAGTGACTTTTCAAAAATGAAATTACCAATATACCCCTTCTTTACCCCCTTATATCTAAAAGAATGCCCATTTTAGTCATTTTACATCAATAAGCTAATCCAAACACTTTTTTTTAAAACTCCTTTTCAAAAAGTCTTTTTCCCAAAAGTCCTTCTTACCTCTAATAAGCTTAGCCAAACATGCCCTTCATTTTCTCTAAATCAAACCTACACACACACACACAGACCCTCCATCTCCATCTCTCCTTCCACCCCCTCTCCCATGAAAGAGATCCGGCGACCCGCACCGAGCCAGCGACGGCTGCCGGCGCCCTTTATCTCCGGCGGCTCACCCCACTTTCTCTTTCTTTATACGTCCACCACACCTACCTTCTCCCTAATCTGTCCGACGAACGGCCGACACCACCACCACCGCCGTCTGTGGCGGCGTGGAGATGAGACAGAGAGCGAGATCGAGGAATTAGAGAGTGTGATGCAGGAGAGAAAGAGGAGCCGAGGATGTTGCCGGCGGTGCACGACGACAGCAGCGACGACGCCGACGGCGGCGACGGGCTGACGACGACCGTGGTGGTTGATTTCGACGGGTCACCGGTAAAACCCCTCTCCATTTTCTTATCTTCTGTGTTTCCTGCTGAAGATTTGTAAAGATGATGATTCACGTTCGTGTTTCGGGTGTTTGTTCGGGTCAGTCACGGTTCAGATTTGGGTCGAAGGTGGTTCGAGTTCGGGTGTTACGGGTCTGACTCGGCTTTGGTTCAGCTGGTGGTTCAGCGTGTTCAAGATTCAGGTGTTTCAAGTGAGCTTCGGGTTTTGTTTGTTTCGTTTAGACTCATGTGCGGACTCAGGTTTCGTTTAGACCCGAGCCGGGGGTCTCTTTGGAAGCAGCCTCTCTATTCCTACGGGGTAGAGTTAAGGCTGTCTACATCTCACCCTCCTCAGACCCTACCTTAGCTTTTGCTATTGGTGGGATATACTGAGTATGATGATGATGATGATGATGAGACTCATGTGCGGACTCAGGTTTCGGTCAGTTTTGATTTTGGGTCGGTCAACTGGTCAACAGGTTCGGGTCGGTCAACGACTTCGGTTCAGGTCCAGCGGCTTCGGGTCAGACTCAACTTCGGTTTCAATTGACTCGGTCAAACTCAGGTCAACAGTGAGTTTATTTTCACGTGAAAACGAGCTCTCGAACCGAATTGATTAAGGAGACGTTATAAATAAATTTAGTGGATTCGTATATTAGTCGTAGTTATAAAACTTGTTTTATTTCATACATATACATATATTGTTTAAATGTTTATGTTGAATTTTGAAAAATAACGACAACTTGTGTTGTCGGGGGCGTCCAAAAACAGAGGAAACTCTGCCTGTTTTTAGAGAAAATCCATAAAAACAAAACGTGTTTTATTATAAAACAAAACTATCGGATTCAAATAATCTTTTATAAAAACGGATACAAATATATAATTACTTACGACAACATTTTACAACATACAAAAACAACGATTCGGAAATTATTTACAACAATAAATATAGTTATTTTAAACTTCAAAATTTTGACAATTCTTTTATAAAATCAATATAATTATTTATATTGTTTCAAATGCCGATAAGACAAATTCGTTTATACAAATGAATATAGTTTATATATTTATTTTAAATATCAAACAACACTAATTCTTTTTATAGAAATAAATATGGTTATATATTTATTTCAAACATCAAACCAATCGACGGTTCTTTTTATAATAAAAATATAACTATTATATTTATTTTAAAAGATCATAACTCGAAAATTTTACTGAAATAAATATAACACTTTATATTTATTTCAAACGCCTAAACGACGTATACATATATTTTGACAAACGTATACGAGATGCAAAATATAATACGAGTTTGTTATATATTATTTTCATATAAATATTATTTACGTACACATACGACATCTCAGGACGATTAATGTGATTGTAACAATATATTTATATATTTTTATATAAATATTTATATATTTTAAACCTCTCAAGAACTAAGTCTTTCCAAGACTTAGTTCGTTTATTGTCGAATTTTTGGAAGTATATTTATATACTTCCAAACGCGATTGTCTTTTTTCTATGTTTTTTTACAGTTTTTGTATTTTTAAATGTTTTTTGTACTTTTACTACAATTATCTCCCGCTAAAGACCAAAACATTTAAAGAAAGATTGACAAACCAATGCAGATTGCTTCTTAACATCCTCTGCTTTGGATTCTCCATCAACGCCAACTATTTCTCCCCCTGGCGACAAAAGCCGCATACCGTTAGTTTCAAAAGATATTTAAAACGTGATTGATCAAACGGTTAAGTATGTAAGTCAGCTTTTTGTTCGTCGGTGTGGATTCACTAATCGGGTTCCGTTGAGAAAGAAATGTGATGCAGGTTTGAGAATGTTGGGTTCATGAGGAATTGAAGTCGAACTCCTTCTACTACAATGCCTTTCTCATGTTTAATTATCACCAATCATGTCTTTATCAAACTCTACATATGTCCATCCATTGTTTAGCATATAATTTCACATACTAACTTATAGTAGGCATTTCATCAAACACTTGGTGTGTGTAACTAATTCATGCATAGTCTTCCAAGTTCATAACATAAATCATCAAGTCTTCTTAGAGACCAACAAGTATCATTCATACATAGGCATCAACGTAGCAAAATCTCAAGTTCATCCTACTCATTCATATTAAAGCATAAACCATCAAAAACACTAAGTTCTTGAACATAGGTTCATTCATTAAAACTCCTAATTGAAATGATTAAATCATTATTAACACTAAATTAAGTGTCCTTAAAATCAAATCAACCATCCCATTCTTTCAATTTATCCAATTAAGGGAAATTTCTCAAAACCCACCAAGAGCTTCATTCAAAAGATTCAAGAAATGATTTGGGTACTTACTTATTGCTTAGGAGATGATGAATAATTCCAAACTCATGGATCATCCATGCAAACATTCGAATTCCTTCTCTTCCCTTCTTCCTTGAATCACACAAGAACACACACACACACACTATGTGTGGGTGTGTCGACGCATACATCTACCCCAAATGGGGTTTCCCTTTTCTTTTTATGTTTTAATTAAAACACTTTCCCACTTATCCTCTTTTAGCCCTTGTAGTTTTGTTTGTTATTTGTTAGTCACAAAATTCCAGAATGCTTCTCAAGTTTCTCAAATAGGGTGGACTTCTGCTCGGATCCCTACCCTATCATTTAAATACTTGATATAATTTTTTGTAGTGTAGAATATTAGATTTTAAAGAGTCCGACACCCACCGATTTAGATTTTGAAAGTCCGTTTTCACTAAGTTTTTCTTTAAGCTTTGTCACTATTAAGATTCCTAATTGAACAACAAAATTATTTGATAATATGTTGGATTTTTTGTTAAGATGGTGATTTAAAACCAGGACAAGAAAATGATTAACGATATTCAACTATATTTTAGATATACCTTTATTAAACTAGTTGGAAAAATAGCTTCTAACAATAATTCTAAAACTTAAGATCAAACTAATTAAAGCCATCTAATTTACAAATAGCAGAACTATTCGTAGGGTCTGGGGGAGGTGGGATGTAGGCAAACCTTTCCTCTATCCTACGAATAGAGAGGCTGCTTCCTGAGAGACCCCCGGCTCCAAAACAACCAACAGGTAGATATATGAAAGATGGATAAGTAAATAGCGTAGCAGTAGTCAGATAGATCATTAGCATGCACACATAGGCATAGATACAAGAAAATCATCATATGTTAACCTACCTAAAGTGTAAAAGAAAAGTAACCCCCCTTCCCAAGGCAAAGCTAGGGCACGTCTATACCCTCACCTACAAGTCCTTAACCTTAATCCTACGTCTCCACGAACTCCTATCCTGAACCATGTCCTCAGAGAGGTGCAACTCTACCAAATCTTTCCTAAGTCTTTCATCCCAAGTCAACTTGGGCCTGCCTCTACCCCTTCTTCCTTCCACTGTTATGGTTTCCACAGCTCTAACTGGTTCTGTTAACTGCCTCATCTTCACATGCCCAAACCATCTCAATCTCCCGTCTTTTAACTTGTCTGATATACTAGCTACTCCTAACCAATCCCTATAAACCTCACTTCTTATTCGGTCTAACCTCGTGTGGCCACACATCCACCTCAACATTCTCATCTCCGCTACCTCCATCTTGCGCGCTTGAGGTGTTCTTCATAATGGTGTGATATCTTAAGCCTAGGGTGTTCTTCAAAAAATAATTATTATTTTTTTACTTTTAACCAATTTTTTTTTATCTTTTGCGATTCAACCTCACAATATTTGACTTTTTACTTTTAACCCAAAAATTTCATCTTTTCCTATTTAACCTCACAACTTTTTTACTTTTAACTTTGGTCCCCTTTACCTTTCATCTTTCGCAAATTTTCGTTTTACCTTTGGTTCTAAATTTTGTGAGTTAACACGGCACAACGTGTGACAACCCGCAATTTCAGATTAATACTTTAACCTAACCACAGTTAACTTAGTCATACATTCGTAGCACAACATTTAACTATGGTTAGTTAAATGAATCTACATTGGTAATTCGGGGAATTACCGGAACACGCATACAAGTTAACTCTTGAACATTGGCGACTAACACGGATAATAATTATAAACGAATGGTTTATACGAAACTTGCTTTACATGGCAAATACGTGAATTACATGCTTTGATTGTAAATTACTAGATGATGTGTGCATTATGTGAAAAATTAGATAATTAAGGGTGTGTTATGAATATTTGGGAAGTTATAATAAAGCACAAAACCCTAAACATCCTTCACAAATCACTATACGGCAGTTTCTAGTCATTCTCTGAGCATCTCCAATCATTCCTGGCTTTCACACACAATCATCAATCCATCAAGAACAAACATTAGATTGAATCTAAGGTAAGTGTTTATGTTATATGTTGATTGATATTCTTGCAAACCCTAACAATCTAAACAATGGCCCTGTGTTTACTTGTTCATGCTTGAATGACTGAATGTGTGTTTGTGAATGAATTGTAACTGGGTATCAATATTAGGGATGCCATTGATGTGATAGAATTGCTAAACTGATGTTTTGATTTGTAATATTGTTGATGAGGGTTTTGATTTCGTACTGTAACTGTTACATTGAAAAGAAAACTGTGATTTGTGTTTGATTCTGTGTAGCTAGGGATTGGTCAGACTTTGTGAAGTGAGTTTATCATGTCCGAGTTTCCCATCATATGTGTCTGTCTATAAAAGTTCAGGGTTTGTAAAGTGTCGGGGTTTGCTAGAGTTAACATGTCTAAATTTAGTGATAAAACATGTATCAGGGTTTATAAATCATACATATAGTCCGAATTAAAATGGGAATGTTTAATCAGAGTTTGCAAGTTCAATGGGGATCCGAGTTTTCTTTCAAATGAACAAGTCCAAGTTTACCCATTTGTAGAATGATCAGAACTTGTTAAGAAAATGGAAAAAGATCCGAGTTTGGGTTAGCAATTTAGTCCGAGTTTGTTTCAACATATGGTCCGAACTTAGTGGATTGATGTGAGTCAGGATTTATCTTTTTATCTTTTTATTAAGGTCCGAACTTAATGCATACTCATGTTCAGGGTTTATTTTGGAGCTTATGGAAATGTCCGAACTTATGGATGTTATATTGGTCCGTATATAAATAGCGCATGGAGTCAGGGTTTATATCCTTAACATGGGAGTCCGAATTTACCTAGGTCCATGTCTTAGAGTTTAGTAAATTAACCAAGGTACATATAGTCAGTTTATTAATCAAGTATCCGAATTTGGGGCTATAAATCCTGAAGGTACTTTATGCGGAGGATGGTCAGAATTATTATTATATAAATACTCAATATTAAAGCATTACGAACATATTCATTAGCTGGACAGTTCACGCATATTAAAGGAATCCGGATATGTATTCGATATTCAGGACTTGCGAATAATAATAATGATGATGATAGGGTCCGAACATAGGATTAAATATATGGACCATTCATAAATCCTGACCAACAAAGTAATATGGGTATTATGCGCATGGTCCGAATGTAAAGAAGTAAATGAATGCATGTTCAGAATTTATACACAAGTGGGCCGGCTATACAAAATTGTTAGGCCTGTAAATTAAAATAAATAGTGACTTCAGAGTTTATGTTGAGCAATGTCCGAATTTTAAAAGGTTGTCCGTATATGTTCTGACACATGTATATTATAATAATGATCTAGAAACAGTCCGAATTAAGCACATGATCTGAATATGTTGAATTGTTTCTTTTTCTTCTCTCAGAAAATGTATTGAAGTGGATGGACTTCTGTGCCTTAATGGGCTGATTATATATAGTAGTTGGGCTAGGGCGATGTATTATGTAATATATATGAAGTTGTTTTTAGAATAGTGGAGGCTCTTGAATTAATGGCACCTTCATATTCTAATTACAAAAACATGGCAGTTTATTTTAACATCAATTATATTTAACTGGAACTTTCATGCACCGATGTCATCAACAAGGGATACATTTGTGTGTTACTGCATGTTAACTTGTGTCACACCCTGACTTTTGCGGAAGCGTAGTTATTTGGTGTGACTTCTTAATACCATAGCAATCAATCATAACAATGCTATATGATAAAACCAAAATATTTTCATCCATTAATAAAGTTTAGAAAATACCACAATACCATTGTCTTGAAAACATTGACGCCAATTAGTTACAAACCATAACATGTTCAAATGAGTTCCCATGGACTCAACAAAAGATTTTAAATAATCATGAGTTTAGAAACATGTATCCCGTCCAGGAATAGGATACATCTTTTAAACTCTACGACCACGGATGGCATCCTTTATTTAACACGCAACTTGTAGACACATGCATACACCTGCCAGATCCGTTTAGTTCCCTGAAATACATGTAGTTTGAAAAATCAACAAAAGTTGAGTGAGTTCATGTGTATATGTGTATGAGTAAACCTTTGAAATATGTCTGTATGTATGAAAGTCCCTGTTATGTAGCAATAAGGAAAAAGAGATCACCAATGGTTTGCAAGGCCATTGATATGTGTGAAGTGATGCAGGAAGACTCAAACCTAGCAGTTTTCGTCGGTAAGACATAGTCACCTCATGGTCCACTCAGCGGACTCAGGAGTGGGGCTCGCTACACCCGAATAGATCTATCACTCATGTCCCTCGGTCCTACAACGAGGATTAATGGCCTTAAGTATCCGCCTACCCACTCACATGATCTAAGTAGTATGCCCTCCTTACGCTAACCATACCATGTATAAAAATGTATGTATAATTGTAACATTTATTTCACCCCCGAAGTAATAAAACTGAAAACAGTTAAGAGAAAAGGGGGACATGAACTCACTGTATTGCGTCTTCAGTCTGTGTAACCCAAGTCTCCTCCGTAAACACGACTACCTACACTGTACTAATGTCTATTAGACGAACGGGCCGTGCCTTGCATTTGTATTTACGGGTTTGAGTTACGTTTCTTTGATATCATTCCAAATTATAACTTCTTGTTAAAATAATGATAATTATTATTTCGTCCTCGAAATTTGTACTACCTTAACTCCTTAGGGTTTCATTATGCGTGTATGTATATAAATAATACCGAGGTAGATAATCACCAAACCGAATCAAACCTTATTCACATCAGGTAAGTTCAAGAATATATAACAACACGAATCCAATGGTTAAAAGGTATGTGCTTTTAGCATTTGGTGTCAAAGGTACAAGACGCATTGACGTATAGTCTAGTGTAATCCAGTTAACAGGGGTTCCACAAAAGGAGTTTTGACTAATAGGATTCTCAAACGATCGGTCACAGTATGCAACTTTCACAAACCATAGCATCCGCTATATGAACTCAAAATCAACAACTTGGAGGTGAAAATGACCCGTCAACTTTCGAATAAGTAAATGGTAAGGATTAGTGTGCTGACATTCTCGAATTGCGAAAATACACCGAATGAAGTACAAGCGAATCTGGTGTATCATTGTCTTAATTCGTAGTTGCATCAGAAATGTTTAAATGACAAGTCAAACAAAAGTATAAGTAGTTTTGTGTGAAACAGTTGACTATGATTAGCACAAGCTAATGACACCACAAGGTGTCGTAATGACGTGATTCAATAATAGTGGTGACTGAACAAGTTCACCGTGCCTGAAATCAAATGAAAGTGTACTGAGACAATCTGAAGATTTGATTTACGCAATGTCGTAAAGTTTCCAGTTGAATACGGAACATCAAAGAGCCACTGTTTTTGATCGAAGGTGAGAAGTAGTGAGTACCGCAAGGCATTCGATTGACCATGAAAGAATCATTCGGAGGTACATTGTGTTATGAAATGAATCTATGTACCATTGTCTTAACACACAACTGTGTTGAGACCGCTTTAATCGTGATAAACGAGACGGATTTAGAGCAAATAAATAATTTAAATCCGTGTATGAAGTGAGTAACCCAATTAGCACAAGCTTCAATTCTGTGAAAATATCACCGCAAGGTATCGAAACCAATCAAACGATTTAGTGGAGTCGTAGACCAACCGAATCTACTACGACTCGTAATGAAAGAATCTTTGCAAAAATATTTGAATATGATGCTCCCAATACATCACATGACGTTTTAAACTGAATATGCGAAATGGATAAGTTCAAGCAATTGAACTTAGTTACAGTGTAACCCGACAATAAACGTATGTATCAACGAAGGAATCTCGGCATGGTAACAAAAATAAACCATGAATGTAACTTGAAATAAGTTTCAAGAAATTGTGTTGACTTGATAGCAAAAGAGCCAACAATTACAATAACGCAGGTCATTCGAATCACAAACCAGTAATTAGATTTAGCAACATAATATTCGAACTTCAATGAAGTGTTTGAAATAAAGCCGCATGCGTAGCAAAAGGTGCATGCATAACATATAAGTTCTCAAGAATTGAAGCAATGTGTATTTGCTAAAATGGAGAAATGACCAAGTATCGAAGCAAATGTGTGTGTGTTCGCTCTCAGCGAAGGAAATTACCGCGATGCAACTACCATTGAGGGGAGTAGAGACGCAAACATCTACTCGCTTGATGAGAAAGTGAAGATTTCGACAAAAGGAATTTGAACACTTTCTGTTTGGTTAACTGAAATAGCATATATGTCAGGATAGTGGTGTTTTCTTGGGTTAACAAATGTGGTTCCTAGGTAACAACCATTAAGAGTTTGGACCTGGGTTCCCAAAGACCCTAAATACATGTTTTCTAGATTCTCAGCGTTTCGTATTCTGTGTAAATCTGTTTTGTGCATTGGATAGGAAACACCATTTTCGTGTACGTTTAAAACAAGTTATTGTTCCACAATTTTCCCTCGGTATACTTTCTTCCTGAATTCACTGCTAACGACACTCGATCGTCGATTAGTCGTGAAATAGTAGTTGGATCCCCACAGTTAGTTAAGTAAGTAATTCGTTAATCCTTAGCAAGAGTCACCGACTCTCGTGGGTTAGCTCGTTCGGCTCCTGGTAGTTGATGCTCATTTGAAAATCAACGTCTTCCTTCTTGATGAGCAGAACTGGGGTTACCCAAAATAGGAAACTTGGTCTGTTATCTTCCTTCTCTATCAACTACTGAAGTTATACTGTCAATTCTTGCATCTCCGAATGTGTAAGTTGCCAAGGTGCATTAATAGCAGGCGCTGCATCCGGAATCAAATTGATGCGAAATTCGACTTGTCGTGGGTGAGGCAAGTCTTTGGGGAAGATTTCAGGATATTCCCTTATCACAGGGACATCTTCGAGTCTTGGTTCTTAGGCTTCCTGTCCCCGACATGAGCCAAGAAAACAACACATCCTTTACGCAACAACTTTCGTGTCTTCCAGCAATTAGTAATTTGTAGGGGCGTATCCTGCTTCATGAGTCACGATCGTTCCTTTATTCGTCATCGGGATGTGGACATCAATCTCCGCTCGATCACTCGGCAATTAATCCATCCCAATTACCTCGTCGAAGTTTCCCAACTCAACTGGCAGCAGATCAAGCGTAAACTTACGCTTTCCGGGTTCTATCTTGCCGTTTCTAGTTACTGCGTTGGCTTCCACTAGCTTCACCTTAGCTAGTTCTTTCGAGTGCGGATTATCTAACTTACTTGCTACTCAACCAAGTATACTCTCAAACTCTAGTGATGCGTAGCTAATATTTGCAACAGTTTCTAGCAGCACAGATGCATAACGTTGAGTTATATGGAACGTACTGATATCCACGCTTGAATTTCAGGCGTGCCTCCCTAGCTCCGGTGTTGAGCTTTCATTCATGTGCTTGATTATTTTTAGGGCAATATTTTCTGAAATGCTTTTTGTTCCCACAGTTAAGGCAACCTTGAGCACGTTTTTGTTTGTCACTCATCCTTCCTTGATAGTTGTCATCGTCGTTGTTTCCTCCGTGATTCTGGCTACCATCCTGGCCTCCATTTCTACGTTCAGTATCTTGCCTACAAGTTTCTTTAGGATGTCCCCTCTTGCCACAGTTATCACATTTCCCATATTTACATCGCCCGACATGATAACATAGACAATTGTCACACTTAGGCGGGATACCCATGTAGTCTTTTCCCTTTTTGGCCTTTTTCTTGTTACTCGCCCGAGTAACCTTCTTGAAATTTGCGAGCTTTCTCTTGTTGTCTCTAGATGACTCTACAGGAGTCTCCTTTTTCTCTTCCATAATAAAAAATTTTCCTAGTCTAACCGCTTCTTCAGTGAGCGCCACGCTTATGTCGATAGCCTCGGTGATCGTTGAAGGTTTAAATGTTGTTACCAGGCTTAAAATCTGAGGTGCCAATCCCCCTATGAAACGTTCGACTCTTTTAAACTCCGGTCCCACCAGGAGCGTAGCAACTTGTGATAAATCGTTAAATCTCTGCACGTACTCAGCTATCTTTGGTCCCTCCATTTTCAAGTTCCACAGTTTCGTTTCCAACTTCTGGACTTCTGCCCTCGAGCAATATCTCTTACGCATTAGTTCTTTCAGTTCGTCCCACGTCAAAGCATATGCAGCGGTCTCGCCCATTGTCTGAACATGAAGGTTCCACCATGACAGAGCCCCATCTACAAATAGTCCAGCTATGTACGTGACCTGATGGCCTGGGGCACATTTGCTCTATCGTAAGACATAATCCGTTTTCTCAACCCAGCGCACGAAGGCTAAGGCACCCCCAGTGCCGTAGAATTCTAGAGGTTTGTGGTCCAAGAACTGCTTGTAGGTGCAGCCTTCGCTGTGTTCGGAGCGAAGGGTCTCGAGCTGTGCAATGGCCTGTGAGATGCGCACTTGTAATTATGCCGCTGTTGTTGGCGGAGGGTTGTTGGTAGCGATGTTCCCTTGTATCGACATCTTCTAAGAAGAAGACTGGTTAGGTCAGGTTATATTTGTTCAGGGGATGCATATAGTTATTTCGAGGTCATATGTACATACATGTATTTGATTTTTATATCAGCCAATCAAGCAATAGCATAATCATAACATAACCAAGTAATTTGGTAATTATGTTTAATGAGAGCATAGTAGACAAGCACGTAGCATTATAATTATAGCACACACATATAGATCAATAACGTGCTTAACGAAGACATAGCGACTGAGCTTTCGTTGGTCATTGGCCACAAAGTATTGTCGCATGTTTTATGATGATTGGGCTCTCATTATTCTCCGACCACAATTGTATCGTCTTTCAAAATGTATCACATCAAGAGGGACACAGGGTCACCCTACCCTTGTCCGAAGTGGTTTTTAAAAGTCTCCACAATCCCGGCTTATCATTAGTGTCTTTACCCAAATGTAATGCAATCCGCATAATCCAGAAACCAACTATACTGGTGACTGAGGTGGAGGGGGAAAGAAAAGTAAACTGTTAACATGCGTGAACTCCTCCTCGAGCTTGTATATATGCTGAAGTAATTAACTGATCTGCCGCTCGACAGTAAAGAAACGAGCATCAAAAACCTGGGAAAGGCGCAATAGCAGCAGGCGAGCGCGCAAAAGGAATCTTTGATAAACGTGGAGGACCAAAGTATACTGGCAATAGGGTGAAGGACGTGGTGTCAGCTCAAGCTCCAAAACTCTGCGACTCATATTCTCAAACTGTATCTGATGTTACAGGAGCACTCGTCCCGTATGTAGTCTCCATAATGTGAGGGATGATAAGGGTCTAAAATCAGCATAGCGTATTATAGGAACCGTCAAAACGGCTCGTCCAGCGATGTAGAGGTGAATGTAGCAAACGGTGCGGCTTGCGAGGTCGTAGAAAATGCTACTGTAGCAAAAGGGATCATTACGCGGGTGGTGACCTGGAGTACCTTCCCGGGGTGTGGGTATGTCTCGAAAGAAAGTGATAGGCATGTTGGCGCAAAGGATGTCGGTCTTCACAGGAGCAACATCAGCGGTCGTGGGTGCAAAATCAAACGTCTCAACCGATAAGGAGATCGTCAAGTGCAGGTACTGGGTCAGATATAAGGGGTGTAATGCCTGGTAAACCAAAGGAAACAGGGTCATGATCAAGTAAAGGTGCAGGTTCAGCAGGTGCAACATCAAGCTGACCCAAAAGGTGCAGAAGCTAGCTCAGGAGCAGGCTCTGGGTCATGTAACGGTGTGGTGCCTTGAGCAGGTGATAGTGCAGCAGTCATGTCATCGTCGTCTGCGTCAGTAGTAGAAAGTTGTAATCCGGATGTCTGTAAGGCTGCAGATGTCATAGACTCAAAGGAGTCTGAAATCGAATGCATGCTAGAATCAGAGGATAACTTGTTAACAGGGGTCTAAAAAAAAGTGAAATTAGTAACAACGTTCTCGTCTAACTTTCCATCATCATGGGTGTTATCAGAAGGACCATCAATAACATATCAACGTCATCATCAACCATTCGTCGAGTAGTCAGCCTCTGGAAGGAATGTCCACAGGAGGCGCATTGTCGAGGATCGGAGCCATGGTGTGTTCACCATCGGGATGACCAGTGATGAGGTGGTCATGGACTGAAACTAGGATGACAAAAGATTCTTGTCAAGGAAGCCATCAGTAAGGGTAAATCGTCACCAAAGTCTGGTAGCGCGAACGGTTGAAAGTCGTCCTCGCCCTTGGTCAGTATGTCAGGGTCACTCTCAGTGTTTAGCGTAAACATCCTTGGCGCAGGTGCAATTCTCATTATTTGTGGTGGTGGCCATAGGGTCATCACGTCTGACAATTTCGCTTTTTAATCAAAGTGACATGTGTGCCGGTACATATTAGTCATAACACATATAACCATAATGGTCACTAGCAATTAGCGTATGCAAATAAAAGTAATTTATCATGTAGTCATGTATTCACATTACTCTTCCTAGTCCTTCCCACCCAGCCTCTCAGTCTGAACTTCCTAGTCTCTTAGACTAACTCCCTGGTCTTTAAGACCAACTCCCTGGTCTCTAAGACCAAACTTTCCCAGTCTCTAAGACTGATCCTCCCTCAGTCTCTAAGACTGAACCTCCCTCAGCCTCTAAGGCTGAACCTCCCAATCTCTAAGATTGAATCCCTCAGTCTCTAATACTGAACCTCCCTAGCTCAGCCTCTAAGGCTGAACCTCCCTCAGCCTCTAAGGCTGAACCTCCCTCAGCCTCTAAGGCTGAATTATAAATATAAATTTGGAACTGTGTATTTGTGCATTTTGTTTGTAAAAATGTTTGTTCCCTGGATCTGGACGTTTAGTGTATGCAATGTAAAAATGTTTGAAAATGTTTTTCGTGAGAGCCTTGATGATCATAGTCTAGACTCGAGAAAGAATCCTAGTTCGCTATGATCGAGGCTCTGATTCCAAGCTGTCACACCCTGACTTTTGCGGAAGCGTGGTTATTTGGTGTGACTTCTTAATACCATAGCAATCAATCATAACAATGCTATATGATAAAACCAAAAGATTTTCATCCATTAATAAAGTTTAGAAAATACCACAATACCATTGTCTTGAAAACATTGACGCCAATTAGTTACAAACCATAACATGTTCAAATGAGTTCCCATGGACTCAACAAAAGACTTTAAATAATCCCGAGTTTAGAAACATGTATCCCGTCCAGGAATATGATACATCTTTTAAACTCTACGACCACGGATGGCATCCTTTATTTAACACACAGCTTGTAGACACATGCATACACCTGCCAGATCCGTTTAGTTCCCTGAAATACATGTAGTTTGAAAAATCAACAAAATTTGAGCGAGTTCATGTGTATATGTGTATGAGTAAACCTTTGAAATATGTCTATATGTATGAAAGTCCCTGGTATGTAGCAATAAGGAAAAAGAGATCACCAATGGTTTGCAAGGCCATTGATATGTGTGAAGTGATGTAGGAAGACTCAAACCTAGCAGATTTCATCGGTAAGACATAGTCACCTCATGGTCCACTCAGCGGACTCAGGGGTGGGGCTCGCTACACCCGAATAGATCTATCACTCATGTCCCTCGGTCCTACAACGAGGATTAATGGCCTTAAGTATCCGCCTACCCACTCACATGATCTAAGTAGTATGCCCTCCTTACGCTAACCATACCATGTATAAAAATGTCTGTATAATTGTAACATGTATTTCACCCCCGAAGTTATAAAATTGAAAACAGTTAAGAGAAAAGGGGGACATGAACTCACTGTATTGCGTCTTCAGTCCATGTAACCAAAGTCTCCTCCGCAAACACGACTACCTACACCGTACTAATGTCTATTAGACGAACGGGCCGTGCCTTGCATTTGTATTTACGGGTTTGAGTTACGTTTCTTTGATAACATTCCAAATTATAACTTCTTGTTAAAATAATGATAATTATTTTAACTTACATTATGTTTTTAGGTTATGAAATAATAGTTAGACAACTATTTCGTATTCATACTTCTCAAGTATTTTGTATGCGTATTTCCTTCCCAAGGATGGGGGGTATTTTATACATGTATTTTGTGATTTAACGTCTTGATATTATGTGCTCTTATGTCCCACTTTAGAAAAGTATATGATAACTTAGTTGTCAAAAATAATGTGTTTCCAAGAAAATAAATATGCGTCCCAAAATTTATATATTCTCCAAATATACTAGGAAAATATATTACAACTTTCTCAAGATAATATATTTTCTACTTGTCTAAAAATATGTTAAACTTCGTGATAACATCATATTTTTCGTTATCCATCAAGAACATACTTGTTACGGTATTTTGTCAAGTTATATTATTTTTCTCTAAATAATATAACTAGTTCACACATCAAACAAATAATCACACAAACGTTTTAGTATAAAATATATTCTAAATATGTATTTATCCGCTTTTATTTAAGAAAACCCACCTTCGACACTTTGTATTTTTTAACAAAACCTATGGCGAAGTTTATTTTGAAAAACCAAAGTCTAGAACGTAATTGTAAACACTTGTTAGAAAATAATTTCCAAGTGTTTATATTTTAGGAAATTTCGCCATAGTTTCCCCTAAAAACGGGGGTTCCCATGCTATTAAAGCATATCGTTTTCTTTTTAAAATCATCACAATAATCATCAATCTTTAAACAAGTTTACATCACCAAGAGCAAAACCATATGCGTTTCATACTAATCATGAACTTGATACATCCCGAAAACGCGTAGTAACTTGGTACGACGTTTAGTGGCCTTAGTTACCTTCTGAGGTGTGTTTACTTCTTTAAAAATCATTTTCTTAAAAGAGTTAAGTGTTTACAACTTGTAAATTTTTTTTACAAAAATTAACCTTTTGAATTCTTCTTGTAAATAAAATGTTCTCATACTTATTTTATTTCCAAAAAATGGTGTAAGTGTATGTAAAAGTTATGATCTTCTAAAAATCGATTCTTGAACTTGGTTTATTTAGAAAAGTCCTTTGTAAAACTCGGATCTACGTGATCCTCAACTTACTTTGTTTACTTATTTTTCAAGAAAATCATTTTTATCAAGTTCATATTTAACTAGAAGGTGATTATTTCATGTATCATAAAATCACCTCCTAATCTAGTTAAATCATGTTTCTAAACATCCTTTAACTAGTTCCATATGGTGATTAACATTACATAACCAAGAATCAACATGCAATCAACAACATATTCACTACAATATCATACTAATAACATTTCATTATGTTTCATCTTTATGTAAAGCTTTATGCTCATGTTTCTTGTTTAAACCTTTTAGTGTTCTTGTGATATTCATCATACTACAACATTTAACTACTCAAAATAGAAGTGAACAAAGGTTAAACAAGGACTTACAACTAGCTCAAAGGCTAGGGAAGAACTCTAGTGAAAAAGATAGTGAAAATGGTGTGAGAAAGCAAGTAATGAAGTTCCTTGATGATCCACAAGCTATAATCTTCACAAAGCACCTCTTAACACATGTATGGAGCTTGAAAATGGAAGAATATGGTGGTGTTAATGTAACACCCCGAAAACGGGTTTGGTAATCAAACTCCGTTAATACTAAAAGACGGGTAAAGTACCGTTAGTAGTAAAAATAACCCGGTAAATATTTGGATTTAAATAAGAAATCCTAATATTAAATACAAGCGAATCAAAGTTTTAAGGAATTGAGTTTATAAGAGCCCGAGTTAACGAGACTTAAAATAAAATGGGTTATAACTCCCGGGACCCACCAAGTAACTAGGAATATTAACCTAGTTAGTTAGTGTCTTGACATAATAGAACAAATATGGTTAAAATACCCTTTAAATAACTTGTGTAAAGTTGAGGGACTAAACATGGGCAAATGTAATGAAGTTTAATTAAATCAAAAATTAAAACACAAAACACACATACGTGTGTTGATGTCTGCGATTTCATCAGAGCCACAAGGAGCTCTCAAAACTCAACCCTAAACTCCAAGAAATTCATCAAATTGAAGGGGCAAATCAAGCCCGAATTGAAATCCAAGCATAGATTAGTGATCACCTCGGTAAAGGGATCATGAGGTATGCGAAATTTTACTATGTGGTTCCATCTTAAATTTTAGATGAACTTGTGAGATTCGAATCTGAGCTTGCATGTTCGTTGTTTGGATGAAATTAGGGATGAAACTATGTCTAGGAGTAAACCCTAGTCATTTATTTGTTGAATTGATGTTCATGGTTGTGGATTCATGATCATACACTCATGTGTCAAGTGGGTTTTGTAGAATTATGCTAAACACTAGGATTATCTTTGTTAACCTAGTGTATTTGAGCTCCATGAAGAAAATCCAGAATTTTTGATATAAAAATTTGACATGAACATGTGACATGATGCTTAAATCTTGGCTAAATAGTTAGTCAATAACTTGATTGTGAATTATATGAAATCATGCTCATTAGGTGTTTGATATAATGCCTAAGAGAAAAGAAATGTTGAAAATTCGGACTAAAAACGCATATTTGATTTGAGTGGCAAATTATGCGTATTATACTATAAGAGAGTTCTAAACATCTATGGTTGAACTCTATAGGCAAGGAAATCGGAACGTCAAGCGGACAAGCTAGTGTCGATACGCGTTTGTAGGGAACGCTTTGAAGGTACGTAACTACGGTTTCGTTACACTATGTTATTTATTTATCGTAGTTAGTTGTTTTGGAAATTAACCAAACAAGAAAGACCCATTAAGTCACGGAAGTGACGAAGTGCTTAGACAAATAAAATAAGTCAAAACATGTGTTAGAAATAGAGTTTGGAAGTAAAACGACTATACGGTGTAAACCGGAGTTAGTCATATGGATAAGATGGTAATAAATATCATCTTATAGAGTTTTACGGTCATTTAAGACCAAACGGGTCAAAAGGTGAAATTATCACCCTTTGATAATATCGACTAATGGTTTGTTGAGTTATATGATTATAGGAATGAATATCAAATGGATATGTACATCGCTATTTCTTAGCGGCTACTAAGGCAAGGTATCGAAACAGGTCAAAATATTGATCCGAGTCAGGTATGTGTGTTTAAAATGTAGGCTAAGTGATTGGATTGGCTGAAAGTGCAATGAAGTCCTTTATGGTAAAGGACGGAGCTAAGTTGATAGAAATGCCCTTGATAGGCATATCGAGCAAACAACTTTAAAAGGTTGTTAGAAACGAGTTATTAGACTAAATGATTACTTGGACAAGCAAGTAAGCGTAGAGTTGATCTTCATGAGTCAAAGTCTTAAAAATGCGCAAATACCCATAACGGGTCAAAATAAGCACTTGAGCGTAAACGGGTTTTTATTATGTAAGAAACCCGTGATTTGAGATTAATATGATAGGAGATGTGGAATTTATGAATTTCATGAGTTTAAAGAGCAAATAAACATGTTTGTTTGATAAAAATCGAACGGGTCAAAATTTGGAAAAAAGGGCAATAAGCCGAAGACTTAAAAGTCTGAAATTTTGTTAAACCGGATGTTGGATTTTAACTTCATAAGGTGGAGAATCAAATTACAATCACATAGGAAGAAACGGTAGGTCAAATGGACAAGCGGATTGAAAGATACGAAAGTTTTCGTGCCAAAAACGGCAAAATGGAAGGGGCTGATACAGGGGCCACCGTAACTTACGGTGCCCACCGTAAGTTACGGTGGGGGCTGAAGTCATTACGCCAGTTTACTCCTGCCTTACGGTGGGGGTACTTTTAAACAGGGGCCACCGTAACTTACGGTGCCCGCCGTAAGTTACGGTGGAGGCCAGTTTCAAATTCTTGTTTTTGGAATCAAGAGATTTATGTTGGGATTTCTTTCCATTATCATTATCTTGCCTAGTACCGTTAATTAAACTATCAATACTAACATTTAAGCTGGTATTGATCATAGGTGAATGTCGAGAGTCCCGGATGAAGATCAAGCGTCGAGCAAGAACCGAACACACATAAAACGAAGCTTCCGCAATGTTGTTTCGTCGTTATTCTAAAACGGAAAATTAAATCACATTATGTTATATCACTATAAATTGTAAAAATTTTTTAGCAAACCCGTATTTTCAATGTAATTGTGACTGTAATTATTTGATTATGGACTTAAATTATACGAAAAACGTAAAATAATAACAAAGGTGTCACAAGTTGGTATCAGAGCCTTGGTTTAAGAGATTCAAGTATGGTGGGAAAACTATGCTTGGACTTAAACCTTATGCTCTTGATAAAGATTGGTGTTCGGTTCAAGGCTTGATCGCAAATCCGGTAAGTACAAGTATGTCAATGATTTAGAATGATTAAAATGTTGAGATCAACTTACAGGGTTATCGCGTAATACACGTTACCCCAGTCAAATAGATAAATGATAGATACAGTTAATGAATTACGTGCGTTGACATGTACAGTAAAAAGCCTTGTATAACAATACGGGCGTTTATTAATGTCGAAATTACTAACTTTTGTAAATGTTTAGTTGAAGGACAATCGCATCTGAAGATGACGAGAGTTGAACGAATTAGGGATATGACGGTGGAACGGTCCGAGGTATGACAAGCAGAGCATACTTATTTAGGAACTAAATCGCGTGAGGTTCGCGAACAAAGTTAGCGGCAAGAGAAGCCCGTTAGGACAAGCATTACCAGGTGCACACTTTTAAATTAATCGCACAAGTAGTAATATGCAACTAACACGTAGGGGATAACGGTTGCATATATCTGATAAAACCTGAATAGGATATCTATTCAGGATGATGTTTCTAAGAAAAGTTTAATAGAAACATGTGTTATTCACGATGATGAATAACAAGGAAATAATAAGATTAGTTCATATGGAAACTTGGACGGGGGGTAATTATCCAAGTGGGAAACTCTCAATATAACGCTATTGAGAGAGGTAGAGATCACATTAACGAATGTGATTATATAATAGTTCGATAGAAAAGAAAAACATTTTATATGTTCGAATGTAAAACTAGTAAAACTAATGATTGTTGTTTTGCAATTAAATAAAGTTTTACTAAATGAAATTAGAAGTATGAAATAAATAGAGGCATTACTTACATAGGGGGTGATGTGAAAGCTATAAAAAGGTCATGTGTGTCATGTGTTGATCGCTTACTCTGGCCAAGTAAGCAGTGGCATATGATACCATGAACTTCTTGTAGCAGACACATCTACGTCCAATGTAGTAAGGGCGGGATGAATGGGACTAATTTAAAAGGTACCCAAATAAACCAAATAAGCAAGACGTATGATAATAAACGTAGACACAAGTCGGATGACAGAAGCGTATTACGTTAGAGTAAAGAGCCCGAGAGAAGGGACAAGGATCAAAGTAAGAGGAAATACAGACCAACTAAAGAGAATGCTAAGGCATAAAGATAAAAATTTGACAGTCATAAGTGATGAAAATTCACACATACAATTCAAAGGGGTAGAATAAAAGAATAAAAGAATAAAAGACTTGACTAAATAAAAGCAATGGATTTCGCTAAGACGATCAAATAAATTAAGATGATGTCTAAAACCATATAAGAATGGTTACTTGATGATGACTTTGGTAAAGATACCCGATAGATGGGTAGGATTTTGAAAGCATGCGTAAACCAAGAGACGGGTACGCGAAATAGAAAGTCAAAGGACTCGGATTAAGAGTCATGACTAAAAGACGATGAGAATTTGCAAACATAAATTTTTGATAACTATGTTCAACTATTCTAAAGTTGAACGGGTCGAATAAAGAATGAAGTTTGACGTTCGTGAGTAATGAAATCTCACACGAATAAATTAAACGAGATAAATAAAATATAAAAAGCTTGGTAGTGCAAGTAAGCGCAAACCGAATAATGGAAGCACGAAATAATAAAGAACCCGGGTAACGGGTCGTAGAGAAGTATAATTATGAACCGAGGAAACGGGAGCGTAGAACAAACCGACGTGTAAATGACGTAAAGAGTCATAAAGTCGAAAGATTAGTCCAAGAGTAAACGAACGAAGCTTTAGACTACGGTCAAGGCCAACTAAAGTTCAAAAAAAAAAAAAAATAAACAATTCCAAACATAATAAAAGATGCTTTGAAGCTATATATGTATATATACATTTGAATATAGACATGGATAAAAAAATGATCTACGGGATCCACCTAACCTTTAGAGCTGTAAACAATGGAAAGGTCTACGAGACTAAAACGACCCACGGGTCATGATTAGAAAGAAATTATAAGGACTTCGCCCTAAAGAGGTGAAAGTCTAATCAGGATAGCCCATAAGGCTAAGTGATAAAACCTACGGGTTAATTAGATAAAGCGAGGGAATCAGTTGAGAATCCCCGCATAAAACTAGGACTGTAAAAAGAATAAATTATGGACTGTCAATATCCATAATTCTGACAAAAGTTAAAGAGAAGATCCTAAAACTAAACTTTGGTTTTAGTAAGAAATAACGTTTTTACAAATATAAATTCTGATAGGAATTTAAAAAGTAAGCATGAGGGATACAAGTCTTGACACTAATAGGCGCAAGACGATATATTCGGAAAAGTGAAGTTTTCGAAAATGAAAGGTTGATATGAATTGAACATGATGTGACACGATCACGGTCAAGAAATGCAATGTGAGGTAGAATCACATTATAACCAAGCAAGCGGTAAAAGTAACTGGGCTAATAAGTCTAGTTAGTGAGACCGGTTAAGGTCAGCAATTCAAATCAAGAAATTTGGTTTGCTTGTAAGCGGTAGATACGGTATAACTGAACCGAATAAATAAATTTAAAAACAAAAGAATTTGTTGCTAAAAGTGAAAGATTTCACTAAAGACCTTTAAACGGGTCAAAGTAACGGATTCATAAAGAATTCGATAGTATATGAAAGCGATGGATATCGCTAAGTTAACTAAACTAGTGGAAATAACGAGATTACGTTATTTCAAGTTGCACTATGTCGTATGAGATATGTAGACAATTAGTGACCAAAAAGATGTTACCATACTTATCTGGTAATACTAACAATTGGTTAAAAGTATAAGTAATGTTTAAAAGATTTCTCGGATCAAATACATTGAGTTTAAACTCAATGAATTATGTAAGAAAAGGTTTCGAGGACAAAACCTCTCTAAGGGGGGTAGACTTGTAACACCCCGAAAACGGGTTTGGTAATCAAACTCCGTTAATACTAAAAGACGGGTAAAGTACCGTTAGTAGTAAAAATAACCCGGTAAATATTTGGATTTAAATAAGAAATCCTAATATTAAATACAAGCGAATCAAAGTTTTAAGAAATTGAGTTTATAAGAGCCCGAGTTAACGGGACTTAAAATAAAACGGGTCATAACTCCCGGGACCCACCAAGTAACTAGGAATATTAACCTAGTTAGTTAGTGTCTTGACATAATAGAACAAATATGGTTAAAATACCCTTTAAATAACTTGTGTAAAGTTAAGGGACTAAACATGGGCAAATGTAATGAAGTTTAATTAAATCAAAAATTAAAACACAAAACACACATACGTGTGTTGATGTCTGCGATTTCATCAGAGCCACAAGGAGCTCTCAAAACTCAACCCTAAACTCCAAGAAATTCATCAAATTGAAGGGGCAAATCAAGCCCGAATCGAAATCCAAGCATAGATTAGTGATCACCTCGGTAAAGGGATCATGAGGTATGCGAAATTTTACTATGTGGTTCCATCTTAAATTTTAGATGAACTTGTGAGATTCGAATCTGAGCTTGCATGTTCGTTGTTTGGATGAAATTAGGGATGAAACTATGTCTAGGAGTAAACCCAGTCATTTATTTGTTGAATTGATGTTCATGGTTGTGAATTCATGATCATACACTCATGTGTCAAGTGGGTTTTGTAGAATTATGCTAAACACTAGGATTATCTATGTTAACCTAGTGTATTTGAGCTCCATGAAGAAAATCCAGAATTTTTGATATAAAAATTTGACATGAACATGTGACATGATGCTTAAATCTTGGCTAAATAGTTAGTCAATAACTTGATTGTGAATTATATGAAATCATGCTAATTAGGTGTTTGATATAATGCCTAAGAGAAAAGAAATGTTGAAAATTCAGACTAAAAACGCATATTTGATTTGAGTGGCAAATTATGCGTATTATACTATAAGAGAGTTCTAAACATCTATGGTTGAACTCTATAGGCAAGGAAATCGGAACGTCAAGCGGACAAGCTAGTGGCGATACGCGTTTGTAGGGAACGCTTTGAAGGTACGTAACTACGGTTTCGTTACACTATGTTATTTATTTATCCTAGTTAGTTGTTTTGGAAATTAACCAAACAAGAAAGACCCGTTAAGTCACGGAAGTGACGAAGTGCTTAGACAAATAAAATAAGTCAAAACATGTGTTAGAAATAGAATTTGGAAGTAAAACGACTATACGGTGTAAACCGGAGTTAGTCATATGGATAAGATGGTTATAAATATCATCTTATAGAGTTTTACGGTCATTTAAGACCAAACGGGTCAAAAGGTGAAATTATCACCCTTTGATAATATCGACTAATGGTTTGTTGAGTTATATGATTATAGGAATGAATATCAAATGGATATGTACATCGCTATTTCTTAGCGGCTACTAAGGCAAGGTATCGAAACAGGTCAAAATATTGATCCGAGTCAGGTATGTGTGTTTAAAATGTAGGCTAAGTGATTGGATTGGCTGAAAGTGCAATGAAGTCCTTTATGGTAAAGGACGGAGCTAAGTTGACAGAAATGCCCTTGATAGGCATATCGAGCAAACAACTTTAAAAGGTTGTTAGAAACGAGTTATTAGATTAAATGATTACTTGGACAAGCAAGTAAGCGTAGAGTTGATCTTCATGAGTCAAAGTCTTAAAAATGCGCAAATACCCATAACGGGTCAAAATAAGCACTTGAGCGTAAACGGGTTTTTATTATGTAAGAAACCCGTGATTTGAGATTAATATGATAGGAGATGTGGAATTTATGAATTTCATGAGTTTAAAGAGCAAATAAACATGTTTGTTTGATAAAAATCGAACGGGTCAAAATTTGGAAAAAAGGGCAATAAGCCGAAGACTTAAAAGTCTGAAATTTTGTTAAACCGGATGTTGGATTTTAACTTCATAAGGTGTAGAATCAAATTACAATCACATAAGAAGAAACGGTAGGTCAAATGGACAAGCGGATTGAAAGATACGAAAGTTTTCGTGCCAAAAACGGCAAAATGGAAGGGGCTGATACAGGGGCCACCGTAACTTACGGTGCCCACTGTAAGTTACGGTGGGGGCTGAAGTCATTACGCCAGTTTACTCCTGCCTTACGGTGGGGGTACTTTTAAACAGGGGCCACCGTAACTTACGGTGCCCACCGTAAGTTACGGTGGAGGCCAGTTTCAAATTCTTGTTTTTGGAATCAAGATATTTATGTTGGGATTTCTTTCCATTATCATTATCTTGCCTAGTACCGTTAATTAAACTATCAATACTAACATTTAAGCTGGTATTGATCATAGGTGAATGTCGAGAGTCCCGGATGAAGATCAAGCGTCGAGAAAGAACCGAACACACATAAAACGAAGCTTCCGCAATGTTGTTTCGTCGTTATTCTAAAACGGCGAATTAAATCACATTATGTTATATCACTATAAATTGTAAAAAGTTTTTAGCAAACCCGTATTTTCAATGTAATTGTGACTGTAATTATTTGATTATGGACTTAAATTATACGAAAAACGCAAAATAATAACAAGGGTGTCACAGTTAAGGTGGTGATGGTGGTAGTTATGGTGAGGGCCGAGAGGGAAGAAAGAGAGATGAGGGATGTGGAGTGAATCTTGAGAAGATATGTAATGATCTTTGATATCTAGGAACCATACTTATAAGGATTATCTTTCAAATATTATGTACATGATATCAAGTAACAATCAATTAAGATATGATTCATATCTAGGAGGGTATGGTGTGGATTTTGGTGGGGTCCCATGGACCGTAAGTTCATATGGGGGGTAAAATGAAACTTTTACATGGGAAGTAGGTTACTTATAATATCCAAGGAGATCTTTAGAGAATCCAAGGGAAATTCAAGAATATCTAAACAAAATATTATGCAATCTAGGAGATTTAGTGAAGATTGAAGAAATCTTGAGGTGGGCCATGCTTGTGATCGTAATATATGAGGGGAGGGGGTCCAAGTGTAACTTTGATGGTAAATGATGTTAACTAGTTGGAGGTTGAGTGTAATATTTAGTGTATGATGTGTATGGCAACTTTTATAGTGTGTTGGGGTATTCGGGGACCATCACTAGTCCAAAAATAATAGAACAATGTTTCTGACAAAAGTTTGGTGTCCCGGGTAATGTCCGGTTATTCGGTTAGATGTCGTTCCGTTAAAGTGTTAAGTTGTTCCGTATAGTGTCCTTTATGTACCTTTTTGTAACATAATTAATTCCTAACACTTAGGAAAGCATTCAGGACCATTTAGTAAATTTTCTGCATGTTACTAGCATATTTAAAATGCTGAATTTTGCTGAAAAATGCAGAATTCTGCACTTAAAGTGAGTTTTAGGCACTTCTCGGCACTTTATCTATCACCTAGTGACGCAGTTTTATGGTCCTCACTTCCCTACATACTATACTAGTGTAGTACTTTGTCCCTGACCCATACTGGGTCTCAAAACACTGTCTGTCTATGTACTGGCACTGACAGTATATTTCTGAGTTATCCGCTCACTGTGCTTTGTGCATCAAGTATGTCACTAAAGTTTGTGTGTAACAAATGGTGTGACAGTATGAAATGTGATGCACATGTATGTATGATACAGAAATCAGAAAACAGTTTAAGTCATCAGTTGTAATTAAGCACAGTCATTTAAGCATAAATCAATATTAATTAATTGTACGGATGCATGCAAATTTGACGGTTGTCACAACTTGTTAGTCTGATCAGACTTAAACGCATGGTTGTTTGGACGTTAGGGTATTGCATAACCCTATAAATGCATACTTATATTTTCTATACATTAGGTCGCGTGTAATGGACCTAACACTTATTTAATGCATAGAAGCACATTATTACAAACCGAGCAAACTAAGGTGAGTTCACTACTCTTTTACAAGCATGCATCCCGGGGGGACAAACAAACAAACTACTATTCCTGGGAGGAATACCTTTTAAACTATTATTTCTGGGAGGAATACTTTTTATATATGTTGTAGTTTAAATTCGATGTCGGTTAATAAACTTAAACTCTATCACGAAAGTTGATAGCGCTATTAGACCTGACAAACCTCACACCATGCTGGGTATTAGTTGCCTAGGAGGCAACTGGGTATTAGTTGATAGCGCTATTAGACCTGACAAACCTCACACCATGCTGGGAGCTGGGCGTGAACTAATGACCTTAAACACTTTGATCAATGATGATAGACATTGACGAGGGCACAAAAAACAGAACAGTCAATCGGTACCAAGTTTATTATTCGTAACATGTCTTTAAACTAAACACTTACATGATTTACGTTAAACAAAACTGTGAACTCGCCAACTTTATATTGCACACTTTTTCTGCATGCTTGCAAGTCGTTAGATACATCATGTGTCACACCCTCAAATTCCACTAGCGGGGTACTACCGCGAGGCGTGTGACTGCCCAAGATCAAGCCACCAATCATATTGAACATTTAATATAGATAACATAAAACCATCACTAATATGATCAGTGACATAACATTTGAAGTCTAAAACATAGTTTAAGTAATTAAAGTTTAAAACATAGTAAATATCTAGCGGAAGCATTAGGTACATAAATCCATAAGATAGCATAAAATGTAAGTTTTCAAAATAGGAATCCAATAATGGATTCTAGACGACTACACTCCTCCAGGCAAAAGCTCCAGCGCAGCATCTACGGACCTGCAAGCATGCAGTAGTATGTCAACATAAAGTTGGCGAGTTGGCGAGTTAACGGTTTTAAAAGGGTTACTTGTTTTATCCAAAAACATCAGTTTATTTAGTTACCGGATGTAAAACACGTCATGGGGAGCTACCCCATTATGTAAGCTACTAAACTGTGTGGTACCGAAACTGCGACTGTAGTGCTGATTGCCCAAGGTTAATATCTATCATCATTAATCGGTTATAAGGCCATACTGGTTCACATCCGTCCTCAACAGGCTCGGTGTGAGGTTTGTCAAACCTAACAGCGCTATCAACTAATATCCCGTTCGCCATGCCAGGCGACTGATCGGTATAAGTGTCGGGGACTTCATGATAGAGTTCCGTTTAGTATGCTAAGAGAGTTCCGTTTAGTATGCTAAGACATGAATTATGAGTATATGTTTAATCACTATTCCGTTCCCCCGGAATATTAGGTTCCCAATCTACCGGGAATACATGCTTAGTGTATTAGTGTGAACTCACCTTTGATTGCTCGGTTGATAGAGTATTTATCCTAAGTTGGTTAACCTCGTCCTATTAAGGTTACCAATCAATAGGATCGTATGTATGATTCACACGTATTTATCACGTAGTGTACAGTTAACAGCTAGTGTATGTCACATCAACCATGTACGTATTCTCAACATCATACAGTATAAAGGTTCAACAAATAGTTGGTAACAGTGTTTGTGTGTGTGGGTTAAATAAGATTTGGGCTCAACAAGTGTGCGGCCCAACATAAAAGAATGTGCAACCTATTCACAACAAGCCTAATCGTCACACTCTGCGGCCCACTCTGGAGTGTGCGGTCATGCATATATGTGTTGTACGCTGTGCATTGGTGTCTTGTAACAGAGGGTGTGCGACTCAGCTTTGATCCTCTTGTACCTTGTGCATTAGGGGTCGTACACTTGGGAGTGTCCGACCCTTAGAAGTGTGTGGTGTGCATTAGGCTGTTGTGCTATACACAGTTTATGTTGTACTTTCATATAAACAATTTCAAATAAGCAAAGAATCAACAAATTTCCTTTCAAACTTGTGATTTCAACAAACAGTTTCTATTTCAATATTTCAAACCGAAACAAACCAAGTTTACAATGCCTACAACATTTAATCTCAAAATCTAGCATCCTTATCATCGAGCACAACAGAATTCGTGTACCAGTTATCATCATTATCATCATAACGGTTTATACTCATCAAAATATGTCTAAATCCCTAGCCTTTTTATCATCGTCCATTAACAAAGCATACCTCCTAAGATCTAGTGAAAACAGTGGGCACATGAAATTATTCCCAAACATAGTCATTCAAGAATCATCATCAACACTTACATCAAATCACAAAATCAGAACAGTTAGTTATATGAATCCGAACAATGAACTATTTTAAATTGTTGGCTAATCAAACTCACCATAACACTCTAGATCTTTGTTATTTTGCAACATACAAGCCTTACATTATTCCATCACATCTTCATGGGTGCATCAAAGAATCATCAAGATAAACACAGGTTTCATAAATTTGAAAACAAGGTATCACAAACACTTTTTAGAAGCAAACAGAGGAGAATCATCATAGCAAAAACATTTCTTTTACACAATCATTTGCAAGAACATGGACATCAAAGCACAAAAGTTTACTAACCTTTAAATCAAGAGAATAGGTAGGAGAAGAAGAAGAAGAGTGTGCGAGTTAAGAGAGGAGATGAGAGATCTTTGGAAGCTTTCAAGAAAAGAAGATGAATTTGCTGCTGATGTTGTTCGAATCCTTCAAGGAATGTTGCAGAGAATTTGATTGACCTTTCTAGGAAAAGTTTCTACAAAGGGAGAGAGATAAAGGTATGCATAAAGGTATGCGGCGGCCGGGGAGAGGAATGTTTTTGGGAAAGGTGTAGGGTTTTAGATAAGATGGGTTTATATAGTCCCACATAAGACACCGCACATTCAGCAATGGGATCCAGCTGTCAAATGTTACCGCACACTTGTGTAATGTACATGTGTGCGGTCCTGAATGCATAAGGGGTGTGCGGACAAATGAGAAGCCCACACTTGATATATGTGTGTGGTCCAGGAGAGTAGATCTTGGGTTGATACCTGGGCTCAGCCAATCGTAGGCCCACACTGAGAATTGTGCGACTAGGAACCGTGTATGCGGTTGCACACACTGTGCGGTTGGATTGTTATTAACGATATTTTAACTCTAAACATTTGTACACTCATGTATATTTAAATTAAATCTAAACATCCAACTACTTATATAGATTTCAATATTAGTATCAATCTTCATATTAATCTACATAATTACAACGTAACGGTACGAGGTGAGACATGCGAGTTGTCACATCATGCTTTGGAACTTGCAGTCTGAGGAGCGAGGAGTGCTATGGGGCGTGTTTCTTGATGAATAGTTAATGTTATTGTCACACCCCAACCGATGGCGGAAACATGGGGCGCGACACTGAGCGAAACAGATTGTCCAGGAGAATCCATAACAACTATTAGTTATAATATATTAAAGGTTCATGTCCCATACCACAAACATATAAAATAAAAACAGTTATTACAGACATTGTTCTCGAAGACAAATATCCATTCCGACAACTCAGATTTTATTTAGTTTGTTTCTAGACTCTTCCTACTTAATTCCACATAGCAAGCAAGCATCCTAAGCACCCGTCACATACGTTGAAATAAAGTCAATACACATAGTGTAAAGGTGAGCATACAAGTTTGATAGTAATAATAGAGTTTGAAATCGTTTATGCATAACCAGCATGTAACATGTACAAAGTGAAGGCAAGTAGACTATCGACAGAGAAATATGCACAGACGTGACTGCGAGTTGTAGAATGCGCAACACATATCCCCACTGGGACACGTGAAGTAAAGCCCTTAACAACCCCTGTCCACGACAGGTGCTGAGTCCAAACTATAGTACTATCGTTACTAAGGTGTCAGGCAACAATCACTGTGTTAACATAACACACAAGCATTCATCGAATAACACGTAACATGCAATAACGGTCAGTGTATAAATAGTGTTTGCGTTGTGTGTCTATTGTGATTTAGAATAAGTAACGTATGCAACACCCAAAAGTGCGTAAAGCAAAAAGGGTTCGAGTATACTCACAGATAGCGTTTAACAAGTAAACACTCTCTTGGATTGAAGGGAGCGCTGAGAGATTAGCCTGAACAGTTAACGATAACATAAGCGATGAACGACGCATAAAATGGTGAAAAGTGGCTAAGTGTCGAGTGGCAACCCGATCGGATAGCTATCCGATCGGTTGACCATTCGATCGGATGTCAATCCGTTCGGATGGTCATCCGATCGGATGGTCGTTCGATTGGATTCACATTCGTTTGGTAAGGATGTGTTTGTGTATGATGGCTTTGAAGTTTTCGTTGTAGCATTTTGAAAACAGAGAAGTATCTCTACCCTTCAGGTCGTCAATCGAACGGTCGTTCGATCGGATAGCGATCCGATTGGTAGGACACTCAGTGAGAACAAGTTCACAACAGGATTGTCACTCGATCGGATGGCAACCCGTTAGTTACTGATGATCTTTGAAAATTATTAAGATGCTTAAGTGTCGAAGTTCCAAATGTCAGATAATCGGATGGTCGTTCGATCGGATGGTTATCCGATCGGACGGCAACCCGTTCAACGTTCAGAGCTTTGCAAGTTTGAAAAATGTTAAGTGTTGGAAGCAAGTACCATTTGATCGGATAGCAGTTTGGTCGGATGGCAATCCGATCGGATGGCTATCCGATCGAACGACAATCTGTCCCAACGAACCTGATCGTCTTGGACTTTATTATTTTTGAAAGTTTTGCAATTTGATTGAGACGTTGTGATAACGTGCTAAACAACGGAACCTCGGCAAGTCCCAAGTCGTTTGATCGAACAGGAACCACCCTAATCCGACCAGTTGACTGTTCCTTGACGGTTGTTCATGTTTATCCCGAGATCGGTAGTCTCGTTGATAGGAACCAGATCTCAACCCGACACATCACTAGAGAGGAGTAGAAGGTCTGAATGAGCTCCGATTCTATCGGTTTTGAGTGCATTGAGTGTAAAAGAGTTGAAAGAAAGTTGGAAAACCATCTTTCAATCCTTTAACCATGGAAATGTTTAGATCTATGCAAAATCGTTGTGAAATCATGTGGAAATCCTTCAGATCTGAGTTATTCTTGGTGGAATGAGGTCAAGACTTGAAGTTCATAAGAACTCCATGATGACATCACCCTAGAACACCTCAAATCCGTTGATTTCACGGTTAAAAGTTGAGATTTAAAGGTGAAAATGGTGAAGAAGTGTGTGTAGATCATAGAAGTACAAGATTTAGGTTGAAAACTTACAAGAATCGCGAGAAATCGAGAGAAAGAAGGCCTTGAGCGAGTTGGTCGAGTGAGAGAGCTGTCACATCACTTGTGATGTGACAAGAGGGTATTTATAGGTTTCCAAAAAGGGAAAGGAGGGGCAAGTGTCGAATAGTTAGCACCTCGATCGGATAGCGCCTCGATCGGATGGCAATCCGATCGGATGGCCATTCGATCGATTGGCCATTCGATTGGGTGGCTCCGATGAGTTACGTTTTGGTGTTTCGTTTCCTGCGTTGAGCGTTGCGAGGCGTTTAAGCGAGTGTCGATCATGCGATGCGATAGATTGACAATAGTCACACAAATATTATATCTAACATACAATCATCAGTTAATTAACTTGCGTTTAGCGTTTGCGATTAAATTGCGTTGCGATAGAGTTGCGATTGCGTTTCGATTTATCACCACAAACATAAAATAAACATGCACAAGTAACACATCAGTAACACACACACGTAAAACAGTATTCATAATCTATCAATCAAGGCGCGAATGCGATTGCTATGCGATTAGCGATAAAGCGATAAAACATGCGATAAACATCAATTAAATCTCGATTATTAATAGACACTCCACATAATACAACTAAAGCGATAAAATAAAAAGATTCGATTACAAGTCAAAGAAGTCAAATCAGTAATTGAGCAAGGAGTGACAGATCGCAATTAGCAATCTTTTCTTCCTTTGACTTCAATCTTGACTTTAACTTTGACTTTCGTAACACGGGGTGTTACAGTTATACTTTTTAAACAATTTGGTTTCCTATGATTATAACAGTTACAATTGCTTCCGCTGAACGTAAACTTGTTAAAACGTTATTTATGAAATGCACTTTTCATGTTGGACATGATGATTGTGTTAATATTATTTACTGTTAGTTCGACATGATTAGTGGCTAGATCCTGATACGTCACACTCCTCGCGGTGAAATCCGCATGTGGTATTTTGGGGATGTGACATAACGTGCATGCGTAGTTCAACGTTTTTACGTTTCGTTCGAAATATTACGAGTTAACACGACGTAACATGCGTGAGTGGTTCAACGTTTTTACGTCTATTTTTCCCGTTTGATAGCTCCATCGCAACGTGGGAGTCCTAGATCGATTTAGTTATTTTTTTCTATATTTTACTTTTCAGTCTAATTTCTTCGCATTAATACGCTGCAACTTCAGTGCTGTTGGTCACTGACGATGGTGTGACATTGGTGCTATTTATTACAGTTTCACATCCCTGCCGCAACGCGAGATGCTTAATACTGGTTAATAATTTTCTAACATAATATAAAGTGATTAATATGAATATACTTATTATCTATCATAATATAAAGTGATGAACATGAATATACTTAAAATAAATAATAATTTTATGAGAGCATCACGTATGGTTAAAACATCGTTTTCATCAAATAATAACTAGCACCCATATTATATTATATATAGCAAACACAGCCACATGCTCACATGTATATAGGGTGGGGACACTGCTTTGCGCTTTAAATTAGTGTTGGTTTGAATATTTGGCTATTTATATCTCGTTTGCTGCATTTTTATTTAGCGTGTCTTGTTGTACGGTAGTGTTCTAGAGGTATGTGACACTTCTTATTACGGATGTAAACGTGCCTCTCGAGTTTATTAAGCAAAATTTTCACTACCGTCGGAGCGTCACTGGAGAGTCAAGAGGCAACGGAGGTTACCCCTTCTATCACTGTAGGTTCCCCTGCACTAACAAAAAATCAGGGATGTTCTCTTAAATACAATTAAGTTTTAATATCTTATTTATTCGTCGTCAAAAACCATTTAAAAGTACTTTGGGTTATAGAAAGAATTTGGATCCTATACAATATAAATATAATTACAGTTTTTTAAATGCAATTCAAACTGGTTTGAAAAAAGACAACCACTGTTAGTACGTACTAATTAACATTGGTGCCTTGTAATGATTCAAGAGGGCATACTACATAAACTTGGTATAAAGTTCGAGAATAGGTTAGGTTGTTCGAAAACGGAGAAAATCTACACATATATAGGGTGACGCATAATGTGTGGGACTACAAATTTCACCTATTATATGAAGAGTTAAAGATCATTCGATGTAGCAGGGCCGGTCCGTAGGGGATGCGGGTTGGGCGACGGCATAAGGCCACCCTCCGAGGGCTCAATTTTTTTTAATTTTGTATAGAATTTACGTTGTATGAGATAGAATATATATGCACTGAATCGAAAGGTAACATAAATTAGTTCTTGACCTAGTGGTTACTGCATTGCTTAAACAAGGAGATGCCGGTTCTAATCTTGACATCTCCAAATTCTTTATTTTAGCCCGTATTTTTTGGGTTTTTTTTTTTTGTTAGTGGCATTTAATGCTTAATTTTGTCAACTGCATCTTTTCTTTTAATTAATAAATTACTTCTTAAACCTAGCTAAAAATCATTATTTAAATTACATCCACATAAACTTTAGTGATTAATGAGTTTATATTAAATGGAGATTTTTGAATGAGGCTCAAATTTTTTATCTCACACAGGGCCAAAAAATTTTTATGATTTTCGAAGATGGCCCTGCAATGTAGTATGATGTGTATGTAACCCCCCCCCCCCCCCCCCCCCCCCTGCTGAGAAGAGAAAGGAATGAAACGGTATGGCTTAAACATGTAGACATTTGTCACACATGTAAATGGCAAAAGAAAGTTCACCTTAATTTCTTGAATACTTGACACTTGCTGTATTTCAGTTTGGTGCTTGATCCTTGTTTGTTGTTTTGGGAAGTTATTTTCTAATTTTAATTAGGTGAGATTCATTTCGGAGTTTAGTTCCTCGTGTTTGTGATTATTTTATCATTTTAGTTTTGTTTTGCTTCTCTCGTTTTACATTTTTATTATACTATATGCTACTTACCGGCTTGATGGTGGGCCTTTTATTCTATATATTGTTATTAGTTTCCGTTACTTTTGTTATACTATGCTCCTTACCGGCTTGATGGTGAGCCTTTTTTCTATATATATATATATAGGGCCAAACTATCTACACACCAAGTGTGTAGATAGTCACCCCATAAAGGTGTTTTTTGTCTTTATATGCACACCCTGCAGTGTCGAACTGTGGCCAAAACGCGGCGTTTTGGTCTGGTTAACCAGACAAAGACTGACGGGTCTGTTGACCGGACCAAAACGCCGAGCTTTGGCCGCGTTTTGGTCCTGTCAACCAGACCGGGTGTCAGTCTTTTGTCTGGTTGACAGGACCAAAACGCGGCCAAAGCTCGGCGTTTTGGTCCGGTCAACAGACCCGTCAGTCTTTGTCTGGTTAACCGGACCAAAACGCCGCGTTTTGACCAAAGTTCGACACTGCAGGGTGTGCATATAAAGACAAAAAACACATTTTAAGGTGTGTAGATAGTCAAAAGAGTGTGCCAATAGGCACACCCTATATATATTGTAAACTAGGTTAGAACCTTGTGTATTACACGGGTTGAATAAATGTAATTTTATATATTAAATAATAAAAAGTTATACCTTTATGAAACCCGCATATTGTACGGGTTAAATAAATGTAATTTTATATATCATATAATAAAAAAAAGTTATATCTTTAAAAACCATGTGTATTACATAGATTAAATAAATGTAATTTTATACACTAAATACTAAAAACGTCGTATCCTTAAAAACCCGTGTATAATCGGGTTGAATAAATCTACCAAATGATAAAAAATTACATCCTTAAAAACCCCTTATATTACACATGTTGAATAGATCTAAAAAGAGTTATATTTTTAAAAACCATGTGTATTACACAGATTAAATAAATGTAATTTTGTATATTAAATACTAAAAACATCGTATCTTTAAAAAACATGTGTATAGTCGGGTTGAAAAATCTACCAAATAATAAAAAAAATTATATCCTTAAAAACCCCGTTAAAAAACCCGTGTATAGTCGGGTTGAAAAATCTACCAAATAATAATAAAAAAGTATATCCTTAAAAACCCTGTGTATTACACGTGTTGAATAAATCTAATTTTACATAGCAAATGATAAAAAAGTTATATCTTTAAAAACTTCGTGTATTACACGGGTTATATAAATATAACTTTGTATAGTAAATAATAAAAGTTAAATTTTTAAAAACCCCGCGTTTTATACTAGTTGAATAAATATAATTTTGTATACCAGATTATAAAAAAGGTTATATTTTTAATAATTTAGGATAACATTTAACATTAATTTATTATTTATATATTTAATATAAGATAAGTAGGAAATAGATGTATTTGTTTTAAAAATATATTAAATTAACAATTTAGATTTGAGGATAATATTTTATTAAAATATGATAAGATTTAATATTAATTTATTATTTATTTAGTTAATTAATATAAGATAAGTATATATTTGAGGATGCCTTCAATGAATGACACGTGTCCAAAAGTTGGTTTCTTTTATTATATGTACTAGCGGTAAGACCCGTGTGCAAACACGGGTCGTTTCTTAGAAAACCATGCATAACAAATATAAACGATGAGTATAGTTATATTTATATAGACTTATAAATAAAATAAATAAATAAGTCAGTCAGTAAATACTTAAAGTTTAGAGTATAAAAACTTAAAGTTTAGATTGTGCTGAGTCTTGTTTTTCTACCGTAAATGTCTGAAGAACCATTTTATTGATGTAATCTTCTTGAGCCTTGTCTTCTTTTGTTAATTCATCCATCTGCTTTTCTTTCCTTCTTTGATAAAGGATGCTAGCATGTGGAGCAGTGGGTCTCCTGATTGGTAATTTTTGTTGTTTGACTGGAACCACTGCTTCCGGATAATCAGGCTTTTTAGGAGCAGTGGGATCTCTCTTCCTTAACTCTTCCAACTTTTTGTAGGTAGCAAACACCTTTTCTTCTCTCCACCTTGTAACCTGGTTCCTTGACCCATAATCAGCAGTTATCAGCTCTTCTTTCATTCTTTTCAGTTTCAAGGTCCTTTCAGGTACATTTTTCTTGTAATTGGCCCAAACTGGAGGAGTTTGCTTTACCTTGTCTTGAATCATCTTTTGAATTCTGGTTGTCTCCTCTTGCAGTTCACTGATGGTCCATTCTTTGTATTGATACTTTTCTCCCCTGTACTTCTTGTATGCCATTATGTATTCAAGATAGTCATTTCTCATGCTTTCATCATCCTTTTCTGATAATTTCTGACAAAGGACTTTTGAGAACTGCTCTAAAGTTCTAACTTTGGTGAGCAGGTATTGATAATTTCTTTGAATCTCTTTGTCAGACTTTCCCTTTATATCTCTTTTAGATATATCCTCTGCTTGTTGGGCCTTTATTTTGAGATATTCTTCTATATTTCTTGGCAAAGGATAACCTTGAACAGATGGGAGTTCCCTCTTTTCAGGATCATCTTCAGAGTAGAGGGATTTGATTTCCTCCTTGACTGCTGGAAGATCTAGAGGATATTGTACTCCTGCAGGGACAATGGCAGTGTTTTGATTGAAGGGTTGAACTGAAGATAATGGAACAGGGTTTGGAATGGTGACAAGAGACAGTTGTTGTGTAGATGTTAGAGTTGGGGAAGTGTCATCTTCTAGTACAATGTTTGTTATCTTTCTCCTTTTGTGCTTTGGAGAAGTTGGTGGTGTATTTGTGGGTTGAGTGACAGTGATTGAAATAGTGGGTATCTGACTAACAGCTGTTGAAACAACTGGTGTTTCAACCACTGTGGTCACTACAACAGTTGATGTGTCAACTGTTGTTTTCTGCTTTTTGGCAATTGATTTTTGTGGTAGTGATATTGTTTTTGGTATGACAGTGGATTGAGTATGGGTTGATGTAGTAGTGATGGCAGTTGTTGAGATAACATCTGTTGAAACAACTGAAGTACCAACAATTGTTGATACAACATGTGTTTTAACATCTATTGGTTGGACGTTTGATGAGACGAACTTTTGGGGATTTGAGGAGTTTGTTTGGTGGTTTTGGAAGGTGTGGTTTTGGGTTGGCTTACTTTTCTGGTAGGATGTCTTCTTTTAGGTTTAGAAGTACCCTGCTCTTCTTTTTCCATCAAAACTTTCTTCTCCGCCTCAAACCTTTTAGACCCTTTCATGTTTGCCTTTAATGTTGCAAATGCATTTTGAGTCTCATCAATCTTTTTGGAACCATCTGGCCTTGGGATTTCTACCACAAGTTTGGACATTCGGTCTGGTGGCATGTATAAACCATCTTCTTTTCCCTTATTCCCTTTAGTTTTCTCCACCTTTTTTACATCATCAGGATTTTCAACATAGATGATTGAAGGAGGAGCAGTGCCAGTAGTTTGAAGCAGATGAGCTTTAATGGCTTTGATATATGCTTGAGTATCTTTGTACCTAGCTTCCATAACATTTCTGACCATTTGAAGTTGAACTTCATGCTGTTGATCTGCATATTCTCTTTGTTTGTGAAACAGAGGTTGAAACAAATGCCATAGCTCAGCAGTGGATGGAGCAGATGTTGCAGATGGTGAAGCAGTGGATTTAGCCTTTTGAGCTTGTAACAACTGTTGCAACATAGTTTTGATTTCTGCAACAGATGTGTCAAGTTTATCAACCCTCTCCGTCAATTCTTTGTAGTTTAAACCATCACCCAAGTTAATGGGATCATCTGATTTCCCACCAGTGGTAGTTGTATCAGTGGTTGACTTAGGAAAAGTTTCCCAAAAATCATCCACTGATGCCCCTTGTTCTCGGTACTGGGGACTTCTTTCTTCAGCAGAGCTTACCATCTTAAGGTCACCAGTGTATAATGTAAACACACCAGTGGACACTATGTTTCCCAAAGAAGAAATTGCATTCAAGGGAATCTCACTATTGAAACTATTGTCCAGGTGTAAACCAGTGGGTTCAACACCTGTAGTAGCTGCTCCACTTGAACTACTGACAGGAATTACTTGTAATTCTTGCAGTGTAGCCTCCTCAACTGTTGGTGGGTTAGCAGAGATAGAGACACCAGACTCAGTCACTTGTTGTGGTATATTCTAATTAACAGGTGATTGAGAAGAACTAATTTTTATCTGAGCTATTTCAAGTGCATCCAACAGAGGTATCATTGATTGTGGTGTTCCTGTTGATACAACCTGATCCTTTTGAGAGGATGCAGGAGGAGTTTTAGGCTCAGGTTGAGATCTTTCTTCCATCTGCTGTGAGAAAGTAGCAGCAGTGGTTTCAAGTGACTTTTGTGTTGTCACAGGTGTTACCTCTGGGATCTCGTCTTCCAGAGTCACCTTTTTGGTGGGTTTAGGGGGCTGTTGGATAGTTTTCTTTTTGGTATTTTTGGTGATTTTTGGTGTGGGTTTCACAGATGGGGTTGTGCTTCTGTGATCACCAGGAGTAGTGGGCTCAACAGCTGGAGCCTAAGGAGCAGTTGTTGCTGCTAAATTCTGCTCAGGTACCTCTGTTTGGGTTTTTGAAGGTTTTGACAGTCTTGTGAATGTTTCAGAAGTTAGACTGTTTATTTGAACAGGATTTCCTTGGATAAGCACATGTGCATTATCCTTTGAAAATTTCTTTTGAAGATAAAACCTTAAAAACCTTGGAAACAATAAAAATGATTTTTTATTAACATTCTTAACCATATCATTGAAAATTTCCTGAGAGTAGTTAAAATTTTCTTCAGCCATGATAGCATAGCCCAGGTATTGGATTTTCAATGGTATTTCAATAAAAGCTGTTGTTTTATTTGACACACACATCAGGAGGGTATGGAATAAAAACCTAGGAGCAGGTGGAAAACTGCCCTTTTCTAAAGTATCCTTTTTCATTTCCTCTTCATACCCTCTCTCAATGAAATCAGTTTGGTACTTTGTTTTTGGGAAAGAGCTTTTACATGTAAGATCATTGATTTCAAAAACCTCTGAAATCGTTTGAGGTGTGATGACCACTGGAATTCCCCTTATTGATGAAGTAATAGCTAAGGTCTTTTTGTCCTTAGTTTCATGTAACACCCCGAAAACGGGTTTGGTAATCAAACCCCGTTAATACTAGATGACGGGTAAAGTACCGTTAGAGGTAAAAGCAAGCCGGTGAATATTAGGATTTTAATTAAATGAATCTAATATTAGATAAAAGCGGTATAAGGGCTTTTGAGGAAACAAAGTATACAGAATACCCGAGATTAACGGGACTTAAAATAAAACGGGTTATGAACAAGATAAAGCAACTAGGAATAAATAACCTAGTTAGTCATAAGCCTTATAGTAATAAGAAAATTTGTTAAAATACACTATATGCAACTTGGGTAAAGTATAAGGGCCAAATGTGATAAACTTGAAACAAGCTTTAATAAAATGAAACATGAAACACCAAAACACACACCTTGAGTGTGTGTTCTGGTCGATAATTCTAGAGGAGCCAGGAGCCCTCATCTTCAAAACCCTAACAAGCTAAAATTCAAGCAATTGGAAGGGCAAATCACACCCAAATTGAAATCCAAGCATGGATTAGTGATCACCTCAGTGAAATGATCATAAGGTATGTGAAATTTCGTTGAATGATTCTAGTTGAAATTCTGAATCAATACTCGAAACTCGAAATTTATGATACATGATAGTTGTTTGGATGAAATAGGAATGAGATAGTGATTAGGGATAAACCCTAGTCAATTACTTGTTGAAATTTTGTTTAATTCTTGAGAATTCACAATCACCATTGAAGGTGATAAGTGGGTTTTGTAAGAATATGTTAAACACAAGAATTTTGATTGTTGTTCTAGTGTAATTTGAGCTCTAGGAAGTGAATGCAGATTTTGTTAATATGAAAATTTATTTGAACATGCTTAATTGATGTTAAGCTTGGCTAAATAACTAGTTATGAAAATTTGATTGTCGATTTTATCGAATATGCCGACAAGGTGTTTGTTAAAATGCCTAAGTGAATGTTCATATATTGAGATTTCGAATGAAACGCGTAATTGCCTTGTTTGACTAATTACGTGAAAGATGGGGTAAAGCGGGTTCTAATCATAATGTTGATTTGACTTAATTGTGTAAACCATGTGATCAAAAAGTAGTTAATTTTTGATAAGCTAAGTTAGCTAATCATGAAGTCGAATAGTAGCTTCGGCATAGAAAATAAGTGAGGTGGAATAGTCGTGATTTTTATGACTAATTTAACCGCCTTGCAAATGATTGAAAATAGTTTGACGACTAACGAGCTAGGTGGAGGCTTGGGAAAGGAAGCGGGTCAAACAAATCAAGAATGGAGGAAAAGCATAATTCGGATGCAAGGTAAGTATATCTTACACTAGTCATATATTTTAGAATATCCTTTGTCGTGTTACGAAAAAGACAATTATGACGTAAGCCATAGTAGGCCAAAAAGTTTTAAGAAATGGAATTATAAGTAAAGTGACCGCACAGTGTAAATCGGAGCGAGTCATATATACGAGGTGGTAATAAATGTCATCTCGCTAATATAATTGGTCATTTAGACCAAACGGGTCAAAAGGTGAAATTATCACCCTTGACAATATCGACTAATGGGTTGTCGAGTTGTATGATTTTAGGGAATAAATAGCACATGGATGTTTACAGCACTATCATTTAGCAGCCACTAAGGCAAGGTATTGAAACGGGTCAATATATTGATCCGAGCTAGGTATGTATAATAACACAACTTATCATGTAGAATTTGGAGTTCTATAAGAGTTAGACAAGGTTAAAATATAGATATTCGGTTATCTTTTAGGTAAGCCGAATAAATTGAGTTATGATTATAATGTTTTAGAAGAACATGGGTTTACAAGCAAGAACTATAGTTAAAAGGTCGGATTTTGGGTTCAAACAAGTACTAAAAGTCCTTCGTCGTAAAAGAATGACTAAAATTGACTAAAACGCCCTTGTAAGCGAAATTAAGCAAACGAACCATAAAGGTTGTTTGGAAATAAGTGATAGGATGAAATAAATACTTTGAATAAGTATGAAAAGCGAAAGATGTAAAATATTGGTCAAATGACTCTATAAAGAGTCTTTGCCGTAAAATAATGATTTGAAGGGTAAAATTTGGAATATATAAATCACCACATTGAATCTACCACAAATATAGTTGAGGTGGGAGGTCATTGATAAGAAATGTGGACATATGTATTTAGAAACGAATGAAAGCAATTGGTGCTTAAAATATGCTTAAATACCCTTAACGGGTCAAAATAAGCATATGAGTGAAAACGGGTTTAAGAAGGTATATGAACCTGTAATTGGAACCTAATATGTTAAACATCATTGAATTTAATAGGTTTATGAGAAATAAGGGTCAAACAAACTTGTTTGTTTGATAAAAATCGAACGGGTCAAAATTTGGTAAAAAGGGTAATAAGCCGAAGACTTAAAAGTCTGAAATTTTGTTAAGCCAGGTGTCGGATTTTAACTCCATATGATGGAGAATCAAATTACAAACATGTAGGAAGAAACGGTAGGTCAAACGGACAAGCGGATTGAAAGATACGAAAGTTTTCGTGTCAAAAACGGCAAAATGGAAGAATCTGATACAGGGGCCACCGTAACTTACGGTGGGGACTGAAAACGTTACGGCAGTTATCTCCTGCCTTACGGTGGAGTATTTTAAAACAGGGGCTACCGTAAATTACGATAGCCACTGTAATTTACGGTGGACCCTGTACAAAAATGTATTTTAAACAGTTTTGTTTCCCGGACTCGTTTAGATACGTTTTAAACCCCGTATGACTAAAGCATTTCATGTTTATGAAATGTAGGTACTTTTGGATGCCGGAAGACGATCAAGCTCAACGAGGAACCGAACACGATAAAGATACATGCTTCCGCACATTGCCTCGTCGTAAATTTTAAACGACGAACTAAATTACGTTATGTTGAATAACTTATGATTTGTAAAAGTTTTAATAAACCCGTATTTTTATAGTATGTGTAGTCTTAACTACACATCTAATTGTGGTATTTACATGTAAAACCGTTAATTAGTAACTAGGGTGTTACAAGTTGGTATCAGAGCCCTGGTTTAAGAGATTCAAGTATGGTGGGAAAACTATGCTTGGACTTAAACCTTATGCTCTTAATAAAGATTGGTGTTCGGTTCGATGCTTGATCGCAAATCCGGTAAGTGCATGTATGTTAATCGTTTAGCGTATTAAAGTGTTGTAAACAACACATAGGGTTATCGTGTAATACACGTTACCCCAATTAAATGATAGATATAGTTAACAACATTTCGTGCGTTGACACATATAGTAGAAAAGCCTTGTATTATGATACGGGCATTTAGTAAAGTTGACATTACTAACTTTTGTGAATGTCTTGATTGAAGGACACTTGCATTTAAAGATGACAAGAGTTGAACAAATTAAGGATATGATGGAGGAACGGTCCGAAGTATGACAAGAGGAGCATGCTCACCAAGGGCTAAATCACGTAACGACCACGAACAAGGTTAATGGTAGGGAACGCCCGACGGGGCAAGCAATACCAGGTGCACACTTTTAAATATAATCACACAAATAGCAAAATGCAATAAACAAGTAGAGAATGATTGGGTATCCAGGTAGATGGTTTCATTGCAGGTCAACAAAGTTTTGTACTTTGAAGTTGAAAGTGCATCAATCACTGAATGAAAACGTGTGTTTTTACTTGTTTTTGCAAGTGTACACATGTAGTTATGACGGGTTTTTAATGGAAGATCCATGATAAATCAAAGGTAGTTAAGAACGAAGGAAGAAGATGAGTGATTTGAGAGAATTTGGTGAAAACTGCTTTTGAAATGAATTTTGAATTCGACTCGACAGTCAAAACCCTGTTTGGGGTTTTGATCAGGATTTTATAGGTGGAAAAAGTGAATGCTGACGTGGCAGCGGTTACAAAAGATCCGACGGCTAAGTACTGTCCACGTGACAACCTCTGATGAACAATGGATGACAGTTGTTAGGAAACCACTAATGAATCAATATCAGTAGTTTACAGTGATGAAAATGAAAACAGTAGCTGACTATAACTATCAGTAGATAGCCTATCAGTGGATTAAAAAACTGAGCTTTAACAACAGTCATTATATAAACAGTAGTTCAAGCATGTTCCTTCTCCAAAAAAACTATATTTTAACCCAACAATCGTTTCAATCCCCTTCAACCTCCACAAAACACTATTTTAACCCAACAGTGGTTTTAAACCACCATTTTAACCAAACAGCGGTTTCAACCACAGTTTTCTTAACAGTAGTTCCAAACATCTGTTTTCATCCATCTGTTGACCAAAGACAACAGATGTATCAACCACTGTTTTATTTTCAAATATCTGTTCCTAATAACAGAGCTTTGATCATTTAAACATACGTTTGCCAATATTACAAGCATTTACACTCTCAAAACTAAATATTTATTTATTTACTTAATTTAAATAACAAACATGGTTAATAATTTTAACACAACTAATTATATAAAAACTACAAGTGTCAAACAGAGGTAACTATATAATAAACAAACTTCAAAACTGCAAACAACAATCAATAGAATACAGCATACTAATTCCAAATAAATGGGCGAAACAACATACAAAGTTCATCCATCTGTTGACTTGGGTCAACAGATGTATCAACCACTGTTTTATTTAGAAACATATGTTCCCAATAAAAGAGCTTTGATCATTTAAACAGACCTTTGCCAATATTAAAAGCTTTTACATTCTCAAACATAAATATTCATTTACTTAATTTAAATAACAAACATGATTAATAATTTTAACACAACTAATTATATAAAGACTACAATTGTCAAAACAACAAACAACATTCAATAAAATACAGGATCCTAATTCTTAATCAATTGGTGAAACAGTAGTCTCGATAAGTAAAGCTTCTTTCGGACCATTGTAGTTGTCAACATGTTGGAGGTATTTCAGAAGTTCGTTGCTCAGATCAACTTCAATCATATCCCCCCAGATGCTTGTTATCAGCCACTTGTTGTCTTCAATTATATTAGTCCTTCGGCGCCTATCTACATAATCAATTACACGAGGATTATTGAAAACAAACACCTTCATCCAGCCTTTTTCTTCATATCTGAGCAAATCAGCAGTTAGCTCAGCAGACTTTCCAATAACAATCAAATGCAGCCTCTTTGCGATTATCAAAAAAATGCCCTTGGCAAGGATTAACTACAATATTTCCTGGAAAACGAAGCATTCTGAAAGTCTCACTCAGAACATCAAAAGCAACGATGTTCCTCTCACCTAGTGGATACCAATAATTTGAAACCATAAAATATATGGTTTTATCAGCATAAACTCCTGTAGACCATGAATAACCACTTGAACCATAATTGTTTATGCTACCGAAATTTATTGTTCTCCATGACTCACGACATCGTAAGTAAACACGAGCAGCAGTTACATTACGGTAACATCTGATGTTCAGCACTTTCAGATCATTGAACTGATCAAAATAAATTCCTCCAGTATTTGTCGCAACCCCCGATCCCAAATCCCCGGGAACGGGCGGCCGCGAGCCAGTTTCGGTGGTATCTCGTATTAATCAATTTGGCAGCGGAAATTTTTCATCAGGACCGTAGTTAGGAAATGTTTATCAGAGTAAAACCACCATTTATATATAAATAAACATATTGGGATGAAACCCAAGTTTTTATTACAAGCTGATTTACAGGGATAAATCCCATTTTATTTGAATTAAAACGCCTTTTTTATTTAGGTAACTTTTATAGCCACTTTCCCAAGCCTTCAGTGCTGTCCAGCTGGCTTCTATTTGGCTTTCACATTTTGTTACCTGAAACGCGTTTTAAAAACATTTGTCAGTGGGAAATACTGGTGAGTGAATCCCAGTTTAATCAAGTTTCAATAAAAACCATTGTACAGTATTGAGGGCAATCCCGCAATTATATTTGTTTCCAAGACATCACAATTAACATCCATGGTACTGTCGAACCCGACTTGTGGAAATGTTACTCCTTGACCAGGTGGTAACAACTTTTGTATACAAAACCCCAACATACTCATGATAATTGTATTTTTTACAAATACTCAATCACTGTTTAATATATAATTAATTAAATGAGGTTTTGTAAAAACAGTTTAACAAAAAGCGGATCAACTCACATTGTTGTTTTAGATTTTCCGTAAGGGTTTCCTGGTGACAATCTATAATTTACACAAAAGCACACGCGTTAGTATAATAACTCATTTTAACATTAGTAATACCCTCCCCGAGATGGCATTCCAACGACTACGTCGGGCAGAACCACGACAGCCGTTACGAAACCCTAGATCAATCGGGCAGCGTATCTAATACGTATCCAGGGGTTATAATACTTACAACGGAGCAGAACTTCGCTATTAGGGGGTATAATACCCGAGTATTATGTCTATTACTCAGAAATTCGCTTAAGAAAGAAAGAAATGAACAACGGAAAACGAAAACCCGATGCTTTCTTATATAGGGTCTGATCTCGGTCCTCTCGCGGCCCACGTAACACAAGGCTAGGCCTTACGCGGCCCGCGTTGTCTCCAGGTCAACGTGTAGCTTGTCCGGGTCACTATCTAGCCTCGCCGGGTGTTGGGCCACGTGGCCGCACCGAGCTGTGCCACCTTTTAGCCTCTCGCGGCCTGCGTGAAGGTTGGGGTGGGTCTTACGCGGCCCGCCTCAACTTAAAAATTCAGTTTTTAATTATTTTTATTAATATTTAATGTATTTGGGGCCCGTTTTCTCGTATGGGGTGTATTTTGGGACATATTGGGATATTTTAAAATATACTAGGGTATCAGAAAATATTCGGGGTGTCGGTTTATTTAGGATTGTTACATCCTTCCCACCTTATTTTAGAGCTCGTCCTCGAGATCTACTGGAACAAGTGCGGATATTTCCTTTGCATTTCTGATTCAAGCTCCCATGTGTACTCAGGTCCTCTTTTGGAGTCCCATTTCACTTTGACAAGAACTAATCTCTTATGCTTGAGGTTCTTGACTTTCCTGTCTTCGATCTGTAGAGGCCTTTCTACAAACTTGAGTTGTTCGTTTACCTCTATATCCTTAAGACGTACCATCAGTGATTCATCGGTTAAGCATTTCTTGAGGTTAGATACATGAAACACATCATGTATCCCTGCCATTTCCTCTGGCAGTTGTAGCTGATAGGCTACAGGTCCTATTCTTCTAATAATCTCAAAAGGTCCAATATACTTGGGACTTAGCTTTCCTCTTTTGATGAATCTTACTACTCCTTTCCAAGGAGAGACTTTTAACAAGACTTTATCTCCTACTTGAAATTCCAACGGTTTGCGTTGGTTATCGGCATAGCTCTTTTGTCGATCTCGTGCTGCTTTCAGTCGTTCCTTAACTTGAATAATTTTGTCGGTTGTTTCTTGTACTATCTCAGGTCCAGATAGTTGTTTTCCCCAATTTCTGCCCAACGGACTGGGGTTCGGCACTTTCGTCCATAAAGTGCTTCGAATGGTGCAGCATTGATACTTGTGTGATAACTATTATTATAAGAAAATTCTATTAAAGGTAAGTGATCGTCCCAATTACCTCCGAAATCAATTACACAAGCTCTAAGCATGTCTTCCATTGTCTGAATTGTCCTTTCGCTTTGTCTGTTTGGGGATGATAAGTTGTGCTTAGATTTAACTTGGTTCCCATTGCCTTTTGGGAACTTGACCAAAAATGAGAGGTAAATCAGCTATCCCTATCAGAAACAATTGATAAAGGAATTCCATGTAATGAAACAATTTCATTTACATATAATTTAGCTAGTTGTTCCATACTGAAAGTTTCCTTCATTGGTAGGAAATGAGCTGACTTGGTTAGCCTATCTACAATCACCCAGATTGTATCATTACCTTTCCTTGTTTTGGGTAATTTAGTAACAAAATCTATTGTTATTAATTCCCATTTCCATACTGGCATTTCTAACTGTTGTAGAAATCCTGAGGGTTTCTGATGTTCAGCTTTAACTTGTGAACAAGTTAAACATTTAGAAACATAGGCTGCTATGTCCTTTTTCATTCCTATCCACCAGAAATTCTTTCTTAAATCCTGATACATTTTATCATTTCCAGGATGTATCGTATACTTAGACTTATGGGCTTCTTCTAATATGCGATGACGTAAATTTCCTAATTTAAGTATCCACATTCTCTTGTTATGGAATCTCCAAATTCCATCTGTTCCTTGTTCTAATTCTTTAATCATACCTTTTAATTTTTTAGTATCATCCTTGATTACTGATTCTTGTGCTTTTCTAATTTGATCATTTAAATCTACTTGTAGATTTAATTTAAGAGAACGTACCATTTTTGGCTTTTCATGATACTTTCGGCTTAAAGCATCAGCAACTACATTTGCTTTTCCTTCATGGTAATGGATATCACAATCATAATCACTAAGCAATTCCATCCAACGTCTTTGTCTCATATTCAACTCTTTTTGCCCGAAAAAATACCTGAAACTTTTATGATAAGTGAATATGGTAAATTTACTACCATAAAGATAATGTCTCCAAATTTTCAAGGCAAAAATTATTGCTCCTAATTCTAAATCATGGGTTGAATAATTCTCTTCATGATTCTTAAGTTGTCTAGAGGCGTAAGCTATAACCTTTTGACGTTGCATCAATACACATCCATAACCTAACTTAGAAGCGTCACAATATACTACAAAGTCTTCAGTTCCTTCTGGTAACGCTAGTATGAGTGTATTAGTTAATCTTTGCTTAAGAATTCTAAATGATTCTTGTTGTTTTGGTCCCCATTCAAACTTAATGGATTTACAGGTTAACTTAGTTAAAGGAATGGCTATTCTAGAAAAATCTTGAATTAATCTTCTAAAATAACCGGCCAATCCTAAGAAACTTCTAACCTCGGTTGGTGACTCAGGGGTTTTCCATTTAGTAATCGCCTCGATTTTTGTGGGATCCACATGAATGCCTTCATGGTTAACTAAGTGTCCAAGAAACTGTACCTGTTCTAACCAAAATTCGCACTTAGAAAATTTAGCATAAAGCTTTTCCTTTCTTAATATACTTAAAAGTGCGTGCAAATGCTTTGCATGATCCTCTTTATTCTTAGAGTAAATTAGAATATCATCTATGAAGACAATTATGAATTTATCCAAATATGGTTTACATATTCGGTTCATCATGTCCATAAATGCGGCTGGGGCATTGGTTAAACCAAATGGCATGACAGTAAATTCATAATGACCATACATTGTTCTGAAAGCGGTTTTAGGAATATCCTCTTCCTGTACCTTAAATTGATGATATCCTGACCTTAAATCGATTTTAGAGAAAAATCTAGCTCCTTGCAATTGATCGAACAGATCATCGATTCTCGGTAATGGGTACCGGTTCTTAATCGTGACCTTGTTCAATTCACGATAATCAATGCACATACGCATTGATCCGTCTTTCTTTTTAACGAATAAAATCGGCGCTCCCCATGGTGATGAACTTGGCTGTATGAATCCTTTTTCCAGCAATTCATCTAATTGTTTCTTCAATTCCTGCATTTCGGCGGGTGCCAAACGGTAAGGTGCTTTGGCAATTGGTGTCGTTCCTGGTAGCAAGTGAATTCTAAATTCAACTTCTCTATCCGGAGGTAGTCCTAGTAATTCTTCTGGAAAGACATCTGAAAATTGAGACACTACTGGAATGTCTTTTAGTTCTTTTCCTTTAGTGGTAGTGATTATAGAAATCAAATACACTATAGAACATTTTCTTATATAACTTGCAGTTTTCATCACAGAGATGAATTTCGTGGATCTAGATGGTTTATCACCTTTAATTGTGATCTTTTTACCTTTTGGTGAATTTACTTGAATTGACTTTTGATCACACAAAATACTTGCTTTATTGGCTATTAACCAATCCATTCCTAAGACGACGTCGAATCCTGCCAGATTCATGGGATAAAGATTTGCCATAAACTTTTGGTTTAAAATTTCTATTCTTGCTCCCTGCAAGATTTCAGAAATCCTAACAGTTTCTCCATTAGCTGTTTCTACTAGACATTCTTGTGGTAATTTAGTTAATGACTGATTTAGAAATTTGCAAAACGAAGTATTAATAAAACTTTGGTTTGCACCAGAGTCAAATAATACTTTAGCAAAAACATCATTAACTAAAAACGTACCAGCTATCACGTCCGGAATCATCTTGGCTTCATCTGCAGTCAGAACAAATGCTATAGCATTTTTAGCGTTCTTGTTGTTCACAGCTGGAGCCAATTTTGGACAGTTTGGCCTGATATGACATTTTTCTCCACAGTTGAAGCATAGTCCATTACTGGATTTCTTCATGCAATTTTCTTCCTTGTGTCCTAGCATCTTGCAGAAATTGCAAAGAGTGGAGCATTTTCCCGAATGCTTTTTCTTGCAGACCTGGCAGAATGGTGCAGAGGTAGAACCAATATTCCTACGGTTGTAATTCCCAGAACATAATTCTTGGGTAAGCCTCTGTGCTAGGTTTCTCCTCTGGTCTTCTTCTCTAGTACGGATTAATTCATCAGTCAAGGTGTTTGTTAATTATACAGCTTCTTCTATAGTTTGAGGTCTAGCTGCCTTGACTACATGCCTAATCTCTCCGATTATTCCCTAGATGTAACGGGAGATTAATACCGGCTCTGGTGATGCAAGGGTTGGTACTATTCTAGTATATTCAAAGAATAACTTTGTGTACCCCTTACTATCTACTCCATTCATTCTAAGATTTAGGAATTTGTTTGTTATTTGCTCTTTTTCATTAGGAGGGCAGAATTTCCTTTCTACCATATTCCTAAATTCTTCCCATTCCATATTGTATACCCTATCACTTCCTCTAGACTGGCGGATAGTGTTCCACCATTCTAAGACTGAATTCTTAAATAGATTGGAAGCAAACATTATCTTGTCCTCTTCCGCACATTTACTTATTTTTAGAATAGCCTCAGTCTTTTCTATCCAGCGTAGAGCTGCAATAGGTTCTTCATTGCCCGAGAATTCTATTGGTTTGCAGGACCAGAATTCTTTATAAGAACAACCATAAGACACGGTTCTTCTTCTTTTGGGAATGGGCATTTGAAGTACAGGGCCATTGTTTACGCTGTGTTCTGGTTCAGTTGGTCGCTTACTGCTATGTTTACTTTTATTATTTGCTTCCTGAACCGTTTGAAGAATAAATGGCATTGCATCTATAATTCCTTGTGCCACTATGTGTTGGATAGCACTATTATCCATTTGGTTTCCATTGTTATTGACGCTCGGATTCTCATTAACCAAGTTAATGTTACTCTGGTTATCGTTATTCAGATTTCCTTGATTTCCTTCATCGGCCATCTGAATTTTAAACATTTACCTCATATTAATATCACAAAATAATATTTTAATATAGTCAATCACATGACACGCATTTTTGCCAAAAGCGTCGATCATTGCGACTTTACTCTATTTATATACTATGCATCTATTACACACCAGTACTGAAATAGGGATCTAAAGGATCCAAACCTAGGTAGGCTCCTACGTTTGGCATGGGCATGTCTTCATGTATCGGGTAACGTTGCACATAGTCCCTATTGTCGTCCCACCAGGGGTCGTAATTTGGGTCTAGGGGGTTTGGTGCTGGTACCCTAGGTATTTCTTCTGGATTGAAGTCATGCATCTCTACTTGGTTTTCAGGGTTTTCTATCTCCATGGGTTGGTCAGGGATTGGCAGTTGTGGTTGGGGTGCTATTATTTGCTCCAGATTAGGGTCAACTGCAGTGGTTGCTAGTATGTGGATGTTGGCTATACCCCTATTGATCATATCCTGGGCATATGCATCTGTCTCTCTCTTGGCTCCTGCTAGTGCTCTCTGGTCTTGTAATTTTTTCATACGTTTTCTACGCTCGTGTGCCCCTCTACTGAACCATCCCCTCTTTTTCTGAGGAAATGGCTCTTTTGACTGAGCCTTAAACACAAAGATTCATTCTTCCGTATCAGTAGAGTACCCTGAGAGGGCAGGCTGAGAAGAGGAGGTGCCTTCGCTTCTAGGCGAACCAGACAATTGACGGTACGCGTCAGATGGTCCTTGGTCGCTCATACTGTAAACTAACAAATAGTCAAATAACACATAACAAATAAATACAGTTATGCACGTATCCCCGTAAGTTATTTCCTAACAGTTTGAATTTTGATGTCAGCGGAACACTTATGTGGCTGAATCAGTGGCTTAGCTCTGATACCACCTTCTGTCGCAACCCCCGATCCCAAATCCCCGGGAACGGGCGGCCGCGAGCCAGTTTCGGTGGTATCTCGTATTAATCAATTTGGCAGCGAAAATTTTTCATCAGGACCGTAGTTAGGAAATGTTTATCAGAGTAAAACCACCATTTATATATAAATAAACATATTGGGATGAAACCCAAGTTTTTATTACAAGCTGATTTACAGGGATAAATCCCATTTTATTTGAATTAAAACGCCTTCTTTATTTAGGTAACTTTTATAGCCACTTTCCCAAGCCTTCAGTGCTGTCTAGCTGGCTTCTATTTGGCTTTCACATTTTGTTACCTGAAACGCGTTTTAAAAATATTTGTCAGTGGGAAATACTGGTGAGTGAATCCCAGTTTAATCAAGTTTCAATAAAAACCATTGTACATTATTGAGGGCGATCCCGCAATTATATTTGTTTCCAAGACATCACAATTAACATTCATGGTACTGTCGAACCCGACTTGTGGAAATGTTACTCCTTGACCAGGTGGTAACAACTTTTGTATACAAAACCCCAACATACTCATGATAATTGTATTCTTACAAATACTCAATCACTGTTTAATATATAATTAATTAAATGAGGTTTTGTAAAAACAGTTTAACAAAAAGCGGATCAACTCACATTGCTGTTTTAGATTTTCCGTAAGGGTTTCCTGGTGACAATCTATAATTTACACAAAAGCACACGCGTTAGTATAATAACCCCTTTTAACATTAGTAATACCCTCCCCGAGACGGCATTCCAACGACTATGTCAGGCAGAACCATGACAGCCGTTACGGAACCCTAGATCAATCGGGCAGCGTATCTAATACGTATCCAGGGGTTATAATACTTACAACGGAGCAGAACTTCGCTATTAGGGGGTATAATACCCGAGTATTATGTCTATTACTCAGAAATTCGCTTAAGAAAGAAAGAAATGAACGACGGAAAACGAAAACCCGATGGTTTCTTATATAGGGTCTAATCTCGGTCCTCTCGCGGCCCGCGTAACACAAGGCTAGGCCTTACGCGGCCCGCGTTGACTCCAGGTCAACATGTAGCTTGTCCGGGTCACTATCTAGCCTTGCCGGGTGTTGGGCCACGTGGCCGCACCGGGCTACGCCACTTTTTAGCCTCTCGCGGCCCGCGTGAAGGTTGGGGTGGGTCTTACGCGGCCCGCCTCAACTTAAAAATTCAGTTTTTAATTATTTTTATTAATATTTAATGTATTTGAGGCCCGTTTTCTCGTATAGGGTGTATTTTGGGACATATTGGGATATTTTAAAATATACTAGTGTATCAGAAAATATTCGGGGTGTCGGTTTATTTTGGATTGTTACAGTATCAGAGTTTCGATCATGATTGTAACTGAAGTAGTCATCAGACAAAACCTTATAGTGCCTGGTAGTTGGATTCCAAAGAATCAACTGACAGCAAATCCCTTCATTGCAAACTAATAATAAACCATTAAATGACGATAGAATACGTAAGAAGCTAGGGTGGACATTGTTAGGAAAACTTAAGGTTTTGCTTCTAACAACATCCAAATTACCAGCAACTACTTCGTCAACGACAATTGACGTGTCTTTAAAGGAGAGTAGTTTCTTTTGTACTGAATCTCCACTTCGAAGAGCATGCATCATCTGAAATCCCTGACTTGACAATTCCCTTTTAATTGGAAAGACATTTGAAACGACCAATATCTTCTGCAAAGAGCCTTGTGAACCAATGCGTCTTTGAAAGTAAAAGAAATTTTAATGATATTGATAAACAAAAAACTTTTGAAGATGATTGAGTAGATAGATGAAAACGGTAATGATCAAAACCTCTGCCCAATGTATTTTATATACCCAATGAAGGCGGTTATGACTAAATACACCGTCAGACGAAAGAATATGATGCGACAGTCGTTAGGCTTTTAATACATTTCCATGGGAAAAATATAAAATTAAACACGTTATTATAATTACAATTAACCTATTCATTTACCTATAAGACGCCGTTACCATAAGACAGAAGTGATTGAGTGACGTGCATTAATTGCAAAGTACATATCCCCAGGCATTTTGAATTTGAAATTGCCGGCAATTTCAAAACCACTGCTATGGTATATGTTTGCCAAAGGAAACATCTGCTAAGTTATACTTTGTTGGCTATGGGCAGTAGTTTGCACTCTTGAATGTGGACCAGACCTTTGGCCTTTAAATATAGAGCAGTAGTTTGAAATTAAATGTATTTTAACTCAGATAAAAAATTGACACATCAGCAATCATCATTTAGTCATAACTCAGATACCAAATCTATTCATTTGGAATACAAAGATATTACGAACATCTGTTAAAGCCTCTCCTGTTCGCAACAGTAGCAAGTCAAACAGATGTTGGCAACAACAGATGTTTAGCAATCGAGAGGAGGACTTCCTTTTTTCGAAAAGCTCTATTAGGCAACAACAGATGTTGGCACCAGTAGCAAGTCAAACAGCCGTTAGATCAGCAGATGATGATTTAGAGCAGATATTCTCTTTTGACAAACTTTAACTTTGACAGATCTATACACTAACATAAATAGATAGAACATCAACATAATAATCTAATTAAACTCAGAGACAATTTCACTTCTACATCAAAAATACCAATTTCACTTCTACATCAAAACTACCGATCTGCAATAATCAGATGATATTAAAAATTACATAATAATACTTATTCAGCTTAAAATTACAACGAAACTTTAAAATCTAACAACACCACCAAGAAATTTACGAACCTAACAGTTCAAATTTAGTGCTTTTAGCTTAAAATTTAGTGCTTTTAGCTTTAAACTCCATCAATGTATATCTTTGACAATCGCCATGAACTCCACAGAAGTACTCAATGCATCCAAATCAGGTTTCTAGAAACCTGATCTCTCGTGAACAGACCAAGATGCAGTACATGAAAACACTTCTTCAGCTGTTGAAGAGTAGCCCTGTCCTCACATACTCAATCCTTAACTTTGCTCATAAAGAGCTGCTTTAAACCAAACCTTATGCTTCTTTTAATACAAAAAAGGCAGGAAAGACCATTACTCTAGTAAGATAAAATCTTATCTTACAGCAGTAGCAGATCCTTTCTTGCGTTTAGTAGGAACTACTACGGGTTCTACATCATCATCATCTGCCCAAAATCATATATAATCATCATTTAGTCATAAGCAAAAATTATTTTAAATGTACATTTAATAATGTTTCTTTGTGTTTAATTTAACTTTATGCTTCTTTTAATACAAACCTATAATAACCCGCAACAGATTGTATGAATTTCAAACAACTGTGATTAGATTGAAATATAAAGCGAGAATTAGAGTATATCACTTCAAAATTAAAAATTCAAAATTTCAAAACTGGAATAGCAAAAAACACATACTTTAAACGATGTTGAAACAATGACACTGGAAACAACCGTAGAACAATCATCATCATCATCTGCTGCAGATCATTCACAATCATCATTTAGTCATAACTCAGATAACAAAACTTTAGTAAAAATCAAAATCAAAAACAAAAACAAACATAATCATATATATCACATTACCATGATCAAGGCAAACCACGTATCCCCAAATTTTCTTCTGAAAGTGGGACAGAGAGAGCTTCAGTTTTCTCTTATCCTTTATGAACAAATGCCTAGTATTGAGAAGAAGGGATTTGAGGGAGAGATACATTAGAAATGTGGTTCGAAAATACAAAAGTAGGGAACACGTTTATATAAGAAGATGATTGACAGAAGTGAGTGAGTGACCTGCATTAATTTAAAATTACATATCCCCATGCATTTTGAATTTCAAATTACCCGCAATTTCAAAACATCTGCTGCTAGGTATACGTTTGCCAAAGGAAGCATCTGCTACTTTCTTATAGAAGGGCAGTGGTTTCCCTTTGGAATGTGGGCCAGACCTTTAACATTTGAAAATACACAAGGCAGTGGTTTGATAGAGCATTAAATGTATTTTAAAGTGATTTATATATTAGGCTTTATGATGTAATAATGACATAAGAAAAGCCTTGTTGGACATGCTCTCCTGCTGACACATCAGCTTTTCTTATGTCACTTGGATTTCTCCTTTTGTAGAAAGTATAGATAGATTAGTTTTAATAACAAAAAGAGAGAGAGAGAAAATTAATAACTATTTTTTTATTTATACATTACAGTCCAAGCTCTAATTGGCCTTACAAAATAGACCCTTTCAAGTAACCGAGTATGTTGCGCGTGTTCTTTCAAGGCTATGCGATGTCGTCCCGTTTTCTCCAGATTTTCATGTGTGACATATTAGTGCCACAACAACTTTTGATTGCCCATTCGATTCTAGCACGCCTTTCAAACAATGTATCCACACCTTCACTAAACATGCCTCATCGTAATCACTTGCCTTCGCTTTTCCTTTTCCATTTTTTGTAGGTGGTTCTTCCACCTCAATCTCCTCTTCTTCTTCTTTATTATCACTTTCTTCAGAATCCTCCTCGTTTTCAATGCGGTAATTATGTGTAACATCCCGAAAATAAATTTGGTAACTAAACCAAATTAACTAGGGATGAGCGAGTAAAATGCCATTAATAGTAAAGAGCAACCCAGGAAGCAATAGGATTTAAATAAATAAATCTTATGCTAACTAAGGTAAATTAATGCTTTATAAAAGATAAAGCTTATAAAAGGATCGGGCTATCGGGACTTAAATTAAATCGGGTCGGTTGTAACCGGTAACACCCTAAAGCCCAATTTTTATTAAGTAGTATATTTCTTATGTATGGCATGAAATAAAACTAACTAAATTATCTAACATAGTTGGAAGATGAGTTAAATACTAAGAGGTAAACGGGTTAAGTGATTAGCTAACCTAAGGGACTTAAATGTACTAAGTATGAAAGATGTTATGTGAAAGAGGTGAAAATAAAAATGCAGGAAAATGTATATGTGTGTGTGGCGTGTTCTAGAGAGAGGGGGGGAAAAATCCTCTCCAGAATTCAAGTCACAAAATCAGTGAATTGAAGGTATAATCCAAGCAATTTCCTTGCATGTTTGAAGATTTTAACCCTCTAGCACCATCTAAACTTAAGGTATGTGATGAATTTGCGTATGATGAGCTTGATGCTTAATGGACTTTGATGATAGGATGAAACTGATGTTATATTAATGTTTATGATCATTATACTTGCTTGTATATGTGAATACTTGAATGATTTGGAGGTTTGGGTAGGTGTTCATATATGTCTAGAAATGGGTTTTTGACATTAAAGATGAACCTGTTATTAATTGGTTAAAATTATAATTTAGCTCATGATAATTAAAAGTTTATGTTAACTTGATGCTATTAAGCGTATGAACTTGTTGAGTTGAAGATGCATGATAATTTTGGTTGGCAGATTAAGCTAATATGATGGCTTAATAATGATGCTCACCAAGTGTTCACTAAAATGCCTAAGTAAGTTTTACCAAATTGTATATGTATCTATGTATGACAATAGGCAGTTTGACTTTTATCAGTCAAACTAACCTACAATAGAATTGAATGATAAATGAAGTATAAATATCTATAAGTGTGATGGTCATGGTATTAAATGGCTAATCTAATCATCTTGTGGATATGATGTGATAGTTTGACTCTTAACAAGCTAGGTGGGAGCTTGGAAATGAATGGGTAAAACCGGTCAAGTGCGAGAGGAAGATTGAAGGGACGCAAGGTAAGTAAAGCTTACACCTCCTAAAATAGAGCCATAACTTATGTGATGAAAAACATTTTGGGGATAAATGAGAAGTTGTAAAGATGAGACCCATGGTGAGAATCGTGAGACGGGTCAAATGGTAAATAAATCGCACGTTGGTGATTAAACAAAGAATTTTGGAAATAAGACCCTAAGGTGTAAATCATAACGGGTCAAATAGGTAAAATAGTAAGTAAGTCACACTTTTGTGATTAAATAAAGAACTTTGAAAATAAGACCCTATGGTGTAAACCATAATGGGTCAAATGGGTAAAATGGTAAGTAACTCACATGTTGGTGATTAAACAAAGAATTTTGGAAATAAGACCATATGGTGTAAAACCATAACGGGTCAAATGAGTAAAATGGTAAGTAAATCACATGTTGGTGATTAAACAAATAATTATAGAGATAAGACCCTATGGTGTAAACCATAACGGGTCAAATGGGTAAAACTGGTATTAAATCACTTTTGTGACAAACAATATTTTGACAAGACGAGACCCTATGGTATAAACTATAACAGGTCAAATGGGTAAGAATTGTGTTAAATCACTTTTGGTGCAAACAATATTTTGATAAGACAAGACGTTATGGTATAAACCATAACATGTTAAATGGGTAAGAATCGTGTTAAATCACTTTTAGTGACAAACAATATTTTGATAAGACGAGACCCTATGGTATAAACCATAACGGGTCAAATGGGTAAGAATGATGTTGAATGTCAGATTAGTGATAAACAATAAATTATTAGGTTGAGATGCCAAAAGGGTAACCAAGAATGGGTCAAATGGACACGGGTAACCAATATATTATCACCATTTGAACTTGGTAGTTAATGCTTTGTCGTGTTAAGTTTCATACTTACCTGTAAGCATAATGTAAAGGCATGCATTGCAATGAACTAGCAAAGAGAATCACAAGTTATACTTTTGAAAAGGGCTTTACGACACGACTAAATATGGTTGAGCCAAAATTGGGTAATTGTCCACCTCAAGTGTGGTTATACTAGTAATTGGGTAAAATGGCCCTTAGAGTCAAGAATGTCTATGATGTAAAAATATGGCTAAATGATTTTAAAATACAAGGCCATTGAAAACCTTTATGTCCTAAAGGACAAATAAATCTTAATCAGATTACGAGTTAAATGTGCCCAATATATTTCATTTAAACTTGTAAACTTCTCCCAGTTTGGTAAAAGGCTTTAAATTGACTAAAGTGCCCTCAGATAATGGGTTTAAGTAATATGCCTAACCAAAAGAAAGTATGGGGAAAACATTGACAAGAAGTATAGGAGCCTTGAGCTAGAACACTCTATGCCTTCTTAACAGGTCGGTTGGGTAAAACGCTGAACCGAACAAAAGAATTAGAAATTTAAGAAACCGGGTCCCTATTGTGAATATCAGGTTGAGGCTTAAAAGGAAAAGTTTGTGAAGTGCATGCTTCAGCAAAGTGCACGCTACAACAAAGTGCACGCTACAGCAAAAGTGTACGCTTCAGCAGAGTGCACGCTACAGTAGAGTGCACGCTTCCGTAAAGTGCACATATTTAGTCGTCGCAGCAAACTACGTCTGAAGGCGTTTCTGTCGCGATACTCGACAGACCCCCAGTTATTCAAAATACTTTCTTTTGTCACTTTTAGATCCGTTAACACAAATGAAATATAAACACTAATTGTTTTTGGTGATTATGAAAGGTTATAAAAAGGCGGGAAACCAAACGGAAGACCAAGCACGCAAAGAACCGAACACTCCTAAACCACTATCTCCTTGGAAACATCTTTTTCAGGAAAGATAAAGCGTAGGCATGCATGACAAAGTTTTGGAGTCTAGAACCTTGTTGTTTTTGGACTGTAATATATATCTATAACAATCTGTCTTGTCAGTTTGTCTGGGTTATCAGTTAACCCAAACTCGTAAGCTATTCGTTTTATATATATAAAAAGAAAAAAATATGGGATAAAATCACTTGGATATTCAAGATATTCGGTGAAAACAGGAATGAGTATTACATTTTTTGTGTTGTGTGGATTGAATATGAGAAATGGTAATTTTTGGAGAAGGATAGTAGTAGATTGGAGAAAGGAATGAATGAAATGGTAATCTTTGTGTGAAAATGAGTGAAATGGAGGAATGTATTTATAGGATTTAAAAAAACACTTACTTTATTTTAAATAAAGGTCATATGACCGTTGTCACTTGTTCCCAAGTTTCCACGTGAATTGAAGAGAGGTCCCCGTTTACCTGGGTAACAAACTTCACTGGAATTGCGAGGCCAGGCTTCACCGACCCTCCCTGGCTCCCACACCGAGCACCCTAAGACCTAAAGAGCCGGAAATGGACAAGTCTTGCCTTGTCTCATTTGATGTTGTTGCCAAATTTACAAATCATCCTTTCATACATTTTCTTAACAAATTGTAGGCTAGCGTTATCAAGTAGTAAAGATACTTCTTCCCAAATGATTGTGGGTTTTAAGGCATTCATATTGGAATCTCTAAAACGTGCTGCATCTTAAAATTTTAGAGAAAAATAAAACTACCCAAATCCTTCCACCACCCGTTTCTCTAAAACAGACAAAAATATATAGATGATTTTCTAAATAGGGAGATTTACTATTAATCTTTATATCAGTCCCTATAAATATTTGTGAGTGTTGAAAAGGTCAGGTCCCCAAGAAGAGATCAAGATGGTAAATTAGTGTGTTCCCCAACCAAATGGTTGTAATTTCAAATCTTGTGTACTGCACGTGTAGTGAATTTACAAGGCGAAATAGTAAAAAAAATACATAAATCCTTCCACCACTCGATTCTCTAAAATAGAGATAAAATATATCGATGCTAGAGTGAGTCTTTAAATATAAAGATTTACTACTTATCTTTATATCAATCTCTATAGTATTTGTAAGTGACTGTGAGTGAAAAATAGAAAAAAAAAAGAACATGAAAGTATTATTTAATTAAATAAAAGTAGATACGGAGAATCGGACGTGATGAGTTTTAATAAAGAACAAAAATTAGAGATAAAGGCCCCCAAGGGGACATTGGTGATAAAGGGACGTGTTCCTTAGCAAAGTGGTTGTGAGTTCAAGTCCTGACTTAATGAATATATAGTTACTTTAAGAGTAAAGTAGATATAGAGCAGAAAGTGTGTAATTATGAAGATGTAGTTATGTTAGGAGTAAAGTAGATGTAAAGGAGAGAGTGTGTAATTGTTGGTAAAAAAAAAAGAATAAAGATGAGTTTTAAGAAAGAGCAAATATAAAAATAAAATAAAGAACTACATTAATTAGTTAAGTTTAAGAATATGTTTAGAAATTTAGGAATATGTTTAGAGTTTGTTATAGGTAGTGTTATAAAAAAAAACATATATCATAATTAATTTCCAATTAACAATTATCGTCGTTATACTCCAACTATCATTTATTAACATTAGGGCTGTAAACGAACCGAACGTTCAGCGAACCGTTCGGCGAGAAGTTCGTTTATGTTCGTTCGTTTAATAAACGAACGAACATGAACAAGAAATTTCGTTCGATTAGTTAAATGAACGAACATGAACAAAGGTCTCGTTTGTTCAATTGTGTTCGTGAACGTTCGGTAAGGTGTTCGTGAACATTTGTGCAGTTGCGTTCGTTTATGTTCGTATGTTTGTGTTTTAATTAAAGATTTTTGTACTTTCATATATTTTATCCATACTTTTTATACTATTAAACTTTTATTTATACTTTTTATCACCCTAACAATTAAACTAGGAAACCCTCTTTCACCTTGTTTATGCACCATTTCTCTTTCCTTTCTCATTATTTACATCGACGAATATGATCGACCTCCGTTCCACAATAAGGGATTCAAGTTCCAGTGCAACTCTCTGGGCCATCCACCTTTATCCTTCATCGCGTTTGCCAAATTTATTTGTGTTCGCTTGTGTTCGTGAACCGTTTGTGAACACGCTCATATCCTTAATGAACGAACATGAAAATAAAATCTCGTTCGGTAAGTGTTTATGAACCGTCCGTGAACACATTTATTTCCTTAGCGAACGAACACGAACAAGGCCTAGTTCGTATTCGTTCGGTTCGTTTACAGCCCTAATTAACATAATAAAATATATTTGCCAATTTCATCAATATATAAAAATATTCATGTTACGTATTAGAATAGAATCCAAACATCAAATCTAGGAAGCGGATTTCGATATATTTTTTTTGCAATAATAACTAAAAGTCTAAAACTTATTGTTGGTACTCAAAAATTATTTTAACCAATGAGTATCTAATTATCACTGACTGAAAATAGCAAAATTACATAAGTACACTATTCAAATTCTCAACACACTCTATTAAGTTGGTTATAACATCATTTTATAGCAGTGGCATGAAAACCAAAAACTTCAACTAGGGTTATGCTTTCCTTTTCTCAAACTCTCCATCATGTAATAGAAAAAATAATCCTTATTATTATTATTATTAGGGTTATTGGATTTTATCACCCCAAACTATGGCTATTGGCCGCTGCCACCCCCAACTATCACTTTGATGTCCACCACTCCCAACTTAATACTTAGTGTGTTCTGTCACCAAGTTGTTAATTGTTCACTAACTTTTGATCTTGTTACTATACTTTTGGGGTGTCCTAAGATCCCTAAAACTTTCCTAAGATCCCTATGACACCTCAAAAGTATAGTAACATGATAAAAAATTAGTTATCAGTTTACTATTTGTTGACGGAACACACTAAGTGTCAAGTTGGGGGTGACGGACATCAAAGTGATATTTGGGGGAGGAAGCCGGCGAATAGCCAAATAGTAGCCAAATAGTTGGATGTTGTCATGTGTTTTTTTTTTTAAACCTAAATTTCCTCCACTCCATCTTACTTTATTATTCTTCTCTGTACCTCAATATTATTTCTCTCCAATATGGCTACCAACAACCCTACTTCTTCTTCTTTCCATCACCCTGATCTCCACCTCCAAATCCCTCAAGACTCCGAAGATGACACCAACCAAACCACCCCCGGTTCCGGCGACGGCTCCGGTCGCCGCCCCCGCGGCCGTCCTCCTGGTTCCAAAAACAAACCAAAACCACCGGTTATTATCACCCGTGAAAGTGCTAACACTCTTAGAGCTCATATTCTTGAAATAAGCAACGGGTGTGATGTGTTTGAAGCCGTTGCTGATTATGCTAGAAAACGGCAACGTGGGATTTGTATTGTGAGTGGTACCGGTACGGTTAATAATGTTACTCTCCGGCAACCGGCTGCTGCGGGTTCTGTCCTCACGCTTCATGGCCGGTTTGAGATATTGTCACTGTCGGGTTCTTTTTTGCCTCCACCGGCTCCACCGGGTGCTACTAGTTTAACCATTTATTTGGCTGGTGGACAAGGTCAGGTTGTTGGTGGTAATGTGGCGGGTGCTCTTGTGGCTTCTGGGCCAGTGATTGTTATTGCTGCTTCGTTTACGAATGTGGCGTATGAGCGGCTGCCGTTGGATGAAGATGAAGCGGCTGCGAGTAGCGGTGGTGGTGCTGGTGGTGATGGGGATGGTGATGGTGGTGGTCACCACTTTCCTGACCCGTCTTCCATGGGTTTACCGTTTTTTAACCTGCCACTTAATATGCCAAATGTTCAGTTACCGGTGGATGGCGGTGGTTGGACCGGTAACGCCGCTAGCAGGCCGCCGTTCGGATAAAATAAGGTCAGAGAGTATGATAATTAAAACTTTAAATGTTAAAAGTTATCATCATTCATCAGTGACCATTTACCAACATTTATCATCAACATTTTTCATCAAGTGATTCAAGTCTTTATCTTTTTTTTTTTTTTTTCATTTCATTAGGGTTTTTTAGGTTTTTTAAATTTGTGAAGTAAGATCAAATGGTTATCTTCGTCTGTATTTGTGAAATTATTTTGATCTTTTGAAAAGCAAGCTTTAGTTTAATTTGCAACAAGTGTGGTGAATATTAAACTAATTAATCTTCTTTATTGGGGTTGATGAGCTCTTTAATTATAATATAAAAATGTGTAAAGATGGTCACGTATTTAATACAATGACGTTTTGCATAAGACGACAATATATTATTCTAACATCAACGTGAATATTAAACTAATTAACCTTCTTTATCAGTTCTTGGAATCTAACATATAATATATAATATTGTATTGATTAGAGTTTAATCAATCAATTTCGACTTTTAATAATCAGAAAACATTAGACGATAATTAAGAAACAATAGTTTAAGTTTTTATATGTAGAAAATCACAACAATTTCAACATTCAAAGGGATTATTTAACAATATTTTATGTTTACATATTTATAACAAACTGTTAATATGGTTTCAATTTTTGCTCTAACAATTTTTGGGGAACACTCTTAGATCTAAGGGTGAAGGGAGTGGAGCGGGAAACCAAACGGCAAAGGTGTTTGCCGCGCGGCAACACCGCCGCCGGCCACCTTTGCCGCTCGGCAAACCAAACAACGCGGTAAAGGTTCACCGATGCGGGGAAGCTTGATTTTGACCGTTGGAGCATGTTTTTCCGTGCATCTCTGCATGGTGGTGTTGCTACGGCGGTGGTGGTTCCGTGCATCTCTGCGTTGGGGGAGGGTGGTGGTGAACAGGAGGTGGTGGAACCGGTGGTGGTGGTGGCGAGTGGTGATGGAGGTGGAACCGGTGGTGGTGGAGGTGATAAGGGTGGGTTGATTTTGAGGGTGGTGGTGGAACCGGTGGTGGTGGTGGTGATGGGGTGTTTAAAGATAAAAAAATAAAAAAAGTTTGTCACTTTCAAGTGTCTACACCACTGTCAACACTTTTCACCAAAGTTATAACTCTTCACACTTGCTGACATGGCACACTCTGATTGGTCCATTTTAAAGTTTGTCACTTTCACCTGTTTAACCACTCCCTTCACCCTAAGGGTGAGAGGGGCACTCCCCTCTTAGGGGAGTCCCCTCTCTTACGCACACCCAGAGGGGAGTCCCCTCTCTTACGCACACCCAATCAGGTTATGCCACGTCAACTCTCCTCTTAAACTCCCCTCACACCCCAATTTGATGGCGGCACTCCCCTCTTAGGGGACTTTCTTTTTTATTAAAAAAAAAAAAAGGAAAATCACTGATTGGTTGGAAATGAGGGTGGCCCACCATCTCCTCTCTCCTTGCGGTGTCTCCCCCCCGATTCCCCTCCCCGATTTGGGTCCCGCGGTGATGGCAGCGGTGTTCCCGATCGGGGAATGGGGTCACCGATCCCCCTCCCCGCTAGTGCCCCGGACACCCTAAGATGTATGCCGCAAAATATGACTTTTTTTTTTCTGATCTGCAAAGTCAAAAGTGAATGTTTTCATTTTCTGAAGTCGATTTTTTGCAGATTAGATTATAATTTTTTTTGTTTATTCTATACTTTTAATTCGAATGCGCCAAAATAATATTATTTCACAATAACTTTTTGGGAGCCTATGAACATTTGTTATGTTGATGTATGAATATTATATTATTTTAAATCATTCACTGAATTCGCAATTTGATTAGTTTTCTATATGTTGGTTACATATAATGTTATGGATTAAATAAATAAATAAAAACCGTATTTTTTTATCTTTTATTTAAGTAGTCTCCATGCTGGGTTCTTAATTAGTTCGTTGCTGAATTCAATGGATAAACATGTGTTCTCGGGGATAATAATCTGGGCATGTGAAGATCTAGCCCTTTTCCTGAATAGATGCTCTGGCTTTTTATTTTTTTATTTTAAAAACTGAATAAAGTTTAAATGTTTACAGTCTCCATTAAATTTTTAGCTCTACTTGAACTCGAATTTGGCTTCATAGCTAAACAAACTTTTATGATGCAAAAATATTGGATCGAGAAGGATTCATGATAGACTGGAATTTTGTTTGAAAAGCTTAAATATTTATATAAAGATTATTATTCCTGATCTAACTATCTTAAGAATACGAAAAAAATATATTCGATGACAACAAATTTCAAGTATATATAAGCTACATCAACACATATTAGGGAAAAGGTAAAAGAAAAGTAATACATCATTACATCGTGTGTGTGAAAGATTATATATTCTTATATATACACATGTTTTGCTAAAAAAAGTTAAGTGTGTTTTTACCAACGACGGATTAGGGTAAAAGTATAAGAAAAGTAATAGAGCATTACACCATGTGTGTAAAAAATATATATATATTCTTATATATACACATGTTTCGCTAAAGTAAAGTTAAGTGTTTTTTTACCAATGATGGATTAGGGAAAAAGTATAAGAAAAGTAATAGACCATTACACCATGTGTGTAAAAAGTATATATTCTTATATATACACATGTTTCGCTACAAAAAAAGTTAAGTGTTTTTTTACCAATGACGGGTTAGAGAAAATGTAAAAAGAAAGTAATAGATCATTACACCATGTGTGTAAAAAATTATATATTCTTATATATACACATGTTTCGCTACAAAAAAAAAAGTTAAAGTGTTTTTTTATCAACGACATATTAGAGAAAAGATAAAAGAAAAGTAATAGATCATTACACCATGATGCAAAAAATTATATATTCTTATATATACACATGTTTCGCTTTTGGGTGTTTTTTTTTACCAAGACGGATTAATCCCTTAGTGAATGTGGGTACCAACGGTAAAATCACGATAAGAGCTTTATGTGAGTCCTTTCATGCTTAAGTTTGAATCACTAGATACCTTAAAGTCATTTTTATATACAAGCTTAAATTCGATAAAAGCTTTGCTAAAAAAAAGTATGAATAACTCAACAAAGTTCAACTCTTTTACTATTATTTCATGGCTTTTTATAACGAAGTGATACTTATATATTTAGTCAATCATATCAATAACATGATTTCTGGATACAAATCTTGACAAGTATTTGGAAGAAAAAGAACCCTAATTTGTGTATCTAGATTAGGGTTTTAATATTACCATTAGATGAATATCACCGGCCAATGTAAGGATAACTCATGGCTCTTGCCTTTAAATGTATTTTACTTCTTGTGGTTTGTCCAATTCTGTCAGTTCATGACAAATTTTAAATATGTACTATTTCCATCTCTAACAATCTTGAAACATGCTAGTTTCGTAGAAACTAACGTCTGTTAAAACCCGCTGGCATAATTGGAAAAACCATGACGACCAAACTAGCATAACAAATGTTAGTTTTTTAGATGGAACAGAATGTTTCAAGAATGTTTGGGATGGAAATATTACAAATTTAAAATTTGGCCTAGACTCACATAATTGAACAAACGACAATAACGAAAATGGTAGTTAACTCTAAAAAACATGCAACGTTTAATATGCATGTATGTTGGCATAATCAAGACCATTGCTTGTAGCTAGTCTTGGCATTAGGGTTGTTCACGAGCCGAGCCGAACCGAGCGGACCTTTGTTCGTGCTTGGCTCGTTTACAAACCGAATCGAGCGGAGCAGCTCATTTAAAACCGAGCCTCAAATCAAGCGAGCAGTTTCCGAGCAGTAAATATTCCAAGCGAGCGTCGAGCGAAGTTTGAACGATTTGGACAACCGTGTCGCACGATTTAAATTTTTTGAGAGAGATACTGACAATGTTGGGTCTCAAGTTTTTATGTCTTAAAAAACAGACACATTTCACGGCATATATTTTTCTTATGAATAACAATGTTGTGGCTGACGAGACGATAGTCATATTGCACGAACAATGACGTTGAGAACCGGAGACGATCGACTTAGGGTAACGGCATGAAACAATGAAGCGTTGAGCAGACTATCGTTTATCGGTTTAGGGTTTAACTTTTAGAATGATATTAGTTTTTTATTGGCGTGATTGGGCTAGTACGAATAGATGTAGTTGTAAATTTGTATATAGTGGACCACAATATAATGGAGTGGTATATATAAAACTATAAATTTAATTTATATTTTTGTATATATATATATATATAGGGTCAGGATTTAGAGAAAACGGTGAAAAGTGTGAGAACGGTGAGAACGATTATGGATCGTCCGATCAAAACAATCCATGGACTAGATTGCGCGGTGGCGTTTTCGTAAATAACATCAATATTATTAGGTGGGACGCACTTCATTAAGGGTAAAAGGGTCTTTTACCACTCATATCCAAAACGCCAAATATGATAAAACGCCAAACAAAAAATAAAACGCCATTAAAAACAAAACGCCAAAAATTTAAAATAAAACGCGTTGAATATTACAGGAAGATGAAACAACACAAAATAACTGAATTTCAGTTAATAACATTTATTAGAAGAAATTCCCTCCTAAATTACGCGCCAAAAACATCATTATATAAACAAACGTAAAAACATAGCTTACATAATCACTTCAATATATCCATTTCCTGCAAAAAAAAACATCCTTAACCAAAACGCCAACTTAAACAAAACGCCAAAAATGGCAACAATGGTTTCGTGGAGATACACTCTGGGGATCAGGCGATACGTCCTCCATTTTGACAACAGAAGGAGGGTGTACGTTAAGACGGTCAAGGCAATTCTTAAAATGAAAGAAGAGATACAAAGGCAAATCTTATCCATTGGCATCGCTCTAGACAACCATTGCCATGAAACGCATATGCTTATGAAAGCATTAACCAGCAAATTTGGACCAATCAAACGAGATATGAAGCCAGACCCTGTCATGACATCATGGCGTTTTGATGATGAAACAGACATGGTGACGGTTATATACGAAAGCGGAGAGGAGAGGAGGAAGTCTACTGGCTAGAGAACATCATGACAAAGCAGCGATTGGGTTTCATGGAAGAATTGCATAACGCCAAATGTACCAACACAGAAATAGACTCAAAATTCGAGTTAATGCAAGACATGTTCAGGTGGAGGCTTCAGAATCTTCAGGAACAAGAAGCTGATGAAGGTGAATGTGATGACATGGATGAAGATCAAGAAGAAGACTCCGAGGTGGAAGAAGATGACACAAGTGATGGATACTATTCAGATAAAGTACCTTCTGACGAAGGATTTTAATTTTTTTTCTACTTTTTTTTTCTTCTATGTAATCTTCTTTTTTTTTAAGATAATAATTAAATGATATATTTCTATCTTTATTAGCAAAACGCCAAAATAATACTAAAAAATGGTTCACCCTAACAAAATGCCAAAAATAAGAAAAAATATTTTTCCTGCTTAATATTTTATTTACTCCGTTATTGTATTTTGACATGTTGGTCTGCATAAGGCCATTAAAAAAAGCCAAACTTAGAAGATAGGACGTCTATAACCTATAAAACTGATAAAAGCTGACCAACCCAATAAATACAAAAAAACAGTAACTGAAAAGACGGTTACTTTATTACTATCATTTATTACAATATAAAATCCCGCCTAAAACTACGCGCAAAAAAACTCCTATAAAAGAAGGGTCTATATACAATAAAATTAATCACACCCAGAAAAACACAAAAACACCATATCCTCTAGAAATCACTCCCTTTAAAACGCCACAGATGTCAAAGCTTTCACTGAAATGGATCCTTATTCTGAGGGGGTTAACTCAATAATATTTTGCTGAATGAGATGGACAAATATTCAAGAAAAAAAGACTGATGACAGTGATATGCCATCAGGTGAGCTTTGTTCTTGATGATTATTTGAATGGAATAAAGGGATCAACACAAGTGTAAAATGCTATTTTGGACTCTATTATTACAAATAGAATAAAGCAAGAATTGATCTTTAATGACATGCCACCAAACAAGAATATCACACCAAAAAACAGGTTGCCACTAAGCAGCTTCTTCTAAAAAAAACGGGGTTTATGAAGGAAAGTTGGCATCTAGCTAAAGTATTCAAAAAAGGTTCAAAACGCCAAAAACAAATTCAAGAAGGAAGAGGCTGATAACATTGAAGATTCAGAAGAAAAATTAGATTACCATTTTGAATTATTTTTGTTTTCATTTTATATTGTTTTGATATCAAGTTATATGTTGTTTTGTTATCCAATTCTCTATAAATAAAATACATTATTATATAAAACGTCAAAAACTACAAACACCAAAACGCTAGTAGTATGAAAACTGGGAGAACAGCTGCTGGCAAAGCACCTTGAAAAAAGGGTATTAAACGCCAAAAAATTCACTAAACGCCAAAAAAAATTGGTCTTATTGTAATTTTATGCAAATTTTAATCACTAGTAGTGAATTATTATACAAAACGCCAAAAACGCCAAAAAATTAACCAGAAAACGCTATAATGCCAAAAAATCATATATGTGACAGAAAAACAATTAATTAAACGCCAAAAAGTTTAATAAATACAATTAACGCCAAAAAAAAACTTAGACGCCATAAAATATTATACCGCTTTGAGAAAATAAAAGAAGAATGAAAAGACAAAAAGGCCCCTCCGCCCTTCTCTATGCCGCGGGACACGTGTTGGGCCAGGAAGCGTTCTCACTGTTCTCACACTTTTAAGCGTTTTCTCCTGATCCCGTTTCTCTATATATATGTGTGTGTGTGTGTGTGTATACATGTTTATATATGTAGGGGAAGGTTCAAATGAAAACCACTAGTTAGTGCAAAAAACTCGAAAACTAACTAAAAAAGCCTAAAAATCATACAAAAAAAATTTTTTTTTGCATACCAATTTTCGCTGTTTATATTATATAAAAAAAACTTTTTTTCAAAAAAAAAAATTGTAGTACACATGTGTATGTGTACTACACATGTGAATTATTACACATGTGCACTACAATTTTTTTTTTTGTTTTTGAAAAAAAAAATTATATAAAAAAACTAGCGATTTTTATAAAAAAAATTGAAAAAAAAATGTGTGTTTTTAGGCTTTTTTAGTTAGTTTTCGTGTTTTCGCAATAAAAGTGGTTTTCATTTGAACCATCCCTATATATGTTCTAGCCTTCTTCGTCATGTTTCGAAGTTCAAAATAATTGAACTCTCTAGTCCTATTTACCGAATTATTTATACAAGCCTTGTATAGACTTCCCTTGCTAATCCCGTTAGAGATTCAAGTAGCAACAACTAAAAGACATGATTATAAAGCTAAATTAACATGGCAGTGAATTACCTAGAATCCAGAGATTCAGATCGATGAGAATTTGTGATGGTTGTTGGCGTCCTCAGCAGCTACGGTTGTGAAGGGAAATACTCAAAAAGATGAAACTAGGGTTTAACTTTAGTGTTTACTCTCTATATTTGACTTTAATTGGGCTAAGTGCTATTTGGGCTTATTACTTATTAGTACTTAGTAGAGATGTACAAATCGGTTAATTTGAGAAACCGGTTTCGGTTTTTTAACCGAACCGGTTTTTTTTGGATCAATTGAAAACCGGTTTTTTGTTTAACCGTAACCGGTTTTAACCGGTTTCAGCAACCGAAAATTAATAACTGGTACAACCGGTTATAACCGGTTTTATAACCGGTTTGTATAATAACCGGTTTCCGAACTGATTAAATTAACTGATTTTATAACCGGTTTACTATAACCGGTTAAAAAAACCGGTAAAAAAACCGGTCTGCAGGAAATGTCACAGAATGCTGTTTTTGATGCTGTTTTGCTGTTTTTTTAGCCTGTTTTTTAAAAAAAACAGCAGTTTTTTTAAAAAAACATAACAATACAAATTGTAAAAAGTCAAAACATAATATCATTAAGTCTACGAACAAACGGAAACATAACATAAGGAAATAAGAACGGTACGAACGCTAAAGCGTAACAACGAAAATACATAAACTTCATACATAATCCGCACGAAGGTCCACACTAGTATATATATTTTTTTAGTGGGACGAGAATAGTAATATATCTTGAACCGCGTCTAATCTTCTTCGGCCGAACCCGAACTCGAACTATTGCGGAGTAATTCATCTAGTTCGGCTTCTTCTTCGGTCATTGGGGTTGTCATTTCGTTTCGAACCTCGTCTTCGTACACTTCGGCTTCGTAATCTAATTCACCCTCGAGTGAGCGTATGTGTTGACATCTCTCCGCCGCATCCAAGTAGTCTTTCAAGCAAATCGACATCTCAACCGCCTTTGGGTGGTGTTTGCCCCAACGGCGTAAAAACTATTACAATGATGACAACACGCTTTTTTCGGTCCGCTCGCCATCTCGCACAAATCGAAATGGTTCCAAACTTCCGGGTTGCGCTTCGTTGCAAGAACACGAACAACCGTGTCGGTTGTAGACTCGCCAACATTGACCGAATCATGAGCACTAGAGCTTGCCATGTTTTTTTTCACAATTATCGAATAAGAAAAGTGAGCGTTTTTATGAGATTTAGGAGATTAGAGAATGGTGTGATTGAACCAAAACACCCAACACCCTTTTATAGTAATTGGAGATGAATTTTTGACAAAAAAAAACAAAAAAAACGGCCACTTTCTAGTCCCAACGGTCATATGACCGTTTTCTGCACATCAGCGACATAAACCGGTTTTAACCGGTTTTTATTGATCCGTTTTCGGTTAACCGGTTTTTAACCAGTTTTTATAACCGGTTTTTACATATAACCAGTTTTAAAACCGGTTTTTTATATAATCGGTTTTAAAACCGATATCCAACTAACAACCTATAACCGTTTTATAACCGGTCCAACCGGTTAGTAACCGAACCGGTTACAAAAAAACCGGTTTTTCCAACAACCGGTTTCGGTTTATTTTTCGGTTTCAGTTGCGTAATCAGTTTTTTTGTACACCTCTAGTACTTAGCCCAATTAATATTTATATTTATAAGTAGAATCATACTTACAAAATAAATTATATATATATATATATATAATATATATATATATATAAAATATTCGAGCCGAGCCGAACCGAGCGGAGCTTTGCTCATGCTTGGCTCGTTTACAAACCGAACCGAGCAGAGCGGCTCATTTATAATCGAGCGACAGAACGGGCGAGCAATTTCCGAGCAATTTCCGAGCGAGTGGCGAGCGAGCGGCGAGCAATTTGCCCAGCCCTATATATGTATGTGTTTATGTATATGTATATATGTACTAATTAAAAATAATAATTCGAGCCGAACAGAGCCGAGCGGACCTTTGCTCATGCTTGGCTTGTTTACAAACCGAACCGAGCAGAAAGGCTCGTTTACAACCGAGCAGAAAGGCTCGTTTACAACCGAGCAGAAAGGCTCGTTTACAACCGAGCATCAAATCGAACAAGTATTTTCCGAGCAATTTTCGAACGAACGTCGAATGAACGACACAAATGATCATAGTTGAACAAACATAAATAAACACACATGAACCTTATTGACTAAACATAAAGTAATTTTTTTTAGGGATTTTTACATATTTCCCCCTCCTAAGAGGGCTTATTACATATTTCCCCAAATAAAAAATTCAATTACATATTTCCCCTCCCTAACCCATATATATTACATATTTCCCCTTTCATTAAAATTACTCTTATTGAATGACTATTTTACCCTTAATGAACTAATTAAATGAAAATTTACATATTTCCTCTTTTTAATATCATGAGTCAATTACATATTTCCCCAGTTCATGTACATTTTCTCTTATCAAATGAAACCTTCCAACACTTGTCCTCGTATTTCACCTCAGTTCGATTTTTCACCGCTTCTATTATCATATTCGATAAGTGAGTAATGGCTTACCCTTTAAAATGTAGGTTTGTTATACGCATAAAACATAATTTAATGTGCAAGAAACTTTAAAAAAAAGCCAATGGAAACTAAATTTGAATTTAATTAAAACCAAAGGAATATCGAATACATAAAAAACTGAATCTCCAGATCCTAAATTGAAACCATGAAGATGCTTTAGTTCTGTAACTTCAATTCTTTAAACAATTTAATTAAATTTGAACCTAATTACATGGAATATAGGGATGCAGCAGCTAGCGGACATTATTAACATGTGACCACTAATATAGCCACGGAACATGATCTGTGTGCATCCCCTCATTTGACCCAAAGTGCAGTAACATCAACCTTCGAGTAGCTACATCCTCCTTTTTACAGTTTTACTGTTACTTCTTTCAAGTGAAAAGAACCATACGCAAACGACTCTAATAACTATGGATCATGATCTCACAACATGACTTCTAGATATGAGGATTATGTGAATAAGAAAAGAATAGTTAGTAATTTAAAAAAAAAAAGGGATATGAGGATTATGTGAATAAGAAAAAGGTAGTTGAGTAATTTCTTAAAAAAAGGGGAAATATGTAATTGAATTTTTTTATTTGGGGAAATATGTAATAAGCCCTCTTAGGAGGGGGAAATATGTAAAAATCCCTTTTTTATATATATTAGTGATTAATTACGATAAATTTCATTGGAGAACCCATTTTTATTACTAGATACCACATGCTACCAAATACCAATTAGTTATATTTACATAAGTAGTTAGAAAGTTTCTTTTATGTTTAATATTTATATAAATATAATTACTCATGTATTTAAATTGAAACGAACAAATATCAACAAATGTAAATAAACGAACATAACCGGACATTATGAACATACATAAACGAACAAAACGTACGTTCATATTTATTCGTTTAATTAAATTAACAATAAAATATGTTCATGTTTGTTCATTTATTAAATAAATGAATATAAACAAACTTCATGTCGAACAAATTCGCAGAGAGTCATGAACGTTTGGTTTATTTACAATCCTACAAATAAATTATAATTATCTAGCGTGTGATTGCAGATTTAGTATCAACAAATTTGCAACTACATTATGAGTGTTAACCTATCTAGTTTATGTGGAGTACTAGGATCTTGATAGAAGTCATTAATATTATTCTGCCATGAAAGCAAAGATTAAATTTTGGAGGAACAATGATTAACTCCACTTAAGCATTCAAAGTATTAATATTTTAGCTTCACTTTTTCCTTTAACCCCAAATGGTAATAAAACAAATGCCAAATTAAGTGCTGAGTGACCCGGTTAAGACAACATAGTCTTGGCTGCCGGAGTGGGGCGGAGGGGCCTGCCCGAGTTATAGGGTTAGGTGCGATCTCTATCGCCTGTTGTAGAAATATCGCCGTTCAAACAAAAAAAGTGCTGAGTGACCCACCTCAATAATTTTTTTATTTTGATAACTTTACCTTCACACTTGAGGATACGAGGTAAACATAAAATTATAAAAATAAATCATGTGGCTGGGGATGCAAATACAGTTAATGTTGTAACATTTAAAAAGTCACACGTGCAACCCATAAGGACTAAAGTCTGTTGATTGGTGTAGAGACATGTTTTGCATAGATCATATGGACGATGCCATTATGCCAAAGACAACCATGCAAGATATATCTTGTTTGTCTTCGTTTTTTCCTTGGATTTTATTATATAAGGAGAATCTCTCTCTCTCTCTCTCATATGTTCGGTTTACATGGATCTACTTTACGGTCTATTCTCTTATAGACTTATACAGCTTCCATCTAGCATTTTTTTGGAAACTTCTATTTATATATAGATACGAATCTTCATGAGAATCAATTTGAAATTACACCACAAGACCGATAATAATTTTAGAGTTCGTTTGGTTCATTCGCAGAAAGTTTTTTTTTTTTTTTTTTTTTTTTTTAGGAATTGGAATTTATGAAAGGAATTGGAATTTGAAGGAATTAGAGCATTCACATTGGACCCTTTATTTCTGTCTATATCAAAGCATTCACATTAAAACCTTCATATGTATCCTTTCTATATAATATAGAGAGATTTCTATATAATATACAGAGAAATATAGAGAAAACAACGCTACATTGGATTCTCTATTGTAGAGAACATTTTATATAATAACAAAGTACACCTCTATATTTAGAGACTCATAAGTAACTCTTTATATATATATAGAAACGGGATCAGGAGAAAACGCCCAAAAGTGTAAGAACGGTGAGAACGCATTCTGGCCAAACACGTGGCGCGGGACATGATCAGGGTCCGAGGGGTTTTTTTTGTCTTTTCAATCTTCTTTTATTTTCCCAACGCGCTATGACATTTTCTGGCGTCTAAGATTTTTTTGGCATTAATTGTATTTATTAAACTTTTTGGCGTTGAATTAACTGTTTTTGTGTCACATAGATAATTTTTTTGGCGTTATAGCGTTTTCTGGTCAATTTTTGTGGCGTTTTGTATAATAATTCACTACGAGTCATTAATACTTTCATAAGATTACAATAAGACCAAATGTTTTTTTTTTGGCGTTTAGTGAATTTTTTGGCGTTTAATATATTTGACAAGGTGCTTTGCCAACACCCGTTCTCACAGTTTTCATACTACTAGCGTTTTGGTGTTGGTAGTTTTTCGCGTTTTATATAATAATGTATTTTATTTGTAGAGTATTAGATAACAAAACAACATATAACTTGATAACAAAACAATATAAAATGAAAATAAAAAAAATTAAAAATGGTAATCTAATTTCTCTTCCGAATCTTCACTGTCATCAGCCTCTTTCTTCTTGAATTTATTTTGGCGTTTTGAACCTTTTTGAATACCTTAGCTAGATGCTAACTTTCCTACATAAACCCCGTCTTTTTCAGACGAAGCTGCTTAGTGGCATTCTGTGTTTTGGTGTGATATTCTTGTTTGGTGGCATGTCATTGAAGATCAACTCTTGCTTGATGCTATTTATAATAATGCTTGATGCTATTTATAATAATGGAGTCCAAAATAGCATTTTGCACTTGAGTTGACTGATACGTGGTCGAATAACGGTGCTCGTTTATGTTTAAGTTTGGGTTTTTACTTGACTTTTAATCTCGAATAGCCTACTTTTAATTAAATTTGTGTTTTGCAGGTTTAACGAAGTTTAAGGAGCTTTTCGGGAGCTTTACGGGTCACCGGAGCGAAAAACGGACCACCGGGACATCAAACGGATCAATCAGGAGTACAAAACGGAAAAAATGGAGAACAGGAGCTAGAGAGGTCGTCGGCGACGCTCCTTAAAAAGCCCCATCGGCCAAGAATGCTCGTAACCAGAAAATTAGCGTGTCGGGCCAGATCAGGAATGGGGAGGGCGTCGCCGACGGGCCTTGGTTTCTTCAAATGCTAAATTTCGCTTTTTTGGTGTTGGAAACGATTTTCTATTGGTGCTGAGCCATTCAATTCGGGAGTTACACTTGTTTTTGAGTTTGAATCTTGATCTTGGAGCCACAACACACCACCACTTCATCTCCAATCCATCTATTTTCCATCCATCATCATCATCCGAATCAACCGAATCATTAACCGATCATCGTCATCAACAACTTCAAAACCCTAATTCCATGAATCCATTCATCACTACCATCCTACCACAAACCCTAATCACCAACATTCACCATCTCCAAGCGTCAAGATGATCCAATTCGAGTTCCAAACTACCGGTGATCGCATTCGTTTCATCATGAGCGGCTAAATTCTCGGAGGTTTCACCCCGGTGTAGGTTATTGTAAGTCTAGGGTTTGAACAATGTTATTAGTTTGATTTTGTGACAACTTGAATTATATTTGCATTTGCATTGATTGATAATTGTCTTGCATTTGAACTATATTTGTGAATTGTCGAATGAATTATGAAATTTGACTTTGCGAAACAAGTTTGTGCAATTATGCCTTGTCATTCAAAAGGTTTTACTTGTCCGAAGTAACGAAATGCATTGTGGTCCGTGATATGCGTTGATAACAATTGACACCTAAACTTCATGATAGAAATCCGTTAATAACATATTCAATTGAATCAAATTTAAAACGTGTAAGAACCCTAGGATTGCAATTAGCGAACCGGGTGTGAGCCTTGTTTTCTATATCTTATTTAAACCATCAATTACATTTCTCGCAATTGTTAATCATTAGTAGTTAATCAATCCAATCACTTTAGTAATTTTATTCAACATCTTTTTAACAAACAAAAACCACAAAAACAACTTAGCAAGCTTCATAAAAGTGACAACTTCTATAAATCATTCAAGTCCATTCGCAAACCACATACTCTTCGTGGTTCGGCCCCTTGCTACCACTAGCTATCGTTAAGGGTAATTAGGGCTTATAAATATTATCTTTGACCAGAGCGCGACACTCCGATCATTGATCCCTTTATTCCATGCCGATATTCATCAAGAACAAAGCTCACATGATGGCATATCACTGTCATCAGTCTCTTTTTCTTGAACATTTGTCCATCTCATTCAGCAAAATATTATTGAGATAACCCCCTCAGAAGAAGAATCCATTCAGTGAAAGCTTTGCCATCTGTGGTTATTTTAACTAACATTTTTTGGCGTTTTAAAGGGAGTTGTTTCTAGAGGATATGGCGTTTATTTTTCTGGGCGTGATCAATTCATTGTGTATAGATCCCTCTCTTATAGGAGTTTTTTGCGCGTAGTTTAGGCGGGACTTTTTTATTGTAATAAATTATAGTAATAAAGTAACCGTCTTTTCAGTTACTGTTTTTGTATTTACTGTTTTGATCAGCTTTATCAGTTTATAGGTGATAGACGTCCCATCTTCTAAGTTTGGCGTTTTTTTTTAAATGGTGTTATGCAGACCAAGATGACAAAATACAATAACGGAGAAAATAAGATATTAAGCAGGAAAAATATTTTTTGTTATTTCTGGCGTTTTGTAAGCAATAACCTTTTTTAGCATTTTTTTGGCGTTTTGCAAATAAATAGAGAAATATATCATTTAATTATCTTTAAAAAAAGTAGATTACACAAAAGAAAAAAAAATAAAACCCTTCGTCAGAAGGTACTTTATCCGAAAAGTATCCATCACTTGCGTCATCTTCTTCCTCGGAGTCTTCATCTGGATCTTCATCCATGTCATCACCTTCACCTTCACCTTCATCGGCTTCTTGTTCCTGAAGATTCTGAAGCCTCCACTTGAACATGTTTTGCATTAACTCCAATTTTGAGTCCATTTCTGTGTTCAAACAAGTGGCGTTATGCAATTCTTCCATGAAACCAAGCCCCTGCTTTGTCATGATGTTTTCAAGCCAGTAGACTTCCTGCTCTCCGCTGTTGTATATAACGGTCACCATGTCTGTTTCATTATCAAAACGCCATGATGTCATGACAGGGTCTGGCTTTACATCTGCTTTGATTGGTCCAAATTTCCTTGTTAATGCTTTCATAAGCATATATGTTTTATGGCATTCGTTGTCCTAACATACACCCTCCTTCTGTTGTCAAAACGCAGGACGAATCGCCTGATTGCCAGAGTGTATCTCCACCAAACGATTGTTGCCATTTTTGGCGTTTTGGTTAAATTGGCGTTTTTGGTTAAAGATGTTTTTGCATAAATGGATAGATTGAAGTGATTATGGAAGCGATGTTTTTACGTCGTTTATATAATGATGTTTTTGGCGCGTAATTTAGGAGGGAATTTATTCTAATAAATGTTAATAACTGAAATTCAGTTACTGTGTTGTTTCATCTTCATGTAATATCCAACGCGTTTTATCACTAATTTTTGGCGTTTTATTTTTAATGGAGTTTTTTTTTGAATGGCGTGTTATCATTTGATGGCGTTTTGAATTTGAGCGGTAAAAGACCCTTTTACCCTTAATGAAGCGAGTCCCACATAAAAAATTGATGTTATTTACGAAAACGCCACCGCGCAATCTAGTACATGGATTGTTTTGATCTGACGATCCATAAGCGTTCTCTCCGTTCTCACACTTTCCACCGTTTCTCTAAATCCTGACCCTATATATATATATATATTGTGTGTAGGAAAGAGAAAATAATAATAAAATAAGTGTTGTAAGTTAGATAGAGATAGAGATAAAGAATTGGATGTGGGATATTTTTAAAAAATATACAAAATTTATAGAAACGTGTGTTTTTAGATAGATTTTATATATGAAGATGGAGGCTCCAATGTGAATACTCTAATAACACTAGAAAACACACATTTCTCTAAAATTTGTTTATTTCTCAAAAACTTCCCCCATCCAACTCTCTATCCTTATCTCTATCCAACTCACAAGCGCTTATTTTATTAGTTTTTTTCTTTCCTAAACACTCACAATAAACATATAGAGGGTTAAATGTGAGCCCCTAAATATAGAGGTGTACTTTAGTTTTTATATACTTTTTTTCTGTTTCAGAGATTTCAATCTAGTTGTGTTTTTGTTGTTTCCTCTTTTTCCCACTCTATATTCTATAGAATGCATGTATATAAATGCTCCAATGTCAATGCTCTTAAAATAAAATCCTTTGTATTTTCATATCATGTTTGGTTTGTAAATTTATTAAAGGAATTAAAATACTAAAAAAGTAAAAATGTTAATTTACATAAATGCCCATATTAAAACTTTTCCAAAATAACTATATCATCTTCTCCTTTAGAAGTAGAAAATAAGAAAAAAAGAATACAATAAAAGTGTTGGGTATTTTAATCATATTTGATGAATTCCAAAGGACTTCAAAGATTCCATCCATCAATAGATGGAAAGAAAGTAACTTTCCCTCCCATGAATGAAGGAATTTGTAGGAAAATATTCTAATTTCAAGTCCTTTCATTTTCAACCAAACATAACTTTTTGATTGAAATTTTCTAATTCTAATTCCATTTCCAAAGGATTTTGTGAACCAAACAAGGCCTTACAATTCAGAAAGCAAATTACATAGTATGTATAATTAGTGTCTAACTTAAAGGCTACAGCCAACATGATAACTTGTTCACGTGACGTAAAGAGGTGATGTTAATTATATAGGGGGATTCTATTGGCATACCGGCCCTCCTATCAGCACACTTTGAAACGGATCGTATAGGCATATACGATCCGTATTAGATAAAGTTAAGACATGACACACTGAGAGGTGCAGGGCTTGTCTGGCGGCTGGCCTATACGCATCGTATAGGCCTATACGACGCATATTAAGGCCTTGAATTATTGAGGTTTGATTCTTTGGTATGTTGTGTTTGGTTTTTGGTGTTTTGGGTTTGGTTATTGGTGTTTATTGTTGGTTATTTTTGTTTTAATGAATTTAAAATCTTTATTTTTTATCGTTATGTATCGTATGATATCGTATCATTCTTGTACGGTATCGTGTCATATCGTAGTTGTATTTTGTATATTTTTCATGTTGATGTATTCATTACGTGTGATATTTACATTATACGTAACCAAGCAAACCAATCTAAAGAGTCAAAATAAACAATCACAAATACAAATAAACTGAAACTGCAAATTTAATTACATAATAAGTTTGTATATATACATGACATCGTCCAAAATACATAAACTGTCAAAATAATAAAAAAAAGTACAACGATCCTAAACCGTTGGATCCTGACCCTCCTGATTGGTGCCTGAGGGCCCCACCCACTGATCCACATCCTGTCCAAGGCGAGGCGACAACGGCGATATCAGCAATGGGGTCCGACCACGGTCGATAGCTGCCTGTATATCGCCCTGGATCGCTAGCATGAGACGGGCCTCAGTACGGAGGTGATGGGCGTCTATCCGCGCCTACAGCCGGTCCTCCATCTGTTGTAACGCAAGCGCCACAGCTGGGTGGAGCTCGTCGTACAGAACGTGATGGGGGTACCGAGGAACCCCTATGGCTGCGGTTGCGGTGGCGATCCAGGTGGCGGTGGCAGAGGTGGTGGGTGAGCGTGGTCATCATCGGTGTCATCGCCATCGTCCTCGGTGGCATCACCACCTTCCGGCTCTGGCAGGTCCTTTGGTAACTCGGCTAGGAGAACGACGGGGATAAACAGTTGCATGTCCGCTCCTATAAATCGAAGCCCGAGCCTAGGGAAGTCACGCATCACGTGCATGGCGATCAGGGTCTACCGGGTCAACCTTGTCGGCTTCACAGTGCCACCCTCGGTGAATTGTGGATCCTGCTGGGGAACAAGGCCCAACGAGTGGGCAATACGCGTGATGTATGTCCCCCCATACAGCAGATGTGACAACTCGAGATTTCAAGGCCCTTCTTTTACGTATTACCTGTTCCACAATTCATTTGATGATGCGGTAACTTGTGCATGTTAGTAGAATAGTTAATGTTAATGTATGGTTATGTCTGAGTATTGTTAATGGTTAATGGTTAATGTATTGTGTTTAGGGTATTGTTATATGTTTAACCACATCGACGAAGAACGAATCCTTCGTCACTCGCACTCCTCGACGAATAATGGAATTTCGCCGCATTCCACCTTCGACGAAAAATGGGTTATTCGTCACACTCACTTACGGCGAAAAATGATGTTTCGTCGGCCCAAGTCCTTTCAAAGCCCAGTAAGGGCCCAGTTCACCACGGTAACCACTTACGGCGAAAAATGATGTTTCGTCGGCCCAAGTCCTTACTGTGTGCAAATATGAGACGTGAATGATTGTGTAACTGATATTGTTTGGTAACCACGGTAGGGTTTGGTTGGCCAACTGGGAATGGTTAATGTAACGTAACATACCGAGCAAACCTAAGGTGAGTTCACTGCCTTTTTCGAGCATGCATCCCGGGGAGGGATATCGGGTAACGTTCCGGGGAGGAATGTCGGGTAATTGGGTTTGACTGGAATGTTAAACCTGGGATGTTGGTTATTACACTCATATCTATCACTTAAGTCCCTTCTACCGATTTGTTGCCGGGGAGGCAACGGGGTATTAGTTAATAACGCTATTTAGGTTTGGCACCCTCACACCGCACCGGGGAGGTCGGGAGTGAACTAATGACCCCAGTCTTGACCATTGCTTTGATAGAGGCATTGGGGAATAGGGCAAATAATCTGGAGCCATCGGCGGTAATCGAGTTATTAACAACATCAAATCTCTGAAATGTTTTTAAAACTGATATCTGGTAACTAAACGTGGTAACAAACTTTGAACTCACCAGCGTCGTCTGACACACTTGTCTGCATGCTTTCAGGTCTATAGGGTTATATCACTAGGACTTGCTGTCTGGGATGCTAGAGTGGTCATGGGTCGAAATACATGGAATCGCAATACAAGTCTAATGGTTTTTGTACATGTGGTTTATGAAACACTTAACTGTGAGTTATGCTTCCGCTGTGTACAATGAATTACATTTAACGTTTTGTAACACTTTATATTAATGAATAAAAGTTTTATTTAAATATAGTTATGAGATCATTGTGATTGGTGGCTAGATCCTGGTACGTCACACGCCCCGCGGTGTTTCTGCAAGTGTTATTTTGGGGGTGTGACAGTTTGGTATCAGAGCCACTGGTTATAGTGAACTTGGTTTTAAAAATGTTTTTTATAAAACCAGACTATAACCGAACAGTTCTGAATACGTGAATACGACCATGACACTCAGCTCCAGATTGCAAGGTTCGTCTTTTTCACCTGTTGCATACATTACATGGTTAATACACACTTGTTTATGATGTAGCGTACGGACACACACTTGTCACTATAGCATGATTACATGAATTGCTTGCTTACATTATGATGCGTTGGTAGTATATCATAGTCTTTGGAATTCTGTGATCTTATCATTTTGATAACCCCCGTTTGACATCTGAGTCTGAGGAACCATTTGACATGAGTTAGGAGGAACTGAGATGAGCATGCAAATCACAATATTATTGTGGGTGCACACATAATAATAATAATGTGGGGTGCATGTGAGTCCCAGTGAGGCTTAACAAGTGAAAATGGGTTCTGTTCCGTTATTCGATCAATGAGAAACATAACAAGTCTATAGGAGTCATAGAAGTAATTGTCTCCTACTCGAACGTGATCTTTTCACTCCTCACTGAATCCTTATGAATCTCGAAGCTATCAAGTATTACCTGAACACACATCTGGATGTTTAACGAACTGTGTAGAATGTTAGGTGCTAGTACGAACATCTCTGAGTTGGATGACGCGGCGTCGAATGATTGGTCTATACCTTTCTCATTTTTATTTGTTTGCTGGGACTTAACGTATTGACGCCTTAGATCCCGAAGTGCGATCACTTCTGCAACACTCTCGCAACACACCGTGTATTACCCAATCAACTTGCAAGATCGATGGCCAAGGGGATGAGCGTAACACCATACCGACTTTAGTATTAGGACGACCCTGATTACCGGCAACGAACACTAGCAAATTGGCTTCAATCGAATCCTTAACCCTAGTAAGCGACTTATGGGAGTCAACTCTTACGAATCAATCGGGACATAAGCGATGACGATTAACTATAGAGTGGAATGTGTAACTACCCGCACAATGAGTAATGCCTTAGGACATGACACGGAATGTGAAAGGATGGACCCTGTTGGTGAAAGGTCGCAGGACACCGTTACAAGCAACGACATTAGAGGCAACAATCGTGGCAACATCAAAGTACTCGTAATCGTAGCCTACAACATGGAAACGAAGGTGGCGTCGACAAGGATTGACTGTTGTTAAGACAAGACGTCAACAACCAAGGGAATAATGACAGTATTGAGAATCCTTGTAACCGTAACAACAACACTAGTAGTGGTGCTCGTGGAACGGCATCTAGGACTGGCATAGGCGACGCCAGGAATATAGCAACTTGGTGGCCTGCACGTTCTTGGTAGCTAATCACTTCGTCGTTATTCTGTTTAACCCTGATGCTTCTTGAAACCGAACCTATTGTGGGATCAGCTGATGGCAAGACAAATGAGACCTCATATGTTCGTTGGGATGTAAACTCGACCTTGTGGGACAAGTGTTCGACACCGACCTTCCTTCTACTATCCTTGGTGGTTTCGATGCAGTAGTTAGTGTGGATTGGTTATCCAGAGGTCGTGCAGGTATACCCTGTGAGAAGAAAATTTTGCGTATCCTTCTCCCTAGTGGAGAATCATTATCTGTTCTAAAGCATCAGAGTGGTGCGAAGGTTAGCGCCATTTCAGCTATGAAGGCTCAGAAGTGTCTACGGAATGACTACCCCGCTATGTTAGCAGCCGTTACTAATGTTAAGGTTAAGGAAAAGAGGATCGAGGATCCACCAATTGTTCGTGATTCCTCTCGGTGTGCTATCCGAGGAACTTTCAGGTTTACTTCCACAACGGTTACGCGGAATCTCAGTTTGATCTCACGACAGAGGCAGCCCTGATTACTCGTACACTTTACCGTCTTGCACCGGGAAGGGTTGTAAGAACTGTCTAACCAACTTCAGGAACTACGGGATGGGAGTTTTATCGATCTAACTCCTCGAATTGGGAAGCCCGAGCCCTAGTGTGGAAATGAAGGATGAGTCGTTTCATTTGTGTACAGACTACCCCGAAGTGGCAATCATAGACCTTCACCCGCTATCTCGCATCGCCAATCTGCTTGACCCGTTGCAATGATCAAGCTTCTATTTCGGAAACTAACTTAAGGTCGGACTGTCATTTGATGGAAGACTCATGGGAGGATGATTCCTAACACGGTGTTACAGATACAGTACAGCCACTACAAATACCTGTTCAAGTTGTTTACGTTATCCAACACACCAGCAGCCTCAGGGATCACATGAGTAGCGTGTGCCAACCTCATCCCTCCAAATTCGTCAACTGTGTTTATCTATGACGCTTTGAAACACTACCAGGAGAAAGGAACACCAGGAACGGCACTTGTATGTCATCTTAGAGCTCCTAGGGGAGGAGCAACTCCAAGAGAAGTCAACCTAAGTGCGACTACAAGATTCAAGAAGTACACTTTATTGGTCGCATAGTTAACGAAGTGGGAATACACGTGGATCCCGCTAAGACCCATTTTTGTTAGAAACTAATCGACACCAAAGATCCCTCCGGGGATACAGCAATTCTTTGGTTTCGCTAAATACTATCGCATTTAGCACAGCGGGGTGCCATGAATTCATGGGAGACAAAAACAGGGGGACATATTTTCAGCTTTTGAAACCCAACTCTGCAATGCACTGAGCATTGCTCCTATCCGAGGGTATTAATGAATCAGTGGTATACCATGATGGTTCGAATCAGAGTCCCAGTTACGCGCCGATGCAACACGAGAAGGTGATGACTTACGTAGTGAATTTACTAGAGGAATTGCACGAGTCACAACCTGCGGTGGAAACCATGGTCTTTGGATTTAAGTTGGGGGCATTACTTGGACGGTACCAAATGTGCTACTTAGACCGATCACAAGGGTCTCCCATGTACCTTTGTTTCTAAAGAGCTAAACATGTGATGTCATCGCTGGATGGAACTTTTGAATGATTTCGACTATGGAACCTAAACGCGTATGAGCTTGAAGGCTCGCCATTGACTCTAGCCTACACGATCAGATTTGCCCTGTCCAAATCGAAACACTGAAAAGAGAGAACTTTCAAGATGGGTTCATGCGAGGCATGGAGGAGCAACTTTTGGCAAGGCGAACGATATTCGCTACTTCATGGAACGAATGTGGATCCCACTATACGACAACTGTACGGAGCTTGTATTGAGAAAAGCACCCCAGCCTCGTTATTCTAGGTGTCTGGATTTTGATAGGAGGTATTAGGGTCTATAAACCTGGTACTGACAATCGGGCATCAAGGTCCATATAGCGGAGTGTGTGAACGATGTTTGACTTGTGCAAAAGTTAAGGTGGAATATCAGAAACCTTCAGGATTGTGCCAGTAACCAGAAACCCTCACTTGGAAATGTGAACAGACTGCCACGGATTTTGCCACTGGTCTACCTAAAACTCAAAAAGGAAACAATATCACCTGGGTGATCGTTGATTGTCTCATGCAACCAGTACACTTTCTTGCAACCAAGGAAATTGACGAGCCTTCACAGCTTGTGAATATTCCTCTGAGAGGGGCGGTTTTTAGGCACGAGGTGCCAACTCCAGCCACCTTTGATCTTGATCTATATCTGATTTATGACAAGCAAAACAACATCCATGGCTCACGTCTAGACACGAGCATTGCTTATCACCGTAGGACAAATGGTCTGAGTAAACGAACCATCCTGACACTCGAAGATATGTTGCGAGCATGTGTATGATTAACTTTAGTAAAACCGGAAGGATGCTTATCTTTGGGTGAGTTCTACTGCAGCCGTTACCGTTTTAGTATGCATATAGCTCTGCTTGAGGCATTGCATGGACGATAATGCCAGCCTCCTTGTTGGGCTAAGGTAGATGACAACCTAATCATGGGTCCAGGACTTGTACTCGAAACTCTCGGGAAGATTGCTTAAATCGGGAATCGTTTGGCGGCAACGCGCGACCGCCATGAAAACTGACAAGTTTAGGAAACACTGGGAGTTCGCTGTAGGTGATCGTTCATGTCGAAAGTCTCACCCTGGGAGGGTGTGGTACACTTGGGAAGCGTGGCAATATTAATTTACGTCGCGTTGCGTTGGGTCATTCGAAATTCTGGAAAGAATCGGTCACGTGGCCTATAAACTCGGGTTACCTGACGAATTTGGTAACGTACGCGGTGTTATTTATGTCTCGAACCTAAGGCAGTGTTTGCCTGATGAAACACTTGTGATACCTTTACTAGAATCTAAGGCTAACGACAAGTTGCAGTTGTCGGGAAATCTATCGAAATCATGAACCATGAAGTCAAGGATCGTTGACATAGTTGAATTCCTATCGCGGGAGTTCGTTGGAACTCAAGACGTGGACCGGAGTTCATGTGGGAACATAAAGATCTGATAAAGCTCTAGTATCCTCGATTGTTCAAACGATTGGAGTAACTCCTGATGTCACTAGTGAATTTCTGGACGAAATTTCTTTCAAGTTGGGGATGATGTGACAACTCAAGATTTCAAGGCCTTTCTTTTATGTATTACCTGTTCCACAATTCAATTGATGATGCGGTAACTTGTGCATATTAGTAGAATAGTTAATGTTAATGTATGGTTACGTCTGAGTATTGTTAATGGTTAATGGTTAATGTATTGTGTTTAGGGTATTGTTATATGTTTAACCACATCGACGAAGAACGAATCCTTCGTCACTCGCACTCCTCGACGAATAATGGAATTTCGCCGCATTCCACCTTCGATAAAAAATGGGTTATTCGTCACACTCACTTACGGTGAAAAATGATGTTTCGTCGGCCCAAGTCATTTCAAAGCCCAGTAAGGGCCCAGTTCACCTATTTAACCATATACACGCACATAATTCACGAAACCTATCAGATTGCAAACCCTAATCCTCTTTATGCGTCGACGGCTGCCACTTTCGTTCCGAAACTCTTCCCTCCAGGAGGACCGTCTCGCGTTCTAACATACATGTCCTTTATATCTCTGGTTAGTATTACTGTTGTTTGGATTATTTGGTGTTCATGTGATTCGGGTTTTACTGTTGCAAAAGCTTCTATGATTATGTGTTAAAGAGGTGGATGATGTAATGTTGGAATTACATGATGTAGGGTTCTTGTCACAACGAACTAAACCAAATCTGGGTGTGATGATTGAGATGATTACATATAATAACTTAGGGTTTCATACTTGCAGAGTTAGCAAAGTTGTTATCATGAATCGGTAATAGGTTTTTTTGTCAATGTTTGTTTATATGTTTGAGTCCATGCTACTGTATGTCGATGCTAATCTTAGGGTTTATTAGTTTTGATGCAATGAAATAGTTAGGATTATTAGGGTTGCTTGAATGAGTGCACTGACTGTTGTTTAACCCATTGATCCGCTGATGTGTAACTGTTATGCGATTAAGATTGATAAGAACATCATAGTGTAACCGTCGCTTGATCCTTTGATTATGCTGAAAAATATGGAATTGATGTTATGTGACCAAGGCCCTATTAACTGACCTCGACGAACCTTAGTGTTGTTTCGTCATAAGTAACCTCGACGAAACATGGTGGTGTTTCGTCACCTGTAATTTCGACGAAGAATAGGTGTTTCGTCGCCTGGATTCTTCATCGTGCAAGTAGACAGTACAGTAAACAGTTTAAGGTGTATGTGAGGATGAATACTAGTGTTTACAAATACTAGTTGTTGCATGATAACAATATTGTTATGAATGAGAAACCTGACTTGTTTGGTGTGGGTAGAACATGCCTCTGTTATGTATTGACAACTCGAGATTTCAAGGCCCTTCTTTTACGTATTACCTGTTCCACAATTCATTTGATGATGCGGTAACTTGTGCATGTTAGTAGAATAGTTAATGTTAATGTATGGTTACGTCTGAGTATTGTTAATGGTTAATGGTTAATGTATTGTGTTTAGGGTATTGTTATATGTTTAACCACATCGACGAAGAACGAATCCTTCGTCACTCGCACTCCTCGACGAATAATGGAATTTCGCCGCATTCCACCTTCGACGAAAAATGGGTTATTCGTCACACTCACTTACGGCGAAAAATGATGTTTCGTCGGCCCAAGTCCTTTCAAAGCCTAGTAAGGGCCCAATTCAACTATTTAACCATATACACGCACATAATTCACGAAACCTATCAGATTGTAAACCCTAATCCTCTTTATGCGTCGACGGCTGCCACTTTCGTTCCGAAGCTCTTCCCTCCAGGAGGACCGTCTCTCGTTCTAACATATATGTCCTTTATATCTCCGGTTAGTATTACTGCTGTTTGGATTATTTGGTGTTCATGTGATTAGGGTTTTACTGTTGCAAAAGCTTCTGTGATTATGTGTTAAAGAGGTGGATGATGTAATGATGGAATTACATGATGTAGGGTTCTTGTGACAACGAACTAAACCAAATCTGGGTGTGATGATTGAGATGATTACATATGATAACTTAGGGTTTCATACTTGCAGAGTTAGCAAAGTTGTTATCATGAATCAGTAATAGGTTTTTTTGTCAATGTTTGTTTATATGTTTGAGTCCATGCTACTGTATGTCGATGCTAATCTTAGGGTTTATTAGTTTTGATTCAATGAAACAGTTAGGATAATTAGGGTTGCTTGAATGAGTGCACTGACTGTTGTTTGACCCGTTGATCCGCTGATGTGTAACTGTTATGCGATTAAGATTGATAAGAACATCATAGTGTAACCGTCGCTTGATCCTTTGATTATGCTGAAAAATATGGAATTGATGTTATGTGACCAAGGCCCTGTTAACTGACCTCGACGAACCTTACTGGTGTTTCGTCATAAGTAACCTCGACGAAACATGGTGGTGTTTCGTCGTATGTAACTTGACGAAACATGATGGTGTTTCGTCACCTGTAATTTCGACGAAGAATAGGTGTTTCGTCGCCTGGGTTCTTCGTCGTGCAAGTAGACAGTACAGCAAACAGTTTAAGGTGTATGTGGGGATGAATACTTGTGTTTACAAATACTAGTTGTTGCATGATAACAATACTGTTATGAATGAGAAACCTGACTTGTTTGGTGTGGGTAGAACATGCCTCTGTTATGTATTGATTTGTGACATTCACATGTGATGTGGACTTGAATGAGAATCGGGTACTTGATACATGTTATGGTGATCTTTGCAGTGAAAACAATCTGTGTAACAATACGTGATTTACTGTGTGCAAATATGAGACATGAATGATTGTGTAACTGATATTGTTTAGTAACCACGGTAGGGTTTGGTTGGCCAACTGGGAATGGTTAATGTAACGTAACATACCGAGCAAACCTAAGGTGAGTTCACTGCCTTTTTCGAGCATGCATCCCGGGGAGGGATATCGGGTAACGTTCCGGGGAGGAATGTCGGGTAATTGGGTTTGACTGGAATGTTAAACCTGGGATGTTGGTTATTACACTCATATCTATCACTTAAGTCCCTTCTACCGATTTGTTTCTGGGGAGGCAACGGGGTATTAGCTAATAACGCTATTTAGGTTTTGCACCCTCACACCGCACCGGGGAGGTCGGGAGTGAACTAATGACCCCAGTCTTGACCATTGCTTTGATATAGGTATTGGGGAATAGGGCAAATAATCTGGAGCTATCGGCGGTAATCGAGTTATTAACAACATCAAATCTCTGAAATGTTTTTAAACCTGATATCTGGTAACTAAACGTGGTAACAAAATTTGAACTCACCAGCGTCGTCTGACACACTTGTCTGCATGCTTGCAGGTCTATAGGGTTATATCACTGGGACTTGCTGTCTGGGATGCTGGAGTGGTCATGGGTCGAAATACATGGAATCGCAATACAAGTCTAATGGTTTTTGTACATGTGGTTTATGAAACACTTAACAAATGAGTTATGCTTCCGCTGCGTACAATGAATTACATTTAACGTTTTGTAACACTTTATGTTAAAGAATGAAAGTTTTATTTAAATATAGTTATGAGATCATTGTGATTGGTGGCTAGATCCTGGTACGTCACACGCCCCGCGGTGTTTCCGCAAGTGGTATTTTGGGGGTGTGACAGCAGAGACCTGTCCTGCCGGTGGTACGCCGCCGCAAACCACTGGGCTAGACAGTGATGGAGGACGCACGTCTCCCCCCATACAAGACAATACAAATAAAAGAGATCCCCCTTATTGCACCACTCGCAACTCTGCTTGCGTGGTGCAATGGATGTGCTAATAAGCCTGTGCAGGTAACGGTATAGGGGGGTCTCTGATATGTGTAACCCTCGACTTCGAGCGCCCAAAGCGATCTGAACCGATCACCTGCCAGAAGCTGCACAGAGTCGAACGGGGGGCCATATGGACGGCCTCGGTGTAGAGGGACGTGTCTGTCTCCTCTAAAGTGTAAAGGCCGCAGTGCACGACAAACTCTCTCAGTGACATATCATGCTACTCACCGGCTAAACGAAAACTGGCCTCTATCCATGGCTCCTCGAGGTCGTCAAGTTCCTCTGGCTGGTCTCCAGGCCTGGGAGCGAACTCAAAAGACGCCAAGAACTCGCAGACCATGACCCTAAACGACGGTAAGTATGCCAGATGAAACAACCTGTCACACACCGTGGTTAGTATCCATTTCGTATACAAAACAAAGAAAACACAGTAACAAATAGTATACATGTCCCATGGAGTATCGTGTCCGATGAAATCTCGGGCTCTCGCCGCCTCCTCCACCTCCTCGAGAGTCGTCCAATCGACGGCCGCATGGTCACTGATCTCCATCCGCTGAAACTTTTCACATCTGTGAAAAGCCTCGCTCCTGTGCTTGAACGCTAGATAAGGATTATCTAGCAACGGATCAACATCTAGGCCACCGCGCCCATGTCCACGACCACACCCACCGGCCACCACTGCCCCCGCACGTCCACCTCTACCACGTCCGCCACCTCCACCTCTACCACGTCCGCCACCTCCACCTCCACCGCCACCACCCCGGCCCCTCCCTCCACTGACAACGTCAGCCATATCAATCTAAAAATATAACAAATATAACACTTTTAATTTAATTTTTAGAAAATATAGCACATTTTCTTATTAAACATAACATTATTAGTTTAATATTAAATATAAGCTTTTTATTATATTTAAAAAATATAACAATTTTTAATGTATTTTAAAAAAAATTTAACAATAATTTTTAATATTAAATATTAAATATAACAATTTTAATTATTATTTTTTTAAATATGTAACATTTTTTTAACTAATTTTTTAAAAATATAACATTTTTAATATTAATTATAGCATTTTTAAAGATTTTTTTAAAAATATGTAACATTTTTTAACTAGTTTTTTTTTTAATATAACATTTTAATTAATTTTTTATATTAAATATAACATTTTTAATTAATTTTTTAAACAAATGTAACATAGTTTAATTAATTTTTTAATAAATATAACATCATATTCGACTTAAAAGTATAACATTTTTAATAAAATCCTAAGATATAAAACATTTTTTTATATTTTATAAAACAAAATAGAAAAAAACTTACGTTTTTGGGCCTATACGCATCGTATAGGCCCATATTGATCGTATCACACCATCTAAGGCAAAGAAAACTATGTTATTATGAAGCAATACGATGTGTATAGGCCCATATGCATTGTATTGCCTCATCGGTCATCGAAAAAAACCTCAAAATTCCAGCCTTTAAACCTATAAATCACACAAATTCAACGGTCAAAATACAAAATTGAATGCGTATAAATGATGAGGGTTCGGAGATACATACCTTACTAGCCTTTGATCTTGAAATCAACACCGTATACAATCATATGTCTGTACACCGTATGTGTGTGTATTTTGGTTTTTTGGTTCGTATTGGAAATAATAACCGCCTGTTAATCAGGGGTTTGCATTGTTTTGGCCTTTAATACGCATCGTATAGGCCTGTACGATGCGTATTACCCCCCTGAATTTTTAAATGGAGTAATACGAATCATACAGGCCTATACAATGCGTATTACCCCCCCTGAATTTTCAAAGGACCCCCTGATTTTTTTGAGAAATCAGGGGGGTAATACGCATCGTACAAGCCTATACGATGTGTATTAGTTTGTAATACAACAAAGTAGCGGCCTATACGATCGTATTGGCCATAATAGGAAAAAAAATTCATGTTTTCCTCAGTTTGACGCGTATACGTATCCTATTTTTGATGAATTTTCCCGTATTTTGTAATTTTATGAAGTATACCTTCAATATGCGTCGTTTCGGTGACGTTCAGTTGCGTGTTATTATCGTATTCTATAATTAGGTTCAATTTTGTTTGAAATCCACTTGTATTGTATAGTGTTGTGTTACATGTATGCACGTCTTAGAATATCATTAGTTGCGTACTTTGACGTATTTTAGCGTATGTTGACGTATTTTAGCGTATTTTGACATATTTTAGTGTATTTTGACGTATTTTATCGTATTTTAACGTATTTTAGCATATTTTAACGTATTTTAGCCTATTTTAACGTATTTTAGTGTATTTTAACGTATTTAGCATATTTTGATGTATTTTAGCACATTTTGATGTATTTTAACATATTTTAGCATATTTTAACGTATTTTTGCGTATTTTAATGTATTTTTGCATATCTTAACGTATTTTTGCGTATTTAGCGTATTTTTGCGTATTTTGACGTATTTTAACGTATTTTAGCATATTTGACGTATTTTTGCTTATTTTGACATATTTTAGCGTATTATACAAATAAATTATTCTTTAAAATTACAAATTAATCAATATAATGCACTATCTTGTCATTAAACAAATGAAATACATTATACAAATACATTATTCTTTAAAATTACAAATTAATCAATATAATGCATTGTCTTGTGAATATTAGGCTTCGTTATCGTTTCATACCACGCTATGCGTTCCGTGTAGTTTTCTGTCAAGGTGCAAAGTGCTACTTCTTCGCCTGCATGTCTTACCTAGAGATAGTTCGGTGACGGCATTGGATACTCCCCTTCAAGTTTGACGTGGATGGAATGACCATTGTTAACATATAACAGTGTAATGAACTGATGGGGGACACGTTCATGCTTTGGATGATAGAAGGGAAATAAAGTCGAACAACCTCTTATGTCTAATATGTGAACAATCACACCAAACCTATGGGTAAGAAGGAGTCCTGCCTGAGGCATCCCTCCAATGCTCTATGGGTGCTCTCCGAACTCCGGTAAAATTTATTCTCTTTAGTTGCGCGTCATAGTCTCCCGGTAAATCACTGTCTAAAATGTACTTTCACATATCTTTGTTCGCACCCATCAACTCTTCAACTAATTGGCTCCGAATAAACCCAAAGTTGTCACACCCCAACCGATGATGGAAACATCGGAGTGAGACGAAAACGAGATTGTTCATTGCAACATAACGCTAAAGTGACAATAATTTAGATAAACTTATTTCATTGCATAAAACTTGTCATGTTACAATACATGGAATTTCAAAATACAACATGTTCGGATACAGCGAAACAACTACAACAAAACAGAGTATAAAACTGATACAACAATTTAGAACCTAATATGTCTATGTGTGTATCTAAAGCATCAACACTACTCCACTTCAATATCATCAGCATCATCCTGCAACATGTTAAAAGTATAGTTCAACACACAAAATGCATTGGCGAGTATATAGGTTTTCATACATAGCATAAGAAAATAAGTTTAAACAAATCCACATGGCAAGCTAGCTAGATAAGATCAACAATAAACTGGCATGTGCATAAACTAGTCAACCCAAAGTTTAAACGCAACAAGCTCTTAACATAACCCAACGTTCACAGGCGATGCGTTACTCCTATAGCGCAATACATGTTAAGGTTAGGCTCATACGAAGTTAATGACAGTTCAACACAAAATGTACAAACCCAGATTAAAGCATCAAGTATAACGTATGCATGCATGTATAAGGATTGTTTGTGCATTTTAGTATAAAAGTATGAGTTTGAGTTTAATAGATTTACATGTTACACCCCAAAATGTGGTAAAGAAAAGAGGGTTCAAGTATACTCACAGATTTGCTAACTTTGAGCTAGGATCCCTGTAAACGTAGTTTTGGCAGGGGTAGATGAACATAGTATAGGTTATGATGGATCTAGTATAGGAATGCCGAGGTTATCCTACAGGAAAATGGAGGAGTGAGTTGGAGTTGGTGAATTTATGTTACGGAATTAAAGTACTGAATACGTTAAGAAAGTAATAATAAGTAAAATACCAGGAGTGTATTATGACTATCAGCGATATGTAACACGAAATCAGAATACAAAACAGAATTATGAACAGTTCGTTAACAGATTGTTTCGGACGGATGCACTATTCGTGCGGACGGGCGATCCATGCGGATGAGCCATCCGTACGAATGGACTGTTGTCGGTCAGGTTTCTGTTTTAAACTTTTAAGTATTTAACAGTTATGTTCGATGATTCCGTTTAGTCTGTTAATTATAATATACGTATATTAGTAGTCTATTAATAGCATAAGTCTCACAGAAGTCATGCATGGAGGTTGTTGAACCTCATTATATAACACCAAAGCACAGATTAGTAAAACTGATCGGTTGGTCATATTTATAGAAGGAAATAGAAAATATAAACACTATTAACTACGTTCCAGAATTAACCATATTGAGTATAGCAATCTGGAAGTTAGTTGACGTTTGGAAAACGTCAGAACTGTTGTACAGTGCATTCGCACGGATGAAGAAAGCCAAGTTCGTACGGATGGAGGTGTCCATTCATACGGATCGACTGTTGGTTCATGCTGATGGAGCTGTTCTTGAGGTAAATCAGCTCGGTTTTGTTTGAACTGACCCACTATCCGACTAAAATCAGCCCCATTACGAATCCACGGCTATTTTCTCAGCTTGTGAGCTTGATGGAACTTGGTTCCAGTTACGTTCGAATTTGAAAGTTTGTAAAACAAGATTTTGAAAAGAATATTAACTTCATCCTTAGCTTGGTCCTCAATAGTTGAGAGTTCAATACAGATTTCCTGTGCGAATCTGTGAAACCAAGTGTAAGGGAATGAAGAATCTCGTTAAATCTTTGTAAAAACGAAAGAAAGGAGAAGAAATGGATAAAGAATAGAGGATTAACACTCACTTAGAGTGTCTGATGTGAGCTTCGTGTGATTATGAACAACAGCAATTTGAGAGAGTAAAGTGATTGTGGAAGGTTGGAAGTGAGGGAGAAGCCTTGTATTTATAAACTGGAAATTAGGGTTTAGGGTGAATTGGGCTTTTACGAATGGGCTTTGGGGCGGATCAGCCCATCCGCGCAGATGGACTGGGCTGGGCTGCAGATCCGTGCGAACCCACCAGGCCCAAGGCCCAAGTTACTGAATTTTGGTATTTTTGTTGATTTTAATTATTTTTAAGCGCATAATTGCATTGTATAAGTGTCGTGCATGATTAAAAGGGTGCAAGAATGTATTTTGTATGTATGACAAGTATAAATACGTATGAATTTGCATGGAAATAAGCATCAAGTGTGTATGTAATATGAATAAACACCAAGTATGTACGAATAATGTATAACACAAATATATAAAAGATAAAGTTTTCCATTATGATTGAAGTCTCAGATTTACAACGTATGAAATGAAGTACGATTAAAAAGGATTACAAGTTTCCATAAAAGGAAAGTACAAAGGACTTGCTAAATAAAGAAAGTTACAAAACGTGAGGCGTTACAAAAGTAGTCTTGTTCCAACCCTAAACCCACAGCCATAGCCCGAAACCCACAATGTCCATCCGGCTTGACATATTTTATTCTTGAAATGTGGGGGTGGAACACTTTTGGAATTTGATTTTTAAATCTGAGAACATATTCAAGCATTCGATTATCAGTGATTAACGGAAACCCATGGTCCTCGCAAGGCTCATTTTTCCATGAAGCCGTTGAACGACTGCATCGCAGTAACGACCTTTGAGACTTTTGAGACATTGCAGACGTAGATGGCATTAGGGAATCTTGCGACTGTACATAAGAGCTGTGTCGAGGAGGGTCATACCTACTTTGTTGTTCGGAAGGCCCAACTGAGCTATGTCTAGCAGGTTGTTCTTTTCTTTGTTGTTAGACCTTGGACGTTGCCCGCCCGCGAGTGTTTTCTTGTACGACATGCGGTTTTTTGTCGCTCATAAATGGGTTTATCACCGCCTTGATCTTCGATATGACGCTTTTCTTCACTTGCGGGGGTTGGGTACACATTTTCTGTTTCACATATTATAATTCTTTTTCTACATCAACCTCTTCATCATCAAAAGTTGATGGATTCAGATCAAGTTTTCACCAGAAAATGTCTATATCATCGAGCTGAATAATGCGTTCTGCACAAAAAAAAGAGCATTACACAAGCATATTAAATTAATACAATAAAACATTTTTTATAAGTCTATAAGTACCTGTATTTTGCAATCTCTCCAGACGACAAGCATATAACCCGCAACCCGTGTACAGCTGGCAGCCACATGTTGATCCGAATGATCGCAACGTGGTTAGTCTCCGTGTTAGCTCGTTTTATCATAGGTTAAGAGCATGGATGGAAACTTTACAAAGTAGGTTGCGAAACAAAGGAATCTTAAGGTGGTTGTTCATTCGCTTGGTGTGACTTTCTTCCAAGTATTTCTTTATTTGCATATATTATTTTAGTACCAAGGTGTCCACCCTTTTCACCAGGGTTTCCAGACTGCATTTCGGTGTAGTGAGTTGTTTCTTTAATGCAACATGTGCGCCTTCAGCTCTATTTGTCGTAGTTTGGTAAAATGTCAGGGTTTGATTGGTCCATGCAGATACAAATTTATGGCGAGAGGTGTTTAACCAGTTATCCCACAGATAATAAAAAACATCTGAAAAAAATAAACATATTCCAATTATGTATCTATTTAAATGAATGTATTAACTTAAGAGAAAACGTACGTTTACGTTGTTGGTTGAGAAGGTGACTCTGAAGGTTGGTGAGGTTATAATCGTATAACTCCTCATTAGCAGAATCACACACTGTTTTCCACTAACGAACAAAGTCCTCCCAATCTGGTTGAGTAAACGAATTCTTGCAGTGCTTTACAATATTTTCTAAGATATGGAACCTGCAAAGATATATGTGTGCGGTAGGGAATATTTTTTTACACGCATTTATCAGTGCTTGGTCCTTGTCCGTAAGAATTACACGCGGCTACATGCACTCGTGCAACATGGACCTGATCATCTCCATGACCCAGATGTACGTTACCTCCTGCTCGTTTAAAAGAAATGCATGCGCAACACAGAAGGTTTGCTTTGACGACGTCAAACCCACAACTTGAAAAAATGGAAGATTATACATGTTAGTTTTGTAGGTCACGTCGACCATAAGCACATGCGGGAATGCCCTCCCCATTTCAAAGAACTTTTCGTGACAGAAAAACATATTCTGAACGACATTGGTGGAAGCTTCCGCCTGTATGTAATAGGTAATCTTTTTTTTTTCTGGAGGATTTGTTCCAGTCTCTTCATGGGAGTCATTTTTTTATCGAACTTTGTGGCCCTAATCTTTTGGTGAGCATTGTGTGTGTCCTTCGGAACACATTTGTTTTCGGGGTTCTGTTCGCTTACGGCGTTCCAAATTGTATGGGGTTGTATGTCTTGATCTATTAGCTCTTGCACCAGTCTAAACTCATTAGCAGTAAGTTTCCTGGCATACGCGTAACCCTCCAGATGTTCAGCAGGGCCGTGGTTATGCTTTTTGTTAAAACTTTTGTGCAGATAATCTATCTGCCAAGCTCGACGACTTTGGTCGAGACGACCTATCACCATAAAAGGGCGTGTACATTTTTTGCTGCCACTTTTCCTAACTGTTGCCTTACTCTCAAGCTCGCCACTACGACAACATTGGAGCCATGTCCAGTGATCTTCTTTTTACCCAACCTTCCAACTTATCGCGGGATATAAATTCCTAAGTGAAAAATATACATAACTTTTATAATAATTTTTTAACAAAAAAATATAACATTTAAAATACATATTAAAAAATATATAACATTTATAATATTTTTTAACAGAAAAAAATATAACATTTATAATACATTTTTTAAAATATATAATGTTTATAGTAATATTTTTAACAGAAATATATATCATTTGTACCTGATCAGTTTTGTACGGCTCGTCACCTAATGACTCTTGCGCGTAAGAAGGATCACCCACGTCTTGTTGTACGCCCGAGTCACCACTAACGAAAAAGTTATTGCCATATTCTTCTTGTCCGTACAAGGCACCGTAATCGGCTTCATAATACGGAGACCCATAACCATGATCATCGCTAGGCACGATAAGCTAAAAAACAACGGTTAAATCATAACGGCACATCTAAAAGCCTTCGTAATAATATGTAAATATATTTTTAGCTCGTTCAGATCTGGCAACAACGGTTGGCGGGGCTCAACAAACAAATAAAAAAAACCCAACGGGTAAAAGGTAATGGTAAGTTTAACGCCATAGAAAAAAGTAAATAAATTCTTACCTCGTTGAGGTCTGGCAACAACGATTCATTATGATGGGGACGAAAGCCGGACACGACCTCCTCCGCGTGATCATCATTTCCTCTCCTATCATAAGAATCAGAGACACCAGACCCCTCCTAATACAAACGGTGTGCTAAGTATTTCATAAACAAAAAAAAAACAAGTTAAAAAAATGCTATACCACACTGCTTTCCGGAATAAACTTGCTCGTGTTTGTGTCGGATGACTCGCCGAAGATGTAATTAAGGTTGAACCAAGACATGGTGTTAGCGAATATAAAGAAAACAAAGACAAATTCACAGAAGACAAATCAAATATGAATCATCTTCATCTTCATCTTCCTTAATCGTTTATAAAGGCCAAGCAGAATGCGAATGCAAATTCACATGCCAATACGGGTCGTATAGGCCTATACGATCCGTATAGGGCTGACACAATGTTCTTTCAATCACTTTATGTCACTGTTGAGTGACAGAAAGCAACCTCGTACTATAATACGGATCGTATAGGCCTATACGATCCGTATAGGGTTTGCATGTGAACCCACGTGGTATCTATATAATTTTGCACGTATTGTATTCATGAGTTTATATTTTACAAGTTTTATATACATTGGATAATTAACCGAAATCGCTCCATAACCGATGGTTAACCGAACATCACTTATGGTTATGATTAATATTTTTCAATTAACTGAACCCTCGGTTAACGGACCATCGGTTAACCGAATCCACGATGACTTTCCACACCTACTAGGCTGCAAAAATATCCAAGTTCAGGGACCAAATCTTACATTTTCCAAACTTTATTTTATATTCTTCCATATTCCAATCTCTCAGTTTTCCCCAATTCTTGAACCGGCAGATCACCAATTAAATCGGTGTGTGTGTGTGTGTGGTTTCTTCTAATATCATCATAATCATTCATACACAACAGCAATGTCTCTAGTGTTCAGCAAAAATGATTTCATTTCTTGCTGTGGAAGCACCAAATTTGCAGAAGAAATGGTCGCCGATGGACCCTTTGCTACTTACGACGAAGCTGTTGTTGCAGCCAAGAACATCTGGTTCAATAAGGTCTGAATAATCAATCATCTGTGTTTCAGTTTATAACTAATTAGATTGAATTTTGATGTTGATAGATTTAGTGACCACAGGTTGATGTAAATGGTTGGCTTGAAGCATTCGCTGCTCATCCCCAAATTGGACAAAATTTATCTTCATCTGCTCACAACAGTTCCCCAAGTGCTCAGTTAAGCTTCTTTCTTTGTCGATCGTTTAATCGAATGATTGATGTGATTTTGGATATCATGTGTTTTAATGAAGAACTAGTATTTAGGACCCGACCCGAGCTTTGCGATGGGACTGTTAAATCGAACAAAAAGTAAACGTAAAAACGTTGAACCACGCACGCGTGTTGTAGCCTGTTAACTCACAAAAATTAGACTAAAACGTAGAAAATAATAACTAAGGGGCTGTTTGTTTACCTCTTAACGGGGATTTTAATGGATCAGACATTTTACTTTACTGGTTCAGCACTTAATGGTTCAGACTGTTTGTTTCACGAGCAGATGTCTGAATGGTTCAGACATTTGCCTCTGAATGGTTAAGCATTAGACTGAGTCTGAATGGTTAAGACCTTTAATCTGAATTGGTCAGATATTTGCCTCTGGAACGGTTAAGCATTGTACTGGCTCTTAATGGTTCAGACCTCTTACTCGTTCAACACTTAACCATTCAGAAGTTGCAAAACAGCCCCTGAGTCAGCTTAGGACCCACAAGTTCTGATGGGGCCGTTAAACCACCAAAATATAGACGTAAAAATTTGAACCAGTCACGCGCGTTGCAGTGTTTTTACTCGCAAGGTTTAGATCGAAACGTAAAACAACAATTTTGTAAAAGATGAAAACTGTAGGGTACCAAAGTCAAAAGTGGAAACGTGTTAGGATTAAAAATGAAAAGTGAAAAGCGAAAACTAAAGGGGTTGAAAACTAAATGATGAAAATTAAAAAGGTTGATAAATGAAAACGAAAGAGATTGATGTGCATAAAAATGAAACTTGAGGGGTCAAAATATGTAAATAAATTGGATAGTAAAAACCTCTCACAATGTATTTTTGCTAAATTAAGGATGGATAATGCTCAAGATACTTTGCTTACATAAATGCATGTTCAGTTTTTAAGTGCAGTGCTAGAACCGTTTAAACACTTGTACCATTTGCTATAAATGTGATGCATAAGGCGGTTTGTCAACAGTCAACCATTATGTTCAATTGCATTATGCGGTTCTTGTAGTTCTGTTCTGTGTTTAAAATTGGTTCTTTAATGAACATGTCCCTTCAATTTATATTGGTAATGAAGTTGTTAGGATTTGGTTAATCTGTCAAGCAGAAAAGTGGATGTCTTTCTGCATAAGACAACATGAAAAGTGGAAATTAAGGAACTCAAACGCATTTTATCATATAAATTCTATTGTGCTTTTAACTCTAAAACACCTGCATTCTTGTTAGTTTTTTTGACTAATTGGTTGTCGGTTTCTCTGTTTGTAGATGGAGTAAAGGCGAGCAGTCCACTGCTCTTGCCACTGCAACTGATTCTAGCCTACAAGTATGAACCTTAACACCAAAACTAAAACGTGTTATATTAATGAGAAATATTCAGATGTGTGATTTGTCAACTGAGACGCAAAATTATGTTGTCTTTCAATTTAACTAATTTTGACTGTATTCACAGTTCTTGAATATAGCAAAGTGCGTGTGAATTTGGGACTGCTACATATATTTGAATTAGAGTTCTCTTTGCAGGAGTTATACGAGTGGAATTCTCGATATAAGCAAAAGTTTGGATTTGTTTTCCTGATATGTGCATCTGGAAGAAGTACTCCTGAAATTCTATCCGAGTTGAAGGTAATTTTGACATGTGCATATATATCATTTTCTGTTGGGTGCTTGCTTGGTTTTAAAATACGTGCATAACGCGTGATGCGCCCGTTGCGTTTACGTGATGCGAGAATATTGCACCAATTTTGCATAGTGCTTTCGTTGCATAATGCGCTCTGATGCACGCAACATTGTTTATTATGTTTTTCTCCCAGATTTTTTGAAATGGGTTGCGTTTTTTTTTTTTTTTTTTTAATAATTAATATCATGGTATGCTTGATTTGTACTATTATGGTTCCTAAACACATTTTGTGGTTCTAGAAACATTTTAGTGTGCTTGATTTGAAACAAAGAGCACAACTCTTATCTTCTTATTACGTCAGTTGTTTTAGTTTTAAGTATGTTTTTATAAGTTGTAATGTATAAATATTTTGTAGTATTTTCTTATAAAGAGCGAATCGCATACGTGATGCACTCGCATCGCGCGCATCGGAGCGCATCACGCAATTTAAAACCAAGGGTGCTTGGAAGCAGACAAAGAAGTATGTCATAAGAACAAATGAAGTTATTCTGCGTATCGACTGATGTTATGCTACTCTTGTAGAGACGGTTTTCAAACAGGCCAATTGTCGAATTTGAGAATGCAGCCGAAGAACAAATGAAAATAACTGAATTACGTCTTCATAAGCTTTTCTCAAATGTAACTCAGGCTCAATCCACTACAAGCGGTGTCACTAAAGCAGAAGGTAACTTTTAGTTTCTTTATTTGGCCCATTTGTAGACAATTAGAACAATTTAGGAGGTTTTATGCGTTAAGAATAAACCATATGTTTACCCTTCCGATTGACGTTGATCCTTTCAATGTAGAAGGTCGGATGAACATTTTGGGAGGGCATATTACCGCTCCACCCGTAACTACACGGGTTCGCCCACCCATTACAACCCATATACTAGATGTAGCCCGCGGGTGTCCTGCAGCCGGGATCGAAGTCCAGTTAGAAATGTATAACGCCAAACAGCCCGGCCCAGTGTTTGGTGAGTCGGATAAAGACAAGTGGATACTGCAAGGCTCATCGAATACGGATAAAGATGGAAGAAGCGGTCAGCTGATGAAAATAGTCAATGATTTGAGCCCCGGTGTATACCGTATCAGTTTCAACACAGGCAAATACAACCCGGATGGCTTCTTCCCGTTTGTCTCCATTGTGTTTAAGGTTAAAGAGTCACAAAAAATAGAACATTTTCATTTTCCTTTGCTGTTGTCGCCTTTTTCGTTCTCGACCTACAGGGGCAGCTAGGTATCGATGGCCCGTCGGGCTGTCATAAATTAGACCCAAGTTTCTATTACTATGTTATGTAAGTTGTGTAAGTTATTTTGACTGCTTGTTGAAATGCTGTGAACCTACGGGTTAAGCCGGGCCGGACCGAACCAGAACCAAGATATAGAAAGTAAAGGGACCAATAAAATGGACTGATTATTACCTGCCCGGTCTGGTCCCGTTTTGTCTCGCATTTTTCGTTTTATATATAATTTAAATTGTGGACTTTGAATATTATTATATGAAATAGTAATGCTTTGTGATTAGCAGTTAGTTTGTTTAGTTATATAGACCATGATGTATCAATATTGAAGTAATGAGAAAATTGTTAATCATGATACCTTTCACAGGTCTCTCTAATCCTGTGGCAGTTAGATCTTCGGTCATCTTCTCCAGCCAGATTCCATATGTACAATTAGCGGTGCAAACGAGCCGAGCCGAGCTCGAGCTCGACCAGGCTCGAGCTCGAGCTCGTTTAACATATGAAAGCTCGAGCTCGGCTTGAAGGTAATTTTTCAAGCTCGGGCTCGACTCGTTTAGTATTTATTAATTAATTTATATTAATTATAATCATTATTATACATATAATTTAGTTATTTTTTTATATTTATATAAATGGTAATTATTATTATATAAATATATGTTTAATATATTAATAAAAAAATATATAAACAGAAAGCTCGATTAGGCTCGCGAGCCGGCTCGAGCTCGATAAGCGAAGCTCGGGCTCGGGCTCGTTTACTAAACAAGCTTGTCTTTAGGCTCGGGCTCGAGCTCGTTTAAGCTCGGGTCGTTCGAGCTTTTTTTCGAGCCGAGCTCGAGCAGTTCGCGAGTAGCTCGGCTCGTTTGCACCCCTATGTACAATGGAACCTTTGTAACCAAATTAACTAAACTGCTCTTGCCATATGTACAATGGAACCTTTGTAACCCGATCAATTATAAATTCTAAACCCAAAACATAACAATAGGTTCAATTTTAGCCTAGTGTTTAATTACATTAAGAGTAAAGTACAGTTTCAGTCCCTGAGGTTTACACCCGCTCTCAGGTTCAATCCCTATTTCAAAAAAAATCAGTACTCTCGTCCCTGACGTATTCAATTGCTCACAATTAAAACCTTTGACCAACCGGCCCTTAGTTGACCGTCAAATCTTTTAATGACAAGGAGGGCAAAAAGGTAAATTCCCAAAACTTAGAAACTTATGCTTACTATTTTACTCCCCAGTCTTCATTTGTAAGCCACAATCCACTCCCCCCTCTCCCCCAAACACTCCGGCGACACAGGATCTCTGGCGAACTTCTCCAATCATATCCCAAATGAGGCAATATGCTGTAATTTTGTTCACATTGCACGTCATCGGTAAGATTTAACTTAAATTTGCATTTTCCAAGTCTGTTTATGTTTGATTCCAATCGTTCCAGTTGTATGAAACCTGAATTTTGGGTTGTTTATGTTTGATTCCAGTTAGGTTCAGGGTGTAGGTGACCAGGACCTACGTCAGGATCCAGTATCGGGTCCTGATGAGGAATGCCAGGGGGTTCCGGGTGGAACTCTGTTTCCAACATCGCGGGTAGATATGTTGCTGCACCTCTGATGTAAATATATGATGCATATATAATATATTGACCATAACTGTTGTAGATGATTTGGGTTGGGTTGATTAAATTTTGGGATTGAATGATGATCACCTAACTAGTAGGTTATGTAGAACAATTTTAAAAGTTATTTTGGAAAACTGATCGTTTTTTGTTATGTGATTGTTAATGGTGATTGAATGGTGAAATATAATTCGAAATGACGCTTATTTAAACTGTATTTGAATTGATGCTTAGGAACACATGACATCAGTGGATGTTTGTTTGAGATGTATCAGTTGAAGTTTGTAGCATATCAGTTGATATTAGGATCAAATGATATTAGTTGAATCAGTGGATGTTTGTTTATGTTTTATGTGCTTAGGATCAAATCATATTAGTTGAATCAGTGGATGCTTGTTTAAGATGTATCAGTTGAAGTTTGCAGCATATTTATGTTTTATGTGCTTATGATCAAATGATATTAGTTGAAGTTTGCAGCATATTTATGTTTTGTGTGCTTAGATCAAATGATATTAGTTAAATCAGTGGATGTTTGTTTGCTGCACATAAGTCTTTGATTTGAAGGGTGTTTAGGATCAGATGACATTGCTGGACATAAGTCTTTGATTTGAACAACCTGATCAGGGGTACAATAGGAATTAGATTAAACTTCAAACATGTGTAATTTTGGTAGGCATTGCTTTAACCTGTTTGACCAGCGATCAGGGGTACAATAGGAATTAGACTAAACTTCAAACATGTGTAATTTTGATAGGCATTTAGGACTGTAAACGAATCGAACGTTCAGCGAACAGTTCGTAAACCGTTTGGCGGGAAGTTCGTTTACGTTCGTTCGTTTAGTTAATGAACGAACATGAACAAGAAATTTCGTTCGGTTAGTTAAATGAACGAACACGAACAACTGTCTCGTTCGTTCAATTGCATTCATGAACGTTCGGTAACGTGTTCGTGAACATTCATTCATGTTCGTTTGTTTATGTTGTTCATTAAATATTTTTTTTAGCATTTATTTATTTTATATAAACCTTTTATATTCCTTAATTCTTATTTATCTTATTACCCAAACAAATAAAATAGGAAACCCTACCTCTACCTTCTTTCTTTTTATTCACATCGAAAAATACAATTGAACTTCGTCGATTTTATCTATGTTCGTTTGTGTTCGTGAACCGTTCATAAACACGTCCATTTCCTTAACGAACGAACACGAACAAAAAATCTCGTTCGGTAAGTGTTCATGAACCGTTCGTGAACACATAATATTCTTAACGAACGAACACGGACAAGGCCTTGTTCGTGTTCGTTCGGTTCGTTTACAACGCATTGCTTTAACCTGTTTGACCAGAATAAATGGTCAAACATGTTTACCTGAAGGCAATTCAACTTCTGAAATTAAAATTCACTTGAAGGTGTGAAGGTCAATCACCATTCAAGTTCTAAAAGTCTACACCATTCAAGTTCTAAACCTTCAAGTTCTAGGCATTGCTAGACCTGTTTGACCAGAATTACTGGTCAAACCTGTGATAATGAAGGGAGTTCATGTTCTGCTATTGAAACTCAATTGCAATTGCGAAGTTCAATCGTAATTGAAGTTCTAACAGTCAATCCCAACCCATTTGAAGTTCTAACGGTCAAACCCATTTCAAAGGAACTTCAATTCTGTTTACAGGTCTTGTTACGGATTGTTGTTGATGTTAATAACATGATATTGCAGAGTAATTAAGGATAATTGGTGGTTAGTTACTTGATTAGGCAAGAGTTTTAAATATGGAGGGAAAATATGAATTATACGTTCAGGGACTGAAACTGTAAGTAAACTTTGGGGGTATTTTCGTCTTTTCACATAAATACAAACGATCTGTTAGTGCCAAGGTTTTAATTGTGAGGAACTGAATACGTCAGGGACTGGAGTGTTGATTTTTTTGAAATAGAGAGTCAACCTGAAAACGGATGTAAACCTCAGGGACTGAAACTGTACTTTACTCTTACATTAATTTTGTGTTAAAATAATCTATTTACTAAAACAATTTAAACGACAACAAATAGAGGTATAAAAAACCCGATTTGGGGCCAGCGACCTGGAAACCGACCCAATAAAAAAGCCGGTTTGGGCCCAACCCGAACTAGCAGTTTGATACAAGTTTGGATTTTTTTTGTGCTAAGAATCGATCCCAACCCGAATCAGTTTGAACCCACCAATAAAAACTGCTAAAATACCAATTTAAACATTAAAACCGGTTTTAAACCTGATCCAAATTGGCTTGGTTGGGTTAAGGTTTTCATCCCTAAAAACAGTTCTTAACCTAAACTGGTTTGGGTCAAACTGGTTGGAGACCAAACTAAAAAAACCGAAAAAAACCGGGCCGGTTATAAACCGAACCGGTTTGATAATGTACAGATGGGATGCAAGCCCGTTTTGCCCATCAGGAAAAGCCCAGCCCATTAGTAAACCGATCCGACCCGATAGTGATTTGATGTTCTACAAGTGGCTCTCATTTCTAAACTTGTAAATTGCGAATTATCCTGGTTTAGTCGTTGTTCTTACGACTCTCGGTTGATCTTCATGGCGCCAACAAATCTGGTATTCTTTCTGTATATTCGCTTAATTTGATTGTTGTATTATGCAATTGAGCACTGTTGTTTACTTGATTATACTTTTAACTGTTAGAATTTACACCCAGAGTGCTTGTTTATCATTTTCATTGCATCATAGAGTGTTTAGATTGCTTTGATCGAACTGTATATCATAATTTCTTGTGCCCTGATTAAGTGTCAGCAGAACTTAACCCTATTTCCAGTTGACTGATTTCCCCCTTTATCGATCTTTATCGAGCTAACGATCAAGGAAAATATTAAATAGTCAGTAATGAACAGTTAGGAATTGTAATACGATATTTTGAGATAAGATGTATTTACACAAATAAGAGATAGAATACGATACGGTGAAGAAGCAGGAAAATTGTGACACTTTGCGCAACCGGTTATTTATTAGGTGTAGACTAGGTTAGGTGTCGGTGTATTACACAAGTTGAATAAATGAAATGTTAAATAATAAATGGTTAGTAATGAATATTTGGGAATTATAAAGCAATATTTTAAGATAAGGTGGCGCAACCAGTTACTTATTTATTAGGGAGTTAACTGCCATTTTCGTCCCTGTAATTTGTCCAATTATGACAGTTCAGACCAAATTTCAAATTTGTACCATTTACGTCCCTGACATTCTTGATACATGTCAATTCCGTCCAAAAAAGATGAGTTAACTGCCATTTTCGTCCCCGTGGTTTGTCCAGTTATTCGATTCAACCTTAGTTTTTTGGATGGAACTAACATGTTTCAAGAATGTCAAGGACGAAAATGTCGTAAATTTGAAATTTGGCTTGAACTGGCATAATTGGACAAACCACGGGGACGAAAATGGCAATTAACTCTTTATTAGGTATAGATTTTGCATGTGTTGTTGTTTAGAAACGAGATGCAATGGTTCGAAATACCAACCTTTCTTAAACCTCAGATTTTGTAATCATTTTGCTATGTTTTAATGAAAAATAATCACTTTACTTTTCAATCAAAGTAAATATACAACTGATTTGCAGCATAATTTTGATTCACTTTAATGAGAAGCAAATGATCACTATACAGCAGCCGAAAACAGCATCAAAACAGAAACACAACTGATTTGCAGCATAAGTGGCTTAAAAACATCTTATATGCTTGAAAACGGAAATAAACAACTTAAAACACAGCTTGTATACATCAGGAATCATAAAATAGACAGAAAGAAAAAAAAAATCAGAGAATGTGTTCTCTTGTGATTTGACCAGGTTGAAAAAGTCAGAACTCGGATTCAAACATAATAGTAACAAATACATAAATTTAACTCATGTTTTCCTTCTGATCTTAATTGAATATGTGCTTATATAAACTTAACTGAATTCAGATCCTTAAAATATGATATACCTTGCTACTCGTCAGCATAGGAATGTGTTGGTCAGCGTAAACCTTCTAAAGGTCAACAACAAGAAGTGTTAGACGACTAACGTTGGACAAATTTGTTGCTAAGTGTAGCATAACAAGTCTGTGTATACATGTGTTATTTAGCTATAACATTTTATGGAAAGGTTAGCTAGTACTTAAACTTTCATCATTTGGCAGGTATTGATAAAAGAGAGCTCAAATGTAAGGATCATCACATTGAACAGGCCTAAGCAACTAAATGCGCTTAACTTAGAAATGGTAAGACATAAACTAAATCGTTTCCATCAAATGTCACACATACCTTTAAAGTCTCATAACTATTTATTTAAACTAAAAGGAGGCGTATCATTTGTATTTTATCTTTCTAGGTATCCCGTCTCTTGGAAGTTTTCCATGCATACGAGGAGGATCCAAACGTCAAGCTGATTATCATGAAGGTACTCTTCATTCTGATAAATTAATAAAAAGTTGAATTCTTTTCACGTTATTCACAACCGACTTGTAACGGAATGTCGGTGTAGGGTGAAGGAAGAGCCTTTTGTGCTGGCGGCGATGTTGCAACTGTTGTTAATGATATTAATAAAGGTTAATGCTTATGTTGACATTCACAGTAGTGGTATTTGCAAATTATTGTCATGATTTTGAATTGAGTAAAATGTCATTCTCGTCCCTGAGGTTTGGCAAGTTTCGTGACTTCTGTCCAAAGGTTTGTTTTTCCGCATCAGGGTCCAAAAGGTTTGAAATCTGCCATTTTCATCTGGCTTGTTAACTCCATCCATTTTTCTCCGTTAGGGGTATTTCCGTCTTTTTGTTAACTTAAAGGGCAATTGTTCTTTTTCAGGGGTATTCGGTCTTTTTGCATAAAGTGAAAAAGACCGAATTGCCCTTTAAGTTAGCAAAAAAGACGGAAATACCCCTGAATTAACGGAGAAAAATGGGTGGAGTTAACGAGCCGGATGAAAATGGCAAGATTTCTAACCTTTTGGATCCAGATGCGGAAAAACAAACCTTTGGACGGAAGTAGCAAAACTGGCCAAACCTCAGGGACGAAAATGACATTTTACTCTTTTGAAGTTTTGATGGTGTGTGTTGTTATCTGATGATATTTTTTTTGTATCAGCTGGCTGGAAAATAGGAGCAGATTTTTTCTCAAAAGAATTTACGATGAATTATTTGATGGCAACTTACACCAAACCCCAGGTAACTTAATAGTAGTTATATTTATGCATTGTTGCTTACAATATGTATGATAATCCATATGTTAACTTGAAATCATACGTGAAGGTATCACTTCTTCGAGGAATTGTAATGGGAGGTGGTGCAGGCGCTTCAATACACGGTAGATTCCGAGTTGTTACCGATAATACGGTATCCCTCTTGCCATATTCATCCACTTGAAGAAACTCTCAAGCATCTACTTTTGCGTTATTAGTGGTGATTTTCGTAAATTTCATACTATCATTTTGCAGGTTTTTGCAATGCCGGAGACTGCATTGGGGTTATTCCCAGATGTAGGTGCCTCTTATTACTTATCAAGACTACCTGGATTCTTTGGTAATTCCAATTCTATCTTACTCATAAGGCGTTACATTTTACAGTAAAATATGATCTTTGTGAAAGAACACCTTTTAGTTCTATAAATGATTAGTCGGCAATTTAATTTAAGGGGTTGTTTGGCAACATCTGAATGGTTAAGTGCTGAATCAGTAAGAGGTCTGAACCATGTGCTGAACTAGTAAGAGGTCTGAACCATTAAGAGCCAATATAATATTTAACCGTTTTAGAGGCAAATATCTGACCAATTCAGATTAAAGGTCTTAACCATTCAAACTTTGTATAAATCTTAACCATTCAGAGGCAAATGTCTGAACCATTCAGACATCTGCTCGTGAAACAAACAATCTGAACCATTAAGTGCTGAACCAGTAAGAGGTCTGAACCATTAAGAGCCTCATTAAGAGGTAAACAAACAGCCCCTAAGTTGTAATTCTGCATGCTACTTTTAAATTTTATTTTCATCTTCTGGCAGGAGAATATGTTGGTCTTACGGGTGCTAGGTTGGATGGTGCCGAAATGCTTGCATGTGGTCTTGCAACCCACTTTGTCCCGTTAGAGGTACATTCCGTTTCAATTTCCCAAATTTATTTCTCTTTTTATTGATTCTCGACTGACATTTATGTGTTCTATCTTTAAACAGAAATTATCCTTATTAGAAGACGCATTATGCAAAGCTAATACGGGCAATCCAAAATTGATCAGCGATATTATAGACGAGTTCTCAAACAAAAATCCTAAGTTGAAAGAAAACAGTCAATATTTTCGGTATGTATTACTCACATTTTAATAGCTTTTTTTTTGTTAACCGACATTCTTGAGTTGAGTTCTGCTACCCTATGCTGCAGATTGAAAACAATTGATAGGTGTTTCTCTCTGAGAACTGTTGAAGAAATTATCTCCGCACTTGTAAGCTCCTTTAACATGAAATGCACTCGTTTCCGTCGTTTATTGCATGACATTACGCTTTTGTCCTTTTGTAAAATCTGTTAGGAGAAAGAAGCTGATAAAAACATGGATGACTGGATCTCGTGGACTATCAAGTCGTTAAAGAACGCATCACCAACAAGTCTAAAAATTTCTCTTCGCTCTGTAAATATTCACTCTTTTCTTATATTAAATATTGTTTTTTATAAACTCATTTATAACACAAACCGATCGTTGTACAATTTTCTTGTATTGTAAAGCTATATTGCTTATGATGTGCAGATTAGAGAAGGGAGACTTCAAGGCGTTGGTCAGTGTCTTATCCGTGAATACCGTATGGTTTGTACCGTCATGCAAGGAAAATATAGCAAGGATTTCTTTGAGGTACCTGTTTATTACTTTATTTATTCTATAAAATTTCAATTCTTGACCAATTATAAAAGAAATATATAACTATTAACCATATGTTTTAAATTGTCCTTGACAAAATACATTGATTAACTTTTTATAATGCAGGGATGTAGAGCTTTGCTGCTTGACAAAGATAAAAATCCAAAGGTAAATGGTCAAAACCGGTTCGGGTCAAATGGGTAACTTTTAGTGTAGGTCGGATCCAGTTAGGGGTGCAAACGAACCGAACGACCTTGTTCGTGTTCGTTTGTTAAGAAATATATGTGTTTGCTAATTGTTCGTGAACACTTACCGAACGAGATTTTATGTTCGTGTTCGTTTGTTAAGGATATGAACACAAAGAAGCGTTCATGAATAGAATATATATTACACAGACGCTTACTAAATATTTTATTATTCAGAATTTGAAGTATTTAAATAAAATGTAAAAACTTAAAACACTAATGAACTGTCGAACATAAACGAACACGTTACCGAACGTTTACGAACATAAATGAACGAACGTGGCCTCTGTTCATGTTCGCTCATTTAATTAAACGAAGTTTGTCTAATAAACGAACAAACACAAATGAACTTTCCGTCGAACGGTTAACGAACTGTTCACTGAACATTTGGTTCGTTTGCAGCCCTAGATCCAGTTATAGACCTAATAATCTATCCTTTTTTTAGCAAAGTGAATTAGAAGGTTTTATGCATTTGACCCGTTAGAGATATAACACAACCCAAATCGACCCATTTGTGTAAAATAATGGGTTGAAAAATAGTGATATGTATTGACGGTTTCTTTGTTTCGACTTCTATATTTTAGTGGAAGCCTTCAAAACTAGAGTTAGTGAGCAAGGATATGGTTGACCATTACTTTACAGCATTAGATGATAAAGATTGGGAAGATCTCAAACTCCCTGCTAGGTCAAAGTCAAACCTACCTTCATATGCCATTTCTAAGCTCTGAACCATCAAAATTGTGTTGATTAATGACAGAAGAATAATAAAAATTGGTAGCTACGTTTTTTGTTGATGATCTACTTGTAAGTTTCAATGAATTTAAATCGTTATATAATTTATATTTGCTGCGTTTTAACGACTAAAACGCCTCTACTTGATAATGAATAAAGTATGCGACTTAAATATCGGCTGGACATGGGTGAAACCAGACCGGCCAGACCAGTTTTTCGGTTTGGACAAACATAGATTAGTCTAGATCTTAATTACATTTTAAAAGCTACAAACCATAAAGTAGTGTAGATTAATCACTAACACCCTTTCATTTTATATTTTTTAAAACTAATATAATGCTATTTAAAATCTATATAATTCCAATAGTATGATCGTTATGATTTTTATATATAACTATTATCTAAGACCCGTGCTTTGTGGTGGGACCATTAAGCTGAACAAAAAGAAATCGTAAAAATGATGAATCACGCACACACATTAGAGCGTGCTAACTTGCAGAAATTAGACTGAAAAAGTAAAAAAATAGAAAAGAATAACTAAGTCGCCTTAGGATCCGTGAGTTTCGACGGAGCTGTTAAACCGTAACAGTATAGTCGTAAAACGTTGAACCACACGCGCGCGTTACAGCGTGTTAACTCGCAAAATTTGGAATGAATCGTAAAGCGACAAGTTTGTAAAATATGTAAAGTACATGGACCAAAGTTGAAAGTGGAAAAGTGTTGGGGGTTAAAAATAGAAAATGTTTATGAGAAATATGTAAAAAATGAAAACTATAAGGTTAAAAGTGTAAAAGATGAAAACTATGAAGGTTATATAAAAGATGAAAAATATTTTGTTTAAAAGTGTAAGATAAAAAAAGAGTTAAAAATAAAAGAAAATTAAAGACTACGAAAAAAGTTGAAGAGTCAAACAAAAATGAATAATATTTTTAAGATGAAAGAATATTTTATAAATTAATATATATAGTCAATATAAAAATGTATGCGTGTAGGGCACACATTATAATTATAAATTAGTAATCCGTGGTTTCCATAATGACATATTTATCAATATTTGTAAATATTAGAAAATAAAATATGCATTAATGAACAATTTCATAACCAGGTACTTACTATATAGGACTGTTCAAACATAGGTTTGGTTTGAATTTTATTATATGCCTCATGGTTGCCATCTTCTACTTAAATTGACATGCACCTTGTGCCTACACATGAGGATGCTTTTATATTATTATTATTATTATTATTATTATTATTATTATTATTATTATTATTATTATTATTATTATTATTATTATTATTATTATTATTATTGTTGTTGTTGTTATTGTTTATCACGTATTGCACGTTAACATATGTCAAATTGGTAGAACTGAGTCTGAATAGATGTGCTTAGTAAGTTCCAGGGGTACTAAGTATATAATTTAAAAAAAAAAATCTTCTAAATGTTAGCTTTGTCAAACAGGCAATGAAAAAAAAAATGGTGACAAGTGAGAACTGCCCAAAGTAAACTATGATTAGTTCTATTATTTTTTAGACGTGGATAAAATTTATATATATTTTTTTTAAATTATATCATAAAATTAAGTATTTATTCTTTTTTTTATAATTACTCTACTAGTGTAATTATATATATATATATATATATATATATATATAGGGGAATGCTAAAATGAGAACCACCTCGAGTTGTAAGAACCGTGAGAACTACACCGTAGGGGGCGCGGTGGACCAAATTTTTTTTCATAGACGTAGATGCATGTATAAAAACACCATTTGTAAAAAAAAATTCAAAAAAAAAAAATGTCGTGTGTGTAGTTTTGAGCCCCACAAGTTTGTGTTTACGGGACCCGTAAATCTGGTCGGAAAATTTACGGGTCCCGTAAACACAAACTTGTGTTGCTCAAAACTACACCCACGACATTTTTTTTTGAATTTTTTTTACAAATGTTGTTTTTATACATGCATCTACGTTTCTGAAAAAAAAATTTGGTCCACCAAGGCCCGGATCAAAAAGTTCTCGCGGTTCTTACAACTCGAGGTGGTTCTCATTTTAGCGTGATCCTATATATATATATATTATATCATAAAATTAAGTATTTATTCTTTTTTTATAATTACTCTACTAGTGTAATTATATATATATAGGGGAAGGATCCACTAAAAATTGGATTTTGCCTAAGTAGCCTAAGAAGGATTGTGATGATGACATGTGGCACTCCTAATAGGTAGGAATAAAGGGCATTTTGGTCCTTATAAATAGGAGTGAAAATGACATGTGGCACCCCTTTTGTTTTTTAAAAATACAAAAAAAAAAAATATAGTACAAAAAAATCTAGCATAAAAAATCTAGTACAAAAAAATATAGCACAAAAAATCTAGTACAAGAAAAAATGTAGCACAAAAAATGTAGTACAAAAAAATATAGCACAAAAAAATCCAGTACAAAAAATATAGCACGAAAAAATTCAGCAAAAAAATGTAGTACAAAAAAATCCAGCACAAAAAATTAGTACAAAAATCCAACACAAAAAATGTTATACAACATAGAAATACAACACATTTTAGTGGGTTTTTTTAGTATTCATATTTTATATAGCAATACGGTACTCAAATTAAAGATAAAAAGACGCTCGATTTTACGGTGAAATTTTTATGAAAAAATAATGTCGTATAAAAAAGTTATGAACGTTTAAAAAATAGGGGTGGAATATGCATGTGACTTCCATGTGGAGAGAGAAAGTCCATAAATAGGATTTTCCCAAGATACCCTTGCACTCCTCCTTTCTCCTACACTTCCATCTTAACCATTGATTTGAAAAATGAATGGTTAATATTCCTTCTTATCATACTTAGGCAAAATAAACTTTTTATTTGATCTTACCTATATATATATATATATATATGGAGAAGATCATGCGAGAACCACCTCTTATTGCGAGAACCGCGAGAACCAATGTGAACACAACCAAAAATGCCTAAAAATAGCTAAAAATCACACAATTTTTTTTAATATTTTTTATATAAAAATCGCTACTTTTCGAAGCAAAAAAAAAATTAAAAAAAAAAATTTTAAATTTTTTTTTTGGCCACTAAAAGTAGCGATTTGAGCATAAAAAATATTAAAAAAAAATTTTTAGATTTTTTTTAGGTTTTTTGGGGGTTTAGTTTTTAGCATTTTAGCTTTGGGGGGTTTAGGTTTTTGGGGGGTGGGGGAGGGGGTTTAGGTTTTTTTTTTTTTTTTTGGGGGGGGGGGGGGGGGTGGGGGTTAGGTTTTTTTAGCTATTTTAGGTTGTGTTCACATTGGTTCTCGCGGTTCTCACAACAAGGGTGGTTCTCGTATGAGCCCCTCCCTATATATATATATATACTAGGTTATAACCCCGTGTATTACACGGGTCGAATAAATGAATTTTATATAACTCATTATTCATTTATTTATTTAATTAAATATAACATAAGTTTGGAAGTGAGGCGAGAAAATCATAAAATAAATGCTTACAATGAATGATAGGTGTTACACATTAATGTTTTATTATATAGTATAGTATAGATATATATTTAGATTGATATAAATAGATTATTCTATTGTAGTAGAATTTGTTAACGAAGTCTTAATAAATTTAACTCTTTATTTAAAACTTGCAAATGTAACGAAGTCTCAATAAATTTAACCCTTATTTAAAACTTGTAAATGTAGAAATGATAAATAATATTAGTTAATTTTATTTTGAGTTTCGTAAAATCTATTTGATACCAAACTAAACAAAACGTTTAAATATATAGTTAATATCAAGGGTAAATTACGATTTTGGCCCATGTGGTTATATCACTTTTACCCTTTTAGCAAAAAATGAATCTTTTAACATCTGGGCCCCAACGTTTTTTTTTTCTAACCCTTTTGGCCCCTAACACTAACCCAATCCATTTACTTTTAGGGGCCAAAAGGGTTAGAAAAAAATACGTTGAGGTCCAAAGGGGTTAGAAAAAAAAAGACGTTGAGAGCTCAGATGTTAAAAAATTCCTTTTTGGGCTAAAAGAGTAAAAGTGATATAACAACAGGGGCATATATATATATATATATATATATATATATATATATATATTATATTTTAGGACTAAAATACATGCTTGATTAGATAGGGGAAATTTTCAAAAGAAAAAAAAAATCTTCTTTCACTTCTCATGTTTAGTATGTGAAAAACCCATTTGTACAAAATAATCTTATCTTATTATCATTGTTGTTTTTTACCTCTCATTTTAGTATGTTAAAGCCCATTTGTACATTAATCTTATTCTTATTTTCATTGTTGTTACTGTTGCTATTGTTATTATCAATTATTATTTAAGAAAAATTGATCATGTAAGTGTTTTAAGTTTAACTAATTCAGGATATATAGTCTTACCTAACTAGCAAATGCATTCCATTTACTTAATTTCATAATATATATATATATATATATATATATAGTTCGTGTCATCATTTTGATTTTTAGGGGTTATTGCACATAGTAGTTAACCAAAAACGATAGTTGATTGTCTAAATATATTGACCTACTAGCTCATTGCAGGGTTGAGTTATTAATTTGGATTTTCAAGATTTGGAATCTAGTTGCTCCATAACTCAAGCAATAGAGTTGACCAAAAAAATATTGATATTTATTAAGTGAAGGTCTATACATAATTTGGTCGTGTTCGTGTCTTAAACAGGTCGTGTTCGTGTCTTAACAGGTTGTGTTCATGTATTAAATAGGTCGTGGTCGTGTCTTAACATGTCGTGTTCGTGTCTTAACAGGTTGTATTCTTGTCTTAAACAGGTCGTATGATACGTTGGTAATTTTTTCGTGTCTTAACAGGTCGTTTCATGTAACCTGTTTATTAACAGGTTCGTGTTCGTGTTTCAAAAATCTGGCATGATAAGATTTCGTGTCGTGTTCGTGTTTACGTGTTTCGGGTTCATGTCTTATCGTGTTCGTATCTTAACAGATCGGGTTGACCCGTTTTGACCTATGGCAGACAAAGAAGTAATAAGGGAGGATCGGTAGATGGTGGAACTAGGGTGCTAGTCTTAAAGTTTCTTGTTACTAACATACCAGAGGGGTGTCGGCCATGGGATTTAGCAGGCGTCTTCCGGGCGCATGGAGAGTTAGCAGGGGTTTACATCGCGAGGAAACGAGATAAGGAAGGCCGGATCTTTGGCTTTGTTAGCTTCAAAGGGGTCAGAGACGATATGGAACTGAAAAGGAATCTCAAGCAGATAAAACTTGGAGGTAACAAACTGAAGGTAAACATTGCAAGGTTCGCTTTGGAGAACGACAATGGCTTCAATGAAGTCGGGGTAGGGGGTCTAGGTCGTGAAAGTTCTAAAATGCAGCAAGGTACCTTTCAGGTTGGAAGTCATGATCATCAACGTCCGCTGGTTTGGGTGGCGAATATTCGCGAGAATGGTAGATCTTTCATAGACATTCTTCTCAACAAAACATGTCCAGTTTTGGAAGAAGAAACCATTGACATTGATCCCTCTCTCAATACGCTTTCGGAGTTAGTCAGGAAGGCTCTGGTGGGTAGAACAACGGATTTCAAGACTCTCAGATCTTTGAATGCCATACTCTGGGAAGGCGGAATAAAATAAGTTTCAATCCAATATCTGGGAGGGTTCTTTGTTCTCCTTTCTTTTCAGATTGAGGAGGAAGCTAGTAAGTTATTAGAAGAGAAAATCACATGGAGTAAGTGGTTTTCTTCGTTAGAAAGACGGAGGGGACAGTCCCTCCCTTTTGAAAGACTGGCATGGATCAACATCACGGAGTGCCGCCACACTTGTTAAAGTCCTCTGTGTTCAATTTCATTGGGGGAGAGATATGGCGTGGTGGTTCAATCGTCTCAACTTCGGGTTATCGATGGCGTTCTTTCCACAGAGGTTTTAGGCATTTTGACAGGCAATGGTAATAAGATCTCATGGGTTTGCAATCTGAGATGGCTAGACAAAATTTTGACAGGCAATGGTAATAAGATCTCAAGGGTGTCGGAAGACTCGGGAGCTTGGATTCCAGACTGCCTAGAGCCGTTAGAGAGGTCGGAGCCAGCCTCATCGGAATTTTTAGCGCATCAAGGTACTCCAGTTGAGCCGGAAAAGATGACTGGAGGAATAGCCGGAGAAGGAGATGTTAGGTCTCGACAGGAAGGTGAGGGAATTAAAAGTTTTTCTCAAGATGCGAAAGAGTCGACGCATGAAAGATCTGGTGATATTTCCATGCAAGAGAAGAACGTTAATTGCCAAAATAATAATTCGGCTTTTCTATTCTCGGTTCCCGAGAATAATTACAACTCTTGTAATTCCCAAGTGGGGCCTTCGTTTACTGAGTCTTGGGTTCATCATGTTAATAAACAATCCCCAAGGCCTAAGAAAAGACAAAGAAGAGAAGCCCCTTTTATGTTGGATAAGATGTTGGGCCTGAATGGCTCTAGGAAGGAAGGTGGGCCTAATATTGTGGGTCCGAATGGTATTTCTAATACAGAATGTGGGCTGGATTTAAATAATAATCCAGAAGTTTCTAACCAGTCTCTTAGGGATAACACTGAGGCAGTCTCAGATGCATCAAATCACACAGAAGAAGGGGAGTTTGTCGATGATACCTAAGTTAGAAATATAAACAACGAAATTCAAGATACTATCGACTTTATGCGACTTGTATGTGCAAATTTGGATTGTATTAGAGATAAATTCGAAGAAGCTATAGTGGAAGAAGGAATCAATGTGGTTTCAAGATGAATAACCTATCTATCAATATTAGGGGGTTTGGGGCTAAAAAGAAAGCTAGTTGGATTAGAGAGTTGAAGGGGATGGAAAAGGTGTTGTTTATTGTAGTTCAGGAAACCAACCGTTCTGACATCCCAGACGTAGATATTAGTAAGTTCTGGGGGAGATCAGTTTGGGCGAAAGAGTCAGCCAATCCTATGGGTCGTTCAGGTGGGATCCTGTGCATCTGGGATCCAAGTATGTTTCAGCTCAAGGGTGTTGTTAAATATTCGAATTTTCTTATGCTCAGTGGGGTTATGAAGGGTTGTGACGAGCTCGGTAATATCATAAATGTATATGCCCCCAAAAGACGGTGGAAAAAAGAGCGTTATGGTCATGTATCCTCAACACTAAATCGGGGATTGTAGGTTATCGTTGGGGACTTTAATGCGGTAAGGAGGTCTGGGGAACGAAAGAATTCTAAGTTCAAGGCGAGATATGCTAGGGATTTTAATTTATTTATTTACAATGCGGATCTAGTGGAATATGATATGAAGGGCAGTAAATTTACTTATATTGTGGAAGGTGAAAAAGGAAATAAAGTTAGTAAAATTGATAGGGTTTTGATTTGTAAGGAGTTTCAGAATAGGTGACCAGAAGCGTGCCTGAGAGAGCTTCCTCGTGGCCACTCGGATCATAATCCTCTGTTATTATCCATTAAAGACTCCAACTTTGGCCCCCACCCGTTTCGATTTTTTTGCTCTTGGCTCGATAAACCGGGTTTTGATCTTGTTATGTCTAAGGCTTTATCTTCATTCTTGTTTGAGGGTCCGTCGGATGTTATACTAATGCAGAAATTTAAATGCCTCAGATATCATATTAAAAATGGAGGGATGATATTCAGGGGAAGGGGAGGAAAGACTGTGGAAAGAGCTTGAAGAGTTAGAGGTTGTTATGGAAGATCGAGAGTTGACAAAAGAGGAGGAATAGATTCGTATGGAGTGTAAAAAGAATTTGATGCATATAGAAGACTCTAAAGCCAAAGACTTGAAACAACGTGCCAGGATTCAATGGGCTAGGCATGGAGACTATAATATGGCCTTCTTTCATGGGATGATTAATCAGAGGAAATCATGTAATGCTATCCCTGGCCTTTTGGTTGGTAACGAGTGGATTTCTAAACCGAAAATGATTAAAAAGGAGGTTTTCAAATTTTGTTTTTTTTGCAAAAAAAAAAAAAATTTGTGGAGGATATTGCCATTAGGCCTGATGTTGAGTATTCGCTTGAGAGTAAACTTTCGGATGTTGAAGCTAAAACTCTCGTGGAGTCGTTTTCGACAGAAGAGATCAAAGGTGCGGTTTTTGAATGTGGTAGTGAGTGGGCCCCGGGCCCAGATGGGTTTAATATGAAATTTCTAAAGAGTTTTTGGCAGTTTTTTGAAGGGGATTTTGTAAATATTTTCAGTGCCTTTTATGATACAGGGGTAATTAATAAAGGTTGTAGTTCTTCCTTCATTGCACTTATTCCTAAAGTGAAGGATCCGGGAGGTTTGAACGATTATAGGCCGATTAATTTGGTAGGAATAGTTAATAAGGTGATCTCTAAAGTTCTTGCCAATCGGATGAAGTGCCAATCGAATGCAGAAGGTGCTTGGGTCGGTGATTTCGTCCACTCAATCCGCTTTCCTGAAAAATAGGCTTATTTTGGATGGTCCTTTAATTTTAAATAAAGTTCTTACTTGGATAAAGAAGAAGCGGGACAAAGTTTTCTTGTTCAAAATAGACTTTGAAAAGACATACGACAATGTGAATTGAAATTTTGTTTTGATGGTCTTGTCTCAAAACGGATTTCCGGCTAAGTGGTGTTCATGGATTTTTGGTGATCTCTAAAGTTCTTGCCAATCAGATGAAGTGCCAATCGGATGAAGAAGGTGCTTGGGTCTGTGATTTCGTCCACTCAATCCGCTTTCTTGAAAAATAGGCTAATTTTGGATGGTCCTCTAATTTTAAATGAAGTTCTTACTTGGATAAAGAAGAAGCGGGACAAAGTTTGCTTGTTCAAAATAGACTTTGAAAAGGCATACGACAATGTGAATTGGAATTTTGTTTTGATGGTCTTGTCTCAAATGAGATTTCCGGCTAAGTGGTGTTCATGGATTTTTGGCATTCTTTTTTCAGCGAGATCCTTGGTCCTTGTTAATGGATCGCCAACTTTTGAATTTCCGTGCTTCAAATGTATGAGACAAGGCGGTCCTATCTCCTCGTTTTTATTTATTGTTGTTATGGAGACTTTTTCTAGTATGATTAAAAGAGCAAGTTGGGTTGGCGTGTTAAGGGGTATAATTCTTCCGAATGAGGGACCGGTGTTAACTCACCTCCTATATGTGTTTTGATGGGGGAATGGGCTGGTAATAATACAAAAAATGTGGCTCTTTTGCTTCGGTATTTTTATTTATGCTCGGAGTTAAAGATCAATATGAAAAAAATCTAGTATTCTCGGGATTGGAGTTGAATCGGGGGAGGTAGAGGAGATGGCCGGGAGGCTTAACTGTAAAATGGGGTCGGTTCCTTTTGTGCACTTGGGCGTGTTAGTGCGGGCTAATATGAATAGGGTGGCAAATTGGGGATTCGTGTTTGACATTTTTGAATCGCGCCTTTCGCTTTGGAAAGCTTCCATGCTGTGTATTGGAGGAAGGGGCACTCTAATAAAGTCGGTCATAGAAAGTATCCCGAACTATTATCTATCCCTTTTTAAAGCCCCGACGTCGGTCTTGAAAGGGTTGGAATCCATAGTGATGAAACGCCTGTTTCATCATAAGACCATAACGACATAAAAATCATCGTGATTTAAATACCTTTCTACTAAAATTTAGAAAATTTACCAAAATATCCTTATGGTTGATCGAACCAAACACAACCATCAAAGTTTTTAACAAACGTTAACCGAAATACCGTATCACAAGTACAATCATAACCTACTTACTTACTTACAAAAAAGACATAAGTATTAAAATAACATTTACAACCCAAAAAGTGTTTTTGACCCATCTGTGACAACTGACAACTTAACCGGAAGCGCATAGTTCCAAGCTCGCCTATTTCAAGATCGAGATTTACCTATCATACACAACACTTAAATGTTCATTAGTGTATTTTACTTAACATAAAGTACAACTTTCCTTTAGAGGTGTTTTTCTATGGGCATCAAGTTTCGTTTTATTATAAAAAGAACATGTTATTTTAAAGGTTTTTACTGGTGAACATTTCGCTTGCAATATGTGCATATAATGTATGTTGTGTGGGCGCTTAGGGGGCAAAAGTGAAAGTGCACTAATTTTAACGTTATTTTACTAATTTCGTGAAAATAACGTTAAAAGAGGGGGATGGTTAATATGCATCATGTGATGGCGTTGATAGCCGAAAGACAATACATGCACTAATCGGCAGTTGTCTCAATTGCTGAGTGTTATGTGCCTTATGTCCAAGGCTTGATGCAAAATCACTATGGAGCCGGGGGTCTCACTGGAAGTAGTCTCTCTATTCCTACGGGGTAGAGGTAAGGCTGTCTACATCTTACCCTCCTCAGACACTACCTTAACTTTGCTATGGGTGGGATTTACTAAGTATGATGATGATGATTGGTAAACTGTATCTAATGTCATTATCAAAAGGTTTACTTTGTGCAAAAGAACATGTTATTTTAAAGGTTTTTACTGGTAAAATGTATCTAATGTCATTATCAAAAGGTTTACTATGTGCAAAAAAATAAATATTTATACATCATCTTGCCTTGTTGATCGCCACCTTATGTAGTTTGACATTTATCCGTGATGGGGAGCAAACCTAATTTTCATATTTCTATGAATAATGTGACATTCAAATATATAGATTTTGTTTGATGTCTACATTTGTGACGTATACACAATAAAAAGAACTGCATGCCGTAAATTTTGAAATCTAATGTTTAAATTCCAATATCCAAAAGACTTCATTTTATTTATGAAATGATAATTTAAAAATAGTTTTATGCTAATAAAACTGAAAGTACACAAAATAAGAAAAAAAAAACAAGAATTGATTGTATGTTACCTAGTGTAACAAACAAAAGCATGAATGAGTAAGTAGGGGTGCAAACGAGCCGATTCGAGCTTGTGTAACAAACAAAAGCTCGGCTCGATTCGATTCGAACTTTATTTCTAAAGCTCGAGCTCCACTCGTTTAGTATTTATTAATTAATTTATATTAATTATAATTATAATTATTATTATACATATAATTTAGTTATTTTTTATATTTATATAAATGGTAATTATTATTATTATTATTATTATATAAATATATGATTAATATATTAATAAAAAATATATAAACAGAAAGCTCATTTAGACTCGTGAGCCGGCTCGAGCTCGATAAACGAAGCTCGGGCTCAGGCTCGAGCTCGTTTAAGCTTGGCTCGTTCGAGCTTTTTTTCGAGCCGAGCTCAAGTAGCTCGCGAATAGCTCGGCTCGTTTGCACCCTTATGAGTAAGTAATCGAACAAGTATATAACAATTCCCTATTATAATAAATTATTCTAAAAATTGTCATCTGAGCAAGTAATCTGAACAAGTATATAACAATCCCTATTATAATAAACTAGTGTTTTTTAATGACGCGCGTTGCGCGAAAGGCATTGGTGTTTTCGACCGACATCATCCTGCAACTCTTTTTTTAACTGTTTCACTTCTTGCAAAGACTGAACATAGACCCTAACTCTTGTTTCACCACTTAATCACTGTAAAAATTACAAGATTCATGTTTGGGGCATGGGTTGACACGTGGACTTCGAGCCTCCCCGCTGGTGAGTGACGTGTTGGGTCGGTTAAGAAAAAAAAAAGCCTAAAGCGTTAGGTAGATTTCGAACACGGCGAGCTTGTCAAACTGCTTCCGCTCCTTGCCCCGGAACTCGATGTTGGCCACCGCCACCCGGTTTTCGTGACTTATATCACCACCCGGGACACTATCGTAGTAGGCTTTAAAACGGTCGAGCTTCAGTCGTAGCTCGCCACTTGTGTTGGCATGCGTTTAAATTGTGCCGGTAGCTAGCGAAAGCTTCCGGCCAGTAACGGGTCTCACCGGGTTGGCGGCCCTGCATCGCGTTGTGCCGGTATCAAGTGTGGGTAGCGGGTTCGGGTAGGTGGAGTGAAGGGTTGGGGTAGCGATGTGGACAGGCGGTGGGGTTGGGGGGTTTTATTAGCCAAACGATTAGTTTTTAAAATTTAAAGCTAGCCGCTATGGCCTAGCCAACCCAGCCAATGAGAGCCGGCCACGGAGGACCGCTAGGCATGCCCAACGCCCGGGCTGAAACTCCCGCCCAAGGGGCCACGCCGAAACCCAAACCCACCCGGGGTGGTGACTTGGGCATTTGTACCCAAACCACAGCCTAACCCTCGCCCCATACCTCATAGTCTAATAAATGAATATAAGGTATTGCTCAATATAAAAAAAAATCACATAATAAATAAAGAATTAAAATATCATTGCCAAACTGTTATTTTTTAAAATTTAAACCTAGCCGCTATGGCCTAGCCAACCCAGCCAATGAGAGTCGGCCATGGAGGACCGCTAGGCATGCCCAACGCCCAGGCTGAAACTCCCGCCCAAAGGGCCACGCCGAAACCCAAACCCACCCGGGGTGGTGACTTGGGCATTTGTACCCAAACCACGACCTAACCCTCGCCCCATACCTCATAGTCTAATAAATGAATATAAGGTATTGCTCAATATAAAAAAAAATCACATAATAAATAAAGAATTAAAAAATCACTGAATGATACTGTTCATTCAGTTTTCATTTTATCATATATTAAAAACTCCCGCCAAAGGACCACGCCGAAACCCAAACCCACCCGGGGTGGTGACTTGGGCATTTGTACCCAAACCACGGCCTAACCCTCGCCCCATACCTCATAGTCTAATAAATGAATATAAGGTATTGCTCAATATAAAAAAAATCACATAATAAATAAAGAATTAAAATATCATTGCCAAACGGTTATTTTTTAAAATTTAAACCTAGCCGCTATGACCTAGCCAATGAGAGCCGGCCACGGAGGACCGCTAGGCATGCCCAAAGCTCGGGCTGAAACTCCCGCCCAAGGGGCCACGCCGAAACCCAAACCCACCCGGGGTGGTGACTTGGGCGTTTGTACCCAAACCACGGCCTAACCCTCGCCCCATACCTCATAGTCTAATAAATGAATATAAGGTATTGCTCAATATAAAAAAAATCACATAATAAATAAAGAATTAAAAAATCACTGAATGAATCATTCAGTTTTCATTTTATCATATATTAATTATTCTAAAAATTGTCATGTCTCACTATTAGAATCGTTCTCCCATATTTATCTTTTATATTAATTTTAGAGTAAACTACCATTTTGGTCTTGTGGTTTGGGCAGTTTTGCCACTTTAATCCAAATCTCAAACTTTTTACATCTGGGTCCCTGTGGTTTGCATTTTGTTGCCATTTTAGTCCAAATTTCAAATTTGACCAGATTTTCCATTAATGACCTGCTATTTTGTCTTTACCCTCAGGGGCATTTTGGTCATTTTAGATTTATTATCTTTTTATTATATCTCAATTATAATAAACACCTGTCCCTCCCTCTTCTCTCCTCTCTATCTGCAGATCATCACCAAAAAGACCACTGTCTCTCTATCTTCTCTCTCTATTTGCAGATTATCACCAAAAAAACCCTCTCTCTCTCTCTTCTCTCTCTCTCTATCTACACATCTATCACCACCACCACCACTTCTACAGAGCCACCATCATGAGCTCCACCACCAAATTATCTTCTCCATGATGCAGAAAAGAAACAGATTGAAGATAAAAACATCAAAGCCTTGCTGAAAGATCTTAAACTTACATCCTGCGATATTGACGACGCGTTGACCGACTGGAGCACATCCAACGGCAACACATCAAGGTCTAATCTACGCAATAAGATGTATTTAGCCTATGTTTTCCCTTGCTTTTGCTCTAATCGAATGACCCCTCTTATAAAAGCAGCTATCCAAATTAGAAACATAAATCAAACATTAGTCCCCATTGATACAAGAAAAAAACATTTCAGTTTGTTTCAGTTCCGTATAACCAAAATGATGCAGAAGCTGCTCTTGTTGGGACTCAATCTGAAAACTTTGCCAGTTTTTACGTTGACCCGTCCAGGATTTATGGTAGAGATGGTGAAAAAGATTATCTTTTGAGGAAGATAGCAAGTGAGGGTGGCCCACCAATCGTTTTTATTTGGTGTGGGTGGCATTGGCAAAACAACACTTGCCCAGTTGATCTTCAACAGTGTTGAGCTACAAAAAGGTTTTGAAATCAAGATGTGGGTTCCTGTTGGAGCAACTAATTCTGATGTAACAAGGGTTGCTAAAGCCATTGTGGAAAGAAGCGGCTCACCGGATAGTAGCGAATTTCGAACGGGTGTGTGTATTTTAGAGAGGATGCAGGCGGGGTGGGGTTTGTGGGTTTATCGGCCGATGATCGGCGCCGTCGGCTCCGGTGACTGGTGAGTAGAGAGAGAGAGAAGGGAGTGAGGGTGTCGCCTAGGGTTTATGGTGATAAGTTGAGGGAAAAAGATGAAGAAGGCAGAAGGGGAAAAAGGGAAAAGGAGAGGGGGTAGGGGTGGGGTGGGGTGGGTAGTTGTGCAAAATGACCAAAATGCCCTTCAGAAAAGGACAAAATAGCAGTTTTTTTTTAAATCTGACCTGATTTTGTTTTTGGACTAAATGGCAACAAAATGCAAACCACAGGGACCCAGATGTAAAAAGTTTGAGATTTGGACTAAAGTGGCAAAACTGCCCAAACCACAGAGACCAAAATGACAGTTTACTCTTAATTTTAATTCAAATGTTACTTTTAATTCCATACGTGTTAAATCTTTATGTAATCTCTATTTCTTCCTTATCTCTATATTTATATTTATAATTATTATTTATTTATATTTATTATTATACCTTATACCTAATAACAATAATAACAACAAACACAAATCTTACGGGACGTATGACACAATTATAGGCAACACTAATTTTTTGTTTTTTCGTCTAAACCGTATACCAATTTAACTTACACGTTGATCCTTCCTCGTTTCATATTTATCCGATTTCCTTTTCAATATACATTTAATACATTCTTTATGTTGTTTTAATCAACCTCGCACGTTTTTCATTATTTAAATTTTACCATTTTTATAATAAAATTTTAATTCACTAGCATTTTGTTTCAGTTTTTCAAAATTTAATAGTTGTGGTTTTCATTTTTCTATTTTGCCTTCTATGATCTCACATATTTAACATATAAAAAATAAAACCAAGTTTTACTAATTTAAATTGTGTAATACACATGTTTTTAACCTAGTATAATAATCAGTAACTAAAAACAAAATTACGGATCACAAATAATTGGCGGTTGATAACAAATCATGAATCAAAATTAAATGACAACACATAATTGATGACAAATCATGAATCACGAATGATTAAAAACTTATCAAAACTCACTATTATATATATATAGAGAGAGAGAGAGTGTGTTGTGTCCGGTTAACGTACAATATTCCTTAATGTACGAGCGTACACTGTGAAATTACGCACGTTTCAAAACTCAAAACCCTAATCATGCATGTGAAAAAACCATAATCACGCATGTTGGAAAGACATAATCACGCATGTTGAAAGCCATAACATGCTTCATTACATAACTATAACATGCTTCATTACATTATTATAACATGCATGATTATGGTTTTTCAACATGCATGATTAGGGTTTTGAATTTTACAACATGCGTAATTTCACAGCGTACGCTCGTACGTTAAGCAATATTGTATTTTACTCTTTCACTATATATATATATATATATATATAGTGAAAGTGTAATGTACAGTATGCCTTATTGTACGAGCGTACGAGATTTGAAGTTCGCACATTATAAACTTCATAACGAAAAACTCGCATGTTGTAAAATATAAGAACTCGCAAGTTGAAAAACAAAAAAGTCGCATGTTGAAAGATGAAAAAATAGTATGTTGTATAAATGAGAAAATAGCATGTTACAAAAAAATCGCATGGTGAAAATGAAGTTCGCATGTTGTAACTCAATCTCGTACGCTGCATACATTAACAAAAATTATACGTTAACCAACCCATATATATATATATATATATATATATACATATATATATATAGAATCACGCTAAAATGAGAACCACCTCGAGTTGTAAGAACCGTGAGAACTACACCGTACGGGGCGAGGTGGACCAAATTTTTTTTTCACAAACGTAGATGCGTGTATTATAAACACATTTGTAAAAAAAAATTCAAAAAAAAAAAGTTTTTGAGCACCACAAGTGTGTGTACGGGTACCGTAAATTTTCCGGTAGGATTTACGGTACCCGTAAACACAAACTTGTGGTGCTCAAAACTACACACACGACATTTTTTTTTTTTGAATTTTTTTTACAAATGTGTTTATAATACACGCATCTACGTTTATGAAAAAAAATTGGTCCACCTCGTCCCGTACAGTGTAGTTCTCACAGTTCTTACAACTCGAGGTGGTTCTCATTTTAGCGGTCCCCTATATATATATATATATATATATATATATATATATATAGAGAGAGAGAGAGAGAGAGTAAGAGTAAGGTTATTGTAAAAATAGTTAAAAGTGTGAGAAGTATGAGAAATATTATGGAGATGACATGTATCCTCAATCTAAATTAATTCAAAAGGGTAAACAAGTAATTTTATCATTGATTTAATTAACTGATAACCTTCCATAACCGCCACCTTTATTTATAGGAATACAATTTTTTTTAAAGATCTCTATAAAACACTACGAATAACTCTGTATAACATTACAACATTATATAACACTGCAACCACCATTCAGCACAGTAATAAGTATATAACACTAAAAAACACCATTCAACAATTCATAACACTGTAATAAGTATATAACACTACAAAACAATAACATTTTTATAACTATATATAACACTACAACATTATATATAACACTGCAACCACCATTCAGCACTGTCATAAGTATATAACACTAGAAAACACCATTTAACAGTTCATAACACTGTAATAAGTATATAATACTACAAAACAAGATATAACACTACAAATCACTATTAAACACACTACAAAACACCATTCAACAGTTCATAACACTGTAATAAGTATATAACACTACAAAACAAGAAATAACACTACAAATTACTATAAAACACTATGAATAATATATAACACCATATTACCCTTTTATAACTCTGTATAACACTACAACCCCGTCGTTCCACTGCCGGCACCACCACAGTCGCTCCGCCGCCGCCGTCGTGGAGAGGTGGCCGGCGCCGCCTCTCTACTGTCTCTCTCTCTACGGTATCTCTTTCTCTCGCTCGAACCCAACCACCAGACACCACCTTGCCGGAACCCCCTGCCGCTTCGGCGCCACTACCTGCGACAACCCATCTGACCGACCATCAATGGATCTTTACAGATCTGGAGAAGAAGATGATACGGAGATGTCATGATTCGCGAAATTGTAGGGGTTTTGATTTACAGTTTCCTATTTTCAAATGGATATAAAGACTCTATTACCCCTGCAATTTTCAAATCAGTCCATAATAAAACACAAAATTTACAATTTGGTCTCTATTGATCTCAACCATTAGATCAAAGATCTAATGGTGTAGATTCTTTCTTACCCTTCTCACAAAAAAACACGTTTTTTTTACAGGATCCTCTACCATATAAGACTATATATATATGGTATGCTATTTTTTTTTAACTTTAGGCCGAGAGGAGAGTAGGCCCTATGCAATCGTCCACCCTGCACATGGCTCGCGCTAGCCTAAATATATCATAATTATCTCGAATAAAAAACCACTAATATTTAGAAATCATTATGAATTATTTGATTACCAATAAATACAAAAGGTATCTGTAGGGCTGTAAACTAACCGAACAAACACGAACAAGGTCATGTTCGTGTTCATTCGTTAAGGAAATTAACATGTTCGCGAACTGTTCAGGAACACATACCAAACATAATTTTATGTTCATGTTCGTTTGTTAAAGAAATTCAGTTGTTCACGAACAGTTCGTGAACACTGGTCTCGAACACAAACGAATGCAAGCGAACACAAATGAACGCAAGCAAATAAAAAAGAACGCAAACGGACATTTAACTTGAAAATAAAAAAAAATAAAAATATTGTTATCCTTAAACATTGGATATAAGTAGTTAAATACAACCATCAAATGATAAATCAAAACACAAGAAGTCTAATACACCACCAAACGATGAATCAACTTTAACTAACTTAGACATAATTATCCTCAAAAATGTCTTAGCATGTCCAAATTTTAGCTAACTTAGAAAAAATAAGGTTTCAAGTTTTTAATATGTTTAGATAAAAGGTTTATTATTTATTATTTTTTAATATAATCAAACGAACACGGACGAACGTAACCGAACATATTACCAAACGTTCACGAACGCAGTCGAACGAACGAGACCTATGTTCGTGTTTGTTCGCTAAGCTAACCGAACGAAATTTTTTGTTCGTGTTCGTTCGTTAAGCTAATCTAACAAACATATACGAACTTCCCGTCGCGATTCACGAACTTGTCGCTGAACGTTCGGTTCGTTTACAGCCCTATGTATCTGTACGTTAACCAATATATGACGAAAAAATACATATTTTTTAATGATTTTAGCAAATAATGTATTATGATATATGATTTTAAAGGTTGAGTTATAATACAAAGGAGTTTAAAAATAAGAAGTGTAAGAAACCATCATAGTGACAAGTGTCCATGGAAAAATCAAGTGGGAAGGGTTATTTTGTCCAAAAGAGAAAAATAATATGCACATACAAGTCACATGCTATTTCTCCCCCATTTTTTAAACATCCGTAACTTTTTTATACGTCATTTGTTTTTAAAAAATATACCATAAAATAAACGTCTTTTTATCTTTAATACGAGTATCATATGTCACACCCTGCTAGTAGCGGAAACGTATTGTGTGTGACGTAAGAAAGGTAATCATTGCATCCAAATGAGTAACCAACATAAACCAAAACGATGCCATAGATATATTGTTTTCAACAAAGATTACAAGTTTTCCAAACATAGTTTCCAAGTTCACCAACGTTCACAACGTTAACAAGACATAGTTTAAGTTATATTACACAACACAAAAGATAGTTTTTGACATAAAAATAGTGAGGTTTTGTCCCCTATATACCCATATGAAGTTGGGATATAAAAGACAAACTCTCCAAAAGTGGCTATCGTTGTTATTAACCTTCCTGTTTCCCGTAGTGGATCATCGGCTCAAGACTTGTTTCCTGAAATACATGTAGTTTTAAAAAGTCAACAAAAGTTGAGCGAGTTCATGCAGTTATTGTTATCATATGAAATCTTCGTATTCTTGCAATGAAATCCTGGTATGTTAGTAGCATTTATGGAGTTTAAGGATCCATCAGTGGGTAGCGAGCCCCTTGACATTATGTACCATAAGTAAGTAACCAACCCGAGACAACTTTGACATCATTGGGATCACAAAATCACTCCTATGGCACCAACCAGGAGTGGAGCGTGTCTCAAGCTCTATAGATCTACATCTTTTGTACCTTGGTCACGAAGTGATTAATGGTTACTATGTCATCATCCTACTTATGTACATTGATCGTGTTATCATCTAAACCCATAGCTAACATTGCCCATAGTTTTGACATGTATTTCCCCTCAATTGTTTTAAAAACAAAACATTGAAATCATTGAAAGGAGGTACATGAACTCACAAGTTTGCGTTCCTTGTATGTAATACCGTAGTGAGCGTTCGTACGTGTGAATAACCTGCATGTGTACTAACTTAATTAGACACTAGATCTTATCGGACCTCGTACAAGTTGTTCATCTTGAATTCTTTATTATGTTATCGCTTGTCATCATTGGAACAACTTCGTATTTTTAGAGCGTTGGCAGTTTACTCGCTCGATTGTTATATATATTGAATTCATAAGTGTACACATGTATTCTATGTGTATTGAATCATGTGTGAACGGGCTTCGCCCTTCACATGTCCTCGTGCCACGCACGCATGTCATTGAGCCTTTGCTCATGTCATTGGGCCGAGCCCATGTCATTGGGCCGAGCCCATGTCATTGGGCCGAGCCCATGTCATTGGGCCGAGCCCATGTCATTTATGTTATTGGGCCTAACCCATGTTTTAATGTTATTGGGCCGAGCCCATGTCTTTTATGTCATTGGGCCGAGCCCATGTTTTCTTGTCATTGGGCACTGGCCCATGTACTTTAGTAATTTGGGCCCTAGCCCTTGTATTTTAGCAATTTGGGCCTAACCCAAATGTTTTGTCATTGGGCCTTGGCCCATGTACCTTCATGAGTCCATTTTTAATAGTCTTGCATTTTGTATTTTTCAACTTTCCGAATTTTGTTATCGGTAGTATATATATTAATTCGGTGTCTAAAAATATATATACATATTTCTTGTGTCAATGAAACGCCCAAGTGTCGTAGTAATCTTCTCGTGATGACGCTATGCCCCCTTTGTCATCATTGACGATATATATTCTTTTATTTACCGAAATAAATTATGTATCTTACTTGTCGGCTTGAATTATACATTATTTCGTAAGAATATATTTTTGTGGACTCGTCCGTTGTCCGATTTGTTCACTCGTCCGTGTATCCGTTCAAGGATATGTTATAGATACGATCTATATATATACATCTTTGTAGCATTTCTTTGGTATCTAGTGGACTTTGGTGTATATGTATACATGTGTTATTTTCTACTTGTTTTCTTTCAAGTGTCTTCATGATATGTATTTGTGTATTTTCACTTGTTTATTGTATTTGGTGTTTTGACATGTATTACTCTAATATTAATACATAAAAATAATATACAAGTATGATACACCAAAGAGTACTTTTAAATATATAATTTTTACCAAAAATTATATTTGCACATGTTTATATTTTTCATCCATTTATACTTGTAAAAATATATATATGAGTTTATAAAATTTCGTGGATGATTAGAGCTTTACCCCTTTGTATCAAGACTTCCTTAATGAAGATTAAGACCACTAATCGCGTTTAACATTGTTAATCACCCATTAATCCCCTCTTTAATCGCGATTAGATTTTTAGAAAAATTCGTCATAGTTTCCCCTAAAACTATGACGTTTCCCACGTTATAAAAACGCATTTAAACCACAATCAAGTTTCCAAATCATCCTTAATTCATCAAACTTACACTTTTCATTATCTAACCTCAACACTTCATGAACTTGTATATATACACTTTTCCATGTAGCAAAAATTTAGACTTTTTAATATGAACTTTTATAACAATTATTTTGTATAACTCATCCTAAAAAACAAGTTTACTAATCTTCTAAAATTAGGTTTTAAGTTCATTTAAACCCTTATTTCTCCAAGTATTCCAAAAATTATATACATGGCTCATGAACATGAAGAAGATGATCTTTTATGATTTAAACATATCCATGTTTAAATCATATTTTTAAGTTCAACATAACAATATTATCATGCTTATAAATTACTACATCATATAAGCATTAAGATCATCACAATATCATGTTTCATACAACTAGTCTTAATATAATCAACATAAATAACAAGATTACACTAACTAGTTGCACTAATCTACACAAATCAACACATAATATGGTTATATTTAGTGTTTATTAGCTTTGAGATTAGGGTTTTTGGTTTGATTTTTATTAATCTTTAAGATGATCTTGTACTTCCAAAATCTATACATAATAATGAACTTAAATGGGGTGTTTAGGAGTCTTACAACTTTGCACAAGCCAAATAAGAAAAATAATATGAAGGTTAAGCTCCAAGAAAGCTCCTAATGATGATCCATGCTTAAACCTTGCATTAATGACCTTAAAGTGCCATAAAGTTGGGTAATTTATGGTGTTTAATAGTGATTTATGGTAGGATTAAAGGGGGGTGCTTGGAGCCGTAGGTATGGAGGTTAAAATGGGGGGTTATTGAGTCTTGAAGGAAGTTGTGAAAAAAGATGAGAATGAATAAATGATGGAAGGTGCATTAATGTTATAATTTCCAATCTTTTCAAATCATAAAGTCTTTACTACCATACTTTCCATCCATTATACCATACATGTAATCTAAATTTTTCAACCAAAAATCTAGTGGGTGGGACCCACTTTGACCAATCTCATAAATAGGGGGTAAAGTGTAACTTTTTTATAAAAAGTGTTAAAAATCTAGATATTTTGGTGATTAAATTAAAGTATGGTGTTTAGGGGTTTAAGTACACCATTAAAGGGGTTATTAGGGATTTGGAACCAAAATTATTATTAACTAGTTCATTAAACTAGTCAAAATCTTGTTTTGGTACTTAAATTGCTTTTCGTTTCGTCGTCGGCTCGTTTACGGCGCTTTTATGTCGTACCGACAAGTAACTCCGCGAGCTGTTATTCCGCATCTGAATGATGCATGAAGTGATTCCGAGTTCTAAATTGAGCTTAACTAGTTCACCAGTTCCTTCGTTTGGTTGTTATTGTGGCGGAAATATCGCTTGCTAGTTTGTCAGTTTGCTAACGAACTAGTTTAATGCATAGCGATGTAATACCGTAAGTTTGTGATTTTGGGCATCCCGTTGATATCCTTAAAATGTTTTTCATCAATTGACATAATTTCAGAGTCCCGTAAATGCTATAATACGGATTCGGACGCGTTAAAAATGTTATATTTTAGCCGAAACGGACATTTTAGTAATAAGGGCGTCATACCAGAAAGTCTTGTATTTTTGCAAGATATGTTTTCGTAATAGTGTTTTCTTATAAAAATGGACTCAGTTATGTTATCTGTGTGTCGTTTTTCATAGTTTGATATGTTTTCACGGTTTTGCTGGCATGAATAGTGTAACCGTGAATAGTGTGCGCAACACTTTCTACCAACACTTTTAGGACATTGTTTGCTTGGTTTCGCAATACGACGAAAACCAACATATGTTTTAGCATTGTTTTTCTTGTCCTAACACTTGTTATCTTATCTGGTTTACGACACAGTTACGTAATTAAATTACGCTAAATGCATGAGATTAAGTAAGTAAAATAGTGATTAGTTTATACGGAATTACCGGTTATTTGCCAGTTGTCACATCAGATTGTTATACTTTTCAAAAAAAATTGAAAACCCTGTTACGTATTACACAATGGACATGCCGTAAAACACAATGGAAAGTAGACCAAAAACACAATCAATGACACCATGTAAAAGTCACATTAGACAACGGACTAAAAAATGGACATAACATATAACACAATTGACATAAATATACCACAATGAGTATCAAACTAAAAATTGCAATGAAAAGTAAACTAAACACATTTGATTATAGCAGATGAAAGACACAATTGATAACAGCAGATAAAGACACAATGGACAACAACTAAAACACAATGGACAACAGACTAAAAACACAATGAACAACAGACTAAAACACAATGAGCAACAGACTAAACACAATGACATGAACCTATAACACAATGTATAGAAAACCCAGATATAATACCATCTTCATTATGTTATACATTGTGTTATAGATTCTGATAAAAACACAATGGATAGAATCCAAATCAACACTGTGTCATAAGTTTTGATAATAACACAATGTATAGAAACCCTAGTGAAAACGTAATGACCAAAACCTAGCAGAAAGACATGATGAGCAGAACATTTAACACAATACCAAAAAAAAAAAACACCTTAGGTGTGACAACTGGCACAAAACCGGTAATTTCCGTACAATTTAATTAATACTTAATGACTGCAATTATGTGCTTAAATGTCAACATTATCTAAATTACATGCTATACTTGTGAATTCATGCACGTTTTATACTACAAAAATTGCTTAATGCATTAATGATAACGTTGCGTCAGAAATACTAGTAAACTCACCGTTAAGACACATTGTGTCAACAATTCTGCAGAAAGCAGTCAGACAATAGAATTGGAGCCTAGGTGTAGGTCCAACGTCAAGAATACATTAAAACCCAAGAGTATATACAAGGGTTAACATATAGACTTTCCGGAAGCTAGAATATGCACTAAAAAGCACCCGAAATGCACTTTAAATGCAGAATTCTGCACAAATCAGCTATAATCAGCTTTTTAACACATAAATATTATGCAGAATTCATGTTTTATTATCCAGAATACCCTCCTAAGTGTTGGGAATTAAAAGGGTCACAAAAGGATACATAAAGGACACTAAACGGTGCAATTTAGCACTTTAACTAACCGGTATTTAACCGAACAACCGGATATTACCCGGAACATCAAAATTATACTAGAAGCATTGTTTTAATATTTCTGAACTAGTTATGGTCCCCGAACACCATAACACCTCTTATAACATAATAACACATCAAGTCCCTAGACTTTACATTTGAAAACTTACTTGTTTATGAAATTAAAGATTGGAATTTTACACTTTGCCCCCCCCCCCCCATATTGTTCACGGTCATGGAGTGGCCCCACCAAATATTTCCCCTTGATTCACTTAGATCTCCATGGATCCTCCAAGATCTTTACTTGATCTCAATGAATATTATGTGATCTTGAAAGATTTACTAGAGATCTTGTCATACACTATAAATATCATCATCAACATCTCATTCATCACCTCACACCACTCTCCCTCTCTCCTCTCCCTACGGCCGTGAGCCACCACCCACATCACCACCACCTTCAACCATTAATCATCCATTCCAAGGTTTACATAAGGTGCTAGAAGGTGTTTAAGAAGGTTTAGAGCTTGTGGATCTTGAAGAACCTTCTCCATTTGCTTTTACCCAACCCATTTGTCATCTTCAACCTCTTGTGTTCTTCCCTAGCCCTTGTGCTAGTAGTAAGCTCCTTGTAACTTGTTACTTCATATTTTGATGAATAAAAGATGATGAATATTGTTAATCTTGAAGAACACAAAAGAACATGATCATGATACTTTAACATAAGCTTAAAAATATAAGAATACATGTTGAATATGTTGATTTGCTTCTTGTTGATTGATTATTAGTGTTAGTGATGTTAGACATCATATGGAAACTTCTAGATTGTGATTAAACACATGATCTAGTAAGTTAAGGTGGTGATCTTGTGAAAGACCAAGATCATCATGCTTTATGTCTCCATGAACTTGAATAATGAAAGTGATCTTCATATGTAAAGACGATTTAAACAAAATACAAATCTTGTAAATAGATGATTACAAGAATAATTTTCCCAAGAAACCAAGTTTATTTATGAGATTTACAAGTCATGGTTTCTAAGTAAACTAATAATATTTTTAGTGTTTAAACAAGGCTAGAAGCATGTTTGTAACAAGAAAGGTACAAAAGAAATATTCTTAGAAAAATCATCTTACAAGTTGTAAATGACTAAATCTTTTAATAAAGTGATTTACAAACAAATAACCATGTTTTAAGGGTAACTAAACCTACTAAATAACATGGTAAGTTACTACAAGTTTTTACAAAAACTTCAAGTTCATGATTTACTTGATTTTGACACTCGGTAAGTGTTAAATGAGTTGATGATTGTTGTGATGATTTTAAAAGAAAATAAACACATGTTTTAAAAACATGAGAAACCTCCATTTTTAGGGGAAACCATGCCAAAATTTCTATAAATTTTGACACTTAGAAAAATATAAGTTTTGGTGAAACTTATTCCCTAAAAGTTCACCTAAAACTATTTACCAAGGTTTCCTAAATTTTAATGTAAACCTCAAGTTAAGAAATGATGATTTCTTCAAGATAAAAATTGATATTAAGTATGTATTAAGTATGTATATTTTTGAGGAATATATATATATATATTTATTGATCACCAAATTTTGTGCTAAGTGTATGTAGTATGTATTATGTGTAAATAGTGTATTAGGACTTGAAAATACACTAAATACTCCTAAGGAGTGAAAATACAAAAATACACATACAACCTGCGTAGACAAACACAAGAGAATATATTTATGAAAATATATTTCTTAATAGATTATGTAACTTAGACAAGTTACGAACTGAAAATGAAGTTTTGGACAAAATACATAACTAAGGTGAAAAATACAAGATACTTATATTTATTTTTGAGAAAATAATATAAGTAAGATACATAGTTAAAAATATAAGTTATTTTTAACAACAAGAACAAATACATAAAAGATGGTGACTTGTACTTGTGCGATACAAGTCTAGTGACTAACGTAAATAAAACACGTATAGGTCACGACGCTATATAAGCAAACCCGGTGAAGTTTACGGCGCAAGAAACGCAAAGTTGTGAGTTCATGCTCCCCCTTTTCTTTTAACTGTTTTCAGTTTTATAACTTCGGGGGTGAAGTACATGTTACTAAATGATTACAGAAAAGTGAGTTTATGTCCCCACTTTTAATCTTTAACATATTTTTTTAAACTTGGGGAACATACATGAGTTATGGTATGATGGATACAAGAAATAAGGAATGATACTAGAAATCGTGTCACGAATAGGGTACCAGAAGCACCATTAATCGTGTATATACTAAGACCGCAGAACAAAAGGTTAGATCTAATGGGTTTTCGGGCAGCCACACTCTTGGTGAAAACTAGTACCAAGCAGTGCTTTTGTGTCTCCGTCGTGAATCGACAACTAGAAAAATGCCTATGGTTTGGATGCTTCCTATGTCGTGTCACATGTTAATGGCCTTGCAACCCATTAACAAACTCGATACATACAGGAATACTTGATTTATACAAATTACATACCATGTTTTCATACAAAGTATACAAACGTTCAATACAAAAACTGCATGAATTCACACCAACATTATGTTGACGATTTTCTAAAAACTCACATGTATTTCAGGTAACTAAATTGGATGTGCGCGCGGTCATACTCTTGCTCTTGGATGTTGTTTATGTTTGTCTTTGAATAAAGTTGTAATCTTTTAAGACAATATGCTGTCTTGTGATGTAAACACTTAAACCAAGTTTTCAGTTATGTAATGTTTGGCATTTAAAGTTATTTTTACGAGCATGTAGTATGTTTACCATTTGTATGCAATGAGAACCTTTCATGATCACACCTCGTGCTTCCGCCTAAGAAAGGGGTGTGACAGATTGGTATCAGAGCTATGATTGTAGTGAACCAGGATTCCTTCTCGAGTCTAGTCTACAATCTTTAGGATCCTTTCATGAAAACAATTTTTTTCATAGAGTTTTCATTGCATAAAACTTTCCGCGACATCCACTACCTGAAACTGTTTACAAAAATTCAAGAAAAGACACTACGAGACTTAGGGTGCACTGGAGTAGCACTTGTCTTTGACTAAGAATTACTTGCAACTATGTGAAATAATTGATATACACATATACTAGAAATAGAATATTTCAGGTACTCGTGACTTTACCTGAAAACAGTGGCCTATCTGAAGGAAGTGATCCAACGATGAAACAAACTGTGCGGACTGTGCAAGGACTTACGTAATTATGGATGCATACATAATTATGGAATTCAGTGCACAGAAACCACAGCAAGTCTTGTCACGTATAGATTCCTTCAGTGCAAGAAAATGTCAAACATGAACACCCTCCCCCAACCTATTAAATAATCTGTTGGAGTAATAATATAGGGTATAAAGACATGAACCGCCTATGTGGAGTAAGATATTTGTCCTTTACATATATTAAACTTGTACCTTGGGGAGATGTAACCCTTATACATTTTGTTTACTTCGCAAACAATGGTGTAACAAGTTGTTCTGATATGTGTAAAGACTCGGTGAATATTGTCACACCCCGATATTTTCACGTATTACCGGTGGGCCCGGTGGGGAGTATCGTGACGTAGTTGATATCATCATAATCAAACAACACAATATATAAATGCACAGCGGAAGCAAAAGATAAATATATTACATTCCGAATATAAATTAATGTCAAAGTATTACAACGGAAAGTAAAGGATCCACAGGCGGATCAAATAAAAGGAAAAATTGTTCAACAGACTTTAGACGCCTAGAACTTGCAAGATTTCCTTATTAACGCCCGAAGCTTCCAGCCAATTACGTTCAGTACCTGTCACTTAACCTTTTTGGAAAATACGTCAGTTTACACTGGTAAATACAATTAACCGACTCATTTTTAAAAGAGTTTGAAAACTGATTTAGAATGCACCAGGCACAAAAACTATCTTTTATAACTTGGGACAATTATATAAAAGTAATATTGTATACAGATTTACATGTTCGTTATACGTTCAGGGCCCGATGTAGAAACCGAGTCAAGATTAACAGACACGCCACAAGTATAGGCCCACATGAGAGTGAGATACCGTTTCCCTTATGCAAACTGTCAGGCGTATGCCTACACCCCGTGCTTAAGACGTGGCCATTTTATAATATAATGATGTCAAGGATATCCGGGACACGGTCATTAACCCCTAAAGGCTTTTATTTCAAACAATACAGATTAAAGCGGGTTACCTCAATAATTTAATCACAATACGACTAAACATTCAATACCCGACCAAGCGGTATTATTATAATACCGTATCCCAAGCCCGTATAGGGAAAATAAGTTAAGAGTATTTACCTGAGCTAGCAAATGCAATTTATACTCAGCCGTATATTCTAATCAGCAAGCACAAGTGCTTCTACTGGGGCTCTCAATAAGGAATGAAGGTTTTATTAACCTATTAGATTCCTAACGGGTCTTATTTAAGTCGTAACTTAGACCGGTTAGTTTTAAGGAACGGTTCACGGTTCATAACACATGATTAAGCGAAGACCGGAAATAGAATGTGATTTAAACCCGACAAGTTTGGAGACTTGTATAATATGGATAAACTAAACACATTCTGGATTTTGACATAAAAATGATAACGTTTGACCCGTTTCGGCTAATTTATGCAAACTAGTTACATAACCCGAACTGAACACAAATAACGCATAACGGGTAACCGAATGAGTCATGAACAGGTTTCCTAGGTTAATATGCTTTAAATATGTTGTGATATCAGTAAGATACCTTCCATTTTTCCCAAAACGAGTTTAATCTCAATTTAAGCCCCGTAGGGGTATTTTGGTCATTTAAAAGATTATAAAAGAGATTATATGAAATTCTGAGATTCGGGCCTCAATAAATCAGTAAAATAACTTAATTTATCAGGTTATATCAGTTGGTGATAAGTCTTATATGCCAAAAATGGTTTTAAACTCATACTAGGCGTCTAATACGCGTAAAAAGCCATTTTAAGCGATTTCCGGGTTATACAGGAAATCTGAGTTTTCTGATCAGGTTATAAAGTTTAAAATACTTCATTTATTATATAAAATTAGTAGCAATTGGATTGGTGTCAAAACGTTATGCAAAACTCATTTTATACACAAAAAGGGTATAATCGGTATTTACCGAATCAAGGCCATAACCTTAGGTTATGAGCAGGTTAAAAATAATTAAAAATCTTCAAAAATCCCAAAATATTATATTACATCAGTGGGAAAAATGTTTGGTTTCAAAAATTGGGTTTAGATAGGCTTTATGCTAATTGCGCCGTTTAATTAACAAAAAGCTTTTTAATTGCGCTATTGAGCATAACTCCTAATCTAGACCTCCAACTGATGTGAAATTTTAGGGACATGTTTATAAATCAGTAATAAAGATTATTGTCCTCTCACATTTCCAAAATTCTCGTTTTATGGTCAAAAGGGCATTATGGTCAACATTAAGCAATTAACGGAAACATGTAAACGAATCGGACAATCAACGAACCAACCACAGAGAGTTATACCATCATGTAACCTGGTCCTAAGGAAGTTCTAAGGCATATCTAAACCCATCTAAATCGGGTCAGAACTGAAGTCAAAGCAAAAGTCAAAGTTTTGCGACTTTCGGTTCCGAACCGGGTCTAAACAGAAAATTGTCGGGTCGAACATGCTTAGACATGTTATTACATTTATTACTAAGTTATATGAGTGGTAAAATAGGTTACATGCCTTCTACATTGCTAATTATGCGTTAATTCGAAAATTAAGCTTCTGTTGACTTTTTATAAACAACTTTGACCCGACAAAAGTCCTAGTTAGAGTGGGAATCAGATGGTGCCCTTTTAAGGGTTTATTGCCCACATAATTACCAACTTATAACTACCTTCAATTCGACTAATCACTGGACCATTAATGATTAATTGCTAAGTCAAACGTTAATTACGAAGGTTTGACTTTTAAGCTAATAACTAAGTAAAACTCAATTAAGGAAGGTCAAGGGTACTTACCAAAGTCTAATGCACAACCAGGGATGCTTAGAGAAGGCTCTTGAGCTCCAGAGATGATCAGAAGATGAGTTGTGAGTGAATGATCAAGGTTGCAACCAAAGGGGCCTTATATAGTGCTTTTAATTGCTTGTGATCTTGACAAATCATGCTATAACTGATCATGGATCACCCACAAGTGTCCCTAAGGTCTAAAAGCAAGCTTAGGCAGCCCTTGGTGTTGAGAAAAGGCAATGTAAGTCGGTTACAATGGACATGGCAGGCACCAGCTAAGTTTTTAGGCATCAGAAGGCCCCTCACGTCAAGCGTAGGTCCCCTAGGGATCCTTCGCGTCGCGCGACGCCCCCTCTGATCCAAATCAAACTTTCAGATTTTTATGTTTTGGTCCTTGGTCCATATAAAGTTGTTTCGACTTTATTTCTTGCATTATGAGCCCTCCAGATTGACTTATAAGGGCTTCAAGACTTATACCCTCTTTGTTAAGTCCTTGGTTAACTTTGTTATCACCCGAAAAGTCATAAACTTCATCGTTAACGCTTTTAACCCCTCGTATACGAATCTTATCATAACTTTCTCATACGATAACGAAACTTGGTGAAATTTTTATCATGTATTCTAGTGAGCATAATTAATCATTACAAGGCTTCGGGTTTGCTAAAAGGTCACTCAGAGGTATACTTTAAACATGTTGACACATTTAACCCCTGTAGTTTGTAATCTCTCACTTTCCTTCACAATTAGCTTCGTATGATCCATGATTCATTCGTTTAAGGGTATAAACATCGTGTAGGGTTATTGTAAAGTATATTTATCCATTGTTGATATTCTGAACCCTTATATTCACATATTTTCCTTGTTTGTCAACTCTAGTCCTTCTAAGGTACTCCTTTACACGTTTAAAGTTTATGACACGTGCCAATACATTATTGGACATGAATTTTCGAGGTGTTACAAATATCTTATGACACATCAGTATTTATTTATTTATGCATGCTTGTTGCTGTATGAATTGATTTATATGGCGGATTGTTTGATGTCACTTATGTGGGTATATGTCTGTGTATATATACTACTACTGTCTCGTATGACGATATCAAAGAAATGTCTAACCCTATTGTGTTGTGTTCTTTCAGAAAATGGCACCTAGAAGAACTGTGAACAACCAAGATTCCGACCAACCCCCTCCTCCTCTTCTGCCGAGGACTACTGAAGAACTAAACGCCCTACTGGAGGAAAGGATCTCCACAGCTATCGCCCAGTATGAGGCGAACCGCACCGAATAAAGTGGAGGACCCAGCAATGCTAGACGTAATAGGCAAGGAGATACATCTGGAGGAAACACAGCTCAAGGCTGCACCTTTAAGCAGTTTCTCGACTGCAAGCCGCTGAACTACAACGGCACTGGAGATGCAGTGGCGTTTGTACGCTGGACGGAGAAGACTGATGCCACTATCCGCATGAGCAAGTGTACCGCGGATCAGCAAGTCACTTTTGCTATTGGGTTGTTTGTTGATGAAGCTTTGACTTGGTGGAATTTGCAAGTCCAGACTCTGGGTGATAATGCTGCGTACAGCATGACGTGGGATGAGCTAAAGGAACGAATGAGAGAGAAGTATTGCTCTCATGCTGAACTCCAAAGGTTGGAGACTGAGTTCTGGAATTTGACCATGGAAGGTGCTGACATTACTGGTTATACCCGAAGGTTCCACGATTTGTCGAGAGTGATCCCCTACATGGTGACTCCCGAATTTAAGCGCGTTGAACGCTACATTTGGGGATTGGCCTCAGAATTTCGCAGCACGGTAACTTTGGCCAAACCTCAAACGATCACTGAGGCTGTAACTCTGGCTGTCAGCCTCACTGAAGATGTTGTTCGTATGAAGAAGTTATCGTTGAACCCAACAGAGAAGACCGAGATGCATGCTGAGTCGTCTGGTGACAAGAAAAGGAAGCATGCGAACCTGAATCAAGCGACACGTAACAAGGGTTCCAACAACAAGAAACGAGATTCCAACCCGCCTCGGGAGGCTAAAACTCTTGCAACCATGAATGACGCACCTGCCAAAAGGTACTTGGGCACTCTGCCCATCTGCAACCAGTGCAAGCGTCATCATGAAGGAGTTTGTCGCATTCCAAAATGCGACAAGTGTGGAAAACTGGGTCACCATACTGAGGATTGTTGGGGAAAAGGAAGGAACGAGAATGGAAACCGCAACGGTGCTGGTAATAGGAACGGTGGTGGAAATGGCAATGGAAATGGTAACCGGAATGGTAATGGAGCTGGGCAGAACCAAGGATGCTTCGGTTGTGGAAGCAAGAATCATTTCATAAAAGATTGCCCAAGGGGGAACAATGCTCAGGCTCGGGCATTTGTGATTGGATCAAAGAACGCACGCGAGGACCCTAATGTGGTCACCGGTACGTTTCTCGTTAACAATCACTTTGCATCCATACTATTTGACACTGGTGCCAATTTTAGCTTCATGTCTGTGAAATTTAAACGTATGCTTGGAATAGAATCTAGTAGATTAGATATTCCTTATTCCATAGAACTAGCCAATGGTAAACTCGTTGAATCGAGCGAAGTCGTTAGAGGTTGCACATTAGAACTTGGTGAGCAAAGATTTAGCATCGACCTCTTACCTATTCAATTGCGTAGCTTCGATGTAGTGGTCGGAATGGACTGGTTGTCCAAGAACAAAGCTGAAGTTGTTTGTCACGAGAAAATCATTCGCATCCCTTTGGCGAATGATGAAACTCTCATCGTACATGGAGAAAAGCGAGACGCGCCTCTGCGAATCATCAGTTGTATGAAGGCGCAGAAGTGTCTAAGGAAAGGATGTGTTGCCTTCCTGGCACACGTTGTAGATAAGAAGGCTGAGGAGCCGAAACTCGAAGACATTCCTGTGGTGAAGGAATTCCCTGATGTTTTTCCTGAAGATCTGCCAGGACTACCTCCGCAATGACAAGTCGAATTCCATATAGACTTGGTTCCAGGAGCCACTCCTGTAGCCAAGGCACCCTATCGGCTTGCACCATCCGAGATGCAGGAATTATCTACACAACTTCAGGAGTTGTTGGATAAAGGATTCATAAGGCCAAGCTTCTTGCCTTGGGGAGCTCCAGTATTGTTCGTGAAGAAGAATGATGGAACACTGCGGATGTGTATCGATTACAGAGAACTGAACAAGCTCACAATCAAGAATCGGTACCCACTACCGAGGATTGATGACTTATTTGATCAATTGCAAGGATCGAGCTACTATACCAAGATCGACCTTCGATCTGGATACCATCAGTTAAGGATTCAAGAGGAAAGCGTACCAAAGACTGCATTCAGAACGCGTTATGGGCATTACGAGTTCCTTGTGATTCCATTCGGACTGACGAACACGCCAGCGGTATTTATGGATCTGATGAACCGCGTATGCAAACCATATCTCGATAAATTTGTGATTGTATTTATCGATGATATCCTGATTTACTCGCAAACGAGAGAAGAGCACGAGCAACACCTCAGGACCATTTTGGAACTACTGAAGAAAGAGAAACTTTATGCAAAGTTTTCAAAGTGCGAATTTTGGATTCGCGAAGTACAGTTCCTTGGTCACGTTGTGAATGAGAAGGGCATTCATGTAGACCCATCCAAGATTGAAGCAATAAAGAATTGGGAAGCCCCCAAAACCCCAACTGAAGTTCGACATTTTTTTGGCTTAGCGGGCAATTACCGACGATTCATCGAGAATTTCTCCAAGATAGCTCAACCGCTAACTACCCTTACACAGAAAGACAAGAAGTACGACTAGGGTGATAAGCAGGAAGAAGCCTTCCAACTGCTCAAAAATAAGCTATTATGCACCGATACTATCCTTACCCGAAGGCACCAAAGACTTCGTGGTATACTGCGACGCTTCGCGTCAAGGGTTGGGTTGCGTGCTTATGAAACGCCAAAAAGTCATCGCTTACGCTTCAAGACAGTTAAAGGTGCATGAAAGAAATTATACCACTCACGACCTAGAGCTAGGCGCAATGGTATTCGCCTTGAAGATCTAGCGACACTATTTATATGGTACTTGATGTACAATCTTCACAGATCACAAAAGCCTACAACACATATTTGATCAGAAGGAATTAAACATGCGTCAGCGACGATGGGTTGAGTTGCTGAACGATTATGACTGTGAGATTAAGTACCATCCTGGAAAGGCAAATGTTGTAGCAGACGCGTTAAGCCGAAAAGAAAGGGTTAAGACCCTAAGAGTTCGAGCATTGGAAATGACTATTCAAACGAACCTCACTACACGCATTCATGACGCACAACAAGAAGCCCTGAAAGGGGAGAATCGTAGAGCTGAATACCTCCGAGGTATGCTGAAGAATTTTGTGCCAAACAAAGAGGGAACCTTATACTTTAAGGGGCGTATTTGGGTTCCGCTCTATGGCGGTATTCGAGAAGTCATCCTTAATGAAGCTCACAAGTCAAGATACTCGATCCATCCCAGATCGGACAAAATGTATCAAGACTTGAAAGACTGCTATTGGTGGCCGAGACTTAAAAGCGATGTTGCTATCCATGTTGGAAAGTGCCTAACCTGTGCTAAGGTTAAGGCTGAATATCAGAAACCGTCCGGCCTACTGCAACAACTAGAGATACCCATGTGGAAGTGGGAGCAAATCTCGATGGACTTCATAACAAAATTACCCAGGACCCCTAGGGGGCACGATATGATATGGGTGATAGTCGATCGGTTAACAAAGTCTGCGCATTTCCTACCGATCCGAGAGAATGATAGCACTGGAAAGCTTACTGTGTTGTACTTGAAAGAAATCGTGGCACGTCATGGAGTGCCTATCTCAATTATATCAGACAGAGATGGACGTTTTGTCTCAAGGATCTGGCAATCCTTTCAGGAAGCCTTTGGATCTCAACTAGATCTAAGCACGGCCTTCCATCCGCAAACAGACGGTCAGAGCGAACGGACCATACAAACGCTGGAAGATATGCTTCGCGCATGTGTTATGGACCTAGGCGGCAGCTGGGATACTCATCTACCCTTAGTTGAGTTTTCCTACAATAACAGTTATCATACGAGCATAAAAGCCGCACCATTCGAAGCTCTGTATGGCCGCAAGTGCCGCTCGCCCTTATATTGGGCAGACGCTGGAGACAAACGTATGGTTGGTCCTGAACTTGTGCAAGAGACAACCGACAAAATCATGCAGATCCGAGAGCGCATTAAGGCGGCTCGAGATCGACAAAAGATCTACGAGGATCGAAGACAAAAACCCTTAGAATTTGAAGTGGGAGACAAAGTTTTGTTAAAGGTCTCACCTTGGAAGGGCGTAGTAAGATTAGGAAAACGTGGAAAGCTGAATCCATGATACATCGGACCATTCAAGATTTTGGAAATAATTGGTACTGTGGCTTACAAATTGGAATTACCGGAAGAACTTAATGGAGTACATGATACGTTTCATGTATCCAACCTCAAGAAGAGTCCAACCCAAGAAACAGTGATCATCCCTACGGATGAAGTGCATATTGACGACACCCTCTGATTTACAGAAAAACCCGTTGAGGTTACAGACTGGAAAGTCAACAAGACCAGAAGGAGTAGTGTCAAACTTGTCAAAGTACGTTGGGAGTCTAAGCACGGACCCGAGTACACGTGGGAACGTGAAGACAAGTTTAAAGAAAAGTACCCCCACCTGTTCAAGAAAACTTCAGCGAGAGATAGATCAGCCTGAATTTCAGGACGAAATTCTTTTAACGGGGGGAGACTGTGACAACTGGCACAAAACCGGTAATTTCCGTACAATTTAATTAATACTTAATGACTGCAATTATGTGCTTAAATGTCAACATTATCTAAATTACATGCTATACTTGTGAATTCATGCACGTTTTATACTACAAAAATTGCTTTATGCATTAATGATAGCGTTGCGTCAGAAATACTAGTAAACTCACCGGTAAGACACATTGTGTCAACAATTCTGCAGAAAGCAGTCAGACAATAGAATTGGAGCCTAGGTGTAGGTCCAACGTCAAGAATACATTAAAACCCAAGAGTATATACAAGGGTTAACATATAGACTTTCCGGAAGCTAGAATATGCACTAAAAAGCACCCGAAATGCACTTTAAATGCAGAATTCAGCACAAATCAGCTATAATCAGCTTTTTAACACATAAATATTATGCAGAATTCATGTTTTATTATCCAGAATACCCTCCCAAGTGTTGGGAATTAAAAGGGTCACAAAAGGATACATAAAGGACACTAAACGGTGCAATTTAGCACTTTAACGAACCGGTATTTAACCGAACAACCGGGCATTACCCGGAACATCAAAATTATACTAGAAGCATTGTTTTAATGTTTCTGAACTAGTTATGGTCCCCGAACACCATAACATCTCTTATAACATAATAACACATCAAGTCCCTAGACTTTACATTTGAAAACTTACTTGTTTATGAAATTAAAGATTGGAATTTTACACTTTGCCCCCCCCCCCATATTGTTCACGGTCATGGAGTGGCCCCACCAATCATTTCCCCTTGATTCACTTAGATCTCCATGGATCCTCCAAGATCTTTACTTGATCTCAATGAATATTATGTGATCTTGAAAGATTTACTAGAGATCTTGTCATACACTATAAATATCATCGTCAACATCTCATTCATCACCTCACACCACTCTCCCTCTCTCCTCTCCCTACGGCCGTGAGCCACCACCCACATCACCACCACCTTCAACCATTAATCATCCATTCCAAGGTTTACATAAGGTGCTAGAAGGTGTTTAAGAAGGTTTAGAGCTTGTGGATCTTGAAGAACCTTCTCCATTTGCTTTTACCCAACCCATTTGTCATCTTCAACCTCTTGTGTTCTTCCCTAGCCCTTGTGCTAGTAGTAAGCTCCTTGTAACTTGTTACTTCATATTTTGATGAATAAAAGATGATGAATATTGTTAATCTTGAAGAACACAAAAGAACATGATCATGATACTTTAACATAAGCTTAAAAATATAAGAATACATGTTGAATATGTTGATTTGCTTCTTGTTGATTGATTATTAGTGTTAGTGATGTTAGACATCATATGGAAACTACTAGATTGTGATTAAACACATGATCTAGTAAGTTAAGGTGGTGATCTTGTGAAAGACCAAGATCATCATGCTTTATGTCTCCATGAACTTGAATAATGAAAGTGATCTTCATATGTAAAGACGATTTAAACAAAATACAAATCTTGTAAATAGATGATTACAAGAATAATTTTCCCAAGAAACCAAGTTTATTTATGAGATTTACAAGTCATGGTTTCTAAGTAAACTAATAATATTTTTAGTGTTTAAACAAGGCTAGAGGCATGTTTGTAACAAGAAAAATACAAAAGAAATATTCTTAGAAAAATCATCTTACAAGTTGTAAATGACTAAATCTTTTAATAAAGTGATTTGCAAACAAATAACCATGTTTTAAGGGTAACTAAACCTACTAAATAACATGGTAAGTTACTACAAGTTTTTACAAAAACTTCAAGTTCATGATTTACTTGATTTTGACACTCGGTAAGTGTTAAATGAGTTGATGATTGTTGTGATGATTTTAAAAGAAAATAAACACATGTTTTAAAAACAAGGGAAACCTCCATTTTTAGGGGAAACCATGTCAAAATTTCTATAAATTTTGACACTTAGAAAAATATAAGTTTTGGTGAAACTTATTCCCTAAAAGTTCACCTAAAAATATTTACCGAGGTTTCCCAAATTTTTATGTAAACTTCAAGTTAAGAAATGATGATTTCTTCAAGATAAAAATTGATATTAAGTATGTATATTTTTTAGGAAAATATATACATTTATTGATCACCAAATTTTGTGCTAAGTGTATGTAGTATGTATTATGTGTAAATAGTGTATTATGACTTGAAAATACACTAAATACTCCTAAGGAGTGAAAATACAAAAATACACATACAACCTGCATAGACAAACACAAGAGAATATATTTATGAAAATATATTTTCTAATAGATTATGTAACTTAGACAAGTTACGAACTGAAAATGAAGTTTTGGACAAAATACATAACTAAGGTGAAAAATACAAGATACTTATATTTATTTTTGAGAAAATAATATAAGTAAGATACATAGTTAAAAATATAAGTTATTTTTAACAACAAGAACAAATACATAAAAGATGGTGACTTGTACTTGTGCGATACAAGTCTAGTGACTAACGTAAATAAAACACGTATAGGTCACGACGCTATATAAGCAAACCCGGTGAAGTTTACGGCGCAAGAAACGCAAAGTTGTGAGTTCATGCTCCCCCTTTTCTTTTAACTGTTTTCAGTTTTATAACTTTGGGGGTGAAGTACATGTTACTAAATGATTACAGAAAAGTGAGTTTTTGTCCCCACTTTTAATCTTTTACATCTTTTTTTAAACTTGGGGAACATACATGAGTTATGGTATGATGGATACAAGAAATAAGGAATGATACTAGAAATCGTGTCACGAATAGAGTACCAGAAGCACCATTAATCGTGTACATACTAAGACCGCAGAACAAAAGGTTAGATCTAATGGGTTTTCGGGCAGCCACACTCTTGGTGAAAACTAGTACCAAGCAGTGCTTTTGTGTCTCCATCGTGAATTGACAACTAGAAAAATGCCTATGGTTTGGATGCTTCCTATGTCGTGTCACATGTTAATGGTCTTGCAACCCATTAACAAACTCGATACATACAGGAATACTTGATTTATACAAATTGCATACCATGTTTTCATACAAAGTATACAAACGTTCAATACAAAAATTGCATGAATTCACACCAACAATATGTTGACGATTTTCCAAAAACTCACATGTATTTCAGGTAAATAAAGTAGATGTGCGCGCGGTCAACTCTTGCTCTTGGATGTTGTTTATGTTTATCTTTGAATAAAGTTGTAATCTTTTCAGACAATATGTTGTCTTGTGATGTAAACACTTAAACCATGTTTTCAGTTATGTAATGTTTGGCATTTGAAGTTATTTTTACGAGCATGTAGTATGTTTACCATTCGTATGCAATGAGAACCTTTCATGATCACACCTCGTGCTTCCGCCTAAGAAATGGGTGTGACATTAGGGGCTGTTTGGTAGCCTCTGAATGGTCATTAAGAGACTACCTCTTAATGAAACCATTAAGAATTTTACCAATGAGAAGCTATAAGAATGTGACATGTGATGATTTACCATTCAGAGGTTACCTCTTAACCATTCAGACTTGAGGTTACCTCTTTTTCATTCAGATGTTTTAAACCATTAAGATGTAGTATCTGAATGGTCATCAAGAGGCTACCAAACAGTCCCTTAGTTAAAATGAATTTTTTATTTTATTTTTATATGACAATATCGTACTCATATTAAAGATAAAAAAAAATTTTATCTTGTCAACTAATGCCCAGTTTCCGAACAGTACCATTAAGAATTTTATAAATTCTTATGGAAAAAAATTTTTATTTTATTTTTATATGACAATATCGTACTCATATCGTACTAATATTTTATAATTTCCAAGAAAATCAACTCTACCATGTTCTTGTTGCTTACATGTTCTGCACTGTCACACGCATCTTTTATTAACACTCGATCAATCTCGGTATTTGACTTTGATTTTTCCTTCATTAGACTTTTCACTTGTATATCTGTATAATTATATATATCCGTCCTCGAGAACTTTCAAAAAAATTTAGGCCTCGGGCAACAAAAAAAAAAAAAAAAAAAAAAAAAAATTGGGCCCAAATTGTGGTTAGGAAGAAATGACTTAAAAAAATCTTTATGGTTGAGCCAAGACTTAAACTTGAAACCTTTACATTATTATATTAAGGCCATGGGGTATGGGGCTTGGGTTGGGGGAAAACGCCCAAGCCACCACCCCGGGGGCTTGGGTTGGGGCTTGGGTTTGGGCGTGGCCCCTTTGGCGTGGGTTTGAAGCCGGGCGTAGGGCGGGCTAGCAAGGTGACATAGCGGGCTCTCAATGGCCATGTGTCAACTCATGCCCCCAACCCAAGTCCCACCATACCCCATGGGCGTGGGTTTTTTTTCCCATTCCACGTGTCAACTAATGCCCAACCCAAGCCCCACCATACCCCACGGTCTAAGATGGTTTTCCACTCCACCAACAATACTTTTTTCCATAATAAATGAATGCATATATTAAATATATATAAAAGCTTATAAAAACCTTTCGGGTCCTCTGAAAATTTGGGTCTCGAGCGACAGCACGGATTGGCTGGCCCAAGAGCCGGCCCTATATATATAGACACACATACATATGTTATTGATGTCAAACCCTTCACCTACAATGGAGATGGGGAGATCAAATCTTGATTCAGAACGGGAGTTTCCTCAAGATTTCAGATGCCCCATATCCATGGAGCTCATGAAAGAACCAGTTATCATCTCTACGGGTGTCACGTACGAACGAAAAAACATCGAAAAATGGTTCTTTAGCTACAAGAAGAAGACTTGTCCAGCCACAATGCAAAACATAGAAAATTTCGGTGTTACCCCTAACCATACCCTCAAGAGACTCATTCTTGTATGGCAAAATAGTCATTCACCATCACCATCACCATCTTCATCTTCTTCTTCATCACCTTTGCCATCGTATAAGCGCGATGAAATGGTGTCATTGCTCAAGACCCTCGGCTCGAGTCCCTTTAAGGTAAACTCTCTAAAGAAACTTAGAGAAATTATTGAGTTAGGAGATGAGATGAAGCTTGATTTCATTATATTAGGAGGGTTAGATGTGCTTTTTCAGTTAATTGTTCAAATATTATCCGATTGTTCGGATTTCATGGTGTTTAGAGCGTGCGAGGAAGCGTTGGGTGTTCTTCAACATCTCCCAATATCCGAAGGAGACTACGGCATTAAAGTACTTGAGGTATTGTCGAAGCCTGAATGCATGAAATCAATGTCAATTATTCTTCAAAGAGGAAGTAAGGATGCTAGGGTTTATACAATAACAATACTCAAAAAACTAACACAAGCCGATTTCAATTGGAACGTTGTTGTAAATGAAGAAGGGATCGGTATGTTCAAATCAATGTTGGAGCTTGCATCAGATGAGATTTCAATGAAGGCAAGTTCATCTGCTTTACAAGTCTTGATAAAGATCTTAGACTCGTCGAAGAAAAGCCGGTCAAGGGCCATAGAGGCCGGAGCAATGTGTACCCTAATTGAGCTACTACCCGACTCGAATAGATCCAAGTGTGAGAAGATACTGCATATAATCAAATTATTGTGTGAATGCGCGGATGGAAGGGTGGCATTTATTGAACACCGTCTAGGGATTGGTGCAGTATCGAAGATATTGTTTAATGTATCTGAGTTGGCTTCAAAGATTTGCGTGAAGATTTTCTCGTTAATATGTTGTTTCCATCCAACGGAAAAGGTTTTGGAGGAGATGATGATGTACGGGGCGGTCAAGAAACTCGTGGTGTTGTTGCATATGAGTGGACCGTCGTCGATTAAGAACAAAGTGTTGGATATGTTCAAGAAGCATGGTAATTCATGGAGTCGATACCCATGTTTTCCTAGCGAGTTGAAGGAATACCTATGTATACATAGTCGTCATTAAGAAGGGAGATAATCACGTTTGATCATAAGTATAACCCTTGTTTATTAATTGACACAAAGCATAACTAGTGTATGTGCAAAAAATATATGAAAAATTAGAATATACAAAACATTATTTGCCATTTGTTCATGTTGGTTTGAACTTTGAAACCATCTTGAGTATTGTAATGTATAATTTTGTTCATAGAAGTTATATATGAATTAATGTATGATACAAATATATAAAATATATAAGGGTTTCTCTTCCCTTTTGTTGTTTTTATTTTATATGGTAGAATGTAGAAAAAAAATCTATGGGGATGTCGATAAATATAACTAAGTTATTACAAAATCACTATAAAAAACAAGTTAAAACGGCCACAAATACTATGATCGATCAATGTCCGCGGTCATTTAAAACGTGGAGACAAATGACTTCAGTGATACCGTTTACTTGCTCCTTTTAGCTGCCGATTCTACAACCGAACATACTAAATGGTGACTTAATTACGCCAGATAAATATGAGTTTAACCTGTTAGTTGTTTGATAAATAAAACAACTTATGATTACCTCTATCAAGTGGCGGAACCAGAACGTTTTAGTCAGAGGGTCATCAAAAGCTTATTTTCTTTACAGGTTACAATTAGAGGGTCCATCTCATGTTTATTTTTTTAAAACTCAAATTTATATAGAAAAATTCAATAAAATTCTGGAGATCGAAGGGTTAGCGAACCCTCTTGACCCCCCTCTGGTTCCGCCCCTGCCTCTATGATGGAGTAGTTATGTTTCCGACAGTGGATGTGATAATGAATAGAAGATATGATATTTTTGTTTTATTATGCTTTCTTAGATCTTAGATAAAGAAAACATTGAAGCAGAGGTTCTTAAAAGCAGCATATGGGGTGTATATTATTTTCACATGAAGTGCATGGAGAGTTATTATTCTGAGGAGAGTAGTTGGGTTGCGACCCAAAATATGGCAGCAACTGACTGGGACCGATCCAGCTCCACCGACCTTAACCAATAACCAATAGGGGTGGGAGAGTTGACCAAACCAAATTAAATACTTTGTGTTCAAACTTTGAGCGCACAACTTTTGATATTAAATTTTAGTGATGGTGAGACACAAAATTAAATATTCAAAATGTGACACTTAAATTATAAGGTTAATTATTATAGTATACAGTTGATCCATACTATAAGGTGTAATTTATTTATTTATTTATTTACTAGGTTAGAACCCCGTGTATTACACGGGTTAAATAAATGTAATTTATATATTAAATAATAAAAAGTTATATATTTATGAAACTCGCATATTGTACGGTTTAAATAAATGTAATTTTATATATCAAATAATAAAAAAGTTATATCTTTAAAAACCATGTGTATTACACAGATTAAATAAATGTAATTTTGTATACTAAATACTAAAAACGTCGTATCTTTAAAAAACTCGTGTATAATCGGGTTGAATAAATCTACCAAATGATAAAAAAAAATACATACTTAAAAACCCTGTATATTACTGTTGATGCACGTTTTGTGTTTGTAACTAGTCTTTATATTAACGATGTAATTATAGCGGTCTTTATCGTTTATCGAGTCTGTATTCGCCGTCGACCAAGTCGGATATCCTCCTATCTACTTGTGTCCGACGAGTTGTCTCTATTTGATTTGTAATGCATAATGAACGATGCATGTTGCATGTTTAAGGGTATTTATGTCATTGTTTGTGTGTTTATGTTTTGCTGCAAACTGTCAACAGTTTGCAGCATATATACATTTTGCAGCCTTCGACGAAACCCCCAGATTTCGTCGAACACATGATGACGAAACCCCCTTATGACCAAATCTATAGGTTTCGTCGTGAACAGTGACGAAACCCCGAGGTTTCGTCGACTGTTGGGTTTCTTCAGGCCCAATGTCAGGCCCAATGATGTTTTGTCGAGCCCATTTCAGGTTTCGTCGAGTGTTGGGCCAGGCTGCTATATAAACACCTTCTGGTTTCACTTTGAAATCAGATGAGAGCATACCCACTGTGAGAGGTTTATTTCAATCATTGTGTGTATTTGTTTGATACTTGTTATCATCCACGTTAATCAATTGATTGTGTTTCATTGGTTATTATGTGTTGTTACTATCTGTGTTTGGTTTGGCATCGTTATGGGGATTCCGCACCCGTGACCGTGTTTGTGATAAACAAGGATTCGGTTCCGTATTCGATCCTCGTATCTCGGGACCTACAAGTGATATCAGAGCATTGGCTCTTATCATTGTTTAAAATCAAACATAGTTCAGTTTTTATCAAGTATTTGTGGTTGTTTTACATAGTTCAGTTTTTATCAAGTATTTGTGGTTGTTTTTTTGAAAAGTGTTCTTGAAAAACTCATATTTTCTGGAAAAGTGTTTAAAATCAGCTTGGATCTTGCTTGTTTGCCAAAGTTTTGTTAAAAACCTTTGTTACATTCTTGTTCACAAGATAAAAACCGGGGTTTCATTAAAAGTTTGAGAAATTTCGTGTTTCGGAAAGTTGTTTAGTGACCGGAAAAATCAAAATTTATGGGTTTGTACTTCACATCTTCAAAGAACATTCAAAGTGTTATTGTGATATTCTTGGAATTTAAAATTAAAAGATAAATTGAAAAATAATTAAAAGTGATTAAAATATGGAGACCATGCTTGGGTTGGTAACATAAGCATGTTGTGAGTTGAAAACAAGTTGTACTGTGTCAGACAAATATAAGATTTTATTTGAAAAATCTCACCAACTTTCACCAACTCACTGTCTGTGAACCTTATCTCGACGAAACCTACAGCGACGAAACCCCCAGAGTTTCACCAAAAGCATCTTCGACGAAACCCCTAGAGTTTCGTCAAAGAACCTTCAACGAAACCCCTACGTTTCGTCATTAGCCACTTCAACGAAACCCCTAGGTTTCGTCAAAAGCATTTCGACGAAACCTCTGAGTTTCGTGGGAAGGAGTTTCGTCGTGATCATTTGTCATTTTCAACAGAGGACTTTTAAAAGTGATTTAACTTTGTGTTTTCAAGTGTGTAATCAGGTATTCTACTTCATATATCAAATATGAGCAGTACAAGTCCGTGGGATTGGAGTACGGGCCCACGACCAGGTCAAGATCAAACTTCAGCAGCCGCGTGGGTAAGAAATGTTTTGCCTCCGCAATCTATAAGTGCAAGTCAATGGGCTTTGGTATCGAATCAAAACCAAAGCATTCAGAATCTTCTGCTTAGCGAGAGTGAAATGGGCAGCAACAATCGCCCACCAAAGCTGAATCACATGAATGACTATCCATCATGGAAGGGTCGTTTTCACACATATGTTTTAGGGCAAAACACATAATTATGGAGGTGTTTCACTACTCCATGCAACCTTGCCCTCGAAGTAGCAGCATCAACTGCAGCGGGTTTTACTAATATGCTTGAAGAGGACAAGAAAGCATATGACTTAGAGAAGAAGGCATTTGCTATTCTTACACAAGCGCTTCACAAAGAAATCTATCATCAATTCGCTTACTGTACAAACACGAAAACTCTATGGGATGCCTTGGTAGCGAGAGGAGAAGGAAATGCAGCTACTAGAAAGACACGCCATGATCTATTGAAGAAAGAGTTTGAATCATTTCAGTTCTTGGAAAATGAAACCCTAAATGATATGACTACACGTTTTTATCATTTTATTAGTGAAATATATTTTTATGGTGTTACTGCAACTCAATAGGAAATGGTTGCACGGTTTGCTGATGCTCTACCTCCAAAGTGGAGCCCATTCATTGAGCTTTTAAAGTATACGGGCGTTCTAGATGCTGTGAATATCTATGAATTCATTCAGAAGTTGGAACATAAGAATGATGAAGAAATCCGGAAAGCTAAACGAATTCCTGCTCCACAAAATACCGAAATGTATCTTGCAGGTTTTAACCCTTTAGCTAGTTCCAGTTCCAGTTCAGTTTAGCAACCGAAGTTACAAACGGCGTTTATGTCAAATACAAGCTCTTTTTCGTTTCCACAATCAGCTCCACCTCCGGTTTTCGATCCGAGTGCCTATCATCCGCCAGCGCATATGATTGCTCAAGCTCATGCTTTTTCTAAACCTCAATTCGATCCGAGTGCATGGCTACCAACACCCCAACCTCCACCTCCAGTTACCACTACTCAACCACAGTTCGATCCAAGTGCTTATATTCCTATTCCATCACAACAACAAGCCCAACCACAACAACAACAACAACCACAACAGCAAGCTCATTATACCAACAATCCTCCACCCCTAAACCCTAACACAGTCAGAGTTGATACTTCAAACCTCTCAAAAGTTAGCATTGAAGTAGCAAAGGAGCATATGGAACTCATTAATACAATGGTCAGTGCATACTGCGGTTTGGTCGCAGGTCAAATTGGAAACATTAATTTGACCAACGAAGATTATCAACAAATCAACCGTGATGAAATGGAGTTGATGGATATAAAGTGGGCGTTCGCAAGTGCGGTTAGAAGGGCTAAGGATTTTATGGCTCGAACAGGAAGAAGTTCTTTGGAAAGTAAGAAGGATACGAAGTACGGATTTGATAAGGAAGCGGTTACATGTTTCAATTGTGGCGAAAAGGGGCACTTCAAACGTGAGTGCACCCGACCAAGCAAACAAGGCAATCAGAACCCATTCAGAAATCAGACGAGTACTTCCAATGCCAATCAAGACAATCATGAACGAAGGATGGTAGCTGTGAACAACAATCAGAACCAGAGAGAGAGAGAACTGAGAGTTTAGTTGTGTTTCATTGTAATATCTTTCTGTAACGAAACTCGGTCGATATCAATATACAACCGTTAAACGATATATCTTTGTGTTGTGTTTATCTCTCGCTCGGTTTGTATCGTAACGTGGATTCCGCACTCGTTACGGTATTCGAAACAAGATCTCGTAGTTGTCCGGCGATCCGCAAACGGACCTACAATTACACGTGTTGAATAGATCTAAAAAAGAGTTATATCTTTAAAAACTATGTGTATTACACAAATTAAATAAATGTAATTTTGTATATTAAATACTAAAAACTCCGTATCTTTAAAAAACCCGTGTATAGTCGAGTTGAAAAATCTACCAAATAATAAAAAAAAAATTATATCCTTAAAAACCTTGTGTATAATACGTGTTTAATAAATCTAATTTTACATAGCAAATGATATAAAAGTTATATGTTTAAAAATTTCGTGTACTACGCGGGTTATATAAATGTAACTTTGTATAGTAAATAATAAAAGTTAAATTTTTAAAAACCTCGCGTTTTACACGAGTTGAATAAATATAATTTTCTATACCAAATAATAAAAAAAGTTATATTTTTAATAAATTAGGATAATATTTAATATTAATTTATTATTTAAATATTTAATATAAGATAAGTAGGAAAGAGAGGTATTTGTTTTAAAAATATATTAAATTAACAATTTAGATTTGATGATAATATTTTATTAAAGTAGGATAAGATTTAATATTAATTTATTATTTATTTATTTATTTATTTAATATAAGATAATAAGTATATATATGAGGATGCCTTCAATGAATGACACGTGTCCAAAACTTAGTTTCTTTTATTATAGTAGATAGATTTATTTATTATTATTATTATTATTATTATTATTATTATTATTATTATTATTATTATTATTATTATTATAAAGTGTGTATAGAAAAACAAGAGAATATCAACACTTACAGAATGGAGTGAAGTTATTTGCAAAATAATTGCTTAGGGGGACGGAGCGGATGCGGTGAACCATTCGGGGAATGGTGTTCACCGATCGGTGATCGGTTGCCATCTCCAATTCGGTGAGCGGTAAGGATGATGGGCGGTGAGTAGTCACCGATTGATTGAGTGTGATTGATTGAGAAATATAGCTGTTACCTATCCGTTGGAACTAGCCGTTTATAAAAAAAATCAACTTTTCTTTATAAAAACAACACCATTCAACACCATTTTTCACCATTCTCTTCTCCATCCAACTCAATTTTTCACTTCTTCCATTTTTCACTTCTATTTCTAAATAATGGATGATATATCACCGCTATTCGTTCCAATTGATATTAGTGAAGACAATGATTCTTCCTCAAGCGATAGTAGTTTAATTTTTTCCAAAATCTTATTAATGAAGCTGCCGAACTGGAAGACACGGGTACTTCTAGAAAAAGGTAATCTGTTCGTCCAGATCGAGAGAAATGTCACGAAAACCTTATGAGAGATTATTTTGTCGAGGAGCCCAAATTCAACGAAGAGGTTTTTCGTCATAGGTTTCGTATGTCGAAAAGGTTGTTTTTAAAAATTGTGAGTGACGTGCAAGCGAATAACTCATGGTTTCAAGAGACCCTGGATGTGACTATGAAGAAGAGTTTTACACCAATGCAAAAAAGTTACGTCGGCGATTAAGCAACTTGCAACCATTAACCCTCCAGACGAGTACGACAAGTATTTAAATATGGCCGAAAGGACTTCCCGTGATTGTCTAGAAAATTTTTGTGAAACGGTATGTAAATTATACGCTTCCGAGTTTCTACGTAGACCTACTAGCCACGACGTTGCGCTCTTGTACCAAGCTCATGAGGAGAAACATCACCTTCATGGGATATTGGGTAGTCTTGATTGTACACATTTTGTTTGGAGAATGTGTCCAACAGAGTTGGGGGGACAATATATGAGGGGGGTCACAGTTACCCGACAGTTAGGCTCGAAGCGGTGGCCTCTCAAGATTTGTGGATTTGGCATGCTTTTTGTGGTCCACCAGGTTCACAAAACGACATCAACGTGCTCCAACAATCTCCGTTGTTTCTTACTCAACGAAATGGAACTGCACCAAAATTGCCCATTTTACGTGAACAACCAATTGTACAAGCGTGGATACTATCTTACCGATGGAATCTACCCTACCTAGTCTGTGTTTGTGAAATCATTTCCGTATTCTCACATTGTGAAAGAAAAGAAGTTCAAGAGGCAACACAAGGAGGCAAGAAAAGACGCGGAACGGGCTTTTGGTGTTTTAAAGACAAAATGGGGTATAGTTAATCGACTGATGCGTGCTATGAGTGTTAAAAATATTATGAGTGTCATATATGCGTGCATTATTATGCATAATATGATTCTAAAAGACGATGGAAACGCGATTGCACCGGTACATATTCGGGATCCTCCAGTCGAGCCCGTTTTCGATGACACTGTTTATAACGAGCTCATTAATGAAGATACGCATTATAGACTAAAATATGATCTTGTAAAGCATCTTGGAAAACAAGATTTACCCCACCTTTTGGCGGATTCCGACAACGAATAGTTAAATTAGGTTTTTTTAATTTCTTTTTATATTTTAATGTCATGTTATTTATTTTAATTTTATGTAATGTGTTTTTTTTTTATTAAAAGTTCTTTTATTTAGTTTAAAATATGTTTTATTTATTAATGCATAATTTCTAGAAATAAAAAGTACATAAAAAAAGAAATAGATTACCCATGTGGTTGACCATTTCCAGTGATTGAATGCAAAATGGGGAGTGGAATGGGTACTTGATATGGCATGATATTATTGGCTAGAGAATAACTCAAACACTCAACTAGTGATTGACCACTCCCTCCACCCTTAGGGTATAAGACAGGTAAAGTATGTTGTTTAACGTTTTCTTTTAAATAAGGGTTGCTTCTCAATGACCTCTGTCAAAAATCTTTTGGTTGAAAGTGTGAGCAAACCTGATGTGTTTGTTTTACATAAGTGAAGTTGGGTTCCTGCTAAATGCTTCTTCTTGGCTTGGAGGGCTGAATTAAATAAGATCCCGACAAGAGACGCGTTGATTAGAAGAAATATTGAGGTGGAAGACAACTCGTGTCCTCTTTTTGGAGATGCTAAGGAAAGTGTGGATCATTTGATTACAGCATGTGGGGTTTCCTTGAGAGTTTGGGGCGATTTATGCAAGTGGATTAACAAGCCGCCTTGTTTGCTTTCACCTTCAGGGATATTTTGCATTTTCACAAGGTGGGAGGCCTAAACAGTAAGCAACAAGAGGTGGATTATGGGTTGATTATCATTGTAGTTTGGGCTATTTGGAAGGCGAGAAATGCAAATATTTTTTGCGGATGGTAGAGGGAAAAGCAAAGACATTGTGGGTGATATTAGGTCTTTGGGATTTTTATGGTACAAATGTAGGTCGAAACATAAAATTATTATTTGGAAAGAGTGTTTATTATTCAATTAATGGCGTTTTAATATATAATGTTATTATGAGACATCACTGTTTTTTTCTAATTTTTCTATTCCTCACTGTGTTTTCTCAGACGAAGTTTCTTCCTCGTGTCAAAGGCTTTGCCCCAAAAATGGATTACCATTTATCATTCCTGACGTCAGTGAAGAAATAAAGCCCACAATAGACATGGTATTCTCAAGCCTCCATGATTGTTATTCAATGTATGTTAGGTATGCCAAGGAGTGTGGGTTTTCAGTCAGGAAATGGACTACAAAGACAAACTCTAAAGGTGTCTTACATATTAAGTATTACTTGTGTATGAGATCTGGGTTATACAAGGACAAGAAGGTTGATACGTTGGACCCCAATCAAAAAGAGCGAGTAGTACGATCCAACTTTTCAAAGAGGACTGATTGTGGTGCACTGTTATGTGTACTTTTTGAGGCTGGATCATGGAAGGTGTATAAGTTTGTTGAGGAGCACAATCATGATCTTGTTGAATGTACCGATAAGCATTTTCTTCCAACTAAACGACACCTCACTCAGCTCCAGAAGCATGTTATACACAGCATGTCTAGGCTGAATTTGGGTCTCGTCAAGGCGTTTAATGTTATGAAGACTTGGTTGGCGGTTTTGAAAACGTGGGTGCAAGTAAAGTTGAATTTAAGAACTATAAGAGGCAAATTAACTTGTTTATAGGGGAATATGACACCGATATGGTTGTGAGACATTTGAATGAAAAAAAAAAAACATTCCCAGCCTTATTTCTCATATGGTTACTTCACAGACGAAGAGAATCATTTGAAGGGACTTTTTTGGTGTGACGATCAAGCCAAAAAAAAAACATTCCCAGCCTTATTTCTCATATGATTTCGTTTAACGTCATGTATCGTTCCAACAAGTAATATTTTATAATTCAACTTCTTCTGTTTTTTGCGTTTTATTAGTTTACATGCAATGGCGTTTTATTAGTTTACATGCAATGACGTTTTATTAGTTTACATGCAATGGCGTTTTATTATTGTTTCAGTTCTCATGGCGTTTTCATATGCAGATACTCTATGGTGTTTGTACCGTTCACTAGTATAGACAATCAACACTGCAATGTTACATTTGGAGCAGCATTATTGGCGTCGGAAACTGCTGATACGTATATTTGGTTGTTGAGAGTTTTTCTAAAAGTTGTTGGTTCTCAATCATAAGTTGTTGTCACTGACCAAGATCCAGCAATGAAGAAGGCTATTTTTGTTGTATTTGTTGACACGAGGCATCGGTTATGCATGTGGCATGTGATGCATAAACTTTCTCTGAAGGTTGTTATGATTTTTTTACCATTGGCGTTTTATGATACACTGCGTTTTAAAATACATGGCGTTCTTTACCTTGTTAGTGTTTTTTTAGTTAAGTTTTGTCTTTGTGTTTTTTTATGCATGGCGTTTTTGTGTTATACATAGGTTGGTGTTAGGCTATGCAATTCCACCAATTTTAAAGAACGTATTTGTGGTGTTGTGTGGACGGATATTCTCACACCTGAAGAGTTTGAATCAGAATGGGAAGCGGTTATCGCAGAGTTCAATTTAGCAGATAATGACTGGCTATCTGATATTTTTGCACTTAGGGAATCTTGGATCCCTGCATACTATAGAATGGAGGAGATGTCTGGTCTTATGCGAACGAAATCGAGGTCGGAGAGTGAGAATCATTTTTTTGGTCAAGTGTGCAATTCGAAAGCTACTCTTGTTGAGTTCATGACGCATTACGAGACTGCAATAGAAGCACAGCGTCACACACACCGGAAAAATGATCATGAATATCGATACAAAGACCCCAGTTGAAGAGTAGTTACCAATTGTTGGAAGGGCAAGCTGTTGACATATACACAAAAAGTATTTTTTGTGACGTTCAAGATGAGCTTATTGGAGTTGCGGATTGCATAAATCAACATTACAAAGATCAGCCTGATGGGTTTGTTAAATTTACGTATATGACTTCCAACAGCCTTGTACATCCTTATTTGAGGTAAATAATGGCGTTTGGTTTTTATGGCGTTTTCTGTTAATGGCGTTTTGTCATATGCAATGTGTTTTTTTTTTAATTTTTTTAGACAAACATTCTATGCATGGCGTTATAGAGATATTGTTTTTGGCGTTTTTCAGGTAATGTTCTGTAAGTCTGATTGCACATGCAGTTGCTCATGCAGGCGTTTTGAACAGTTTGGTTTGCTATGTAGACATATATTCTATGTTTTGAGAATTATGGACATTAGGGAATTTCCAAAACAATACATTCTGAAAAGATGGGGTAAAGAGACTTCCCCAAACTGCTCTCCTGAATACTCAATTAGTCGTGAATATATGACCGAGCTTGATCCTGATGTGCAAAGTATGATGCGAGATATTATTTTTTTCAACGGAATATACTTTGAACTGTTTATCTGGTAATAAAGAGGATCTATCCTTATACAAGGATCATGTTCAATCTTATATGAAGAAGGTTCAAGATAAGCAGATTGTTGCTCCTCCCGCTAGTACTATGGATAGATTTGCCGAGATAACCGGTCAATATAAAAACAACAAGAATCCGATAAGAGTCCCTGTTGGGTATAAATCCAAAGGTTCTGGTTCTCGGAAGCGCCTGAAATCTAAACAGGAGATAGCAATCGACAAAAAGAAATCAAAGTCAAAACCCGGGGCCAAAGAAAGACAGTGTCAGAACTGCAAAGGCTATGGACACTACGCATCGACATGCAAACATGCCGTAATTAAAAGAATATCGACAAGGTCTTCGAGAGCCAGTGAAGAGTAGTTTGGCATTTTGTATTTTTCATTCTTATAGAACACACACAAATGGTCTTTAAGATCCAGTGTAGAGTAGTTTGGCGTTTTGTATATTTCAATCTATAACAACCCTCCCGAATATTTTCTGACACCCTAATATATGTTAAAATACCCCTATATGTCTTAAAATACACCCCGTATGTGAAAACCGAGCCCAAAATACGTTATAACATTTAAAATAAATAAAAAACAAATAAATTGTTTTTTAGGCGGGCCGCGTAAACCCTTAGCCAACCCTTACGCGGGCTGCGAGCTAGTGAAACCAGGCGAAACCCTGGCCGCCACGTGGCCCAACACCTGGCAAACCTATCCCATGACCCGGACACCCTAAACCCTACCCGGGCTAGTACGCGGGCTGCGTAACCTTCGGGTTACACCTTACGCGGGCCACGAGAGGACCTGAATCAGGTCCCTATATAAAGGAGGCCTCGGATCTTCAGACAATTCGCTCACTTTCTTTTCTCAATCACGAAAATCTGATAGTAAGGCATATTATACGGGTATTATAACCCCTAATTAGCGAGGTTCTGCTCCGTTGTAAGTATTATAACCCCAGTTTCGTATTAGATACGCTGCCCGATTGATTTAGGGTTCTGTAACAACTGTCGTGGTTCTGCCCGACGTAGTTGTTGGAATACCGTCTCGGGGAGGGTATCGTTAATATAATTGAAGGGTTATTATACTAACATATGTACATTTGTGTAAATTATAGATTAATCCCAGGAAACCCTTACACGAAGTCTAAGATAGCAAAGTGAGTTTATCCGCTTTTTGTTAACCTTTTTGTAATGTTTTACAAAACCTTAAATGTTTTACAATCTGATTAAGCAGTGATTGAGTCTTTGTAGTTCTTCAATTACTGCCGGTATGTTGGGGTTTTGTATACAAAATGTGGAACACGTTACCTTTGGACGACAAGTTAGCCAATGTGTAATATGACCCACCAGTCAGGATTGACAGTACTGAATGAGTAATTGTGTAGAAATAAACAATGTGATCGCTCTCGATACTGTGTTAATTGATAAAATATTTCTTGATTAAACTGGGATTCATTCACCAGTATTTCCCACTGACAAATGTTTTTAAAACGCGTTTCAGGTAACATAATGTGACAGCCAATTAGTAAAAAGCCAGCTGGAGAGCACTGACGGCTTGGAAAAATGTGGCTATAAAAGTTACCATACAGAGGATGTTTTAAATTCAATAAAATAGGGTTTATCCCTATAAACGTATTGTAATAAAGAAACTTGGGTTTACCCATGTGGTTATAAATATAAAATATGGAGGTTTTACTTTGATAAACATTTCCTAACTACGGTCCTGATGTAATTTCCGCTGCCAAATTAATAAATTAAACAGTTGATACTACCACAAACGAATGTTTGCGAACGCCCGTTCCCGAGACAGATAAGGGATCGGGGTTTGCGACAGAAGGTGGTATCAGAGCCTAGCCACTGATTCAGCCACAGGAGTGTTCTGCTCACATCAATATATTATTTAAATTGTTAGGAAACAAATTCTTAAAATACATGAATATCTGTATTTTATTGTTATGTGTTATTTGACTATTTGTTAGTTTACAATATGAGTGATCAAGGACCCTCATACGTGTATCGTCAGCTGTCCTATTCACCTAGGAGTGAAGGTACCTCTTCCCATCCTACCCTCTCTGGTATTCTGCTGATCAGGAAGAAGGGATATTTGCCTTTAAAGCTCAGTCGGAAGAGCCATTCCCTCAGAAAAAGAGAGGATGGTTCAGTAAGGGAGCCTTTGAGCGTAGAAAAAGAATGCGAAAGTTGCAACAGCAAAGAGACCTAGCAGCCGTTAAGCGAGAGTCAGATGCCCATACACAGGATATGCTTATTAGAAGTCTAGCCAATTTCCATATCCTAGCAACAACTGCTGCCGACCCAAGTCTGGAACAACTAGTAGCCCCACAACCCTTACCTTTAATTCCCACTCAGCCGATGGAGGTAGACATGCATGATTTCAATCCTGAGGAGATACCTAGGATACCAGCCCCTAATCCCTTAGACCCAAATTATGATCCATGGTTTGATGATCTTAGGGATTATGTGCCACGTTATCATCTAAATGACGAAACCTTACCAAACATAGCAGCGTATCCAGGTCTGGACCCTCTAGATCCCTATTATGACAATGACGAATATATTAGGGAAATTTAGAAAATCCATACCCTCAAGAGAATCTCAGGCCACAGTATCCAGATCCAGTACCAGTCCCTACACCCCCAATGAGTGCAGAGAATTTGCAAGAACTCCGAACTTTCGGAGAAGAAATCGTAGAAAGTAGTGAGAGGATGAGGTATGTAGGAGAGCAACTCGTATGGAAATACGATGAGCGTCAGATGGATTTCGGGGGAAATCCATATCCATGAAGGTGATGGTGAAGTTGGTAATAATAATAAAATAAATAAAATATGTGTAATAATAATAAATCTATCGTAGTATAGACCACTTTGGGGTTAACGAGACATAATAGTATTGTAATTTTTAATTTCCTTTTTTAGTGTGTATTTGACGCATACTATATGAAAAGAGTAAAGTTGCAATGCTCGACGCTTTTGACCAATATGTGTGTTATGTGGTTGTTACTTAAACTATTAATTTTCTTGTGATATTAAAATGTGATAAATGTTTAAAATTCAGATGAACGACGAAGTAAACCAGGGAAATCTGAATAATGATAACCAGAGTAACAATAACTCGGGTAACGAAATTTCAAACAACAATGGAAATCCAGTGGATAACAGTGCCATCCAACACATAGTGGCACAAGGAATAATAGATGCGATGCCATATATTATTCAAACAGTTAGAGAAGCAGAAAATAAAAGTAAACATGATAGCAAGCGACCTTCCGAACCCGAAAACAGCGTGAACAATGGACCTGTACTTCAAATGCCCATTCCCAAAAGAAGAAGAACCGTGTCTTACGGTTGTTCTTATAAGGAATTCTGGTCTTGTAAACCAATGGAATTCTCAGGCAACGAAGGGGCCATTGCAACCCTACGCTGGATAGAAAAGACTGAGACAGTCTTAAGAATAAGCAAGTGTGTAGAAGAAGATAAGATAATGTTTGCTTCCAATTTGTTTAAGAATTCAACACTAGAATGGTGGAATACTATTCTCCAGACTAAAGGAAGTAATAGAGCTTACAATATAGAATGGGAGGAGTTTAAAAACATGGTAGAAAGGAAATTATGCCCTCCTAATGAAAAAGAACAAATAGCAAACAAGTTCTTAAACCTTAGAATGACTGGTGTAGATAGTAAAGGGTACACTAAATTATTCTTTGAATATGCTAGAATAGTGCCAACTCTTGCTTCACCCGAACCAGTGTTAATCTCTTGTTATATCTGGGGATTAATCGGGGAGATAAGACACGTAGTCATGGCAGCTAGACCTCAAACCATAGAAGAAGCTGTAGAACTAGCCAATACCTTGACAGATGAATTAATCCGTACACGAGAAGAAGATCAAAGGAGGAACCTAACCCAGAAGCTCACACAAGAATTTCGTTCTGGAAATTCTAACCGTGGGAAAAATATAGGTTCTACCTCTACACCCTACTGTAAGAATTGCAAAAGGAAGCATTCAGGAAGATGCTCCATATACTATAACTTTTGCAAAATATAAGGACACAAGGAAGAAGACTGCAGGAAGAAAGCTAATAATCAGATATGTTACAATTATGGAGAATAAGGTCATATCAAGCCTAACTGCCCAAAATTAGCCCCGGCTACAAACAACAAGAATACCAAAAATGCTAGAGCTTTCGTTCTGACTGCAGAAGAAGCAAAAATGATCCCGGATGTGATCACTGGTACGTTTTTAGTTAATGATATTTTTGCTAAAGTATTATTTGACTCTGGTGCAAACCAAAGTTTTATTAATACTTCATTTTGCAAGCTTCTCAATCAATCATTAACGAAACTTCCACAAGAATGTTTGGTAGAGACAGCAAATGGTGAAACCATTAGAATTTCTGAAATATTGCAGGGAGCAAGAATAGAAATTCTAAATCAGAAATTTATTGCAAACCTTTACCCAATGAATCTGGCAGGATTTGATGTAGTATTAGGAATGGATTGGTTAATCGCCAATAAAGCCAGTATTTTGTGTGATCAAAAGTCGATACAAGTAAATTCACCAAAGGATGAACAGATCACAATTAAAGGATATAAAACTTCTAAATCCATTAAATTCATCTCTATGATGAAAACAGCAAGATACATAAGAAAAGGATCATTAGTGTATTTGATTTCTATAATCACTAACACTAAAGGAAAAGAATTAAGAGATATCCCGGTAGTATCTCAGTATTCAGATGTATTTCCAGAAGAATTACCAGGGCAACCTCCAGATAGAGAAGTTGAATTCAGAATCCATTTACTACCAGGAACAGCACCAATTGCCAAAGCACCTTATCGTTTGGCACTTGCAGAAATGCAAGAACTAAAGAAACAATTAGACGAATTGCTAGAGAAAGGATTCATACAACCCAGTTCATCACCCTGGGGAGCGCCGATCTTATTCGTTAAGAAGAAGGACGGATCAATGCGTATGTGCATTGACTACCGTGAATTAAACAAAGTCACAATTAAGAATCGGTATCCATTACCAAGAATTGATGATCTATTTGATCAATTCCAAGGAGCACGATTTTTCTCTAAAATCGATTTAAGGTCAGGATATCATCAATTAAAGGTACAGGAAGAGGACATTCCTAAAACGGCCTTCAGAACAAGGTATGGTCATTATGAATTTACTGTCATGCCATTTGGTTTAACCAATGCCCTAACTGCATTCATGGACATGATGAACCGAATATGTAAACCACATTTGGATAAATTCATAATTGTCTTTATAGATGATATTCTCATTTACTCTAAGAGTAAAGAGGAACATGCAAAGCATTTGCATGCACTTTTAAGTTTATTAAGAAAAGAAAAGCTTTATGCTAAATTTTCAAAATGCGAATTTTGGTTAGAACAGGTACAATTTCTCGGACACCTAGTTGATCATAAAGGAATTCATGTGGATCCCACCAAGATCGAGGCAATAACCAAGTGGAAAACCCCTAAGTCACCAACCGAGGTTAGAAGTTTCTTAGGATTGGCTGGTTATTATAGAAGGATTATTCAAGATTTTTCTAGAATCGCCATGCCTTTAACTAAGTTAACCTGTAAATCTGTTAAGTTTGTATGGGAACCAAAACAAGAAGAAGCCTTTAGAATCCTTAAGCAAAGATTAACCCATGCACCCATACTAGCATTACCAGAAGGAGCTGAAGATTTTGTAGTATATTGTGACGCTTCCAAACTAGGTTATGGATGTGTATTAATGCAACGACAAAAGGTTATAGCCTATGCATCCAGACAACTTAAAAATCATGAAGAAAATTATTCAACTCATGATTTAGAATTTGGAGCTATAATTTTTGCTCTTAAGATTTAGAGACATTACCTGTACGGTAGTAAGTTTACTGTGTTCACCGATCATAAGAGTTTAAGGTATGTCTTCGGGCAAAAGGAATTGAATATGAGACAAAGACGCTGGATGGAACTACTTAGTGCTTATGATTGTGATATTCAGTATCATACAGGAAAAGCAAATGTAGTTGCTGATGCTTTAAGTCGAAAATATCACGAACAGCAAAAAAGGGTACGTTCTCTTAAATTAAATCTACAAGTAGATTTAAATGAGCAGATTAGAAAAGCACAATAATCAGTAATCAAGGATGATACTTGTAACACCCCGTGTTTCGAAAGTCAAAGTCAAAGTCAAGATTGAAGTTAAAGGAAGACAAGATTGTTAATTGTGATCTGTCTCTCCTTGTTCAATTCCTGTTTTGACTTCTTTGACTTGTAATTAGTCTATTTTACTTATCGCTTTAGTTGTATTATGTGGAGTATCTATTAATAATCGCATACTAATCGTTATTTATCGCATGTTTAATCGCTTTATCGCTATCACAATCGCACTCGCAACTCGAATTACACATTTTGATTATTGTTTTACGTGTGTGTGTTAATTATGTGTTACTTGTGCATGTTTATTTATGTTATGGTAATCAATCGAAACGCAATCGAAACTCAATCGCAATCGAACACAAACGCTAAACGCAGGAAAGGTAGGATGATTATATGTTAGATATAGTAGTTGGGATTAAAAGTAATTTGATAAGCCACTCTATCGCATCAATTGCTCGAATCGCATCGCAACGCGCTACACATAATTCGAAACGGAAAAACTCGTCGCGTCAAGCACTCGAACCAGGTGTCAGCCGACCGAACTGCCACCCGACCAGGCAGCCACCCGATCGAGGTGCCACTCGACAGGACTGTCATCCGGGCTAGTTGCCACCCGAGCGACCAACCTATTCTTCCCTTTCCACTTTGGGAAACCCTATAAATACCCCTTGTCATTTTCATTCTTTCTACTTTTGGCAACTGAGGTCCGACCAGTGCTCCTACTCACTTTTTCCTTCGATTTCTCGCAATTCCGGTAAGATCTCGTCCTAAATCTTGTACTTCATTAATCTACACGCACTCCTACACCTTTCTATCTTTTGAATCTTAACTTTTAATCGTGAAATCATCAAGATTCAAGGTGTTCTAGGATGACGTCATCATGTGTTCTTGAAGAACTTCATGTTTTGGCCTCAATCCACCAAGAACAACTTGGATCTAACCGATTTCCACACAGACAAACAGAGGTCCTTCATAGATCTAAACATATTCACAAGAAAAAGGATTGAAAGATGGTTTTCCAACTTTCTTTCAACTCTTTTACACTTAATGCATTCAAAACCGATAGAATCGGAGCTTGTGCCGACTTACTACTCATTCTAGTGGTTGTGTTCGTTCAAGATTGGATTCTACCCACGAGACTATCGATTTCGGGTTAAACATAAACAACCGTCTCGGACCGTGCACCGTCGAACTAGGGTGATTCCTGTTTGGTCAGGTCATTGGGACGAGATGGGGTTCCCATTGATTAAATCAGTCATCACAACGTCTCGCTCAAGTTACAACACTTCAAGCAGGATCAAGTAACAGCACGATCAGATCGTTGGGACGAATTGTCGTCCGACCGGGCTGCCATCCGCTCAACCCACCGTCCGATCGGGTTGCATCTTGATTCATTTAAAACTTAAACAATTTTCAACATGTTCAGTAACAGGGTTGCCACTCGGTCGGATGGACATCCGACCGAGTGACCGCCTTACTGTGGATTTGTTCTCACTGAGAAACCTCGCCATTCGAGTTGTCGTCCGATCGAACGACCGTTCGACCGACCGACCTGAAGGTTAGAGATGTCTCTCTGTTTTCAAAATGCTACAACGAAAACTTCAAAGGTCAAGCCATCATACACAAACACATCCTTCCCAAAGGAAGAAATAATCCACTCGAACAGTCATCCGACCGGACGAACGGACTACCACTCGCACGACTGGTCATCCGATCGGATTACCATCCGATCGAATTGCTGTCCGACTCACTTGTACCCTGCATCGTTTTACGCGTCGCTTATCGTTATGCTATCGATATGTTCAGGCTAACCCTATTCTCTAGCGCTCCCTTCAATCCATCAATCGCTATGAGTATACTCGATCCCTTTTTGCTTTACGCACTTTTGTGTGTTACATATGTTACTTATACAAAATCACATCGAACACACTACGCAATACTTTACACGCTAACCGCTATCGCATGTATACGTGACTTAATGAATGCTGTTTTGTTATGTTTACACATGGAATGTTGTCTACCTGCCTTAGCAACGATAGTACTATTAGTTTGGACTCAACACCCGTTCACTCGAGGGTTGTTAAGGACAATTACCTACATGGCTCACAGTGGTGAGAATGTATCGCGAACTGCCTTGGGCAGTCAACCCGCAGTCATTGGTATCGATAGGTTCATGTCGATAACTAACATGCCTCATTTCACTCTGTGTATGTGCTGGTTATGCGTAAACTATTTCGAACTATATTATGCTATTACTAAACTTGTATGCTCACCTTTACACTATGTGTATTGACTGTTACTTTAACGTATGTGACAGGTGCTTAAGTTGTTTATATGCTTAGCTTGCTGTGAACTTGAGGCAAGGAAAGGTCTAGGATGCTCTTTGTGCCGGTGATGAAATTGAAGCTAGGGAAGAGGTCCTAGAAACCAATAAATAAACTATCTACGTATAAATCTGAGTTGTCAGAACAGAACTACTTGACTAGATTTTGTCTGTATTAATTATACTATCACTTATGACATGGTATGGGACATGTTGCTTTAAATATTTGGTAAATATAGTTGTTATGGAATCTTCTGGACAATCTGTTTCGCTCAGTGCCATGCCCCGATGTTTCCACCATCGGTTGGGGTGTGACAATACTGAAAAACTAAAAGGAATGATCAAGTAACTAGAACAAGGAACAGATGGAATTTGGAGATTCCATAAGAAAAGAATATGGGTACCTAAATTAGGAAACCTACGTCATCGCATATTAGAAGAAGCCCATATATCTAAATATACGATGCATCCAGGAAACGATAAAATGTACCAGGATTTAAGAAAGAATTTCTGGTGGATAGGAATGAAAAGGGACATAGCAGCCTATGTTTCTAAGTGTTTAACCTGTTCACAAGTTAAAGCTGAACATCAGAAACCTTCAGGTTTATTGCAACAGTTAGAAATGCCTGTTTGGAAATGGGAATTGATAACAATGGATTTTATTACTAAATTACCCAAAACAAAGAAAGGTAATGATACAATCTGGGTGCTTGTAGATAGATTAACCAAGTCAGCTCATTTCCTATCAATGAAAGAAACTTTTAGTATGGAGCAATTAGCTAAATTGTATGTAAATAAACTAGTTTCTTTACATGGAATTCCTCTATCAATTGTTTCTGACAAAGATAGTCGTTTTACCTCACATTTTTGGACAAGTTTCCAAAAAGCAATGGGAACCAAGTTGAATCTAAGCACAGCTTATCATCCTCAAACGGATGGACAAAGTGAAAGGACAATTCAGACAATGGAAGACATGCTTAGAGCCTATGTAATTGATTTTGGAGGTAATCGGGACGATCATTTACCTTTAATAGAATTTTCTTATAATAATAGTTATCACACAAGTATCAATGCTGCACCATTCGAAGCACTTTATGGACAAAAGTGCCGAACCCCAGTCTGTTGGGCAGAAATTCGGGAAAAGCAACTATCTGGACCTGAGATAGTACAAGAAACAACAGACAAAATCATTCAAGTCAAAGAACGACTGAAAGCAGCACGTGATCGACAGAAAAGCTATGCAAACAACAGACGAAAACCGTTGGAATTTCAAGTAGGGGATCAAATATTATTAAAAGTCTCTCCTTGGAAAGGAGTGCTAAGATTCATAAAAAGAGGAAAGCTAAGTCCCAGGTATGTTGGACCTTTCAAGATTGTTAAAAAAAGGACATGTAGCCTATCAGCTACAACTGCCAGAGGAAATGGCAGGAATACATGATGTATTTCATGTATCCAATCTCAAGAAATGCTTAGCTGATGAGTCACTATTAGTACCTCTTAAGGATATAAAGGTAAATGAGCAGTTAAAATTTGTGGAAAGGCCTCTACAGATTGAAGACAGGAAAATCAAGAATCTCAAGCATAAAAGACTAGTTCTAGTCAAAATAAAGTGGGACTCCAAAAGAGGACCAGAATACACATGGGAGCTTGAATCAGAAATGCAAAGGAAATACCCACACTTGTTCCAGTAGACCTCGAGGAAGAGCTCTAAAACAAGGTGGGGAGGATATAACAACCCTCCCGAATAATTTCTAACACCCTAATATATGTTAAAATACCCCTATATGTCTTAAAATACACCCCGTATGTGAAAACCGGGCCCAAAATACGTTATAACATTTAAAATAAATAAAAAAACATAGAAATTGTTTTTTAGGCGGGCCGTGTAAACCCTTAGCCAACCCTTACACAGGCCGCGAGCTAGTGAAACCTGGCGAAACCCTGGGCCGCCACGTGGCCCAACACCCGGCAAACCTACCCCATGACCCGGACACCCTAAACCCTACCCGGGCTAGTACGCGGGTCGTGTAACCTTCGGGTTACACCTTACGCGGGCCGCGAGAGGACCTGAATCAGGCCCTATATAAAGGAGGCCTCGGATCTTCAGACAATTCGCTCACTTTCTTTTCTCAATCACGAAAATCTGATAGTAAGGCATATTATAGGGGTATTATACCCCCTAATTAGCGAGGTTCTACTCCGTTGTAAGTATTATAACCCCAGTTTCATATTAGATACGCTGCCCGATTGATTTAGGGTTCCGTAACAACTGTCGTGGTTCTGCCTGACGTAGTTGTTGGAATACCGTCTCGGGGAGGGTATCGTTAATATAATTAAAGGGTTATTATACTAACATATGTACATTTGTGTAAATTATAGATTAATCCCAGGAAACCCTTACACGAAGTCTAAGATAGCAAAGTGAGTTTATCCGCTTTTTGTTAACCTTTTTGTAATGTTTTACAAAACCTTAAATGTTTTACAATGTGATTAAGCAGTGATTGAGTCTTTGTAGTTCTTCAATTACTGACAATATGTTGGGGTTTTGTATACAAAATGTGGAACACATTACCATTGGACGACAAGTTAGCCAATATGTAATATGACCCACCAGTCAGGATTGACAGTACTGAATGAGTAATTGTGTAGAAATAAACAATGTGATCGCTCTCGATACTGTGTTAATTGATAAAATATTTCTTGATTAAACTGGGATTCACTCACCAGTATTTCCCACTGACAAACGTTTTTAAAACGCGTTTCAGGTAACACAATGTGACAGTCAATTAGTAAAAAGCCAGCTGGAGAGCACTAACGGCTTGGAAAATGTGGCTATAAAAGTTACCAAACAAACGATGTTTTAAATTCAATAAAATAGGGTTTATCCCTATAAACGTATTGTAATAAAGAAACTTGGGTTTACCCATGTGATTATAAATATAAAATATGGTGGTTTTACTCTGATAAACATTTCCTAACTACGGTCCTGATGTAATTTCCGCTGCCAAATTAATAAATTAAACAACTGATACCACCACAAACGAATGTTCGCGAACGTCCGTTCCCGGGACAGATAAGGGATCGGGGGTTGCGACACAATCCTATAGAACACAGACAGATCTCATTTTGGCGTTTTACATCATTTTTATACATCATTTTTTTCCATCTTTTTTCTTCTACCAATTTGTTCATAACATGCTACTTCGAAGTTACATAACAAACAATATAAGATCAGACAAAGAAGTCAAACGCCAAAAAAAAAACAATAACGCCACTAAATAAAACTACCATAAACTTCTAATTTTGGTCATGCTTAACTCAATAATGTTTTACTGAACGAGATGGATAACATTGTTAATCCTCAGTCAAGAAATATGTCTAACAATGTTATCCATCCCGTTTAGCTAAACTTTATTGAGAACAAAAACTGAATCTCCATGAAATGGCGTTTTTGAAGTTTTGTGGTTTTTGTATGTTTTGGCGTTTATATTGAGGATCTTGCTCATTACATAGAGTGAAAGTTTATTGAGAAAATAATGTATATAAAGAAACATGGATTGGAATCTTTGATATTCGGGGTTTTTTTTTTTTTGCGTTTCTAAGATGAATGGTATAGAGGAAAATATAGGTTTTGGGGTTTTGGTGTGGAATTTTGTAGTTCTGAGAGTTTGTTTATATAGGAAGTTTTTTGCGCGTATTTTAGGCGCGATTTTTATTACAGTAAATGCTAGTAATTAAGTTCCGTCGTTTCAGTACTATTTGTTCAGCTTTATCGGTTAAAAACAAAGTTTGGCGTTTATATTATGATGAAGTGTGCTATGTGTGTTAAGGCGAGATTTTAATAGCGTGAGTTTGGCGTTTTGTGTATAGAAGTTAAAAGACTCTTTTACCCTTAATGAAACGCACCAGAGTAATAAAAGTGATTTTATTTACGAAAACGCCACCGCGTCATCTAGTCCATAGAGTGTTTTGATCTGACAATCCATAAGCGTTTTCTTCGTTCTCACACTTTTAGGCGTTTTCTCTAAATCCTGACCCTATATATAGAGAGAGGGGGAGAGAGAAAGAAAATTCACTTAAGTTAAGAAAATTCAAGAAAACCTTATGTAACGCGGCGATTTTGTTTTTGTTATGTAGTCTGTGTTTACATGTGTTTTGAAATCACTATGAGCGCGTTGCAAACAGAACCGCTGATAAAAATAAAAAAAATAGAAAAAAACACTAAAAGATAACCGAAAGAAAATCAACCAAAAAAGTTGTATGGTAACGATATTTTTCGTATCAAACCCGTTGTCAGAGATGAGCAAATGGTACTGGGTACCGGCATTGAATTTTTCCGAATTGAAAGATCTTAAGTACCAATTCGCTACTGACTTTTGGCATTCCTGGTACCGGTTCGCTAACGGTTTTTACCTTGATATACCGGTATTTTCAGTTCCAGTACCGATTCGGTATCGGTTGGCACCGAACTCATCCCTACCCTTGAAACTAAAAAACATCATGAGTTAATTACTGTTTTCGTCCCTGTGGTTTGTCAAAAATAACTATTTCTGTCCAATAGTTTAAAATTTGCGATTTCAGTCATTGTGGTTTCACTTTCGTAACCATTTAAGTCCACCTCGTAACCATTTCAGTCCATGTACTTACAGAATAAATGGATTGAAATGGTTACGAAAGTTAAACCACAATGACTGAAATCGCAATTTTTAAACTAATTGACTAAAATAATGATTTTTGACGAACCACAGGGACGAAAACAGTAATTAACTCAAAAATCATTAAAAGCTGACAAAAATTGACAAAAAAAATTGTACGATTCCATTTTGTTCGTACTGTACCCGTGATCAGCAGCACCGAATTTCCTGAACTATAAGATTTTCAATATCAAATCGGTACCGACTTTTGGTGTTTTCTGTACCAGGCTGGTGCCGGTTTTTACCTTATGAACCGATACCTAACAGGACCGTACCAGTATTTTTGATACCAATACCAGTTTGATACCGGTTGACATCAAGCTTGTCCCAACCCATGATATAAAAAAATCATTAAAGTTAAGAAAAATATGAAAATAAATTTAACTTAGAAGTAAAGAAAATAATTATTAATATGAAAGTAAAATCATAAAAGCGTAAAAAACAACTATATATATTATTATAATATTAAAATTACTATTCATTAGCTTTTATTATGAACATGTATATAATATGTATATAATATAATATAATATAATATAATGAAAATGTATTTAACTTAAAAAGTAAAGAAAATAATTATTAATATGAAATTAAAATAATAAAAACGTACAAAAACTATATATATTATTATAATATTAAAATTATTATTCATTAGCTTTTATTATTAATATGTATATAATATAATTAGAGAATGTAAGTTACATATTATCGAACGTTTTGTACCAAAAAAAAAGTATTGAGGGAATTTTTTTATAAAAAAAATTAAAAATTCAGTTCGCACCATATATATATATATATATAGTGGGATTCTAGAGTGAACACTAGTGTATTTGCGAACTGAGTGAACAAATCCTGGCCATTGATCTACACACGTGGATGGTCAGGATCTCATCATCAAATCGTAAAATACACTAGTGTATTTCATCATCAAATCCTGGCCATTGATCTACACACGTGTATGGCCAGGATTAGTTCGCAAGCTACACTAGTGTTCACTCTTGAACCTAATCATTAGTGTATTTCATCATCAAATCGTAAAATACACTAGTGTATTTCATCATCAAATACACTAGTGTATTTCATCATCAAATCGTAAAATACACTAGTGTATTTCATCATCAAATCGCAAGCTACACGTGTATGGCCAGGATTAGTTCGCAAGCTACACGTGTATGGCCAGGATTAGTTCGCAAGCTACAAATCGTAAAATACACTAGTGTATTTCATCATCAAATCATTAGGTTCAAGAGTGAACACTAGTGTAGCTTGCGAACTAATCCTGGCCATACACGTGTGTAGATCAATGGCCAGGATTTGATGATGAAATACACTAGTGTATTTTACGATTTGATGATGAGATCCTGACCATCCACGTGTGTAGATCAATGGCCAGAATTTGTTCACTCTAGAACCCTACCCTATATATATGTATTAAACCATTTGACGTTTTTTGTTACAAAACGTTCGATAACATGTAACTTACATTCTCAAGTTTTTTTAGAAAAAAAAAAGTTTGTTACATAAGGTTTTCTTACTCAAGTGAGTTTTCTCTTTATAATTCCCCTGTGTATATATTCCAGAAGTACAGAGTTGCAAGGATGTTTAATCATCATATATTGTTGAGAAAGAAACATGACCGGCCCTGTGGGTGGGCAGGGAGGACCACCGGCCATGGCCAGATATTTTGAGAGGCACGTTTTTTTATAAAAAAAACACAATATGTATATGTAAAATATTTTTTTATAGGGTACACTCATACAAACACCAACATAGGCCCTCTTACAAAACTATTCTTATGGTTTAGATTACTTATTAACCTCTTTGGCATTAGGTTAGACCTTTAGTGAGTCTAATGCCCAATTTCATTAAAGCCTAAGAACACATTTTTTCGAGCTTAAACATGGTACACGAGTTTTCAGGACGGGCCCTGAAAAAAAGTATAAGATGGGGTTGAATTACAATAAGCAATTAATTTTCAGGAAATAAACTTGATAGTTATCCACAACAAATAATAAGGTTTCAAAATAATGACATTTAACTGTTTTTTTTTTAATTTTGTCTTGAACTCCAAAATAATTGAGTCAGCCCAATTTTATAATATATGTAAAAAGGTAATACACTATTAAATAATTTGTAACGAATGGCTGATCTAACATCTAACCATTGGTACAAAACTTAAAAATTATAATATTTTTTTTAGACGTAGTCAATCTTAGTTGGCCTTCAATGGAATAAAATAAAACCACTTCGATTAGAAGTTTATAATTGATTAGTTGACTTATTCGCTAAAACATATAAGTATTATCTTGTGACACATTAAAAACTATATTTTTATGATGTTAATTTGAAAAGAAACATGGATCATAATTAGTTCGTCAACGAGTAAATATTTATGATGTTAATTTTAAAAGAAACATGGAACACAATTAGTTCGTCAACGAACATATATTTACTTATCAACTATTTTAGTAGGTCAACTAATTGCACTTTCAACTATTTCATTTGAATATTTCAGATTAAAATATTCATTTTTTTTTTCAAAAGTAAACTTCATTAGAAATAAAAGCATACTTCAAATCAAGACGGCCAAACAAGAAGACACTACGTATTTACAAACTTACACCATTATTCCCAACTAATATTCTTGTTTTTAGATCTACAATTATACCATAAAAATCCCAAAGACTTGGTCTCGCTAATAATATTCTCGATCTTTAACTGTTTGTTGTTGAACTTGACCCCGTTCCTAGCTCTCCAAATACTCCAACAACCTATTCTAACAATCCCTTTTAAGACTTCTTTATGCTGACCCTTTAACCCAACGTGCTCGTGTATATGAAGAAGGTCTCTAAATGAAGAAACAACAAAATTCAGAAACTTGCACCAAGAGCTAATGTGCGCCCATAAAACAGAGGCAACGGGACACGAGCAAAACAGATGCCCAAAGTCTCATCCACATCTTCACAGAGCAAACAAGAAGCCTCCGGCCTGCCAATGTTCCTTTTTTTAGAGCCTCTAGTGTCGCTGTCCTATTTGGATCCGCTCGCCAAATAAACACATTGCACTTTAAAGGAAGCCACTTACACCAGTCAAGCACATAACTCCTCGAAACAGCCATTTTATTATTAAGAAGATCCTTTACAGCGCCCACACTGAAGTTATTGTCTGCTGCCCCAATCTAACTCCAGCTGTCTCTACCCTCTTTTTGCTCGAAATTGTAGAGTAAACCGCAAAGATTTGGTAGTTCATTGACCTCTATACCATCTGATAGAAATCTCTTCCACTGCCACTTGAAAACCTGACCATTATACAGAGTCTTAATCCAATCACACACCCTACACTTTTTATCCACCTCCAACTTAAAAGGATTTAGGAATTTGTCTTTCAAGGGCTCATTAATAATCCAAGGATCCAGCCAAAAAGTCGTATTCATACCGAACTGACCCAACTTTTAAAAAACCTTCTTAACAAGATCTCGTCGACTTGCAACCTCGATAACAGATTTGCAATGTTGCACCACACACCTCCCATCGACTTTCCAGCCGGAATAAAATCCCAACCACCCTTCTCACGTGAATAGCTTCAACCACCTTTGCCCAAATTTTATCTTTACCCGACAGAAATCTCCAACCCCACTTAGTAAGAAGTGAGGCATTTATAAGTTTTAACTTACTAAGCCCGAGCCCTCCTAACTTCCTAGGAGACGCCACCTGATCCCAAGCAACCCGGTGAAGTTTCTTAGTCTCTTCGTCACCACCCCATAAAAATTCCTTATCTTTGACCAGGGCCGTCTCCGAGAATGATAAAAAAAAAATTGGGCCCTGGGCGAAACAAAAAAATTTGTATAATATAAACTCATCAAATATATATCAAGAAACCACAATACGACATGCTAATCATGAGGGTTGAACTCATGACCTCAAGATTACAACCCAAAACATTTACTAATTAATCATATTATCATCTTGTTAACAAGATCGAAGAGTCAATTAATTAAGTGAATTGATAGTTTAAAACATTTTAGGAAATAAAAATGCATGGGATTAACTGAAAATTGTTTGGGAAATAAAAATGTAAAGGAAGGGTTTAGAACTAATGACCTTGGTTTTCAAATTTGAGTATCTTAACCATTGAACTAGCTTCATTTTTGTTATTGAAGTCATTTATTAAACATTTAAGATAACAGTGCTCATTTAAAAATCTTGAACCTAAATTTTTGTTGGGCCCTATAAACCTTTTGGGCCTTGGCGTCAGCCCGGGCTGCCCAGCCCACAAAGCCGGGCCTGTCTTTGACCCAAGATCATTGGTGACTTGGACCGGAGCTTTATATAACGAAAAATAGCAATTAGGCAAGCTTTCCATAACCATTTTATAAGCGTTAATCTCCCACCAATAGATAGCAAAGACCCTTTCCATCTTGCTAGTCTAGAGTCGAAAATATCATACACCGGCTTTCAGTTGGCAATTCTATTCATGTTTGCTCCCACCACTAAGCCCAAGAATGTAAAAAGGAAACAACCCTTTTGACAACCAATGTGAGAGGCCGTGACATCTAGATCCCCATTCTCCACTCCAATAGCAAATATGTTGGATTTTGTAAGGTTTATTTTGAGGTCCGTACAAACATGAAAAATGCACAGAATACGAACCACATTTAAAATGTTGTTTTGGGACCACTCCCCCAAGATAATCGCATCATCTGCATAAAGCAGATGCGATACTACCGGGCCAGCAGAATTTATCTTGATTCCAACAAAGGCACCTAAGTTTCTAGCTTTTTCCACAATACAAGAAAGCGTCTCCATGGCTAAAATAAACAAGAACGGGGAAATCGAGTCACCTTGACGAATACCTTTCGAGCACTGGAACTTAAAAGTTGGCGAATCGTTAACTAAAACCGAGGATCTCGCCGATTCCAAGATCCCTCTAATCTAAGCGCACCATCTATCCGGAAATCTCATTTAAACCATTATCGAGATCCAAAAAAATAAATTTAGATTATCATAAGCCTTCTCGAAGTCCAACTTTAAGAAAAAACCTTTTCCTTAAATTTTTCCCCATTACAATTTCGTTAATAATGCGCGGGCCGTCGAGAATGTAACTACCTTTTAGAAATGCTGATTGAGAATCCGAAACAACGGACCCGGCTACTATTTTTAAGCGATTGGCCAACACTTTAGAAACGACTTTACTGATAATACCAATCAGATAAATAGGCCGGTAGTTATTCAGTTCCATTGGGTCTTTGATTTTAGGCACCAACGTAATAAAAGATGAACAACTCCCTACATTCAGCTTCCCATGATTAAAGAAATAATCCATGATCTTGATAAAGTCGTTTTCAAAAAGATGCCAGAATGTCTTAATAAATTTCATATTAATTACGTCCGGACCTGGAGCTTTATCATCACCATACTCATTGACCGCTTGTTTTATTTCAAGCCTACCAAACGGAGCTTCCAGCAACTGCCTCTCGGAGTCGTCGAGGCTCTTGATTCCCTCACACAATAGCAGGGGTCTCGATTTAAAGTCTTCCATAAATCTAGACTTGAAGAAATTCATAATTTCCTTTTTAACCTTAGAGGGATTCGAAACCCACCTGCCTCCGATGCTAAGATTGGGATCTGGTTAGACGCTTTCCTTATGTTAACATGGGCATGAAAGAATTTCGTATTTTCGTCCTCTTCTAACGCCCATCTCGTCCTCGATCTTTGCTTCATATCTAAGCACTTCCTTCTATCAATTTCCAACAACAATTTTTTTTTGTTTTCGACTAAGGACCACTCTTCTTCCTCCTAAAGCTCCTTTCCCTCCATAATTACCTTCAAGAATTCTATTTTATCCACCGCTTTATTATATTCCTCTCCTTCTTTTTCCAACATATTGTTCCTCCAATCTTTTAGCGCCTTCCTAATACTACCAAATTTTTTCGACAGGACAATATCAGGAGGGTCGTTGGTGCTGAAATTAGAGGCAGCCTCTTCAACCACTTCCACATAACCTAGTTTGTCGAACCAAGAGTTGAAAACCCTAAAAGGTTTGGCGCCAAAAAAAATTTGTGCCACCGTGAGGATCAACGGACAATGGTCAGAATGAACCGAAGATAATGCCCTCAAAATCACATCCGGCCATTTAAAAAAGAAATCCGAGCAGATCAAGAATCGGTCAATTTTACTCAATTTCTTCCTGTTATCTCTAACACAAGTGAATCTCCTGCCTTTCATATCATATTCTACCAATACTTGTTGATTTATAAAGTTATTGAAATTTGCTGCACAAAGATTCTTAAAACACGAATTCATCTGTTTCGATCAATCCCTAACTATGGTAAAATCACCGGCCACTACCCAAATACCTTCAAAACCAGCCATCACAGAGCTAATCTCGTTCCACAAGTTCAACTTAGCGGCCGTACTTTGGGGCCATTACACATTGACTACATTAATTTCTTCTCGAATGCCTTTAAAACGCCCATTAATAAGAAGATAATTTCTGTTTTTAACTACCTGAGAAGCTATGAATAACCCACTGTCCCACAAACACACCAGACCTCAAGATTGACCAGTAGACCCAACCATTCCAAACCAAAATTACTATTACCCCACAGATTTGCGAAATTAAAACCTGTCAACTCCTCATGTTTTGTTTCTTGAATCAAAATAAAATCAATACTATGTTTCGCTTTCAGATCCCTTATCCAACTGTTCTTGATGGAACCTCCTATGCCTCTCATATTGATAGAAAGAAAATTCATAATTTAACCACATTATTACCTTCATCTGTGATGATCTTTTCAACAACCCGACTGAAATCCCCCAAGACTGCCCCCACCTTTTCCCCCAACTCCACTGTAGCTTGAACTTCTTTTAAATATTAGCATTTGTTGTAATTCCTTGCACCTCGTTTACCATGTTCACCGCCTCCAGAACATCATTCTGGGTACCTAAAGGATTATCATCACCATCTCTTCCTTGGTTTGCCCTGACGTTAAGGTCAAAGCCATCATTTTCCATTTGATTGTTGTCTCCACCTTCAAAATTACAATCCACTCCCCTTTTGTAATAAATTGATTCTTGACCTCCATTGATAATACCACCCTTTGTGTTATCATTAGAATCTCGGCCTAAAATCTCATTCAGCCCACATATATCTTCCAGATCACTTCTCTGCCTTTTTTTGGCCGCCCACCACTTCCTGGGCTAACCACAATACGCTTAGGTTTATGTTTACCCATAAGTAAATTAAACGGTTTTTTTCTTCTGGCCACGTGCACCGACAGAACTAGAAAAACCACAATAATTGCTCCTAGGAACTTGGGACCCACATTAATTTACCGATATCTGGGAACATTAGATCACCTTCCCATACAACCCAGCTACTTCGTCAAAAACATTATTCGACTAGATGCAAAGGAACTCCATGAAACTTGATCCATGCTACTCCCTCAAACGGTATAGATTGCCCAACCCATAAGTCTAACGAATCAAACCAATCGCTCCAAATCTTCGAATTAATGATGAACTCATCAGCTTCATGTTGGGGTCTAGGTTTTTGTATCCTTGTAATCGGTTCTCTTGAACTTCTTATTAATAAAAGGGTCGCACGGAATTGTGTAACTTGAGTTCGGGATCTAGGTTTGGGGTTTGGGTTTCGGCGTCTTTGATTCAACACAAAAACATATTAGGTTGTAAATACTAAGTCAATTATATATAAATCTATACATATAACCTTTTTGTGCTCTCGGAAAAAATGGACCCAAGCGATTACCCAACCAAGTGGTGCAAAAAAAAAACCCGGAACCAGGTATTATAAAACCCCGGATTTTTATACCCGAACCCGACCTACCCATAGGGTAGAGATCGAGTATTCATGTTTGATATAAAACCCAAACCCGGAACCGGATTTTGTAAATACCCGGTTGTGCACCACTGAACATGATAATAAGAATATAAAACATCACAGTAAGAGATGATTTCAATCAAAATGTGGTATATAAATTAGAACTTTGCAACTTGCAAGATCTGTAATCAAATAGTGACAAAAGGGGCCTGGAAATGCCTTGCAATCTGTGATGAGATAACATCTCAGTTGACCAAACAATTACAAAAGCTTATTTACTGATGCATTAGTTTTGAGTTTGGGCCGATAGCAAAGTGAGGCTAGGCCCACTGATGTTTTGTGATGAGTTAAGAAGAGGCCCATGTCATGAATTATTGGTATTAATTAGACAAACAGGAAACAGCTGGCACCACAGCTGCACAGTCGGGTTTGAATACATGGTCGGGTTTTTTCAATACCCGGTGCGGGTTTTTTCAATACCCGATGCGGGTTTTTTCCCAACTCGATGCATCCCGAACCCGGAAATAGGGTATTATAATATCGGGTTTTAGAAAACATTGATCTGGACCCTACCTGAACCCGGGTATATAGGGTATACATTTTTTTGTATAAGACCCGGACCCGACCCGGGTATTCTCAAAACCCGATTTTGTAGAACCTGGTCGTACCCGAACCCGGTTCCATACCCAAAACCGGTTTTTCAAAAAAAAACCGATTTATGCACCACTAACCCAACCTGCCGGCCAGGGCCGGCCCAATTTAATAATATGATTATATGAAAATGGGACATTTTGGAAAGCCCAAATGTTATTAAATGTGTCTCCCAGTAATTGGGTAGTTATATTTGGGTTGCTACTAGCTAATTTGGCTGTTGGGCTTTTGAGTTGGGCTGACCCTCACATTTGTATTTGTGTAACATTTGAATTGGGCTGATCTTTTCTTTAACCCGTCCCATAAGTTTTTCGTACATTATTAATTTCGTTTTTTTTAACATTATTTTGACCTTTTGGGTAATTGGACTAATGAGGGTATTATTGGTTACATTGAATAATTTTTTTATGGTGTATAAATCAAAGTGTAATAATTTGTTTATGGTTTATAAATCAAAGTGTACAAATAGTACATTAATCAGATTCTTTGGTAATGCTATTTGGTTGCGATTGGTTACAAATAACCAATATTTAATTCAAAGAAGCTTTTGAACCCGGGTTTACGAAACAAAAACTGCATTAGTATCAGTATTCGTTTTTTTAATATAGTGTTTTCGTGTTGTTACGGCGTCCCCATGGACCTATGTCTCAAACGAAGGTCAATATATAATTTATCTTAAATGTGGATGTGCCTTTACTTGTTTGTTCTTCATATAAAGTTGATGATGTTGTTGAGCCCAAGCTACTAGAAATTAGGGAGCTAAAGCGTTGAGTTTTGTTCATGTTTAAGGTTTGGTTATGTAACGTAATCATGTTTAAGTTGCTTAGGCCATGGGGTGTACTCTAACATCTAGAGTGTTAATAATGACATGTCATGTTAACAGTGATTTCGTTTAAATAATAACTATATATGATATACGAGGAATATATACAATGTAATCGAAGAATTTACATCGAGATAATTGGTAAACGGGCAACAAGTTGCGCCGCTACCCCTTTTTGAATAGCAAAACTAAGCCTTTTAAAAACTACGTTCATAGATCTCGGGGTCATAACATTACTATGCATGACCCTTTGAACTCGGCTAAGTAGGTCCACAGCCTCTGGCGCCAGAAAACCAAAAGTATCAAAAGCAAATGGGATAAACACGTGCTGGTTGTCAAGGCACGCTTTCTCATGCTTGTCAAAAGCAAAAGTATCATGTTAACTAACATTGCAAACCACTCCCTCCTTGTGTTAAAGTGCATTAAATGAGTTATGTGTTAACATGTTAACCCAATGTTAAGAGATTGAATTAATTATTATTTTCTTTTTTAGATAAAAACTCAATGTTAAAATGCATTAAATGAGTAGTGAGACAAAGTGAAATGAGGAAAAAAAGTTGATGTGTCACTTAGGTGGAGTTAAGTTAGGTTAAAGTATACCCCAAGACCTTATATGTCACACGGCCTTATCTGAGAGTTTCTAAAGCAATTATTTTAGGCCTTTGTTTCTAGAGGGTCTAATTTTTTTCTTCTAAATTTAATTAATTGCTTATATCTACACACATATAGATTACATGTTTTTATATTATATGTAATCTATACACACATATACACATAAATCATATGATAAAAATAACAAATACAAATACCCTTGTCATACAAAACGTATGAATAGGATAAAAAGGTAAAAAAACGTTGCGGCATTTTCGTAATTATTTACTTGTAAAGTAATTATTAAAAGTATCCTATAAATGATCTTGTAGGGTAATTTTGTAAAATTTTCTTGTAGTGTAATTTTGTTCTTGTATGGTAATTTTGTAAAATGTTCTTGTGGGGTAATTTTGATTTTGTAGAGTAATTATGTAAAGTATCATGATTGCTCTACAAATGATCTTGTAAAATAATTTTGATCTTGTAGGGTAATTCTGTAGAGTATCATAATTACTCTACAAGTGTATCAAAATTACTCTGCAAGTTTCAAAATTATCCTACAAGAACATTTTACAAAATTACCCTACAAGATCATTTGTAAAGTAATTTTGATAATTACCATACGAGCAAATAATTACAAAAATATTACCGTGTTTTTTTACTTTGTATATTATAAAATTATAGTTTATCACTCACACACACATATAATTTCAAAACTACATTAGACCACCCGTAACCGGGCGTTTTTCATCAAAAATAATGCCCAAACACGCCCCATAACGCCGAGACGCCGCCCCCTGGGCGTGTTCGGGCGTTTTCTCGGCAAAATGTTGTTGTGGTGCTTTTTAAATAACGCTAAAAGGGGCAATGTTGGACCAATGAGAAACTGGGTAACGGCTAGAAGGGGCTAACAGCCAATATTTTAAGTTTTTAATTAAAAAAATAATTGTGTAATGATTGGAAGGGGCTATATTGGGCATTATTTCCACTACGCCACTTTTGGAATAACACCCAATAATGCCCCCATGCTGACTGGACTGCCACGTGACAGAAAACGCCCCAAGGTGGGGCCATTATTAGGCTAACGACTACGCATTGTCTTAGTCTTCACACAAATGGTTTTTGATTTATTAATTTAACACGTTAATCCAAGTCTAGTGTGAATACTAATTATCTATATGACTCTTCACACAAATGAATATTTTTTTCGTTTTTGATTTATCAATTTAACACGTTAATCCAAGTCAAGTGTGAATACTAATTATCTATATGACTCTTCACACAAATGAATATTTTTTTCGTTTTTGATTTATCAATTTAACACGTTAATCCAAGTCAAGTGTGAATACTAATATATGTGGATTGTTTTGTGGTTAATAGTTATATACTCCCTCCGTCCCAATAAAAGTGTCATATTTTGAATTTTCAAAGTCTTTATTTATAAACTTTGACCCTAAATAATTTTGTTTGTGTTAGATAATACTTGATGAAAGTTATATGATTTGAGTGTGTTTTACAAATGTTTTTATCGGGTTAATTTTCATCAAGTTTTATATAACACAAAAAATATATAATTAAAGTCAAAGTTTATAAACAAAGACTTTGAAAATTCAAAACAGGACACTTTTAATGGGACGGAGGTAGTAGTATTTAACTGTATTTTAAGAACGATAACTCACACAACAATCTAACATACTTTTAATTCCACTGTACAGTCTACAATGAGATTTGAACCCTCGATCTCTATCATAGGTGAACTATTTAACACATAAGATACCGTTATCGATAAAGAACATTTGTTAATGATAAAATCAAGCAATGGTTTTATAACGTATTTCTTTATCCAAGATAGTTAAATAATTATATATAGTTTCGATCACATGTTTGGTTTCATAAAATAAATGTTTGTGTGAACATTAATTAAAAAACATAATATTGAAACTTTCAAAACCCTCTCGATTTTCTGTTTGATTCGTTTTACAGCGAAATGGCTTATTAACGAAATTAACCTTCAACTGTGTTTGTCCTGTAAAATACATTTGTCACAGTTGTTAATAAAGCCACACCCTCATACGGTCCATATAGAATAAACTAACATGACAAATATTCGGTCGTATAATGATATACGTCTCATATAATGTTATACGGCTCGTATAGATGGAGAAAATATTATGCCGTATAACATTCTGTACGGGTCGTATAACATTATATGGGTCGTATAACATTATATATGGGTCGTATAGTGTTATACAACTTGTCTACATGGACACAAAAAAAAACATTCTCTGACATTTTTTGTGCAACATTCTCCAATACGATCCGTATAACTTGATACGGGCAGTGACGAAGTTTGACCCGAATGACGGGGGTGGGGTCGAAAACGTACATACCCAAAAATTTCTATACGAAAACTAAATATATAACACTACTGAGCGAAAAGTTCGGGGGGTCGGACGCCCCTCCCCGCCCATTCTACGCTTGGCCCCTAATACGGGTCATATAGATATAGAATTGTGAAAATAAGATTTTAAGGGTCTGGAGATAATGTGAGTCGTATAATATTGTGTGGCAAGTGGTGGTAAATACACGTCTTGTGAATTTAGTGGTCAAAAATCTATATGCAATTGAAGAAAAGTTGGTGAAGGGTCGTTCTCATCAACAACATACTCGTAGCCGACGTACGTACATACGGTCGACATCATGGGTGATAGAATGAGGGTCCGCCACCATGCTTCACTTGGGTTGACGCGTTTTGGAATTACATGCATATAATGCATCCTTTGAATTTTGAAATTTAAAGTAAACTTTTTATTACTTTTCTAGATCTTAACTTTTGTATAATTATTCACTTGTTAAACACAATTATAAATCAAAAGTATTAATAATATAGTTAGCTAGTGGTATTCTCTTGCGCTACACAGTGGGAATTCAATCGATATCAGTTAAATTCGCTATGATACCGATACTTGCTATAATTACAGGAAAAGAAAACAAAAAAATAAAGTCGTGATATGTCAAAAGGATGTCAACGTACAAAGAAGAAAAATCTTCATTTTAAATATAGTTTTATACAAGAATGTCGAGGGAAAAAAGTTAAAAGCAATTGTGTATTCAGTTTAAATGGGTTAAAAACGTATATAACGAATATCGGTACCAATTCCAATAATCTAATACTTGTTTCGATGTTGTTCGATTAAAACCAAATAAAATAAATTTAAAGTTAACGAACACAAGCTAGTGGAGAAAATCAATCTAATTGTGTTAAAAGCACATATAATGAATATCGGTATTGATTCTGATAATACCGATACTAGTACCTTTTAATGAGAAACTCCTATCACGCAGACTTGAACTTGAGACCTGAAGGGGAAAACTCACTCGGGCCCACCATAGGTTGAACTAAAATACCCATGGCCACCGCTAGAGCACTAGTGATGGTTTATTTATGTAATTAACACTAGAAATTATATAAAATTTGGTATGAAAGAAAGCAAATTAATTAATAGTAGAATGATAACCATCAGTGGCGGATCCAGGGGGGTTCCTGGGTTCCCAGGAACCCCCTCAGTTTGAAAAAAATGGAAAATTTTAGTGTAAACCTTGTATGATTTGGAAAAAAATACTGAGAATTAGTGAGAATCTAGCAAAAGGAACCCCCTAAAAAAATTTCCTGGATTCGCCACTGATAACCATCACTAGTGCTCTAATGGTGGTCACGGATATTTAAGTTCCACCTACGGTTGGCCTGGGTGAGTTTTCCCCTGCAGGTCTCAAGTTCGAGTCTGGTTGATAGAGGTTTCTTATTGAGTGGTTTAAATTGGAGATCTATGGTGCGAGAGGGCTCTCTAGCACGAACCCGATTAAAACAACGTATGCTAGACCTTTCAAAATTCACGAATAATTCAATTCTCTAAAAAAAATAATAGTGGAATGATGTGGTAGCAAAGAAAGATGGGAATATGCGACTTTAAAGACCATTAAATAGTTTTAGATGTGGCCCCTGCCGAATTGTTCACAACCTTAGGGGAGGCTGTCGGATAGGGTCCTCCATAACGTCCGCCTTTCATCTCATTTTCCATCCGTTTGTTTCTTATTCGCCATCCACACTCTCTCTAGCTAGCTAGACCCACACTGACGCGTTTCTCTTCCTCGTGTAACACGTGATTTCTTAAATTAATCATACATTTTACTCCAAAGATAATAACTAAACCATCACTAATCTTTAGACCATGGGTATGGTGGGGCATGGGTTGACACGTGAACTTCGAGAAGCACTACTGGTCAGTTGCATGTCAGGTCGGTATGGCGGGGCATGGCTAGCCCGCGTGAGTTTTTTAAATTTAAATCCTAGCCATCTATGGCCTAGCCAACCTAACCAATGAGAGCCGGCCACGGAAGACCGTTAGGCCCACCCAACGCCCGGGCTGAAACCCCCGCCCAAGGGACCACGCCGAAACCCAAGCCCACCCGGGATGGTGACTTGGGCGTTTGTACCCAACCCACGCCCCAACCCCCGCCCCATAACCCATAGTCTTAGAAAGTCGTGGTGATTGAGTTTAATTGGGGAAGCCTTTAGAGCGAAAAGCGTATAACTCTCTTGTAGGATTAAGGGTTGGAGTCTTGAAAAAACATAACCTTTCAAAAAAACAAATAACCTATAAAAACGTTTAAATCAAATCAAGTTGGCTAGTTCAGACGGTTTATAGTATGTATTGTACGTAAGGTTAACAGTTGGAGTTTTGGAAAAACGTCATCTTTCTAAAAAAAAAGAAGTAATCTATGGAAACATTTAAATCGAGTCAAGTTGGTTAGTTCAGATGTTTTATAGTATGTATTGTACATGTCACTTATGGTTTAAGGTGGATATGGTGGTACAGGCGATGATTTTTTAAATGCTTAAACCGATCAGACCTAAATTTTTATGTTAAACATTTTCCAATTAATATATGCCGACCTAATTAATTCATTTTAAGTATGTTTAAAGCTTGTTTAGTCGATCAATCACATTATGTGGTAATATTCAAATTTGCAAATAATTAAGTTTAAGATCCGTTTTGCAGCTTCAATTCACGGCCATGCACTCGAAGAACGACTATTTCAACTTCAATTTAATGACCAAAACGTTATTACCAAGTTGCTTTTGGCCGGTCTGACACATCCAACCGACCTTGTCACTTTAGTTTATCATTTTATCGTTTTTCAAAACCATAATCATCAATTTATGACAGAACTTTAGTCGAAACTACCTGAGTTAAACCTTAAACACCACTGCTATATAACTAAACCACATGTTAACGACTAAATTTAACAGTGGCAAGTTGATGATGAGAAGAAATGTGAATACCAATCAAATTTTCTTTGAAGGGCATACTTGCATGTTGGAGACTTCGATTAACCGTCAACATGGAGAAAACAATCAATCAAACAAAAGTTCTTCAATTGGTCCAATGGTCAAAACGCTTGTCCTCCCTAGTAGAGCCACAGGTACGATTCCTGCTTTAGTCATTTTCGAAGTACATTTGGGTGAAAGGACAAATCGAGACTTTAATCCCGTGTTCGAACTTGATGGAGGCGAGGTTTACGGATTCCATCCAGTGGCGGATCCAGGAATTTTTCCCGGGGGGTTCCTTTTGGTATATTCTCACTAATTTTTTCGAAATCGATCAAGTTTCCACTAACTTTTTCCATTTTTTTTCCAAACCGAGGGGGTTCCTGGGAACCCAGGAACCCCCCCCCCCCCCCCCCCCCGGATCCGCCCCTGATTCCATCCAGTCCTGCACAATAGAGGACACAATCTCATGGTGGTCGAAGAGTCGACACTGGACATAGCCCCGAATAGGATTAGTTTACGCGTGATATTTTTTCCGCTTAAAAAACAAAGCTAGGTCAAAATAAGAGTGTTAATCAAACGGATGAAGTCATGAAACGCAAGCTTAAAGCAGATTCACGTGTGATGTCCGTACAAACAACAATAATGACCTCACCCAATACGCCGGCGATTATACCGGAAAACTGTCAATCAGGTTAAAACTGCAGATCTAAAACAATTCAATACCAAAAAAATGGCCTGAAAAATCCACAAAATGAGATTACAGCTTGAGGAAAACGTTGTGAAACAACAATAGAAGAAATTACAATGAAAATTTCTCTAAATGTTGCAAAAAGCAACACAGATCCGATCAAAACTATTTACAGTCATCGACGTTGACGATAACGTTTCAGATAAACGAAACTAACAGATCTTGCCGCTAAACTTCCTTCCGGTAATGTAATCAATTACTAATTTGAAGAGATTCATGATTTCACATCGGAGATTAAAACTACGCCGTTTCAGCCGGTGGCGGAAGGTTGAGATCGATCGCTATGCGTTTCGTCACCGGCTTCAGATCTACAACTGACGATGAGTTCGAGTCGTCGCTCAATGATTGCCGGAAAATAGCGGCGGAGTTGTGGTGAATAGGAACTTGACCGGAGAAAAAGATTCCGTCGTAGTAAAACATCTGTTTCGACTGCGGCGAGTAAAATCCGGTCACCGGAGAAAAACCGTACATATTGTTCTGGTGTACGCGTAACGGAAACTGAACGACAGACTGAACCGGAACCGTATTCTTCTGGTGTAACGGAAACTGAACGGCAGACGGAACTGTAACGCCGTAAGATAAGTTCAGATCTAACGACGGAACAACCGATTCCGCATCTCGACTCGTCGACTCAACAGTACTACCCTGACTCGTACTCTGACTCACTAAACTCGCTTTTTCATTTTGCACCTTCAATAAACAATGATCATCATAAATAGGAAAGTTAGTTTTGGCTTTCGCACCACGAAACTCACGCGCCGCCGCGTCGTAAGCCCTAGCGGCGGCCTCCGCCGTGTCAAACGTGCCTAGCCAGACGCGGCTTTTTTTGCCGGGATCACGAATCTCGGCGGCGTAACGGCCCCATGGACGCTTCCGTACGCCTCTAAAATGCCCCTCTTTGGGCTGCAGAGCTGAAACACAGGTGTTGCCGTTACCGTTAAGTTTAACGGCGGGCATGGAGGTTGTGTTTTGGGGCGACATGAAAATATTAAAAGAGATTTGACGGCAGTTTAGGGAGAAAGGAGAAATGATAGGTTGATTATATAGGATAAATGGGGTGAATGGGTCAACGGAAGAAGCGTAAATAGGGGCAGCCGCCCGGGGGTTACGTGGCATGGCGGCATTGTGGATGGGGTTTATTAATATTATAGAGTTAAATGTCATTTTAGTCCATGTGGTTTAAGCCATTTTGTCAGTTTAGTCCAAAGGTTTCATTTTTAACCTGTGGGTTCAAAAATGTTTCACAGTTGCCATTTTGGTCCACTGGGTTAACTTTATCCATTTTTTCTGTTAACCAGAAGGCCAATTCGGTAATTTTGTATGTAATTCTGTTAACTAAAAGATCAATTCAGCCATATAAAATGACTGAATTGGTCTTCTGGTTAACAGAAAAAATGGGTGGAGTTAACCCAGTGGACTAAAATGGCAACGGTGAAACCTTTTTGAACCCACAGGTTAAAAATGAAACATTTGGACTAAACTGGCAAAATGGCCCAAACCACAGGGACTAAAATGGCATTTAACTCAATATTATATTTCTTTTTTTGTTAACAAGTTATTTGTGATAGATAGATATCACACACGGTTACATATTGTTGAAATGAAACAATATTTTATGTGCTAATCACGAGAATAGCCAAGTTTTGGTCAAAGTTTCAAAAATAGTCAGTTGACACCCTATAAAATGGGCTTTCATAAATTTCAACGAGGCTTAAATTAAAATTTAAGAACTTTCCCCATGACCAATCACCTTTTGGCACGTGTGTTGATGTCATCATCATGTTCCCTTAGTCTCTCTCTCTCTCTCTCTCTCATCTTGTCTGTCATCTTGTCTGCGTTCTGTCCTACTTCACTCATCAAGTTCACCTGCTGTGTAAACTCAATTATAACAAATTGAATCAATCACGTGACACCCCATCATCTCTCCAAATATTCAGACATGCAGTGCTAACTTGTACCTTGAGCATATATGTTTGTACCCTCCATGAAAACACAGATTCAAGCTATTAAAAGAAGAAAACCCAGGTTCTAAAGTATGAATTTTTATGCTCATGTTTTCAAATTAAGCCAACAATTAAACCCATCTGGATCTCATAGTTCGTTTATTCATGTTTTAACTTCACTAAGTCTCACACCGTCGAACATATACATTCTCGTATCACTTAACCAAAAACAGAGGTGCGTACTAGCTTGTTCATATCATCATTTCAATCAATACAAATAACGTATTTCTTTCAATCAAACAGTGAGAACCTTGAATTCAACAGGGTCTTTTGAATAAAAAATAAACAGTGGAAGCTCATAAATCCAAGAACATGTTTTACAGAAAGATCTTCATATAATCACACAACCATTTTTTCATGACACACTTACACCAAGCAGTGGAATTTACACTTCAAAACATATTATACTTTCACACATGAGAAGGAACACAGAGCATAAAGCACGCATTCATACATCCGAACAATTGATGATAGCACAAACAACTATGGCTGCTGAGTGGTGGTTTAAGGTAGTGGTGGGTGGAGGGTGGTGGTGCTCGGTGAGGGTGGTGGTTGGTTGCAGGGTGGTGGTGGTTTACGGTGTTGGTTGTGGTGGGTGGAGGGTGGTGGTTGGTTGGAAGGTGGTGGTTGGTTGCAGGGTGGTGGTGGTTTACGGTGGTGGTTGTGGTGGGTGGAGGGTGGTGGTGCTCGGTGAGGGTGGTGGTTGCAGGCGTGACGTAGAGTCGACGACGGTGCTGCTGCGGTTGTATCTGAAGATGCCGCCATTAATGGTGGTAATGAAGGTTTGGTGTGTGCGTTCTCTGAGTGGGTAGGAACGAGTTGTCATGGTGATGAATTGAGTTCACCTGCTGTGTAAACTCATCAAGTTGCCATTAATGGTGGTAATGAAGGTTTGGTTTGGCTATCATAAGATGTCATGATGACAGACAAGATGAGAGAGAGAGACTAAGGGAACATGGTGATGACAGGATGACAGACAAGATGAGAGAGGGAGAGATGAGAGAGAGACAAGATGACAGGATGACAGATAAGATGAGAGAGAGAGAGAGAGAGATAGAGAGATTAAGGGAACATGGTGACGACAGAACACACGTGGCAAAAGGTGATTGGCCATGGGAAAAGTTCTTAAATTTTAATTTGAGCCGCGTTGAAATTCGTGAAAGCCCATTTTATGGGGTGTCAACTAGCTATTTTTGAAACTTTGGCCAAAACTTGGCTATTCTCGTGATTAGCCTATATTTTATTAACATACCAATTAGTCAAACTTGGTAATGATTATGTACTTTAATACAATATTTTTTTATAAAAGTTAAAAGTAATAATTATGTTTTTTTATGTTATTTTATTTTATAATACTTTTCGTACTTTTTTGTATTTTGTTATACTATTATTAGTATTATGGGAGGCTTTGATGGTGTGCGGGGAGGACCTCCGCACAAGGCCCACAATTTTGATGGGCATGCGATTTAAAAAAATCCGATACGTATATGTTATTTTTTTTAAATAGTAAACACATACCACTTTCAATGTATGCCAATTTACAAATCATTTTTTATGGTTTAGAATTTAGTCCACTTGGAATTAGGTTTATTAAGCCCAATACTGATTTGATCTTTCTTAAATAATAACAAAACATAACAGAAGGGCACATTTTTTCAATCTCGAACAAAGTACGTGAATTCTCAGAGACGACTCTGATTAGTATTAATATCAATATAAATAAATAAATAAATAAATAAATAATCAAGACATTTTATTATAAACACGAAAGTGAAAAAGTTCACCATAAATAAATAAATAACGAGCCTCTAATAAAAAAGTAAACGTGCAAACATTAAAACAATTAATCACCTAGATCGACAAAACCACTTTCACGACGAGTGAGTATGCCAAATTTTGTACCCAATTCATCAATTCTTCACAAGACCCGAATACCTATAAACGAAATTTAATTTAAAAAAATAATAAATTATTGAGTAAACTTTCATTTTGCTCCCTGTGGTTTGGTCACTTTAACGGTTTTGACCCAAACCTTTAAAAATGGACATTTTACTCCCTGATCTATGAAGCTTATCTCAATTTCACTCCCCGCCCCTAACACCATCCAATTCAACTGTTAAATCTTGGTCACATCCCCCTCACATGAGGGGCATTTTAGTCTTTTCTACTTAAACTTATAAATTTCCCTTTTTTAATTTTCACACAATTTCTTTGCCACCCATTCCTCTTTCAAACTACCAGCAAGTTCATCAGAGTCAAACCCTTCAAAAACCAATATCAAACCACCTTCTGAATCTGCACCTTCTTCGACTTCAAGCTTCCGATCTTCACCTTAACCTTAGTATCAAGCCGAATCACCACCGACAAACTCTTCTTACTCTTCAAATCCAATTTCAAAACGATACTATCCTCCACACTCCGCCCGTTCGCCGCCACAACCGTCCTCAACCTCGTAACATTCTTCTTCAGCATCACGAATGCTGGAATTGATCCGTCACTGACATCCACTCCGTTCGAGTCAATCGCAACTGAAACCGAATAAAAACCTAACGATATCTTCTTGTTAGGGTTTCGGGAGGTTACGGTGAAGTTAAATTGTGTTTAGCTGATTCGATGACGTTAGGTTAAACTGAACGACCTGAAGCGATGTAACGGCGAACGACGAGCGGTGTGGACGGTAGAGTACGTAGAACGCGCCGCCGGCTGCGACGGCGATGAGGATTAGAACGAGGAGAACGACGGTGATCCAGAGGCAGAAACGACAGCAGCAACTTCGGCAGTTGCGGAGGGCTTGAGGACGGTAGACTGGCCAAGGTTTACTCGCCGGAAAGTTAGGGTTAGGTTTTCCGGTGAATTGTTTGGACAAGGGGTGGATTTTGTAAGATGTGAGAAGATGTTTTGATGTGTGAATTGTGATTTGGAGATTTGTTAGTGAATTTGCTCTTGAATATTGATAATGGTGTAGCAGAGAAATTGTGTGAAAATTAAAAAAAAAAGGAAATTAATAAGTTTGAGTGGAAAAGACTAAAATGCCCCTCGTGTGAGGGGCATGTGACCAGAATTTAACAATTGATTTGGATGGTGTTAGGGGCAGAGAGTGAAATAGAGATAAGCTTCATAGATCAGGGAGTAAAATGTCTGTTTTTAAAGGTTTGGGGCAAAATCGTTGAATTGACTAAACCACAGGGAGCAAAACGGAAGTTTACTCTAAATTATTTATACTCAGCCAAAAAAATCAATAAACAAATTATATATAATAAATTATTATATATAAACGATCAAATGCAACAACAAATTATATAAACAAATTATACATAATAAATTATAGACGTCACCTATATATAATAAAAAGCTTGTTTTTAGAGATCTGGTTGTAAAAAACTTGTTCCATTGAGTTTTTTTTTTTTTTTGACAAAACCACTTTCTTTCTTTTTTTTGTGAAAGGTAAACTTCATTAAAAACACAAGCTGCCTCAAACCGAGGAAACCGAAAACAACATTACAAATTTACACTAGTCTATCCAAGACGTAGAGACACCTTAATTTCTAGAAGAATACCACAGAAAACCGATCTTCACTTCACCAAAAATATAATTCAAGCTGACCTCCGAATTTTTGAATCTTGACTCGTTCCTAGCTCTCCAAATAACCCAGCAACCAATTCGAATAATACCTTTAAGCGCTTCTTTCTTCTTCCCATCCAAACCAGAATGGTTATGGGTCTCAATCAAGTCCCTAAATGAGAAAATCACCAAATTATGGCACTTACACCAATTACTGATATACGTCCACAGCATAGACGCGACAGCACAAGACGTGAACAGATGCTCAACACTTTCCTCACCGTCTTCGCATAATCCACATAACGAGCTTCCAACATCAATATTACGTCTACTAATCGCATCGACCGTAGCTATCCTATTCATCTCCGCCCTCCAAATGAATATGTTGCACTTCTTTGGAATCCATTTACATTGCTCCGGGACATATGTATCACCGCGACATCTGCTGCTATCAAGAAGGTTCCTAACCGAGCTCACGCTGAACTCCACTTCTTTCTCATCGACCAGCCCGATCCACTTCCACTCATCTTTGTTCATGTTTAAATTAAAATGATTCAGCAAGGTGCAAAGGCCCACCAACTCGTTCACTTCCGTTTCCGAATTGACAGGTCTCTTCCATCTAAAAAAAAAACGGTTTCCAATACCACTATTACCCACACAAGAGCTCACTTTGACATCTTTGATACCCTCGATCTTAAATAAGTTCGGGAATATTTCTTTGAGAGGACTAGGACTGATCCAGTGATCCAACCAGAAATTAGTGTTGTCTCCATTGCCGATCGCCACCTTGAAATAATATTTTAGTTGTGTTTCATCGATAACCGTATTATTAAGTACCTTCACAATGTTATACCAAACTCCGCCGATAGAACTCTTGACCGGAACGAAATCACCACATTTCCTATTACTATGAATAGCCTCGATTACTCTACTCCACAAATTTTTGTTATCAGACAAGAACCTCCATCCCCATTTGGATAAAAGAGCAATATTAACATTTTTTTAACTTACTCAACCCAAGACCACCATTTTTCTCCGAAAGAGTGACCCGATCCCAAGCAACCCATTGAAGTTTCTTCAGTGAATTGTCCCCTCCCCAAAGAAAATTCCGCATCTTAGTTTCAAGATCTTTAATAACTTTAACCGGAGCTTTATAAAGTGAGAAATAATAGTTGGGAAGGCTTTCCAACACTGCCTTTATAAGAGTAATTCTGCCAGCAATCGAAAGAAGCCCCGCTTTCCATTTTGCTAATCGCACATCAAACATATCGTACACAGGCTTCCAATTGATTATTCGGTTCATATTGGCCCCCACCATAAGGCCAAGGTATTTAAAAGGAAAGGTTCCCGCTTGGCATCCCACAACTCCCGCCATATTAGATAAAGCATTCGGATGGACTCCAATGGCAAAAATATTAGACTTCTTAATATTTATCTTAAGACCAGAACAAATATGGAAAACCCGAAGAATACGAACCACATTTCTAATATTCGCCATCGACCATTCCCCAAGAATTATTGCATCATCCGCATAAAATAGATGAGAGACACACGGACCCGAAGGGATTTGAATTCAACTAAAAAGATTAGAACTTCTGGCTTTCTCATTCATGCACAATAATATCTCCATAACCATAAGAAAAAGAAAGGGGGAAATAGGATCACCTTGCCGCAAAGTGTAACACCTCGTTTTTCGGAAGTCAAAGTCAAAATCAAGATTGAAGTCAAAGAGAGACAAGATTGCTAATTGCGACCTGCCACTCCTTGCTCAATTCCTGTTTTGACTTCTTTGACTTATAATTAGTCTAATTTTGTTATCACATTAGTTGTATTATGTGGAGTATCTAGTAATAATCGCATATTAATCGCATGTTTAATCGATTTATCGCTTATCGCTATCGCAATTGCAACTCGAATTATGTGTTCTGAATATTGTTTTACGTGTGTGTGCTCTTTATGTGTTACTTGTGCATGTTATTTATGTTTTATGATGTGGTGATTAATCGAAACGCAATCGCAACTCAATCGCAATCAAATCGAAACGCTAAACGCAAGTTAATTAGGATGATTGTATGTTGATATAGTAGTTGGGATTAAAAGTAATTTGATGAGTAATACTATCGCATCGCTCGCTCGAATCGTATCACAACGCTCAACACTCGAATCGAAACTGCAAAAACTCGTCGCGCACACCACTCCAATCGAGTGGCCAGCCGATCGAGCTGCCACCCGGTCGAAGTGCCACTCGAGCGAGCTGCCACCCGACCTAGGTGCCACCCGACCAAGTTGCCACTCGATCGAGCCGCCACCCAGACGGGCTGCCACTCGATCGACCAGCCACTTACTCCCCTTTTCCATTTATGGAAACCCTATAAATACCCTCCTTTGTCACCTCATTTGATGTTGACATCTTTCTCTCCCTCTCCACTCACTCCAGCAGCTATTTCTTCAGATTTCTCGCGATTCTTGTAAGTTTTCCACCTAAATCTTGTACTTTCTTAATCTACACGCACTCCTACACATTTCTATGTTTTGAATCTTAACTTTTAACCGTGAAATCGCTAGAATTGAGGTGTTCAAGGATGATGTCATCATGGTGTTCATAAGAACTTCATGTTTTGGCTTCAATCCTCCAAGAACAACTCAGATCTGAAAGATTTCCACATAAATAAACACAAATGTTTCATAGATTTAATCATATTCATGGTGAAAAGGATTGAAAGATGGTTTTCAAGCTTTCTTTCAACTCTTTTACACTCAATGCACTCAAAACCGATATAATCAGAGCTTGTTCTAATCTTCTACTCCTTCTTGTTGATGTGTTGGTTCAAGATCTGGATTCTATCCACGAGAACACTGATTTCGGGTTAAACATGAAACACCGTCTCGAACAGTTAACTGGTCGGACTAGGGTGGTTCCTGTCCGATCGGGTCACTAAGTCTTGACGAGGTTCTGTTGTTTGACACGTTATCAAACAGTCTCGAGAAAACTTCAAACTGACAAAACAACCAAGGAAGAAGCCGATCAGGTTTACTGGGACGGATTGCCGTCCGATCGGATTGCCGCCCGACCGGACTGCCCTCCGACTGGATTGCCCCCCGATCGGATTGCACCTTGGGTCCCACACTTAACTTCCATTTCAACATTTGAGGTTTTGAACATCGAACGGATTGCCGTCCGATCGGATTGCCACCCGACCATGTGATGTTTGACATCAACACTTCAACAATTTTCAACATGTTCAGTACGTACGGATTGCCACCCGATCGGATAGCTATCCGATCGAGTGACCGTCCTGCTGTGAACTTGTTCTCAAATTGAGAAGTCTCACCAAACGGATTGATATCCGATCGAACAGCCATTCGATCGACCGACCTGAAGGGTAGAGATACTTCTCTATTTTCAAAATGCTACAACGAAAACTTCAAAAGACAAGCAATCATACACAAACACATCCATCCCAAATGAGGTAACAATCCACTCGCATGGTCACCTGATCGGATGACCGTCCGAACGGATTGTCACCCGATCGACCGACCACCCAATCGGATTGCCACCCGATCGGATTGCCACCCGATCGGATTACCGTCCGATCCTTTGACACTTCACACCATTTTACGCACCGACTTTCGCTTATGTTACCGATAACTGTTCAGGCTAATTTCCGCTCTAGCGCTCCCTTCAATCCATTAATTCAATCGCTGTGAGTATACTCGAACCCTTTTTGCTTTACGCACTTTTGGGTGTTACATACGTTACTTATTCTAAATCACATCGAACACACTACGCAATACTTTAACACTAACCGTTATCGCATGTTATACGTGACATAATGAATGCTTGTTTGTTTTGTTTACACATGGAATGCTGTCTACCTGCCTTAGTAATGATAGTACTATTTGTTTGGACTCAGCACCAGTTCACTCAGGGGTTGTTAAGGACAATTAATTACATGGCTCACAGTGGTGAGTGTGTATTACGAACTGCCTTGGGCAGTCAACCCGCAGTCATTGGTATCGATAGGTTCATGTCGATAACTTACGTGCTTCATTTCACACTGTGTACGTGCTGGTTATGCGTAAACGATTTCGAACTCTATATGCTATTATCAAACTTGTATGCTCACCTTTACACTATGTGTATTGACTTTTACTTTAACGTATGTGGCAGGTGCTTAAGATGTTTAGATGCTTGGCTTACTGTGAAATCGAGGCTAGGAAAGGTCTAGAAACAAATAAACGAATTGTCTATAATTGAAATATGAGTTGTCGGAACAGAACAATTTGACTCGATTTTGTCTGTAATAATTATGTTACTTTTTATATCATGGTATGGGACGTGATGCTTTAAATAATTGGTAATTATAGTTGTTATGGAAACTTCTAGACAATCTGTTTCGCTCAGTGCCACGCCCCGATGTTTCCGCCATCGGTTGGGGTGTGACAGATTAGGTACCAACAGACCGACTTGTGCATATTCCGTAGGGATTATGTACGAGCTTACTTGCTATTTCTCGCTATTCTCGCTTACACTACACTATCACCGCACTCTAAATTTTCCAAGATGAACGAGCGATTAGGCCGAGAATATGTGTGAAAGCCACAAACTCTCGACTAAATTGCTTGTTCGACTCGCATTTTATCTACAAACAGGAGAATTTACGTTGAATTAGGAGTGAAATCCATACTTTGACGTATAATTTCTCCTTTATTTTATCCAGGACAGGAACGAGGTCGTTAAGTCTGGGGTGAAACCCAAACCTCGACGACTTGTTCCGATCTCTATTTTGTTTTACAAAACTCTCACCAAAGTCTCGATGGACTCCAACGACTAGAAGTTACGCTGAAACTGGAAGGATGAGTGCCATTCGCCCAGATTTGAGGCGAGAGCACAGTCCCGAAGGTCATGGTGCGGAAAGTCCTTGTGAATAGTCGAACCACTTTGGGTAGTCGATGTCTACTAGCCTAAGACAATCTATTTACGATTTCAAGCTCGCAATCGTCGATTTTATGTGTTTCAATTTTTAACGGCAGATATCAGAGTCTCTCTGCCATTTTATGTGGGTTTTATGTACTTTATTCGCTTTTCGCTTGATCAACACACACGACTCGTACTGCACATCTACCTCAAAACGCTGACAAATCACTACTACATGAGGAACGACTTTACGCCATGTTTCTTGATATACTATTCGCTTATGATATACTACTCGCTATGCTATTTGTGATCGCTATTCTTGAACGCTCGCGAACTTTGAATGATAGGTTTCTGTATTCTGACTGTCTCTTGTGATTATATGCTTCTGTGTTTCTGTGCCTTATGTGCTTATGTGATTCTGTGCTTATGTGAATATGTGGTTATGTGCCTACAGGTTTACATGATCGTATTCCTGAGCTTTAGTAGTATTAGACGTGTGAGGTGAGATTCGATTATATTGTGTCTGAGTCCCAAGACGATGTCTGTTGCAGACAATGTCATCATCTGGACCCCGTCACCCACGAGTTACACGTCAAGAACAGAGAGACAAACGCCTTGCTGCTCTCGTCGCTAAGCAAGTAGAAAAGGTTGTTCCTCAGATTGTGATGAGCTATACGAGAATGTGAGCAAATCGTCTGAAGAATCCAGGACCGAAGCTCCTAAAGCTACTCCCAAAGTTTCTTTTAGCTTCAAACAGTTTAAAGCTTGCGGACCGAAAGAGTTCACTGGCGAAGATGGCCCAACGAATTTGTTTCAATGGTTCGACTCAATCGAAGTCACCCTGCGACAGAGCGGATGTCCTGACAATCTCCACACTCTGAATGCTACCGGCGTTTTCCAGTCCCGTGCCTTAGACTGGTGGACGGCCGAGAGGAACAAACGCGGAAATGACGCAGCTTATGGTCTGTCATGGGACGAGTTGAAGAAGGTCATGCTCGAAGAGTTCTGCCTTCCCCATGAGCGCCAAAAGTTGGAGGACGAATTCTGGCATCTGAAGCAGAAGGATGGTGACAACGCTGCTTTAACTGCTCGCTTCAAGCAGCTCAGTATAATTTGTCCTGATCAAGTGAAGACTGCTGACATGACAATTAAGAAGTACATCCGCGCGTTGCCGGATTGTGTTGCAGATTTTGTGCATGCTTCGAAACCAGCAACAATCGAAGAGACCTACCTGCTTGCCGCTGAAATCAACGACAAGTGAGTCAACGCTAGATTTTGGGATAAAGCTACCAAGAACCTGCACCTAGCCACCGCCGCACCAACCGCTGAAACCGCCGCCGCTTCTCAATCATCAAAGTCCTCTCGCCACAAGAGGACGAACAACAACAGCAGATCCAGCAACAAGAACTGTGCTGTCACTACAACTGCTGCCCCACTTCAAGCCGTACCGACTCAGCAGCAATCTCAGCACCGATCAGCTCCAGCACCAGTTACCTATGCACAGCCTGCAAAGCGTGCATACACTGGCCCTCACCCTGCTTGCCCGACATGTACTTATCATCACCCAGTGGGCATCGCCTGCAGATTTTCCGTGCATTGCAACATGTACGGCCACTTTACCGCCAACTGCCGTACTGGTCCTCGACAAGCACCAGCCCAAGCCACTGCTCATCAAGCTCTGCTTCCAGCTCCTCAAGGCCAACAGGTAGCTCAGGCACCCGCGATGAACGCCAGAGTCTGCTTCGCGTGTGGTGATCCCAACCACTTCGCGAACATGTGTCCGAACAACGTTATGAAATAAGAGCCCCAGCAGCAGCAACAGCCTCAACAGCAACAGCAACAAGCCGCCCGCGCCCAAACTTTCAACATCAATGCGCGCCAAGCCAGGCTGACAACAATGTGATTAATGGTACGTTTCCCGTAAACGGTATATATGCTTTGTGTTTGTTTGATACTGGAGCCGATAACTGTTTTGTGTCGTTTGAATTCGAGAAGCTCCTTAATCGTAAGCGTTCCCATCTCCCCTCGACGTTCGATATCGAAGTCGCCACCGGAAGGACCGTCGCCGTCACTTCCGTTCTTCGTGATTGTACCCTTGAACTCAACAATCACATCTTCCCAATCGACCTTATTTTGATGCAACTCGGAAGTTTTGACGTCATAGTAGGCATGGACTTTCTTCGTGAAAACCATGCTAAAGTTGTGTGCTTTGATAAGATGATTCGGTTCTCGCTCGCAAATGGTGACTTGTTATGTGTTTATGGTGAAACTGCTTCGAAGGGTCTAAAACTCATGTCATGTACCCAAGCTAGCAAGTATCTCCGCAAGGAATACAGAGCTTTCTTGGCTAACATTGTAGTAGCGGAGAAGGAAAGGAAAGGAAAGACGGAAGTGAAAGACGTTCCTGTGGTTCGTGAATTTCCTAATGTGTTCCCTGACGATCTTCCTGGCCTTCCGCCAAGTCGTGATATCGACTTTCGTATCGACCTCATTCCTGGAGCCAACCCTATTGCTAGAGCTCCTTATCGACTCGCTCCGTTCGAAATGCGCGAACTCTCGATTCAGCTCCAGGAACTGCTTGATAAAGGCTTCATTCGCCCAAGCACCTCTCCTTGGGGCACGCCAGTCCTTTTCATCAAAAAGAAGGATGGGACGTTCAGGATGTGCATCGACTATCGAGAATTGAATAAGTTGACTATCAAGAATCGCTATCCCCTGCCTCGAATTGATGATTTGTTTGACCAACTACAAGGTGCTACATGTTTCTCGAAGATCGATCTACGCTCAGGCTATCACCAGTTACGCATTCAAGAGGAAGACATCCCTAAAACCGCTTTCCAAACTCGTTACGGTCATTATGAATTCGTTGTCATGCCGTTTGGATTAACCAACGCACCCGAGGTTTTCATGGATCTGATGAATCGCGTGTGTAAACCTTATCTCGACCGCTTCGTCATCGTGTTCATCGATGATGTCTTGATCTATTCCAAGTCGAAAGCCGAACACGCGCAACATCTACATTTGGTTCTCGAGCTCCAAGGGAATCGACTCTATGCCAAGTTTTCCAAGTGTGAATTCTGGCTGGAGGATGTTCAATTCCTCGGTCACATTGTCAATAGTCAAGGTATTCACGTCGATTCCACGAAGATTGAAGCAGTTAAGAGTTGGATTACACCTAAGAACCCGTCTGAAGTCCGTTCTTTTCACGGACTAGCGAGCTATTATCGTCGATTTATCGAAGGGTTCTCAAAAATCGCTGTGCCGCTTACCGCTCTCACGCATAAAGACAAGCCTTTTGTTTGGGGAACTGAACAAGAGACAGCTTTCCAAACCCTCAAGCGTATGCTCTACAATGCTCATGTTCTCACTTTGCCCGACGGAAACGATGACTTTATTGTCTATTGTGATTCCTCGAACCTTGGTCTTGGTTGTGTCCTCATGCAACGGGACAAGGTTATCGCTTACGCATCTCGTCAGTTCAAGATCCACGAGAAGAACTATACAACCCACGACCTCGAGCTAGGCGCCGTTGTTTTTGCGTTAAAGATTTGGCGACACAACCTGTATGGTACCAAGTGTACGATCTTCACCGATCATAGGAGCCTACAACATATCTTTGACCAGAAGGAACTAAATATGCGTGAACGCCGATGGGTAAAACTTCTCAACGATTACGACTAAGAGATCCGTTATCATCCAGGCAAAGCAAATGTCGTTGCCGACGCTCTCAGCCGACGAAGCTATTTGCATAGCGTTCATAATGTTTCAGCCCAATATGATCTCGAAACCCTCATCTGTGAAGCTCAACATGCCTGCTTTAATGAGCGCACTTTGAAGAAGGAAATGATCTACCACGATGGAGCCCAACTAGTGAATAAGTCGAATGGGATATTCTATTATCTGGACCGAATTTGGATCCCCAAGCGGACCGATTTACGACAGATTTTGATGGACGAAGCCCACAAATCCCGATATTCTATTCATCCCGGTGCCGACAAGATGTACCAGGATCTTCGCTACAAGTACTGGTGGCCGGACATGAAGAGAGACATCGCCCTCTATGTTGGAAAGTGCCTGACTTGCTCGAAAGTCAAGGCCGAGCACCAAAGACCATCTGGCTTACTTGAACAACCCCCGATCCCTATGTGGAAGTGGGAAAGTCTAGCTATGGACTTCATAACGAAACTTCCGCGAACGCCATCAAGTCACGACAGTATCTGGGTTGTCGTTGACTGTTTGACCAAATCTGCTCATTTTCTGCCAATACGAGAAGACTACAAGGTAGAAAGATTAGCCCGAATCTACACCGATGAGATCATTTGTCAACATGGGACGCCTCGCGACATCATCTCTGACCGTGATGCTCGGTTTACCTCGCGTCTATGGGAAACAATTCAAACGGCTCTCGGTACTACGCTAAATCTAAGTATCGCATTTCATCCCCAAACCGACGGTTAGACTGAAAGAACGATTTGTACCCTTGAAGACATGCTCCGTTCGTGTGTCATAGATAATTGGGACGTGTACTTACCGTTAGTCGAATTCTCGTACAATAACAGTTATCATTCCAGCATTCAAATGGCACCATTTGAGGCTTTATACGGAAGAAAATGTCGATTGCCGATTGTATGGCACGAGATCGGGCACTCGCAATTAACCGGTCCTGAGCTATTGCAAGAAACGACTGACAAAATCCTCCAAATTCGAGACAATCTGTTGAAAGCTTGGAGACATCAGAAAAGTTACGCCGATAGACGACGCAAGCCCCTTGAATTTGACGTTGGCGACTACGTACTCCTAAAGGTATCACGTTGGAAGGGTGTGGCCAGATTCGGCAAGAAAGGGAAACTAGCGCCTCGATATGTTGGACCTTTTAAGATCCTGGAAAGGATGGAAAAGTCGCCTACAGACTCGAACTACCGGAGGAACTTATCAACGTCCACCCGACTTTCCATGTGTAGAACCTCAGAAAGTGCCTGGCTGAGCATGATTTAATTGTACCCCTAGAAGATCTTCAAGTAAACGAAACACTACAGTTCGTGGAGAAGCCTGTCGAGATCATGGACCGCCAAACCAAGCAGCTCAGACGCTCGAGCATTCCCATTGTGAAGGTTCGATGGGAAGGCAAACGAGGCGCAGAGTTCACTTGGGAACTCGAAAGCGACATGAAGGCGAAGTACCCACAGTTGTTTGTTACGGCTTCGGCCTAATTTCGGGATGAAATTCCCTCAACTAGGGGAGGCTGTAACACCCCGTGTTTCGGAAGTCAAAGTCAAGATTAAAGTCAAAGAGAGACAAGATTGCTAATTGCGACCTGTCACTCCTTCAATTAAGACATTCACAAAAGTTAGTAATTTCAACATTAATAAATGCACGTATTGTAATACAAGGCTTTTTACTGTACGTGATTTCATTAACTATACTAATCATTTTCGTTGGTGTAACGTGTATTACACGATACCCTATGTGTTGTTCACAACACTTTAATCATACTAGACCATTAACATACTTGTACTTACCGGATTTACGATCAAGCCTTGAACCGAACACCAATCTTTATCAAGAGCATAAGGTTTAAGTCCAAGCATAGTTTTCCCACCATACTTGAATCTCTTAAACCAAGGCTCTGATACCAACTTGTAACAACCGTAAATTTATTTAGCGATTTCCATAAATAATCACAATTACTGAGTATTTATATATAAATACTCACGCTAAAATACTGGTTTATTAAAAACTTTTACAATTCAAAGTGATACAACATAATGTGGTTTAATTCGCCGTTTTAAAATAACGATGAAACAACATTGCGGAAGCTTCGTTTAACGTGTGTTCGGTTCTTGCTCGATGCTTGATCTTCATCCGGGACTCTGGACATTCACCTGTAATCAAAACCAACTTAAAAGTCAGTTTTGATAATTAAATAACTAGTACAACAAAGAATATTGGGTCGAATAATCGAATTAAACAAGGAAATCCGGAAATTCCACATTGATATCTTGATCCAGAAACAAAGACTTGAAACTGACCTCCACCGTAACTTACGATGGGCACCGTAAGTTACGGTGGCCCCTGGTATAAAATACCCCCACCGTAAGGCAGGAGGTTACTGTCGTAATGCTTTCAGCCCCCACCGTAACTTACGCTGCCCACTGTAAGTTACGGTGGCCCCTGTATCAGACCTTCCCATTTTGCCGTTTTTGACACGAAAACTTTCGTATCTTTCAATCCGCTTGTCCGTTTGACCTACCGTTTCTTCCTACATGATTGTAATTCGATCCTCCATCATATGGAGTTAAAATCCAACATCCTACATAATAAATTTTGAGTCTTCTAAGCCTTCGACTCCTTGCCGTTTTACAGAATTTTAACCCGTTTATGCATTTTATCAAACAAACATATTTGTTTAGTCCTTATTTCACATGCACCTCTTCAAATTAATGTTATCTACCATGTTAGGTTCTAATAACAGGTTTCTTACACAATTTAAATACGTTTTCGCTCGTATACTTATTTTGACCCGTTAAGGGTATTTAAGCACTTTAGAACTTGAACTCGCGTTCATACATTTCTAGCAACTTATTCCAACATTTCTTATCAAGTAATCTTCCACCACAACTATATGTCTGTTGAATTTAATGTGGCTATCTATATGTTCCAATTTTACCCCTCGGATTATCTTTTACGGCAAAGACTCATATAAAGTCATCCAACCCAAGAGTTTACATCTTTCACTATCTTTTCTTATTCTAAACATTTATTTAATCATAAACTCGTTTCCGAACTTCTTGCAAGGGTCGTTCGTGCGAATTAGCTTACAAGGGCTATTTGGTCAATTTTCATCCTTTCTTTACTACAAATGGACTTTTAAATACTTGTTTGACCCAAAATCCGACCTTTTAACTATAATCTTGTTTATAAACCCATGTGCTTCTAAAACACCAAAATCATAACTCAATTTATTCAGTTTACCTAAAAGATAACCGAATAACTATATTTTAACCTTGTATAACTCTTATAGAATCTCAAGTTCTACATGATGAGTTGAATCATTATACATACCTGGCTCGGATCAATATATTGACCCGTTTCAATACCTTGACTTAGTAGCCGCTAAGAAATAGCGATGTGCGTATCCATTTGATATTTATTCCTATAAACATGTAACTCGACAAACCATTAGTCGATATTGTCAAAGGGTGATAATTTCACCTTTTGACCCGTTTATTTACCTAGTGATCTTCGTCACTTCAACTAAATGCCAATTTCATGTATTATGCTAATTTAAAGTCTACTAGCGAAAATACGAAATCAAGCATAACGTAACGGAATCGTAGTTACGTACCTTTTAAGCATCCTTTTCAAACGCGTATTTCCACCGGCTTGTCCATTTGACGATCCGGATTCCTCGTCTAAAGAGTTCAATTCGCAATCCGTTTAGAACCCTTTTTAAATCATGTATCGCATAATTTGCTAAATCATCACGATCACGCGTTTTAACTTTAAATTTCAATTTCGAGCCTTCTTTGGGGCATTTTTACAAACACCTTAAGGGTAGAATTTTAAATAATTCATTACCAAGCTCATAACTTGTCATATAACCCGAATTTTCATCAGTCAAACTATTTAACACAAATATTTGCCTTTACAAATTCTGAAATAACTTCACATATGTCAAATTACACTAGAACAACCCCAAATTTCCTAGTGTTTATCAAGTTCTACATAACCCACTAGTCACCTACAATGGTGACCATGGATTTCACTAGAATTTAGCATAATTTCAACTTGTACTTGTCTAGGGTTTACTCCTATACATTTTAATGTTCCTAATTCATCTACAATTCATACATGCATCATCAGATCTCAAGTTCTCTAAATTCATGAGAATTTCAAGTAGAGAATTTTTGTCAAATTTTACATACCTTATGATCTCCTTGCAATGGGGATCATTAATCTATGCTCGATTTTCGTTTTGGACTTGGTTTGATCCTTCAATTTGTGAGATGAGTGAATGTTAGGGTTTTGAGAGTGGGGGTCGCCCTTCTCCTGCCTGTGATCGAACCAGACCCTCAAATGGGGTGTTTGGTTTTTATTTTGTTAAACTTAATGATATAAGTTTCAATTTTTAACAACATAGGCACCTCCACTTTTATTTAGTTTATAACTTGATATTTTGTTCTTTCATTTAATTACAAGACTTGTACTAGGTTATTTATTTCCTAATTACTTTATCTTGTTCACAACCCGTTTTATTTTAAGTCCCGTTAAATCTCGGGCCTTTTATGTACTTTGCTTTCTCAAAGTATTTCTCATCCTTTTAATAAATATTAGATTTATTTATTTAAATCCTAAAATTTACCGGGTAAGTTTTACCACTAACTGTATTTTACCCGTCCTGTAGTATTAACGTGGTTTGATTACCAAACCCGTTTTCAGGGTGTTACAGTTGGGGTGTGACACAAAGCTTTTTGACATTGGAATTCAAAAGTTGGGGATCTATTCACCAAAACCGATGATCTAGCCAATTCCAAAATACCTTTAATCCAAGAACACCACCTACTAGGAAATCCCATCTGAACCATGGAAGAGATAAGAAAATTCCAATTGACATTATCATAGGCTTTCTCAAAGTCAATTTTTAAAAAGAAAGCCTCCTTTTTATTCTTCTTTCCCCAATTTGAGATCTCGTTGATTAACAACGGGCCGTCGAGAATATATTTACCTTTTATGAATGCCGACTGCGATTCAGATATGACCGATCCAATAACCACATTGAGCCTATTAGCTAGGACCTTAGAAATAACCTTACTTATGACGCCAATAAGATTGATGGGACGATAACAATTCAGCTCGAAAGGATCCTTAATTTTTGGAATTAGAGTAATAAACGAGCTCCCACAACCGATATTTATTTTCCCACTATCAAAAAATTCGTCCAAAATCTCTTTGAAATCTTTTTCGAATAAATCCCAAAAGAACTTAATGAACTTCATGTTAAGACCATCGGGACCGGGAGCTTTATCATCTCCACATTCACTAACCGCCACTTTTATTTCTGCCAAAGAAAACGTGTTAATCAACAAATCCTTCTCTTCCTGCTTAAGCTTCTAAATATTATCACAAATTAGTTCGGGTCTAGAACGGTATTCTTCTTTGAATCGATCTCTAAAAAAACCATAACTTCAATTTTGATCTTCCTCGGGTTAGTGACCCAACTACCATTGATGTTAAGGCCCAAATTTGATTTGAGGCCCGTCTCATACTAACATGAGAATGAAAAAATTTAGTATTTTCGTCACCTTCGAGAGCCCACTTGACTCTCGATTTTTGTTTCATATCTTCACATTTCTGTAGATCAAGATCCAAAACCATTTTCCTGTTTTCAACATACACCCATTCTTCGTCCTCGTTCAATTCCCTCTCCTCCATAATTTTTTGAAGTTCCTCCAACTCTTCTTCCGCCTTGAGCGAGTCTTCCTCTTCCTTTTTAATGCATTCCGACCTCCAAACTCTAATGGCATTCCTCACCTCACTAAATTTTTTCATTAATCTAATATCAGCATGCCCGCCAAATTCTACCTGAGTATCTACAGCTTCAACCGCAGCTTTAACCGTCTCTTGAAAACCTGCTTTGCCCAACCAAGAATCAAAGACCCCAAAAGGCTTAGCACCGAAATTCTTCTTATTAATCGTGAGAACCAAAGGGCAGTGATCAGAATATTTAAACTCTAAACCACGTAAACATGCTTCCGGCCATTGATGAAAGAAGTTCGAACACGCCAAGACGCGGTCAATCTTGCTTAAATTTTTACCATTGTCCCTAACACAGGTGTACTTTCTCCCCTTCAACTCGTATTCCAGCAGACCCGCATCATAAATGAATTCGTTAAAGTTCCTGGCACATGAATTCTTAAAACTGGAACTCTTACGTTCTTCTCTACAACGTACAACATTAAAATCTCCTGCAATTATCCGCATCTCATCGAACCCACCCATCGTCTATTTAATCTTATTCCAAAGGATCAGTTTATCCGTTGTTTTCTAAGGTGCGTAGACGTTTATGATGTTAATCACTTCCTGAGAGCCTCTTATTTTACCATTCACCAAAAGAAAATTCCTATCTTTTACAGAACAATTCAAATCAAAAATACCTTTGTCCCAAACACACAGGAGACCACCCGAAAGACCCGACGCCTCAACCCCTTCCATGCCAAAATCTTGGTTTCCCCAAAAATTACTAACATTAATTTTTGAAAGATCCTCCTGTTTCGTTTCTTGAATGAGAATAAAATCGATCTTGTTCAGCTTTTTTAAATCCTTAATCCAACCTTCCTTAACCTTCCCCCCAATTCTTCTAGCATTAAGAGAAAGAAAATTCATTGACTAACAACATTAATTCCTTCTGTTTCCAACGTCTCCTCAACCAGCTTACTGTGAGAATTGAGATCCACTCCAAACAAATTGCCTACAAGCACCGTTTCAGCGAACTCATTTGGGATATCCTCTCCATCTTGCCTTCTATCCTGTGTATCGACCTCGATTGTCTCCCTAGAAGAATTCTCCATTCCGACGTTAGTTGGGGACACCTGATCGTTCAAATCAAATCCGATGTTAAATTCATGTGACCTCACCCTAATGGATCCTTCCAGATTTATATTATCTTCATTAAAGCATTGGGCCGAGTTGATCCATATCCACCCTTGTCCTTTTATTGGGCCTACAGTTACTTCCTGGGCTGGGCTGGGCTGCTTGGACACTTTCCTATGGGAGTCTTTAGATAAATCGAAAGGTTTTTTCTTTTTTCCACCTTGCTGCTTCTTGGGCCCCACATCCACCAAACGGCTAAAGTTATTACTTATGTTCCCATCAACTGCATTAAAGTGAGAATTAAAAACCTCCTTCATCTTTTCCCGCGTGCATGGGTTCTCGGTAACTAACTCCTGACTTTTCAACTTCTCTTCCGAATCCACCGGAGATAGTGACTCCTCTTCTTCTCTGACATCAGAATCCGGCCAAAACACATCCGCTAAGCATTCCGGGACCCAATCACTTTGCTCTTCCGATATCCAGACCTTGTATTTCCTCCCCTTCCAACTAAGAAACGCCGTATCGGATATATGTTCCTCATGATCCACCAAAACCCCAACCCTATTAACAGAGAGATCTCTGACCTCCGGGGAGAGTTACGACGCATGAACCACCTGTCCATAATGTTCAGCCAGCTTATTGAAGACCGTGTTCTCAGCCAAATGAACCGGAACCCCATCGAATTTTATCCAAGCTAATCTCTCATATGGTAAGGACTGTCCTTCCCACATGTCTAAGGATGCAAACCACTATTTCCATACGACATAACTTTTGATAAACTCCACTGCTTCATAATCTTCTGGAAAACAATAATGACATACAGACCTCCGACATAATAAACCTTCGCCTTAGGGTAACCTGATGTAATCAACAATTCATTCAAATCCGAGAGCTTTCTGATATCCTGAGTCCTTCCAACCACCGATTTTTCCTGAAAAGCAAAGAACGCGCTGTCTCGTCATGAACCTCCACCACTCTCTCTTGTTTCTTGAGCTTCGAACTGTCTGACTTCTCCGACTCATTACAGTACTTAGGAGCCACCATGTCTTTGTATGAAATACCTTCCCTTCTAAAATTGTTAGTCTTCTGGCTGATAACATCATAGGAAGTCTTCTTACTGACCGAACGATCCGCATTCTGTTGCAATCTCTCTTCAGCCTCCCAGAAGTTGGAGTTTTCATTTGCAAACCTAGCAATGTTCACTCTAAGTCTGCAACCACCCATCTTAGTTCCATTGAGAGTCGATTCAAGTCCTTTCACATCCTTCACATTCTTAAAACTGATGAATCCAAATCTGTCGCCGTTCTTGTTCTTTTTTTCTAGCGATATACATTCCGGCAATCTCACCGAATTCTCTAAGGAAGTCCGCCACATCCCAAGGATTGCAACCCGGTGGTAAGTTTGAGATGTAGAACTTAGAAACTGCTCCCCTTTGTTGCTCCCCTCCTGGTTGATATGATTCTTATTCTTGCGCCGATCCGGCACGTCGGTCCAGCTTTCGTCATCACCTTTCTCACTCATAGCTTAATGTAATTGAGAAAACCTAGGAGGCGAATGGATGTGGCTAGACCAGCTTGACAAAACCACTTTCACGAAAATAAAGTTGGGTATATAATTCTAGACGTCACCTATAAATTAAAACAATTATGATATCGTTATACATATTTATTATTTTTAGTTTTCAACAAATACACATTAGATTATCTTAATTTATGGAATTACCCTAACTAATGCTTTTGTATACATTTAGGTACACGGTACACGAATTTCACAACTTTATTATTTTTATTATGTGGACAACTTTTTAATAATCGAACCATTACAAATTATTTTTTTTATTTTATAATACACAATAAAATTTCCCGCTAACCTGAAAGCAAAATTTCCACTAGTATCATTTATTATGTGTTGTTTTATAAATACGACATCTTATTAAATATAAATCATATTAAATAAAAAATAGATCATATTAAAGTAGTTTATGAAAACTTGAAATAAACTAGTTGACTTGTGGGAAAAAGTAAAAAAGAGGTTGACTTTAGGGTGCATGTAACACTTTTTTTTGAACGGCTGACAAAGTATTTTATTCATTGTAGCGGGATGCTACCACCAAACATACAAGAGTTTTACACCAAATTAAACTACATAAATTACATAGATAACTTAACCACCGACTTTAAATTTACTCCATTCTTCCCATGTGAGTGACTCCGCCTTAGACCGGTTCTTCACCCATAGATACGCCAAAGCTTTGATTTCGTCTAGGATCTTAGTCGTGTTTGGTGTTACTTGTTGAAACACTAATTCATTCCTCGACTTCCAGATGCTCCAAAGTGTTACCAAAATGACCGCATACAACACCTTCTTCTTTCTGGAAGAACCCGAGCTTATCTCATGTAATGTTAATAAATCCTTTATATCGAATGCAATGATCGGTGGAATCGAGCACCAGTTTGCAACATTTTTCCATATCAGTTGAGAAAAGTGACATGAAACAAAAATGTGTTCACTAGTTTCGACATAGTTTCCACACATAACGCACATTTGGTTTTGCACCGGAATATTCCGAGCTAATAATGCACACTTTGTCGGCAAGCGTTCCATTTCTGCTCTCCATGCCACTATTCCAACTTTTTTCGAGACCCAATTATTCCATTCGAATACCCTTGCAGGCCGCACGCGATTAGCCGCACCCAGAATTCTTTTTATGCTTGCAACATTAAACGAAACCGATCCATCAAACTTCCACAGCCACTTGTCTGCTCCACTCGACATCCTCGGCCCATTCAGCCCATTTATCAGCCCCAATAATTGTTGAAGTTGACTGTCTTCATTGTTACCCAAAGCCGATAACCTCCAGGCCCAATTAAATTCCAGCCGTGACCCACTAATCTTCATTCGATCATGTACTAAACAATCCTTATAACTTTCAGCTTTAAGCAGGTCCGAAAACTTAAGGTAAAAGGGGACTGAGTCTGCCCAGCAATCCAACCAGAATGATATATTTTTACCATTAGCCAGGACTGCAGTTGAAGCAGTATTTAAGTCGATATCAGCAGTTAATAAAATATTTCGAACACTAGCGATACACTTCCAAGGCCCGGCCATAGAAACTTTTATTGGGATATCTTTCCATCCTCGCGAGTTATGGTGTATTGCCCAGATAACACGTCCCCACAAACCGTTTTTTTTTTTTCGTTTTAAACCTCCGCCACCATTTTGCCAACATCGCTAAATTCGCATCCCTTAGTGAACCGAAACCCAAACCCCCGTATTCCACCGGAGCAATCGTTTTATCCCATGCCACCCAATTCATTCTAGCTTTTTCCTCCGATCTCCCCAAAAGAATACCCGTCTTATTCTATCAAGGGACTCTAAAACTTTTATCGGGGCATTATATAGTGAAAACAAATATGTAGGTAAGGAATTTAACACCGATTTAATAAGCGTAATCCTTCCACCATATGATAGTGTTGTAGCTTTCCACAATGAAAGCCTATTCTTAAATACATCAATCACCGATTTCCATTTTTTTACAAGATTCATGTTCGCACCTACTATCATACCAAGATGTTTAAATGGGAATGTACCTTTTTTACACCTTAACAAATTTGCCATATCTTGTACTTCATGATCCTCCACCCCTATCCCATATATGCTACACTTCTCCAGATTTACTCTTAGTCCCGACACCAAATAAAAGCATCTCAACAATCGCCTTAGATTTGTTATATTATAGGTAGACCATTCTCGAAAAAACATAACATCATCAGCATACATTAGATTAGATGAGATAATGACATACCTTCATTAGAGAATTTAATTCCATTAAAAAGACCCATGGCAGCGGCTTTTTCATAATTCAAGTTAGAGCTTCCATAACTATTACGAACAAAAATGGCGACAACGGATCCCCCTGACGCATCCCACGGGAGCAATCGAATTCCCTTGTCGGAGAACCATTCACCAGGACTGAAGCTCTGGCAGAGTATACTGTTGCCATTACCCAAACTCTCCATCTAATCAGAAAATTCATTTGAGCCATAATCGAGTTTAAAAACTCCCAATTGACTGAATCATATGCCTTATTAATGTCCACTTTAAAATACAACCCCTTCCGCTTCGTTTTCTTTGCCCAGCATAAAACTTCATTGAGCACAAGTGGACCATCCATAATATTTCTTCCAGCCAAGAATGCCGATTGTTGTTCCGAAATTAACTTTCCAATCACCCCTTTAAGACGATTCACTAGAACCTTTTAAATCACTTTGTTAACTACACCAATTAGGCTTATTGGCCTATAGTTCACCGGACTAGTCGGATCCTTTACTTTTGGAATTAGAGCAATAAATGAGGACATGCAACACTTATTGATTGAACCTTCCTCATGAAATCTATTAAACAGGCTAACGAAGTCTGCACGGAGACCCGACCAACACTTTTTGATGAACTTGAAGTTGAAACCATCCGGACCCGGAGCACGATCACCATCACATTCGCATATTGCTGCCTTAATCTCATCTATTGGGAATGGTGCTTCCAACATGCTTGCCTCTGAATCAGAAATAGTAGCTAAATTAGGGCACACCAACACCGGCCTTACTAGCATAGGCTCAGTGAACTGTTGGAGATAAAACTCATATAACGCCTCCTTTATAGCCAATGGATTCGTGACCCAAACACCATCAATCATCAACCCGTTCAATCTGTTGTTGCTAATATTTGATTTAATGACTTGATGGAAGTATGCTGAATTCTCATCACCATCCACAGCCCACTTCGATCTAGACTTCTGACGTAAATCCAGTTGCTTAATTCTATCGAATTCTGCTGAGTAGTTTTTGCACTCCGCTCTTTCCAACAGTTCCTCCTCTATCAATAATCTTTCTTCCGCCAGTCTTTCAATGCTAGCTAAACGCCTCTTTTTCCACCATAAATACCTCCCCCCCTTTCTTTCTCTACCTTTAGCCAATACTTAATATTGTTTTTCAACCATCTTAGTTTTATAGAAAGAGCAAGATCCGCCGAACCTGAAAATTTAAACATACCACATTTCTGCAACACGAAATCCAAAAAACCAGGATACTCAAACCAGGAGTTAAAGAATCTGAACGGTATATGGCCAAAATCTGATTGTACTGTTGACAAAACAATAGGCCGGTGATCCGATGCTTCCCTTTCTAAAGCAATAACCGCTGCGTTTGGCCAACGCTCCCTGAATCTGAGACATACCAGGAACCTATCCAGCTTACTCATCTTTGTCCCGTTGTCCGATATATATGTGAAACTACCTCCTCCCATGTTACATTCTAGTAATGCAGCCGATAGAATAAACTGATTAAATGCCTCAGCATTGGCTTCAACAAACTCTGAATTCATTCTTTCATTGATATCTCGTACTTCGTTAAAATCCCCCTATCAACACCCAAAGCCCTTGTACTGAATTTATAATACTCAAAATCTCTAACCATAGAGCCCTCCTACCAGTCGCATCGTTTGGAGCATAGACATTTACTAGATTAATCCTACACCAAGATTGAACCAAGCAACCTGAAAACCACAATAAAATGCAACTTAATATTGTTGAAATGCAAGTTCCAACACCAATTTTCCTCATTTAGCGCATCTTTGATGTTTCAAGTTTTGTTGTTGAAAATCTTGTTATTTGTTTGCTTTGTTATTGGTTAAATAAACAAATGTATACTTTATATTAATACCTTTTTCAATCTTTCTCTTAATAGCTACTTCAAAGTCTATTCGCTTTAAAGCACATGAATGGTGATATGCTACTGGGAAAGAGAAGTGGTTCGAACATCGGGAACTAATCTAAACTGGTCTTCAATTCTACTATTGCCCTTAATTGGCAAGTCAATGTGAGTTTCCGATTGTGGTTGAAAAGTTTAATATGACAGAATGAAATCACAAAGTTAAGATGCCTAGGTTAGTTAAAATAATTTATATAGTAATCGTTTTGATCGTAACTAATCTCAATTAATTATTGGCGTGAAATGTTGTTATTTTTACTATTAATTTATTTTTCTTACATGGTAATTTGACGTTAATGGTTACCTGCATCCTCTTAAAACACCCTGTACTATTATGTTCATAAACAACCTTACCCCCTAAGCTTCCCCACCACTCCCCCCACACCTTCTTCCACACCACCGGCAATCCCCCTGTCCACCGGAGAATGAGCCGATCAGATGAGACATTACTTCCACTTCCACCACCAGAGCCGATCCCCCTGTCCACACCACCGGTGATCCCCCTGTCCACTGGCGATCCCCCATGTTCTCGCACTTGTCAGGTAAAATCGAACAAGTATTGTGGTTAATAAACAAGTAATGTCAGGTTATAGAACAAGTAATGTCAGGTTAAAAAACAGGGGTTATTGAACATGGCTTTTTGAAAAAAAAAAGCTGTGGTTATTGAACATGGATCTTTCTGTGTTTGCAGTGGACATGAGGATTCATGTTTCACTAGGATCGATTGTGGTGTCGTTGGTTGTGAAAATGCGAGGCCGCCCTTTCCTGCACTTCCAGTTTCCCCCTCAGCAGGAAATGGTTGCGTAGTTCAAGTCTAATATATTAGTATCTTTTGTGTAATATGTAGGTTAACTTAAGTTAAATTAGATCTTGCAACTTGGTTATGATAAACATGCATTTTGTGTAATAGATTATGATAAACATGCATTTTACAATCTTAACTGTTTGTATTTAACTTGTTTTGAAAATCACTTGTTAATCATGGTTATGATAAACATGCATTTTACTATGATGTTAATCTAGGATGTATAATTTTAACACCCCCTCAGATCAATGACTACAAAATAGATCTTGCAACTACAGGTTAATGGTTCAGCAGTTTGAGTATATGTGTTTTGAGCATGTTTGAACAGGTTTGAGTATATGTGATTTGGGCATGTTTGAACAGGTTTGAGTATATGTTTTTGAACAGGTTTGAGTATATGTGTTTTGAGCATGTTTGACCAATTGATACCATTCACAGGTATGTGTTTTGCATACTGCATGACCAATTGAGCATGTTCTGAATGCTTATGTGACCAGGTATGTGTTTTGCATACATTTGCATACAGCTGCAGCCAAACAGCTTCTAAACAGCTAATGCCAAACAGCTAATGTGCATGTTCTGATCCTTGGACAGATTGTAATGTTTCTCTTTGGAAGTGTGTGTATTTATAGGCAATCTTTTATTGATTGGGTCATAACATTTGACATGAAAAATGTTGGTCTTTCATTTGGGTCTGTTTTGGTCAAAAATTACCTAAGCAATTAAGTGATCAAATTAGTTAAGTGAGGTAGTGTGCTAGAAATATGTATGAAAAATGTGTTAACAAAATTAGATATGAAAACAGTTTCAGGATACGGCTCAGGATATAGAGCTGTATCTATGATCAAACAATGAGCGAAAATGTAAAGGTGGACACGTGATGTACGAGGAAAGCCCTTGATCAATCTAGATCGCCGGCATAAAACCTCGGGAGCTGACAATCGCAGCTGCCTTGTTCTTCTATTGCTTCAAATATCAGGATACAGTGCAGGATGTGGTGCGGATCGACTATGTGTTACAATGTAATTCGAGTACAAGTGTTGTGTGTAGTGTTTGCGATGAACTAGAGAGAAAGTGTTTGAAAGTGTGTAAAATTGCGTGACTTAATCTGATCCGCCCCCATCTATTTATAGTAAAACTAATGTAACTAACTATCCTACATAACCGGGATCCAACGAATATTCCTTAGTTGAACGTTGGAGACCTGGTCTTTCGGGCTCAACGTCTCTCCTTTAACAAATACGCCCGAGTCTTGAGGAAATGGAGTCCACTTTACCGTTGGCAAGTCCCAGTCTTCAACCTGCACGTGATTAATTCGATATACCCCAGGATATTAGCAATGTCCTCGTCCAGTATCCTGATCACAGATAAACAATGAAAAACAGGATATTAGTCAGCATGCATACTCAGAAAATGAGCCATAACAATTGTCCCCAAATATATCGGTTGGTATACCAATCCAACGGATATATTTCAAAAGTCTTATCCCATAATTCAAGGCATTTAAAATGAAGCGACGGTCGAGATCACATCGTAACCTCCAACACGCTTTTTGCTCAATGGAGATCCATAATGCCCCTATATCTTCTCTCTTCTTGTTTGAAAAGCAGATATCTTCAACAGAGCCTTCAGGTAATTCTCCATTTCTCATTTACTTTCTATCAACTTTCATCGCCTTACTCGTAATGGATGCCGAGACCTTCACCCAGCAAAATCTCCTCAAAAATCCCGAAAAGGAGATCTGTGCTTTTGACAACGCAGACATTGCGGCTTTGAGAGCTTCCGGCGCCTTCCCAGATAACACGGTCTTTAGACCGTTCGATCGGTCAATTCGATCCGATGTTGCTTCCACTGATTGGGTTTGCTTTCCAGCATATCCCTTTTCGCTAGGTCTTCGATACCCTTTTCCCGAATTCATGATGCAATTCTTCCGAACCACCGGCATCTCTTTTGCTCAAACCATGCCCATGGTTTGGAGAGTATTAATTGTACTTAACCAAATCAAAAACCTTCATTGCCCCGATCTCTGCATCGAGGATTTGCCTATTGCTTATCTCCTCCGATTCCATGGCTCTAGCCGGTTCTTGCTTTTCTCGACCTCTAGCAAACCCCTTATTCTTAAAGCCACAAAAAACGAAGACGGATGGCAAGCAAGTTTTTCTTTGTCAAACGAGACTCCATTGCTGAGGGTGCCAACCTTCCGGTGGAGTGGTTAACCACCGGTAGGGTCATAAATATTCTCATGGACCGTTTGGATTTTATCTCCTACTAATGTCCTTCTTTTTGATCCTTATGCAGTGAACTTCAAGGAAGTAGCTCCCCCTACCGCTGAATCAGAAGAAAGAATCAACACTGTTTACCGATTACCTGCAACAGAAAGGACTTTCACCACACACGTCCCGAGTTCCAGTCAATACTCCTCATCTGAAATGTCTAGTAAGGATTACTCTCAAAATAATTATGCAGCACCGACCAAGATCCCCGAAGTCTTTGACCTCGACGAATTGGACAGTTATTCTGATCAGATTCAGGTCAAGAAGGAACCTAGTCCCAAGGCCACAGCCTCATCCAGACCCAGCAGTTCCAAAGCCATCATTATTCCCAAACCTTCACCGGCTACCAAGCCCCGGAGTTCAAGTTTCCGCAAAAGGAAAGAGCCTGATTCCCCTGTCATTTCTGACACATTTCCTTATGAGAAGCACGGGTTCATTGAAGCTAGCGGGTTTATGACTTCCTTTCTTAACCAGGTTAGTATTCTCATATCACATCCTGCGGCTTACATTATTTACAAAGATTTATCAATATTAATACCTGTCCTCTTACCTTTGTAGGGTCTTGAGCGTCTGGTTCACCTATATCAAGAATCCTGCAAGCTTAACAAGACGCTTGAGACCAAGCTAAAGGAAGCTGAAATCACAATCTCCGATCAAGGCATGATTGCAGCCGCCAAATCTCGTCATTACGAGCAGAAATTTAAAACTATGATTCAAGAACACCAAACTGTTCTCAACAAAGCTACTCTTCAAGCCCAGGCCGATCTTGAAGCTGCCCATGTGCAACATGAACGGGATATGGTCAGCTACCGGGAAAGCCTCAAGAGTTTCGTCGTCATTTCTCTCCTCCAAGCCAGATTGAAGATGGCCCATGAAGCCAAAACATTAGGTTTTGAATGCCCTTCTTGGGATGTCGGTGCTTGGGAGACCAAGCTAAAGAACCTCGGCGGCACCTCTTCCAAATCAGCTGTCGAAGAATCTTCCAAAGCAGTTGAAAAAGCAACCGATGCTGAGAAGGATGCTGAGGCGGATCCCAAGACGGATGCTGCTGAAATCACTATGGACGAAGAAGGCACTACCCCCTAGAGCTTATTTCCTTTAAATCGTTTGAACAATTTTATGTCCTATGAACAATTTTCATTTCTGCATCAAAACAATTTGATATCCGAAGGTGGATGGGTCCTGGGTTTCAGGATGAAACCTTCGGTTATCAACTAGTGCTGATTGTTTCAAGTAATTTTATTTTTCATATTTCTCGCTATTATCTTCCGTCTTTCTTAGTACAGATCTTAGTTTTACAAAATTTCGTACAATTATCTTTCAAAAATGTCCTGATCAATATGCTCAACGATATATAATAAAAACTGTTATTAGATTTTTTCAACTTCGTAGAAAGCTTTTTAAAGAGTAAAAACAATCTATCTTACCAAAACCTGTTCTGATAATACCTAAATGGTCAACGTTTCAAACTAGCATTAACTTCAAATATTTTAATCAAATATTCTGAGAAGTATTTTGAAAACATATTTTGAGAATATATCAGGATATTTAACCTTTTACCAAACATAGTATTATTAAAAACTTAAACGATGTTTACAAAGGAAAGATCATACCAGGAATAGGGTATAAACCTATTACCAAACTTCAATCCCTTTGCAACTCTTCAAATGAAGATGTCCCCTGTCTGAGACACTTAGTGCATTAGTTCCGAGCCTTATCCTTTTAGCTTTACACCATTGCCTTGATAGGAATGTCCCCTGTGTACAATGTCTTCTTAGAAATCTTCTGAATATCAGTTTCCATTGTATAGGCAATTTTTCATGCCACGAGGGTAAAACCCAAAAATGTCTTGGAGATAAATTCCTTATATCCTGGGGAAAATCCCAAATTTTCATGCGCTACAGGCGGGAGTGTATAAACTCCAAGACTTAGAAATGTGAAAACCTTTAAACCTTAGAGAGTATGAAAATACCCTTTCGTGAGAGAGGGTGATCAATCCTCATATACCTTTAGGATTCAGGATATAGCCAACAGTAACGAAATTGTTAGCCACTTTTACATGGACTGGTCCCGCCACCTTGAACTATCCCTGAATAACTTGCGCTCCAGGCGGGGTGTCTAAACCCAATTCGGAAGAAAGGTGAATACCTTTAAACCAGTGAAGGGATCAGGATCCCTTATACGTGAGAGAGGGGGCCAATCCTCTAATCTTTCGAAGTATCTTGAGTGAGCATCCTGGAGCTATATCCTGGAGCATATACTGCAAAACATCCTTAAACTAAGGTGGGTGTTAGCTTGGCTAACACCCCTCCGATGCTTAAGTTAGTATTGGGTTTCAAAGAATAAATTAAACCAAAACATATTTAAAAAAGATTGAATTCATACCATCCTGAGTTAGAAATTAAATTCTAAACTCACTTGAAATAAAGCTTAAGGTGTATAGCATTCCAAGATCTCGGTAGCATATCCCCTTCCATATTCTTGAGTCTATATGCTCCTTTCCCTGCTTTTGATTCAACTTCATAGGGTCCTTCCCATTTTGGAGCGAACTTGCCATCGGCAGGATTAGTAGTATTCTGAAAAGCCTTTCTCAACACCCAATCTCCAACCTTAAATCTTCTGGTCCTAATATTCTTGTTATATGCTCTGGATATTCTTTGTTGATATGCTGCCATTCTTAGCCTTGCTGCATCCCTTTTTTCATCTATAGTATCCAAATCCTGACACAAGGCTTCAGGATTCTGTTCAGGATCCCGTAGGATAGATCTTGCAGTAGGTATTGCCATTTCCGTTGGAATCATTGCTTCTGCTCCAAATACCAAGGAAAATGGGGTTTGGCCTGTTGCATTCTTGACCGTTGTCCTATCAGCCCACAAAACAAAGGGTAATTCTTCTGCCCATCTTCCTTTTTTGGCTCCAAGTCTCTTCTTTAAGTTATTGACGATTATCTTGTTTGAGGATTCTGCTTGTCCATTCGCTTGAGGATGTACCGGAGTAGATGTGATCATTTTGATTCCCCAACTCTTGCAAAAGTCAGTAGTTCTCTTGCTAATAAACTGAGAACCATTGTCACAGATTATCTCGGCTGGTACTCCGAATCTGGTCAGGATATTTCTCTTTATGAAGGATACTACTTCTTGATCTCTAACTTGAACAAATGCTTCTGCTTCAACCCACTTGGAGAAATAATCCGTCATTGCCAACATGAAAACCTTTCCTCCTGGAGCTTTCGGAAGCTTTCCCACTATATCCATACCCCACTTCATAAACGGCCAAGGGGAAACAATAGGATACAGCGGTTCAGCAGGCTGATGTAATATGTTACTATGTCTTTGACATGCGTCACATCTTCGAGCATATTCTGCGGCATCTTTTCTCATTGTCGGCCAATAATATCCTGTCCTTAATACTTTTGAGAATAATGACCTGCCCCCAGTATGGTTACCACAATCCCCTTCATGTATATCCTGAAGTACTTCTTTGGCTTCAGGATCCTCCAAGCACCTCAAATACGGTCCTGCAAGAGATTTCTTGTATAAAACATTATTTATAATAGTGAATCGTGATACCTTCATCCTAAATGCCTTAGGATTTTCATTTTCGGGGATGTATCCTTCCTTGAGATATCTCATGATTGGAGCTGTCCAAGATTCAGGATCCTCTTCAGGATACTCTGCTCCAGGATCCTGAATACCCGCTACTTCTTTATCCCGAGGATTCGTTGCAGGATACAAGACATGTATTATTGGTATTTGGGTTCCTTCTGGTATCCTGATCGATGATCCCAGATTTGCTAAGGCATCTGCTTCAGCGTTATCCTCTCTTGGTACCTGTTCAAGTGTAAAAACATCGAAATATTCTGCTAATTTTTTGAGAATATCGAGGTATTCGATTAATTTCTCACCCTTAACTGCATAGGATCCATTTAAATGGTTAGTAATTAACAAGGAGTCAACATATACTCGCAAATTCTTGATACTCATACTCTTAGCCAATTCTAATCCTGCAATTAAAGCTTCATATTCTGCCTCATTATTAGTAGCAGAAAATTCACACCTAATGGCCTGGGGTAATATGTCCCCCTGTGGCGATTTTAGTAGTATACCTAAACCTACACCTCTTATATTGGATGCACCATCAGTATATAATATCCAGGATCCTGAAGATTCTCCTAACTGTTGAACTTCTAGGTCTACCTCATCCTGAATATCACTACTGAAATCAGCCACAAAGTCAGCTAAAGCCTGAGACTTTATGGCATTTCTAGGTTCATATACTAAACCATAAGCACTTAACTTTACTGACCACTTGGCCATCCAGCCTGACATATCTGGTTTTCTAAGCACATTTTTTACAGGATAATTCGTTTTAACATGGATCCTATGTGTCTCAAAATAATGTCTAAGCTTTGTCGATGCCATGACTAGAGCTAATATCAACTTTTCTAAATGAGAATACCTAGTTTCAGCATCTAACAAACTTTTACTAACATAATATACAGGATATTGCTGACCTTCATGGTCTTTTATGAGAACGGCACTTACAGCATTCCCTGATACAACGAGATATAGGGATAGTGGTTCACCATTTTCAGGCTTCATCAATAGAGGTGCAGTTGAGAGATATCGCTTCAAATCCTGCAAGGCTGCTTCATGCTTTGCTCCCCATTCAAATTTCTTATTCTTCTTGAGGATATCATAGAATTCCCATTTTTCTGAGGATCTTGAAATAAATCTATTCAAAGCTGCTACTCGGCCTGTCAACCTTTGTACGTCCTTCATATTTGAGGGTGATTTTATATCCAGGATAGCTTTGATATGCTCTAGGCTTGCTTCTATCCCCCTTTTTGTCACCATATATCCAAGAAACTTTCCTGCCCCCACTCCGAAATGGCACTTAGCAGGATTCAGCTTCATGTTGTATTGATCCAGGATATCAAATGCTCCCTTGATATCCTGGAGGTGATCCTCAGCTCTTTTAGATTTTACCACCATATCGTCAATATATACCTCCATGGTGTCCCCCAACTTATCTTTGAACATCATGTTTACCAATCTCTGGTATGTTGCACCTGCATTTTTCAAACCGAAAGGCATAGCAGTATAGCAATATATACCTGTTGGTGTCATGAAAGCAGTATCCTCCTGATCCGAAGGCTCCATTTGAATCTGCTGAAATCCTAAGGATGCATCCATGAATGTTAACATTTCATGTCCAGCAGTAGCATCTACCATTGCATCGATATGAGGGAGAGGAAATGGATCTTTAGGACAAGCCTTGTTCAAGTCCGTGTAATCTACACAGACTCTCCATTTCCCGTTTTTCTTCTGTACCACAACTACATTTGCTAGCCATCTTGGAAACTTGACTTCTCTGATCATCCTGGACTTCAACAATCTTTCAACTTCCTCTTGGATAATCGCATTTCGCTCAGGAGCGAATTTTCTTCTTTTTTGCTGAACAGGCTTGAATGATTTGTCAATTCCAAGCTTGTGAGTGATAATGTCTTTGGATATGCCTGTTATATCCTCATGCTTCCATGCAAATGTTGACATCCTGCATTTCATAAAGTTAGTTAAATGTTCTTCAATATCCTGAGGGATATTGGTTCCTACGAGCACCGAGATATCAGGATTATCCTGATCCAGGATAATTTTCTTCACATCCTGCTCTGAATCCTCCACGATATCCTGGGCCCGCATCTTTAATTGCTATGTTGTACTAGGCTTAGTTGAGGATTTCATCGAGGATGAGTAGCATTCTTTCGCTTCCTGTTGATCACTTTCCACCTTGACAACCCCCCAAGGGGTAGGGATCTTGATGCATTGGTGATATGTTGATGGCACAGCCTTCATATCGTGAATCCATGGTCTTCCCAGTATGATGTTATAGCAGGATAAGGAGTCCATCACACAGAAGCGTTGTATTGAGTTGACCCCTTCAACATATACTGGTAGCTTTATCTCCCCTACGGTATTCCTAGCTTCTCCACTGAAACCAACGAGCACAGTGGACTTCGAAGTGATATCCATCGGAGATACATTCATCCTCTTCAATGTTTCCAGCTGAATTATATTGACAGAACTACCGTTGTCTACCAGTATCTTGCGTACAAAATGGTTAGCCACATATAATGTTATTACTAAAGCATCATGGTGAGGATCCTGTACAGTATCCCTGTCATCACTATCGAAAGTGATCACTTTATCAGTTGTAAGGGTAGTCATTCTGACTGGTATGTCTCCCCTCTCGCTCTTAGCTTCCTTTGCATGTCTCTTGGCCGCCGAATACGAAGTCCCACAAATGTCGGATCCTCCTGAAATAAAGTTAATTATCTTGGCATCTGCTGGGGGTGATGCTGCTCGTTCAGGATCCTTCTCGGGATCCTGCCCTTTATTCTTCTTTTTTCCCAGCAAGTCCTTCAGATACCCCTTGCTTAACAGGTAACTTATCTCTTTCCTTAAAGCAATGCAATCCTCGGTCATATGTCCGAAGTCTTCGTGGAAGGCACACCATTTGGGTTTATCCTTCCAATTAGCTTTCTGCTAGTTCTTTCGAGGCCACCTAGCTTTGTCCCCTAAGCCCTGCATAGCATACATTAATTCAGGTATATTAACAGAAAAGCAGTATTCAGACAAATCAGGATATTCTTCAGGATCCTCATCTTCAACAGTGTTCACTTTCTTGTTATCATTTCTGCCATATGGCCTGGAGCGATATGGCTTATATGAGGTTTCTGATTTCCTGTTAGTTGATTCATAGGTTGAGGTAGAATTCATCCTCTCCTGCATCTTCTTGTCATCTTCCAGACGGATATATCTCAAAGCCCTGTTACGAGCTTCGTCGAGATTCCTGCAGGGATTCATTACAAGATCCCGATAAAACTGAGAATCCTTTTGTAATCCCATCTTAAAAGCTTGCACAGCTGTTGCAACATCAAGATGCGGGATATCCAAGGATTCTCGACTGAATTTGTTCACATAATCCCTCAAGGATTTCTGAGGCCCTTGAGTTATCCTGTAAAGGTCACTGGTTAGTTTCTCAAAACTCCGACTACAAGAAAATTGACTGTTAAATAAATTAACCAAATGAGCAAACGAAGTAATTGAGTGAGGAGGAACGTTTAACAGCCATTTTAAGGCTGATCCTGTCAGAGTAGAACCAAATCCTTTGCATAAGCACGCTTCCTTAAGCTCCAGAGGGATAGGGTTAATTTCCATTCTTTCCCTATACTGGGCAATATGCTCTTCAGGATCGGTAGTCCCATTATACAGCTTCATGTTGGGAGTCTGAAATCTTTTTGGGATTTCAGCATCACAGATGGGATATGCAAAGCGGGATATCCTGTGGCTGTCCTGGGATACTTCCGGAATTGGCTGGACCACTCCAGGTACACTGGATATCATGTCCTTCAATTTCTGGAGCTCCCTGGTAAATGTTGATGTCATACCTGCATCCTGCAAAGAGCCATTATTGTTAGTAGCAAGAATATTATTATTTGACACATTACCATTCTGAGGATTTTGGCCATATCCTGAAGCATATCCTGAACTTCTCACAGTCGATATCCTGACCGAAGAGGGTATCTCAGGGGTATGATTCTGAGAATGGCTTGGGACGATATTCCCCCTATTATCCTCAGTGTAAACTGCGGAACTGAAGTTCAAAGCCCTGGGCTGTATAGGAGTGACAGTTTCTTCAGCGGGTCTACTTGAGCTAGCTTTTAAGAGTTGTATTTCTCTTAATAGCATTTGGTTAGTCTCCTGTTGCTACCTCATTTGTTCCTGCACACTTCCAAATAAAGTCAAAATTTCATCGTTAGAGGCTAAAACGGGAGCAGATCCCTGGACACTCCGAGTAGGGATAACATCTTGAGATTGTGAAGAAAACGGCATCCTTGGAGGAGGTGGTGGAAGCATCGAACCAGTAGTAGCAGAGGTTGTAGCAGACATAGTGGAAGAGCACATGTTTGATCTTGAGGCCATTGTAAACAATGTGGCAAAAAGTTTTGAAAATAGAAAACCGATTAATGATTTTGCAAAGATTTTTAGTAAAAGTAGCACCACTTGCCCCACGGTGGGCGCCAAATTGTTTTGGTCAAAAATTACCTAAGCAATTAAGTGATCAAATTAGTTAAGTGAGGTAGTGTGCTAGAAATATGTATGAAAAATGTGTTAACAAAATTAGATATGAAAACAGTTTCAGGATACGGCTCAGGATATAGAGCTGTATCTATGATCAAACAATGAGCGAAAATGTAAAGGTGGACACGTGATGTACGAGGAAAGCCCTTGATCAATCTAGATCGCCGGCATAAAACCTCGGGAGCTGACAATCGCAGCTGCCTTGTTCTTCTATTGCTTCAAATATCAGGATACAGTGCAGGATGTGGTGCGGATCGACTATGTGTTACAATGTAATTCGAGTACAAGTGTTGTGTGTAGTGTTTGCGATGAACTAGAGAGAAAGTGTTTGAAAGTGTGTAAAATTGCATGACTTAATCTGATCCGCCCCCATCTATTTATAGTAAAACTAATGTAACTAACTATCCTACATAACCGGGATCCAACGAATATTCCTTAGTTGAACGTTGGAGACCTGGTCTTTCGGGCTCAACGTCTCTCCTTTAACAAATACGCCCGAGTCTTGAGGAAATGGAGTCCACTTTACCGTTGGCAAGTCCCAGTCTTCAACCTGCACGTGATTAATTCGATATACCCCAGGATATCACCCAGGATATTAGCAATGTCCTCGTCCAGTATCCTGATCACAGATAAACAATGAAAAGCAGGATATTAGTCAGCATGCATACTCAGAAAATGAGCCATAACAGGGTCCAAGAAATTAGTTTTATTGCTGGATCAGTAAGCATAAAACCTGTTTTCCCCTTGTTGTTGAAGGAACTAGGAAACAATCATTTTGAAGGGTAAGTCAACCATCTACTTCTAATCAGATTGGAAAGTGAATTTCCAACCATAACTTAGCTTTATTAAGTTTAAATCAGATTGTTAAGGCAATTTCAAATACATTACACCGATTTCTTGTTAATTACCATGTGCAGACATGTGTAGTTGACCTTGGCTGGTCAAACTTTTTTGGTGGGAAGGGTTTTGGTTACTGCAGGGGGTAATACTGTTTCTTACAACGAAGTATGGGGGTAATTGTTATGGGTGAAATTCTGAGACCATATCCTAGATAATATCTTGAATTATATCTTGGCTATATGATAGATGTTCATTCTAAGGACGCTGACTCAGGATATTGGTAACATCCTGGATGGTATCCTGAGGATCACTAACGGATTATGTGCAGGGATACGAGTTCAAGGTTGCAACGTTCATGAAGACCTTTTCCCCTGAAGACTCGGTCCAAGTGGTTCGAAGAAAGACGTTGAGGCCGCTTTACTTGGTCTCCAACGTTGACTAAAGAATATTCGATGGCATCCCCCATTTATAGGAGATTTTGTCTCCATTTCTTAGCTATAAATAGATGGATAGATCAGATCGAACAGGACACAACACTCACTGCTCTCAATCACTTCTACTCTCTCGCAACTCTCACTTTCTGAAAAAGCATTGTAACACTTAGTAGCGATCTGATCAAATCCTGTAATGTATCCTGACATTTGAAGCAATAAGAAGAACAAGGCAGCTACGATTGTCAGCTCCCGAGGTTTTATGCCGGCGATCTAGATTGATCAAGGGCTTTCCTCGTACATCTCGTGTCACCCTTTACTTTTTGCTCATTGTTTGATTGTAGATATAGCTCAATATCCTGAGCTATATCCTGAATACTGTTTCTACCAAACAACTAACTCAGCATATTTTCGATACACATTCTTAGCACACTACCTCACTTAACTAATTTGATCACTAAATTGCTTAGGTAATTTTTGACCAAAACAATTTGGCGCCCACCGTGGGGCAAGTGGTGCTATTTTTACTAGAAGCTTTTGCAAAATCATTACTTGGTTTTCTATTTTCAATTTTTTTTGCCACATTATTTTCAATGGCCTCAAGATCAAACATGAGCTCCTCCACCGTGTCTACTACAACCTTTGCTACAATTGGTTCGGTGCTTCCACCACCTCCTCCAAGGATGCAAGCCTCCTCACAGCCTCAGGATATTATACCTACTAGGAGTGTTCAGGGATCTGCTCCTATTTTAGCCTCTAATGCTGAAATTCTAACTTTGTTTGGTAGTATACAGGAACAGATGAAGCAACAGCAGGAGACCAACCAAATGCTGATGAGAGAGATACAACTCTTGAAATCCAGCTCAAGCAGGCCCGCTGAGGATACTGTCACTCCCTTGCAACCCATGGCTTTGAACTTCAGTTCTGCAGTATATACTGAGGATAATAGGGGGAATATTGTGCCTAGCCATTCCCAAAGTCATATTCCTGAGATACCCTCTTCGGTTAGGGTGTCAAATGTGAGAAGCTCAGGATATGCTTTAGAATATGGCCAGAATCCTCAGACTGGTAACATATCTAATAATAATAATAATAATACTCTTGCTACTAATGGTAGTGGGTCTTTGCATGATGCAGGTATGACATCAGCACTTTCCAGGGAGCTTCAAAAGTTGAAGGACATGATATCCAGTGTACCTAGAGTAGTCCAGCCGATCCTAGAAGTATCCCAGGATAGCCACAAGATATCTCGGTTTGAATATCCTATCTGTGATGCTGAAATCCCAAAAAGATTTCAAACCCCCAACATGAAGCTCTATAACGGAACTACGGATCATGAGGAGCATATTGCCCAGTATAGGGAAAGGATGGAGATCAACCCTATCCCTCCAGATCTCAAGGAAGCATGCCTATGCAAGGGTTTTGGTTCTACCTTAACAGGACCAGCCTTAAAATGGCTCTTAAACGTTCCTCCTCATTCGATTACATCATTCGCTCACTTAGTCAATTTATTTAATAGTCAATTTTCTTGCAGTCGAAGCTTTGAAAAACTAACAAGTGATCTCTACAGGATAACTCAAGGACCTCAGGAATCCTTAAGAGATTATGTGAACAAGTTTAGCTGGGAATCCTTAGATATTCCACATCTTGATGTTGCAACAGTTGTGCAGGCTTTTAAGATGGGGTTGCAAAAAGATTCTCAATTTTACCAGGATCTTGTAATGAACCCATGCAGGAACCTGGATGAAGCTCGGAACAGGGCTTTAAGATATATTCGACTGGAGGATGTCAAAAAGATGCAAGAGAGGATGAATTCATCCACAACCTATGAGTCAACCAATAGGAAATCATAATCCTCGTACAAACCATATCGCTCCAAGCCATATGGCAGAAATCACAGCAAGAAAGTGAATGTTGTTGAAGACGAGGATCCTGAGGAGTATCCTGAATTATCTGAGTATTGTTTTTCTGTTAACATACCTGAACTAATGTATGCTATGCAGGGTTTAGGAGACAAAGCAAAGTGGCCCTGGAAGAATCAACAAAAAGCTGATTGGAAGGATAAGTCCAAATGGTGTGCCTTCCATGAGGATTTCGGACATGTTACTCAGGATTGCATTGCTCTGAGGAAAGAAATAAGCTATCTCCTGAGCAAGGGATATCTGAAGGATCTCCTAGGAAGAAAAAAGAATAAGGGTCAGGATACTGAGAAGTATCCTGAACGAGCAGCATCACCTCCTGCGGATGCCAAGATAATAACTTCATTTCAGGAGGATCCGACATTTTTGGGACTTCATATTCTGCGGCCAAGAGAGGAGATAAGCCAACCAGGATGACGACCCTCACAACTGATAAAGTGATCACCTTCGACAGTGATGACAGGGATATTGTCCATGATCCTCACCATGATGCTATGGTAATAACGTTATATGTGGCTAACCATTTTGTACGCAGGATACTGGTGGATAATGGCAGCTCCGTCAATATAATCCAACTAGAGACGTTGAAGAGGATGAATGTATCCCCAATGGATATCACTTCGAAGTCCACTGTACTTGTTGGGTTCAGTGGAGAGGCTAGAAATACAGTGGGAGAGATAAAGTTACCAGTATATGTTGAAGGGGTCAACTCAATGCAACGCTTTTGTGTGATGGACTCCTTATCCTGCTATAATATTATATTGGGTAGGCCATGGATCCATGATATGAAAGTTGTGCCATCAACCTATCATCAATGCATCAAGATCACTACTCCTTGGGGGGTTGTCAAGGTGGATAGTGATCAGTAGGAAGCAAAGGAGTGTTATTCATCCTCGATGAAATCCTCAACCAAGCCTAGTGAAGCATAGCAATTAAAGATACGAGCCCAGGATATCGTAGAGGCCTCAGAGCAAGATGTAAAGAAAATTATCCTGGATCAGGATAATCCAGATATCTAGGTGCTCGTAGGAACCAATATCCCTCAGGATATTGAGGATCAGTTGACTAACTTTCTGAAATGCAGGATGTCAACATTCGCGTGGAAGCACAAGGATATGACAGGTATTTCCAAGGATATTATAACTCATAAGCTCGGTATTGACAGGTCATTCAAGCCTGTCCAACAAAAGAGGAGGAAGTTTGCTCCGGAACGAAATATGATTATTCAGGAAGAAGTAGAGAGGTTATTGAAATCCAAAATGATCAGGGAGGTCAAATTTCCAAGATGGCTAGCAAATGTAGTTGTGGTACAGAAGAAAAATGGGAAATGGAGAGTTTGTGTAGATTACACAGACTTGAACAAAGCTTGTCCCAAAGACCCATTTCCTCTTCCTCATATTGACTCAATGGTGGATGCTACTGCCGGCCATGAGATGTTAACCTTCATGGATGCATCCTTAGGATTTCATCAGATACAAATGGAACCTTCGGACCAGGAGGATACTACTTTCATAACACCAACAGGTATTTATTGTTATACTGCTATGCAGGTGCAACATACCAAAGATTGGTAAACATGATGTTTAAAGACAAGCTGGGGGACACCATGAAGGTGTACATCGATGACATGGTAGTGAAATCTAAGAAGGCTGAGGATCACCTCCAGGATATTGAGGGAGCATTTGATATCCTTGATCAATATAACATGAAGCTAAATCCTGCCAAGTGCCATTTTGGAGTAGGGGCAGGAAAGTTTTTAGGATATATGGTGACTAAAAGAGGGATAGAAGCGATCCCAGAACAGATCAAAGCCATCTTGGATACAAGTCACCTTCCAATATGAAGGATGTTCATAGACTGACGGGACGAGTAGCAACATTAAACAGATTTATTTCAAGATCCTCAAAAAAATGCAAGGAATTTTATGATATCCTGAAGAAAAATAAGAAGTTCGAATGGGGAGAGAAGCATGAAGCAGCCTTGCAGGATTTGAAGCAGTATCTTTCAACTGCACCTCTATTGATGAAGCCTGAGGATGGTGAACCATTGTCCCTATACCTCGCAGTATCGGGGAATGCTGTAAGTGATGTTCTTATAAAGGATCATGAAGGTCAGCAGTATCCTGTCTATTATGTTAGCAAAAGTTTATTAGATGCTGAAACTAGATATTCTCATTTAGAAAAATTAATATTAGCCCTAGTTATGGCATCAACAAAGCTTAGACATTACTTTGAAACACACAGGATTCATGTTAAAACCAATTATCCTGTTAAAAATGTGCTTAGAAAACCTGAGATGTCAGGTAGAATGGCTAAATGGTCAGTAAAATTAAGTGCCTATGATCTAGTATATGAACCTAGAAATGCCATAAAGTCTCAGGCTCTAGCTGACTTTGTGGCTGATTTCAGTAGTGATATTCAAAACGAAGTAGACCTAGAAGTTCAACAACTAGGAGAAACCTCAGAATCCTGGACATTATATACTGATGGTGCATCTAATGTTAGAGGTGTAGGACTCGGTATACTACTAAAATCGCCACAGGGGGACATATTACCCCAGACTATTAGATGTGAATTTTCTGCCACTAATAATGAAGCAGAATATGAAGCCTTGATCGCAGGATTAGAGTTGGCTAGAAACATGAATATTAAGAGTTTGCAAGTATATGTTGATTCTTTGTTAATTACTAATCATTTTAATGGATCCTATGCAGTCAAAGGTGAGAACTTAATCGAGTATCTCAAAATTCTCAAAAAATTAGCAGGATATTTCGATATTTTTACACTTGAACAGGTACCAAGAGAAGATAATGCTGAAGCAGATGCCCTGGCAAATTTAGGATCGTCAGTCAGGATACCAGAAGGAACTCAAATACCAATACTTCACATCCTATATCCTACGGTGGATCTTTTCAAGTCACAGGATAAGGAGGTAGCTAGTATTCAGGATCCTGGTCATGATCCTGATGAGGATCCTAAATCCTGGACGACCCCAATCATAAGATACCTAAAGGATGGACACTGTGACAACCCGAGTTTTCAAGGTCTCTATTTGACTTAACCTTGTACTTAATTGTAAAGTGTGTTTTATTTATTTAAGGTGCATTATGAGTGTTATTTGTGATGTGTATTTTATGTGTGTATGAGTTATACATATCTTGCATAAATATGAAGTATATAATTAAAAACATGGAACCTTGGCCGAAATCCCCTCCTCACGAAATCATCCCAAAGAAAACACCCAAGTGTTTTCGTCAAGAGGTGGGCCGGCGAAAACGGGAATGGGCTGCGGCCCAGTAGCGAGCAACTATAGCGTTTTGTTATAACCTACGATTAGAGTTCAATCGCTAAACCCTAGAGTCTTTCTCTGTGTGACGGCATTACTGATTTTCCCAAGTTCTCTCTAGCAATCGGTTCATCGTTTTTCCTGCTTCGGTTACTTCGTACTGTTATTTATATGAGCATGACTTTTGATAGATCAGTACATGTCTGGATATGTGTATATATATCTGATGAGAATATTTATGTGCTTGGTGCAATGATGATGATGATGATTAGGGTTGAGAATCTAGATGCTTTGAATCTTGAGTTTTGCGGTGATTCGTGATCGTTATATATATATATATTATCTACAAACTGTCATGTATATTGGATGATATGATCAACCGTGTGTGTCTGTTAATGAATGATCTGCTGATTGATTTATGGTCTTGGTCTCACAATGATTTGGTAGTTTATATGTTTACATAGCAATGATTTGATTTAAATGATTTCATCGATGACTGATCATGCAACTGTAAGTGATGATTAGGGTTACTGCTATTACGTAACTTTTGGTGATGATGAAAACACTTACCCGATGAAAACACATACCCGACGAAATCACTTTGGGATTTCGTCGCCTGAGTGATTTCGCCACAAAAGGGTTTTCGCCAATAGGTGTTTTCGCCCAAAAATGTGATTTCGTCACATGTGTATTAGTTCAGTATTCTAGACAGTAACTATGTTAGTCATTAACTCTGTTAGTTATTAACGCTGCTAGTTGTTAAACACTGTTATGTGTTAACTATGTTAAGTTAAGTATGTAACCCTGTTAGTTTATTAACTCTAATGGTTTGTTAACTTTGTTAGTTAATTAACTCTGTTAGACTATTAAACCTGTTAAGTAATAACTCTGTTAGTTCAGCAAACTCAGTTAGTTTATTAGTTCTGTTAGGTGTTAACTTTGTTAAATATGTTACTCTGTAATATATGTTAATCCAGTTAAGCTTGCTAACTCTGTTAAGTGTGTTATTGGATAATTATATTATAATAAACTGCAAAGGACATTTATGTGAAACATGAATAGTTTGAATGTGATTAACTGATGAGTGATGCATGATGTTAACTGCCAAACACACCCTGTGATATTGATTTCATGAGAAACTTTACGAACTTGAACTGATTGAGTATACGTGCATACTTTAGGATTTGACTGATTTCTTGTGAGCACATAAATTAGCATACCGAGCAAACCAAGGTGAGTTCACACTCTTAAGGCATGGGATTCCCGGTGGGTTGGGAATGGGATTGAATAACTATGTATATTATCAACACTACTAGACTACTTGTTACTGTCCTCGGATTGAGAAGGGCATGTACGTAAAACCTACGTACACTCATACTTGCTACTGTCCTCGGATTGAGAAGGGCACGTACGTAAAACCTACGTACACTCATACTTACTACTGTCCTAGGGTTGAGAAGGGCACGTACGTAAAACCTACGTACACTCATACCTAACACTGTCCTCGGATTGGGAAGGACACTTATGGATACGACTAGTCTAGTAACATACAACATGGGAAGCCCCCACTAATCATCGCAAATATGTTTGGGAAACCGCGATACGGATTAATACGATACATGGTTTACAAAATAAACATACGATTTACGAACACTATAACTAAACAACCAACTGTGAACTCGCTCAACTTTGTTGTTGACTCGTTGTTACATGCCTTGCAGGTCGTTAGGTAGCCATGGAGCTTGCAGCGGAGTGGGAAGAGTCGTTGTGGGACATGGACAGCTGTGTGCCATGCTAAACATTTGAAACGCTTGAACTTATATTATGATTTTAAACATTATGCTTCAGCTTACAACTTAAACTATGTTTAGATTGGACACCAATTGTATTGTGTTGAATTTTATAAACTACTTCTATTTACACGCTATGTTCAATATGATTGGTGGCTTGATCCTGGTCAGTCACGCCTCCAAGCGGTGATACTCCGCGAGTGTATTTTTGGGGGTGTGACAGACACATCCCTAAAAATGAGAATCCTAAGGCCTTTAGAATGAAGGTATCACGATTCACTATTATAAATGATGTTTTGTATAAGAAATCTCTTGCAGGACCATACCTGAGGTGATTGGAGGATCCTGAAACTAAAGAAGTACTTCAGGATATACATGAAGGGGATTGTGGTAACCATACTAGGGGCAGATCATTATTTTCAAAGGTATTAAGAACAAGATATTATTGGCCGACGATGAAGAAAGATGCTGCAGGATATGCTTGAAGATGTGATGCATGTCAAAGGCACAACAACATATTACATCAACCTGCTGAACCACTTTATCCTATTACTTCCCCTTGGCCATTCATGAAGTGGGGGATGGACATAGTAGGAAAATTGCCAAAAGCTCCAGGAGGAAAAGTCTTTATGCTGGCAATGACTGACTATTTTTCTAAATGGGTTGAAGCTGAAGCATTTGTTCAAGTTAGAGACCAAGAAGTAGTATCCTTCATAAAAAGGAATATCCTGACCAGGTTTGGGGTGCCATCCGAGATAATTTGTGACAATGGTTCGCAGTTTATAAGTAAGAGGAGTACTGACTTTTGCAAGAGTTGGGGAATCAAAATGATCACATCTACTCCAGTACATCCTCAAGCAAATGGACAAGCAGAATCCTCGAACAAGATAATTGTCAATAACTTGAAGAAGAGACTAGGAGCTAAGAAAGGAATATGGGCAGAAGAATTACCCTTTGTTTTGTGGGCTGATAGAACAACGATAAAGAGTGCAACTGGCCAGACTCCATTCTCCTTAGTATTTGGAGCAGAAGCAGTGACCTCAACAGAAATGGTGATACCGACAGCAAGATCTAACCTCCGGGATCCTGAGCAGAAGCCTGAAGCTTTATGCCAAGAATTGGATACTGTGGATGAGACAAGAGATGCAGCAAAGCTGAGGATGGCAGCATACCGACTCAAGAATATGGAGGGGGATATGCTGCCAAGATCCTGGAATACTATACACTTAAAGCTCTATTTCAAGTGAGTTTAGAATTTAATTTCTAACTCAGGATGGTATGGATTATATCTCTTTTAAATATATTCCAATTTACTTATTATTTTGAACCCAATACTGACATAAGCATCGGAGGGGTGTTAGCCGAGCTAACACCCACCTTAGTTTAAGGTTATTTTGCAGAATATGCCTCAGGATATAGCTCCAGGATACACGCTCAGGATATTTCGAAAGATTAGAGGATTGGCCCCCTCTCTCACGTTTAAGGGATCCTGATCACTTCAAAGGTTTAAAGGTATTCACCTTTCTCACGAATTGGGTTTAAACACCCCGCCTGGAGCGCAAGTTATCCAGGGATAGTTCAAGGTAGTGGGACCAGTTCATGTAAAAGTGGCTGACAATTTCGTTACTATTGGCTATATCCTGGATCCTCAAGGTATATGAGGATTGATCACCCTCTCTCACGAAAGGGTATTTTCATACTCTCTAAGGTTTAAAGGTTTTCACCTTTCTAAGTCTTGGGGTTTATACACTCCCGCCTGTAGCGCATGAAAATCAGGGTTTATCCCCAGTATACTAAGGGTTTATCCCCAGGATATTCAGGGTTTATCCCCAGAAAAACTAAAGTTCAAAAACAGGTTTGGAACAACATATATATATGTTTACACTTCCTATCTGTTGAACACAGGGGACATATGCCTTGATACAATTCAAAGGATGGGTTTGGATTTCTAAATATGCGCTGGGGACATTCATAAGATAGAAGATTGGAATTAACTCTTTAAGAGTCTATGATATGACGTCTCCTTTTTTATCTTTTGAAATATCCTATGAGTAACTTAAGTTTCTTAAGTTATGTAGCAGTATCCTGACTAGGATATTCTCAGGATATGTTCCCAAAATGTTTCCGAGGATGTTCAAAGAAACATATTATCAGAATAAAAGTAATACAATAAAAATATAACAACAAAGATAAGGCCAAAAGAAAGTTATATTATTAATGTAGCAAAAGTTTGTGCTTTTGGTTTCATCTCAAACCGAGATCCATCCACCAAAAGCACAATTAGTTTCTAGTCATATGTACATAACAATTGAAGGTTTCATCTCAAACCGAGACCCATCCACCTCCAACTGTTATATTGTTCAAAATAAAGCATGCAGGAAATATAAATTGTTCAGGTGCAGGAAAAGTAAAAGTGCAGGAAAAGTAAATTGTTTAGGGGTTACAAACCAACATTCAAGTTTAAAAAAGTGGGCTCCGGCCTAGGCATCTACATCTATCATCGCCCACTTAACGCCCTCACACAGTGGCATCTCCACCAGCCTTCTCCGTCTTCTCAACCTCAGCATCCTGGGCAACATCCTCGCTAGCATCCGTCCCAGCATCCTTCTCCTCTCCAGCCTTGTCCGCCACCTCTGCTGACTTGGAAGTCTCACCGGCCCCGGATTTAGCCGGATATGGTACGGGTTTGCCTCCAAGCTCTTTCAGCTTTGCCACCCAAGAGTCGACCGGCCAGGATGGGCATTCAAGACCAGTCTCCCTGGCCTCATAAGCCATTTTGATCCGAGCCTGTAGGAGGGAGACAACAGCCGAATTTTTTATCCCTTCCCGGAAAGAGACCATGGCCTGTTCATGCTCGACTTGGACGGCTACCAGCTTTACCTCGGCATCCTGGGTGAACTTTTTCAGCTTATCCTCGTAGTGTCGAGACTTGGTTTCAGCAATGACACCCTGATCAGCAACAGTGGTCTCAAGCTGCTTGATCCTGACTTCTTGAAATTTGGTCGTGCTGCAGGCATCGGTGTAGAGGTGGAGCAGATGCTGGAGACCCTGCAAGTCAAAATTTAGGTATGAATCAAAATTCACTAACCAGGATATCCTGTCAGGATATTCTATCAGGATATGTATGCAGGATATAGTACCAGGATATTACCTTATTGAGGAAGGATGTCATCGGCTCCAAGGAGTCAGTGAAGCTGAGTTCTTCATAGGAGAACCCTTCAGAGCCTGGAGCGCTGACCTCGGAACCCTTCCTCTTCTTGGAAGTGGAAGCTCGGGTTCTTGGATTGGGCTTAGGAGTCGGGACTGGTTTGGAGCTGGTGGTAGCAGAGGTTTCCTTCTTGACGTTAACTGGAGTAGGGTAGCTGTCGAGTTCATCAAGGTCAAGAAGGATAGGAACTTTGCTGGAATCTGCATACAGGGAGTAACTCTAAAACTCTTTTGAAATATATCAACATATATGCTGGATATTGAACAGGCTCCTTACCAGACATGTTTGAACTTGAGGGTTGGCTTGAAGATGCTGGAAGTGGGTTGAAGCTCCTTTCAACTTCCGGAAGAAGTCTGATGGTATCGATTCTCTTCTTTGAGTCAGCTAAAGGAGGTGCAAGCTTTCTGAAATCGGCTGTATACAAAAAAAAAAAAAAAAAATCAGTACAGGATATAAGACAGGATCATCCTTAAACCCTAAATCCTACCCTTTCTCAACCACTTCACCGGATAATCCGCTCCACTAGGGGTTGAATCTCTTTTTACAAAGAAAAACTTGGATTTCCATTACTCTTCGTTCCTGGTGGCTCGGAGTATCAGTGGATCGCTGGAAGTGGAATAGAACAAGAATCGGAAAGAGCCGTGGCATCTAAGCCGGTATGCTAGGGGAAGGTCGTGAACAGAAAGATCAGGAATGTGCTTGTTCTTGATTTGATCAAGAACAAACAGAACTCGCCAAAGCATTGGCATTGTTTGACTGAAACAGATTTTTGTGATGTTAAAGAACTCGGTGATGAAGTCAGGAAATGGAAATTGCAACCCTAAGGTAAAGGGAAAAGCATTAAAACACAGCCACTCGTCGGGAACCATGTCTGATCGGATTTCCCGATCAAATGGCCGGAACACCGTCCCTTTCGGAAAGATGCCGGAGGTTTTGAGAGCCAACAAGTGAGCGCTGTCAAATGAGCATATTTCTTTCTCCGGATCTTGGAGAATATTCTGGTGGATAAATGAAGGAGGGGAGTCACCGGAGCTGGATCTGGTTTGCCTCGCCATATGGGTACCGGAATATTGTGCAGAATAAAGGAAAAAGAAGATGGAAATGAGAGAGAAGATTTTACCTTTTACTCTTTGGTGAGGGTTAAATGAAGATAAGGATGAGAAGTTATAGGGAAGTAATGAGTAAATATAGGCTGCACGGTTACAAGTAGTCACATCAAGGTCTTATCTCTGAATTGCCTCGTTTATCATGAAAAAATGTAACCGTTAGGACTCAGGATCCTTTACGGTAACATTTTTGGGGACAATTGTTATGGGTGAAATTCTGAGACCATATCCTGGATAATATCTTGAATTATATCTTGGCTATATTGTAACACCCCGAAAATATAAATCTTTATATTAGAAATTTAAGAATTTCATAAACAAGAATTGATCATCTAGAAATTTTAACCCAGTTAAGTTACAAGCCTAGAAATAACTAACACTAGGTTAAAAACACTAGTACTTAAAGTTAGATGATAAATGAGGGACTAAGCTTGCCAAAAATGAAAGTTAAATGCTGAATTATAACAAAACTCACCAAACACACCATTTTAGGTGTGTCTGGTCGATCAAGTGAAGCAGGGGGCGATCCCCACTTCTCCAAAACCCTAAAATTTCATTTATCTTGCAAATTGATGGATTAATCCAAGTTGAAATCGAAAATTGAGCTTAGAATCGTAATCCTCATCACAAGAGGATTATAAGGTATGTAAAATCTGATGAAATCTCTTAACTTGAATTTCTCATGATTTTGGAAAATCTGAAAATTAGATGTTGCATGTGTGTTATTTGGTTAGATTAGAATTGATATGGTGTTTAGAAGTGAAACCTAGCCAATTACATGTGAATTCATGACCAAATTCAAGAAATTCCATGAACACCTTGAAGGTGGGTTGTGGGTTTTACATGATGATGATGAACACTAGGGTTTAGAATGATTGTTCTAGTGTAATTCGATCTTAGAAGGTAATTTCAGAAAAGTATGATGTTTAAATTGCTATATGATGGCTTTATTGAAGTTAAGTTAACTAATTAGCAAGCTATAAACATGAATATGAAAGATGTAGAAATTCTGCCCTTATAGTGTTTGTTGAAATGCCTCAAAGAAGGCTTGAAACTGAATTGTTAAGTTAAAAACGCATAATTATGAAGTATGACAAAATGTGAGTTATGTATGTAAAACATAGAGTTCTAAACGTAAAGTGATTGAACTCTATAGGAAAGGAAGCCGGGGCATCTAGCGGACAAACCGGTGTGGACGCACGTTTGAAGGGCTTGCTTTAAAGGTATGTAACTTGACCCGTTACATTTAGTAGAATTTAATGATTGTATAATATGTATTCGAATTTTAGAACAAGAATGGTTTGAATTAAGCAAAGATGTCGCTATATTGAAGAATTGGTCAAACTTGGTTGGAACTCGTTGGTAGTCGTCATATGTGAGGATTCCTTAGACGAGCCAACGGGTCGAATAATCGAGTAAAGCATGGTTAATGTCTTGGAGTATGATGAATTGATCTTTGATATTGGTTAATGTATAACATGTTAGAAACATGAGGATTTAATGTAATGGTTTGTTAGAAAAGCAAAATCCAAAAATTTGATTGAGTATAATGAAATAGACATACAAAACATGAATTCCCAGCGACTACCGTAAGTTACGGTAGCACCGTAACTTACGGTAGAGAACAGATGTTTACGGCAGTTCTTTCCTGGTTTACGGTGAACCAGAAGATTTCAGGACCCACCGTAACTTACGGTGATACCATAAGTTACGGTGAAACAGAAAAACTATTTTTTTTTAATTTTATTGTTACAAAGTTAAATGTTGGATCTTGTGTTTATAATGTTATATAATAATGTCAAAACTAATGTTTTAACGGTTTTGACCATAGATGATGAAGTGGATCTTACGAATGGCGATCAAGCGAATGAAGAAGAACCGAACACTACCTTTTGAAGCTTCCGCAATGTTTTAATCATACTTAGATTTTGTTCATGGGTTGTAAACAATTAATTAAACAAATTTTGAAATTTCCAACCTAGTCATTAGATGACTAAGGTTTATGCTACTTATGAAACTTATGTTAATCTATTATCTTTTGGTATAAGTTAGCAATTAATTCAAGTATAAATTTAAGGGTGTTACATATATGTTAGATGTTCATTCTCAGGATGCTGACTCAGGATATTGGTAACATCCTGGATGGTATCCTGAGGATCACTAACGGATTATGTGCAGGTATACGAGTTCAAGGTTTCAACGTTCATGAAGACCTTTTCCCCTGAAGACTCGGTCCAAGTTGTTCGAAGAAAGACGTTGAGGCCGCTTTACTTGGTCTCCAATGTTGACTAAAGAATATTCGATAGCATCCCCCATTTATAGGAGATTTTGTTTTCATTTCTTAGCTATAAATAGATGGATAGATCAGATCGAACAGGACACAACACTCACTGCTCTCAATCACTTCTACTCTCTCGCAACTCTCACTTTCTGAAAAAGCATTGTAACACTTAGTAGCGATCTGATCAATATCCTGCACTGTATCCTGACATTTGAAGCAATAAGAAGAATAAGTCAGCTGCGATTGTCAGCTCCCGAGGTTTTATGCCGGCGATCTAGATTGATCAAGGGCTTTCCTCGTACATCTCGTGTCACCCTTTACTTTTTTATCATTGTTTGATTGTAGATATAGCTCAATATCCTGAGCTATATCCTGAATATTGTTTCTACCAAACAACCAACTCAACATATTTTCGATACACATTCTTAGCACACTACATCACTTAACTAATTTGATCACTAAATTGCTTAAGTAATTTTTGACCAAAACAGTAATAAGAAAGGACAATTTAGTCATTTAACAGTGGGGGATAATTATGCGACATAACAACAACGTTGAGGGGTAATCTTAAAGGGTAAGATAGTCATTTCACATTCCAGTTAACAGATTTGTTAACTTATTTGACGGCAGGGGGTAATTGTGCGACATAAGATCAACGTTGGGGGGGGGGGGGGGGAGGGTGGAATTGCAATTATTTCTATGAAGGGGATGAGAGTGCCAATTGGGTTAAACCCTAGGGGGTAAAATTGCAGTTTACTCTTATATAAATTAGTAAAGCTTGCGAATGGGCTATTAATGGTTAACAGTATATGAAGTCAAGCAATCGAGGTTAGCGAATTAGCATTAGGAACTTCCAAACTCAATATATCGCATTCCTTAAAATAGGAATAAGAATTTGAAACTAGCATATCTGGCCTGTATCTAGAGATTTACTATTTATTCTTCATTCAACTGGCCTCCTACTTTTGTGACTAGAAGAAAGGTTAAAAAAGAATTAAAAATTATTATTTGTAACTTTGTCAGTACAGGAAGGAAAAAATAAAATAGAAAATCGTAATTAGTTGCATAGAGATAGAAATGTGGAATGAGATGTAGAGAGTTTTAGGTATAGGGTGAGGTTGGAGCCTCATGGAGCTTTATCAAGTCCACGTAGGATCCACGTAGATCCACGTCAGCCATGGAGCCCCTCCATTAATTTGTAGGGTGTGGATGAAACCCCTATTAAACAAAATTAAAAAAAAAAAATTTTGATTGGTTTACAAGTTATGGGCCCCACCTGATAAAGCCCTTCGAGCTCGTTACCATGGTGGCGGAGCTTCAATGGCGCCCCGGCATAGCGCCGGGGGTGTGGACGATGGCGGAGGGGGGCGCTATAGGTGTCCAGCTGGCGAGGGTGGCGCCCCCACACCCTCCAGCCTTAGAAGATGAACAAATTTAACAAATAAAGGTGGATTTTTGGTAAATAATCGGGATAAAGATAGAGAAAATAATAATAATCGAGATATAAACGTGGAATGAGATGTAGAGTGTTGTAGAAAATGAACAAATTTTAGAAATAGTATTTTAGTTAAATAATGGGTGATGAAGAAAATAATGTGAACTAGAATTGAGACCCGCCGCAATTGCGGCGGGAATTCTTTAGTTATAACTAAGTCGACCTAGGACCTGCACGTTATGTTAAACATGTCAAACGGGAAAAAATAGACAATGTAAAAACGTTTACCCATACATGCACGTTACGTCGTGTTAACTCGCAAAATTTAGAACGAAACGTAAAAATGTTAAACCAAAGACGCATGTTGCGATGTGTTAAGTCACAAAATTTAGAACCAAGCATAAAGCGGAAAATTTGCGGAAAATGAAAACTATAAAGGATCAAAGTTGAAAGTAAAAAAAGTTATGAGGATAGATTTCAAAAGATAAAAAGTTTTGGGTTAAAAGTAAAAAAACAAATAGTTTTGGGTTAAAAGTAATTTATAAAATACTTTTGGGTGAAAAGTAAAAAAAATCAATTTTTTTTTTTTTTTTGGAAAACCCCTAAAACCAAGGTTACGACAACCATATGTATAACCATTTATTCTTTGGAAAACCCCCAAAGCACACCCCACGTTGCGGCGGGTCGTAAAACGGTGTCAAATAGTACTAATGTCACTCAACCGTGATCGACCACCAACACTGACTCGAGCTAGGATCTGCATGTTGCGACGAATCTGTCAAACATGAAAAAATAGAGGTAAAATCGTTGAACTACACATGCACGTTGCGCCGTGTGAAGTTGCAAAATTTGAAACAAAACATAAAAAAGTTGAACCACACTCGTACATTGTGTCGTATAAACTCGAAAAATTTAGAACTATACGTAACGAAACGTAAAAACGTTAAACCAAAGACGAAAAGCAAATTTGACAAAAGTTGTGAAGTTAAATTGCAAATAATGAAAAGTTTTGAGTTAAAATTAAAAAACCAATTTTGTAAGGTTAAAATTGCAAAGGTAAAAACCTTTGGGTTAAAACAAAAAAATCAAGTTTTTTTTTTTGAAAAATCCCCGAAGCACAATTTACAAGTGTTTATGCATGAAAAAGTTAGTTATTTATATATGGAATAATTCTCTTAGCTAGCTTTAATACAATGAAAATCTTCCTATACTAAATAATCGGGTGATTCCACTGTATTTTCTTTCATTATTAATCTTTCTATACTAATAAATGAAAATCTTTTTTGAACATTTGTCACTCAATGGTACATTTTCATCTTATTTTCCTATTTCCCTCTCATATTAAATAATAATAATAATAATAATAATAATAATAATAATAATAATAATTTTAAACAATATGTGTGAATTTAATCATAAAAATCTATTCGTGTGAATTTAGATAAGAATAAAAATATTTTTTTTTCTATATTATCATTATAAAATTATATCCCATGTGAGAATATGTATACTTTGATGATTAAAATTACGGTAAATTAGGAATCAAAGGTTTCTGTGTATATATGTATAAAATTAACTAAAATCATTGTATCTCATAATTTGAATTTATCACACAAAAAAAAGAATTTAACCCCGTGTTTAAAATTAATAATAAACGAAAAAACAAACTAAAATGTTATAATAAGTAAATAGTACATCAAAGTACAAATTTATAATGTGTTAATATATAAGATTATATTTTATTAGGCCTATATGATATATGTTCTTATTCATCCTATGCAATACAAGAGATTTTTCTAAAAATATAACATTTTTATTACTTAGTATATTAAATTATATTTATAAACCTGTGTAATACACGGGGTTCTAAGCTTATATAATAAAAAGAAAACAATGGAGGGACACGTGTCATTATTCTAGACCATCATTAATTGTATATAATTATTGTTAGGGCATGGATTTTGAGCTAAGGATCATCTATCCTGAGACTAGGCATGGATCACGGATCCTTAATGGATGATGCAGGGAGTCTGAGGATCCAGAGTCTGAGGATCACAGGATCCTTAACAGAACTTATGATTTCTAACAATTGTCACGTTTTTAATGTTTAAATGCAGATAATGGACGTAGCGGACTACTTCTTTGCTGGAATCTCGTGGAATATGCTTCATAGGCACGTGCTTAATGAAGAAATAACCGTTAGTGGTGATCATGGGTGACTTCCACCTTTTTCGGAAAGTTAGTTAGTTGATTTTTTCTTATCTTTTAAGGGGAAAACGAGCTCATTTGAGGCATAAGTCGAACACACCACAGAAAAAACACACAACACTCGAATTCTCTGCAAACACTTAGCAAAAACACACACTTATACTAGCAATTCATTGTATTGAGCTTGTTTTCTTCCGAAGTTGTACAAGGATCATTATTGTTTTTGCAATATATTTGGTGATCGGTAGTTTCCATCACCCGAGGTTTTTTATGCCGGAGATCTTCTAAAGATCAAGGGCTTTTTCCTCGTATAAATCTTGGTGTTCATCGTTGATTTCATATACTTGTCGTTCATACAATTAACCAAGCATCACACCTCGCAAAATCAGATTTGGTCGCACTATCCTTGTGTGATTTTTTACCAAAACAGTTTGGCGCCCACCGTGGGGCAATTGGTGCTTCATTTCTGAGAAATTTTGTTCATTTCGGTCATTTCGGTTCATCACCTTCAACCACATGGCTTCTCAAGGAATAACTTCTTCAAGTTCCATGTCGGCGGTTACCTCATCACAGGGCATTCCACCGTTGCATCAACTTATCCCTGCATTCCAGAAGAATGCTGAGAATGCTCCGAAGAAGACAACCCCCGTTTTCACAAAACCAACTGTTGTTTCTTCTTCTACACTTACTAACAGTGATCTTTATGCTTTGATTTTGCAGATGAGAGGATACATGCAACAACAGGACCAAACTAATGGCAGGATCCTTCGCGAAATTGATAAAATCAGCAGAGGATCATTCCCCTTTGATGCTGAGGTCGCTGAATTTAGACACTCCGGTCATAACTTCCCGGCACTTTGCAGCTCCAGATGTCCAATACCAGGGTGGATCAACAGGAATGCGTTCTGGATCATCGGCAATGTCTCAGGCTCAAGGATCCTCTTTCCAGCCTTCAGGATCCTCATTTCAGCATCAGGGATTCTTCACCAGTTTAGGAGGATGCATGGGGACACAGCTGATTCAAGGATCCTCTCAGGTTCAAGGATCCTCTCAGGTTCAAGGATCCTCCTCTTAGGTTCAAGGATCCTCTCAGGTTTAAGGATTCTCCTCTCAGGTTCAAGGATCCTCTCAGGTTCAAGGATCCTCTTAGATTCAAGGATCCTCTCAGGTTCAAGGATCCTCCTCTCAGGTTCAAGGATCCTTTCAGGTTCAAGGATCCTCTCAGGTTCAAGGATCCTCTCAGGTTCAGGGATCCTCTCAGGTTCAAGGATCCTCCTCTTAGGTTCAAGGATCCTCCTTCCAGGTTCAAGGATCCTCATCTCAGGTTTCCGGATCCATGGATTATCCTCCAAGACCTTCATTCACAGCACATCAAGGATCCAACATCTTCCAGGATCAAGGATACTTAAGGAGTGTACAACCCGGAAGTTCAGATGTTCATCTAGGAGACTTCATACCGATGCAGACTATTGCTTCTTCTGGTCCCTCAGTTATACCAGAATCCCGTCAATATGGATTCACATCTGGAATTCCAACCTTGAATCCATTAGGAGGTAACACTTTGAATACTTCTTATAATGCTAACCATGGCTTCGTGCAGGATACAGGAATCAACCAAGCTATGGCTAAGGAATTGCAGAAACTCAAAGATATGATATCCAGCGTTCCAGGAGTGGTTAAGCCCATTCCTGAAATTCCAGATGGAAGTCACAAGGGAAAGAATGGAGATCAATCCCATTCCTGAGAGGTTAAAAGAAGCATGTCTATGCAAGGGTTTTGGATCCACACTCACAGGATCTGCTCTTAAATGGCTGCTAAGTCTTCCCCCTTACTCTATTACTCCATTTGCTAATCTAGTTAATCTGTTTAATAGTCAATTTTCAAGTAGTAGAAATTTTGAACTATTAACTAGTGATCTATATAGGGTAACACAAGGTCAAAATGAATCACTTAGGGATTACATCACTAAGTTTAGTAAAGAATCCTTAGATATCCCTAACCTGGATATAGCTACGGCTGTAGAAGCCTTTAAAATGGGTTTACTTAGGGATTCAATGTTCTATGATGATCTTGTCATGACCCCTTGCAGGAACTTAGATGAGGAAAGGAACAGGGCCCTTAGGTTCATCCATTTAGAGGATGACAAAAGGATCCACGAGAGATTGTCAGGATCCTCAAAGCAAGACAAATAAGGATCCTATCTCATGGATAACTGATCCAAGCAATACTCCAAGCATGACAACCAGAATGTGCATGCTGTGGAACAAGAGGAAGATGATGAGGATTATCCTCCTATTTCTGAATATTGTTTTTTCTGCTGATAATAATGAACTAATCCTTTCTATGCAGAGTTTAGGTGACAAGGTTAGGTGGCCAAGGAAGAATGACAAACCGCCTGCCACCAAAGACGAATCAAAATGGTGTGCTTACCATGGGGATTCTGGTCATCTCACAGATGAGTGCATAGCATTAAGGAAGGAGATAGGTTATCTTTTGAGCAAAGGATACTTGAAGGAATTGCTTGGAAGGAAAAAGTCAAGGATCAAGGATCCTGAGAAAGTTCCTGAAAAAGTTCCTCCTCCACCAGTTGATGCTCAAATCATCCATTTCATCTCCAGAGGTTCTCAGCAACTAAGAGACATGCAAAGGAAACAAAGATGGAGAATAGGGATAGACCTGTTCGAACTTCCATCCTTACCCAGGAAAAAGTCATATACTTTGATGGGGATGACCGTGTCGACATACATGATCCTCATCATGACGGTTTGGTTATTACATTATTTATATCTAACCATTTTGTTCGCAGGATTCTCATTGATGGAAAAAGCTCAGTGAACACAATCCAGTTGGATGTCCTCAATAGAATGGACATCCTTGAATCCGATATTGTCCAAAGATCATCTGTCCTTATGGGATCCAGTGGAGAGACAAAGATTACATTGGGGGACATCAAACTTCCTATCTATATAGAGGGAGTGAATTATGTTAAAAAAATTCTATGTTATTGATTGCTTATCTTGCTGTAATGTTATCTTTGACAGGCGATGGATACACGATATAAAGGCAGCCCCCCTCAACATATCATCAATGTGTCCCAACTCTATGAGATATGGTGAAGATAGAAAGTGATCAGCAAGAGGCAAAGAACTGTTACACTTCTTCAATGAAGCCAGCCTCCAAGGAGCAAGATGTCATGGTGGCAAGACGTCAATGATATTCTGTTGAACCCAGAGGATCCAGAATCCAAAATTTTTATAGGATCCGGGATCCCAGACAGTATTGAGCAGGATTTAGTATCCTTCTTGGAAAGAAGAAAATCAACCTTTGCTTGGAAACATGAAGATATGACATGTTCTTAAGGATTATCTATCCTCAGCACCAGCCCTGATGAAACCAGAAAATGGAGAATCGTTATCCTTATTATTAGGGGAGGATTTTCTAAATCCTAAGGATCACGGGTCCTCAACTGCTTTCAGGATCATGGATCCTCAATTCTGTTTGAATTAAGGATCCTCAGCAGGTGTCGCAGGATCAGGATTCAGGATCACTGTTGTTATCCTACTACTAACAATTGTTTTCCTTGTACGTAAACTTGTTTTACAGCAACGAGAGCATGGACCAAGTCTCACCGAAATTCCTGGAGCATATTCTCTACAGATTCCGCACGTGCTTGACCATGGTGAACGTTATGGAGATCGTAGGGGGAGTGTACAAATTGCGGATAGTTAGTTAGACTAGTTAATTTCTAATTTAAATGGGGATGACAAGCTTGATAGAAACACTTAGCTAATTTTAGCAACCACACACACTCGTAACAGCTCTCAGTCAGCTCTCAAGCAATACTTGGCGATTTCATACACTTTTTTACACATTACACTCTAGTGATCCTTGTAACAAGCTTGTTATCATCCCGAGTTGTAATCTTAATTTTGTTTAATCCTAGTTGGTGATCGGTAGTTTCCATCACCCGAGGTTTTTTGTGCCGGAGATCAACTCTTGATCAAAGGCTTTTTCCTCGTATAAATCTTTGTGTCACTTGTTCATTACATTTATGAGTGATCCTTAATATTGTTCATTGATTCAAGCATCACACCTCACAAAAGAAAGTTTGGTTGCATTATCTTTGCTTGATTTTTTACCAAAACAGTTTGGCGCCCACCGTGGGGCAATCGGTGCTTCATTCTTGAGAAATTATTGTTCTTGTGATCATTTCGGTTCATTACAACTAAGCAGATGGCCTCTTCAGCAAAGAACACATCAAGCTCTATGCCGGCAATGAGTTCTTCACAGGGCGTTCCTCCTCTGCCTCCACCACCTGCTGGATCTCAGAAGAATGCTGAAAATACTGCGAAGAGACAAACCCCCATTTTCTCAAAACCACCAACTTCTTCTGTTTCCTCTAATCCTACTACTAATGATCTTTTTACGCTGATTTTGCAGATGAGAGATCGCATGCAAGAGCAGGACAAAACCAATGAAAGGATCCTCCAGGAGATTGGTGATATCAAGAAACAGAAGAAATCAGTGGAGGATCACTCTCCTCTGATACCAAGGTCATTGGATTTCGATACTCCAGCTATAACCGCCTTGCAAACTGCAGCTCCGGACATCCAGTATCGAAGTGGTCCATTAGAAAGGCGTTATGGAATAGCAACTATGAGTCAAGAATTTGGCTCTCACTTCCAGCCTCAAGGATCCTCTTTTCAGCATCAGGGATCCTTCGTTCAAGGATCCTCCCAGGTCCAAAGATCCTCCCAGGTTCAAGGATCCTCCCAGGTTCAAGGATCCTCTCAGGTTCAAGGATCCTCTCAGCCCCAAGGATCCTTCCGGGTTCAAGGATCCTCTCAGCTTCAAGGATCCAACATCTTTCAGGATCAAGGATTCTTAAGAAGTATGCAACCCCCAAGCACAGATGTTCATCAAGGAGACTTCATTCCAATGCAGACCATTGCTTCTTCTGGTCCTTCAATCATACCAGAATCCCGTCAATATGGATTAACATCTGCAATTCCAAACTTGAATCCTCCGGGAGGTAACACTTTTAATAATTCATATAACACTAACCATGGCTCAATGCAGGATACAGGTATCAATCAGGCTATGGCTAGGGAGTTACAGGAGCTTAAGGATATGATATCCAGCGTACCAGGAGTGGTTAAACCCATTCCTGAAATTGCAGATGGTAGCCATAGGATATCTCGCTTTGCACCACCTATTTGTGATGCTGAGATACCCAAAAGGTTCCAAATACTAACTATGAAGCTATATGATGGTTCAACGGATCCAGAGGAACATGTAGCTCAATACAGGGAGAGGATGGAGATCAATCCAATTCCTGAGAGGTTAAAAGAAGCATGTCTATGCAAGGGTTTTGGATTCACACTCACCGGATCTGCTCTTAAATGGCTGCTAAGTCTTCCCCCTTACTCTATTACTTCATTTGCTAATCTAGTTAATTTGTTTAATAGTCAATTCTCTTGTAGTAGAAAATTTGAACGATTAACTAGTGACCTATATAGGATAACACAAGGTCAAAATGAATCACTTAGAGATTACATCACTAAGTTTAGTAAAAAATCCTTAGATATCCCTAACCTGGATATAGCTACGGCTGTAGAAGCCTTTAAAATGGGTTTACTTAGGGATTCATTGTTCTATGATGATCTTGTTATGACCCCATGCAGGAATCTTGATGAAGTAAGAACCAGGGCCCTTAGGTTCATCCGTTTAGAGGATGACAAAAGGATCCAGGAGAGATTGACAGGATCCTCAAAACAGGAAAAGCAAGGATCCTACTTTAAGAATAACAAGTTCAAGTCCTACAACAAATCTGACAACCTGAATGTGCATGCAGTAGAGCAAGAAGAGGATGGTGAGGATTATCCTCCAATTTCTGAATACTGTTTTTCTGTTGACAACAATGAGCTAATTCTTGCACTGCAGAATTTAGGTGAGAAAGCTAGGTGGCCAAGAAAAAGTGATAAACCAGCCGCTACAAAAGACAAATCCAAGTGGTGTGCATATCATGAGGATTTCGGACATCTCACTGAAGAGTGTATTGCACTTAGGAAAGAAATTGGTTACTTGTTAAGCAAGGGGCACTTAAAGGAGCTCTTGGGAAGAAAGAAGTCAAGGATCCAAGATCCTGAAAGGATACCGGAAAAGGCTCCTGCTCCTCCAGCAGATGCACAAGTTATAAACTTTATATCCGGTGGATCAGACATTTGTGGTACTTCCTTTTCAGCAGCCAAAAGACATGCCAAGGAAACCAAGATGGATAATGGAGACAGACCTATCCGGACCTCCAATGTCACCAAGGATAAATTTATAACTTTTGATGAGGATGATCGTCTTGATGTTCAGGATCCTCATCATGATGGTCTTGTTATTACTCTGTTTATTTCTAACCATTTTGTCCGCGGGATCCTGATAGATGGAGGAAGCACAGTAAACATCATCCAACTTGATGTCCTTAAGAAGATGAACATCCCTGAATCAGACATTGTCCCAAGATCCTCAGTACTTGTGGGATTCAGTGGAGAAACCAATAATACATTGGGGGATATCAAACTCCCTATCTATATTGAAGGACTTCATTCTTATCAAAAGTTTTGTGTTATAGATTGCTTATCTTGTTGTAATGTTATCCTTGGCAGGCCGTGGATACATGACATGAAGGCAGTCCCATCTACCTATCATCAATGTGTAAAGCTTCCTAGTCCGTGGGGGGTAGTGAAAATTGAGAGTGATCAACAAGAAGCTAAGAATTGTTACACATCATCAATGAAGCCAGCCTCAAGACCAAGGGAGCAATAGCAACTAAAGTATCCTCCAAGAGATGTCTTGGAGGCAAGAGAACAGGATGTGAAAGAAATCCTTATGGATCCCCATGATCCTGAATCCATCGTCTTCATAGGATCAGGGATCCTCAGCAATATTGAACAAGATCTAATATCCTTCCTTATGAGAAGGAAAACCACCTTTGCTTGGAAGCATGAGGATATGACAGGTATATCTAAGGATATAATAACTCATAAGCTTGGCATTGACAGGTCATTCAAGCCGATTCATCAGAAGAGGAGGAAGTTTGCACCTGAAAGGAATGCTATTATCCAGGAAGAGGTAGATAAACTACTTCGGGCAGGTATGATAAGAGAAATCAAGTATCCAAGGTGGTTAGCCAATGTGGTTGTTGTTCAAAAGAAAAATGGAAAGTGGAGGGTATGTGTCGATTTTACTGATTTAAACAAGGCATGTCCCAAGGATCCTTTCCCATTACCCCACATTGACTCCATGGTGGATGCTACCGCGGGTCATGGGTTGTTGACTTTTATGGATGCTTCATCTGGATTTCAACAAATTCAGATGGAACCATCTGATCAAGAGGATACAGCCTTTATGACCCCAACTGGTATATATTGCTATATTGCTATGCCATTTGGACTAAGGAATGCAGGTGCTACATATCAAAGACTAGTCAATATGATGTTCAAGGAACAAATTGGACACACTATGGAAGTCTATATAGATGACATGGTGGTTAAGTCCAAGAAAGCTGAGGATCACCTTAGAGACTTGGAGGAAGCATTCAATATCCTTGATAAATTTAATATGAAACTGAATCCTTCCAAGTGTCACTTTGGTGTTAAAGCAGGTAAATTCCTAGGCTATATGGTGACAAAAAGAGGCATTGAAGCAAGTCCAGAGCAAATCAAGGCTATTGTGAATATCAAATCTCCCGCCAATGCCAAGGATGTGCAGAGACTGACAGGCAGGATCGCAGCCTTGAACAGGTTCATATCCAAATCCTCAGAAAAATGCAAAGAATTCTATGACGTTTTGAGGAAGAACAAGAAATTTGAGTGGACTGAAAAGCATGAAAATGCTCTCAAAGCTCTCAAGGATTACCTATCCTCAGCCCCTGCCTTGATGAAACCAGAAAAAGGGGATATATTATCCTTGTATTTAGCGGTATCCTCTAAAGCAGTAAGTGCGGTCCTTGTTAAGAATCACGAAGGTACACAACATCCTGTCTATTATGTAAGTAAGAGTTTGCTTGATGCTGAATCCAGGTATTCACATTTAGAAAAACTTATCCTTGCACTAATTATGGCATCTACTAAGTTAAGACATTACTTTGAAACTCATGCCATTATTGTTAAGACTAATTTTCCAATTAAGAATGTTCTCAGGAAACCTGAAATGTCAGGAAGGATGGCTAAGTGGGCAGTGAAGCTTAGTGCTTATGATATAAGATATGAACCAAGGACTGCCATTAAATCCCAGGCCTTAGCTGACTTTGTGGCAGATTTTAGTAGTGACTTGCAAAAGGAAGCTGAGTTAGAAGTACAACAGCTAGAAGAAACTAAGGATCCTTGGATACTCTTTACTGATGGAGCCTCCAATGTTAAAGGAACAGGGCTTGGAATACTACTAAAATCGCCACACAGGGACATAATACCCCACTCCATAGCTTGTGAGTTTCAAACTACTAACAATGAGGCTGAGTATGAAGCCTTGATAGCTGGTTTGCAGATTGCCAAGCAAATGAGGATCAGGTATCTTGAGGTACATGTAGATTCATTGTTAATTACTAATCACTTTAATGGATCCTATGCTGTTAAAGGCGAAAGACTAATCAAATATTTAGAGATAGTCAAAGAATTGACACTCTCTTTTGTTTCCTTTAGTTTGACACAGGTACCCAGAGAAGAGAATGCAGAAGCTGATGCATTGGCCAACTTAGGATCATCCTTGAAGATTTCAGAAGATATCAGGATCCCTATTATCCACATCCTATCCCCTGCTATTGAGGATCATGTAGCCATGGAGATAGGAGAAGATTCTGCAATCATCCCTAATGATGATACTCAATCTCATTCAGGATCATGGATCCTTCCAATCATGAGATACATACAACATGGAGAAATCCCTACAGGAGAAAACCCCATAGCTTTCAAAATTAAGGTATCTCAATTCACAATATTAAATAATATGTTGTATAAACGATCTCTTGCAGGACCATATCTAAGATGCATTGAGGATCCTGAAATCCAAGAAGTCCTAAAGGATTTCCATGAAGGAGATTGTGGAAACCACACTGGGGGAAGGGCATTATTCTCAAGAATCCTGAGAACAGGATACTATTGGCCTACTATGAAAAATGATGCTGTGGAATATGCCAAGAAGTGTGATCCTTGTCAGAGACATGGTAATATCCTTCATCAACCAGCAGAACTTTTGCATCCTATATCCTCTTCTTGGCCATTTATGAGATGGGGAATGGATATAGTTGGTAAGCTTCCTAAGGCACCTGGTGGAAAAGTATTCATGCTTGTTATGACTGACTACTTCTCCAAGTGGATAGAGGCTGAAGCCTTTGCTCAAGTCAGAGAAAAGGAAGTCATATCCTTTATTAAAATAAATATTATTACTAGATTTGGTATCCCTTCTGAAATTGTTTGTGATAATGGATCCCAATTTATTGGGAGTAGAACTACTAACTTTTGTGACAGCTGGGGGATTAAGATGATAACATCAACACCAGTCCACCCACAAGCTAATGGTCAGGCAAAATCATCCAACAAGATCATCATCAACAATTTGAAGAAGAAGCTTGGATCCAAGAAAGGAAAATGGGCAGAAGAACTACCTTATGTACTTTGGGCTGATAGGACAACTCCTAAGAATGCTACTGGCCAAACTCCATTCTCTTTGGTATTTGGAGCAGAATCAGTGATCCCTACAGAGATAGTGGTTCCTACTGCAAGAACAAGCATTCGTGATCCTGAAGAAAATGCTGAAACCTTGGTTCAAGACTTGGATACTATAGAAGAACTCAGGGATTTGGCAAGGATAAGGATGGCCAGTTATCAACAAAGGATGGCTGGAGCCTACAACAAAAATGTCAGGATCAGGAAATTCCAAGTTGGTGATATGGTATTAAGGAAAGCATTTCAGAATACCACCAATCCTGCTGATGGAAAGTTAGCACCAAAGTGGGAAGGCCCCTATTTGATTGAAGCTGAGGCAGGAAAGGGGGCATATCGATTGCTAACAATGGAAGGTGATTTGCTGCCAAGAGCTTGGAATGCTGTCCACTTGAAGAAATACTTCATGTAATAAGGATCCATGATCCTTAGCTAATAAGTATCCTTGAAGGATCTTTACAAGACAGAAGATCCTCAATTTGGTAATGATCTGATCTTAAACTATTTCACTCTTTAATTATTCTATATATAAGGATAAGGATCCTGGATCCTTTATCCTCCTTTCACTTGAATCTGAGTTTTGCAGAAGGATTGAATATCCACAGAAGTATCCAGTTATTTGGGCTTGACCCCAGTTATTTTGGGCTAGCCCCCAGTATTTGGGCATGTCCCCAGTATCGCCAGCAGCGCACGATGATCCTGGTACAGTTCATGGCAATGGGACCAGTACTCGCTTTAGGGGATGACAATTTCATTGTACTGGCTGTATCCGGGATCCTACGTATAATGGTAGACGTACCATACATTCGTTCCTAAGGTTTCTAACGTTTTCACGTTAGCTAAGGTTTTGGCATTTTCATGTCACTAAGTTTGGATAGTCGCCAGTGAGGGCCATACTCCAGTTTACACACGATCCTTTGGGCTTGTCCCCAGTTATCCTTTGGGCTTGTCCCCAGTTATCCTTTGGGCTTGTCCCCAGTATATTGGGCTTGTCCTCAGAATTGTTGGGCTTGTCCCCAGTTACTAACTTTTCTCTTATATTGGCTTAGTCCCAAGTTATATTCTGTTTCAGGCTTTCGAAGTTAAACAGCTAAGGATCCCTGATCCTTACCTTTTACTAAGGTTTGTCTTTTGGTTATCCTGATTATGAATGTTAAAGGGTTAGGATCCTAACTTGGATTCTCAGGTATGATCCTTAATCACTTTGATTTTATTCATTATTTATCTAAGTGACCCTTATCCTTTGACAACATAACTAATGATCCTTAAGTTATATAACTTTTCTGAATTTATTGACTATAAGATATATGATCCTTGATCGTATCTTAAAACTTTTAAACATGATTTACTAAACCTTTATCCTTTACTTATAAATTCAAACAAAATATACAACAATGGTTGAAAAGTAAAGAATTCATAAGGATAACAACACAAGATAGCCAAAATGTAACGCCCCAAAATCTGAATGTTAATATTTGTCGGGTGTTCCTATATGACACGTCATGAAATAAATAACTAGACTATTTAACCTAGCTAAGGGTAGGGTCAAAAGTGTTAAATGATGAAGGTAGTGTCGGTTATGTTTTAAAAGTAAACTCGAGGGGTTAAAAGTGGATAAGATGAAAGATGATTTACTAATAAAAGAAATTAACACTCAAAATAAACACACACATCGTGTGTGTTCGAGAAGGAGCCAGGAGCTCCATGAGAGCTCCACAAACCCTAATCATGAAGATCATCAAATCGGAAGGCAAGATGAAGCCTAAATTCATAACCGAGCACGGATTAATGATCACCATCACGAGGGGATCATAAGGTATGTCTTAAATCTAAGATTGGTGATCATGGGTGAAGTGGGTTATGTTCTAATCCGTGAGTTAATACGAAATTGATCATGTCTAAGGGTTAGAATCATCGTATAGAACATGGGTTATGTATGGTTTGTGTTAATTTGATGATTAGAGATGAAACCCGTTAGTTGGGTGAAGATGATGACTAGAATCACCACCTATGTCGAATGTCTTGTTGAAAGATTTATGTATTATTGTGGGCGTGATGGATTCTTGTTAGTTAAATTGGAAGAAAATGTGGTGATGAGATGTTTGTAGCTTATGTGTGAATAATATATGTTGATTAGAAGTAGGATTTGTCGAGTTATGTATGAATTTAGAAGATTTATGCATGAATTAGTTGTACGTTATGCTTAAAAGATGGTACACACATCAAGCGTATGACAACATGTATGTAGTATTGTCCGTATGGTCAATTATGATGTTACGAGTATATGATGATAAGTCGATAGTTAAATATGGTTAATAGTTGACTTCTGAAAGTCAACTAAGTATAAGTAACATGATTTGACTCGTTGTCGTAAAGGTAGGATTGTAGGAAGTCGTATGGTACATGTTATGTTGATTTGCGTTATCGGGGATTATATGATGAATTACATGAATTAGATGTGAAATATGTGGTTGATATGATCGACAACGTGTACAATTGTGTATACTAACGAGAATGTGATGGGTGACATGAAAGTATAGGAATCATGTCAAGACGGATTCAAGCGTGAAAGGCTAACGGATCAAGAGGTGGCAAAGGATCGGATACGAGCACGGACGCATAAGGTAAGTGATTCCCGTAATCACTTCTTAGTTTGTTTAAGTAATATAGCGTTTTAATTAAATTAAACATGATGTTTGAAGTTAAGTATATGTTGAAGTCTTTCGTCGTAAATGATGGAATTAAAGTTGACCAAAACGCCCTTGATGGGTGTTTTGGGCAAATGATCGTAAAAGTAGTTTTAGAAATGAATTATTTGATTAGTGTAATGTTTTGGTCAAGTATGAAAGTGAGGAGTAGGGTTTTGTGAGTCAGAAACGTTTTAATGCGCAATTACCCTTAACGGGTCAAAATAAGCTTATGAGCGCAAATGGGTGAAATAAGATGTAAAGTGTCCGGGAATGAATCTTTTATGACAAAAGTCCTTGATATCATCAATTCATATGAAGTTAAGGTCAAATAAACAAGTTATGTGGTAGAATTATGAATGGGTCAATTATTGGTAAAAAGGGTAGTAAGCCGAAGACTTAAAATCTGGAATTTTGTTAATCCGGATGTCGGATCTTAACACCATAAGATGCGGAACTAAATTACGGACGCGTAGGAAAAAGAATCGGGTATAACGGACCAATATCGAAGAAGTTATGACCGTTTCCGTGAAACGCGGACGTGCTGGAAATCTGCAGCACAGCAGCAACAACTGTCTGACTTTTTGAGGGCGTCGCGTAGCGCGACGGCCCGTCGCGTTGCGCGACGGGTGATGTTTCTTCGAAAATTGTTTTCAGGTCTCGTTTTGGCTTGGGAACTCGTTTAAACGCGTTTTAAGTTGCGTACGACTATTTTAACTTATGTTTTATGACCATTAGGGTAAGCGCACTTGTAGATAGGTATGTATGCATGTTTGTATATCTCTATATATGTATGTAGAAATGTATGAAAGCATGTATGTATTTACATGAGTATGTTTATAAGTATGTGATCAAGAATAAGCGAATGTGTGATGGTATGTATGAGAGTAGGCATGTATGAGTTTGGTTTGATGCACGTAGGGTTGTATGTATGTAAGATGTATAATGTCATGTGGGTATTATTATGATGTACGTATGTGTATATATAAATACGTATATAATGATGTAGATATGTGTATATGTAGGTATGCTTGTAGATTACCATGTATGTGTGTGAGTACGTATGTAAGCAGGTGTGTATGCATGTGTGTGTAGGTATATATAGAGATAATATGTATGAAGTAGGGTATGTACGTAAGTCTTTCGGTATGGTTATGTGTTTATGTTGTTTATTCGTGTACCTGGAGTTATAAGTGAAATGCAGGAATAACAAGAAGTCTCATCACGGATGGTATAACAGGATGGAAAAGCTGGGATGTAAAGAGTTAACGAAACAGGAAGTAAACGTGAAAACCTTGTAGGTTTATAATGCAAACTAATGTTGTGAATTTTATATGGTGAACGCAGGTAGTACCAGTCATGAGGATATCCAAGGATTGGAGATCGATGATCGAGTCACAAGATAGATTGTACGGGAGTGTTGAGTACGTGATGGAGTGAAACTAGGTTATGGCTTCTTATTGAAAATGAGTATAATAAATGTATTTATTGTGAAAGAATTAATCTTAAAAATGAATTTGAGTGCGTTAAGGTGTTTGTAAGGAAAGAAATTTTTATGGTACGATTTTCTGCTGCGACTTTAGTCAGATACGTATTAGGTCCTTACACAAAAGTTAAAGGTTTTATTTATTCATCCATAGTTAAACCCTTCAAAAGTTGTCAAAATTACCTACCCCAAGCATCTACCAGCAATACATGGCCCGTCCGCTGGGGTAGGTAAAGGGTGTCCATTGTTAATAGGTCTTTCAAGTGCAGGAAATAAAAGTTGGCAGGATAACAAGTGGCTTCATCCCCTAAACAGAGGATCCTTCCACCACCTATTATCCTACCTATTGTCTTAGGATCCATGATCCATAACCCTAGAAACTATTGTTCAAAGTACAACCCAACATTGTTCAAAACACCATAACCATAAAACTACTACCAAATCCTAAAAAAATGGGCTCCGGCCACGTCTAGAAATATCCATCATCGCCCATTTCTGCAGCTCACACCTTGGCTGCATCACCACCAGCGCCACCACCAGCATCATCACCGGCCTGATCCTTCCCGCTGCCGCTCGCCTCAATTGCCAAGACTTCAGTAGCCTCCTCCTCTTCGTCCTCAAACTCTACCAGCTTTGCCTTCCAACCCTCCTTGTCCCAAGTGGTCCGGTCGAAGTCAGGATCCCCAGCCCCCTGAGCCATTTGCAGCTTGATCTTATACATTGTGATGGCAGCCGAGACTTTGGCATCTTCCAGCAGGTCGTGATTTTCGTGATCAGCATTTATCTGGGCCATGACCACTTCTTGCTTTGCGAGAGCAAGATCCTTCTCAAGGCGGGAGATGGTCTGATCCTTAGCTAAGAAGATCTTTTGGAAGTCCCTCTGCTTTTGGTCGGCTTCCTCAACATAAGCGTCAAACAGCATTTCGACCTCAACAAATTTATGCAAGAAAAGACAAGGTAAAGTTCAGGATCACGTGATCCTCAAGAGGGCAGGATAATCAGCCAGGGTTAGTGATCCTTACATCAGCGAAGTACTCTTGGAACTGGTGGCGGATAAGAGGCAAGCCTTCAAGATTGTCAGCCTCAGAAGCTTTCCTTTTCTTTCCCTTGGAGGTGGTAGGCTTCGGAACCACGGCACTAGGGCTGGCAGCAGTCTTCTTCTTCCCAGACCTGGGAGCAACAGCAGTAAGATCGGTAACACTGAAACGGGTGGCAGACCTTGAGGATATTCCAGCACCTATCCATCCAATACAAAAGATAAGTATTCTTGTTTTATTTTTTAACATTTAATTATATACAAACATGGATACTTACTCGACATTGTGACAGAGCCTGAGGATACTTCTTGAGAATCCTTGGTACTTGCTTGAAATGATCTTATAGCAGGGTCAAGACTCCGAAAAGCGTCAAGCCTTTCCTTCGTTGCAGGTGAAGTAATGATGTGTGAAACAGAAATAGCTGCAAAATAGAAACAAAGGGGTTAGTGATCCACAGCGGAGACAGGGTATCCTATGATCCTTATTTCAGGATCCTCTATCATACCATGAGTAGCCCATGTTCTGGGGAGATCCTTCCCATTAGGGATAGAATCCCTCCTGACGAAGAAAAAACGTTTCTTCCACTTGTTATCATTCTTGGTGGTTTTCAAGATTGGATGTGGTTCACCGGGTTTATGTTTGAATAGAAAGCGGTGTGAACCATGACTAACAAGGTTGTAAAGTTTAGACAACTCTGACATTCCCAACTCAATATCCTCTTGCTCAATGATCCTTTCAAGGGTAAATAAGACCCTCCATATCATTGGCATAACTTGGATATAGGATATGCCGGTAAGGAAGAAGAAAGATTGGGTGAAATCAGGAAAAGGGTAGGAATATCCTATCAAGAAAGGGGTAACTGGAAATGCAACCCAGGTATCAGAGACAAAATCACTCCGGACGGTAGGATCAAAGGGTTTGAAAACAGTGCTCACCGGGAAGCAATGGCGAATCCTGTCGATCTCAGGATCGGTGAAGCAGCAATGCTCCTTCGTAGAGTCTTCGATGATCCCTTGGCTTTTTAAAGGACTGTCTTTTCGATGATCCTTAGCAGGGGATGATCTTAGCTTCATTATGATTCGGAGATTTTGAGAAAGAAAAAGAAACAGAGAAAGAGGAAAGAGAAGTACCTGCTTGATCTTCAAATGTGGATTTAAAGGGAGTATTGCTCGAATTTAAATGCACATTGACCCTTATCTCTAACTTCAATTTATAATCATGATTCTGCAGGGATGTCGCTTCAATGACGTGAGATTGGTAACGGCTAGTCAGATTATAACGGCTATATATCCGTTGGTTTGTTACGGATAAGATCAAGAAAATATAACTCGACAATTTACACTTTACTCCTTATATTTTGGGGGCAATTGTTAGGGGAGGATTTTCTAAATCCTAAGGTTCACGGGTCCTCAACTGCTTTCAGGATCATGGATCCTCAATTCTGTTTAAATTAAGGATCCTCAGCAGGTGTCGCAGGATCAGGATTCAGGATCACTGTTGTTATCCTACTACTAACAATTGTTTTACTTGTACGTAAACTTGTTTTGCAGGAACGAGGGCATGGACCAAGTCTCACCGAAATTCCTGGAGCATATTCTCTACAGATTCCGCACGTGCTTGACCATGGTGAACGTTATGGAGATCGTGGGGGGAGTGCACAAATTGCGGATAGTTAGTTAGACTAGTTAATTTCTAATTTAAATGGGGATGACAAGCTTGATAGAAACACTTAGCTAATTTTAGCAACCACACACACTCGTAACAGCTCTCAGTCAGCTCTCAAGCAATACTTGGCGATTTCATACACTTTTTTACACATTACACTCTAGTGATCCTTGTAACAAGCTTGTTATCATCCCGAGTTGTAATCTTAATTTTGTTTAATCTTAGTTGGTGATCGGTAGTTTCCATCACCCGAGGTTTTTTGTGCCGGAGATCAACTCTTGATCAAGGGCTTTTTCCTCGTATAAATCTTTGTGTCACTTGTTCATTACATTTCTGAGTGATCCTTAATATTGTTCATTGATTCAAGCATTACACCTCACAACAGAAAGTTTGGTTGCATTATCTTTGCTTGATTTTTGACCAAAACACTTATACTTAGCTATTTCAGCTAAAGCAGTAAGTGTGATCCTAGTTAAGGATCATGAAGGCTCTCAACATCCAGTATACTATGTAAGTAAAATTCTACTTGATGCTGAGGCCAGGTATTCTCATTTAGAGAAATTAATTCTTGATTTAATTATGGCTTCTGCTAAACATAGACATTATTTAGAAACTCACACCATTATTGTGAAAACTAACCTTCCTATCAAGAATGTTCTCAGGAAACTTCAAATGTCAGGTAGAATGGAAAAGTGGGCAATCAAGCTTATTGCATATGACATTAAGTATGAACCCAGGACTGCCATCAAGTCCCAAGCTTTAGCTGACTTTGTGGCTGATTCCAGTAGTGATCTACAAAGGGAAGCTGAATTAGAAGTTCAACAACTTGAGAAGACCAAGGATCCCTGGACACTCTTCACGGATGGAGCTTCAAATGTTAAAGGAACTAGACAAAGCACACTACTAAAATCGCCACAGGGGGACATTATACCCCAATCCATTGCATGTGAATTCCAACCCACTAATCATGAGACAGAGTATGAGGCCTTGATAGCAGGTTTACAATTAGCTAACAATATGAGGATCAGAAATAGTCAGGAAACTGGCAGATTCTTTTGCTTTTTTCAGTCCATCACAGGTACCCAGGGAAGAAAAATGCAGAAGCTGATGCTCTAGCCAATCTTGGATCATCACTGAAGATTCTAGAGGACGTGAAAATACTCATCATTCATGTCTTAGCCCCTGCTATTGAAGATCACATAGCTATGGAGATAGCAGAGGATTCTGCAACCATACCTAGTGATGGTGCACAATCAAATTCAGGATCCTGGATCCTTCCGATCCTGAGATATATACAACATGGAGAGATTCCTACAGGAGAAAACCCCAGAGCTTTCAAAGTCAAGGTATCTTAATTCACCATACTAAATGACATGTTATACAAGATATCTCTTGCAGGTCCCTAGTTGCGGTGCATTGAGGATCCAGAAATTCAAGAAGTTCTAAAGGATTTTCATGAAGGAGACTGTGGGAACCACACTGGGGGCAGAGCACTATTCTTAAGGATCCTTAGAATAGGATGCTATTGGCCTATGAGGAAGAAGTATGTTGTGGAATACACAAAGAAATGTAATGCTTGTCAAAGACATAGCATTATCCTTCATCAACCAGCGGAGCTCCTTCATCCTATTATTACCAGATTTGATGGCCAGTTATCAACAAAGAATGGCTGGAGCATACAACAAGAATGTCAGGTTCAGAAGATTTCAAGGTCCCTACTTAATTGAAGCTGAAGCAGGAAAGGGGGCATATCATTTGTTAACAATGGATGGTGACCTCTTACCAAGAGCTTGGAATGTTGTTCATCTCAAAAAGTACTTTATGTAAAAAGGATCAGGGATCCTCAGCGATGCCAGTATTTTTGATTAAGGATCCGGGATCCTCAAAAGATATATGATTCTACATTTGGTAACACATTACTTTCATTTTCATTCATTTTATACTTATTACTTATCATAAGGCAAAGATGTTAAACATTTAACATCTATTTTCATAAATTTTAAGCTTTTGCAGAGTTATTATCATTTTACAGAAGATCAAAGTGGTTGGCCAACTCTCCAAAGTTTATTTGGGCTTGTCTCCAGTTATTTGGGCTTGTCCCCAGTTTTGGGTCTGTCCCCAGTTTTAGGCATGTCCCCAATTTTGCCAGTAGCGCATGATGATCCTGGTGCAGTTCAAGGCAATGCGACCAGTACCCGCTTTAGGGGCTGACAATTTCATTGTACTGGCTGTATTCAGGATCCTACGTATAATGGTAGACGTACCATACATCCGTTCCTAAGGTTTCTAACGTTTTCACGTTAGCTAAGGTTTCGGCATTTTCATGTCGCTCAAGTTTGGATAGTCGCCAGTGAGGGCCATACTCCAGTTTACACAAGTTTATTTGGGCTTGACCCCAGTTTACATCCGTTTATTTGGGCTTGTCCCCAGTTTATTTGGGCTTGTCCCTAGTTTGTTGGGCTTGTCCCCAATTTATTTGGGCTTGTCCCCAGTTTATTTGGGCTTGTCCCCAGTTTATTTGGGCTTGTCCCCAGTTTGTTGGGCTTGTCCCCAGTTTATTTGGGCTTGTCCCCAGTTATTATGGGTTCATTCCCAATTATTTGGCTTGGTCCCAAGTTTGTTTTTCTTGTAGGATCTTGGAGCTCTAAAGTTATACAAGTTCTGACAATAAGGATCCTGGATCCTGGAAACTTTACTTTTCACACATTTTATTTAGTATTAGTTTACAAGGATATAGAATCCTAACTTGGATTCTCTGGTATGTTATATTCTAACTTTTTCTAAGCTGCAAGTTATCTCTTATCCTTTTTGGTTAAGGATCATTGATCCACATTTGTCCCAACACTTCAAGTTTTTTGTTAAAAGTTTAACATTATCATCAGATTTCCAATAACTTTCCAGTTGTTTGGCGATGATATCTTTGGAAATAGAAAGCATACGTGAAAAATAAAAAGGGAAGAAACAATTACAGATGTAGCTAAAAAAGTTTAATGTTATTACCCATTCATTATGTATCAAAATCATCTTGCCTGGATTTCACCAGCAAAACCGTGGACCATCCACCCAGGCCGGACATGGCTATCTAACAGTTAAAGTGTCTATGCAGATATTAAAGTGCAGGAAGGTTAATAGCGAACGGTGTAGAAGGATCCATTCTCCACAAACAGAAGGGTCTTCTGATCTTTAAAGGCACTTGAGGAGTTATCTCTAACTCTATATTTTGCAATGATGATTATAGCAGGTCTTATCAGTGACGACAGGCAGTGTAACGACTAGTTACCAGCAGCAACGGCTAGTTCACTTCTAACGAAAATATGACAGCTGTGAATCCTTATCACAACTGCCATATTGGGGGCAATTGTTAGGGCATGGATTTTGTGCTAAGGATCATCTATCCTGAGACTAGGCATGGATCACGGATCCTTAATAGATGATGCAGGGAGTCTGAGGATCCAGAGTCTGAGGATCACAGGATCCTTAACAGAACTTATGATTTCTAACAATTGTCACGTTTTTAATGTTTAAATGCAGATAATGTACGTAGGGGACTACTTCTTTGCTGGAATCTCGTGGAATATGCTTCATAGGCACGTGCTTAATGAAGAAATAACCGTTAGTGGTGATCATGGGTGACTTCCACCTTTTTCGAAAAGTTAGTTAGTTGATTTTTTCTTATCTTTTAAGGGGAAAAACGAGCTCATTTGAGGCATAAGTCGAACACACCACATAAAAAACACACAACACTCGAATTCTCTACAAACACTTAGCAAAAACACACACTTATACTAGCAATTCATTGTATTGAGCTTGTTTTCTTCCGAAGTTGTACAAGGATCATTATTGTTTTTGCAATATATTTGGTGATCGGTAGTTTCCACCACCCGAGGTTTTTTATGCCGGAGATCTTCTAAAGATCAAGGGCTTTTTCCTCGTATAAATCTCGGTGTTCATCGTTGATTTCATATACTTGTCGTTCATACAATTAACCAAACATCATACCTCACAAAATTAGATTTGGTTGCATTATCCTTGTGTGATTTTTGACCAAAACAATTATTATTTAATTTAAATTATTAAATTTAATAAAAATATCGTTTTATAATTGTTAAATCTTCGTTATCAACTATTTGATTTTTTATTTATTTAACCCGTGTAATACACGGGATTATAACTAATAGTCTAATATAATATAACATGGAAGTGTTTCAAACAATAATTGTATTTTAAGTTTTAAATAATAACTATATAATAACAAACTATGTCTTAAAAGTTGTGCAGGAAAATAGCTTCGTTTTGGATTGGTGTAAATGGATTCCCTCAAAAGTCAATATCCACGCTTGGAGAATGGAGATGGATAAAGTCCCGAAGGTCGAAGCTTTAAAGAAAAGGAATGTAGCCATTGGAGATTCATCGTGCTTTATGTGCAATTCGGAAGAGGAAACTGTCGATCACTTGTTTATTGCTTGTTACATCGCTTCGAATGTGTGGCTCGATATAAGTACTTGGTGCAAAATTCACAATATTTTTGCGTTTTCTTTGAAAGACATCTTCACCTTCCACAAGGATCTCAGAATATCAGAGAAGAAAAAGGACGTTGTGCAAGGTATTATTATGATCGCGTGCTGGAGTTTATGGCGTGCCAGGAACAACGCCAAATTTTCTAATGTGCCGGTTAGAGTAGAAAGTATTCTTAGTGAGATTAAGTCCTTGGGTTTTCTTTGGTTTTCCAATAGATCGAAGCACAAACGGATAGATTGGAAGGAGTGGTGCTCCTTTGTAAATATGTAATCTAGTTGTGTGTTGTCTTTTGTCGGCCCGGCTTGGGTCGGCATTTCTCGTTAATGAAGTTTACCTTTCAATTTAAAAAAAAAAAAACTATGTCTAAAAGTCATGTCACTAGGTGTAACAGAATTTTGGTAACAAATGAGACACTCTTGATAATTTGAAAAACTTTCGGAAGATGTTTCATTTATCTACATCCCCATCAAGACGACAAAACAAAACATGTTGCTTAAATATTCAAGAGTAAACTGTTAAAATGGTTTCTGTGGTTTGGTCACTTTAGTTCAAAACTCAAACCTTTTGAATGTGTGTGCATTTGGTTTCAATTTTGTTGTCATTTTCATCAAAAACCAAAATCTGGTCAGATTTTTCAGTTAACATCCATCTTTTTTTCCTTTTTCCTTCCTTTTAATGAACGACAACAAAAATGAAACCATTTTGAAAAGGAAGGAAAAAGATAAAAAAAGATGGATGTTAACTGAACAATCTGATCAGATTTTGCTTTTAAATGAAAATGGCAACAAAATTAAAACCATAGGGACCCAAATTCAAAAAAATTGAGTTTTGGATTAAAGTACCAAAAGTGACTAAACCTCATAGACCATTTTGGCAGTTTACTCAATATTCAAACTTAATATTGTTAATTTTATAATGAGAAAAATGCTCGGATAGTCTCTGTGGTTTGCTTCATTTTCACCTTTAGTCCCTAACTTTCTAAAATTAAAGCTATAGTCCCCAACTTTTGCAATTTCGTTCCCGGATAGTCCCTGGTGTGGATGGGGGTTAGTTTTTGATGTTAAGTGGGTGCGAAATTACCTAAATACCCTCATTATTAAAAAAAATACAATTAAAAGAATAATATATATAATTTAGGTGGGGCCATGTTTTTTAATTAAAACCTAAAACAACTGTACACCCTCTTTTCCATAACAACACCTCATCCCTATCAACCAGCACCTCCACCATCCACCGCCTCCAACAAATGCACACAAATCCCCTGCAAATCCACACAAATCCCATGTAAATCCACGCTCGCTCATGTGAAATCCACAACCATTTAAGCACATCTATCTATTCTGTTTTATTGAAAACTCAACACTTTGGTATTACTCATCGGAAACAACCGCCCTCACAGCCGGACTCATCGGAAACCACCGCCCTCACCATCTCAAAATCTTACCCTATTCCCACCCTTACATCCCCCACTTCAATTCGAGTTTGAATCCAGTGCACTCGCTTGAATTACGCAAATTACCTTCAAAATCAAGGAAAATATCAAGAGAAAATTCGTTTTACCGTTCACTCTGGGATCCTGATGATGTCGTCGTCCGCCGGTGGTTCGTTTTTCCGGCAAAGAAGATCAGATCTGATGTAAACATGAGTCAAAGATCATCGTGTTATAATTCAGATCTGATGTAAACATGTGGTGGTATGAAGCTAATCCAACCTCCACCACTGCAACCTTTGTCGCGCCATCCACTAGCACCATACATGTGTTCAACAACCACCTGCACTAAAACGAAACCCTAACTGCTTTGATTTTTTTTCTTTTTCTGAAGAATTATTGATTGCAGCCTATGCTTTGATTTTTTTTTCTTTTTCTAAAGAATTATTGATTTTGTTTACTAGATGTTGGCATGGATTATTTAACACTTAGATAACCATAGTGAGTGTCGATACAACAGTACCCAGTGCCAGAACAAGTCGTAAACGACTCCGTAAAAGTGGAAGTTTATGGTTTTTTATTGACGTAAAACACGTTTCGACGAAGTGAAAACACCAGGGATAGCGTGCGAGGTCGCCGTCGTTTTCTGGTTTGACCTTTCATCCTCTCTCGGGCTGTAGAATCTTCCATTCGCCTGTGGGATCTAGTTTCTGTTCTCATATCTTTTGGAAGACAGAGGGTCGGCGACTCGACGAAGTGAAGGTGGAGGGATAGCGTCCGAGGTGTGACTTGATTTGCATATTGCTTGCATTCAGACGTCACCTCTATCTCTATCTCTTTTCCCTGATCCTTCCATTCGCTGTTCGAACTTTGTTTTCCACCGGGGTTCCAGCGGACAATTATAAAACTCGTACTTGGTCGCCTAAATGGAGGAAGGCCGGCATTATGAGGATGCCCGGCGACATGAAAACAGAGAAGATGAACGCTGGCGTGTGGCAAAATACAAAGGTAAACGGCTAATTGATGCAGACAAGAATTACAAAAGACCTCCGGCGAAGGAAACGTCCTTCTTCATCGGAAACCTGCCATACGACTGTTCCAGTTACTTACTATGGGAGATATTCAGCAAGTTCGGAGTGATGATGGATGCTTATGTTCCAAGGAAAAAAGACAAAAAAGGAAATACATTTGGTTTCATAAGATTTGAAGAAGTTAGAGATGCTCTGGCTATGGCTGCGGATCTGGGCACGGTGAGAATAGATCACAAAAAAGTCTTTGTAAGGCCAACAAAGTTTGCTAAAGGTACTGAGAGACAAGGGTACAAACAACCTTACAAACAACCTGCCTATGAGCAGGAGCGGGTAAACAGACATAGACAAATACCTGAAGGTGATAAAACAAAAATGTCTTTCATGGGACCTAAACATGCAGAGGTGGGAAGGACCTACGCAGAGGTAATAACAGGCATCAAGCATGCCACAGTGCCAGAATAAGTCGTAAACATAACGGTGGTCGAAAGTGAGGCGTCGAAAACATGGAGAAATTCATCACTTGTGGCGGAACTAAGAAATCCCTACGACCTCAAACGGCACCAGCAACTTCTCGAGGAGGACGGGCTAAGTGGTTTTAAAACAAGGTATCTGGGCGGTATGAGGTTACTGCTAACGTTTGATAACAAGACTGAAGCACTAGAATTTTTGGAACAGAAAAAGGACAACTGGGAGAAATGCTTCACCATCCTCCACGTCTGGGATGGAAGACATATGCCATTCCAACGTTTGGCAAAACTCTTGATCAGGGGTGTACCACTACAATTCTGGGGTCCAACAATCTTCGACCAAATTGGTGGTTTGATAGGCACGGTGGTACTACCCTCCGAGGCAAATGATGATGATAGGGATTTATCGGTGAGTACAGTGGGAATTCTAACGAATAATGTTGCACGTATTAATAGCAAGCTGACTATTGCTTGGCATGGTCATCCCAATGAAATCCTGATCACAGAAGATATCAACACGGGTTTCCCTTTTACTCCGGCTACGTCCAGTGAAGAGGAAGCATCGGAAAAAATGGTGGAAAACGAACAGTCATGGTCTGCAAACAGTCTGGTGGAAGTCGATGGGTCTGCATTGGAACATGGTGACATAGAGAAGAGTGGTAATAATCATAATAAAAACAACAAACATGCGGCTGAGAAAGGGTCAACCTCGGGACTTTGAGTAAATGTTTCTCTCTCTTGTGAACATGTCTCCCAAAAGTCGGCTGATCAAGGAACTCCCAAAAACCCTGCATCAAATGTTTTGGATAATAATAATCAAAGGGGTCACATACATTGTGGCACAATAGATGGGGGACCCACATTAAATGAAGTGCACATGGATTGTGAGAACCAGGACCCTTACTTGACCCCACCCCCACCTCCAAAAACGAAGCCCACTAACGATCTGGGCCTCTTCTCGAATATGGTTTGACTTTTTAATGAAGATGAGGTGGTTTGTGATTCCACTGAACTTGGGCCTGCTACGTCACCTATACCCAACCCACGGATGGTAAACGAGGCAGCAGACACCTCCCCAGACCCTTTTAATTTAAGATCCCTAATTGAACAGGTGGTTAACTCAAAAAAACACATTGACCTGAATCTAAATCCCTCACCCTCTTCTACGATGGATATCTCCAGACCTGCTTCTCCAACCGCTTCTGTCAGATCGAAGTCTCGAAAGAATAGAGGGAAATTCCCATCTATGAAATTAAAAGACTCTCTTTGGGTTCCAAAGCATAGAAGCAAACAAAGCAGCTGCTGCAACCAGGATGGGATTGAAGAGACGGTTGATTCAACAGGTAGGCCAAAAGAAACAAATATAGCCGGAGTTGATAAGGAGGCGGAGCTAACAGCGGCCGTGGGGAAAGAACTGGGTTTTATGGTTTCGGGTCACTAACAGGACCTGAGAAATCATATACAAGAGATAAGGGAGTCAAATGGTAACCAATGAATTACTTATCAGCCAATATCAGAGGGGCGAGTGACTCCAAAAAAGCAGAGCACATCAGGGAGCTGAAAAAAAAAGAACGGGTTAGGATTTATCTGTATTCAAGAAACTCAGATGGCTAACTCATCAAATGTTCAGGTCAGTGCTTTTTGGGACAATAGTTTTTTTTTTATTTTGACACGGTTGATGCCAGTGGCAGATCGGGTGGAATGTTGAACATATGGGGTCCGAGTGTTTTTGTAAAGAAACACTCAGTTTCAAACAGATTCTTTCTTGCAACTTTTAGGGAATTAAGACAGGCTGGGGAAGAGATCACGGTCGTTAATGTCTATGCGCCACAGGATAAGAAAGCAAAAAAACAAGTGTGGGAGGATCTTATGGCTCTTATAAGTTCTACACCGGGTGCGGGGTCATGGATACTACTAGGAGATTTCAACTGTGTTCGTGTAGCTTGTGAAAGACGAAACTCCAAATTCTGTGCCGAGTCTGCCAACGACTTTAATTCCTTTATTAACAACGCCGCCTTATCAGAATACGCTTTGATTGGCTGTCGTTTCACTTACATGAAGGATGATGGGCAGAAATTTAGTAAAATTGACAGGGTTCTTGTTTGTCACTCGTTCCTGTCCAAATGGCCTGCTGCCAAACTCATTGGTTTGCCCAACTATCGATCTGATCATAGACCATTGATGCTTCTCTGTTCAGATGTATCTTTTGGCAAACCACCTTTTAGATTCTTCAACTCGTGGTTGAAGGAAGACGGTCTAGAAAAAGTTGTCCACTCAACTTACGTTAGTGTACCTCCTTTTTATCCACCGGACAAACTGTTAGCGGCAAGGCTCAAAGTAATTAAAATGGCTATTAAACCTTGGTGTGCGGAGGTTTCTAAGAAAAATAATGGATTGTTAAAAGAACTAATGGAGAAAGTAGAAAACTTGGATCTAAAGGCGGAAACAATGGCGCTAACAGATACAGAGGTTAAAGAGCGAGAGGTTTGGTTGAAAACCATTAACGAAATTGATGAATGCAGGTTGGAGGATCTCAAACAAAGGGCGAAACTAAAATGGGTGGTAGACGGAGACGAGAACTCTTCCTTCTTTCACGACATAATCAAGGGACATAAAAAAAACAATCGCATAAACGGGCTGATCTTCAACGATGTTTGGATCTCGAAACCAGAAGAATTGGAAACAAATATCAAAGATCACTTTCAATCAATTTTCTTGGAAAACTCCCGTGACAGACCACCTTTCATCAACAACGGGTTCAAGGTAATCTCCCCTTCACAATCAGCCATGCTCGTTAAAAGATTCACAAAGGAGGAAATTAAGGAAGCAGTTTGGAACTGTGGGAACGAAAAAGCACCGGGTCCTGATGGCTTTAGTTTCAAATTTTTAAAACACTTTTGGGATTTGTTTGAAACCGATTTCTATGCTATACTCGATTACTTTTACGTGCATGGTAAAATCAATCGGGGTTGTAATTCCAGATTTATTACTCTTATACCGAAGATATCTGATCCTCAATTCATCAACAAATTCCGGCCTATCAATCTAATCGGATGTATTTCAAAGGTCGTCTCAAAAATACTGGCCACTCGACTAAAAGGGGTGATCGGTTCGGTGGTTAGTGATGTTCAAACAGCTTACATTGAATGGCGAAGCATTCTGGAGGGTCCACTGATTGTAAATGAGATCGTGGCGTGGGCAAAAAGAACAAAACGGCAGGCTATGCTATTTAAGGTCGATTTCGAAAAAGCCTTTGATTCTTTAAATTGGGGGTTTTTAGAATCAATGCTTTCCCAAATGGGTTTCCCGGCCTTATGGAGGAAATAGGTAACGGGTATATTCTCCTCGGCGAGAACGTCCATATTAGTCAACGGGTCACCCACTCTGGAATTCGATATTCAAAAGAGGGTGCGACAAGGCGATCCGCTGTCTCCACTACTCTTCATCATAGCTATGGAAGCTCTTCACGTAGCTACGGTTAGTGCACTTGAATCGGGGATCTACAAGGGCTTGAAGGTAGCTAACACGGGTCCGACAATCTCTCACCTTCTTTATGCGGACGATGCTCTTTTTGTGGGCGAATGGACCGAGGAAAACTTTCACAACCTTGCGAGGATGTTGAGATGTTTTCACTTATCGTCGGGTCTTAAGGTAAATTTTTCAAAGAGTCAAATTTACGGTGTGGGTGTGAATGATGTTGATATAACACGTATGGCAACAATACTGGATTGTAAGAGGGGTTCGTTCCCGTTTACCTATCTCGGTCTTCCGGTGGGGGCAAACATGGGACTTATAAAAAATTGGCAGCCCATAGTTGAAAGATTCGAAAACAAACTTTCAATATGGAAAGCAAGGACACTATCTTTTGGAGGTAGAGTGACCCTAATAAAGGCGGTACTGGGCAACCTACCAACTTATTTTTTCTCTCTTTTTAATGCTCCCGTAGAGGTGTTGAAAAGATTGGAGAAAATAAGAAGAAAATTTCTATGGGGTGGGTGCCTCGAAAACAACAAAGTAAGTTGGGTTCTGTGGTTCAAAGTAATTGCTCCGATCGAACAGGGTGGCTTGGGAATCGGTAGTTTAACGGCCACAAACAAGGCACTTATGGTAAAATGGTGTGTACGCTTCAAAAACGAATCATCACAGCTTTGGGTACGAGTCATCAAGGCAATTCATGAAGGTATTAGAGGAATGTCTTCAATACCACTCAAAAGCTCAATCGGTGGAGTATGGAAAAATATAGTAAATATGGGGAGGAAATCGAGTAATCACCACATTGACGTTCAAAACAGGCTAAAACTCAAGCTAGGATGTGGAAACAACGTCTACTTCTGGCTGGATAAATGGTTGGGGAACTTCACGTTAAGGGACCGGTATCCTAACCTCTTCGCGATAGAGTCAAACAAACATTGTAGCGTACAACAAATATATACAATAACAAATGAGAAAATTGAATGGCTTTGGGGCAGCACAAACGACTTAACGGAGACAGGGGTAATTGAGGAATGGGATGATTGTTTGCGGCTACTCGAAGGACAAAACTTTGGGTCAAAACCAGACGAATGGTGGTGGCTCTCGGGAGATTCAGCTGAACCGTTTCAAGTGAGTGATTTGAGGAACGAGCTGGATAAAATACAACTCATTCCGGAAACAAAAGTGCTAAAATGGTTATCTTGGCTTCCAAAGAAAATCAATTGCTTTATGTGGCGGGTTGTGCTAAATCGAATACCAACAAGGGAGGCGCTCGCTAGACGCAACATCACACTACCATCTGTGTCATGTGTTCTATGCAATATGGTAGAAGAATCTGCAGACCATCTACTAGTGACATGTCAATATGCGCAACAAGTTTGGGTGGCAATCTCGTTATGGATTAAAATACCGTTGCCGAGGTACTTACTGAGTGTGGTGGAACAGCTCGAATTTGCACAGCAACAACAGCAGCTTTCGGTCAATAAAAAGAAGGCTGTCTACACTATCTTTGCAACTGCATGCTGGCTTTTGTGGCGAACACGAAACGATAAGATTTTTAACAATAAGTTCAAACAAGTGCAGAAGATAGTTGGCGAGATAAAGGCACTGTCTTTCCTTTGGATCAACTCGAGGTCAAAGAAGCTGAAGGTCGACTGGAAAACCTGGTGTGAGTTCAAGGTGGCTTGGTAAAAGATTTTCTTTTCTGCAATATGTAGTTCAATGTGAGAGTGCATTTTGGCTCCACTTTGTATTGTTTCTTTTTCTTTACTGTACTGTATAATCCCAAGCTCCTTGCTTGGGTCCTTCTTTTATGAAATCGCCTTTTTTCAAAAAAAAAAAGATGTTGGCATAGTATTCAACAATGTAAAGGAATTACAGTCTCCTTGTTTCTTGATGATGATGAAATTGTTGGAATTGTAATTAATGATAACTTGGATATCTCTGAAAATACTTTCAGATTAGTTATTTGTTTTGGTTGAAGATGATGGTGAAGGTGGGTGGTTGCAGGTGGTGTTGGGATGAAGAAGAGTGGGTGGTCATTTAGGTGGGACCCACTTAAGTTTAAATTTATCTTTAAATGTTTTATTTATCAGTTTTTAATATAAAGGGTATTTAGGTAACTTCACACTCAATTAACACCAAAAACTAACTCTCGTCTGCGACAGGTACTATCCGGGAACGAAAATTAAAAAAATTAAGGACTATAGAGGTAATTTTAGAAAGTTAGGGACTAAAGGTGAAAAAATGCCAAAACACAGGGGCTATCCGGGCATTTAACTCTTTTATAATAATACACTCGTATAGATAGACAGTGGATATCTGGATAAGGATATATGTTAGTTCTATATAAAATAAAAATAAAAACAAATAATAAAAACGTATTAAAAATCAAAAGGTGGTGGAAATTGTGAGCGGCTGCGAAGGTGGGTACGTCACGTGTCGGATTACGGAAGACAACAGGAGACTGCGGTGTGATTTGAATTTCGAAGACGGGGCCCACCACCCACCTTCCTTCCCCCTTTCCACTTTACGTCTCTATTTACTCCATTTTTGCAATATTAAAATCATTACATATTTAAACATAGTTTGTACACCTAGTTTTTTTTTTTTTTTTTTTTTTTTTTTTAATTGAAGATCCAAGATCTAGGGCCGGAGCCTGAGACCTGAGTTTGAATCTTAGAGGAGAATCGAGGACCTGAATGTGAACCTGCAAAAGAACAAACCCTTAGATTCGCCGCAGAGATGGGAGGGTCTCTCTGCGACCACCATCCAACGTGAGGATAAGTATTTAATAGAGAGAGAAAGTATGACGAAAATTCAGGAAATCGTACTTGGCTTGTACTTGATAGGGTATTTATATTGGTCAACTGAGATGACGTCATTCGGCTGGACGCACTTATTGATGGTCCGTCCGCAAGAGTCTGAGGAACGGAGGTCTCTAGGACGTTCGTCCAGTTGTGATCCGGTTCTTCGGATACGTATCTTCACTTATAAATTATTTCTTCATGCATTTTACTTTATTTTATTGTCATTATATAATTTTTACTAAACCTATAGCTTTGTTTTCAGTAGAATCGGTTTTGTCAATCAAAATAGGGTTACCGTCCACTTACTTGCCTCTCTATTGTAATTGGATCCTTTTCGATGATAAGATAATAATGATAAAGGTATTTATTATAAAAGATTAAGAGTAAATTACGATTTTTGCCAGAGGTGTAACGTAATTTTAGATTAGTTCAACCCAGATTTGTGAGTCGGGTTTAATGTTATTGGTTATAAGTAGAATACGGTTTCATACTTTTTTTCCGAAACTATATTTCGTTTTTAGTAATAGACTATTTCAAAAGTCAACGTGTCAAAAAGTTTGATTTTACAAATAACTTTTTTAATTGGATTTTATACTATACTTGTATGGACTATCTATAATAATACCAAAAGTAGTTTGTAAAAAAAATTAATAGAAAAAGAAATAAAAGTAAAAGAGTGAAGATGAGAAAAGAATAAAGGTTTGGTGGGAAATTTGGTCCACCTAATAAAGCGTCAGCCGTAGACGGCAGCCACACGTGACAGCTCGTCAGCACCACTGGCTTGCCAGACGGCCTGCCCACACTCTTAAGACTAATGGGTATGGGGGTCGGCTAGCCCCGGCTCGGTCCGGCGCCGAGCCCCCACACCACCCCCCTAGGCTCGGCTGCGGCCCAAACGTCCCACACCAGCCGTTTGAGTTGTGGCCCCACCTCAATTATTATATTTCCTTTTTTCAATTTAAATACCCCCTCTCTCATCCTTTTTCAATTTAAATACACTCTCTCTCATCCTTTTTCAATTTAAACACCTAGAAAATTATAAAATAATGAGGTGGGGTAGCCTCGGCTCCATCCCTCTCAAATATGAAGGAGGCCCATCCCCCACGAGCCGCCTACGTGTCGCCTACGTGGCGGCTCATCCCCTCCAAGCCCATCCTCTCCATACCCTTTAGTCTTAGGGTGAGAGGGGCACTCCCCTCTTAGGCATTACGGGGCACCAGCGGGGAGTGGCCGCGGTGACCCAATTCCCCAGCGGGAACACCGCCGCTATCCCTGCGGTGACCCAATTCGGGGAGGGGGTCGGGGTGAGTTCACCGCATGAAGGAGAGAGGAGATGGTGGGCCACCCTTATTTTCAACCAATCAGTGATTTTCCTTTTTTTTTTTTTAATAAAAAAACAAGTCCTCTAAGAGGGGAGTGCCGCCATCAAATTGAGGGTGTGAGTAGAGTTTAAGAGGGGAGTTGACGTGGCATAACCTGATTGGGTATGTGTAAGAGAGGGGACTCCCCTCTCACCCTTAGGGGAGTCCCCTCTCTTACACATACCCAATCAGGTTATGCCACGTCAACTCCCCTCTTAAACTCCCCTCACACCCTCAATTTGATGGCGACACTCCCCTCTTAGGGGACTTGTTTTTTTATTAAAAAAAAGGAAAATCACTGATTGGTTGAAAATGAGGGTGGCCCACCATCTCCTCTCTCCTTCATGCGGTGAACTCACCCCGACCCCCCTCCCCGAATTGGGTCACCGCGGCCACTCCCCGCTGGTGCCCCGTATACCCTTAATATTATATAGTTATCCAAATATATAATATGAAATTGAGTTAAATTAATTCTATATAGTGGGGTGCAATATAGTGGGACGAGAGAGTCGGCCGACCCTCTGAACTTTCACTTATTAGTGGAGAGTATATAGTTTTCGTATATAAATTTTTTGGTATATACGTTTTCGATCCCCAGTTTTATAATTTTTTTGTGTATATATGTTTTAAACCGCTCAGAAATCTCAATGTTCGCCACTGATATCCTGGCTTAGTAGTTAAGGGGGAGGTGGGAAATTTTGCTTCTCTTGAAGGTCCTGGGTTCACATCTAAGCAAGAGAGAATTTTAATACTAACTTGGTGATACTAACTAGTAACCCGTTTGCGACATCCTAACCGTACGCGGTTAAAAAAAATAGTACATTGTTTCTTTTTTTTTCTTTTTTTGTTACACCCTTAACATTTTTAGACTTTATAAAATAACATTTTTGCCCTCGAGTTTTATGTTACTTATTTTTATGTACGTATTGATATAAATTCAAGTTGGTTTACGTTTCGACATAAACTTTTTCGAAAACAAGTGGGGTTTAATATAATGCGTTTTTATGAATATTTTTTATGTATGTTTTTAGTTACTCTACGTTTTGATTTAATTTTTCCGTGTCGATAAAAATCCAATATAGTTCCTTTTTTTTACAAAAACTAAATACGCTATGTAGTTTGTTTGTTTTTTTTTTTAATTTTTGAAAACCAACTGAGTAGGTACCGACTCACAAATTTTATTGATTTTTTTTACCAAACCTAAATAAATTTCCATTTAGGGGTGCCTTATTCCCACATACTCTATATCTTATTTTCACATCCCCTATTGTATACGGGCCGTATACAATTATACGACTCGTATAGAATGTTTTTTAATAGGAAAATGCGCAGGGAATGTTTTTTTGTTTTATTATATACGGCCCGTATACAGTTATACGGGTCGTATACATGTGTATACGATTTGTAAAACGTATACGGCTCAATTGATTTATTTTTGTGGGTTTTTTATGTTACCACATGTATACGGGCCGTATAACTATATACGGGCCGTATATATTGGCGTTTTTTCAAGTATCACGTTTTATTCCCGTAAAAACACAATCATTCTAGGGTTTCTAAACTCTTCATCACCTTTAACAATGTCGATAAACGTTGATCGGAACATGCCGCTTAAATCGGAGCACGGGTAGAGTAACGTTACCGATCAGTCCGTTGATGAAAACCTTAGCGATCGCAGAGATCTTCGTGTTGGTTATTTATCGATTCCGAGTAACTAGCAGAAGAACCTGACACAAACAAGTTCTCCACAGTTTGTTATTCAGATCTCTGTTCGGTCATCTTTCCAAACTACATCACACGATACTTTTAATAAGCTGTCATAGTTGTCAAATTCGATTTCAACAAATCTTTTCATTTTCCTTCAATTTCTAAAACATTCTCTGTTACATGAAGACGTGTCGGGTTCTTCTAATAGTGGTATTTTAATGAAGTATTGAAGATTGAATGTGCAAACCCAACCGTTTTTTACTACGGAAACAATGGCTATGCGAAATACAAACCGCAATCTTTTGTGACTATGGGAAACAAAAGTTTTCTTTTTGAGCTTGATGGATGTCCGTTATCTCAGTTGAGGCGGGCATTGTTTAAATCTGAATATAACTAGATGTTACGTGTATCAGCGTTGTTTATCACCCTGTGTGAGCATTGGAAACCCGACAAACAGTCTTGACAACTGTGACAGCTTATCTATCTATGTGTGTCACATCCATCCTGTTATAGCAATCGATATGATTGATTTTACAAATTTTTTTCTAATTAGCGTTGTTAACTACCAAAAGAATGCATACACAAATAGTTCTAGTGGACGAAGCAAAGAGACCGTTGTGTATCTGAATCAGGTTCTCAAACAAACACTACTAAAGATGAGTTGGTGATAAATATCGGAGCTGTTATCTCGGTTGTTCAGTACTTTCGTGATAATAAAACAAGCAGGCATTGATTTTGCCAAGATTGAAGGAAAGAATCTGGCCATAAGCGTTGTGGATTCTTAGTGTTATTCGAATGTAAGTGGATCGAGTGATACGCTTATCTATTCTGGTCAAGGTGGGCATGGTTTGTTCGGGAGTAAATCACCACCCAAAGATCAACAACTTGTGATTGTCGGGTTATGCTAGTTATTCAGAATGTTTCGAATCAAGAAGATATGTATCAGGTTCTCAAGAAAAGGATCGTTCTAATAGATTAAAGAGAATAACCCATTTTTTAACCATTTTTTACCCATAGTATACGAGCCGTATATTGTTATACGGCCCGTATACAATCATCGTATACATTGTATACGATCGGTAAATTTGTTTTTAACCGAGAGTATACGGCCGTATAAACGGTATACGGTCCGTATACATATGGTAAAAAATGGTAAAAACCACTTTAATCTATTAGAACGATCCAATAAACGAAGAACAAAAGCTAGTTACAAAACACAGGTTCATACAGTGCTGTAATAGGTAGTTCGTTGAGGAAACCAAACGTAGACGGAGATGATAGGCCTGGTAACCGGAAGAGATATCAATTGTATTTTTTTAGTGGATGCAAGCATAAAGTTAGAAAAATACTCAAGAAGATTGAAGGGTACACAACTTAAGCACAACTTGAACGGACGATATGAGTCAGGCGTTGGAAGGATTGTATTAGTAGGACATTGGTACCACTGTGAAAATTGCATCAGGAAGCTCAACTTGACTTGGCATTGGTACCACTGTCAAGTATGTCGGGTTCTGCTAATATTATCTTGACAGTGGATCGAGTGATACGCTTATCTATTCTGGTCAAGGTGGGCATGGTTTGTTCGGGAGTAAATCACCACCCAAAGATCAACAACTTGTGATTGTCGGGTTATGCTAGTTATTCGGAATGTTTCGAATCATCACAAATTCAAGTCAAGGATCGTTCTAATAGATTAAAGAGAGTAAACCCTCGTTTCTTCATCTTCATCTTCAAGAACAATGATGAACAGATGATGCTTTTTTTTTTCGCAGAACGTGACAAAATAAGGATGTTCGCATAAACATATATTCGTTTCATAACCTCCTCCTATAAATCAACGACAACTGACAAAGAGCCTGTATTAGAAACCATCCTATGTCTTTTACCAACCGAAGAGGCAGCAAGGACAGATAATACTTCATTTGTCGAGAAACCATACTGTCAAGAAACTAACATCTTTTACTCATAAACCCTTAAATCCCAACGCTTCATTTGTAACCGTAAGGATGATGCAAATTTGTACGTAAAGATCTCTACACAAACTCTTCTACATCTTTTAACCAATGGACTCATACTCATACTACTCACCCTTCCCTGAGTAAAAGTTTTCCCGACGACTCAAGAAAATCCACAATCCTGTGTATGTGCTTGTGCTGTAGAAACCGGTGATGAATTTGTGTACACAACTGAACGTTAATTGATATTGTTTTAGACAACAACAGATAATGAACAGATTGTTGGTGGATAACGCAAACAAGTTCTCCACAGTTTGTTATTCAGATCTCTATTCGGCCATCTTTCCAAACTGCAACACACGATAAGTTTAAACTTTATAGTGTGTGATTTGACCATGAAATGATTGGAGGTGAAGGTTCAGTGCACGAAAGTTTCTTACGAAATGTACGTGACAAAACAAGTATGTTGGGAATTAAACGCATGTCCGTAATCCCGCGTTGATAGCTTCCGTTTTATTCAGACTCCTTACAACTCTCATCAAATGTCTCACCCTTCCTTTTATTCTATAAATATTAAATAAAGAATAACACCATGCCTGTAATTCCGCGTTGATAGCTTCCGTTTTATTACAGTCATACGACACGTTTTCTTGTTCTTCAATCTTTGTTACTTGTTAATGTTTTATTTTTTTCTACTTTTAGAAAGGTTTGAGCACCTCACGACTGTAAAATATCTAGTGTGATTTACACCTTAAATCCCTTAAATACTTGAAAAATCAATTTTTTCGTTCCATACGGGCCGTATAAGAGTATATGGCCCGTATACACGTTCGTATACATTGTATGCGACCAGGCAAACTTATTTACACATGGTGTATACGGGCCATATACTGTTATACGGCCCGTATGGAATAAAAACAACTGACAAAGTCTGTGCCAGCATTAAACAACTTTATCCACAACGAATGTTTGAATTGCCCATATATAATCAAGAAATAGAAATAGCACACGCATTAAACAAAGGTCGTATGTTACTACTTTCTTGATTATAAAAAAAATTCTAAAATACTTAATATTAATCAAGTTTACCATATCAGGCCGTTCAATTGAAGTCAAAGGTTAACCCGTTAACCCTTTGAATCTTGGGATATGAACAAAGGCATGGGCTTTCACCGGAAGCCTATTCCGGTAAATATTCAGAGAAGGCTGACGAAGTTCTTTGTAGGTAATCTTCCGGATCGATGCAGTGGGAATGACATAGCAGGGGTAGTTCGAAGGCATGCAGAGATTTATGACATTTATATAGCTAGGAAGAGGGATAAGAAGGGGAATCGGTTTGGTTTTATCTCGCTGCTGGATGTAAAAAACACGGGGGTGTTGGAGAAAATATTGTCAGATATTAGATTGGGTGAGTTTAAGCTTAGTTTTAATGTTGCCAGGTTCACGTTAGAGGATGGGGAGATTAGTGGCAGGCAAGCAGAGAGACCAATCCCGAAGATGATGAAGGGGGTGGTTGGAAGTTCTTCAGGAGTAAGGGAAGTAAATGGGAGTTCTTTGTTTGGAGTGAGGACGTTTAAGGAAGCAATGATGGGTAGGAATACCGAGGTTAAGGAGGAAAAAACAGTGATTATTCAAGATGATTTTAAAGTGAATGATCATGGGTTTGGTAAGGCTGTGATCGTAGTTATGAAGGATTTTGTTAAAATATGTATATAACTCTTATTATTCCCAGTTTAATATTGTTTGTAACTTATATTTTTTGTTTTCTTTTATTTCATGTTCATAACAAACATTGTTCGATGATGGGCTGAACTCGCAGATGGGCTGGACAAGTAAAAGACAAAGGGCAGCTGGGCTTGATAAAAGAGATTGCTGGGCTTTGGTCAGTTATAACAGCTTTGGACATCAGCAGTATATAAGCAAAGACTTAGGGTTTCATTTGTTTGATTCCAGTCATTTTTTCTTCCTGAGTTACCATTCAACTCTCTTTTTTTTCTCTCTCTAAAATACCTAGGGTTTCATATCTTAGATTCATCTTGAATCTGAGATTTTCGTGCGAGATTCGGTGTTCTGTAAGGATTGTCATGTTGATAATCCTAGCGTGTGAGAGTTGAGAGTTGGTGAGTGATTTTTTGTTCTATTCTTTCTCAGTATTTGTTGTAATCATCAAACTTCTGGGTAATAAAAATCGTTGGTTTGGGTATTTTATACATGTTTTTGACATGGTATCAGAGCCCCAAGGCTCTGGTCTGTGATAGAGAATGATTCTCCTGTTCTTCCGTTGTGTTAATTTATTATCTTGTGATCTAGGGTTTACATATTTGAAACCTTTGGTAGCAGATCTTTTATTCTCACCACACAAGTCTGTAACCCCCAAACAATATTCCCACACAATTTCCAATCAAATCCCCAATTTACTACTTCTAGGGTTCATGTTCATCAATTCGATTCACCAGATCACAATTCATAACAACAATGACCACAACAATTATCATCTACACACACCGTTCATAAATTCCAGTTGTTGTTACTCAACGGTTGGTGTGTCTTCAATCTACGGCACTTGTTCTCTGGTTGCTAGTGTTCGGAACCCTAGAAAGAAGAAGGTTTCGACAGTTGTGAAGGCGGTGGCTGTTACGCCGGCCGGTGGTGCTCGTGGTGGTAGCCGGAGTGATGAGGAGTTGCAGGTGTCGTCGAAAGCGTCTACCAGTAGTAGTGCGTTGGAGCAGTTGGTTATGGAACGTGGTGTTTGTATTCCGTTTCGGAAGTATACATCTGAAACTATTATTAAGAGTAAGGTGTTGGAATCACAAGGGGCGATTTTGTCACTGGTTGGTAGAGGAGTTGAGATAGTTTGGAAGTTAGGGTTCTACTGAACTAGATTGGTGTATGATTTCTTAGTTGGCCGCGATGAAGAAGTTGTTACTTTTCACGCTCGACAGCTCAGGAACTTATTATGTGATTTGGGGCTTTCTTTCACTAAATCTCACCAGGTTCTTGCAAACATACCTGATATTATTAGGGAAGATTATATGAACAAACTTTTCATTCTTCAAGATTATGTTCCTCCTTTCCCCAATCAGGTCGCTTTCCAAATTATAGAAGAGGAATTGGGTCAACCTCTAGAAGCGATTTTCAGCAAAATTTCATCGGGAGAGGATGTTGCTATTAAGGTTCAAAGGCCTGAAATAGAGCCTATAATATACGGGGATCTTTTCTTGTTGGTGCACGGAATGTCTGTTGACTACGTCTACATCAAGTCTTAAGTCAAGATAGTCAACATAGGGTCTTGAGAGTTAAATTAGGGTTTTATATTCTTAATTTCGCTTTTGTGAACATAGGTTAGAGGTGATTCCGCTTTTATGTACACTAGGGATTTCGCTTATATGTCACTTAGTGATTTCGCTTATATGTCACTTAGTGATTCTGCTTTTGTGTCACTGACATATAAGCGAAATCAGAACAAGTATAAATACCCTCACAAGTGACTTCATTATGTACGTAGGAGCGAGACTAGGTCATTGCTTGTGTAACCGAATTCTGTCAAATTTAACTCAGAAAGCAATAAACGTGAAGGAATTGAATAGGAAAGCTATTGTAACTTCATTTATGTTGATTCCGCCTTCATACATGAAGATGAACATCCTTGACTGACTTTTCAGGGTCATAGAACGGTCCAACAAGTGGTATCAGAGCTTCAGGACGAGGAGTTCATACTACTACAGCTGAATCTACAAAAAATCTTTCTCTTCTACTCACTTTCTCTCATACTTTTTCTATTTGAACTGGTTCCTACGGTTAAAATTGTCTAAAATTCAAGTATAACGTGTAAAACCTACTAATAACAAACCCTAGAAAGTTTCAGGTTGAAATACGGACTAAAACATGGTGAAAACTAGTTAAAACCTGATTCCGCTTTTTCGGACATCGAGAGATATTTGCCTGATTTCGCTTTTACGGACATTAGTTGTCTGATTTCGCTGATAGAGACATTGAGTGATTTTGCTCATTCAGACAAGTCTGATTTCGCTTATTTGAACATACCTAATTTCGCTAATTCGGACACTTGATTTCGCTTTTAGGGACATTGAGTGATTTCACTCTTACGGACATAAATTGGGTGATTTTGCTCATAGTGACATTCTTGATTCCACTTATTTGTACAATTGTGATTCCACTTATTCGTACATTGTGATTCCACTTATTCGGACATTGACAGATTGTGCTTGATTTCGCTTATCTGTACATCAGATTTCGCTCATCTGTCACTTTCAAGCTGATTTCGCTTATTTGTCAGTATTATTCAAAATTTCGAAAATTTTTCTAAGTGTTTGACTGATTTTGCAGGTACACTCAAGATGGATGACATTTTCTTGAACCCGTTCAACGATATGTACGCATTCGCTGGAGATTCCGGAAACGATGATTCTTCGTCTAGCAATACGAATGAGAATACACCGAAAGGGAAGAAAAAGGAAGCTTGGGAATCGGAAAGTGCATTCGGAACGTTCAATAAACCTCCAAAGTTAATGGCTATCGAGGAATACAGTCGGTGGTCAAGAAAGTTTGAAGATTGGTTGATGGCATTCGCATTTCCCAGTTGGAAGAGTTTGAAAAACGGTTATGCCAATGGAAACAAAAATGGTGAAACTTTAAGAGCAGCTGAGGAGATTGATTCATTTGTAGCTGAACAAAAATGTGTTGCATTGTTATTTCAGTCCGTCCGGGAAGACATTATTGCTTTGATCGATTATTCTAATGCTAAAGATCTTTGGGAAAAGCTAGAAAAGAAATGTATAGGTAGTGAGGAAATCAAGAAAAACAAAAAGAAACTACTTAAGAAAGAGTTTGATATGTTTGGGTGTTTAAAGAACGAGTCAGTTTGTAAAATGATAGAAAGGTTTGGTTATCTGAAGCTGGAATTAGTAAGACATGATATCAGATATCCTGAAGAAGATCTTATCGACAAATTGTTCGATTCGTTGCCTGACGAGATGGATTGGAGATATTATGCGCTGATGCTGAAGAATACTATCAAAGCACCAGAAAAGTTAACCCTAGATTTGCTGATTGAGAAACTCGAGAGTCACGAGTTGGAACTGAAGAAGACGTACAAAGTCAATCACTCATCTTACCAGCAGAATTTGGATTTGTATTATCCAAAAAGCATGATGCCGAAAGCAACTTCTCCAAAGACGGCGTTTTCTGCTGAGAATGTGTCCACATCAAGCAAAGAAAGTCAAAGTGGTCAAAGCAGTGGAAATCACAGTGGATCTTCATCATCTGCAAGTCATTCTGATGCAAAGAATCGTTTTCAATGCAATATTGCAATAGACTTGAAGAATGCTCAGAATTTTAATGAGGAGTCGGCCAAACAGCAGATGATCTTCCTAGCATCTGTGTTGGAATTGTATGAAGGGTTAGTAGCTGGGAAGATAGGCAACACCAATCTGACGAAAGAAGATTATGATCAGATTGATCCTGAGGAAATGGAGCTTATCGATATTCGTTGGGCTATGGCCAGTGCTGTTCGTCGAGCACAGCGTTTCATGGAAAGTACCGGCAGGAAGACAATTGGTGGTGCATCTACCAAGCTGGGGTTCGATAAGTCCAAAGTGATGTGCTTCAAGTGTAAGCAGAAAGGTCACTTCAAACGAGAATGCAGAAACGCTTATGCTGATGAGTCGGAGAATCCTTTCAGAGATGATTACTACAAGAAGGCAATTTATCATCAAAATAAATCTGAGCCGCCTAGATTGAAGCAGGTTGAAGACAGTAGAGAGAAATCTAGAGCTCTTGCGGTGATTTATGATGATGAAGGGTATGATTGGAGTCAAGAGGTTCTACCAGAAGAAGATGCGGTTGGTTACGCATTCATGGCGAAAAACGACGACCCTATTCCGTGGAAAGACGATAGAACTGAAGAGCAGAAATATCAATACAGAAAAATGATTGCTGAAAACAAAATTATTAGAATTTCTCGTATCTTTCTGGAAGCAAGGAGAGCAAATAGATGGGATCCGGACAGGGAATGTTATCTTGATGAATATGGAAATATTGCAATCGATGACAAAACGCTTGATATCAAAGCCATAATCCAGCAATACAAAGAAGAGGATGAGTATTGGCAAAACAAATGGTGGGGAACTCCAACCGAGAAAATGAAAGAAGAAGAGAAAGATAAAAAGGAGAAAGAAGAGATCGAGAAAGCAAAGAAGATTGATATTGGCATTATTGACACAACGCAGGAGTTGAATGCTGAGAACTTGGGAAAAATGGCTGACAAAGTGCTGGCTGCTAAGGCACTTGAGGTAGACTCTAACTCTGTGTCTGAGTCAAAAAGCCAGGTCAGTTCAGATGTGTCAACAAATGCGTCAGGTAAGAAAATCGATGGAAATGCTGATTGCAAAAATTGCAACAAAGAGTGCAAATTTTGAAGCACAGTCACGTATCTCAACGGTAAGAAAGTTGATGATCTGACAGCAAAGGTCAGAAGCGTTGAGAATCAGATTCTTGATCGTGACAAGATGGTTAAAGCCTCAACTGAACGGATAAAAGAATTAACTAGCCAAATTGAAAATGATAAAAGTGATCATGACAAAATTAAACAAGAAAATGAAAGGTTAATTCTTGAAAACCGTCAGATTTCTGAAAAGTTTGAAAAACTAAAAAGCACAATGAAAGATAGTGATGATCGAAATGGTAAAACTTTTAAAGAAAATGAACATCTAAAAGCAGTGCTTAGAGTCAAAGAAGAATCAATCAATCAACAACTGGATGAAATCGCTAAACTGAAACTTAAAGTTCAAGAGGCTGTAATTGAAAACGAGCGAATCCAGTTGAAGCTTAACAGTTACAGCTCCGCAAGCTTTGTTTTGCAACACATTATTCCCAAACCCATCGGGAAAGACAAAGCGGGCGAAGATGTGTATTCTGATGGAACTGGGGTAGGTTTTCATCAAGTACCACCACCTGTTCTTGATAACTACACGAAAAAGCAATCTGGGTTGGTTGAAATTGAGGAAGAAAGTGAAGTTAAACTTCCGGAGAACAATGATGTCACGTTCACATCTACCAATGACGATAGTGTCCAAAATGATATTGTAAAAGGTGTTGTTGAAAATGTGCTAAAAACGGATAGTGACACTACTGAGGAAGATGCGTGTTTCTTGGATAACTACATTCAGAAACCAAAATCCAAACACAACTTAAGTGATAAACCGGGTCTTGTAATGTACAAGATGGCTGGATCTGATAAGTTGTATTCGGATTCTGAGTTTCCAATTGAGAATGTAAATGTGAACAAATTGACAAAAGTTTTCAAGTTGGTCGAAGTTGAGTTGTCAGAAGTGAACAAGTTGAGTCAAACAAAGAGAAAAATGAGTTTTGAGAAAGATAAATCTTACTACAAGAAATCTGTTGTGCCACCACGTTTTTATAATAACAATCGAAACAATTGGTCGGGTGGTTATCGGGGTGGTAAGAGTTATCAGAAAAGAAATGCTTCAAACAAGAGGTTTGCTGAAAAGAAGGTGTTTGTGAACGGTTCAAGTTCACTTTCTGATGAGGAAAATGAGATTTTTTCAAAATCAAATGAAGAGTTCTTTGAGAAAAGAGTTTCACAGTATCAGTCTGAAGGCAAAAGTCGAGTTGTTGATACTCGAACATGTTTCAGATGTAATCAAGTTGGTCACATTGCACGAAAGTGTACCAATGTGAAGCCTAAGACTGAAACTGTGAAGTTTCAACAGAAGAAAGTTGAGGTGAAGGGTAAAGCACCAATCGTTATTGAGAAAAAGAGTGTAAAAAATGATAACACCAAAGTGAAAAATGAACCCATAAAGAAAGTGGTAACTAAAAATGACAAATTTTACAAGCGGGTTGCATTATTTCAACAAGTTTGGAAACCAAAAACAGAAATGAAAATTTCAACTTCTGAAGTGAAAAAGGCTGAAGAATCAATTTCGGTTGATTATGATGCAAATTTTCCACCTTTGAAGGCTGAAAATTTCAAAATTCAAATTGCGAGAGTCAAGGTTACACCTAAGGCCGATGAGGCCTGGGTGGACTCCATGTTCGACTAAACAGTTTGAATTGCTGGAGCTTCCTTGATCGCGAAGCATGAATCGGCATCTTTATTGAAGTTGGTTAATTTGAAGTTTGTTATGTGCAGGATCTTCCAAAACTTGTATCCAGATGGATCATGGATAGTGGAGCATCTCGACATATGACAGGGAAGACTGCGTTGCTATATGATGTGAGAAATATCAATGGTGGTTATGTGGGATTTGCTGGTCATGAATGTGGTAGAATTATTAGTGAAGGAACGTTATCCAACGGGATTGTGACGTTTGAAAGAGTTAACTACATCACTGAGCTGGAGAACAATCTGCTTAGTATCTCGCAGATTTGTGACAATATGTATACTACTCACTTCACAGACAAAGAATGTTTGATCTTGAAACCAGGATTTGTTATCCCTGAAGAATGGATTATCATGCGGGCACCTAGAGTGAATGATTTATATGTGTTGGATATGACTGTAGCAACTACAACAACAGGTCAAGCACATTGTTTTGTTTCTAGAGCAACTGAGAAAGAATCGAGATTGTGGCACCGCAAGATGGGGCATATTCACCTAAGGAAGATGAATCACTTGGTGCACAATGATTTGGTTCTTGGAGTTCATGTCAAAGGTTTTCATCTGGAAGGGGAGTGCATTAGCTGTGTTAAAGGCAAGCAGAAGAAAAAGTCACACCCTACAAAGCAAGTCAATTCAGTTTCGAGACCTCTGGAAAGACTTCACATGGATTTGTTTGGTCCTGTGAATGTCAAAAGCATTACAGGAGATTACTACTATTTGGTCGTTACTGATGATTATTCCAGATTTTCGTGGGTTTCTTTCTTGAAGACGAAAGATGAAACGTATGATAGTTTGATGGCGTTGTTCAGAAAAATTGAGAATCTGTACCAATGACGTATCAAAAGAATTCGTAGTGATAATGGTACTGAATTCAAGAACAGTAAGATGGAAGAATTTTGTGATGAAAGAGGTATATTGCATGAGTTTAGTGCTCCGTACACTCCGCAGCAGAATGGAGTTGCCGAACGCAAAAACCGGACACTAATCGAGACGGCTAGAACTATGCTTGCAGATTCAAAGTTACCGATTAATTTTTGGGCTGAAGCTGTTTCCGCCGCATGCTATACGCTCAACAGGGTTCTCACTGTCAAGAAGTTCAACAAAACATGCTTTGAGCTAATCAATAACCGCAAACCGAATTTGAAGTATCTAGAACCGTTCGGGTCACCCTGTACTGTTATAGAGCCTCATGGAAAGTTTGGTCCGAAGAGCATTGAGGGAATATTTGTTGGTTATGCAAATCCAATGCGATGTGTCTTCGTTCCAAGTGAGAAGCAGATTATTGAAGCTGCAAATGTTGAATGTCAAGGTTATACTATGCCGCCGCAGAATCCTGGAGATTCATGGCGTTATCATTATGATAAACTGTGGGATTCGTTTGACATTAGAGAAGAATCAGAGGATGATGAAGATTTCTTTGATGAGTTGGATATTTTGCGTGAATATGAGTCGCAGCTAAGGTTCCCAGCTGAGTATTCGAGGAGACCACGGGAAACTTCAAATGACGATGAAGCAGGTCCAAGTAATGCTGGTGAACATGATGATGTCCAACAGAATGAAGTTGCTCAGGATAATCAGTCGGTTCAGGATGATAATCAAGAAGCTGAAAACATGCCAGTCTTTGATCATGGTGATTCAGATTCTGAGGGGGAGCAAATTCAATTTTCAAGTCAAACAAACCAAGTTGGTGAACAAGATGCAGAGCAGAATGTTACTAATCTGGAGGGAAATGTAGATGTTCCAAGCGAAGTGATGCCGCGAACTTTTTCATATCATCCAGAGGAGTTGATCATAGGAGAATTGCAGACAGGCGTTCGCACTCGAAATCAGATTGATAAAGGGCTTACATGTTTTTATACAAAAGTTGCTCATTTGCAAACTGAATTCTCATTGAGTTGTTTTATCTCGCAGGTTGAGCCAAGAACTTACAAAGAGGCACTTACTGAAGACTCTTGGGTCAATGCAATGCGGGAGGAACTTAGTCAATTCGAGAAATTGGGAGTGTGGAAGTTAGTTGATTTGCCGGATGGTCATAGGAAAATAAATACAAAATGGGTATTTAAGTGTAAGAGAGACGACAGAGGAGTTGTTGTACGAAACAAGGCTCGACTCGTTGTTCAGGGTTTTAGTCAACAGGAGGGGATTGATTTTACAGAAGTCTATGCTCCTGTAGCAAGATTAGAGGCAATCAGAATTTTCCTAGCATTTGCGTCTTGGAAGAACTTTAAAGTATATCAGTTAGATGTAAAATCGGCGTTTCTTTATGGGAAGGTCAAAGAGGAGGTTTATGTCGGTCAGCCGCCGGGCTTCACCGATCCAATCCACAAAAACAAGGTCTACTTATTGGACAAAGCGCTGTATGGTTTACACCAGGCCCCGAGAGCTTGGTACGAGACTTTGTCTCAACACCTACTAGCCAACGAGTTCATTCGTGGAAAAGTGGATGCCACTCTCTTCACTAAAGAGGTCGACGGTCATCTTCTGATAGTTCAGATTTATGTGGACGATATAATTTTTGGGTCAACAAATGAGAGTCTGTGCAAAGACTTTGAATCAGTAATGAAGCAAAAGTTTGAAATGTCATCAATGGGGGAGATGAAATTCTTTCTTGGGTCTACAAGTTGAACAACTTCCTGAGGGAATTTTCATTCACCAGTCAAAGTACGTTCATGATATTCTAGAGAAATTTGGGATGTCAAGTTCTACTCCAGCTGCTACCCCACTTGCAACAAATCATGGGATTCACCCAGATCTCACTGGAGACAGGGCTGATGAAACGTTTTACCGATCCATGATAGGTTCTTTGATGTACTTAACAGCTTCACGTCCTGATATCATGTACCCAACGTGCCTCGCAGCAAGATTTCAATCTAACCCGAGAGCTTCGCATATGATCATTATGAAGAGGATATTGCGCTACCTGAAAGGAACTCCTTCATTGGGGTTGTGGTATCCTAGAAAAGGCGACTTTACGCTCGAAGGGTATTCCGATTCGGATTTCGGATGCTGCAAAGTTAATTCAAAATCAACAACTGCAGGATGCCAGTTCTTTGGTCCTAGATTGGTTACCTGGCAGTGTAAGAAACGAACGTCTGTGGCGTTATCTACATGTGAAGCGGAGTATGTTTCTGCTAGCAGTTGCTGCTCTCAGATCCTGTGGATACAGCAACATATGCGCGACTACGGTTTGCAGTTTCTTAACACACCTCTTTTTGTTGATAATGAGGCCGCAATTAATATAACAAAGAATCCAGTACATCACACTAAAACTAAACACATAGAAATTCGTCATCACTTTATTCGTGATTGCTTTGAGAAAAAGTTGATACGAATTGAGAAAATCCACACTGATGAACAGAAAGCTGATTTACATACCAAAGCTTTTGATAAAAATCGGTTTCAATATTTGTTAAAACTGAATGGTATGAAGCTTCTGTCGGTGTCGGATGGCATTATTGGCGTTGATGAGAGTACTGTTGCGGATGAAGACGAGAAACAATCTGCAATGGTTTGTCGATATTTTACTTGTTTTGGTATTTAGGGGGAGTAGATAGATGTATATAGTATATTTTCAGAAAATACAAAAACAATAAAAAAATGCAAAAATACAAAAACATGATAAGATCTGAAAAAGAGCTTGTGTATATAGGGAAAATGATAGTACATCGGCTAGACAATTACAGTATGCTAAAGATTTGTAAAGTTTAAATGAGTTAAACTGTTAGTGCAGTATGTCTATCGCCTCCGTCATCTCAAGTCGTAGCTGAAACTAAAGCAAACTAGCCTTACATTGTAATATTAGATAGAAAAAGGCAAGGTGGCATTATTGTAAATAGGGGGAAATCCCTTATAACCCTTGGCCTATAAATAGAGGAGTTAGGGCTTAGTTTAGAGACTTTTGGAAGACTTTTGACACTTTTGCTCATTTGCTACATTTGAGAGCTCTAGTTCTAGAGAGAGAAAGTGTCTAGGTGATTCACGGTTCCTGTAACGATTTCAGATCTTTGAATAGAATCACAGTTATATTACTGTTCGTGTGTTCGGTCTCACTCGTGCACGGATTCCGCACGTCGCACGAGTCGGTTCGCAATCGTTCGGAGTCAAACCGGTCCTAACAAGTGGTATCAGAGCAGGTGCTCGGTTGCGAGGATCAAACGCACGATTTCGTTCAAGATTTGATCAGATTCAGAGCCTAAATCATCCAGATTTGTCAAAATTCTCATTTTTTTCTTGTTCTTCACGTTCTTATCTGATTTTTGTCAATTTGAACAGGTTTTTACGGTTGAAAATTGCTGAATTTTGGATATGATATGCGAAAGTACCTGATCTACAAGCATACGAATTTTCAGCTCTTAATTTGAAGCCATTTGGGAGAAATTTGAGATTTTTTGATCGAAAAAATGTTGAAAGTTGCTACTGTTCACCGCACGGATGGCAATCCGTGCGGATAACATATCCGGGTTGACTATTGTTGACCCTGCCACCCGCACGGATAACAATTAGACTCAAGATTCCTTTGTTGACTTGTTGACTAGTTACCCGCACGGATAACTTTTCATCCGGATAAGTCGCCCGCGCGGATAAACAATCCGCTTTGACCTTTGTTGACCTATCCGGACGGTTAAGTAATCCGCATCAAAGCTATACGTGTCACCACATCTCACCCGAACAAGTCACTTAGTCAACTTTAATCAATCTTGTCAGCACCGTTTATTGATTCATAAAATCAATCGAGAATTAAAAGTGTGCATGTGAATATTTAAGTGTGTCAGCAAATCACGTGATCATTCTGTCTTCGGTGAACTTGTGCATTCGGTGATCATTCCATGTGAATTTGTGTTTTTCAATAAGATTGCACGTGATTTGCCATCTGTATGCATGTATATTAATTGATTGTCGGCCACTGAATTCATTAAGAGATTGCATGTGCTTTAATTCATATTTCATATTTCAATAAGCACGTGACTATGTTGATTTTTGCTGTTGAAGATCACCGGGCGGTTCATCACCCGTACGGATAGCACCCACCCGTGCGGATAGCATCATTTCCCACCCGCACGGATTACTTTCAGCCATCCGTGTTGACTTGCTGACTTGCCACCCGCACGGATAACATTTCATTAATCCGTGTTGACTTGTTGACTTGCCACTCGCATGGACAACTTGTCTGCGCGGATAACATCATCACCCGTGCGGATAACATATAATAATATCCGTGCGGATCACCATCCGAGCGGATAGCAATCCGAGTCTTGTGTTATCACCCGTGAATATCACTTAGTCAACATGTTCTTGTAATCTGTTTTGTCATATATTGTCAGCCATTACTATTGAATATTATTGATAAGAGTGAGCACATGCATGACATTTATTTGAGAATTTAGCCACTTTAATTGAAATCAGATTATCACGTGAAGGATTATTGGCAGCTTGCATGTGAGAATTTGTTGAAAATCACAATTCAGATAACGATTTGTCGTATAGTGCCATTGCCACTCGATTAAAAAAACAAGTCATCCAGATCCCCACTCGAGTATTTGTACAATCAAGTTGTTTGATAGTAATCGAACTAATCTTGTTTGTTTATTTTCAGGTAATTCAAGATGGCTAAAACGTTTGATGAACAGGAAAACGAGAATCTTAAAAATTTAAACGTTTGGACTTCTGGATCTTGGATTGATAAGAAAAATAAGAAGGATCTTTGTATTAAAAGATTCGAAAATTTCTTGTGCATGAAAAATGAATCTTTGGAATAATTGGACAGACGGTTTGATGATTTGATTGATAAGTTCGATAGATATGAGATAAGGGTTTCAAATGCTGAAAAAAATTTCAAAATTTGTGGATGCATTACCTTTAGAATGGAATGAATTTTTAAGTGAACTAAAAAGGGATGCTAGTTTCTTAAAGCTTCATTTTAGAGAATTCATCGATAAGCTCAGATCACATAAGTTTGGTAAAGAAAAAAGAAAAGAAGAGTTGATGAATGAGATGAAGAGGGATTTAGAAAAGATAAATTTGGAAGTGATCATCGAAATGAGAAAAAGATTTTATGTATGTCTTGCTGCAAAAAATGTCATGAAATATGATATTAAGAGAGGATGTTTTATTGATGAATATGCAAACCCTCTTGATTTTGTTAAAATTTTTTGTGCAGGAACATTCAGGATGGAAACAAAGAAAGAAGCTGATGTTGAAAAGATGAATGAAAAATGCTCAAAATGTGATAAACTTGGAGCAGACAATGCCAAATTCTTGAGTGATGCGGAGAATTTGACATTGGAAAATAAAGCTTTGAAAGATGGGAAGAAAGCTGATGATGAACAGATTCTGGAGTTGCGCTTGAACTGTGAAAAATTAAAATCTGAAAATATCAAACTGTTGAGTGATATGGACAGTTTGACATTGGATAACAAGATTTTGAAAGAAAAAGAAAAAGAGTTTGAAAATGAAAAATTAAAATTTGAAAATGATTTCAAAAGTCAGTTAAAGATTTTAGAAGATGAGAGAGATGTTTTTGGTAAAAATAATCTTGAAAAACAATGTTCAATAAATTCTCATCTTGAGAAAATCATTCGACTTGAAAAAGAAGCCGAATGTAATAGAAAGAAAATTGCTGATTTAGAAAACAAGTTGAAAAGTTTTGTGACTTCTACATCATATGTTTGTCCAAAACCGATCAATTCTGTTCCAATAAGTGACAATGTCACAAATTTTGACAAAGTCAAAATTGAAGATTGTGATGACAAAGCTGATGATGAAAAAGAAAAAGAAAAGAAAAGAAAAATATTTTTAGATTTACAAGAAAAATTTAAAAATACTGTTTTGCAATCTACTGAAACAGGTGAATGTTCTAAGCAAAAACCTGTTAAGAAGAGTGTAGAACAGAAACAAAAAGTTAAAAATTCGAAAAATTTTAAAAATGAAAATAAAAGCTCATCAGTTCAGTCATTCGATCATTATAAAAAATCACAAAAATTTGTAAATGAAAACTCACAAAAAGTTGATAATAAGTGGTGCAGGTTTGACCACAGTGCTTCAAAGCGAAAACCAGTTTTCAAGAAGAGTGATGATTACCACAAAGCCAGACAATGTTATGATCTAAGCATATGGTGTGAAAGTGGTGAATGGTACGATAACAGAGTGTGCTACACCTGTGGTGTGAGAGGACACATTGCTGTTAACTGCCAGAATTGGAGTTATGAGACAAGAAGATGCTATAATTGTCAAATCAGAGGACATATTGCCAAAGATTGCCCAAGGAGATCAATGGGAAGATCGAGGGTTGAATCTCAAAGAACGGTAAAGAAACCAGTCACTGTCAAGCCCAAAGAACAGAAAGTGGAAGATAAGAAAGTAAAGCTTTCACAGGGGCAGAGAGACAGACTGAGGAAGAAGAGGAAGAAGGCGAGAGAGTATTTGGAGAAGATTTTGTCTTCAGGTTCACTAGTTGGTTCGAATAAAAGTTCTGATGAATCGATTCACTCGACTGCAAAGCCAAGCAAATCGAATTCTTCAGATGCAAATCTGAGGACAAACAAGAAGAAAAAGAAAGTTATTGGCGATGAATCTGGCTCATCCAAGTCAGACAAGCCAAGTTCGGGCAATGAATCTGATTCCACAAAATCAGATGAGCCACAAGTTGAGGTAAAAAAGGAAGAGACAATTCCATTAATGAATGATGAGAACTTTCCACCATTACGAGCCGCAAACCTAAAATCAAATGGTGTTGATGCTGGAAAAATGTTTAATAACAATGTTAAACATATTTTTAGCAAGATGGCTGATGGTAAGGAAAAAGGAGTGAAAGAATTTTATGAAGAAAAGAGAAAAGCTCAAAATGCACCTAAGGCTGGTCAGGCTTGGGTGTCAAAATCTGTTGGTTGAATATCTAACTTGCCGGAGCTTCCAGGTTGGTAAGTGTGAAGCAGGTATCGGCATCATTTTTGAGAAATTCACAGGATGGTAACTGTGATATTTCGTCTTACTAGTGGTTAATCAAGGACATTAACTTGTACTTGATTTTCTACAAGTGATAGTGGTATTTGACCTAATAATGTTAAAATTTTCAAAATGGTTAAAAGAGAACAAGGTGATGAGATGACCCCGAACCCACAAGTGATGGGTAAACAAACTAATTTTTCCGAAAAAACCATTCTGATTAACACAAACATAAGTGTTTTGAAATCATTATGGGAAAATAGTTTGTTGTAAAGGGGAGTTCTGATTGAATACGCCGAAACCCTCACGGCTGAACAAACATGATTACTTTCACAAGATTGAAAAACGGTTTTCAAACTGTCGAAAATCAATGGGTTGTAAATCATGGGGGTACGTTAGATTTTCTGCAAATCAGTGCACTTGAAGCAGAAAATGGATGGCGAGACAAAGCTATCAGTATTGGTTGTCAAATTTTCTTTAAATGATTTTGCATTTTAGGGGGAGTAATATTGTCAGAAAATCCAAAAACATTAGAAAATTTGAAAAAGCCAAAAACATGATAAAATTCAAAATTGAGTTTTTGTGTAAAAAGAGGAAATGATAGTACATCAGTAGACAGTTACAGTACGCTAAAGAATTGGAAAGTTAAAAAGTGTTAAACGATCTCACCGTGGATGTGTCGATAGATTTTTATACATTTAGTAAACTTTTTCGGGATATAAACCTAAATTCAAATACTTGCTTATTTCGTGGGGAACACTACTTGGATATATAGGTAACCCCTGAAATCTTGTTTGAAAGGTCCCTCTTTCTGATATACTAGGTCTTTATACTCAGTGATATCTGGGGTATTATTCCGGTACTTCTGCTGAACGGTAGTTCTGACCTAGTCCCCGAATAATACTTTCCGCAATGCTTGAAACATAGCATCACCCTCAGCATATATGATAAGACAATAAAATTGCTTAGCAATGCTGTTGTAAAAAAAGATCCTCTAAAGGGGACACACCCACAAGTTGAGTCATGATCTCTCTGCTGAACGGTAGTTCTGACCTGAGCTCTCATGATTCTTCATAATTTATTAACCCCTTACAGATATCATCTAGGTATACTCACCTGTAAGACTGAATATTGGGATCTGGATACTGGAGTATATTCAAAAGGTGGGACACATGAATGAGTTTAAGTTTTTAAAACACCTAATTCGTATCCTGAATCAGTTGAACTCTGTGTGAAAATTTAAGTGGATCAGCACATCGACAATCTAAGTGAATTGTTTAATTCTTAATGTGTAACTAAGCTCAACGGTACTTGTGACTTGTCAAAAACTGATATGACCCTCTGACGCAAACTCAAACAAAAATATTGTCTGTAAATATGTTTGTACATATTTCGTTACTGCTTTTTATTTTCAGAAAAAATACAAAAAGATTTTTGATTTCTGCTTTATTTTCGACAACCGTTGTCTGAGAACTGAGTTTGAAAATCTAAGTATGCTGATCGTGTTTCTGAAAATAAAACAAGTTCATTAATTTGAAACTTGAAGTTTTTAAAATCAAAAATCAAAAACAATTTGTGATATCTCCAAGGTCATTAATTTGGACTTGGATGATTAACTGTGAGGGATTTGGATTCTTTTATTGTTAAAATCTGAAAAGAGTCAGTTTCCGATCCGGTTCGCTGAAACTGCCAAATCTTTTAAGCATGTTGATAGGGGGAGAGTATCAAGTAATTCTGGATATATTCATATTATTGTATCTTAGTCCCAGGATCTTGATTTAGAAAGTTTAATAGAGCCAGGTTACGATACCTGGACAACTGAAAATGTTTTCACTGTAAAACGTTTTACTTATAAATGTTTGAGGATTGCAGATTCTAGACTACGATCCCGATAGCCGAGTCTAAGGGGGAGTCTAAAGACGAGCTCAACGCAAGGGGAAGCGTGCATAGGAGCCAGGATTCTTTCCCAGAAGAGCTTGTAACCGGAAAGCCAGGTGTCGATCCCAAAAGCACGGAAGCTTGACGAAAGGGGGAGCCTGAAGAGTCTACTGAAAGAAAGAAGCTGAAGCTGAAAACAGATCCACGGGGATTCTGTTCTAGCTAGAGAGAGAGAAAGAAAAGAAGCTACGAGTTTGACTCAATGATTGAGATTGACTGCGGCAATATCCAAGGGGGAGTCTGTTAGTGCAGTATGTCTATCGCCTCCGTCATCTCAAGTCGTAGCTGAAACTAAAGCAAACTAGCCTTACATTGTAATATTAGATAGAAAAAGGCAAGGTGGCATTATTGTAAATAGGGGGAAATCCCTTATAACCCTTGGCCTATAAATAGAGGAGTTAGGGCTTAGTTTAGAGACTTTTGGAAGACTTTTGACACTTTTGCTCATTTGCTACATTTGAGAGCTCTAGTTCTAGAGAGAGAAAGTGTCTAGGTGATTCACGGTTCCTGTAACGATTTCAGATATTTGAATAGAATCACAGTTATATTACTGTTCGTGTGTTCGGTCTCACTCGTGCACGGATTCCGCACGTCGCACGAGTCGGTTAGCAATCGTTCGGAGTCAAACCAGTCCTAACATAAACAGTCTCACTAATGATTTGTCGATAGATTTTCGCACATTTAGTAGATTTATTCGGGATATAAACCTAAATTTCAAACTTGTGAAATTCGTGGGGAACAATACTTGGATATATAGGTAACCCCTGAAATCTTGTTTGAAAGGTCTCATAATCTGATATACTAGGTCTTTATACTCAATGATGTCTGGGGTATTATTCCGGGACTTCTTCTGAACGGTAGTTCTGACCTAGTCCTTGGATAATACTTTCTGCAATGCTTGAAACATAGCATAAACCCTCAGCATGCCGATGAAACAATAAAATTGATAGTCGCTGTTGTTGTAGCAAAAAGATCCTCTAAAGGGGACATACCGTAAAGTCGAAGCTGATATCTCTCTGCGTATACGGAAGTACCGACCTGAGATCCCTCGGCCCTCGCAAACCTAATTTATGTACAGATATCATTGTAGTATACTCACCTGTAAGACTGATAATTGGGATTCTGGATACGGGAGTATATTCAAGAGGTGGGACACATGAATGAGCTAAGTTCATAATTCATCTAATTCGTATCCTGAGTAAATTGAAATTTGTGTGAGAATTTACGATGGATCATTATATCGACAATCGAGGTGAATTGTTTAAGTCTGAGTATGAAATGAAGCTTAACGGTACTTGTAATTTGTCTGATAGTTGATATGATTCCCTGACACGCTCGCCAAAAATATGTTTGTAAATAGTTTACTTTGTTTACTTTCTGCAATTTAAGTTTTTTGTATTTCATTTCTTAGTTTAGAACACTTTATAAAATCCAAAAAGATTTTATTTCTGCTTTATTTTAGACAAACCAAAGTGGAGAGTTGATTGTTAGATTCTCAGATGATTGAAGCAGATGCAGGAGGTTCTGGACTGAAGAATGAGGAGAGCTTATCTTGATAGAGTTTGATTTATTGAAAAGTCAAAAACAAGTTCATTAATTTGATACTTGTTATTTTCAGAAAATGTAAATTGTTGTTTTCAAAATCAGTTTGATTCGTTATATGATCAACCTGGGTCATTAAATTGAACTTGGTAGATTAATCAAGTGATCAGGGTCATTAATTTGGACCTGAATACTTGAGTGGATTTTTAAAGCTGATAGAATGTGTTTTTTGTGAATAGATAAGTTTGTAATGTTTGATGTTTGAGACACAGGTTTTGGACTTCATTATTCCCATGGAAGCTAAATGTCAAAGCTTGAACCAGATAAAGACCTCAGATTCTAGCATACTGAGAGGGGGAGTCTGTGAAAGGGGGAGGCTGGATCAATGGTCAAAGGGAAGTCTGAAGATGGAGCCAGGACAAGATTGTGAACCTGTGAAGATAGAGTTGTTTATGATGAAAAGACAGAGTTGGAGAAAAGATCAAGACTAAAGACTCGGAGCTAAAGACTTCGTCAACATCCAAGAGGGAGTCTGTTGGTGCACGGAATGTCTGTTGACTACGTCTACATCAAGTCTTAAGTCAAGATAGTCAACATAGGGTCTTGAGAGTTAAATTAGGGTTTTATATTGTTAATTTCGCTTTTGTGAACATAGGTTAGAGGTGATTCCGCTTTTATGTACACTAGGGATTTCGCTTATATGTCACTTAGTGATTTCGCTTATATGTCACTTAGTGATTCCGCTTTTGTGTCACTGACATATAAGCGAAATCAGAACAAGTATAAATACCCTCACAAGTGACTTCATTATGTACGTATGAGCGAGACTAGGTCATTGCTTGTGTAACCGAATTCTGTCAAATTTAACTCAGAAAGCAATAAACGTGAAGGAATTGAATAGGAAAGCTGTTGTAACTTCATTTATGTTTATTCCGCCTTCATACATGAAGATGAACATCCTTGACTGACTTTTCAGGGTCATAGAACGGTCCAACATTTCTTTTTCCGAACACTTGCTTCTTTTCTTAACGGAATCAGTTTACGTTGGCTCTTAGTGCCTCTGGCATTCAGAACCGAACTCCAAGAAGCCGGTTGGGTGGTTGGGCGATCATCTGTGCATAGTTATGTTACTGCAACTGACAATACTATCAAGTTGCTGATAAAACTGGAAGATAATCGACTGGTGGAAACTGTTGGCATACCGGTAAAAGATGATAAAGGCCCGGTTCGCCTTACAGCTTGTGTTTCATCACAGGTCGGCTGCCTGCTACGTTGCTCATTTTGTGCTATTGGAAAAGGAGGTTTCGCTAGAAATCTTAAAGCACGTGAGATTTTGGAGCAGGTGTTGGCGATAGAGGATGAATTTAACAATAGGGTTACGAATGTGGTATTCATGGGAATGGGTGAACTGATGTTGAATCTGAAAGAGGTTCTTGCTGCTCACCGATGCTTGAACAAGGATGTACAAATAGGACAAAGGATGATGACCATTTCTACTATTGGATTCGTTGCCTGTGTGAGGAACAGAAACCCTAATATTAGGGTTTGTTGCTGTTGAAGTTTTTCAAAGGGATTCTCGTAGGTCTCTGTAGTTCACGAAGATTGCTTGGAGTTTTTCGCATCAGGTCGTGTTATTCTTTTCTTCAACCTTTTAATTATGTTCTTGCATTAGGCATTATTATTGCCGGAGTAGTTGGGCCGGTTTGTTGATTGGGACACAGAGAGGGTACACTCTGTTGCATATTTTGTGATTTGTTGCCTTGATTGTATGTATTCTTGTGTTGTATCTGTCTATTGTTTTTTCTGATTGTGTTTGGCTCCTGTGCTAAGACTTGGGTAGGCACCATTAGAGTGACGATCCTACTATCTGGCCCCTGGCACAGGTTTGCTATTAGGGTTTGTAATTGTGATTAAAGTGTACAAGTTTTGCTTGGCTAAGTATATGGCTTGCAAGTTTACCTGTTATTGCTTTAATTTGTGTGGTATAGTGTTCTAGTCTTTGTTTGGTCATTGGTTGTCTGGGTAAGTTTTCTTGCAACTTGTATTAAAAAAATTATACCAACTGTGTGATTGTGATTTTACTGTTGAATTTCTGTCTATGTGTTTGGTATATGATCTTGTTGTTTTTTGTCTGTTTGACTAGGGCATGCACCTTAATGTTTGCAACTACGTTGGTATGCAAATAGATCTAGGATTCCTGTAAGAGTTAAATCCGTTAGATCTAGTATAGTTTTGATACAAATTTTCTTGTTGACAACTTGTTTAGTTATCTAAGTGTAAATTGTGTAATTTTGTTGGGTGTTCTAAATGTTTTTTTTTTTTTTTTTTTTGTCTGATTTGATCTTGTAAACTGTTTTGTTTTGTTTTAATTTTTGTGGGTGATCACTAAAGAAAAGTTGTGTTTTTTTTTTTAAATGTAGAAAGTCTAGCTTTATGATATAAAGAAATTGCAAGTTGTTCATGAATAAGTTCAATTGAACACTTTCTTTCTTTTGAGCGGCTTTCTCTTGAGAGTTCTACACATCTACATAGTTGTTGTACTTAGGTCTTGTGAATCAGATTTGTGTTGAATGTGTTTGAAATCTGGATTACTAGCATGGATTGTTGTGTTAATAATCGGTGATTGTAGAGTGTGTATGGATTCTTAGTTCTGAGAGGTGTTATTGTTTCTCTTCAGATCGTTATGATCTTTGTTGTTCTCGAGCGTATTCACTATTCTATATCTAGGTTATCGATTCATGTTGAATCAGTGGTAATCGTTAGGTTAGAAGTTTTGTTATCTTAGTGATAATGAGTGTTTGTTCATGAGGATGACAGTTCTTTGTTTTTATCTCACTGGTCTTGGATTCTTTTGTTTTGAGTCCGAACGTAGTGAGGTTTGTGTAGGATCATTGTGTTGGTGGTCTTATTTGGTTCTCATTCGTCTCTTTGAGACTTCATCGCCGATCGTAGTGATGTTAGTTCACTGGTCTAGGTGATGCTTGTTTCTTTTCAAACTGGTCTAGGGTCGTTTGTAGATTCTTCGTGTTGTTGAGTCTAGTCCCGTTAGATCGTAGTGTTGTTTCTTGAATGGTGTTATAGCCTTTTGTTGTCTCTTGTGTAAGAGATATTTTCTGGTCTTAAAATCATGTAATTTTGTGGATTATCAGAATTTGTTTAGGCTGTAACTGTTGTCTGATGTAGAGTTGTGTAATTCTTGTTTTTCAGACTTGGTTTTGAATCTTGTGATTCGTATTATGTGGTTCAGAAGTTGTGAAGTTGTAAAAGGTTTTTCTTGATTAAAATTTATCTTTAAGTTCTTTACAAATTTTTCTATGGATATGCGTTTTTGTAAAGTTGTAAAAGTTTTTTGATCAAGTAAAATTTGTTTTAAGTTTTTCACAAGTAGTGTTTTTTAGACTTGGGTATGAATTTTATAGTCATTTGACTTTATATGTTATCAGATGGTTATCTGATTCTGCTATGCAATCATATGATATTTTTTTATTCTGATATGTTGTATGATTGTACTTGTTAGTGATGCATACGAAGTTTTTTGATGTGTCATGTGAATTTTTTGTGCATTCTTTGTCAACGGTGAATCTAAAGTTCATTGGTTGATTAAAGATATATTTGAAATAGACATTGTTTATCAAGATTGGTTTTGATCGTATCTGGAATTGTGTGATTCCTTATTTGATCTGTTGGTTTCAATTTGATATATCCAAAATCTTGTGATTTTGTGTTTGTCAAATTGTGTTTTCTGATTTGTTGTTTTCTGTGATTGAAAGTTCTTTAATTTGTTTTTGACATGTTATTCTATAATTGATGATTGTTTTAAAGGTCATGTTTTGAATAAAAGTTATTTTAAGCAAATGGCTTTGATTATGATGTAATTAGGTGGATACATTGTAGTTTTTGGTACATAGTTGTTTTTAACTAGTTCCTTCTTTCAATTTGAGTGGAAACGCGTTATCTATGTATAATGTCTAAAATAAGGTTTGATCCAATTCTATTGCTCAAGATTGAAACTTTTTTTTACTGGAAGTACACCTTGTTTGTTGCATAATCAGGTAGTTCTACGTGTTTGTAGGTGTATTCTTTGCTTGAAAGGTGTGTTAGAAAATAAACAAAGATAAAATACTTTCATTTTCTCACGTGAGATGACTTAAAAGTTTTTTCTATGGGAGAAAGAGATTGTTTGGATATGGTAAACACTAAAAGTTTTGAAGTGATGACGACATTGATGTGTGAAGTACAATGAAGCTAGTGGGCATTGTGTTTCCAGTGTTTGTTAATTAGTGTTCGTTAGCCTTCATCCAAGTTATTGGTTATTTTATCAAAAATAAAAAAAAAAGCTTTTTTTTTAAATAAATAGCAGTTCACGTTAGCACAGTTTTTTGTGAAAATGTATGTGAAATATATAATACATTGTTTTGTTGTATTTTATCTCATACATTTTGCTGTCTTGGTTTTATGTCATGTCTGGGCTTAAGAGAAGCTGGGCTAAAGCACAATGGACTCATAGAAAATGGAGTGGACTGGGCTGATATATACATGGCTGGACTGGGCTGCTGTCTACATGGGCTTGTATATAAAAGGCGTGTTAATACAACATGATCATCTTTGTGCAGGTATTAACACGTTTGACCCGTTTAAATATTAAACTGAGGGGGGGTGTTAAAATATGTATATAACTCTTATTATTCCCAGTTTAATATTGTTTGTAACTTATATTTTTTGTTTTCTTTTATTTCATGTGGGCTGAACTCGCTGATGGGCTGGACAAGTAAAAGACAAAGGGCAGTTGGGCTTGATAAAAGAGATTGTTGGGCTTTGGTCAGTTATAACAGCTTTGGACATCAGCAGTATATAAGCAAAGACTTAGGGTTTCATTTGTTTGATTCCAGTCATTTTTTCTTCCTGAGTTACCATTCAACTCTCTTTTTTTTCTCTCTCTAAATTACCTAGGGTTTCATATCTTAGATTCATCTTGAATCTGAGATTTTCGTTCGAGATTCGGTGTTCTGTAAGGATTGTCATGTTGATAATCCTAGCGTGTGAGAGTTGAGAGTTGGTGAGTGATTTTTTGTTCTATTCTTTCTCAGTATTTGTTGTAATCATCAAACTTCTGGGTAATAAAAATCGTTGGTTTGGGTATTTTATACATGTTTTTTACATATTTCAAAGCTCTGAAAGAAGCAGGAGATACGGTTAGAGCAATGATGGCAGGGGCAGGGGTGGTGCGGTATGTCAGAGGGAGGTTTATCATGGTATCGTTTAACAGTAGTGAAGAGGCGGAGCGGTTCTGTTTACTGGCGAAGGAGATGGGTGAAAAGTTTCATTCGGTGGAAAAATGGACGGGACAAACATTACCGTTTGAGAGACTAGCCTGGTTAAGGGTTCAGGGAATCCCCCTCCACCTCCTGGATAACGAAGTTATCAACAGAATTGGGGAAAGGTTCGGGAAGGTGATACAGGGTGGGCAACATGACAAATGGGATTCAGACTTATCGTATGATTACGTTGGGGTGCTGGTCTCGGAAGGGAGGAGACTTCAAGAAGAGGTGATTATTCAATGGAAGGGCCGTAGATGTCACACCCCAACCGATGGCGGAATCATCGGGGCGTGGCACTGAGCGAAACAGATTGTCCAGAAGTTTCCATAACAACTATCATTACCATTTAATTAAAGCAATACGTCCCATACCGTATCTTAAATAGTCAAACAAGTTATTACAGATAACATCAAAACAAATATTCTGTTCCGACAACTCAGATTTAAATAAGTAGCAATTGTTTATCTGCTTCTAGAGACCCCTAATATGTCATCTACAGACAACTATTTGTTGGGCTCTAAAGCTTTATTCTAGCTTCCATTTCCTACCACACATGCCTCCTAAGCACCTGTCACATACGTTAAAATAAAGTCAATACATAAAATGTAAAGGTGAGCATACAAGTTTGATAATAGCATATAGAGTTCGAATTCGTTTACGCATAACCAGCACGTACACATAGTGAAATGAAGCACGTTAGTTATCGACATAGATCCATCGATACCAATGACTGCGGGTTGACTGCCCGAGGCAGTTCGCAATACATGATTACCACCGTAATCCATTACGTTGGGGTGCTGTTCTTTCTCTTGTTCTTTCTCTTGTTGCTTGACGAGGTGGTTTCAGCAGTTGGTGCAGCAGTGGTGGCTTGATGCAAATGCTTGGAGGTCTTATCCCACACCCCAGCCTTAACCCTTTTGTCATTGATTTCAGCGGCTAGCAGATATGTTTCCTCGATCGTGGTAGGCTTAGCCGCTTGCATGAAATCAGCAACGCAGTCGGGCAAAGCTCGGATGTACTTCTTGATGGTCATCTCAGGAGTCTTGACCTGGTCGGGACAGATAATGCTGAGCTGTTTGAAGCGAGCAGTAAGACCATCATTGTCTCCATCCTTCTGATGTATGTGCCAAAATTCATCTTCAAGCTTTTGACGTTCGTGAGGAGGGCAGAATTCCTCTAGCATGACTTCCTTGAGCTCGTCCCATGACAAACCGTAAGCTGCATCATTCCCTCGCTTGTTCCTCTCGGCCGTCCACCAGTCTAGAGCACGGGAGTGGAAGACGCCGGTAGCGTTCAGAGTTCGAAGGTCATCAGGGCAACCACTTTGTCGCAGAGTAACCTCGATAGAGTCAAACCAGTGGAATAGTGCAGTAGGACCTCTTTCGCCTGTGAATTCTTTCGGCCCACATGACTTGAATTGTTTGAAGCTGAAAGGTCTCGTGACAGCTTTTGGACCTTCAGTCCTCGATTCCTCGGATGATTTGTTGGCGTTCTCGTAGGCATCGCTCACAGCTTTTGCCACACTTTTCGCGATAATAGAGGCAAGACGTCTGTCCCTCTTTTCCTGACGAGTGAGTGTATAACGAGATCCAGACGACATTGTCTGCAATAGACATCGCCATGGAACTCAGCACATGTATTCGAATCTCACCTCACACGTCTATTACTACTAAAGCTCAGTAACACGTACTATGTAAACGCATATAGTCACAAAATCACAGAATTGCACGAAATCTCATAAACACATAGAGCACATAATCACAGTATTCCTAAACATGTAAGCACAATAGCAAAACACACATAGGCTCCTAGTCACTAAGGGTATATACGAGCATACAAAGCGTTCTGAATGCCTCTATTGTCGATTTGCTAGCGATGTGTTGTGTGGGTTTTGTGTTTTAGCAGAAGCAATAGTGTTGGTTCGAAACCAATAGTACCTCAAAACGTTAAATAAATAAGCACAAAAACACGTAATTCTCATAAAAGCAACGAAAATTGAAACACATAAAATCAAGAATGGATCGTCTGCGGCTAGTAGACTTCGACTAACCAAAGTGGCTCGACTATTCGCAAGGATCCTGTGTGCACAATTACCTCCAGGACTATGCCTTTGCCTCGATTCTTGGGCGTCGGCGCAATTCCCATTGGTTATATTGTGTCTTTAGATCGTTGGAGTCCATCGAAACTTTGGTGGGAGTTTTTGTATAAAAGCAGGACGAGTCGTCAAGGTTAGGGTTTCACCCCTATCTTGCAACTTCTGTCCTTATTTTTGATAAAATTTGAGGAGATTATTCATCAAAATTTGGATTTCACTCCTAATTTGGTATGATTCTCCTCGTTTGTAGCTAAAACGCAAGCTGATTAGGCAACTTTAGTCGAGAGTTTGCGGTTTTCACACCTATTCTCGGCCTCATTACCTGTTCATAACTTGAAAATTCGAGTGCAGTGATAGAAAAGAGCGAGTGATAGTGGCGAGTTTACGCATACGCGTGAGTTGTTCTGTTGGTTCTTAACTATAGACTAGGTCTCTAAGACTTCGACCCGGACTAGGTCGAGTCTTGCCTAATTCCCTATAGTTATGGCTCTGATACCAATCTGTCACACCCCAACCGATGGCGGAATCATCGGGGCGTGGCACTGAGCGAAACAGATTGTCCAGAATTTTCCATAACAACTATCATTACCATTTAATTAAAGCAATACGTCCCATACCGTATCTTAAATAGTCAAACAAGTTATTACAGATAACATCAAAACAAATATTCTGTTCCGACAACTCAGATTTAAATAAGTAGCAATTGTTTATCTGCTTCTAGAGACCCCTAATATGTCATCTACAGACAACTATTTGTTGGGCTCTAAAGCTTTATTCTAGCTTCCATTTCCTACCACACATGCCTCCTAAGCACCTGTCACATACGTTAAAATAAAGTCAATACATAAAATGTAAAGGTGAGCATACAAGTTTGATAATAGCATATAGAGTTCGAATTCGTTTACGCATAACCAGCACGTACACATAGTGAAATGAAGCACGTTAGTTATCGACATAGATCCATCGATACCAATGACTGCGGGTTGACTGCCCGAGGCAGTTCGCAATACATGATTACCACTGTAATCCATGCAAGTAAAAGATCCTTAACAACCCCCGTGTGAACGGGTGCTGAGTCCAAACTATAGTACTATCGTTGCTAAGGCAGGTAGACAGCATTCCATGTGTAAACATAACAAACAAGCATTCATAAGCAACGTATAACATGCGTAAATGGTTTAGCGTTAAAATAGCTTGAGTAGTGTGATAGTTGTAGTTTGAATATTCATAACGTATGTAACACCCAAAAGTGCTAAAAGCAAAAAGGGTTCGAGTATACTCACAGCGATTATGGATTGAAGGGAGCGCTTTTCAGCGAGTATAGTTAGCCTGAATAGATTCGATAATGTAACGATAAGTGGTACGCAAAACAGTACAAGGTGAGAGTGGTTAGGATGGCTGATCGTGCGGATCAACTATCCGTGAGGGCGGACTATCCATGCGGGCGAACTATCCGTGCGCACGGTGATCCGTGCGGATGGTGACCCATCCGGATAAGCTACTCGCGCGAGTGAGCTGCCCGTGCGGATGGTAAGCCGTGCGGATTAGTCGCTCGTGCGGATTGCTTATCCGTACGAACAAGTTGTTTGTGCGGATAAACGTTCAAGTGGATTGTTTCTTCCTAAGGATGTGTTTGTGTATGATGGCTTGTGCTTTGGATTTTTCGTTGTAGCATTTAGAAAACATTTAAGTGTTTCTACCTTTCAAGCCGGTCGCGCGGACAACAATCCGTCCGGATGGCAGTCCGTGCGGGCAACGTCTTTAAGGCTGAGTTACTAAGTGGATTAGGTAATCCGCCCGGATGGTAATCCGTGCGGATAGTGACAATCCGTCCGGATAGCTTACTCGTGCGGATAGTGACAATCCGTCCGGATAGTCTGTCCGTACGGGCAACCTGTCCGTGCGGATGAACATGTTGGAATTTGTTTTAAGGCCTTAGTATCTCATGATCTGAAGAGTAATCCATTCAGAGGTCGTCCGTCCGGATTGCTCAGTCGTCGATACTCAAACCTTGTTTGGAAAGTGGGTCCCAAGGGTAGCTCGTCCGGGTGACAACCCGTCCGTATAGCCTGTCCGTGCGGACAGCTAGTCCGTGCGGATAGCTTGTCCGTGCGGACAACTGGTCTGATTGTTCCGTTCGTCTACTCTTGGTTTCTGTTGTCGTTTATCGAGACGTTCTGATTACGTGGCAACCACTTGGAGTTGTATTCTCACCCGCACGACTAGACCGGTCAAGAACCACCCTAACTTGGCCTGTCGGCGACTCAGAACGATCGTTCCGGTTGACCCCGAAATCAGGTGTCTGGTGGGTAGAATCCAGATCTAGGACTAGTGCATCACCATTAACGAGTAGAACACTAGAACCGATCAGATTCGTACCGATTTTAAGGGTAAAAGAAGGAGAGAACTTAGGTTTATTTCTTTCAACTATTTTATCCTTAGAAAAGTTTAGATTTAGGTGAAGTTGTTATGAAATCTTGTGGAAACCGTTCAGATCTGAGTTACTCTTGGTGGAATGAAGTTAAGCTTGAAGTTCATAAGAACTTCATGATGACGTCACCCGAGAATACCTCAAATCTTGATGGTTTCACGGTTGAAAGTTGAGATTTGAAAGATAGAAAGGTGTAGAATTGTGTAGTGATTAAGAATGTACAAGAATTAGTGCAAGATCTTATCTGGATTGAGAGAGATCTGAGAAAAAGTGAAGAATGCGTGCGGTTCGGACGTCACTTGCCAAAAGTGGAAAAGTTGGAGAGTGACCCGTGTATTTATAGGATGCTAAAAGGGGAAAGGGTGAGCCGTGCGGATGGCACGTAACCCGGGTAGGCTATCCGTCCGGATTGGTCATCCGTGCGGATTGGTAATCCGTGCGGATTGGCAATCCGTGCGGATTGACCATCCGTGCGGATGTCGCCTGTCTTGGTGCGTTCGGTGCGACGACGCTTCGGTTTCGATTTGCGAGCGATTCGATAGGGTTTCCTAGTCAAATTACTTTCAGTCCCAACTACTTCTTATATGGTTCGACTCGGAATTCGGGTTCGGGTTCGCTTACATTCGAGTTAGACTTCGAGTTCGATTGAGTTCGCTTGATTATCACAACATAACATAAAATAAACACGCACAGGTAACATGTAAGGCACACACACACACGTATAAACAACAAGTAAAATACACAGTTCGAGTTACGGTTCGATGTCGATTTGATTAGCATAGCTTGATTAACTTTATCGCATTGTTACTTCCTATCGTTCACAGTCGCGTGTCAATTGAGATACGGTCAGCATGATTCGATTATTGCAATGAACGACACTTACTCCACATAATATAAATAAAATAAAAACATTTCTACGAGTCAAGTCGCGCGAAATCGGTCGTTGACTTTGACCTTGACTTTGACTTTCACTCGTGAAAACACGGGGTGTTACAGTAGATATAGGGTCTGGGTGGAGGAGCAAATCGGTGATTGGGAGCCGGAATTCCTGGGTAGAGACAGGGGAGTGGAGGTAGCTCAGACGAACAACTATCAGTCGCAGTCATCAGAAAAAGAAGATCAAGGTGACCGGAATAAGTTGCAGTCGACCGGAATTTTGACCGGCGGTTCTCCGGATAACGATTCGGAAAGACCTCAAGTCTCGCCTATAACTAAGGAAAGGATTGTGAAAGATCATGTATAAAATTTGGGAAAGGATGGAGTTACCAAGAATATGGAAGATCTAGTGGGGCTGGATAAAGAAACTCCCCTGCTTTTTGGGGAGGTATTTATGGGAGGGAATAATGTGGAAAAAGAGAGGGGACCCATAGTAAAGAAAAGTCGGAACTGTTCAAAAAAAGGTGGTGTGGGTTGGGTGGGCCCTGTGCAGGCCAAAATGGTTTCAATAGACGCTAGGCCCAGTTCCAGGAAGAGGCCACATTTGGATGTGGACCCAAATGGCTTAGATCCATTTGGGCTTAATGCCCTTTTGGGTCTTAATCATAGTCACCAGGTGGAGTCAGGTTCGAATAACTCACCAGTTAACGAGGAAGGGTTTGGTAGTGCAGTACTTTCAGCTCAGACGCCTTTCGATTCGGAACATCAGTCTGCTGGTGGAGGTCGAAGTTCCGGTAGTTAATTTAGAATCGGATGAAGATAAGCAGAACCACAAGGAGGTCAGTTTGGCAAATATGGAGGTGAACAAAGGTAACACGGACGAAATCGAGAATACAATCAGGTTAGGGGCGGTGGTCGGAACTAATCTGGACGGTTTTAGGAACTTGGTGTCCATGGAAGTGGAGGAAGAAGGAGTACAAGCAGGTAAGATATGAACTTTTTGTCTATTAATGTTAGGGGTCTGGGGGATCAGGAGAAAAAGAGAAGGGTTAAGGAGTTAAGGGTTAAAAATGGGGTTGATTTTTTAGCTATTCAGGAAACTAAGATTACGAATTCGGAAGGTTTCGATAGTTGTTGTTGGGGGAGGGGGGCTTTCGATTTTCACATGGTTGAAGCTATAGGTAGGTCAGGAGGCATTATGAGCTTATGGAACTCTAAGGTTTTAAAAAAGAACTCTGTGGTGCATGATCCAAACTTCTTACTTACATCGGGGTACATGGTTGAAGATGGGGCGATGATTAATGTGTTGAACGTCTACGCTCCTCAAAGTGTGGTCGCTAAAAGGTGTCTTTGGGATAGGTTAAAAACGATGATTAATAATTATCAAGTTATGTGGGATGTGTTGGGGGATTTTAACGCTGTTCGTAATGCAGAAGAAAGGAAAAACTCTACATTCAATCAGACGAGTGCCTCAGATTTCAACTCCTTCATTGATGAGTCTGACTTACATGAATATTGCATGAGGGGGAATAGATTTACCTATTTGGCTGGTAATAGTGGTTCGTTTAAACTGAGTAAGATTGACAGGATGTTGGTTTGTCAAAAAAATTTCAATAAATGGCCACGGGCGTGTCTTAGAGCCCTTCCAAGAGAGCTGTCGGATCATACTCCATTATTACTATCGTTGGTAGATGCTAATTTTGGGTATAAACCATTTAGGTGGTTTAACTCTTGGCTTGATAGAGATGGATGTAAAGAGGTGGTGTTAAAGGCGCTTAATGATAGTTCTGTGAAGGGGCGGCCAGATTTGGTTATTTCTGGTAAGCTGAAATGTTTGAGAGAGGCGATTAGGATTTGGTGGGCGGAGGAGCTTCAGAAAGAAGGGGAGGTGATGGAAAATTATAAGTCTGGATTGCATAATTTAGAGATTCTTATGGAGGATAGGGAGCTAGAAGAGGAGGAGGTTTGGGTTTGGGTTTGGGTTTGGGTTTGGGTTTGGGAGGAGTGCAAAAAGGGCATTGACCAAGGGAATCAGTGGAAATGCAGAGACTTGCAACAGAAAGCTAGGGTTAAATGGGCCTCAAAAGGGAATGATAATTCTGCTTTTTTTCATAGGGTAATGAACGGGAGGAAAGCGGCGAACGATATTCTAGGTCTTAAAGTCGATGGGCAGTGGATTACGAAGCCTAACTTGGTTTAGAGAGAAGTCCTAAAATTTTTTAGGAGTCATTTCGCAGAAAAGTTTGTGATGCGGCAGATGTTAATGTGTGACAATTTTAAGTTAGTATCTTCAAAGGATGCTAGGATGTTAGTTCGGCCTTTTTCAAAGAAGAAATTAGAAAGACGGCGTTTGATTGTGGTTCGGATAGAGCGCCGGGGCGGATGGTTTTAATTTCATGTTTATTAAGTTCTTTTGGAACGACTTGGAAGGTGACTTTCTCAAGATGTTCAACAGGTTTCATGAGACGGGGGAGATTAGTAGAGGTTGTAGTACCTCGTTTATTACACTTATTCCGAAGATTAGTTCTCCAGTTGGATTGAAAGATTATAGGCCCATTACTTTAGTGGGTGTCATTAGTAAAATTATTTCAAAAGTGCTGGCGGAAAGAGTGAAGGTGATGATGTGAAAGATTATATCGGAAACTCAGACAGCGTTTCTTAAAGATAGGTTCATTCTGGACGGTCCTATAATTATTAACGAGTTGTATGGGTGGATTAGAAAGACGGGAAAGAAAGGTTTCTTATTGAAAATTGACTTTGAAAAGGCACATGACAATGTAAATTGGGAATTCCTTCTTTCAGTTTTGGGTCAAATGGGGTTTCCTAGCAAGTGGTGTCTTTGGGTGAAAGGGATTCTTCGTTCGGCGAGATCGACTGTCCTGGTCAATGGGTCGCCCACATTCGATTTTCAGTGTCAAAAAGGGGTTAGGCAGGGAGACCCTTTGTCTCCATTTCTTTTTCTTATTGCCATGGAGGCGTTCTCTTGTCTGCTTAGAAAGGCCTGTGATTTGGGGGAGTTGAAAGATCTGCGTATTTTTGGCGGGGAAAATTCTTTTTCGCATATTCTTTACGCGGATGATGCTTTGATTTTGGGGGAGTGGTCTAGAGAGAACATTGTGAAAACGGCTCGGTTGCTTAGAGTTTTCTATATTTTTTCGGGTTTAAAAATTAATCTTAAGAAATCTTTCTTGTTTGGGATTGGAGTCAATGCTGAAGAAGTTTCGGGCATGGAGGATATTTTGGGTTGTAGAACTGGAGAGTTTCATTTTGATTATTTGAGGATAAAAGTGGGGGCGAACATGAACAAAAGTTGCCATTGGGTTTCGGTTATTGACACGATCAAGAGACGCCTAGCTTCTTGGAAGGCCAATACTTTATCTATGGGTGGGAGGCTCACTTTGGTTAAGTCAGTGCTAGCTAGCCTTCCGGTGTATTACTTATCGTTATATAAAGCCCTGGTGATTGTTACAGAGCAAATCGAAAAATTGATGAGGAACTTTTTGTGGGCTGGCTCGGGTGAGGATAAGAAAATGAGTTGGGTAGCTTGGGATACGGTGACGAAGTCTAAGAAGAATGGCGGTTTGGGGATTTCGAAGGTTAGGGAGGTTAATTTTGCTCTGTTGTCCCAATGGGCTTGGAGATTTATGAACCAAACAGAGAGTGTTTGGCGTAAAGTCGTGGATATGGTGCATGGGGGGAGGGGCCGGTGGGTTTTCCTTCCTGCTAATCGTCGGTTCCGTCGCAGGTGGTATACTTTGGTTACCGAGATTGAGAGATGGTCTATTCAAGGCAAGACTTTTAGTGCCTTACTTTCGGCGAAAGTGGGTAACGGTTTGAATATTAAGTTTTGGTTCGATCGCTGGGTGGGGTTAACTATTTTAAAAGATAGTTGGCCTAGACTTTATGCCTTGGATCGAAATAAACATTGCTCAGTTGTCGAGAGATTTGTGTGGGATAGTGGCGGTTGGAGGTTTGCTCCGGATTGGGCGCAGGATCTGTCTTCAGTTGAGGAGTTATCGGAAATGCAGGATGTTGAGTTTCTACTCAATAATGTAATTCTTGCAGGTGAGCTAGATAGATGGTATTGGGGCGATAAACCTAACGAGCCGATGTCAGTGGCTAGGGTCAAAGAATGGATTAAGGAAGGTAGTGACGTCCGACGTGATCATGTTATGCGGTGGGAGTCGTGGATCCCAATTAAGGTGAATATTTTTGTGTGGAGATCGGAAATGGGCCGCATTCCGACAAAAGATGCTTTGATCAGGCGGCACATTAGTATTCAAGATGGTTCATGCCCGATGTGCGATTCCGGAGTCGAAACGGTGATGCACCTTTTCACTGGATGTGTTTTTGCTCATGGTGTGTGGTCGGCTGTGGGCAGGTGGTGCAGGGCGATGACTATTATGGTGTTCGATTTCAAGGATTTATTGGGAATTCACGAGCAGTTTAGTGATAAATGGTCGCAAAGGGTGATTAGAGGGATTGTTTATACCTCCTGTTGGGCGATTTGGAAACTGAGGAATGCTAAAGTCTTTAATAATGCGGATCCTAAAGTGGTTGAGGCGGTGGCTTTGATTAAGTCTTGGTCGTTCTTATGGTTAAAAAATAGATCTAAGTTTGCTAGGCTTGAGTGGAAGGAGTGGTCTAAGAACCCTTTGTATATGATGTAAGTGTTTTGTGGTGGCCCTCGTTTTGAGGCTTGCCCGTGTTTTTTAATGAAGTTTTCTGTTCAAAAAAAGAAAATTTCAGGTCGTTCAGAAAGGAAAAAAAAACACTTTTCATGGAAAATATAGGCATTTAGCTATTACACACGTATCGTTTATACGTCACTAAAATTATATCATTTGCCTTGTGAACGTTGTTGCTATAGTGAATCTAACATGTTAAGTATTGTTGTCAAGTTGGAACCTATCTATCTTTGAACCTGTATACGAGTTGAAACATGTAAAGAATCACTAGAATGTTACTCGAGATGGGTGCCCCGAGAACACCAATTTTGCGGTCTAGTCAATATCGCATATAGCTCATTACATCTTTACATAGGTTGCGTAATCATATTCATACTAGTTTGATTTAGTTCCGAGTTGTATAGAGGATCAAGACATATTCTAGACGATAAGAAATACAAATTCCAGGTACTTATAAACTCTAATCAATTAAACAAAATCATTTTTTTCCTGTTTAATTAAGATATCTAGTTGTATTATTGTGTTTGTGTGAGACTTAAGTCATGGTTATTCACCCTCTAGTACGAAACACCATAAAACTTAAATATTAGTACATCATTATGAAGTAATAAAACATGAAAGCATGATAACCAGTATATAAGTATTGACCATAGAAATTGTTAAAAAAACACAAAGAAATAATTAGAGTAACTATTAAATTATTTGCCCTAGAATTTTATAGAAATTGGTATCTCTTTCGTTCTATCCTCTTTTAGGTCGTAAGGCATGGGATGGAGCCCCAAAGAGCTCTATTGTTCAACACCATTGACACGTAGAATCAACCTAGGACAAGAGGTTTTATTGTAACTTATTAATAACACCTATGGTATGTTTTAAAGCGCCTCAATAACCCCCCTCCCCCTCCCCCTCCCCATTTATTTGGTTTTAAATGTTTAAAACTGATGTAGGTCCCACTTTTAATCCCCTATTGTCCCCCCCCCCCCCCCTCCCTCTAAATAGCTAGCAAGGTATGGTGTGGGGGCGCTATTGATCAAAGAGTTACTTAGGTGGATGGGTGATGGCATCTCATATAGTCATATCCTCCAGTCTTATAGCATTGTAAATAGGGCTGTAAACGAACCGAACGTTCAGCGAACAGTTCATGAATAGTTCGGCGGGAAGTTCATTTATGTTTGTTCGTTTAATAAGCGAACGGACATGAACAAGAAATTTCGTTCACTTAGTTAAATGGACGAACATGAACAGATGTCTCGTTTGTTCAATTGAGTTCGTAAACGTTCGGTAAGGTGTTCGTGAACATTTATTCATTTGCGTTTGTTTGTTTGTGTTTTAATTAAAGATTTTTGTACTTTCATATATTTTATCTATACTTTTTATATAGTAAATTATTATTTCTTTTATCACCCGAACAATTAAACTAGGAACCCTTATTTCACCTTCTTTATGCACCGTTCTCCTTTCCTCTCTCATTATTTACATTGACGAATACGATCGACCTCCGTTTCACAAGAAGGGATTCAAGTTCCAGTGCTACTCTCTGGGCCATCCACCTTTATCCTTCGTTGCGTTCTTATTTGTGTTCGTTTGTGTTCATGAACCGTTTGTGAACACGCTCATTTCTTTAATGAACGAACACAAACATAAAATCTCGTTCGGTAAGCGTTCATGAACCGTTCTTGAACACATTTATTTCCTTAACGAATGAACACGAACAAGGCCTCGTTCGTGTTCGTTTGCAACCCTAATTGTAAATTATGTATGTCTATGAGTATGAACAAAAATAAAGGACCGATTATGTCAACATTGAATAGATAAAGTAAAGTTTTTTCAAGGAAAAGAAGAAAAAACAAAGTATAATAGTTTAGGGAGTTAAGAGCAAGTGGGGGCCGGTTTGTAGTAAACCGTAATATTTATTATGAGTAGCTGACAAGAAAACCATATCTAGCAATGGGGACCCCAAATCCACACGTGTCAATAGATAATGTAACGGGTGTCGACACATCACGAGGCCGTCACGGCGGTCCTGCGACTTTTGTGGTTGGCTTGCTTTTGTCGTGTTGTAGCGCAGACAGCGGCGACGGTTTCCTTCTTGTCTTCTTCCTAGGATGCAGCTCCCTTTAACCTCCACTAACGGCGCCGTTACATTTATATATATATATATATTTTTTTTTTTTTTTTGAAACGGCAGAAAATCACAACATTCTAATTATTTTAAAAAATTATCGTATTTTTTTTAGGTTATTAATATTCACACGCCCCCGTCTATACATTTATAGAGACAGAGTCAAAATAGTGTAGGAATAAGATGACTTTTCTTTTATCAACATTCGTTAAAGAAAAGTGGTATGTATATAAATTATATAGTTTTTTTTTTCAAGCTCGTTCTAATTTGTAGGTTATTATGAAGAGAGTAAACTACCAAAACGGTCCCTGAGATTTGGTCACTTTGCAGCTTTATTCCAAAATTCAAACCTTTTAAATTTTGTTTCTTATGGTTTTAATTTTGTTGTCATTTTCGTCCAAAATTAAAATCTGGTAAAATTTTTCAGTTAACATCCAGCTTTTCTGTTTTTTTTTTTCTTACTTTTAATGAAGGGCAAAATGGTATTTTAACATTATATTATAACAAATAAAAAAATCTGACAATTTTTCCCTTTATTTAAAATGAGAAAAAAGATACAAAAGTTGCATGTTAACTGAAAAATATGACAATATTTTGATTTTTTGAGGAAAATGGAAACAAAATTGAAACCACAAGAACCAGATTTAAAAGGTATGAGTTTTAGACTAAAATAGCAAAGTTTACTCTTATGAAGATAAAAAAATGGGGGTTTAAAAGATGATCGCATAACTCGAAATTTGCATTCCATTCTACTTCACTAAATAGTGGAGTTTAGAGATTGTCTCGCTTCAAACCTTCAATCGTACAAACATAACTCTTCTTTTTTTCATCGTCAGTTCATCAGCCATAACTCTTCGTTCTGCTTTAAACTTCAATCATTTGACGGCCTTTTCTGTGTTGCCGCCACTTGCCACTTTTATTTGAATGGATTTAAAAGTGTGTAATTTAAAACAACATTAGGCTAATGGGTTTTGTTGGGTAAATAAGTTTCACCCTCTTTGCCCCTCCTAATAACTGGCCATAGTTTTTTATGCATAGACGTATGATGTGCCTCACTTATTTGAGTTTATCATATTATAGGCTGTTTTTAGGTCGTTTACTTAGACAAGTTTTATTGTAACTAGTATGAAAATTTATACGACTGCCTTATGATTCTTAACTTCTTTTTCTTTCTCACAATCACCCTCTCTCTTTCTCACAATCACCCTCTCCTTTTCGGGAGGCCCTATTCCGGTTCGCAACTCACGATTTCTTTTTCTCCAAGCATTCTTGTTGTCAAGTTCTATCTTAGATTAACTATTCTACAAGCCAAACTATGCAACAAAATATCACTTCCACCATGTTTGGCTTTAGAATTCCGAAAAAACCTTAAAAGCACAACATTGGTGGTTCCACCATGCATCCAGGGCTGGCTACATAGACTTGCCAACTTTGACACGAGCTTAGGGCCACCAAAAGATATGGGCCTCCAAGTTTTTAAAAAGATTTTTGTATATAGTATATGTATTAGGCCCAAATAAGTACATTTATTTAAAAATTAAATTAGTTTTTCATTGAAGGGCTCAAAGTAGATATTGTTTAGCAAAAAAGACACAGTTTCAAAGCCCATTTCACATAAATTTCTAGTTATCACAACACAACAACAACCGTCGACCTAATCATCATTATTCAGCGGCCTAAACTCTTTGAAATACAACCCACAATCATCGTTCCCACTTTCCATCGCAACCTGCTTCAATTTCTAGGCTATCAACTATCAATAGACGAAAATAGTAACCTTAATCACCCATGGTGACGGGTCCATCGGGATTGAAGGAGAGTTTATGGGTGAAGTTAGGGTCCCACTTCGCAGTTCGCTTAGGGTCTTCAAAAACGTTGTAACGGCCCTGCATGCATCGTTGTTGAACTCCAAGCTTTGGTCAATGTTGCAATCCTTTGCGTGAGTTTCATCACGTTTCCACAATCACGGCTGACCTATTCCTCTTAGTCTGATTTGTAAACTCATTTTCTCCAATAATTGTCGCAACAGTTGAACGCTCCACAAACGCTACCTCTATTGGTTTAGACTATCCGCATTAGTGAAAGGCTATCCTTTCTACAAACAGCCTAATCAGCATGCCACATCAGTTTTTCACTTATTCTTCCCACAAACACTTTTTACCCACAACAATAACATATATATCCTTCCCACAAACAACCTTATTATAATTATTTTATTAAATTTAAACTAAAAAAAAAAAAAAAAAGGACCCACCATTCCCCCATTCTTCCCCAAGAATCCTTAAGAATGAACACCCTCCATGTCATCCTCTACAACACCCACTAATCAATCCCTTTCACAAATGCCCTCCACATAGGCCAAGAATCACCTACAAACATCCTTGATGTGAATAGTCTTAATGATGTTATTTATAGTTGTGTTATTTTCATGTTTTGCCAAGCTTTCAATATACTAACATATATATTTGCAAAAGACATGTAATTATCCATTTTCATCGGCATTAGGTCTAGTTTGAATGTTCGATTTCCTCGCATTCGAATTGTCGAGGTGTTTATCTGCTATCAAATTATATATTAAACATATGTATGTATATACACTGTCTATGTGTATATATGAATGACAAGTTTGCGTTTATCATGCTATCACATTAGGTATTAAAGTTATTGGTTGGTTAGTAGGCGATTAATCGCTAGTTGGCCAGTAACTGAGTAGTTTTTCGTTAATCAGTCAATTAATCACTAGTCGTCCTAGTCGGGCCTAGTTGGCCGGCCAAAAATCGGTGATTCCGCCCCAGCTTCCGGCAAAAAAAACTGTATATTCTGGCCAAAACCTTAAAATTCCGGCCAATTTCCAACAAATCCATGTGAATTCCAACAATTAATCTTGTATACTTCAAAATGAGTTGAGTAAGAGTTAAAACCTAGCTACTTAAAATATTTACCTATAAAAATGTGTATATGTATACATAAAACTGAAAATTATGTATAAAAACCCGATCCGATTAATTCCGAGTAGTTGCTAGTCCCTACCTTACAGGCCGACTAGCGACTAGCAAGTTCTCCAACCTTGGATGGAAGTGTGGAACACATTATGTAGGTTTCCCTGATATGTGGTATTGAAATGAATTAAGCTTTGTTCATTTTTTAGAGTATTTTACGAAAAAACATCCATGTGTCATGTTGAAAATTCAGCTCTCGTTCTTATGTTTTTTTAAACCTAAAAATCTCATTACACATATACCCATATGAGAAAGCTATGAGGAAATACAAACACAATAACAAAAGGTGTCCAATATACAAACATTTATTGTCCCATATAATTGGTAGATGTTTGTCATGTATTTAATCCAAGATAACATATGGGTTTTGATGTCCTCCAAAAGATGTTTCGAGCTTTCCAAACAAACTAGAAGGTGGAGTAACGATGGCGAACCACAATTTTTAATCATCACTACACGCTGTTTTGCTCATGTAGCGGACATTAATTCATGAAGAGACGACGCTTTATAGAAATCTATATCACATCACCATGGACGCTTATTCCAAAAACCACCAACAGTCCTCTATTTGCTCATTTTTTCAAAAGTCCCTAGTCGACCAAATTATTGAAATCACCTTGAAACACCATCAAACAATCAAACCTCAAATTGGATAGGTTCGTTTACAAACAAGCTTTTTAAACAACCTATACGTAAAAGGAAAAGAGAGTAGAGTTGGGGGGGGGGGGGGGGGGGGAGGGGGGAGCGTAAGGCCCAAAAGAGAGGGGATAGGATGGTGAGGAGTGTCCGTAGGAATGAAGATCGTCATATAACTATATAGGTTTAACTAAAAATCTAAAATACAAATGGGATAATATTATCTAAACGTTTTCACTAGATTCATCGTTGAACTTACGCTATACGTTATTGTTTACTCCTTTCAAGTTTTTATATTTTCAGCGATTACAATCTTACAATATTTATTTTAACAACTGCGGCGAAAGCGAAATATTTACGACCTAAAATCACATGAACATAATAGTCATTTACTTAAATAAACATTTCACATATTTCAACTTTTATAGAATAATGACTCATTGACTCTTATCAGTTATATTTATTTTTTCACCTAAGTTTTTTTTTTTATAAAAAATAAAATATGATAAATTTGAAACTTAAATAAAATTTCTAAGAAAAGCGTGCCATAAATTGTTAATTTTATAATTACCAAGAAAATTCAACTTTCTGTTAAATATGGAACAAAAATACGAAAAAGGGTTTGTAGTTTTGGATTGAAAATTTTCTTGGTGGGCTTTGCCAATGGATGATTGCTAACGTGCGCGCTTTTATCTTTATGTTTATTCTTAGTGATTTTGTTGTCTAAATTCAAACAATATCTATGTAGGTCAGTTGATTCCACACATGTATTCCATAATCACGATTTTAGGAAGGAACCTTGCTTTTGCTTTTTACCCCCCTTTTTGCATGTCTCTCTTCTTTATTACTTTTTTAGTTTTATATAATAATTTATTATGACTCAAAAATTATTTTGATACTTAACAATGCTGATTAAGTCACAAGTCTATGTCATGGATTTTATAATTATATTATTAGGGGGATGGGGCGCCCCTTGATAGCCCCTCCACCACGCATGGATCACAAAACACCGCCGCCGCCATCTTTTATAACGCGTGGATTGTTTAACACGTTGTAAAATCAAAAAAGTGAACGTTGGAACAATTTGACTGTTGAATGTTGGAGACAATGTGAGGGAAAATTGTTGGGTGTGGTGAGTGATAGGCATTTCCACTAAAATCCACCACTAGAGATGGAATAAAGCTCGATAACCTGACGAAACTTGATTGAATGTTGTAAGTGATGAGTGAGTGGTGAGTGATGGGCACTCCTACCCCTTGTTACTGAATGTTGATAAACATCGGAAATTCAGATTAAAAAAGACAAAGATGCTTAACATGTCAACCTCTGCCAATCCATTTAACCCCGTTTAAAGATAAATATTTTAAGTCGAACATCTTGTAACTCAAATATTAAACAAATAACTCAAATATTAAACAAATAAAACATGTTTATTATATTATGTGGTGCGAGCCTTTGAGAAAAAAAAAATGATCATTCAAGTTGTACACGGTTGGACGCAAGTGCATACTTAGACGGCTAAGAATAATAAATAACTACTAAACATAAAGAATAGGATACACTAGTATGTTGTTGGAATTATGGTGGATGACATTCCAGTCTTCTATCTTAACCTTTATTAGTCCTGCATTGTCACGTTATTTTTACACTAAACTAGGATACACTAATATGTTATGTTGTTGGGATTATGGTGGATGACATTCCTTTCATTATCCTAGCCTTTACTAATCCTGCATTGTCACGTCATTTTTACACTAAAGTGCCCTACAACACCACAAAATCACTGACAACACTCCTTTTTACTATTCTCAAACCCTCCACGACGCACGGGGGCGCCTGGTCAATTTTGACATCCGCAACATGCGGGGGCTTCCTAACCCGTCGAAACTGTTTCGTTTCATGCTCCTAATGTTTTCATTCAGCTTATGTGTTTACCAATGGTTTGAATGAAAATTGTATGATAGGTAACTAATCGGTTAAGACCCGGAATAAAGATCAAGCCACGTCAAGAACCGAACACCTTCTGAATGCTTTGCTTCCATTTTTTGTTAATATGATTTTGAAACGACGTGGTCTTGTATATTGAATTGAATTATTTTTACCTTGTGTAGTTTATGTTTTAAAACACGTAATCTTTTGACAAAATTTGTCGTATAAAATGTGAAAGTTATATGGATTATATAGATGAATTTTGCACACCACTGCCTTCTTATTTCACACCGTTTCCTCTAAACGGTTCGTATAGAGTTATATGGATTATATAGAGGAATTTTGCACAGAAAAAGGCAAGAAAATGTTTTTTTTTTTTGTCTTGTCCTATACGGGTCGTATGAGATTATATGAGTCGTATAGATACAACCAATATAACGTTATACAATCCAACTCTAATATTTTCTCGTGTTTTCATTAGTTATTAGGGTTTTAAACATTTATACGGGCCATATAGGGTTATACGACTCGTATAGATTTAAAGTTTTTTTTTAAGTTAATTTGTAAAGTAAAAAACGTATGACGAGTTTTTGTTGATATACGAGTTTATTTGCGAACAATGTCTAAATATTGAATAATATACGAGTTTTGTTGTATGTCGCCGATTAGTTTACCAAGTGTAGTTTGAATAATATGCGAGTTTATATACAAGTTTTAATAATAGCGAAAAATGTCTAATTGTTGAATAATATACGAGTTTGGTAGACGTAATATTATTTAGATACAAGTTTGTAATATGTTGCTGATTAGTTTAACAAACAGAATACACAAAAACAATCTAATGTATAAGATAAACATTACAATAACAATCATCAAACAAGATAAGATAAATAGTTCCAATAAACATGATATAAATATTTACAATAAACATAAGATAAATATTTACAATGACATATATGATGTTCCAAATCAAAAACAATAAAAGCAAAATACAAATAAGCCACTACGGCGGCGGTGGCAAAGCAGGTGGCGATGCGTCACCTGGTCGTGGAGGGACGACGACCCTAACGTGTGTCAACAAGACTATCAGAGCATTTGTAATCCACTGTTGGTCGCATCGTATAGCAGCTACATCAGCCTCGACTAGTGTCAACCTCTGCACATACCCAAACGGAGGCACCAAACGTGGTTTGACGCTCCGTCGCTCATACGGGCGATCACCTTGTGTAGTCCCTACGCCCTCTCCCCTATCGCCCTCACACTTTCCCTAACCATCATCCTTAATCAGTTGCATTGGTTGCCACTATAACGTTCTGTGTATTTCTTTCTTTTCTATTTTAATGTAATTTGTACTCTCTCTTCAATTCCTTGTAATTTCGCGAGTTGATCATATTGAAATTCTCTTTTATCTTATTTTTGCCTAATTATATCTTGCATAATGCATAAACACTCACGAATACGCATTCTAATTCAAAATTGAGCAACACATCGAGATTCTACTTTCTTTGGGATGTTATTTCATAAGTGTTTTATTATTTACCATGCTTGCATACACTTAAATACTCAAAAATATGCTTAACTATGAGTTTTTAGCATAAGATAACAAATAAAACAACTTAAGGGACTAAAAATGACTTTTTGAATGTATGCAGAAGTCCTTGCGGACCATATATATACCCCTTGCGGTCCGCAAGGGGTGTATCTGGCAGCAGATTCGCGACATCATATGCGTTTTTTTACTGTTTCTCTTCTTCTAACCCTCAACCGACTCATTGAATATCCAAACCCTAATCCTATTTATAAATACTGACTCGTGTCACCTCCTAAACACTTTCACCACTCCAAAAACTCTCTCAAACCATCCATTTCTCCAACTTTAACTTTGGGGAGTGAATTCAAAGACCAAAACAATGAGTTTTGGCTTCCTTCTTACATATTTCCTACTTGTTTTCTTCTTCCCCATACTTGGTAAAGCCTTTAGGAGTTATACCACTTGTTTACCAAAGTACATGAGGATGGTAAACCACCATTTTTAGGACCAAGTTGGGATTTTCTTTTCTTAAACTTTATATGCATGTTTTCTTTACTTTTTTTGGAACTTCTTCACACCAAACCAAGTCACCAACAACGTTCCCTGTTAAAAGGCTTATGTTAAGGTTATTTCCAGAAACTCTATGGTTCATATACCTCCATTTTATATCTTTCTAAGTATCTAAGTAACCCACAACCAACTATGTGAGTAAAACCAAACCAAGTCTCCAAACAAGCAATGTTGGAAAACTTGTGTTAAGTATAAATGGTGATATTGAGGACCTTGGTTCTTCAACTAAAACTTCCACCATCCCTCACTTGATTACTTAGCAAAATAGTTAGTTTCCTTATGCATTCTTTCCTTGTATTCATGACCATCCAAATCATCAACTGTGTTATCATCAACTATGTTGGTGATTTTGTGCAATGATGAAACTCTTGAGGTTTGTAGATTACCCTACCTTGAATGTTTGACTATGTATAAATAATAATTCATACATATAATGCTTTACCCAAAACCAACCCATAATTATAACCAACTCATGGTTGAATGTCATGTGTTAAGGTGTAGAATATTGTAGTCTTAGATTCCTTATTTTGGACTTCTAACGGGTGTTTAACACTCATGAAAAACACACACACATAGTAGTGCTCAAATAAATGTCTAAAGTCTAGACGGGATATGTTTTATGTATTTTCATACTCGTAATTTCCGATTACTTTCCGATCTCCGATCCTTATACTCATACACCTTTATTTACCATTTTAGGGTGACTTTGGTGTTCCATCCCCCACACCCGCTTGCTCGCATCTTGTGGAATTTCTTCGCAAACCGTGAATTTATACTAGACCCTTTTACGTTTTAAACACTATTTGGGTTGCAATATGTATCCGTACTATACACACATACAAGCAAACTTATTCAAAAACTCAATCCTTAAACTTGCTTATTCGTTATGCTCATTGTGGATACATGCTTGAATATTCTTATGCTAAGCTATCTATCATTAACCTTGCAAGTCTCTCTTAACATGTATAGTGCTATAGGATTAGCACTCCGCTCCATTTTGTTAGTCATTGTTAAGTTATTCTATTTGGCCCTATTTGCTTCGGTGATAAGGATATGCTAGTGCCAAACTTTGGGTTGATTATTAGCTTTTGCATGCTAGTATGATACATAATTTAGTATGCTATAAACATATGGATTTGAGATTTATTCTTAACTATACTATGTAATCAAACTATTATACTCACCGACATATTTATGTGTTGTTGGATATTTTATACATGTTGCATGAACGTTTGAGATGCTATCACAAGAAACTACTTAGTGCTATGATGTCTTTGAACAATCTATTATGTCTCGCCACGATATTCCCGTCATCGGTTAGGGTATGACCACCACTCTGTGCAACCCCCATCTGACAACCATATAGTTAGGACTTTGTCTGGTAACACTCCATGAGCAATCTTCATCGAGACTGACGTTGCCCTACCTACCGGATTAACCTAATGTGTAACAAACATCACAGATCACACTGCCTTCTCCGGGCTCCACGCGTGTAAAGAGAACGCCAAATGGGAGCCGTAGGCCCCACGGAGAATGTGACTAGAAGTCCTACGAAAACCGTACTCGATGATGTATACTGGTATATACTTGTTATCCCCTTCCTTGTTATCATCACTGTAGTACCCCGATGTAGGTATGGTGCAGCTGGTCGTAGATGCGGCTGACACGCTGCTTCGAGGGGGGCTGACCTGGCTCTGAACTCTCTGGCCCTCATAGTGCGCCACCACGGCCATAGCACGTTGATCGACACATCGTAAAACGTTTGAAACTGGGATTCTTGGTGGGAGTATAGTCCCATTGCCACCGCAAACTACGGGAGCATCACCTTGCGACGCTCCCCGACAAAGTAAAAAACCATAGCTGGCGTACTGTGGGAATGCGCTAGGCCGCCCGACCGGGAATCCGTAAAATTAATGATCTAAAAAAACTCTAATGTAATATCTTTTTGGGCTTGGTGTCGTTTAGCTTAAGTAAACGGGCCCACGGGTAGGTAGCTGGCATGAGCCCCAATACCTGGCCGAATGCCCCAACATATCTCAAAAACGTCAAATATCAGGCTGACGTACGGTCCCACCTCCTCCCAATCATCTGCAATCGCTTCTTCCTATACCACATGCCCCCGCCCTCGTCCTCGACCCCCTCGAGGTCCCCCACCATCGCGGGTCGCCCGCACTCTACACGCCTCAGCCACAGAAGACTCTGCCATATCGTACGTAAACTAGTATTGTGGCCGCAACTTTTGTCGTGTCAGATGATTTTATATGGGTTATATAACCTTATACGGCCCTACACAGTATGTGAAATTAAGATTTACGGATGTAGTTTTGTTAACACCCTTATATAAAATAAGTTTGCCTCCGTATTCCTCCTCTTCATACAAAAAGACACTTCTTTCAATAACATTACATTACAAAGCATTAAATTCTTAAGATAACAAAACCAACACATTCAGATTGTTGAGTTTTTTAATTAATGGTTATTTTTCTCAATATGAACTTTTGTGTTAGTTTTAAATATATTACTAGATTAGAATCCGGTGTATTACACGGGTTGATTAAATATATTTTTGTATAATAATTAAAGTTACATCTTTACTTACCCATGTATAACATGAATTGAATAAGCACGTGTACTATATAATGTAATTAGTTAACACACACAGTCGTCAAAATACGTTTTTGGTAAAAAGAACTTTGTACTTTGTTTTTTTATTTCTTTATTATTAGGTTATAAACTTGTGTATTACAAAAATTATAACGTTTTACTTTGTTGCTTTAATTTATTAACAGGTTAAAAACGTCTGTGTTACATGTAGTCGGATCAATAAAATATTAAATAGTTATTATTATTAAGTGTAAGAAATAAAAGGCCTCAGGCCCTCAACCACCGCCATTAGAGACTTTTGAGTATGAAATCTATTCACAATTCAAACAAACGTAAATTTTGCACCCAAATATACATTCAGTCCATTAAATCCACTTATTTCTTCTTTCCTCATTGCTTTATACCTAAATATTAGTTTTTATTCTTCCCCATTTAATACATGTAATCTCAATTAAGTAATCAAAATTAAAGAGGAAAACAATTACAAAAAATAATATACACTTTTCAATTTGAAATCACATACAAAACTAACATGAGGCCATCAACCTGCAAATATGCCTTGTTTGGCATTTAGTCAATGAAACGCGGGCTGGATTTCTCCTCTAAGTGGATGTTGATAGCTCGGAATGAAAAACGACTTGCTCCATGTGAATAGCCCCATAAATTTAAGAGATCAAATTGTGTTTGGACTTCATCTCCAGTGAAAACAGAGGCAATTTTGCTTAGGTTTCAGGCAGTTTTGCGTTTGCACCACATCTCCGTTCCATTTTGCAAGTCAGTTGATGTCAGTCATTAAACAATAGTGGGACCCTCACATGTTAGGCATGTGAGGGAAATAAACTGAGATAATTAACTTGGTTAGTCATAAAGGATTAAACCAGCAACAAAAATAAACTTAAAGGATGTTTTTAGCAAGTTTTAAAAATTAAGGTTGGAACCTACAAGTTTGAGGAAACATAAAGGACGTTTTGTGCAATTTACTCGCAAAATAATAAAATAAAGATAAGTATAAAGATTATATTAGAAGATAAATCTAAATACAGAGATATAGTTATAGATAAACGTCGACTTAAAATATGGGATAACTTGATAAATTATTTTAAAACTTGTAATTTTTAAGATAAAAATAAACATAGATATATGGCGGGAAAACTAAAAAATAGAATTATTTTAAAACTTGTAATTTTTAAGATAAAAATAAACATAGATATATGGCAGGAAAACTAAAAAATATATGCCTCTCATATCGACACGTGTCCATTAATGGGTTTCTTTTATTATATGTACTAGCGGTAAGACCCGTGTGCAAACACGGGTCGTTTCTTAGAAAACCATGCATAACAAATATAAATGATGAATATAGTTATATTTATGTAGACTTATAAATAAAATAAATAAATAAGTCAGTCGGTAAATACTTAAAGTTTAGAGTATAAAAAATATAAAAATATACAATTTATTAATCTTTTGTAAACGAAATAACATTTGCATTCAAACATTGTTAGGATCTGAGTTTCTTATGATTGTGCTTGTTTGATAATAAGGAAGATGAAATAGAATTAAGTGCAGCGGAATTTAAATGGAACAAACTTTCAACACACAATCAATGAGAAAATTGTTTTCAGCAAACATGTTTAACATGAAATCTAGTGATTATATTTATTACAATCTTCAACTACAATGCATGCATGCATACAATCTCCCCCTCAGCCTGAGCTCACAGTGATTGTTCGTAAAGAATGACTTTGTGATGAAGAGAGCTCATAGAACAGTACAGGGTACTGTTCTATTTATAGTACAGAACAAACCACTGAAGCATCTTTGCTGACGTCACCATGAAAGTGACATCTAACCTCCTAACAACCTATAACCACTGATCTATACAAACACTGCTTACTAAACTACTGATTACAAATATTACAAACTATAAAGTAAACTACTGCTTCTCATTCCACTGTTATAGCCCCAGCAGTGCTTTGTGTCTTCAGCAGTACTTGAACCATATCAGTAGATTGAGCACCAGTGCTTAGTCTTCAACAGTCTTTGAGTGTTCGGCAGTTGTTGTAGATCATCAGTTGTTGTAAAAGGGCAGTAGTTAGAGGATATCAGATGTTAGGCCCCATTCAAGGGGAAAGACTGATGCAAACAACTGCTTATTGTGAATCCACTGATCTGGTCCAATTTTGGCTTTATCAATTGTTCCTTTGGTATGGTTCAATCCCAACAATCTCCCCCTGGAACAGATGATGCCAAAACTCTTCATTATTCTGGATTTTTATTGTCTCATCAAGAGTTCCCTAAATTGACCTTTAAATTGTAATTCAAAGTTCACAGAGTCCTCATCATCGTCATCCCTGCACAGTGGAAGCTCAAGGAGATCTTGTAAATCTTCAACACCCAGGCCAAGTGCTTATTCCCTTTATATATGCTTCACTTCACCATTGGATTTGAGCAGAGTCAATACGTGGGTCTTTTGATCAGACTTCCACTTTAGTATCTTAGAATCCAATGGGTTTCTTGGGAGAGTTTTTATTGTTGATGAGTTTGGAGATTGAGGCCTGGTGAAGACAACTTTGGCAGGGTCTTGAGATTGTGCTGAGTCTTGTTTTTCTTCCATAAGTGTCTGAAGAACCATTTTCATGATGTATTCTTCTTGAGCATTGTCTTATTTTGTTAATTCATCCATCTGCTTTTGTTTCCTTCTTTGATAAAGGATGGTAGCATGTGGAGCAGTGGGTCTCCTGATTGGCATTTTTTGTTGTTTGAATGGAACCACTGCTTCTGGATAATCAGGCTTTTTAGGAGCAGTGGGATATCTCTTCCTTAACTCTTCCAACCTTTTGTAGGTAGCTAACACCTTTTCTTCTGACCACCTTGTAACCTGGTTCCTTGACCCATAATCAGCAGTTATCAGCTCTTCTTTCATTCTTTTCAGTTTCAAGGCCCTTTCTGGTACATTTTTCTTGTAATTGGCCCAGACTGGAGGAGTTTGCTTTACCTTGTCTTGAATCATCTTTTGAATTCTGGCTATCTCCTCTTGCAGTTCACTGACGGTCCATTCTTTGTATTGATACTTTTCTGCCCTGTACTTCTTGTATGCCATGATGTATTCAAGGTAGTCACTTCTCATGCTTTCATCATCTTTTTCTGATAATTTCTGACAAGGTCTTTTGAGAACTGCTCTAAAGTTCTAACTTTGGTGAGCAGTTATTACAAATTTCTTTGAATCTCTTTGTCAGACTTTCCCTCTGTGTCTCTTTTAGATATATCCTCTGCTTGTTGGGCCTTTATTTTGAGATATTCTTCTATATTTCTTGGCAAATGATAACCTTGAACAGATGGGAGTTTCCTCTTTTCAGGGTCATCTTCAGAGTAGAAGGATTTGATTTCCTCCCTGACTGCTGGAAGATCTAGAGGATATTGTACTCCTGCATGGACAATGGCATTGTTTTGAATGAAGGTTTGAACTAAAGATAATGGAACAAGGTTTGGAATGGTGACAAGGGACAGTGGTTGTGTAGATGTTAGAGTTGGGGAAGTGTCATCTTCCAGTACAATGTTTGTTATCCTTCTCCTTTTGTGCTTTGGAGAAGTTGGTGGTGTATTTGTGGGTTGAGTGGTAGTGATTGAAGTAGTGGGTATCTGACTAACAGCTGTTGAAACAACTGGTGTTTCAACCACTGTTGTCACTACAACAGTTGATGTGTCAACTGTTGTCTTCTGCTTTTTGGCAGGTGGTTTTTGTGGTGGTGATATTGTTTTTGGTATGGCAGTGGATTGAGTGTGGGTTGATGTAGTAGTGATGGCAGTTGTTGGGATAACATCTGTTGGTTTGGAGGTTTGATGAGAGGAACTTTTGGGGATTTGAGGAGTTTATTTGGTGGTTTTGGAAGGTGTGGTTTTAGGTTGGCTTACTTTTCTGGTAGGTTGTCTTCTTTTAGGTTTAGAAGTACCCTGCTCTTCTTTTTCCATCAAAACTTTCTTCTCCTGAGCAAACCTTTTTGACCCTTTTATTTCCATTAACTCTTTCATGTTTGCTTTTAGTTCAGCAAATGCATTTTGAGTCTCATCAACTTTTTTAGAACCATCTGGCCTTGGGATTTCTACCACAAGTTTGGACATTGGATCTGGTGGCATGTATAAACCATCTTCTTTTCCCATCTTCCCTTTAGTTTTCTCCCCCTTTTTGGCATCATTAGGATTTTCAACATAGATGCTTGAAGGAGGAGCAGTGCCAGTGGTTGGAAGCAGATGAGCTTTAATGGCTTTGATATCTGCTTGAGTATCTTTATACCTAGCTTCCATGACATTTCTGACCATTTGAAGTTGAACTTCATGCTATTGATCTGCATATTGTCTTTGTTTGTGAAGCAGAGGTTGAAACAGATGCCATAGCTCAGCAGGGGATGGAGCAGATGTTGCAGATGGTGCAGCAGTGGGTGTAGCCTTTTGAGCTTGTAATAACTGTTGCAGCATAGTTTTAATTTCTGCAACAGATGTGTCAAGTTTATCAACCATCTCCGTCAATTCTTTGTATTTTAAACCATCACCCAAGTTAATGGGATCATCTGATTTCCCACCAGTGGTGGTTGTATCAGTGGTTGACTTAGGAAAAGTTTCCCAAAAATCATCCATTGATGTCCCTTGTTCTCGGTACTGGGGACTTCTTTCTTCAGCAGAGGTTACCATTTTAAGGTCACCAGTGTATAATGGAAACACACCAGTGGACACTATGGTTCCCAAAGAAGAAATTGCCTTCAAGGGAGTCTCACTAATGAAACTACTCTCCAGGTGTAAACCAGTGGGTTCAACACCTGTAGTAGCTGCTCCACTTGAACTACTGACAGGAATTACTTGTAATTCCTGTAGTGTAGCCTCCTCAACTGTTGGTGGGTTAGCAGAGATAGAGACACCAGACTCAGTCACTTGTTGTGGTATATTCTCATTGACAGGTGATTGAGAAGAACTGATTTGTGTCTGGGCTATATCAAGTGCATCCAACAGAGGTATCATTGATGGTAGGAGTTGTGCAGTGAGGATAGGGGTAGAAAGAGAATTTGCCCTGGGAGCTGGGCTGTGGAAGATAGATTCAAGTGAATCCATTGCTTCATATTGTGGTATCCCTGTTGATACAACCTGATCCTTTTAAGAGGATGCAGGAGGAGTTTTAGGCTCAGGTTGAGATCTTTCTTCCATCTGCTGTGAGGAAGTAGCAGCAGTGGTTTCAGGTGACTTTTGTGTTGTCACAGGTGTTATCTCTGGGATCTCATCTTCTAGAGTCACCCTTTTGGTGGGTTTGGGGGGCTTTTGGATAGTTTTCTTTTTGGTCTTTTTGGTGATTTTTGGTGTGGGTTTCACAGCAGGGGTTGTGCTGATGTGATCACCAGGAGCAGTGGGCTCAACAGCAGGGGCCTGAGGAGCACTTGTTGCTGCTAAATTCTGCTTAGGTACCACTGTTTGTGTTTTTGAAGGTTTTGACAGCCTTGTGAATGTTTCAGAAGTTAGGTTGTTTATTTGAATAGGATTTCCTTGGATAAGCACATGTGCATCATCCTTTGAAAATTTATTTTGAAGATAAAAACTTAAAAACCTTGGAAACAATAAAAAAATGATTTTTTATTAACATTCTTAACCATATTATTGAAAATCTCCTGAGAGAATTTAAAATTTTCTTCAGCCATGATAGCATAGCCCAGGTATTAGATTTTCAATGGTATTTCATTAAAAGCTGTTGTTTTATTTGACACACACATGAGGAGGGTATGGAATAAAAACCTCATGGTAGGTGGAAAGCTGCCCTTTTGTAAAGTATCCTTTTTCATTTCTTCTTCATACCCTCTCTCAGTGAAATCAGTTTGGTACTCTGTTTTTGGGAAAGAGCTTTTACCTGTAAGATCATTGATTTCAAAAACCTCTGAAATGGTTTGAGGTGTAATGGTAACTGGAATTCCCCTTATTGATAAAGTAATAGCTGTAACAACTCTTGCCAAAATTATTATTTCTTATTTTATTATGTCCAATAGGAAACCCTAATTGAGACCCCCCAAGTAATACTGCATGACCCCTAAAATTTTTAGAACAGTTGGAACTAGGATCAGGGCCCCTAAAACTCAAAGGGGGGGGGGGGGTATTCCCTAATTGATATTATCTTCACAGTTTATTGTAGAACGCGTATTTCGTCGAACTGTCGACTCACCCAAGCTACAAATACACGAGGCTACCCTACCCTAAAAGGGTGTCGTCGCTCCACGCGCCAGCCTGTCGCGCCACGCGCTAGCCTGTCGCGCCACGCGCCAGCCTGTCGCGCCACGCGACGGGGACCATTTTTCAGTATAAGTATCAGGGGTTTGGCACTTGCATGGCTGCGTTGGTTCGACGTTCAAATTCGTTTTGTACACTGAGTTATTCACTTTTTCGTTCAAAAACACCCACTAGCACGAAGCTCTGCTGTGACAACAGGATAATAACTCGATCACTGCTACGATACAATGTCCGATCGATTGAAACCGATCCGATGGATATTTAAGTGTTGCCCGAATACGGGCTATACTTTGTCATTCGTCGTGAGGGTTTTGATTTCGTGAGCTTATCGTAAATGTTGAATTAAGTTACTGACCTAGTTTCGTGTGCATTGTTGTTTAAATTAGGTTATCAGGCTTATCAGTAGGCTAAACTCTGCCCAATTAAACTTGCAATGTGAGTCATTATCTTTTTATCAAATTGCTTTACAAAACCCTAAATGTTTTCCAGTTATCTTTTCAGTGATTAAGTCTTTTCTAATCTTTAATTACTGGCAGTATGTGGGGGTTTTGTGCACATTACTACTAACGATTTATCACTTTAGGTGGGCAAGCCTAATTAGTGATATGTCCACAGTCATAGATTCGGTCGAGTGACAGCTGAACCAGATAATTATATGATAAAGGGCAAATATAAAAACCCTTAATGCTGTAAATTTATGACAATGTGTCTTTTGTGCAAATTGAATGACTCGCCAGTAATCCCCCACTGATAAAAACCTTTTTAAACATGTTTCAGGTGATCTGCTGTGATCTAGGAAAAAATGTCGTGTAGCACTCCAAGCTTGAAGAAGTGGCTCAATAAAATAAATAAATATGTTTTGTAAAACAGGGAATTTCCTTGTGAAACTTCCTTTACTGTAAATTATGAGGTTGTCCCAAATGTGTGAAATAAAATAAATTGGGCATTTTCAAGTTTAAACGATCCTGTTAATACTTCCGCTGCCAAACTAAGTACAATTACCACGGGTTTTCTGTCCTGCGGCTTCTGGACCGGGTCACACCGGGCCAGGGGCCATGACAGAAAAAGGTGGTATCAGAGCCACTGATTTAAGCCAATTAAGTATTTAGAAATACTTAATTTTTTCTGATTGCCATTCTGTGATTCTATTAAAATTTAATTTACAAAATTTTAACTTAGAATTTTGTGTGTTTCTTCATGTAAGCTAACAGCATGAATGAACTATCAGAAGCGCTTCAAAACTTTACTATCCGTACCACAGATATGGATACCACCAGTACCTTCACTGGCTACCAGGCTGATACTGAAGAGCCAATGGTATTCCAAGCTTAACCTCAGGAAAAACCGAAGCCGAAAAAGAGAAGAAGACTCGTAGGCTGGAGGCGTATGCGTAGGAAGAAACCAGCGGTACAGAAAGTTATAAAGACTGAGGATCCGAAGGATAAAGGAAAAGGAAAAGAAATCGGGGAAAGTTCCGGGCAAGCCCAGGAAATGTCGCCGTGGGAGGAGCTGGACCGCCAACTGGCAAATAGCGACCTCATCGGACCTGTCGACGAAAACCTCTTCAATTACCCAGCGGAAGCACAACTTCCAGTTAACCTGGAACCTGCTATCCCAGATCCTATTATCCACCCCCGACCTCTACCAGGAGAACTGGAAGAATGGTGGACAACTGACTGGCAATTTCAGAACCTCTTGAATAACCCTAACACCTTTTCCCCCAGTTTGACCCTGAACCTGCACCAAACCCATCTATGAGCTCTGAGAACTTGGCTGAACTCAGTCACTATGGCGAGAAGCTGATGGACGCAGGAAATAGAATCCGAGAAGTGGGAGAACAGATCTCATGGAAATACGACGAGAGGGAGCGTCGTTTCTGAGACGCCAGTTGGTTGTGGTTGCATGATGGTGTGGTTATGTGTTTAATAATAATAAAATTATAATTATGTAAAATAACTGAAAATAAAACTTTTGTAACATATCTGGTGTGTACGGATGCATACTAAAATATATAAAATATAGAAGTCGCAAAGTCGACAATTTTGGCTATACGTGTTGACATGATTTTGTGCGATTGCTTTCTTATGTTTGATTGATATTTGTTTATGCCAATAACTTATATATATATATATTGTTCATTATCAAATGGAACCCATTGTTAATGAACCAGTTAATGAAGTTAACCAATCTGAGCAAAACAATGAGGATCACTTTCTTAATAGGCAAGATATAGAAAACATCGTTGCTCAGGGAATAGCCAATGCTATCCCAGCAATCCTTGCTGCCGCCCGAAATCCAGTTGAACCTAAACCAACTACTCCCTGCAAATGAACTCACGGCGACAATTTCAGTAATAGTGTAAATAGAGGCGACAACATTAATAATAATGATAATGACGTGATGCAAGCCCCATTTCTTAAGAAAATAAAAGCTGCAACGTCTGGTTGCACTTACAAGAATTTCTTGCCTGTAAACCTGTCGAATTTGCAGGCAATCAAGGGGCAACTGCCGCGTTACGTTGGTTGGAGAAAACCGAGGCAGTAATCAAAATAAGTAAATGTGCCGAGGAGGATAAGGTTATGTATGCTTCTCACCGTTTCAAGGGAGAAGCATTAGAATGGTGGAATACGGTGTTACAAGCCAAGGGTTGGGACATGGCCTATGCCATGAATTGGGAAGAGTTTAAGCATTTGGTGGAAAGGAAATTCTGCCCTGAATATGAAAAAGAGCACATGGCGAATAAGTTCCTGAGCCACCGAATGGTGGATGTTGACTGTCGAGGGTATACTTCGAAATTCTTCGAATATATGCCAGAATTGTGCCCACTCTGGCCTCGCCAGAACTGGTACTTATCTCTCGCTATATTTGGGGTTTAATTAGCGAGATTCGTGGTATCGTCAAAGCTGCAAGACCCCGCACAATCGACGATGCGGTGGAGTTAGCTAATACTTTGACCGACGGGCTAGTACGTACGCGGGAAGAAAACTAGGAAAAAGGAGTTAGCCCAAAAGATTACCCAAGGATTTCGTGTAGGTAATAATATTAATTTCAAGAGAAAGGGAATTGGGTCCTCTTCCACCCTGCCATTTTGCGGGAATGGCAAAAAGAGACATTTCGGAAAATGTAGAGAAAATTGTAATTTCTGCAAAATTCCAGGCCATCGGGAGGAGGAATGCAAAAAGAAAGCAAAGATCTGTTACAACTATGGAGAAGATGGGCATTTCAGACCAGAATGCCCTAAATTGGTCAAACCAGTGGATAACAAGGCCAAACCGGCTGAAGGAACTAATAAGAAGAATGCAAGAGCCTTCCAATTGACCACGCAGGAAGCCGAACTGATTCCCGACGTAATAGTTGGTACGTTCCTAGTACATAACGTTTATGCGAAAATATTATTTGTTGGGATCGAACCCTAACAGAGGAACAGATAATCAAAGCCAAAACTGGATCAGAGCAGTGGATCCAGAATAAGCAGATGTTTGCATACAAATCTCTCCCCTTGAAAGTGATTTCATATCTGCTGACCTCCTATCTGCTGATCTGGCAAAGTGCTGACCTACAACTGTTGTTCAAGTAAAAACCTGATGAAAGACCAAAGCTCTGCTGATTCAATCTACTGCCTTGAGTCAAGTACTGCTGATCCGGACAAGCACTGCTGGGTTCACAGCAGTGGAAGGATGCAGCAGCTGTTTAAGTGTCTTTTATGTAATGAAATGTAATAGCAGTAGTTAGTACATCAGTGTTTGTATAGATCAGAGGTTAGAGTTTGTTAGGAGGTTAGATGTCACTTTCATGGTGACGTCAGCTAAGATGCTCAGTGGTTTGCAAGTGCCTATAAATAGTTCAGTACTTTGTACTGTTCTATTAGCTCTTTTGCATCATCGTCTTCTTTGCACGAACAAACTACTGAGCTCTGGCTGAGGGGGAGTTTGCATTCATTCATCAATCATTGTAATCGTTATTGAAATAAATTCAATCTTCCGATTCATTGTGAAAAGATGTTTGATCAAAGTATTACTCTCGTTTGATTGTATGCAAAGTTTGTTTTCATCATAATTCCGCTGCACACTCATCCATTCTCATGTTAATTTCAAACACAAAATACAATCAGAAACAAACTCAGATCCAACAATTGGTATCAGAGCTTGGACAGTCAAATTTGATTTAACAATCATTTTGACGTAAATAGTTTAGCTCATAACAGTTGATACTGATCGTTTGTTCGTTTGTTGAAAAACAGAGCAAGGATTAATCACCATTAAAGTTGATTTCTCAGTGTCTGTAAAACAACAAGAATGACGTCACAATCTCAGGATGATAAAAACAACATCGGTTCGCTTTTTAAACCACCTATGCTAAAAAGAAATGAGTACAACATCTGGCAGAGGAGGATGGGTCACATCCTTGCTCAATAAAGCACAGGTTGTTGGAGGTCTGTCATTTATGGTCCCCACGTTCCCACAGTGCCAAGCGCTGAAGATGCTAAAAAGTTCGTTCCAAAACCAGTTGAAAATTATACCGAAACCGACTATCAAAAGTTCGAACTAGATGCTAAAGCGTTTAGCATCATAGCATCAGCGCTGCCCAATGAGATATATGCTGGACTGTTACGCTGTAACAGTGCCAAAGAGTTATGGGACGCGCTTAAGGAACAGTTTGGGGGGACCGAAGAAGTCATAGAAAACAATAGGGAAATCCTGAACCAACAGTATGAAACATTTTGTTACGTTAAAGGTGAATCACTAACGCAACAATTTGAGCGTTTCAGTTGTCTCATCAGTGAACTGAGGCTTGTTAACACCACTTTTACAAACTCAACTCAAAATAGCAGGTTCCTCAGGTCACTGCCAGAAAAATGGGACACCATAGCTTTTGTCACCCGAAACTCACCTGAGTTCAAGGATCTGACCTTGACCCAACTCCACCTACGACTCCTGACCTACGAAAGGGAGTTGAACCAGAAAAGGAGGTTACAAGAGTCAGGAAAAGTTACTGATGATTACACTTTGGTAATACTGCTCTTCTGGGTCAAGAAGAATCTGGGAGCAGTAGTAAGGATCAGGGTTATGATCACTTCATTGACATAACTGCTGGTGCAAATTTTAACAACACTGATCCTCACTCTGCTAGTTATGCATTCACTGCAAACGAAAACCAGATGTCAGATAATTTATGCTTTGAACTCAATGATTTGCAACATTTTGATCCCACTGACATAGAGGAAATGGACATCCTGCACCAACTGGCTTTGCTAAGTGTTAGAACTAGCAAATTTTACAAAAGAACAGGGCGAAAATTCCCAGGATTGTATGGGAATCTAAGGGTTGGGTTGGATAAATCGAAAATCAAGTGCTACAAGTGTAATAGGTTGGGACATTTCGCTAGGGAATGTGGGAGTCAAACTACTGGTCCCATAATTACTCATCCTAGCTCAAATCCTAGACCTCAAAACCAAAGCACTATGCACTATGCACTATGCCCAGTATGCCCCAGCAGCTCAAGTGAACATTGCTCACTATGCTGCTGCCCCTGTGCCAGTGCACTATGTCCAAATTACTGTTCCACAGATCCAATATGTTCAAACCCCTGTTCCCCAGGCACAAGTGCAGCCTGCACCTCAAACCACTGCTCCAGCAGCAGTACAACCAGATCAACAAAGTTTTTTCACTCAAGGGTTTGTTGACTGGAGCAGTATGCCTGAAGACCTTAGAGATGAAAATTTTGCACTCTATGCTGCTAATGATTCTTCTCATAATGAGTTTTGTTTGATGGCATTAGAGTCAATACAGGAGGGGGTTGAAACTGAAGAGGAACAGCTGAGTATTGAAACAGTGGATGAGGTGACTGAAGCAGTGGTTACTGCTGTGGCTGGTGAACTACTGTTGGGAGAAAGTTCAGGTACCCTGATTGAACCAATGACAGATCCATGGTCCGAAGAGGACAAAGAAGAAGAGAAGGAAGAAAAGGCTGGTGAAAAGAAGGTGAAAGCTGATGATGAAGAAGATCATCAATGTGATTGTGCAATGATGACAGCTGCCAAGGTATCTCCTCAAGTTCTTGAAAAACTGTGTTCTGACAATTGCATAATTGCTTTTGCAAACATCAAAGAGGTGAATTAAAACCTTCGGGATAAAATCTTAACTGATGAAGTTAAATTTGAAAAGTCTCTAAAAGAACTTAAAAACAAATTAACTGAAAAGGAAAAAGAGATCAGCTGTCTAAAAGAAGAGCAAAGCATAACCAAAACCCAACTTCAAACTATGGTAGAAAAATACCAAGTTTGCAAAAAGGAGTTGGAATCCACCCAGATTACTTGTGAAAGATGGGTGGAATCCTGCAGAGGATATGAGGTGATGCTTGCTAAACAGATTGAAAGCAATGTGAAATTTGGGGTTGGTTATAGAAAATATGATGATGAACATATTGCTTTTGAAAAATCTCTCCAAACCACTGATGTAGCCACTGAGCTCATCCCCACAAACAAGAATGGCCAAGAAGTGAAAATCACTGACAAACTTGGTAACAAAATCACACTTAACAGACCAATGGGATCCTCCACTTTCAAGGAGCTTGAAAATCATCAGTTTAAACCAAAATGGTCTGATGAGTGTGATATTCTTGAAAATTTCAAGCCAATGGACTTTACATCAACTGATGGTGTTAAAGCTCCAAAAGCTAAAGTCATACCTCTTAAGGACATCCCAGCAGTGGTTAAAAGCTCTGCTGCAAAAGAGTCTGAAAAGAGAAAGAAGAAAGAAAAAATTGATAACTTGTTTTGTGAATTCTGTGAGAAAAGGAATCATCTAACAAAAGATTGTTTCCACTTAAAAGCTTATGATTTAAACAGAACAAGTGTCATTGTCTCAGCTGAAAGTTGCATTGTTTGTGGTAAAACAAATCACAAAACTCAAGCATGTGTGTATCTCAAAAACTTTGATGTGAAAAAGAATGAGTACATTGCTAAAACATCCTTGAGTCCATCATCATCATCAACATCTGTAAAATTCACCAAGAAACAACCACTGTTTGTGCCAGTTCAAACAGCTGTCACAAAACTGTAACGACTCACACAAAAACGTCCTAAAAAACGTTCCGTAAGTATAAACCCGGACCCTGATATAACAACTCTTATTAAAAATACTATTTCTTATTTTAATTTAACCAAAAGGAAACCCTAATTGAGAAACCCAAGTAATTCTACACTAACCCTAAAATTTTCAGAACAATCGGAATCAGGATCAGGGCCCCTAAAACTCAAGGGGGGCATTTCCCATTCGATATTATCCTTACAGTTTTTCGTATAAATCGAATTTTCTCGAACGGTCGACTCAGCTAGGCTACCGAGACACGTGGCAACCTTATGTTAAAACCAACCCCTCGCGCCACGCGAAAGGCACAAGGAGACTTGTCGCGCCACGCGACAGGGACCATTTTCCAGCTATAAATAGTCGGCTGTGGGACTTGATTTCTGGCTTCAGAACGACGAAGAAATCCGAAAAATACGCAGAGTTATGCTCTGTTTACTGCAATTAACACACACGATTCACTAATCGACGCCGCAATCAGGGTATTAGCTCAATCGCTGCTACGATTCATTGTCCGATCGATCAATATATCCAACGATTGTTTAAGTGCTGCTCAAATTGAGTTATACTTTGTTATTCATCGTGATTTCGACTTGAATGTTTGAGTGCTGTTCGAATTCGGACTATACTCTGTCATTCGTTGTGAATCCGCTGAATTGTTAAGTATTGCACTTGTAAATCGTTGTGAGGGTTTGATCTCGTGAGTTATCGTAAAGGCTGTATTGATTACTAATCCGAATTGTGTGCCTGTTATTAAATTTAGGATAAAAGCCTAATCAATAGGCTAAGCTTTGTCTGTATAAATCTGCAATCTATCAAGGTTTATCTATAGATTAAATTCTGCCAGTATGAATCTGCATGATTATAATGTGAGTCATTCTCTTTTTATCAACTATTTTATAATACCTCAAATTATTTTCAAGGTTATAATTACAGGGACTAAGTCGTGGATATCTTGAATTACTGGTTAGTGGGGTATTGTGCACATTACTAATTTTCTCCCAGTTAGGTTCATTGACCTACTCGGGATAATCACTGTTGGGTTCATTGACCTACAGGGATAATCATCACTATTTAGGTTCATTGATCTAATAGTGGTATGACCATCGTCACCATTGTGACTTGTCACCATATTGACAGAAAGCCAGATAAAAATAAGATAGAAGCCATTGTAATCGCTCTTATGCTGTAATTAATAACTATGCATCATTATGCAAAATAGAATGATTCACTCAGTATTTCCCGCTGACAAAACCTTTTTAAAACACTTTTCAGGTAATTACAGTAGATTGGAGTAAGAGATGATACGGCACTGAAAGGCATCAAGAAGTGGCTTATTTTATTAATTAAATTAAAAATTAGAAATATTGTTTTATATAATAAAATTTATCTTTATTAAAGCTACCATTGAAAACATGGGTTTATCCCATCTAATTAATAATTAAAATCCGGTGTTTTCTAAACTCTGATATTTTTCCTAACTCACGGTCCTGATGAAATTTCCGCTGCAACGTTTTCAAAATAATCACCGGTACCGCTGGACTGTTCACGGCACCCGATTCCGTCCAGGGTGGATCGGGGGTCGTGACAAAAAACAGCTGAACCAAACATCTGTCAAAAGAGATGTTCAGGTTACTGATGCACCCCCTGCCAATCAGTTCAGAAAAGGCAAGGAAAAACAGTCTTACCAAAGGATTCCACACGTTTATGGGGCCTACAAAAGGCCCTCTAAACCTAAAGTGAATAGGCATCCTTTTGGTTACCAGCAGATGATTGGTCAAGACCCACAACAGTGGTTAGAGAAACACTGTCCTAAAACAGTCCAAACCCCTGACCTAACCACTGTCCATCATTCTGCATCCATCCCAGACACTGTTGAGACCCCATCCAAAGCCTTGTTGGCTTTGGAGACCTTAATGAACTAATCTTTTTACTTCATGTGCAGGGAGCTTCTGCATGCTTTGATAGTCTTTGGTATGTAGATAGTGGAGGCTCCAGGCACATGACAGGATGTAAAGCCCTCCTCAAAGACTTTAAAATCCATGGAGGGGGTGATATATCCTTTGGGAATAATAGTAAAGGGAAAGTTCTAGGGTCTGGTACAGTGCAGTCTGGAAATGTAAAATTTGAAAATGTCAATCTGATAGACAATCTAAAATTCAACCTTCTGAGTGTATCACAAATGAGTGACAAAGGGTTTGGGTCATTCTTCACAAAAGATTGTTGTAGGATTGTTGGACCAGAAATGGTAAAAAAGATTGAAGCAATAATCAAAACTGGTCAAACTAAACTTGTTGCTCAAAGAAGTGGCTATGTTTATGTTGTTGACATGTCAAAAGAGTGTCCCAGAGCTGATGCCTGTCTGTTCTCAGCTGCCTCTAACAAAGAGACAGAACTTTGGCACAGAAGGCTGGGGCACACAAATCTTAAGACAATCACAGAAATTTCAAAAAATGGTTTGGTGAGAGGCCTACCACAAAAATTGTTTTCATGTCCTGAACATTGCATTTCCTGTTTAAAAGGAAAACAGCATAAAAGTTCTTACAAGTCCATTGAAGAGTCCAAAACAACCCAGTGTTTGCAAATGCTACACATGGATTTGTTTGGCCCAGTTCAAGTCATGAGCCTCAAAAAGAAAAGATATTGTTTGGTTATTGTTGATGACTTTTCTAGGTTTACATGGACTTTCTTTTTACACTCAAAAGATGAGACTGCAGGCATTTTGCAAGACTTTGTGACATAGGTTGAAAAGCAATTTGACCTTCCAGTGAAAAGCTTCAGGAGTGACAATGGCACAGAATTTAAAAATAAGGAGTTGGATGCCTTCTGTGTGAAGAAAGGGATTGTAAGGCAGTACAGCATCCCTAGAACACCAGAGCAAAATGGGGTAGTGGAAAGGAAGAACAGAACTTTGATTGAGGCTGCCAGAACCATGCTTGCAGATTCAGGTTTGCCATTAACTTTCTGGGCAGAGGCAGTAAACACTGCTTGCTATGTACAGAACAGAGTTTTAATAAACCCCAGGCACAAAAAGACTGCTTATGAAATTCTGTATAAAATCAAACCACTGATCTCATATTTCAAAGTGTTTGGCTGCCCATGTTTTATTTTGAACTTAAAAGATTCTATTTCAAAATTTGCAGCCAAAATTGATTGTGGTTATCATCTGGGATACTCAACCACTGCCAAGGCCTACAAAGTGTTCAATACACGGACCAAGGCAGTGGAGGAGACTTTGAATGTTAAGTTCAATGAACTTTCATCAATGAAAATCCCAGCAAATCCTGCAGATCTGTTTGATCTGAAAATTTCACTTTTGAAAATACTGCTGTCAAGACTAACAGTGCAGGTCCATCAGAGGATACAACACCAGACTATGGGTATGAAATCATCATCCTTCAAAGGTCTGCCACAAAGGGAAAAGCACCAGCTGTTCAAAACAGTTGTCAAAGCTCAACCACTGCTACCTCAACAGTTGTTGACCAAAGTAGCCCATCCACCACTGCTTCCACATACTCAAATACTGCTGACAAAAGTCCTCAAACAGTGGATAAAAGTCAGCAGTTGTCTACTTCATTACCTCCTATTCCACCACCTTTTGAAGCCACTGCTGGGTCATCAAAGTCACCAGCAGTGGTTAGCTCAGATGATACACATTTGCAGCCTTCACCAACAAATGCCATCATACCATACCAAGGAGATTTAATCTTCTTGAGATCTCATCCACCTGATCAAATCATTGGCAACATAAATGAAGGGGTGCTCACAAGAAGCCAAACCCAAAACATTTGTCTTTTTGCTGGTTTTCTATCACTCCATCAGCCAGTCAAGTACCAAGAGGCACTAAAAGACAATAGCTGGGTAGAAGCCATGCAAGAGGAGCTCCAACAGTTTAAAAGACAACAAGTATGGGAGCTTGTACCACTGCCAGAAGAGGTTAGTCCCATTGGCACAAAGTGGGTCTTCAAGAACAAAACTGATGAAAGGGGTATTGTTGTCAAGAATAAAGCCAGGCTTGTGGTTCAAGGTTACAGACAGGAAGAGGGGATTGATTATGATGAAACATTTGCCCCTGTTGCAAGATTGGAAGCCATTAGAATGTTCCTGGCCTTTGTTGTCAACCACAATATGAAGGTGTTTCAAATGGATATCAAAAGTGCTTTCCTCTATGGTACAATTCAAGAAGAGGTGTATGTTTGTCAACCTCCAGGTTTTGAGGATCCATTTTATCCAGATCATGTCTACAGGCTAAACAAAGCCTTGTATGGCGTGAAACAAGCACCAAGGGCCTGGTATGAAACTCTTTCCAACTTCCTACTCTCAAATGGTTTCAAAAGAGGTACCATTGATAAAACACTGTTTTTAAAATGGAGAGGGAACGATTTAATGATTGTCCAGATTTATGTGGATGACATTATTTTTGGAAGCACATGTAACTCAATGTGTGAAGGGTTTAGAGAACTCATGACAGCTGAGTTTGAAATGAGTGCAATGGGTGAGCTGCAATGCTTTCTTGGTCTCCAAGTTCAGCAAATGCAAAATGGAACTTTCATTCATCAAAGCAAATATGCTAAAGAACTTTTGACAAAATTTGATATGAATGATTGTAAACCATGCAGCACACCCATGGCAACAAATAAGCTTGTCATGTCTGATGAAAAGGATGAGCTGATTGACCAAACTTTATATAGAAGCATGATTGGGTCTTTACTGTACCTAACTGCATCTAGACCAGACATTATGTTTGCAACATGTGTTTGTGCAAGAAGTCAATCAGCTCCCAGAAAATCAAATCTCATTGCTGTAAAAAGGATCTTCAGATACATAAAAGGTGCTCCCACACTTGGTATCTGGTATCCAGCTAATGGGAACATCAAGCTTTCAGGTTTTTCAGACAGTGACTTTGCTGGATGTCACACCACAAGGAAGTCCACATAAGGAGGGTGCCAGTTTCTAGGTGATTGTTTGGTTTCTTGGCAAAGCAAAAAGCAAGCAGCAGTTTCAACATCCACTGCTGAGGCTAAATACATTGCTGCTGCAAGCTGTACAGCCCAACTCCTGTGGCTTCAAAATCAGTTACTGGATTTTGGTATCACTGCCTTAAAGACACCACTCATGTTGGACAGCCAGGCAGCAGAAAATATCATCAAAAATCCAGTTTCCCATTCTACCACCAAACACATCGACATCAGACATCACTTTGTGAGGGATTGCTATGAAAAAGGTTTGATTTCTCTGCATCATGTCCCAACTAAAGACCAGCTGGCAGATGTGCTCACAAAAGCACTTGATACAGCCACTTTTGAAAGCTTGGTCTCTAGGATTGGGATGCTAAACATGGAATAACAAGCAAAATCTTGTTTTTCTATGCATAAAAGCATAAAATGTTTTTAGAAAATCAAAAATCCATCCTTAAAAATAGCTAAAAATGAAATTTTCATTCAAATCCTTAAAAGTCTGCCATTAACCACTGATTGTTCAAAAGTCAACTCTACTTCAAAAGCCTGTCCACTGCTGAAAGTCAACCCCTGTTCTCTCATTTCTTTGATAAACTCTGTTGTTCAAAAGCAGTGTCTTATCCACTGATATACTATCCACTGATAGTGAAAATCATCCACTGCTTTCATACCACTGCCTTCATCAGTCACTTTCATAAAAGTACTGTCCTTCACTTTCACCAGGGGTTGTCACGTGGGCAGTACATAGTGGTCAGACTTTTTGTAACGGATGCCACGTCAGTATTCACTTCCTTCTCTATAAAATCCCCCACTCACCACCAAAACAGGGTTTTACTGTCGAATTGAATTCTTAAAAATTCTCTTCTCAAAGCAGTTTTTCATCTCATTTCTTCACAAATTTCTTCGATCATCATCTTCAAAATGACAAAATCGAAGTCATCTTCAAAACCCTCATCCAAGTCTTCATCGAAAACAGCCTCTCAAAAGGCAATTTCCACTGAAATTCCATATAAACCATCCCACAATCTCCTGGGTCTTCTCACTAAACCAGGAACCACCAATGTTTTCGATTCCATCATTGACACCATGGCAAAATCAAAGTACAAAACTTTGTTCACCGTCGATGCACCAATCTATTTGGAGACCCAAAGGGAGTTTTGGAATAATGCAACCCTTGAAAAACAAGGAGACATTGCAACCACCATACACTCTTCTATAAAGGGTAAAGTTGTCCAAATCACGCCACAATTCATTTCAGAGGTCTTTCAACTCGAAGATCAAGAAGGTAAAATTTCTTTCACTAAAAACGAGTTGCAAACTGACATCATTGAAAGAGGGTATGAAGCCACAATGATGAAGAAACTTACCTTACAAAAAGGTTATTTTCCTTCTGCAACCAGATTTTTATTTCATACCCTCCTACTATGTGTTTCAAATAAAACCACTTCTTTTAATGAAATCCCTTTAAAGATTCAAAATCTGGGATATGCAATTCTTCAAGAAGAAAATTTTAACTATTCTCGGGAAATTTTTAAAGATTTGGTTAATAATGTTGAAACAAAATCATTCTTACTGTTTCCAAGGTTTTTAAGTTACTATTTTGAAAAGAAATTCAGTAAGGATGATTTAGCAGCAATAAACCAAGGTGATTCTACTCAAATAAACAGTTTAACAACTGAAACTTTTTCAAGAATGTTAGCACCTTGCAAAACACAAGCAGAGGTGCCTGAGCAGATTTTAGCAGTTACAACTGCTCCTCAGGTATCTGCTGCTGAGCCCACTGCTCAAGGTGATCAAAGCAGCAGACCAACTGTTTTGAAACCCACACCTACAATTCACAAAAAGCCACACAAAAAGAAAAATCAAAAACCCCCCAAACCAATCAAAAAGGCAACTCTGGAGGATGAGATACCAGAGCAAATTCCTGTGACAACACAAAAGTCACAAGAAACCACTGCTGCTTCTTCCTCACAGCAGTTGGTACAAATATCTCAACCCATAACCGAAACTCCTCCTGCTTCTTCACAAAAAGAACAGGTTGTACAAATAGGGTCTCCACATCATGATGCTCTGGAAACACTTGTTTCTATCATCCACAGCTCAATACCTGGGGCAAATCCACTTTCTACACCACCCATCACATCCACAATTCCCCCACCAACTAAATTGCTGTTGGATGCAATTGATTTGAACCAGGCACTAACCAGTCCTTCTCAATCACCTATCAATGAGAATACACCTCAACAACTGACTGGGTCTGATGAATCAATCTTTGCTAACTCACCAACACAACCTGAGGAGGTTACACCCCTTGAGTTACAAGTAACTCTTGGTGGTAGTCCAAGTGAAGCAGCCACTACAACTGTTGAACCCACTGGTTTACAGTTGGACAGTGGTTACATCAACAAGACTTCCTTGGAGGCAATTCCTTTTATAGCACCTCTGCCAACCAACAGTGGATTTATTTATCCTACTGGCAACATCAAAAGGTTGTCAAGTGTTGAAGGGAGAAGACCCCAGTACCAAGAAAAAGGGGCATCAGTGGTTAATGTTTGGAGTACACTCCCTACCTCAACTACTGATAAAACCACTGTTAGTGGGAAATCAGATGATCCCATTAAATTGGGTGATGGTTTAAAGTACCAGAAATTGACGGATCGTCTTGAAAAGCTTGATAACTCTGTTGCAGAACTCAAAGATATGCTACAACAGTTGTTACAAGTACAAAAGGTACAATCAACTGCTGTTCCATCTCAAGCACCTGGTCCACCACAGGCACCTGCTACAAATGAGCTCTGGAATTTGTTTCAACCTTTTCTCCATCAACAAGCACAAAGAGCAGATCAGCAACATGAAAAACATGTCCAACAGCTGAGAAATGCAATGGAGTCAAGGTTCAAGAACACTCAGGCTGATCTAAAGGCTCTCAAAACTCAGATCCTGCACACCACTGGCACTGCTCCTCCAAAAGTTCGCTTCATTTATCAACTTCCCCCAGATAATGCCAAAAAGGGGGAGAAAATTAAGGAGTGGAAAAAGAAGGGAATAGAGGATGGTCTCTACATTGAACCAGAAAATGCAAACATGACCAAACAAATCCCTTTGCCAGATGGAAGCAAGAAAATTGATGTGACCACAAATGCACTGGCAGAAGCAGTTGCAAGTGTAAAAAGGGATAGAGAGGCCAAAAGGAAAGCCAGGGTGGATTATCCGGATCAGGGTACTTCAGGATCAAAAGATGATGAAAATCTTGTTGATGAAAAGAAGAAGCCTACAAGAAGAGTAAGGCTACCCAAATCCATTCCAACCAGACGTTCAAAGTCTGCTCCAAAACCACCACCTAAAACAGCTGTTGTAACTCCTGTTGTATCAACAACTGTTGGTACTTCAGTGGTTTCAACATCTGCTCCCACTTCAACACACACCAAATCCACTGCTTTACCACCATTACCACCAAAAAAAAAATCACCTCCTGCCAAAAGGCAGAAGACAGTAGTTGTTAAAACATCTGCTGTAATGACAACAGTGGTTGGAACACGAGTTGTTTCAACAACTGTTAGTCAATCACAAACCACTGTCACTGCATCCACCACCACTGTTCCATCCAAAACATCATCAGCCCCTCCTCAAACAAAGAGGAGAAGGCTAATTCTCAAAGATGATGACACTTCACCACCACAAACATCTTCAAAATCTTCAGCTCTTGTCACAATACCAAAACCTGTTCCTCTCTCTTCAGTTCCAATGTACAAGCCCTTACCTCCTGCAGGTGTTCAATTTCCTCTTGAACTAGCAGCTGTTAGAGAAGAAATAAAATCTTTTTACTTTGAGGATGACCCTGCCAAAAGGAGTTTGCCATCAATAAAAGGATATCCTTGGCCTAAAAATGTTGATGAGTATTTGAAAATCAAGGCCAAGCAAGCAGAGGATATCTCAAAAAGAAATACAAAAGGGAAATCTGACAAAGAAATTTCAAGAAATCTTCAATATCTGCTCACACAGGTCAGATCCCTAGAACAATTTGCAAAAAATGTCAGTCAACAAATTTCAGAAAGAGCAGCTGAAACTTTGAAGAAAGACTACATTGAAAGCATCATGGCTCACAAGAAGTACAAAGGAGAGAGATACATGTACAAAGAGTGGACTGTTCCTGAGCTTGAAAATGAAGCAGCAAGAATTCAAGACATGATAAAAAGGAAAGTCACTCACACTCCTCCTGTCTGGGCAAAGTTTAGAAAGAATGTACCTGACAAACAGGTAGAACTGAAAAGAATGAAAGAAGAACTGGTTGCTGCTGAATATGGAAACATAAGACAAGTTGCTAGATGGAAAGAAGATGTGGTCAGGATCACCTATAAAAAGTTGGAGGAACTAAGAAAGAAAGATCCAAATGTTCCTCAAAAGCCTGACTATCCTGAAGCAGAGGTTTCAAAAAGACCTACAAAGCTGCAAATCAGGAGAGCCACTGCTCCAACTGGTGCTGCCATCTATAAAAGAAGGACACACAAACAGTTGGGAGGTGAAACCATCCAAGAGATGATAAAAGGAGATGACCTTGTAAAAGAGGGCATAAAGAAAATGATCATAGAAACTCTTGGTTTGGATCAAACTGCAAGTACTGCTCAGCCAGTTTTGAATAGGCCAGCCTCACCAAATACTTCTGCAAATAAACATCTCCCAAGAAACCCACCAGGCTCAAAAATACAAAAGTGGGAAACTGACAAACAGACCTGCGTATTGACTTTGCTCAGGTCTGGTGGAGAAGTGGAGAAAATATCAAGGGAACAAGCTCTTGGCCTGAGTCTTGAAGATTTGCAGGATCTTCTTGATCTTCCACTTAGCAGGGATGATGAAGACACAGATGCCCTAGACTTTGAACTACAATTTAAAGGTCAGATAAGGGAACTGTTGATGAGGCAATAAAGATTTCCACAATAATGAAGAGTTTTGGCATTATCTGTTCCAGGGGGAGATTGTTGGGATCGAACCCTAACAGAGGAACAGATAATCAATGCCAAAACTGGATCAGAGCAGTGGATCCAGAATAAGTAGATGTTTACATACAAATCTCTCCCCTTGAAAGTGATTTCATATCTGCTGACCTCCTATCTGCTGATCTGGCAAAGTGCTGACCTACAACTGCTGTTCAAGTAAAAACCTGATGAAAGACCAAAGCTCTGCTGATTCAATCTACTGCCTTGAGTCAAGTACTGCTGATCCGGACAAGCACTGCTGGGTTCACAGCAGTGGAAGGATGCAGCAGCTGTTTAAGTGTCTTTTATGTAATGAAATGTAATAGCAGTAGTTAGTACATCAGTGTTTGTATAGATCAGAGGTTAGAGTTTGTTAGGAGGTTAGATGTCACTTTCATGGTGACGTCAGCTAAGATGCTCAGTGGTTTGCAAGTGCCTATAAATAGTTCAGTACTTTGTACTGTTCTATTAGCTCTTTTGCATCATCGTCTTCTTTGCACGAATAAACTACTGAGCTCTGGCTGAGGGGGAGTTTGCATTCATTCATCAATCATTGTAATCGTTATTGAAATAAATTCAATCTTCCGATTCATTGTGAAAAGATGTTTGATCAAAGTATTACTCTCGTTTGATTGTATGCAAAGTTTGTTTTCATCATAATTCCGCTGCACACTCATCCATTCTCATTTTAATTTCAAACACAAAATACAATCAGAAACAAACTCAGATCCAACATTATTCGACTCTGGTGCAAACCAAAGTTTTATAAATACTTCTTTCTGCCAAGCTCTTAAGCTACCCTTAACCAAACTCAGGCAGATTTATACAGTAGAAACGGCAGATGGAAATTCTGTTAACATAGATACGGTTTTGCAAAAAGAAAATATAGAACTTTCAGGTCATAAATTTTTTGCAAACCTATTACCCTTGAATTTAGTTGGATTCGATGTTGTCTTAGGAATGGATTGGTTAGTAGCCAACCATGCTCGGATCCTCTATGACAAGAATTCCATAGAAATCCATGCACCCACAGGAGAAGTAATTATGATTACAGGGGATAAGCCGTGTAAACCAATGAAATTCATTTCGGTAATGAAAGTTGCTAGTTATGAACGAAAGCAAGGAATAATGTATATGATTTCGGTAATCATAAGCACTAAGGGTAAGGAACTTAAGGAAATTCCTGTAGTATCAGAATACGTGGATGTATTCCCAGAAGAACTACCAGGATTACCACGAGATAGAGAGGTAGAATTTAGAATTCATCTGATTCCTGGAACAACACCCATAGCTAAAGCACCCTATCGGTTAGCACCCACCGAAATGTTAGAATTGAAAAAGCAATTAGATGAATTGCTCAGTAAAGGATTCATACAACCTAGTTCATCCCCTTGGGGAGCACCAGTGTTGTTTGTAAAAAAGAAAGACGGTTCAATGCGAATGTGTATCGATTATAGGGAATTGAATAAGGTTACAATTAAGAACCGATACCCATTACCTAGGATTGATGATCTTTTCGATCAACTTCAGGGGGCTAGATATTTTTCTAAGATAGATTTACGCTCCGGATATCATCAGTTGAAAGTACAAGAAGAAGACATACCTAAAACCGCTTTCAGAACTAGGTATGGTCATTACGAGTTTACAGTTATGCCTTTTGGACTAACAAATGCTCCGACAGCATTTATGGATATGATGAATAGGATCTGTAAACCGTATTTGGATAAATTCGTAATTGTCTTCATCGACGATATACTTATTTATTCCAAAAATCATGAAGAGCATTGTGAACACCTGCATGCACTTTTAACTTTGTTAAGAAAAGATAAGCTTTATGCCAAAATTCTTGAAGTGTGAATTTTGGCTACAAGAGGTGCAATTCTTAGGTCACATGGTGAATCACGAAGGTATTCACGTAGATCCCTCTAAAATAGAAGCGATCACCAAATGGAAGGTCCCGCAATCAGCTATGGAAGTTAGAAGTTTTCTAGGGTTAGCTGGATACTATAGACGGTTCATTAAGTTTTTTTCTAAAATAGCGGTACCATTAACTAAGCTAACCTGTAAATCAGTTAAGTTTGAATGGGGACCTAGGCAAGAAGAGGCTTTTAGGATTTTAAAACAAAGGTTAACCAACACTTGCCTTACCCGAAGGAACAGAAGATTTTGAAGTTTATTGTGATGCTTCTAAGCTAGGATTAGGATGTGTGCTAATGCAACGCAAAAAGGTAATTGCGTATGCCTCAAGGCAATTGAAAAAGCACGAGGAAAACTATACGACACATGATTTAGAATTAGGGTCGATAATTTTTGCCCTTAAAATTTGGAGGCACTATCTGTATGGCAGTAAGTTTACAGTCTATACGGATCACAAGAGTTTAAGGTACATATTTGGGCAAAAATAATTAAACATGAGGCAAAGAAGATGGATGGAAATTCTAAGTGACTACGACTGTGATATCCAATATCACGAAGGAAAAGCAAATGTAGTCGCATATGCTCTAAGTCGTAAGTATCATGAAAAGCAAAAACGAGTTCGTGCTCTTAGATTAAATCTACAGTTAGATTTAATGGAACAACTGAAGAAGGTTCAAGTAACAGCAATTGAGGATGATGCTGAAGGAATAAAAGGAAGAATAAAGGAATTAGAGCAAGGAGCTGATGGAATTTGGAGATTCCACAAAAGAAGGATTTGGGTACCTAAACAAGGAGATTTAAGAAATAAAATTTTAGAGGAAGCCCATAAATCTAGGTATACCATGCATCCTGGTAATAATAAGATGTACCAAGATTTAAGGAATAACTTCTGGTGGATAGGAATTAAAAAGGATATAGCTAGATATGTTTCTAAGTGTCTAACTTGTTCGCAAGTTAAGGCAGAACACCAGAAACCTTCAGGATTGCTCCAACAACTAGAAATGCCTGTATGGAAATGGGAGCTCATAACAATGGACTTTGTTACCAAGTTACCCAAAACCAGAAAAGGTAACGACGCAATTTGGGTAATTGTGGATCGATTAACCAAATCAGCTCATTTCCTGCCCATGAAGGAAACTTTTAGTATGGAAAGATTAGCCAAATTATACGTAGACGAAGTAGTATCCTTACATGGAGTCCCACTCTCTATTGTATCTGATAGAGATAGTCGTTCACTTCACATTTTTGGACAAGTTTCCAAGAAGCAATGGGAACACGATTGAATTTGAGCACGGCATACCACCCCCAAACAGACGGACAAAGTGAATGGACGATTCAAACTCTGGAAGACATGCTCAGGGCATGTGTAATAGATTTTGGTGGAAACTGGGATAATCACCTTCCCTTAATTGAATTCTCCTATAACAATAGTTATCATTCAAGCATCGAAACTGCCCCGTTCGAAGCACTGTATGGACGAAAGTGTAAAACTCCAGTTTGTTGGGCAGAAATAGAAGAAAGTCAATTATCAGGTCCCGAAATTGTGCAAGAAACCACCAACAAGATCATTCAAATCAAAGACAGACTGAAAACAGCTCGAGATCACCAGAAGAGTTAATCAGACAATAGACGCAAACCGCTGGAATTTCAGGTTGGAGATAAGGTACTCTTGAAAGTTTCTCCTTGGAAAGGAGTGGTTCGGTTCGGAAAGAAAGGAAAGCTAAGTCCAAGGTACATAGGACCATTCCCAATAATTCAACGAATAGGACCAGTTGCTTATCTCCTACAACTACCAGAAGAGCTGGCTGGAGTACATGACGTGTTTCATGTATCTAACCTCAAGAAGTGTTTGTCCGACGAATCCCTGGTAGTACCTCTCCAAGACATAAAGGTAAATGAAAAGTTAAAATTTGTGGAGAAACCACTGCAGATAGAAGACAGAAAGGTCAAGTTTCTCAAGCACAAACGACTGGTGCTGGTCAAAGTCAAGTGGGATTCAAAGAGAGGACCTGAGTACACTTGGGAACTGGAATCAGAAATGAAGCGAAAATATCCTTACTTGTTCCAGTAAATCTCGAGGACGAGATTTTAATAAGGTGGGAAGGATGTAACAACTCTCGCCAAAATTATTATTTCTTATTTTATTATATCCAATAGGAAACCCTAATTGAGACCCCCAAGTAATATTGCATGACCCCTAAAATTTTTAGAACAGTTGGAACTAGGATCAGGGCCCCTAAAACTCAAGGGGGGGGGGGTATTCCCTAATTGATATTATCTTCACAGTTTATTGTAGAGCGCGTATTTCGTCGAACTGTCGACTCACCCAAGCTACAAATACATGAGGCTACCCTACCCTAAAAGGGCGTCGTCGCGCCACGTGCCAGCCTGTCGCGCCAGGCGACAGGGACCATTTTTCAGTATAAGTATCAGGGGTCTGGCACTTGCATGGCTGCGTTGGTTCGACGTTCAAATTCATTTTGTACACTGAGTTATTCACTTTTTCGTTCAAAAACACCCACTAGCACGAAGCTCTGCGGCAACAACAGGGTAATAACTCGATCACTGCTACGATACAATGTCCGATCGATTGAAACCGATCCGATGGATGTTTAAGTGCTGCCCGAATACGGGCTATACTTTGTCATTCTTCGTGAGGGTTTTGATTTCGTGAGCTTATCGTAAATGTTGAATTAAGTTACTGACCTAGTTTCGTGTGCAGGGGCACAACTTAGAAGGCTTCCGAGGGGGCACCCGACCCCTCGAACTTTTCGATGCGTAGTGTTATGAATAGTACTTTCGTATAGAAATTTTTTAGGTATATACGTTTCCACCCCCCGGTTTCGGAAAAATTAGGGGGGGGGGGGGGCGAAGCTTCGCCAATGTTCGTGTGCATTGTTGTTTAAATTAGGTTATCAGGCTTATCAGTAGGCTAAACTCTGCCTAATTAAACTTGCAATGTGAGTCATTCTCTTTTTATCAAATTGCTTTACAAAACCCTAAATGTTTTCCAGTTATACTTTGCAGTGATTAAGTCTTTGCTAATCTTTAATTACTGGCAGTATGTGGGGGTTTTGTGCACATTACTACTAACGATTTATCACTTTAGTTGGGCGAGCATAATTAGTGATATGTTCATAGTCATAGATTCGGTCGAGTGACAGCTGAACCAGATAATTATATGATAAAGGGCAAATATAAAAACCCTTAATGCTGTAAATTTATGACAATGTGTCTTTTGTGCAAATTGAATGACTCGCCAGTAATTCCCCTCTGATAAAAATCTTTTTAAACATGTTTCAGGTGATCTGCTGTGATCTAGGAAAAAGTGTCGTGTAGCACTCCAAGCTTGAAGAAGTGGCTCAATAAAATAAATAAATGTGTTTTGTAAAACAGGGAATTTCCTTGTGAAACTTCCTTTACTGTAAATTATGAGGTTGTACCAAATGTGTGAAATAAAATAAATTGGGCATTTTCAAGTTTAAACGATCATGTTAATACTTCCGCTGCCAAACTAAGTACAATTACCACGGGTTTTCTGTCCTGCGGCTTTTGGACCGGGTCACACCGGGCCAGGGGCCGTGACAATAGCTAAGGTCTTTTTGTCCTTAGTTTCAAGCTTTGCATTTTTCCAGAACTCTCGTTGGGTATCCAGGTAGATGGTTTCATTGCAGGTCAACAAAGTTTTGTACTTTGAAGATGAAAGTGTATCAATCACGGAATGAAAATCTGTGTTTTGACTTATTTTTGCAAGTGTACACAGGTGGTTATGAGGGGTTTTGAATGGAAGATCCATGATGAATCGAAGGTGGTTAAGAACGAAGGAAGAAGATGAGTGATTTGAGAGAATTTGGTGAAAACTGCTTTGAAAGGAATTTTGAATTCGACTCGACAGTGAAAACCCTGTTTGGGGTTTTGATCAGGGTTTTATAGGTGGAAAAAGTGGATGCTGACGTGGCAGCGGTTACAAAAGATCTGACGGCTAAGTACTGTCCACGTGACAACCTCTGATGAATCAATATAAGTGGTTTACAGTGGTGAAAATGAAAACAGTGGCTGACTATAACTATCAGTGGATAGCCTATTAGTGGATTAAAACACTGAGGTTTAACAACAGTGATTAACAAAGAAAATGAGAGAACAGAGGTTGACTTTCAGCAGTGGATAATATTCAGCAGAACAGATGTTTGAAACAAACAGTGGTTATGGAAGATTTTTATGGATTTAATGAAAAATTTCATTTTTAGAAATTTTTAAGGATGAATTTTTTATTTTCTGGAAACATTTTAATGCTTTTATTCATAGAAAAACAGGATTTTGCCTGTTATTCCATGTTCAGCATACCAATCCTAGAGATCAAGCTTTCAAAGGTAGATGTGTCTAAAGCCTTTGTTAGCACATCTGCCAGCTGATCTTTGTATCAACCACTGTTTTATTTTCAAACATCTGTTCCCAATAACAGAGCTTTGATCATTTAAACAAACATTTGCCAATATTATAAGCTTTTACACTCTCAAATCTAAATATTCATTTACTTAATTTAAATAACAAACATGGTTAATAATTTTAACACAACTAATTATATAAAAACTACAAGTGTCAAACAGAGGTAACTATATAATAAACAAAGTTCAAAACAGCAAACAGCAATCAATAGAATACAGCATACTAATTCCTAATCAATGGGCGAAACAACATTCATTTAGTCATCCATCTGTTGATAAAAGGCAACAGATGTATCAACTACTGTTTTATTTTCAAACATCTGTTCACAATAACAGAGCTTTGATCATTTAAACAGACCTTTGCCAATATTACAAGCTTTTTCACTCTCAAACATAAATATTCATTTACTTAATTTAAATAACAAACATGGTTAACAATTTTAACACAACTAATTATATAAAAACTACAAGTGTCAAAATAGTAAACAACATTCAATAAAATACAGCATACTAATTCCTAATCAATGGGTGAAACAGTAGTCTCGATAAGTAAAGCTCCTTTCGGACCATTGTAGTTGTCAACATGTTGAAGGTATTTCAGAAGTTCGTTGCTCAGATCAACTTCAACCATATCCCCCAAGATGCTTGTTATCAGCCACTTGTTGTCTTCAATTATATTAGTCCTTCGGCGCCTATTTACATAATCAACTACACGAGGATTATTGAAAACAAACACCTTCATCCAGCCTTCTTCTTCATATCTGAGCAAATCAGCAGTTAGCTCAGCAGACTTTCCAATAACAATCAAATGCAGCCTCTTTGCGATGGTCAAAAAATGCCCTTGGCAAGGATTGACTACAATACTCTCTGGAAAATGAAGCATTCTGAAAGTCTCACTCAGAACATCAAAAGCAACGATTTTCCTCTCACCTAGTGGATACCAATAATTTGAAACCATAAAATATATGGTTTTATCAGCATAAACTCCTGTAGACCATGAATAACACTTGAACCATAATTGTTTACGCTACCGAAATTTATTGTTCTCCATGACTCACGACGTCGTGAGTAAACACGAGCAGCAGCTACATTACGGTAACATCTGATGTTCAGCACTTTCATATCATTGCATTGATCAAAATAAACTCCACCAGTATCAGAGTTTCGATCATGGTTGTAATTAAAGTAGTCATCAGACAAAACCTTATAGCGCCTGGTAGTTGGATTCCAAAGAATCAGCTCACAGCAAATCCCTTCATTGCAAAGTAACAACAAACCATTAAATGACGATAGAATACATAAGAAGCTAGGGTGGACATTGTTAGGAAAACTTAAGGTTTTGCTTCTAACAACATCCAAATTACTAGCAACTACGTCGTCAACGACAATTGACGTGTCTTTAAAGGAGAGTAGTTTCTTTTGTAGTGAATCTCCACTTTGGAAAGCATGCATCATCTGAAATCCATGACTTGACAATTCCCTATAAAAATTTTTGGAAAGACATTTGAAACGACCAATATCTTCTGCAGAGAGCCTTGTGAAAATTTCGTCAACAATCACTTGAAACCCAATGTTTTCCATTTTGCAGTGAACCAATGCTTCTTTGAAAGTAAAAGAAATTGTAATGATATTGATAAACAAAAAACTTTTGAAGATGATTGAGTAGATGGATGAAAACGGTAATGATCAAAACCTCTGCCCAATGTATTTTATATACCCAATGAAGGCGGTTATGACTAAATACATCATCAGATGAAAGAATATGATGCGACACTCGTTAGGCTTTTAATGCATTTCCATGGGAAAAATATAAAATTAAACACGTTATTATAATTACAATTAATCTCTTCATTTACCATAAGACGCCTTTACCATAAGACAGAACTGAGTGAGTGACGTGCATTAATTGCAAAGTACATATCCCCAGGCATTTTGAATTTGAAATTACCGGCAATTTCAAAACCATTGCTGAGGTATATGTTTGCCAAAGGAAACATCTGCTAAGTTATACTTTCTTGGCGATGGGCAGTAGTTTGCCCTCTTGAATGTGGGCCAGACCTTTGACATTTAAATATAGAGCAGTAGTTTGAAATTAAATGTATTTTAACTCAGATAAAAAATCTATTCATTTAAAGACTAGCAATACAAAGATATTGCGAACATTTGTTAGCCAACAACAGATATTGCCAACAGTAGCAAGTCAAACAGCCGTTAGATTAGCAGAAGATCACCACTAAACAAATGTTCTCTTTGGGCAGACTTTACCCTTGACAGAGAGTTAAAGTAGGAGATGCATCAACATTTACAATTGAGAGGAGGAAATTCTTCGAAAAGCTCTATTAGGCAACAACAGATGTTGGCAACAGTAGCAAGTCAAACAGCCGTTAGATCAGCAGATGATGATTTACCACAGATGTTCTATTTTGGCAAACTTTAACTTTGACAGATCTATACACTAACAGAAATTGATACAACATCAACATAATCTAATTAAACTCAGAGACAATTTCACTTCTACATCAAAAGTACCGATCTGCAATAATCAGATGATATTAAAAATTACATAATAATACTTATTCAGCTTAAAATTAGTAAAAATAAAATGCTCCACAAACATTATGAGGATTAAAATATCAACAATTACATCGAGTACTGAACAACGAAACTTTAAAATCTAACAACAACACCAAGAAATTTATGAATCTAACAGCAAAAATTTAGTGCTTTTAGCTTAAACTCCATCGAGTACCGAACTTCTCAATGTATATCTTCGACAATCGCCATGAACTCCACGGAAGTACTGAATGCATCAACATCAGGTTTCTGGAAACCTGGTCTCTCGTGAACAGACCAAGATGCAGTACATGAAAACACTTCTTCAGCTGTTGAAGAGTAGCCATATCCTCATATACTTAATCCTTAACTTGCTTCATAAAGAGCTGCTTTAAACCAAACTTTATGCTTCTTTTAATACAAAAAGGCAGGAAAGACCATTGCTCTAGTAAGATAAAATCTTATCTTTCAGCAGTAGCAGATCCTTTCTTGCGTTTAGTAGGAACTACTGTGGGTTCTACATCAACATCGTCTGCCCAAAGTCATTTTAAATGTACATTTAATAATATTTCTTTCTGTTTAATTTAACTTTATGCTTCTTTTAATACAAACCTATAATAACCCGCTGCAGATTATATGAATTTCAAACAACTGTGATTAGACTGAAATATGAAGCGAGGATTAGAGTATATCACTTGAAAATTAAAAATAAAAAATTTCAAAATTAGAGTAGCAAAAAAACATACTTTAAACGATGTTGGAACAATGATGCTGGAAACAACCGTAGAACAACCATCATCATCATCTGCTCAGATCATTCACAATCATCATTTAGTCATAACTCAGATAAAAAAAACTTTAGTAAAAATCAAAATAAAAAACAAAAACAAACATAATCATATATATCACATTACCATCATCAAGGCAAACCACATATCCCCAAAATTTGTTCTGAAAGTGGGTCAGAGAGAGCTTCCGTTTTCTCTTATCCTTTATGAACAAATGTCGAGTATTGAGAAGAAGGGATTTGAGGGAGAGATACATTAGAAATGTGGTTTGAAAATACAAAAGAAGAAAACACGAGAATGTAAATATGAAGAGTGAAATGAGAATATAAATAAGTTTATATAAGAAGATGATTGACAGAAGTAAGTGAGTGACATGCATTAATTGAAAATTACATATCCCCATGCATTTTGAATTTTAAATTACCCGTAATTTCAAAACATCTGCTAACGTATACGTTTGCCAAAGGAACCATCTGCTACTTTCTTGTAGATGGGCAGTGGTTTGCCATTTGGAATGTGGGCCAGACCTTTAACATTTGAATACACAATGCAGTGCTTTGAAATTAAATTAAATGTATTTTAAAGTGATTTATATATTAGGTTTTATGATGTAATAATGACATAAGAAAAACATTGTTGGACAGCCTCTCCTGCTGACACATCAACTTTTCTTATGTCATTGGGATTTCTCCTTTTATAGAAAGTGTAGATAGATGTTTTGAATTATTAAATAAATAATTTGTTTTGAAAGGCGAAAAGAAAACAACATTAAACAAGAACAATTTTTTTTTATTTTAACAACTTAATCCTCCTAAATTACACCCCACCGGGATCGAACTTGGCTTTCTCCAAAGTAGCCAAACGCTACTCACCACAGGGCTACAGCCGAAGTGTTTAAACTATAACATATCTGTAGCTATAAAGTACAAATTGCATCATATATGTCACATAAAATAGTTCACATCAGCTGGCGTTTATATATAAGAAACTGGAGGATTTACGTAGAGTGGTGCGGGTTCATGTGAACCCACTGAATTCAAAATTTTAATAGAAAGTATATATAAATTTTCGAGTGGACCGATATATAAAATTGCAAGATGATGCAAGTGGTAAAAGAATTGTGTTTTATAGTTATGGGCATGGCCGTAGTTGTAGGATATTATGGTTATAATGTGACACAATATACCGAAAATATCATTTGTATAAACTTACTCTAGGCCTATTTTAACTTTATTTTTTTAACTTGAATATTAGGGCTAATGCTAATAAAAATTTGATATGAAATTTAGGTCTTTATTATGTTCCACAGCTAGGCCTGACTCGACCCCGTCCGAAAATTCCACTGTATGGTTGTGAAAATTTGACTATCCAGAAAAATGAACCCAAAGAAAAAACCCCCTAAATCAACCACCGAAAAAGAGATAATTATCAAACAATAACCATCGCATGTATTACAAGAGAAAGGTTATAGTACAAGAGGAAAAAAAATTATACGAAGTGTAGGAGAGAAGTTTGACCCTTAATTATCAAGATCAATGGTTGAGATTAAGTGATCCCCAAACATATAATTCATATAACTAAAAACAAGGGAAACAAGTGGGAAAAAGGGCAAAACAGGAAAATCTAATATTGTTGACTAATAAACCCACTTCGCTTTTGATTTCAAACGGCTATAATTTTTCGTACGTTAATATTTTTTTATAAAAATTACACCGATTAACAAGCATTTCATTTTCTTCAATTCAAGCAGCTTATTGCTATAGTTTTCTTAAAAAAAATAGCAGGATTTTGAATACCTATTACGTGATTTTGAATGCCCAGTAAGTGACTATGAGATCTTAAATACTCTTTACGTGATTACTTGATTTCATTATAATATTTTATGTGAAACTCATTAAGTAATTACATAATTGCGTAACAATAGTTGACGATGTATTATTAAGTATCTACGTGATTTTGAATACGCATTTCATAATTACGTGATTTCATTATAGTGTTTACGTGAATCCCCACTGAGTAATTACGTAAAAATAAAACATGTAGTACATAATATTTCATATGGAATACCTATTATTTCAGATATAATCATGTATTAAGGATAAATTGTATATACAAAATACTAGCCAAACCAACTATAATAATAACATAATGTCGTATATTAGAGTCAAACCAACCTATAATAACAACATAATGTCGTATATTAGAGATTTAACCACGTAATAAAGCATAAACAATTAAGTTCTTATTATTGAATGTGTAATCACGTAATAAGCATAATTGTATTAACATTAATTATAACAAATCATATTGAATGTGTAATCACGTTACGAGTATTCCAAAATCACGTAGTCATGTAACGGGTATTCAAAATCACGTAATGAGTATTGGGTATTCAAAATCACGTAATCACGTAATGGGTTTTCAAAGTGCTGTAAATTTTTTTAAGAGAACTATAGCAATAGGCGGATCGAATTAAAAAGAATGAAATGCTCGTTAATATGATGATTTTTTTAAATAATATTAACGTATGAAAAAGTTATAGTCGTTTGAAAATCAAGGAGGAAACTAGTTAAAGAGAGAAAAGACGATCATACCCTTGTCTCCTTAAATTGAGAAAGACAAATGCGTGGTTATAATTTTCTCCTACACTTTGTATGAAATTCCTCTCTTCTACTTGATCTCTTATCTATATTACAATTTCTTTGTTTTTACTTTTTCTAAGATTGGTTATATGAATAAAAAACCTATCAAAGATTGGATATATGAATAAGATATAATAAACGCCAATGAGGTAGTGGTGGAGAGGTTGGGGAAATAATTGGTGTTCCTTGTGACACAGGTTCAACTCTTACTATCCTCATTATTTTCTGCGGCATCCAGGTGAAGAACGAATACGGGTGGTGCTGGTTCGACTTGGATGGGAGGCGAGGTTTTACCGATTATTCCACTGTCGTGCCTTCGGACCGGTGGAGGTCGGGTTTCCGCTCATCTGGGGAGAGTCAAGGGGCTAGTGGCGGTCAAGTAGTTGACTTTGGCCACAATGCTCGGTGTCACAATTGTGGTACATCGTTCCTTGCCGTTAAGAAAAAAGATATAATAAATAAAAGTCCGGTCAAGAGAAAGAAAAAATTACAATAATGGGGTAAAGTGATGGGTCAAGCGTAAACCACTAAAATAACGTGGTTTACATACGAAAATCAAGAAGGTAAATAATAAGGGAAAATTACGGCAGTAGCCGCTTGACCAGGCCTTTTACCAAAATAGCCATTTGACCAGGCATAAAAAAGCCCGGTCACGCTCCCCCATCCAAGTGAACCATCATTTTTATGCACCTTCAATCCAGCCACAACCAAGCGGACACGTATCCCTCTTACCTGAACCGGCTTTATGCCGCTACACAAGCTAGCCGAGCCGTTTCATGCCCAAGCCGAGCCGCTTCGCCCAATCTCTGATTTATGCCGCTTTGTGGTACTGCCAAGCCGAGCCGCTTCATGGCCAAGCCGAGCCGCTTCGCCCCATCCCAAGCCGCTACACCCTGGATCTAAGCCGCTTCAGCATGCCACCTACCCCCCAAGCCGTTTCATTTGAATTTATGAGCTTTCAACACATGCCCAAGCCTTTACATGTGTTTTTTATGTATAATTTCGTAACTATATATATAACATCTGGATTTTGCACACATGTGTTTTTTGTCTTCTCGTTTTCTTTGTTTGAATACATACTTTGGTCACGTTTAGTATAACTCATGGGTGTTAAGTTTGTGATATACACCGGGGGAAACTGGGAGGTTGTTAACGGCAACATTAAATGAAAGTGAGCTCCGGATTTTAAAGCTAAGAAAAACGTCATGAAAGCCAATACATAACACGCCTGATAAGAAATTGACATAAATATATATATTTGTCGCATGTTTTCCATCTCCTTGCCGATATAAACTCCAATAATGATACCTGCAAATTAATAAAAGATAAGTAATTTTGAGTAATGTTTATTTGGCCTGAAAACAATAAAAAAAAATATGGAGAAAAGAGTATTTTGATATTTTTTAAAAAATACTACTGAAATTTAAAAAGAGTTTTGAAACGGCTCTGCTTGGCCTTGAAAGGTCATGGCTTGTACTTGTAGCGGCTTGGCTACCTTGTGGGGCAGGGGGCGAAGCGGCTCGGCTTGTACTTGTAGCGGCTCGGCTGACATGTGTAGCGGCATAAAGCCGGTTCAGGTAAGAGGGATACGTGTCCGCTTGGTTGTGGCTGGATTGAAGGTGCATAAAAATGACGGTTCACTTGGATGGGGGAGCGTGACCGGGCTTTTTTATGCCTGGTCAAATGGCTATTTTGGTAAAAGGCCTGGTCAAGCGGCTACTACCGTAATTTTCCCAAATAATAATTGAGAAAAGTGATTGGGTGAAGTCAAAAGCATAAACCACTAAAACATAACGTAATATTGTTTATTTTTATCAAGGCAATTTTTTTATGAAGGTTATCATCCGAAAATCAAGAAGGTAAATATATATTCGATACTATATCTTTACTATATAAAAAAGAGTAAACTTCCATTTTGGTCCCTGTGGTTTGGGCACTTTTGTCATTTTAGTTCAAATCTCAAACTTTTTAAATCTGGGTCCCTGTGGTTTCACTTTTATTGTCATTTTAGTCCAAAATCTAAAAACCCTCTATTTTGACTGTTGAAAGCTGATTATTTTGTCCTTTAGTGCAGGGGCATTTTGGTCATTCTGATTTACTCTTCTAATAAATTAAAACAAAATTAATTATATATTATATATATATAACTCTCTCTCTCTCTCTCACACTAACACAGATAAACTCTCTCATCTTTCTCATTTCATAACAAAACCCTAACCCCATTCTTCTTCTCTGCAAACCACATCCACCACCCCCTCTGCCACTCTCTCTCGACTGAGCCCCGGCGACGGGAACCCACAACCACCTCTCCATACACACCCACACCCCTCCTTCTCCGATAACCACACACCTACACCCAAATCAGACCGGTAGTGGCGACACGATAACGAAATCAGGGGAGGAGAGAGAGAGAACCGGCGGAGCCTGTGTCGTCTCTAACGACCGTGGAGTTACAGGTGATGGGGTTTCACGATGTTGATGTCGCTGATGATGACGACGGCAATCGCAAGTCAGTCCGGTAAGCATTTCACGATGCTGGGTGTTTATGGAAGATTCAGAGTTTGTGTTGTTCAATTGTTCCGTGCGATTTTAATCTGATTAACGGTATGGTGTTTATTACACTTGATTTGAAAATGATATTTTGTTTGGTTGCTTTTGAAATTGATGTTTTGTTTAGTTGATTTTGAATTCAGATCGGTGATGTTTTGGCTTCCAGTTGTATGGAACGAGTAACTCCTTTTTGCGATTGTGTAGATTTTAGGTGAAATGCGTTATTTGGATTAAGTTTGTGCAGGAGTGGGAGGTGGCAAGTGGCGGGAGGCGGTGGTGGTTAGTGGCCGGAGGTGGTGGTGAGGATGTGTGTTTTAGAGAGAGAGAGAGTACGTGTGTTTTAGAGAGAGAGAGAGAGTTATATATATCATATAATTTATAACTAATTTTGTTTTAATTTATTAGAATTATTAAAACAATTTTTTTTTAAATATTAAAATCAGAATGACCAAAATGCACCTACACTAAAGGACAAAACAATCAGCTTTCAACAGTCAAAATAGGGGGTTTTGGATTTTGGACTAAAATGGCAATAAAAGTGAAACCACAGGGACCCAGATTTAAAAAGTTTGAGATTTGGACTAAAATGGTAAAAGTGCCCAAACCACAGGGACCAAAATGACAGTTTACTCTATAAAAAAATTTGAAAAAAACTTTCGGGTCCCTTAACCCTCAACCCACAAGGCACACCATAGGTCTAGCCATGATTATAAATAATTTATAAAATTAATCATTTATAGGTTATCATCCGAAAATCAAGAAGGTAAATATATATTCGATACTATATCTTTACTATATAAAAAAATTAGAAAAAAAAACTTTTGGGTCCCTTAACACACAACCCACAAGGCACACCACACCATAAGTTATAAAATTAATCATTTATTAAAATATTTTCTATATTTAAAATTTATTTAGTAAACACAAAAATGTTTATAAAATCGAATAAAAATTTAGTTTTCTTTGTATAACATTTGAAAAGACCATTCAAGTATGGTTTAGCTTTATTCTTACATTTAGTCTGTGTATATGTTCATCAAAAAGATTCTTTTACATTAAATAATTTTGAAAAGACCATTCACCTTAAATTACCTTTTTTTCTAAATTTTTACATTGTCAAGACTTTTAATATACTGTGTACCATTTCTCTTTTATTATATATTATATGAATATATGAATTGTACCTGATAATATATACCAAATGATTTTAATAATATTTGGCATATCTCTTAAAAAACACCAAAAAAATTGCTGTCAAAATTATATGGACTATGATTTTATTCAAAATTATATGGATTATGCTTTCAGACATCGTAATCGACTACTAATGGGATTGTTGTTTATTGGTAAAATCAAAATCTTTAGACTCCTAATTTAGAAGGGAAGATCTTGGTTTCCAGTCCCACATATAACACGGATTAAAAGAGATTTGTCATTAAAAAGGACATGGTCGACCAGGTTTGGTTTTGATACAAACAATGTGATACAAGATTGTAAAAACACCATCCTATGTTGCCAGTGACAGATTCAAAACTTACTTTTTAAAGGACAAGCGGGGGGTGCTTAACTGAACTTTTAAAGGATGCGGTAAACTTTTAATCCCCCCCCCCCCCCCCCAATCTTTAGTGTAGTACGCCCCTGCATGTTGGATACCTTAATTACTTATTAACCATTGGAGATTTTATTAACCGTCTGAATCGAAGAAAGTTGGCTGATTTGAAATACATATGATCCGGTTTGATGGTTTAAGGTTTTGAATTTGAACCAACTTTGTATACCGAAACAACAATTTGAGATTCTTAATTTATTTATGTTTAAAACCGTCTGAATCTAAGAAAGTCGGCTGAGAAATATTCATTTTTTTACGGTTTTCAATTGATTTAAAACACATGTTAATATGGTTATATCTCTTTTAGTTGCTATAACAAGTGTCGGTATCATACAAGTAGTATAACAAACCAAACTGATACCGACTAAAAGTCCGTAAAACTTTACTTTTTACTTTTTTTTTTTTGGATTTGTTTTTTTCTTTCGATTGATATATACCTGGTGCTTCGTGACAAACTAAATCAAACCCACCGAATTTAGCACCTTATTTTATATCGTTCCTATAAAATATAAAATATAGGTTTTTTATTTATTATTATTGGTGGTTATGAAGTAAAATTAAGTTTAAAAAAATGTTAATACTAAAATGAAATTAAAAAAAAAAACAAAAAATGTGTGGAAGGAATACCATGATGGTGAAGAAAAAGAAAAGAGGAGTAATCCGAGTCAGGGTCCGGTCCAGCATCGATCGAGTCAAAGCGGGGCCCAGGACCCAACAAGCGGCTGTCTCCTGCACATGCAACACTTACGTCACTTTTGTACAATCCACGTGCCCATTCTGACACACACGATTTATACCTTTTTTTTTTTTTTTTTTTTTTTTGAAAAGAAAACTTCAATAAAAAACAACTCGAAGAGCCCTCAAAGCAAGGACCTACGAGCACTCAAACGATACAACATCAATCCAAAGGACAAACACACCAATTTTTCCAATCAACATCTTTACATCTAGACCTATTGCGATACCAAAAAAATGCCGTCGATTTAACATTTTCCACAATCTCGGCCGGTCTCCTTTTTTTGTTGTTGAAAGTTCGATCATTACGTTCATTCCACAACACCCACATCGTAGTGTAAACAATGCCTCTTAAAATATACCTCTTGTCTTTCGAAGTTAATTGAGACTCCGGAATGTGAAGAAGATCAAGGACGTCGAAAGCAAAACCATGATTCAGCCGGCACCAAGTTTCTATTCTGTACCACACTTCATGCGAAAACACACACCCGGTGAAAAGATGTAAAGATGTTTCCAACTCCCCTTGGCAGAAAACACAATCCGTATGTTGGATTGTCACTCCACGTTTAATGAGCTCAGCAATTGTAGGAAGCCGATTTCGGGCCACCCTCCAAACCATAATTTTACATTTAAGCGGGACCCAACTCTTCCATTTGATCATCGAAGTATTGTCCCCCGAGACGTTGTTGGACAAAAGCTTCTTAGCGGATGAAACTGAGAACATACCATCTTTATCAAACCTCCATTTCCAATAATCTCTACCACCTCTCCAAGAGAAATCATAGATATCACTTAGAAGATGAAATAACTCGGCAACCTCTTCAGGAGATGAAGGTGTTTCACGCCACTCCCACTGCAAAACTTTATAGTTGTTAACCCATCGAATCCGCTGAGAAACCGTGACCCACTTGCTTCTTTCTAAGCTAAAAAGGTTGGGATAAACAACTCGAAGAGGGGCATTTCTTAACCAAATGTCACTCCAAAAGTTTATAGAGTAACCATCACCTAAGTCACCAACAAAGAACGAATTAAGAAGTATACCATCTTGGGTTTTTTTCTCTCCCGCTTTAACTATATATTTCCAACACCCATTTGACGACGCCATGCATGGAAGCGTAGCCCATGGTCTACTCGACCCATGACACCCCAATATAATTTTCTTCCACAAGCTACTACCCTCTTGTTTAAATCTCCAAGTCCATTTTAACAAAAGCGCATCATTCACCTCTTGCAATTTGGACACTCCTAACCCCCCCTTGTTTTTTGGACTTGTAACAATATCCCAAGCAACCCACGAGATCTTTTTTTCATCGCTCGCGCCCGCCCATAAAAAACGCCTCATAATAGCCTCGATCGAGTCAATCACAGCCTTGGGAGCTTTATAAAGAGACAAATAATAAACGGGTAAGCTTTCAAGAACCGACTTAATGAGCACTAGGCGACCGCCTATCGAAAGTGTTCTCGCTTTCCAAGAGACGAGGCGATTTCTAACAACTTCCAAAACCGGATCCCAGCTCCTGATTCGAGTCATCTTTGCCCCCACTTGAATACCAAGGTAGCTAAAAGGGAAACCACCTCTCTTACATCCCAAGAGATCCATCATGTTATCCACCTCGGAATCCTCCACACCCACCCCAAAAATATTAGACTTATGCAAATTTATACGGAGACCCGAACAAAGATAAAAAATGCGGAGGATCCTAGCAATACTCGTAATATTTTCTCTAGACCACTCCCCTAAAATGAGGGCATCATCTGCATAAAAAAGGTGGGTTAAAACCGCTTCATCGTCTGCCAACCGAACACCCTTAAAAACTCCAATATCTTTGGCTTTCTTTAATAACCACGACAGAGCTTCCATCCCGATCAGAAACAAGAACGGAGACAGCGGATCTCCTTGACGCAGGCCTTTTTCACATTTAAAATCAAAAGTAGGAGAGCCATTAACCAAGACCGCGGCTCTCGAAGAAATACAAATGCCTCTAACCCATTCACACCACAGAGGATGAAAACCCATTTGAGACATAATAGAAATCAAAAAATTCCAATTGACATTGTCATAGGCCTTTTCGAAATCTATTTTTAACAAAAATGCCTTTCTTTTTCTTTTCTTTAACCACTCCAAGACTTCGTTAAGCATAAGCGGGCCATCAAGAATAAAACGATCTGCTAAGAAAGCCGACTGCGCCTCTGAGATAACTTGACCCATCATCTTTTTGAGACGGTTCGCAAGGATTTTAGAGATAACCTTACTAACCACCCCAACAAGAGTAATAGGCCTATAATCTCTAAGTCCCAAAGGCGACTTAACCTTCGGAATCAAAGTAATAAAAGAAGACCCGCATCCATGATTGATAATACCCGTATCATGAAACACCATCATAATATTATAAAAATCTTCTTCAAAAAAGTTCCAGAATCGCTTTACAAAACGAAAATTAAACCCGTCCGGTCCAGGAGCCTTGTTAGAACCGCATTCGAACACCGCATCTTTAATTTCCTCTTTTGAAAACATAGTAACCATCGCCAAACTATCTTGATCAGCAAGTTTCTTTATCCCCGTGCAAAGAAGAAGCGGCCGCAACGGAATCTGTTCTTTAAAGTGGCTGCGAAAAAACCTCAAAACTTCTCTCTTTATCAATGTTGGTTTTGTAACCCATTCCCCATCGATCATAACACCCGGAATAGAGTTTCTCGCCTTTCTACCATTGACAACGTTATGAAAGAAACTAGAATTCTCATCGCCCAATGAAGCCCATTTGACACGAGATTTTTGTCTGAGATCTCGCGCCTTATGATGCTCCATTTCTTCAATAGCTTTCTTACATTCGGACCAAATCCACATATCCTCTTCGTCAAGATCTTTAAGCTCCATTTGGACCTCAAGCTCCTCTTTTTCTTTCCGTAAACGAGCCTCGTCTTCCAGTTCTTTAAACCTATATTTGCGGAACCAATCTCTTAAAGAAGATCTGAGTTTTTTCAACTTATCAAGCAGATTAGTATCCGGAGCTCCTTGATTAACCCAACCGTCACAAACCGAGTTAATAACTTCGACGCACCCCGGACGATCCAACCATGAATCAAACATCCTAAAAGGTTTAGGACCAAAATTTGTATCTACTACCGTGAAAACCACCGGAGAATGATCGGATTTATCTCTATTTAAAGCTCGAACACACGCATTAGGCCACCTGTTAAAAACGTTATCACATACCAAAAATCTGTCAATTCTACTCCACGTACACAAGCCTCTTCTGTTAGACATAAAAGTATACTTCAACCCTTTCAAGTTGTACTCTCGAAAGCCCGTTTCATCGATGAAATCATTGAAGTCATTTGTGCAAACCGGATCAAACTTGGAATTTTTTCTTTCATCTCGCTCTCTAACCGCATTGAAATCACCAAACACTATCCACCACCCATGATTCGAATGAACAAGATTATTAATTCTCATCCATAGATTTCTTTTCTCAACGTTCGTTTGTGGAGCATATACATTTATCAAGTTAAACCGAACAGAGCCAGCCAAAACCGTACCTGATATGTGCAAAAAATTCCTATCTTTATTAACCATATCTTTCACGAACACTTTAGGGTCCCAAATACAAACTAAACCTCCCGAATTACCAGTCGCGTTGACGAAATCATAGTCAAAACCAGATCCTCCCCAATAACTAGAAACCAGAGACGGCTGAAAATTGGAAACCAACGTCTCTTGCATACCAATAAATGAAATCCCAAAATTATTTTTTAACTTGCAAATCCACCCCGGTTTACCAGAAACCCCTACCCCACGAATATTAATCGAGAGGCAATTCATTTGCGACCCCCTTGTACCCCTTCAACGATAATCGACCCATGAATCAAATCATGTGACTTACTTAAATCTGCTCCTAATTTTTCACCCAAGATTATAGTAGCTTCAACTTCAACTTCTTCAGAATTGTCAATAGACTCGTTCGAATAGTTATGGCACCCAGCACCAAGATTGCCCGGCTGAAAATTGAGATCCAAATCATTACAAGCTCCGCGGCCCACAACCTCATCCTCTTCAGAATCAGAACTTGGCCCAATGTCGCTGTTTATACCCAATAATGGATCAAGCCCAAATAAATCATCTTTACATTTGGGCTTCTTTCCCACCTTTGTTTTTTCTAAACTGCTCGAGTAGGCTGGGTTGGCCCGGTTCACAGAGCCCAACATTGATTTTTTCTTACGTTTATTCATCACATTTCCTTGGACCCCATTCAAATCAGATTCCCTTTCAATAACTTTGTCAAAATCAAAGAGGTTACCCGGTATAAATTCCTCAGTCAATTCATTAGTTTCCAAAACCACTTTCTCATTAAATGTTGCATTATTCTCGCCATTATTGTCATAATTGCCGATAGGAGTTTCCAAAATAACAGGGTCGACAACCGCCACCAGGTCAACCATTTCGATGTTGCAAGTATTTTCCGGCGTAGCTTCAACATTGTCATCAGCGGCCACCGGAGAGGGAGCCTTGTGAAACTCCGGTACCCATACCCCGGGTTCTTCCGAGACCCAAACAGAAAACCTCCTATCTCTCCAAACCAGCTTAATTTCCTCACTAATTCTTTTCCCATTACCCACAAGAACTCCAATGTAGTCATGCGACAGATCATCATCGTTGTCCGATCTACCAGCCCTGTGAACAATCTTCCCAAAGACACTCCCAACAGCATCAAAGACCTCACTGTTGAAAAGGTGCAGGGGAATACCCACTATTTTAATCCAAGCTAGTCGATCGAAACCGAACGTCTGACCCTCCCATAAATCCAACGAAGAAAACCTGCCTATCACCTCTCGAGCATCTTCAATAAACTTAATAGCCATAGCGTTATCCTCGAAAGATAAGAGAACAGACAATCCCCTGAGATACTGCACCTTGCCCACGCCTGGACATATGTCGTTCATAATCACGTATATACTTTTCAAAGCCTCCAAATCTATCATTCGTGCCACCACAGCTTTTCCGTGCAGCCCTCTGAAAGCACTTATTTGGTTATCAACCACCACTGTCTTGCATCCTTGTCTACCTGTGAGCATATCCGCAAACGATTGATTCCCGTTAACAAACGCATCTGTAGATGGAGCCACCTTTTCTTCTTTACGAGTTTCTTTGGGGTTGTAAGATTGCTTATTGCGATCAGGAGGAATTTCGCCTTCTTCAAAAGTGAATCGAGCGATGTTAGCCTTTAACCAACAATCACCGATTCGTGTGTTACAAATCTTTCTAAGCAAGTCCTTGATATCTTTCACATCAAGAAACGACACAAAACCAAATCTATTCCCTGTTTTATCCCTCTTGCGTGCGATATATAAATCATAAATCTCCCCATACGAACGAATGAAAACCGATAAATCGTTGCCACTGCATTTCTCTGGCAAGTTAGTAATGAAAACCTTTGTGATTCTGCTTTGAATGTGTGCCGGAATACTCGGTTTCCGGCCAGTCATCCCTTCCTCCCTGCTTTATACCTCAACACTCAATTCAATTACGTCAATATATATAGTAGACACCGGAATTTATATTTTTTACTTTTAACCATATCTATTTTTTTATCCACAAAATATCTATATAAACATCATAGAGAGGTAAGTCTTGGGTTCAGTTTATAGTCATAGCAATAAAAGAAATTTGACATTAAAAAAAAACTAGAAACATAAATACTGTTGATGCAATAAATACTAGACCGATGGTAGTAGCTGGGCTAGTTAGGTAAAAGGGTTGAAGGGTTTGTTTTTGCCTAACGCAGGTCGTGGGGTACCCTCACGTTTGCAAGACGTGGAGAGAGGTTCACTAGTTAGATTTTGTTGTTTGCTCGAGATCCTCCACTGAAATATGTTCAGCTTCGGATGTGGGAGCAAGGAGAATGTGTGTGTTGAATGTGATGAAGAGTGACTTGCAGTGGTAGTGACAACACAGTTCTTGTTGCTGGAGCTGCTGTTGTTGTTCTTCCTCTTGCGACGAGAGGACTTCGATGATTGCGATGTGGTGGCGGTGTCGGCAGTTGGTGCGGCGGTAGCTTGGTGCAGGTTCTTGGTGCCTTTATCCCAGTAGCCAGCTTTGACTCGCTTGTCATTGATTTCAGCGGCAACCAGGTAGGTCTCCTCGATCGTTGCTGGCTTTGAGGCATGTACAAAATCTGCAACACAATCCGGCAGAGCGCGGATGTATTTCTTGATCGTCATGTCAGCGGCCTTCACTTGGTCAGGGCAGATAATACTGAGCTGCTTGAAGCAAGCAGTCAAAGCAGCGTTGTCACCATATTTCTGCTTGATGTGCCAGAATTCATCCTTCAGCTTTTGGCGCTCATGGGGAGGGCAGAACTCTTCGAGGATAATGTTCTTCAACTCGTCCCATGACAGACCATAGGCCGCATCATTTCCGCGTTTGTTCCTCTCGGCCGTCCATCAGTCTAATGCGCGAGACTGGAAGATGCCGGTAGCATTCAGAGTGCGGAGATTGTCAGGACATCCACTCTAACGCAGAGTGACCTCGATTGAGTCGAACCATTGACACAAGGCCGTAGGGCCATCTTCGCCAGTGAACTCTTTCGGTCCGCAAGCTTTGAACTGTTTGAAGCTGAAAGCAGCTTTTGGGGTTTCAGTCCTGGATTCCTCGGACGATTTGCTCATGTTCTCGTATAGTTCACTCACGATCTAAGGAACAGCCTTTGCCATTTGCTTGGCGAGGAGAGCAGCAAGGCGTTTATCTTTCTGGATTTGGCGAGCAGCGCGCGAGTGACGGGATACAGATGACGACATTGTCTGCAACAGACATCGCCATAGGACTCAAACTTTATATATTCGAATCTCACCTCACACGCCTATAAGCACAGAAAACCATGTAACTAAGCTCAGGGACACGTAAAACCATGTAACCACATGAACACATAGGCACATAAGCACAGATCCACATAAGCACAGAAGTACAAAAGCACGTAAAGCACAGAATCACAGAAGCACAAGAGGCAGTCAGAATACAGAAACCTATCATTCAAAGTCCGCTAGCGTTCGAGAATATCGATCGCGATTAACATAGCGAGTAGTATAGTATAAGCGTATAGCATGCGATCATCCATAAATAGCGATTTGTCAGTGTTTAGAGGTAGGTGTGCAGTGCGAGTCGTGTGGGTTGATCAAAGCGAAGAGCGAAAAGCGAATAAATCACCAAAAATCGTAACACATAAACAGGTAAAGTCATATAAAACATATAAAATCCACGTAAAAACGTCAATTATCAGAGTTGGCAGTAGCGAGCTCAGAATCGAAACACATGAAATCGAGAATAGATTGTCTGCGGCTGATAGACATTGACTAACCAAAGTGATTCGACTATTCACAAGGACTTTTCGTACACACTTTGACTTTCAGGACTGTGCTCTCGCCTCGTATTTGGGCGATTGGCACGCATCCTTCCAATCATATCGTGACTTCAAGTTTTGGAGTCCGTCGAGACCTTGGTGAGAGTTTTGTAAAACCAAAATAGAGAGCGGAACAAGTCGTTAAGGTACGGGTTTCACCCCTGACTTAACAACTTCGTTCCTGTTTTGATAAAATAAAGAAGAATTATGCGTCAAAGTAGGGATTTCACTCCTGATTCAACGCAAATTCTCGTGTATCAGAGCCATAACTATAGGGAATTAGGCAAGAATTATGCGGGTTGGACAAGCAATTTAGTCGAGAGTTTGCGGTTTTCACACCTAATCGCTCGTTCATTTTTGAAATTTATAGTGCAGTGATAGTGTAGCGTAGGCGAGAATAGCGAGAAATAGCAGTAGGCTCGTACATAATCCCTACAGGATATGCACAAGTCGGTCTATTGGTACCTAACTATAAACTAGGTCGTTTCTAAGACATCGGCCTGGACTAGGTTGAGTCTTGCCTAATTCCCTATAGTTATGGCTCTGATACCAATCTGTCACACCCAAACCGATGGCGGAAACATCGGGGTGTGGCACTGAGCGAAACAGATTGTCAAGAAGTTTCCATAACAACTATAGTTACCAATTATTTAAAGCAACATGTCCCATACCATGTCATAAAAGATAGCATAATTATTACAGACAAGATCTAGTCAAATTGTTCTGTTCCGACAACTCAGATTTCAAATACAGACAATTCATTTATTTGTTTCTAGACCTTTCCTAGCCTCGATTTCACAGCAAGCCAAGCATATAAACATCCTAAGCACCTGCCACATACGTTAAAGTAAAGGTCAATACACATAGTGTAAAGGTGAGCATACAAGTTTAATAGATATAATAGAGTTCGAAATCGTTACGCATAACCAGCACGTACACAGTGTAAAATGAGGCATGTTAGTTATCGACATGAACCTACCGATACCAATGACTGCGGGTTGATTGCCCAAGGCAATTCGTAATCCACACTCACCACTGTGAGCCATGTAACAAATTGTCCTTAACAACCCCTGATGAACAGGTGCTGAGTCCAAACTATAGTACTATCGTTGCTAAGGTAGGTAGACAGCATTCCATGTGTAAACATAACAAACAAGCATTCATTAAGTCACGTTTAACATGCGATAACGGTTAGCGTTTAAAGTATTGCGTAGTGTGTTCGATGTGATTTAGAATAAGTAACGTATGTAACACCCAAAAGTGCGTAAAGCAAAAAGGGATCGAGTATACTCACAGCGATTGATGGATTGAAGAGAGCGCTAGAGAGTAAGGTTAGCCTGATCAGTAGGGGTTTCGGATATCCGAAAATTCGGATTCTGATAACAATATTGGGAATTTTCGGATATTTCGGATATCCGATATCCGAAATATTAAACACTTTTATTTTAATATATTTTAAATATATATAAGATGTATTCTGGAAAACCCTAATTACACACAACCCCTTTTCTTTTTCACCCACACCACGCACGCCTTCATCCCTCCAATGCTCTCTATCTCCATCTCCTTCGTATATCGATGGCTATGGTTTGTTCTTCGACATAATCAACTCTTTTAGGCTCGTAATCCTCGTTCAATTTCCTGGTTTGGAACATCTGTTTCACCACTGGTTTGGTATCTAACAAGAACCTCAATATCTCATCTTCAATTCGATGACTAGGGTTTATACATGTGTTTCAGTTGTTTAGTTTAAGATTTGCTCTGTTGTTAACAAATATGAATTTTAGAGGTTTTTTTTTATCTCATCACTCATGGTGTAATATTTGATTAAATGGGTATTACAGTACCATTAATCCCATATGAAATTTGAAGTTTAATATTTTAATTCATCCAATAAAGCTATTTTTTGAGTTATTTTTTTTGGAAATGGGAACAATTTTGATGTACTCATTTGCTCGATGCCTTGTTGTTGTTATAGATATTCAATTATTCATCCAATAAAGCTATTTTTGAGTTATGCTTTGCTGTTCCTATGGATGGAAACAATTTGTTTTTTTTTTTTTTTATAGAATTCAGATCCATGGATAATTAGTCTTTACTTGCAGTGATTAACAATGTGATATTTGACTAGATAGATGGATAATCTTTGCTTTTTTCGAAGTTACTTTTATTTTGAAATAATTTGTTCTTTGAATTCGGATATCCGTTTCATTGTCCGAATCCGTATACGAATTTTCGGATATCCGAATTTCGGGTATCCGAAATTTCGGATACGGATTCGGAGAGTGAAATTAACTATCCGAAATTTTCGGATATCCGAAATTCGGATATCCGAATTTTCGGATATCCGAATTTTCGGATATCCGGTTTTGAACACCCCTACTGATCAGAACGATAGCATAAACGATAAGCGGCGCGTAAAATGAAACAAGTGTCAGTGGGTCGAACAGCAATTCGATCGGGTGGTAATCCGATCGGGTGGCCGGTCGATCGGATGACAATCCGTTCGGGTGGTCGCCCGATCGGGTGGCCACTCGATTGGATAGTCATCTCCTTTGGGATGGATGTGTTTGTGTATGATGGCTTGTCTTTTGAAGTTTTCGTTGTAGCTTTTTAAAAAATAGAGAAGTATCTCTACCCTTCAGGTCGGTCGGTCGGACGGTAGTCCGATCGGACGGCGATCCGATTGGCGAGTCTTCTCAAGTTGAGAACAAGTTCAACGCAGGACGGTCACTCGGTCGAATGGCAACTCGATCGGACGGCAATCCGTTCAATGTTCCAAACCTCAAAGTTTGAAATAAAAGTTAAGTGTGGGACCCAAGGTGCAATCCGATCGGGTGGCACTCCGGTCGGGTGGCAATCCAATCGGACGGTAATCCGATCGGACGACAGTCCGTCCCAGATGACCCGGTCGTCTTCTTCCTTGGTCGTTTTGATAGTTTGTCATTTTATCGAGATGATTTGATAACGTGCTGAACAACAGAAACCACGTCAATACTTAGTAACTCGATCGGACAGGAATCACCCAATCCGACCAGTTAACTGTTCGAGACGGTGTTCCATGTTTAACCCGAAATCGGTAATCTCGTGGATAGAATCCGGATCTTGAACCAAAACAACCACAAGAAAGAGTAGAAGATCAGAACAAGCTCCGATTCTATCGGTCTTGAGTGCATTGAGTGTAAAAGAGTTGAAAGAAAGTTGGAAAACCATCTTTCAATCCTTTTCATCATTAATATGTTCAGGTCTATGAAAGATCTTTGTTTATTTGTGTGGAAATCGTTCAGATCGAAGTTGTTCTTGGTGGATTGAAGCCAAAACATGAAGTTCATTAGAACACCATGATGACATCATCCTAGAACACCTCAAATCTAGTGATTTCATGGTTAAAAGTTAAGATTCGAAAGATAGAAAGGTGTAGGAGTGCGTGTAGATCGAGAAAGTACAAGATTTAGGTGGAAAACTTAAAAGAATCGTGAGAAATCTGAAGAAAAGCGGGCTAGAGCGAATAGAGCAGAAAGAGAGCTATCAACATCAAATGATGTTGACATGGGGGGTATTTATAGGCTTTCCATAAAAGGAAAGGGGGAAAAGAGGCTGGTCGATCGAGCGGTAACCCGGTCGGGTGGCACCTCGATCGGGTGGCAGGCCGATCGGGTGGCAGCTCGATTGGAGTGAACGGCGCGACAAGTTTTGCGATTTCGATTCGCATGTTGAGCGTTGCGATGCGATATGGTGTCCTATTCAAATTACTTTTAATCCTAACTACTATATCAACATACAATCATCCTAGATTGACTTGCGTTTAGCGTTTGCGATTCGATTGCGATTGGGTTTCGATTGCGTTTCGATTAATCACCACAATATAAACATAAATAAACATGCACAAGTAACACATAAGGCACACACACGTAAAACAATATCCAGAACGCGTAATTCGAGTTGCGAATGCGATTGCGATAATCGATAAAGCGATAAAACATGCGATAAACATCGATAACCTCGATTATTAATAGATACTCCACATAATACAACTAACGTAAAGCATAAAAAGACTATCTACAAGTGAAAGAAGTCAAAACAGGAATTGAGCAAGGAGTGACCGATCGCAATTAGCAATCTTGTCTCCCTTTGACTTCAACCTTGACTTTGACTTTCGAAACACGGGGTGTTACAAGTGGCAGCTGTCTTTACTTCAGTGATTGTTTGTTTGGGGACTTTCACAATGAAATCAGCCAAGACTTGGGCTTTGATGGCTTTTCTTGGAACATAGGTGATGTTGTGTTTACCTAGTTCCACTGCCCATTTGGCTAATCGTCCTGAATTTTCTGGTTTTTCAAGCACACTCTTAATGGGTTGGTCAGTGACCACTTGTATATGGTGTGCTTGGAAATACCTTTGAAGCCTTCTAGCCGTTTGGACTAGGGCTAGAGCAAGTTTCTCCAAGGAAGGATACTTGATTTCTGCCAGTTTTAGAGTTTTGCTGAAGAAATAAACGGGTACCTAAATTTTGTCTCGTTCAATGGTGAGGACCGCACTTATTGCTTTTTCAGCAACTGAAAGGTATACAGAGATCAAATCTCCCGTTTCTGGGGCTGCAATGGCTGGGAGTGAAGCCAGGAGTTGCTTCATCTGGTTGAAAGCTTCCTCGGCCTCCTCAGTCCACTTGAAATCCTTCTTGTCAGAGCATCCCTTAAGCGTTTTGAAAAAGGGCAACGATCTTTCAGCCAATTTTGAGGTGAAACGCTTTAAGGCTGCAAGCTTCCTGTTTAAGCTTTCAACCTCTTTTTTGCTTTGTGGTGGCTTGGTTTCAAGAACAGCTTTGACTTTATTTGGATTGGCCATTATGCTTTGTTTTCCCACAATATGCCCCATGAACTTTCCCTCTTCAAACCCAAACGAACATTTTTCTGGGTTGAGTTTCATATTGACCTTTCTTAGGTTCTTGAAGGTTTCTTGGATGTCATCAAGCATTTGGTATTCTGTTTTGCTTTTGATTACCAAATCGTCGACATATGCCTCCATGTTTCTACCAATTTGACTAGCAAAAGCCTTATCAACCAGGCGTTGGAAGGTTGCACCTGCATTTTTTAGGCTAAAAGGCATCTTTTGGTAGCAAAAGATCCATTTGTCCGTGTGAAAGGCAGTTTTTTCTTCATCTTCTTCCATCATGAGAATTTGATGGTGATCGGAGTGTCGTGCTCCGGTCAAAGATAATATTTATAATCCTATTTACCCTTAACAAATAACTAGTGGTAGCAGGGGGTCGAACCACGAAGAGTATGTGGTTTGCGAATGGATTCGATTGAATTAGAACAAATGTCACGATTTATGAAGCTTGCTAGATATTTTTGTATTTTTGTTTGGTTGAAAGATGTGAATTTAAACTAATGGAATTGGTTTAACTGATTAACAACTAATAATTAGCGATTGCAAGAAAACTTGATTACTAAACAATAATTAGAAGAAGGGTTCACACCCGGTTTCGGTAATTGCCAACCTAGGGTTTCTACAAGTTTTAGATCCAACTCAATTGTATACGATTAACGGATTTAGTGTACCGTGACTTAGGTGCCAATAACTATCAACGTTTCGAAAAACAGACAAGAATGCACTTTGTAATCAACACAAGTAAAACCTAACCATGACAACGCATAACTACACATAACCAATTCGCAAAGTCATAACTTTATAATCGTTCGACAATTTACGAATACGAAACAAATGTAAACTATTGTCAATGGTTTCAAAAATCAACACAATTTGTCACAAAGTTGAATCAAGAAACAATTCAAAACCCTAGATTAAACAACTACCTACACCGGGGTGAAACCAAGGTGATTAGCCGCTCATGGTTGACGAAACTTGATCACCGGATGTTTGGAACTTGACTTGGTTCATCTTGAAACTTGAACAATGGTGGAATGGCGGATGATTAGGGTTTGTGGAGTGATGATGGTGAATGATGATGATTCTTGATGATTCCGTGGATGATTCGGGTGATGTTGTATGTTGGATATGGATTAGAGATGAATGGTAGCGAAGATGATGCTCAATTGTGGCTCCAAGGATGATATTCAAACTCACATGAAGTGTAACTCCTGAGTTAATGGCCTCCGAACCAATCAAAATCGTTTTTAACAACAAAATTCACAAAATTCGCGTTCTCTCAAACCGAGACCCATCGCCGACGGCCTGGGACCCGTCGGCGACGGCCTCCCAAAAACCTGCTTTTCTCCGATAGCCTAACACGCTGGTTACGGGCAATTTGGCATACGGGTTTCACCATAAGGCGTCCCCGACGGCCCTAGGGGCGTCGCCGACGACCCCTCTAGCTTGAGTTTTCTGGATTTTGTGTCTTAAGCTCCCGGTTGACCCGTTTGACCCTCTAGCTTGAGTTTTCTGTATTTTGTGTCTTTATTTTGGCTAGGAAGGATATGAAGCAATAGGATTATGACATGTGGCAAATTTTAAAATAAAGAGAAAGGGTCTTTTAGTCAATCCCATCCTTTCTTCTTCCTTCTTCTCCCCAGTTACTTCAAAACCCACCATCTCCAACCTTTTCTTCACTTACTATCTCAATAATCACTACATTATAGTGCGATTTTCGTCATCAATCAATGATTCAAACACCCGATCAACGTGTTCTTCAACTTTTTTTTTGAAGAAAACCCAGTTTAATTTCATTTAAAATCTCGTTTTTTCCTGTGATTTTGAAGATAATCACTCGATCCGTTCGATTTAATCACTGATAAGTGTTTCTATCATTCAAATTTCGTCAATCGACGAAGAAATCGGCTTCGATCCATGTAAGAAATTCTTTAATTTCATTTTCACGATCTGGGTTTTTGATTTAGTCATTGCGTTTTACGATCTTGGCGGGGGTCCGGGGGCGGCAGCCCCTGGTAACAGGGTCCCAGGGGCAAAGCCCCTGGCTGGGGTTGAGCTGCCAGGTCAGCTCGGAAAAATTGTTTTTCTATTAAATTTCTTTAATAAAAATGCATGACAAAAATTAATTTTCTATAAATTTGCCTCTTGAAAACTGCATTCGTAGACAGGGGCGGACCTAGCATATAAGAAGGGGCAACCTCCGCTACGGCTTGGTGTTCCGACGGTAGTGTAAAATTAGTGTAAATTTTGGAAAAATTTGACGTTTTTACGATGTCGTTACGGCTTTTTTACAAAACGTTACGGCTTGGTGGATTTTCTAGATCCGCCACCGTTCGTAGACAGTTTTATGCCATTGCGTTTTAGAACTGCATTACTGGTTCAGACAATTCACAGACAACTATTGTCCTGGTTCAATGTGTTTTAGAGAGAACACTTTCTTTGGTGTTTTTATGCCATTGCGTTTTAAAACTAAAACATTTTTATGCGTTTTCTGGTCATTGCGTTTTAGAAAAACACATTTTTGAAGTGTTTTTAGTCATTGCGTTTTAGGTAAAACACATTTTTAGGTGTTTTCAGTCCATTGCGTTTTACAGAGAACATTTTTTTTTTTTTAGGCCATTGCGTTTTCGAAATGGGAACTCATAACAATGGATTTTGTTACTAAGTTACCAAAAACCAGAAAAGGTAATGATGCAATTTGGGTAATTGTGGATCGATTAACCAAATCAGCTCATTTTCTACCAATGAAAGAAACATTTAGCATGGAAAGGTTGGCAAAGTTGTATGTAGATGAAGTAGTATCTTTACATGGAGTTCCACTCTCCATTGTTTCGGATAGGGATAGTCGTTTTACTTCCCATTTTTGGACTAGTTTCCAAGAAGCAATGGGAACTCGATTAAATTTAAGCACTGTATATCATCCTCAGACGGACGGACAAAGTGAAAGAACAATCCAAACTATGGAAGACATGCTCAGAGCATGTGTAATAGATTTTGGTGGAAATTGGGACGATCACTTACCTTTAATTGAATTCTCCTATAACAATAGTTATCATTCAAGCATTGAAGCTGCCCCATTTGAAGCACTGTACGGACGAAAGTGCAGAACTCCACTTTGTTGGGCAGAAATAGGAGAAAGTCAATTATCAGGTCCCGAGATAGTGCAAGAAACGACCGACAAGATTACTCAAATCAAGTAAAGATTAAAGACTGCTCGAGATCGCCAGAAAAGTTATGCAGACAATAGACGGAAGCCGTTGGAGTTTCAAGTTAGAGACAAAGTACTATTAAAAGTTTCTCTTTGGAAATGAGTAGTTCGATTTGGTAAGAAAGGAAAGTTAAGTCCTAGATACGTAGGACCATTTTCAGTGATCCAACGTATAGGACCAGTTGCTTATCGTTTACAACTACCAGAAGAGTTAGCTGGAATACATGATGTATTTCATGTATCCAACCTCAAGAAATGCCTATCAGACGAATCTTTGGTAGTACCTCTCCAAGATATAGAGGTAAACGAAAGTTAAAATTTGTTGAGAAACCTCTTCAAATAGAAGACAAAAAGGTGAAGTTTCTCAAACACAAACGGTTAGTGCTAGTTAAAGTCAAGTGGGATTCAAAAAGAGGACCTGAATACACTTGGGAACTGGAATCGGAGATGAAGCGAAAGTATCCTCACTTATTCCAATGAATCTCGAGGACGAGATTTTAATTAAGGTGGGGAGGATGTAAGGACTCTCAAAATTTTCCTAAAAATACCCGTAAGTGAAAACTCGGACCCTGAAACCTTACCCTACATCAAAAATCAAGAAAAAACAAAACTTATAGGTTTCAGGCGGGCCACGTACGAGACAAGCTTGCCTTACGCGGGCCGCGTCAACATTGGGTTTGACCGGATAAGCGTAACAGTGCCACATGTCGCTCATCTGGTACACCTACGTATGACTAGTCAACCCTACTCGTAGACTGGGCGGCCACGCGGGCCGCGTAAGGTTGGGCTGAGGGTTTACGCGGGTCGCGTGAGACCCTAATTTTAGCTATAAATAGCCTGTTGCATGCACAGTCTGTTGGTGTCGAAACAAAGTTTTAAAAACGAAGTTTTAGTACTCTAAAGTCGAAAATAGCAATTATATTAGCAAGGCGCTGCTCCGATACCGGGTATTAACTCGATCGCTGCTACGATTCAATGTCCGATCGATTAAGCTATCCAATGGATGTTTAAGTGCTGCCCACATTAGGGTTTATGCTTTGTCATTCGTCGTTAAATCGATGGATGTTTAAGTATCGCACTTTGTCATTCGCTGTGAAGGTTTAATCTCGTGAGTTATCGTAAATGCTGTATTAGTTACTAACCGAGTTCGTGTGCATGTTATTAAAATTTAGGTTAAAAGGCTAATCAGTAGGCTAAGCTCTGCTCATATAAATCTGCAATGTGAGTCATTCTCTTTTTATCAAATTTGATTTCATAATCATGTTTATTTTCAGAGTTATAATTACAGGGATTAAGTCTTTGTAGTCACCAAATTGCAGTCGGTATGTGGGGTTTTGTATACATTACTTGATAACCGTCACCATTGGACAACGGGGTAGCCAAGGGGTGATATGACCATAGTCACAGACACCATTGGACTCAGAGGTTACCGATGGATGTTCGAGTGACAAATACTGTGGGTAGTTGGTTGATATCAGGAAACATTGTAATCGCTCTTAATACTGTAAATTATAACAAAAGAGTCGTTTTAGTAAAATGAATGATTCACCAGTATTTCCCGCTGACAAAACCTTTTTCAAACATGTTTCAGGTGATCTAGTGTGATCCAGGAAAAGTGCCGCGAAGCACTACAAAGCTTAAGGAAGTGGCTCAGTATAAAATAAAGAAACATGTTTTGAAAAATAAAGATTTCTCAGTGAAATCATCTGATTGTAAATTACCGGGGTTTGATCCCGAGTTGTGAAATAAAATAATCAGGAAATTTGCAGTTTTAAAAAGATCCTGAAGAAATCTTCCGCTGTTAAATAAATACCACGGGATTTTCTGTCCCGCGGCTCCTGAAACGGGTCAAACTGGGTCGGGGGCAGTGACAGAAAAATGTGGTATCAGAGCCACTGATTTAAGCCAATTAAGTATTTAGAAAATACTTAATATTATTAATTGCTATTCTGTGCTTATGTGTTTTATTATTTGAATATTTGTGTACAGTATGGGTAAGCAAAAGCTTTCAAACATCTATCTTAAATTATATAGGTCATCAAACGAGAAGGGAAGTTCATCCCAAACAAATTCCTCAAAATACCTAACAGATCCTGATGAAGGAATATTTGTTCGAAAGACACATTATGAGGAACCACTTTCTCCTAATAAAAGAAGTTTAATTATTAGGAAAAGGCAGGAGAAAATAAAGAAATCAAAAGAAAAGAGAGATAATCAGAAAACCCCGGAACTAGGCAGTAAACCACCATGGGAAGATCAGTTAGACGAAAAATGGGCAGATCTTTATATGCTAGCCACTATAGCAGTAAATGCAAATCTTTAAATACCTTGTCTCAGTTTAGTAACTGTATCACCTACAAGCTAGAAACCATATCCAGTAAATAAATAAGTTTACAGAAAACCCTAATATGTTTTAATTATCAGTTGTCTTTTGTGTTAAATTAGCCACCCGGTATGCAATAATATTTAAAGGATATCTATGAAATTTTGTTATAAAATTTTAACTTAGTAATTTCTGTGTATTTTGCATATGTGCTAAACAGCATGAACGACTTGTCTGAAGCCCTCCAAAATCTAAATCTCCATCCGGTGAAAATAGAGGTTTCCAGATATTTCAATAGGTATATACTTGACATAGAAGAACCTATGGAATTCAATGCTCCACCTCCGGAGAAACCCAAACCTAATAAAAGGAGAAGATTTGTGGGATGGAGGCGTGTGCGTAGAAGGAAACCTGCCACTAGAAAGATTCCTAAAATAGAAAATCCCTTAGACAAAGGTAAGGGGATTGAAGACAGGGAAGATTCTAGGCCACTAGAAATGGAGGTTGGAGAAGGTTCTAGGCAAATGAAAATGGAGTTTTCTAGGCAAACCCAGAGGAAAACTGGGGAAAGTTCTAGACAAATTGAGGAGTTACCATTTCAGGAGGAATTAGATCGTGCACTGGCGAGTTGTGATATTGTCAGGCCTATTAACAATAATCTTTACCCTTATCCTGTTGAAAATCAACTTCCAATGAACTTGGAACCAGCAATCCCAGAACCTATAATCCATACCCAACCCCTAGGAATGGACGAGTGGTGGACCAATGATTGGCAATTCCAAAACCTGCTCAACAGTCCTTATTCCTTTCTTCCTCAGTTCGACCCAGAACCGATACCAAATCCACCCATGAGCACTGAAAACCTAGCTGAACTCCGCCATTTTGGCGAGGAACTGGTGGATGCAGGAAATAGGATCAGGGAAGTAGGAGAACAGATCTCCTGGAAATACGACGAGAGGGAACGTCGTTACTGAAAGATCAACTGACGAAGGATAGTGGGTTTGTGAAAATGTGGTTGTATAATAAATACTAAAATATAATCTTGTAAAATAACTACAAATAAAACTTTGTAAGATAAATGGTGTGTATTGACGCATATTATAAAATATAAAAAAATGGGAATCGAGAAATCGATAGTTTTGGCTATATGTGTGTTGTGAAATTGGTATGATTGTTTTGTGTATAATTGTTATTTATTCGATACTAATAAATTATATATTAATTATCAGATGGAAAACGCTAATAATGAACCAGTTAACGAGGTTAATCAATTTGAGCAACATCCGGAGGATCAATTTATGACTAGGCAAGATATAGAAAATATTGTTGCTCAAGGGATAGCCAATGCTATTCCAGCAATACTCGCTGCTGCTCAGAAACCTGCTGAACCCTAACAAATCATTCCTAGCAAACGTATTTCTGAAGATAACTTCAGTAATAGCATAAACGGAGGCGGTAATCATCATGATGATGATCCCCTGCAAGCTCCGCTCCCTAAGAAAATGAAAGCTGCAACGCCTGGTTGCACTTACAAGGAATTTCTTGCTTGTAAACCCGCTGAATTTGCAGGCAATGAAGGAGCGACTGCGGCACTGCGTTGGTTAGAGGAAACTGAGGCAGTAATCACAATAAGTAAATGTGACAAGGATGACAAGGTTATGTACGCGTCAAATCTTTTCAAAGAAGAGGCGCTAGAATGGTGGAATACGGTACTTCAAGCCAAAGGAAGAAATATGGCCTATGCCATGAACTGGGAAGAATTTAAAAGCCTTGTAGAAAGAAAATTATGTCCCGAATATGAAAAAGATCAAATGGCAAATAAGTTCCTAAACCATCGAATGATTGGTGTAGATTGTCGAGGGTATACTTCGACATTCTTTGAATATGCTAGAGTAGTACCAACACTGGCTTCGCCAGAACCGGTACTCATTTCTCGCTATATTTGGGGACTGATTAGTGAAATTCGTAACATCGTTAAAGCTGCGAGACCTCGTACTATTGACGATGCTGTGGAATTAGCTAACACCCTAACTGACGAACTGGTACGCACACGAGATGAAAACAGGAAGAAGGAACTGGCTCAGAAAATTACCCAAGGATTTCGTACGGGTAATAACAGCAGTTTCAGGAGAAGAGGAACAGGGCAATCTTCAAATCCGCAATTCTGGAGGAATTACAGAAAGAAACATTATGGAAGATGTAATGTGACCTGCAATTTTTGCAAAGTTGTAGGACATCATGAAGAAGACTGCAGAAAGAAAACAAGAATCTGTTTTAACTGTGGCGAAGCAGGACATTTCAAAACAGAATGTCCTAAATTGGTCAAACCAGCAGATAACAAAGCTAAACCAGCCGACGGAACTACTAAGAAGAATGTTCGTGCATTCCAATTAACTACTCAGGAGGCAGAACTCATTCCAGATGTGATAGCTGGTACGTTCATAGTTCACAACATTTACGCAAAAGTATTATTTGACTCTGGTGCAAACCAAAGTTTTATAAATACTTCATTCTGCCAAGCTCTTAATTTACCTTTGACCAACCTTAGGCAAATTTTTACAGTCGAAACGGCAGACGGAAATTCTATTAACATAGATAAGGTTTTGCAAAAAGAAAATATAGAACTTTCAGGTCATAAATTTCATGCAAACCTATTGCCAATGAATTTAACTGGATTCGATGTCGTATTAGGAATGGATTGGTTGATAGCCAACCATGCTCGAATCCTTTGTGATAAAAATTCCATAGAAATTCAGGAACCTACTGGGGAAATAATCATGATTACAGGAGATAAACCACGTAAATCCATGAAGTTCATATCAGTAATGAAAGTTGCTAGTTATGAACGAAAGCAAGGAATAGTATATATGATTTCAGTAATCATTAGTACTAAGGGTAAAGAACTTAAGGAGATTCCTGTAGTCTCAGAATACCCAGATGTATTCCCAGAATATTTACCAGGATTACCACCAGATAGGGAGGTAGAATTTAGAATTCATCTAATTCCAGGAACTATACCGATAGCCAAGGCACCTTATCGGTTAGCACCCACAGAAATGCTAGAACTGAAAAAGCAATTAGATGAATTACTAAGTAAAGGTTTCATACAACCTAGTCCATCCCCGTGGGGAGCACCAGTGTTGTTTGTAAAGAAAAAGGATGGTTTGATGAGAATGTGTATTGATTATAGAGAATTGAATAAGGTTACAATTAAGAATCGATACCCATTACCTAGGATAGATGATCTTTTTGACCAACTTCAAGGAGCTAGATACTTTTCTAAGATCGATTTACGCTCCGGATACCATCAATTGAAGGTACAAGAAGAAGACATACCTAAAACTGCTTTCAGAACTAGGTATGGTCATTACGAGTTTACAGTCATGCCCTTCGGGTTAACGAATGCACCTGCAGCATTCATGGACATGATGAATAGAATCTGTAACCCGTATTTGGATAAATTTGTAATTGTTTTTATCGACGATATACTTATTTATTCCAAAAATCAGGACGAACATTTTCAGCACTTGCATGCACTCTTAACTTTGTTAAGAAAAGAAAAGCTTTACGCCAAATTCTCGAAGTGTGAATTTTGGTTGCAAGAAGTGCAATTCTTAGGACACATGGTGAATCAAGAAGGTATTCATGTAGATCCTGCTAAGATAGAAGCAATTACCAAATGGAAGGTTCCACAATCCGCAATGGAAATTAGAAGTTTTATAGGTTTAGCCGGATATTATAGACGGTTTATTAAGGATTTTTCCAAAATAGTTGTACCATTAACTAAGCTAACCTGTAAAGCAGTTAAGTTTGAATGGAGACCTAAGCAAGAAGAAGCCTTTAGGATTCTAAAGCAAAAGTTAACAAATGCCCCAATCCTAGCTTTACCAGAAGGAACTGAAGATTTTGAAGTTTACTGTGATGCTTCAAAACTAGGATTAGGATGTGTGCTAATGCAATGCAAGAAGGTAATTGCGTATGCTTCAAGACAATTGAAGAAGCACGAGGAAAACTATACAACTCATGACTTAGAGTTAGGCGCCATAATTTTTGCCCTTAAAATTTGGAGACATTATCTATACGGAAGTAAATTTACTGTCTATAAGGATCATAAAAGCTTAAGGTACATATTTGGGCAAAAAGAGTTAAACATGAGGCAAAGAAGATGGATAGAAATTTTAAGCGATTACGACTGTGATATTCAATATCATGAAGGAAAAGCAAATGTAGTTGCAGATGCTTTAAGTCGTAAGTATCATGAAAAGCAAAAGCGAGTTCGTGCTCTTAGGTTAAATCTACAGTTAGATTTAATGGAACAACTAAAGCATATTCAAGCTACAGCAATCGAGGATGATGTTGAAGGAATGAAAGGACGAATAAAAGAATTAGAACAAGGAGCTGATGGAATTTGGAGATTCCACAAAAACAGAATTTTGGTACCTAAGCAGGGAGAATTAAGAAATAAGATTTTAGAAGAAGCCCATAAATCTAGGTATACTATGCACCCAGGAAACAATAAGATGTACCAAGATTTAAGAAACAACTTTTGGTGGATAGGAATGAAAAAGGACATAGCTCGATATGTTTCTAAATGCCTTACTTGTTCACAAGTTAAAGCAGAACACCAGAAACCTTCAGGTCTACTACAACAATTAGAAATCCCTGTATGGAAATGGGAACTCATAACAATGGATTTTGTTACTAAGTTACCAAAAACTAGAAAAGGTAATGATGCAATTTGGGTAATTGTGGATCGATTAACCAAATCAGCTCATTTTCTACCAATGAAAGAAACCTTTAGCATGGAAAGGTTGGCAAAGTTGTATGTAGATGAAGTAGTATCTTTACATGGAGTTCCACTCTCCATTGTTTCGGATAGGGATAGTCGTTTTACTTCCCATTTTTGGACTAGTTTCCAAGAAGCAATGGGAACTCGATTAAATTTAAGCACTGCATATCATCCTCAGACGGACGGACAAAGTGAAAGAACAATCCAAACTATGGAAGACATGCTCAGAGCATGTGTAATAGATTTTGGTGGAAATTGGGACGATCACTTACCTTTAATTGAATTCTCCTATAACAATAGTTATCATTCAAGCATTGAAGCTGCCCCATTTGAAGCACTGTACGGACGAAAGTGCAGAACTCCAGTTTGTTGGGCAGAAATAGGAGAAAGTCAATTATCAGGTCCCGAGATAGTGCAAGAAACGACCGACAAGATTACTCAAATCAAGTAAAGATTAAAGACTGCTCGAGATCGCCAGAAAAGTTATGCAGACAATAGACGGAAGTCGTTGGAGTTTCAAGTTAGAGACAAAGTACTATTGAAAGTTTCTCCTTGGAAAGGAGTAGTTCGATTTGGTAAGAAAGGAAAGTTAAGTCCTAGATACGTAGGACCATTTTCAGTGATCCAACGTATAGGACCAGTTGCTTATCGTTTACAACTACCAGAAGAGTTAGCTGGAATACATGATGTATTTCATGTATCCAACCTCAAGAAATGCCTATCAGACGAATCTTTGGTAGTACCTCTCCAAGATATAGAGGTAAACGAAAAGTTAAAATTTGTTGAGAAACCTCTTCAAATAGAAGACAAAAAGGTGAAGTTTCTCAAACACAAACGGTTAGTGCTAGTTAAAGTCAAGTGGGATTCAAAAAGAGGACCTGAATACACTTGGGAACTGGAATCGGAGATGAAGCGAAAGTATCCTCACTTATTCCAATGAATCTCGAGGACGAGATTTTAATTAAGGTGGGGAGGATGTAAGGACTCTCAAAATTTTCCTAAAAATACCCGTAAGTGAAAACTCGGACCCTGAAACCTTACCCTACATCAAAAATCAAGAAAAAACAAAACTTATAGGTTTCAGGCGGGCCACGTACGAGACAAGCTTGCCTTACGCGGGCCGCGTCAACATTGGGTTTGACCGGATAAGCGTAACAGTGCCACATGTCGCTCATCTGGTACACCTACGTATGACTAGTCAACCCTACTCGTAGACTGGGCGGCCACGCGGGCCGCGTAAGGTTGGGCTGAGGGTTTACGCGGGTCGCGTGAGACCCTAATTTTAGCTATAAATAGCCTGTTGCATGCACAGTCTGTTGGTGTCGAAACAAAGTTTTAAAAACGAAGTTTTAGTACTCTAAAGTCGAAAATAGCAATTATATTAGCAAGGCGCTGCTCCGATACCGGGTATTAACTCGATCGCTGCTACGATTCAATGTCCGATCGATTAAGCTATCCAATGGATGTTTAAGTGCTGCCCACATTAGGGTTTATGCTTTGTCATTCGTCGTTAAATCGATGGATGTTTAAGTATCGCACTTTGTCATTCGCTGTGAAGGTTTAATCTCGTGAGTTATCGTAAATGCTGTATTAGTTACTAACCGAGTTCGTGTGCATGTTATTAAAATTTAGGTTAAAAGGCTAATCAGTAGGCTAAGCTCTGCTCATATAAATCTGCAATGTGAGTCATTATCTTTTTATCAAATTTGATTTCAAAAGCATGTTTATTTTCAAAGTTATAATTACAGGGATTAAGTATTTGTAGTCACCAAATTACAGCCGGTATGTGGGGTTTTGTATACATTACTTGATAACTGTCACCATTGGACAACGGGGTAGCCAAGGGGTGATATGACCATAGTCACAGACACCATTGGACTCAGAGGTTACCGATGGATGTTCGAGTGACAAATACTGTGGGTAGTTGGTTGATATCAGGAAACATTGTAATCGCTCTTAATACTGTAAATTATAACAAAAGAGTCGTTTTAGTAAAATGAATGATTCACCAGTATTTCCCGCTGACAAAACCTTTTTCAAACATGTTTCAGGTGATCTAGTGTGATCCAGGAAAAATGCTGCGAAGCACTACAAAGCTTAAGGAAGTGGCTCAGTATAAAATAAAGAAACATGTTTTGAAAAATAAAGATTTCTCAGTGAAATCATCTGATTGTAAATTACCGGGGTTTGATCCCGAGTTGTGAAATAAAATAATCAGGAAATTTGCAGTTTTAAAAAGATCCTGAAGAAATCTTCCGCTGTTAAATAAATACCACGGGATTTTCTGTCCCGCGGCTCCTGAAACGGGTCAAACCGGGTCGGGGGCCGTGACATGTCATGAGCGTGTTATGAGAGGGTGAAAGGGCCTAGCCCCATAGTCGGAACCCCCTGGTTATAATTCCAGTTGTGATACATATAACGACGCTACATTTTGGTTTCTCAAACACACACGCATATATATATATATACAGTTTGGTTCATTTGTGAACAACCACTTGATAGTGAACATTAGTGAACTAACCATAGCCTTTAATTATCAATATACAAGTGTAAATCAATTGTCATGATTTGATGCTAAAAATACAATACTGTATTTTATGATTTGATGATGTAAATCAATAACCATTATTTGTTCATTCAATTATTTAAGTTATATAACCCCCTTTAACTTTACACATTTACGACGTTTCGTATAACCCCACATCTATATAATCCTTCAATACGCATCCTCTAATAAAATAGTTGAGTGGGTGCGTTCGTATCATGGTCTTACTAGTTCCTACTTGGAATTCTAATAAGTGAAACATAAATTATCAAATAGTTAAACCATTCGTATTGAGTTCTTTATCTATATCTTTATAATTAAACTGAAAATTACTATATTTTCTTACTTTTTTTAGTTAAATAATATTTTTATACCTTATTATTATATTTTCTCTCTTTTCTACTCAACCTTTAAAAATATTTTAAATTATAAGAGGCGAATATTGTTTCCTATTTAAAGATAAACAGTAATATTTCCATCTATTTTCAACTTAGAAAAATCTAACTAATCCACTAATCCATATTGATCTATGTTTCATCTAGATAAGATGCAAAGTAATTGGAAACTTACATGAGATAGTAACACTTTTGTTTATAAGGATTCTCACTTGAAATGATACTTTAGCATAGTCGTTCTTATTCACCAACTCATTACAAACCACATAAAAAACTTCAACACCAACTCATTACAAATCACATGAAAAACTTCAACACTGACAGTTGCATTATTCGCGTACCCCTGCCAACTACACAAGGCTATAGTATGGGGGGCAGACCTATAAAATATTTTTAAAGGGTGGTAACAAGAGATTTAACCAAATTTTCAAGGGTGCGATCGGGATTTTGCCTAATAAAATACACTAATTTTTTAAGGGGTGTGTCCATCCACTCAGGGCTCTACCGAGATCCGCCCATGCCGATACCACTATTGGCTTGGCTTGGGTTCCCTTATAAGATTCAAGAGCCTATTTAAAGATTGGGTTATTAGATTTTATCACCCCCAACTGTTGGCTATTGGTCGTTGTCACCCTCAACTATCACTTTGACGCCCGTCACCCCCAACTTAACAATTAGTGTGTTCTGTCACCACGTCGTTAACTAATCACTAACTTTTGATCTTGTTAGTATACTTTTGAGGTGTCCTAAAATCCCTAAAACATTCCTAAGATCCCTATGACACCCTCAAATTTATGGTACCAAGATCAAAAGTTAGTGATCAGTTAACGACGTGGTGAAAGAACATACTAAATGTTAAGTTAGAGGTGACGAACGTTAAAGTGATAATTAGGGGTGACAACGGCCAATTACCAATAGTTAGGAATGATAAAATCCAATAACCCTTAAAGATTTAAAAGCGCCTAAATGGCTTCACTACTAAGTTTCAGCAAGAAAGCATATAAAAGTAAAGTTATTTAAAAACTAATTGTTTTTTTTTTTTTTTTTTTTTTTTTTTTGTGCCAGTGGGTTGTTGATCGAGGTCTTTTACATCCGTCCTTGCATATGATATTTTTTAGTAATAAAGCAGATTTATATAATTTAACTAAACACAGTCTTAAACTTTATGTGGAAAACCATAAGAAAAATGATAAGATTCATATTAAGGGGGTGTTTGGCCTAGCTTTTTTAACAAAGCTTATAGCTTCTTTTTTTTACAAAAGAGAAAAATGCCCGGATAGTCCCTGTGGTTTCACCTTTTTTCACCTATAGTCCCTATCTTTCTAAAACTACTTGAATAGTCCCCAAGTTTTCGATTTTTGTTCTCGGATAGTCCCTGGGTCTAACTTCAGTTACTTTTCTCAGTTAAAATGATGTGAAATGACAAAAATACCCTTTCCTTAAAAGGCTAAACCATAGGGACTATCCGGGCACCTTCTCTTTATAAAACCCATCCACCCTTCATCTCCTCCCTCATCTACTCCTCTCTCTCCTCTCAAACAAACCGCCAACCACCATCTGCTGAGTGGCGGCGGACGACAACGAACACAAGAACCACCACAGCCGGTGGCGCTGTGGTGGTTGACATCGGACCCGGGGACTATTCACTGTTCCTTGCATCATAACCCGAAGCCAAAACTCGAATTCGAAGAGGACCACCATCACTCCGTTTCCTCATCTGCTGCTACTGCTATGATCGTGAACCAGAGCTCCACCTGAAACACACCGGTTCCGAACCCGCTGACCCGCATCTCGAACCCAGAACCACCGTCACCGCTACTGCCGCCGGTTCTCCTTCATCAGTATCAATCATCATCTCCAAGCAATGGCAAGCACGATCATCTTCAGTAATAATCATCATCATCATCTCCGACAGATAAACGACCGGAGCCGAGAGAGATCGAGAGGGAGGATGAGGGTGTTGTGCGACTGGTGTGTTTGTAGGTAGGGTTTTAAGTGAGGGGTGGGGGTTTGCAGGTGGGTGTGTGTGACCGGAGCCACTGTGCAGCCATTGACTGAGCTTCAAGGAGGGTGTTGTATGAAACGGTTAATGCTGATTGGATGATTTGGATTGGGGTTTTGTTAGGGTATTGGGTTAGTGAAGATTCGCATAGTTGTTGGTACCTGGTGGCTTTGCAAGCTTGTTGGATTAGATCGGGAGTGGGTGGTGTGTCTGTTGTTGAGTGGCGGATGGTGGTGGTGGAGGGTGGAGGAGGGTGATGGTGGGTGGAGGTTGAAGATGAAGTGTGGTGGTGGGGTTTTATAAATAAAAAGAGAAAAATGCCCGGATAGTCCCTGTGGTTTCGCCTTTTAAGGAAAGGGTATTTTTGTCATTTCACACCCTCTTAACAACCACTTAACTGAGAAAAGTAACTGAAGTTAGACCCAGGGACTATCCGAGAACAAAAATCGAAAACTTGGGGACTATTCAAGTAGTTTTAGAAAGATAGGGACTATAGGTGAAAAAAGGTGAAACCACAGGGACTATCCGGTATTTTTCTCTTTACAAAATAAGCTTAACTTGGTGTTTGTTTTGGCTTTTTAAGCTTATGCTTATTAGCTTATATAAGCTAATTTGAAGAAGCTTATTTGAAGATGGTTTTTTAACTTATTTGAAGAAGTTTGTTTGTGTAAGGGCAAATGATAGAAAATAAGTAATAATCTAATCCAAACACTTAAAAAAAGCTTATGAAATTAGAGAAAATAAGCTATAAGCTACTTTAAAGTATAAGCATTAGCAGAAAAATAAAAGCTAGGCCAAACACCCCCTAAAATTGTTTACACTCAATATTACCAACTAGTAAGGAACCCCGCGCTTCGCGACGGTTTTCATCCGTAATAAGAGCAGTTGGTATTCTCGTGTTATTTTCAAACTAATTTGCTAATACAACCAATATACCTATTCACAATGAACAATCGACTACACACAAATGAATTGACCTTAGAATAAACAATTTTGAAGACCACATTTTAATAGAATTTATCAATATAAAGAGTTTGAAATATGATTATTTTGTATTTTTAAAGAAAAAAGAATTTATTAGAAACACGGATTATAAGTTTTTTTAATAAACGGCCCAAATAACACGGAATCCACATTTAGCGAGACTCTAACTTTGATCTCAAAGGGAGCAACACCTAATGACTTTGCCGATTAAACCCAAGACCCACCCAATTATAAGTTAATTATATAAATTGTATCAAACTATTTTAGATCAAATAATTAAATGCCTACCTTCTAGTTACTATATATAATAATTTTCTTTTTATATTTTTTAAGAGTAAGAACTTCATTAGGAAATATTACCAGGAGACGACACAACCCAAGCCAAAAATTATCGGGTGGCATTTTTGTAAATATATTTAAATTAGGGGGCTTCTTTTTCAAGGTTTTCACAATTTCCCTTTGTATCTGCCCCGTTGAACTTGTATATTTTTTAAACGGTAAATTTGGATCATTTACATACCACTGCTTTGTATATGCGCCGTTAAACTTGTATCTTTTTTTTTTGAACGGTAAATTTGGATCACTGACGGACCACTGGAGTATAATCGTGCTACCAGCGGAACCACCCGATCATATCCATCTACATTAGGCGTAATGATACCTACACACCAAGAGGAAACTCAATAAATATAAGAAAAACCCACCTTCGTGAGAATCAAAACCAAGACCAATTGGTCCTAAAGTCTTATCTCACCCCTAATATGTCACTAGGCTCTAAGGCTGGAGGGTGTGGTATAAAGCCCCTAGGGGTTTTATCACGCCACATCAGCGCCATGTCACATAGGGGCTTTAAACCTCCTCATTTTAACTTGGATGCAATAAATATAAGAAAAACCCACCTTGTGAGAATCGAAACCAAGACCAATTGGTCTCAAAGTCTTATCTCACCCCCAATATGCCACTAGGCTCTAAGGCTGGATGGTGTGGTATAAAGCCCCTAGGGGCTTTATCACGTCACATCAGCGTCATGTCATATAGGGGGCTTTAAAGCCCCTCATTTCAACTTGGATGCAATGATTTAAACCCATTTAAGGCCCCTATTAAACAAAAAACAAAATACAAAAAATATAAAAAAAAATTTGATTGGTTGAAAAGAATGGGCCCTATGGGCTTGAAATATAGAACTTCTGTCTAAAACAAGAGCGCTATACCACACCTCTGTCTAAAGCCATGGTATAAAGCTAACGAGTCTAATGTGAACAGGAGCACTACCACACCTCTTTATAAACCATGGGCTTGAACTTCTATATTTCATAAAAGTAAATTAAAGTATGGCATTCTTGTAAATCTTTTGAAATTTAGGAATTGTAGGTAAGAAACTACCCAAATTTTATTATATAATAATGCTGTTGAGTTGAAAACTTAAAATTATTAATTTTTTACTATTATTATTTATGAAAAAAAGAACAAAAAAACAAACACACCACAATCAAGTGCATCCAATTAGCAACTGACACACACAACCCATATTACGTCACCTTCACCCTACTCTACCTATGCTATCTGTCCCTGCTTTCTAGCTCTATTGTCTTCCAATCGTACAGGCAAAATTCGTAAAAGATATCTATTTATTTACTTTACTTTTAAAATTTCACCGATATTTGTATGACTTCTAAAGTGAATTTTCACCCATAAATATTGTACTTTATAGAAACTTATTAGTCTTTTCAGATGGCACCATAATATAAAGGTTATTTTATAAATAAATAGTCTTTTTAGACATTGCCCATCGTCTAATCGATGACATGACACCAATCGATAGTGTGGTCAAATTATAGCGTCTCTATCTCTAAGCACGTTTTATAAAGGGTGCTGCTTTCTACACCCTCCTAATTACTTTTTACACTCACTCCTCTCACATACTTACAGGTGGGGCCCGTGTGGGACCGTCAGTTTTTCTCTCACAAGGGGGTATAATCAGGAGGGGGGAGGGGTGTGTTTAGAATGAGCCTTTATAAATGGTAGTAGAGAAAACGAAATGTTATTAGCAATGTTTTAAACAGGTATATCGAGCGGTTTAACCGGGTGTACCGGACGGTTCAACCGATATAACAGGCTGGTTTAAGCCGATTATTAAAACATTGGTTATTAGAATATTGATTGATGTTTAGTCTGAATGATCACATTCCCGTTCCGCGTAGCTAAACGACACAATTCTATTAATTGTTGTGGTTCATTTATAATTTTTAGAACGACGACTCACAACTCGTCGAATTAAGTATTAATTTTACTTAACAGTTTACATCGAGATTCGAATACTTAACCTCTAAAGATGAGACACCATTTAACACACAAACGTGCCATATATCAACGGTTGATCTCTAAACACCAAGGTCATAAATAGAGATCTCGATACTACTCACAACAGTTATTTTCTGTTTGCATCTAATGAGTCAAATAAGGTGAAGTAGTAGTACATGGTCTTTGTAGGAATGTTATTTCATTAATGATATTCTATATAATCTTATGCAGCAATGTCGGTGATAGTTTGTTTTTAACACCCCAACTTTGTGGTAGTTTCCTTTTAAGCCCTAACTTTGTTATAATTTCCTTCTTACCCCAAAACTTTGTCAAATTTTATCTTTACCCTTTCTTAGCCCTTAAGTTTAAGAAATGCAATTTTTAACAACTTAACTTTTTATGAACTTTGTAAATGTCACTTTGACCCCCTCGAGAGTTTTTGGCTTGACGATATAAATTTGAGTTAGTCGGGTCATGTATAATACGTTATGGTTGTACGATATAAATTCGATTTACGTTACGTTTTGATCCAATCGCAATGCAACTATAGGATACATTGAGTTCAATCGGATACGTCAAAACGTGAGTTTTCATATGGTTAACACATCACATAACGCTTGAGCTAATCCGTTCGATATTTGCGAAGTACACGCGCCGCAACGCGCGCGGGTTTTATTACTAGTTATGCACTAAAATTGGCCCGAACCTTGGCCATTGATTTCCCGTGACCCACGTTAGACGAGCGGATAACCTGATATGTGCCATGTAGCTCACACGCACTATCCCCACACTGCCCCTCATGTTCATCGTGGCACGTTTTCCTTAATTGTTTTGTTTGTTTATTTTTGTTTTTTTTTATTTTATTACTTTTTTTAACGGCCGACAAAAATTTTATTCATAGTAGCAAGATGCTACACCCCAAATATACAACGTTTTACACCAATCTAGAACACGATTACATCTTTACATAACACCTAAATTAAATCGATTCCAATTCTCCCATGATAATGTAGCCACTTTTGACCGACTCTTAATCCATAAATACGCCATCGACTTAATCTCATCTAGAGTTCGTGTAACATTTGGAACCGCGTGCCTGAATAAAACATCATTTCTCATCTTCCATATACACCAGAATGCCACCAGGACGACCGCATGAATAACTTTACTCCTCCTCGAGGTCGAACTTGAACCATGTAGTGTAAGTAAATCATTAATACCAAACGCTATAACCGGCGGAATTCTGCATCAAATTGCCAGATTTTGCCAAATCATTTGAGCGAAATGACACGAAACAAAAATGTGATCGCATGACTCTTCATAATCACCACACAATACACACATCTGATTCAGTACTGGCACGTTCCGTCTTGCCAAGGCGCACTTAGTCGGTGCCTCTCCATTTCTGCCCTCCAAGCCACTATGCCAACCTTCTTCGGGACCCAGTTGTTCCATTCAAAAACACTACCGGGACTGACTCGATCAACCGAACTAAGTATCTTTTTAATACTTGCTACACTAAAAGAACCATTCGCCTCATACTTCCATTTCCAAGCATCTGAACCCGTCGACGCAGACCTGCCACTTAGTATGATCATCAGCTGCTGCAGTTGACTGATCGCAACCGGACCGAGACCTGGCCGGGCCCAGGCCCAATTAAAATCAGGCCCGGAAACGCTAACAGCCCATCGGTCTGCAACCAAGCAGTCTTTGGACGCTTCTTCTTTGAACAGTTCAGGATATTTAATATATAATGGTACCGGATCGATCCAGCTATCTAACCAGAAGTGAGTGTTCTTACCATTTCCCACGTCTGCTGAAAAAGCAAGATTTAGATCGATGTTAGCTGCAAAAAGCGGCTGCCGTATACTAAATATATTCTTCCATAGCCCTGCTACTGAAGTCTTTACCGGGATATCGTTCCATGCCCTCGAATTATGATGAATTGCCCAAACGACCCTACGCCACAGCCCTGTTTTTTCCGATTTAAACCTCCACCACCATTTTGCTAACATAGCTAAGTTAGCATCCCTGAGTGAACCAAACCCCAGCCCCCCATATTCCACAGGAGCGATTGTTTTGTCCCACGCCACCCAGTTCATTTTAGCTTTTTCTTCCGAGCCACCCCAAAAGAAAACCCTACGAATCTTATCCAACGCGTCGATGACTTTTATTGGTGCTTTAAACAAATATAAGTAATACGTTGGTAATGCATTTAACACCGATTTTATTAGTGTAATCCTCCCTCCATACGACAAAGTTTTAGCCTTCCATATTGATAACCTACATTTGAAAATTTCAATTACCGGTATCCAGTTCCGAGCCAAGTTCATATTAGCACCAACCACTAAGCCAAGATGCTTGAAAGGGAACGTATCTTGTCTACACCTCAAAAGATGTGCCATGTTTTGAACCTCCTCCTCATTCACACCCACACCATATAAACTACACTTAGCTAAATAAACTTTCAACCTAGAGGCTAGATAAAAACATCTCAGAATCCGCCGTAAATTATTCACATTCGATAACGACCATTCCCCAATGAACATTACATCATCCGCATAGATCAAATGAGACAAAGAGGGCCCATCATTAGTGACTTTAATCCCATTAAACAAGCCAATTGAAACTGCTTTTTTCATTATACCAGTAAGAGCTTCCATAACAATTACAAACAAGAAAGGTGATAGGGGATCACCCTGACGAAGCCCACGAGAACATTCAAATTCCCGAGTTGGTGATCCATTTACTAAGACCGAAGCTCTAGCAGAGTATAAGGTAGCCATTACCCATGCGCGCCACCTATTCAGAAAGTTCATCTGTGACATAATGGTGTCAAGAAAAGCCTAATTCACTGAGTCGTACGCCTTATTAATGTCCACTTTAAAATACATCCCACTTCGCTTAGAATTTTTTAACCAGCTGAAAACTTCATTAAGAACAAGTGGACCATCCATTATATTCCTACCTTCCAGAAACGACGATTGTTGCTCCGAAACCAACCCTCCCACCACACCTTTTAGTCGATTAACAAGAACCTTATAAATGACTTTGTTGATAACTCCAATAAGGCTAATAGGTCTGAAATTTGCTGGACTCACCGGATCTTTAACTTTTGGTATTAACGCTATGAACGAGGAGGTATAACACGTATTAAGAGAACCCGAATCATAAAACTTGTTGAATAATTTAACTAAATCCTCCTGAAAACCATACCAACATCTTTTAATGAACTTAAAATTAAATCCATCCGGTCCCGGTGCACGATCCCCATCACATTCCCACACAGCTGCTTTAATTTCCTCCACTGAAAAAGGACTCTCCAACATAATAGCCTCATCCTCCGAAATGGTAGCCAGATTCAGACATACTAACTCCGGCCTAATAGGCATTGGTTCCGTGAACTGATGGACAAAAAACTCATACAAAGACTCCTTGATAGAAAGAGGATTCGTAATCCATACACCATCAATCATTAACCCATTCAATCTATTCGTGCTAATATTGGAATTGATAATATAATGGAAAAAGGCAGAATTTTCATCACCTTTAATAGCCCACTTGGATTTGGATTTTTGCCTCAAATCTAACTGCCTGATTCCGTCGAATTCAGCCATATAATTCCTGCAATCCGCCCTCTTAGCCAATTCTTCTTCCAACAGTATTCTTTCTTCCGCCAAAGTTTCTAAATTTGCCAACCTCCTTTTTTTCTACCATAAAGACCTTCCCTATTTTCTTCTTCCACTTTCAACCATGACTTAATATTATTCTTTAACCACCTCAATTTTATTGCTAGTGCAAGATCTTCCGGACCCGAAAAAGAGAACGAACCACACTTCTGTAACACGAAATCTAGAAATCCAGGGAACTCGAACCAAGAGTTAAAAAATCTAAACGGTATATGGCCAAAATCCGATTGGACGGTAGATAAAACAATAGGCCGATGGTCTGACGCTACCCTATCTAAAGCAAGCATCATTGCATTTGGCCATTGTTCCCTAAAGCCTAAACACACAAGGAACCGATCCAGTTTGCTCAGCTTTTTACCATTATTAGACATATATGTGTAATTCCCCCTCCCATATTATATTCCACCAAACCAGCCGAAAGAATAAATTGATTAAACGCGTCTGCATTAGCTTCTACAAATTCTGAATTCAGGCGTTCACTAGCATACCGAACCTCATTAAAGTCACCCATCATGACCCATAACCCCTGTAATGAATTCCTGATATCCAAAATCTCCGACCACAGTGCTCGCCGACTTACCGCCTCATTTGGAGCATATATGTTTATGAAATTAATTCTACACCCCGTTTGCACAAGAAAACTCGAAACCACAATAAAAAATCTATTATGAGTTACATCAACGCACCTGAAAACCGACGGGCACCAAAGACATGCTAAACCCCCAGATCTTCCTTGTGAGTTCACCACAGCTAGTTTAAATTCTGCTCTTCCCCAGAATTGATTGAACATAAAAGACTCAACATCTTGTACTTTAGTTTCCTGAATAGCAATAAAGTGAATCCCATAGCTAGTTTTAAGACTGGGGAACCAATCCGATTTGCGATTGTTCCTCACCCCCCTCAAGTTTATAGACAAACAATTCATCTAGAACCATGTGTAGCACCTTCATCAGCAACTAGCATCTCAGTCGCTGGTACGAAACCATTAAGATCTACCCCAATTAATGAACCAACCTTGATTGTAGCCTCAACCTCTTCTTTTAAAAGTTGCTGTGGGTCGTCGTCAGTTAAGCCACCATCAAACTCCTGACCCGGATTCCGAACACGGACCTCCGATTCTACTTGCGGGGTATCTGAGGCACCAAAGTTATCAACAGGAGCAGTAGCTCCTACTCTAAAGTTTTCAGATTTCTCTCGAACAGGAGTGTTCAGGTCAATTGGTTCAATTGGGGTGCTACATGATTGATTAAACATTCTCTGAGTGGGCCCCTGAGTAGACCCAATAGAAGGTGGGCTACGATCCTCCCTGTTTCTTTTCCCCAAATTAGGAGCCATACTTGGGCCATTATTATCTACTTCAGCATTGGGCCCAACATTAATATCTCCCGAATTAGCATTATTAGGCCCACTCTTTTATTTCATTAGCTGGGTCTAGTTGGTGGTAGTTTCCTTCTTAGTAGTAGATCGGTTTGTAGCCAATGATCTGTAGATTAAATGGTGGAAGACTGACATTTCTTTTGAGAGATACAAGTTTAACTCCCACTTGGTGAAGAGTGAGGTAATGGTGGGTAATGACAGGAGACCCAGGAAAACCTGGGTTGCATCCTTGAGCCAAACGGGTTTTGCCGGTAACTTTATTGTCGTGCCTACGTGCGGGTGGGTTACCGGGTTTTCCACGGAATTGGTGGTGGACCCGGGCACTATCGGAGTACTCCGTTTGGTACAGTGGGTGCCCCGAAAGTGCTCGAGATTGATTATGTTGGTCGTTCAAAATAAAAGTATGTCGGTTTGTAAGACTCCAAATATAGCTTCTCGTATATGTTTATGGATTATGAATGAAAGTTTAGAGAATAATCTCAAATCTTCTTCGAGCATTCACAATCGATTCTTCATCTCTGTCTTTATAATTATACTAAAAAACACTAATTTTTTTTCCCATTTTCAATTAAATAATATTTTTTTATATTTTTATCCTTATCTTTAATCTCTCATCTACTCACAACTTTCAAAAATGTTAAAAAGTTACACACGGTCAACAATGTTTTCTCTAAATTTACTAATTGACAGTAACATTTTCTCTCCTCCATTCAGAACCACTCAATATAATATAAAAGACACACTCAAATAATTATAGAAAATCAAACGTGAATGTTCTTTATAATTTCTTTGAAGCTTAACTACTCCACGAGTTATCTATAAATCCGATTGATACACACCAAGACAATGGATTGGAAATACAAAATTAAATACATGTGTATATGCTTAGTGTTAAATATTATTGAATGTTAAAAAGTATAACGAGTAGGGTTGTGTCGTTACTCGTTTATGCTAATTTAGTTTGGTATATGTATATATATTTTTTATTATTGAAGGGCGAAAGTCGGGCGTATACGTAAGCGAGTGAGTAATGACTGCGTATGCGAAAAGTCACGTGACGCTACTTTGATAAGTCATATCAAGCGGCGGCTGCCCCCGCATGGAATGGTCCCTCCCCCCAGTTCCCACTCACCTACTATTTTTTATTGCAAAATATATTACTAAAAGTTTATACAAAATCTAGATTATTGCCGGATGTTTTTTTAAAGGAAAACTTCATTAAAACTCACTCGAAACTCGAAAACCGAGCCGGAAAACAACAACAAAAAACAGAGAAAAGACTACATAAAAGAAAAATTACACCAGATATATCATGATTATAAAAAACTATCTAATGTTTTTTTATTAAATTAACTGTTTTTTGGTTATTATTAAAAAATGTTTATTTTTAAAACTCCTTTTTTTCATTATGTATTTAATATTAATATTCGATATATAACATTCACTATTGAGGAAAATAGCGTTAGGTAGTTACCTAACATTTACCATTGGTCCAGCCAAACTACCATTTTACTCCGTTTAAATTTACAGTTTTGCCATTAGTTTTGTTTTTTTTTCTCTTGCATCAGATTACTATTTTGTCCACAATTCAAATTTACAGTTTTGCCATTGTTTTTGTTTTTTTTTTTCTGTCAAATTACGATTTTGTCCCCAGTGAAAAAATTACAATCATGCGAATGTTTTAGTTTTTTTTTTTTTGACAAAACTGTCAAATTCATGCCAGGCGGCTGTCTGTCACACGCTCATTAATCTTGAAAAGTTACAATTTTGCCCCAAGTTTAAAATTATAGCATTTCTATTGTTTTAGTTTTTTTAGCAAAAATATTGTAGTGTTTTGTTTTAATTGATTGACTCGATATAATTTTTTTGAGATCGTGTTTTGAGTATGTACAAGTAATCGAAACACATACGTACATGTTATGAGAGATAAATATTCGTTTTATGCCCTGCAACGCATGCGAGGCAAAAACTAGAATATAACAATGAGAAGTTACATGTATAGTAACTTTACGTGAGATTTTTTTTGTCTTTTAGTGGTTTTTTGGTTTTTACTGAGACTTTAACATTTAGTATTGTCATCTACAACTCATCATCTTTCTAAAGAGTTTATAATCAATTTTTATATGCTTATTTTTAGTGTGTTGGTATAAATTAAGGTTGATTTACGTTTTAATGTAAAAAAAATTTAAAATTGGTAGGCTAAAATATAATACGTTTTTGTGTACCTTTTTAGTTTGATTTACAACACGTCGGGTCAAATATAACACGTTTTCATTAGATGATAAAAATTTTAGTTACTTTACGTTTCGATGCCGCCGCAATGCCGCGTATCATTCTTTAACATACTTAATTTTCTTACGTACTTATTTTTATTTACGTGTCGGTATAAGTTAGAATTGGTTAACGTTTCAAGTAAACTTCTTTCGCAAATAAATATGGTCAGATATAATACGTTTTCGTGCTTATTTTTATGTACGTTTTTAGTTCTCTACGTTTTGACGTAACTTTTGTTCAGAAACAAGTCATGTCAAACATAATATGTTTTCATTAGACGATTTAAATTTAAGTTACTTTACATTTCGAACGGACGCAACGTGCATGAAAATTTATTAGTTTATATCTAATTTCCTTCGTATAAAATAAATCATTTGTGAAATCTGTTTTTGGTTTAGCAAAGAAACAAAACAACCAAGAGACATCGATAGACCTCAAATCATGGAGCATGTCTTTGACCCGTGTTACATATTGAAGGTGCTACCCTAATTATGTATGTACATGACTAGATGCTTTACTTATATATAATTTAATAACCATTTTAGCTCCATTGATAATTTTAACAGATTTCACCAACTTTCATTAAAATGAGTCGGTTTTGATTATTATTTACTCTAGCGGATATAAAATATAAAGTTTTTGTTTTGTGGATTCCTTGAAATTAAATTATGGAATTCCGGTTGTAATAATTAACATATTCCATTATAATGAAGAAATTTAGGTTTTAGCGTATGCGGGGCTTCTGGCCTTTTAGCCAGTGGTACCCGAGAAATTTAGGTCTTAGGGTAGGCGGGGGCTTTCAGTTGAAGGGGCTTTCGGCCTTCTAGACAGTGGTACCCAGTCGGGTATATCAGCACCACATATTTCGGGTTGCGACGAGTTCAAAGAATAGAGGTCATGTGTACATAGATGAATTTTGTGAATTGTCTTAGTCTTCCTCGTTTATAAGGGCCAAGCAGAATGCAAACTCACAAACCAATACGGGTCGTATAGGCTTATACGACCCGTATAAGGTTGACGTAATGTTCCTTTCAATCAGTTTATGTCACTGTTGAGTGACAGAAAGTAACCTCGTATATAATATGGATTGTATAGGCCTATACGATCCGTATAGGGTTTGCATGTGAACCCTATCTGTTAGAGCTGACAGACAATCTTTTACCAATACGCATCGTACAACCCTATACGATACGTATTAAGAGAGCATGGGAAGACAATGTCAGCCTTTGACTGACCTTGAAAATTGAAGTTAACCTAATATAGATCGTATACGCCTATACGACTCATATTGGTGATATCAATTTAATTTGTAAAAGTGTGTGAGTGTAAGGCCCCTAAACCGGGCACCTCTTAGTCAGGTCACATCACAGTGTACTGTTTGAAAATAAGTCTTTTTCTCAAAAATACGCAGTGGAAATTTTAATTAAAATAGTACATGATTAAATAAAACTCAAAACGTTATTTAGTTTCTAACAAATCGAATGCATTCCACCATATCACGAGTAATCACATCTGCTAGCCAAGAGCAACACTGACTCGAATCACACACCTGCAAAACAATCTAACATGCATGCAAAAGTCAGCCACGCTGAATGAGTTCTAACAGTTTAGTTGAAGCATTTAAAACACATCCCAAATGCTTTATTTGAAAACCAAAACACCATCATTTTAGAACCACCACCGTTTATTAAAATACGTTATCATTTTAAAGTTTAAAGATAACCCATCACCCAAAACGACTAAAAGCTCCACCTATATCCTAGTGCAATCATCCTACAGTAATCCTTTCCGATGTGGACCCGATTACTGAAACACTAAAGGATGACCCACAATGCATCTTAATTCATAGGACAGTTAACCAAACAGACCCGTATCTACAATGCATCTTAATTCATAGGACATTTAACCAAACCGACCCGTATCTAGTACATAACAATTAATGGCCTAATAACTCAATTGTAACTTAACCTGATCTGACAACTACATAATTTAACATCACTCAACAACTGCATAATAAAACATCATTTAACACCCGCATCATTTGACATCATTCGTCAACTGCACAAATAATAATCATTTACCCACCATTTAACTAGCGTGAAACACATAAGCACATAAGGTGAGAACCTAACACATCAGTTGTTTCCCGAAGGCTATCATCATTGCCCTCGTCAGGGCACCCTCTTCAGGGTATCGTCACCTCCAATTTGACCCCGAAGAGTCCGTCACCCGCATATTAACCCCGAAGGGTCCATCGTTGCCACTAGGGCTAATCATCTAAACACCGCAAGGGTGTTTCTCGTGACCTGACGCCACCCCGAAGGTAACGCCGCCATCACGAGTAACCCGCATCTTGTGACCTGACGCCACCCCGAAGGTAACGCCGCCATCACAAGTAACGTGACCTGACGCCACCCCGAAGGTAATGCCGCCATCACAAGTAACCAACATCTCGTGACCTGACGCCACCTCGAAGGTAACGCCGCCATCACAAGTAATCAACATCTCGTGATCTGACGTCACCCTAAAGGTAACGCCGCCATCACAAGTAATCAACATCTCGTGATCTGACGTCACCCCAAAGGTAACGCCGCCATCACGAGTAACCGACATTAAGCACCTCAAGGATGCTAATTCACATAAGGTACATGTACACATACAATGTTAATAGCACGTCAACTACTTGACAACTACTACCTTCACAATCTCACTACCACTAAGGTTCGAAACCTATGATAGAATAAAATTTATCAAGACACAAGTAGTGCTTTATATATCAACATCTACCACGCCCCATACCTATACAACCTCGACATCACTAAGTAAAACAACATACGCCTACGCAGGACTAATGAAGCCAGATTAATCACTACGTCGTATAAAAATATTGTCTGTGAAGAAAAACGTTTATAAAACATTTTTATCGCATAACTCTTTAATATATAAAACTCATGACATGTATGAAAACATATGAAAAGCATATATGCTAGCCCCGAAAATATTTAAGAAAAAAGGGATTAGAACTCACCGGCTGCAGAGCTTCCAAACCCGCAAGCTAACCGTCTCGAACCGCGTCCTCTAACGAAACTTGTAACCGAATAACTCGTGGTTATGGTTCATCCGAATACATAATGTATAACCCGACTCGTGCCTCAATGAAATCGAACCACCCTTGGCCCATCTGAACCCGTGAACCCGCACCCGGTCCCTAGACGCATACAAAACAACCTCCCCGTAGATGAACCCATGCATATCTTCAATTACATGCAACTCACTCAACACAAACCTCCATATCCATTATTTACTCTAATATTATTATTAGAGTATTCACTTCCTACGTCACCCAAAAGAAAAAATCCCATGCACTTATGCTTCCCACTTTCTCATCATTTAACATAATCATCTTCATCAAGAAGCCACCACCCTCATGAAACCATACAGAAAGAAAAAAAAACCCAACACTTCCTAACCATGCCTTATCACCTTGAACCAAACCTTTTTTTTCCCACACATGAACATTATAAACAATAATCACATATGCATGCATATATCCAACACGCCAACTAGTTGCGAACCTTAAATCTCACAAAAGAAAACTCCAAGACTAAAACATCACCACAACAACTGTCATGCACCACCACCATAACCATAGCCGGCCCTGGGGTGGGCGGGGAGGACCACCGGCTAGGGCCCGATATTTCAAAGGGCACGTTTTTTTTATGAAAAAATCCGATATGTATATGTAAAATATTTTTTTAATAGAGTACACCCATACAAACACCAACATAGGCCCCCTTACAAAACTATTATTATGGCTTAGATTAGTTATTAACCCCTTTAGCTTTAGGTTTAGACCTTTAGTTAGCCAAATAGTCAAATACCCAATTTCGTTAAGACCTAAGGGCACATTTTTTCGAGCTCGAACAGGGTACATGAATTCTTAGGGCCGGCCCTGACCATAACCACTTTCGACCACCACCGCCACCGTACACACCGTCGTTACCGTGCCCCCTTCTATCTGTCACACGCAACCACTCCGCCATCGTCATCACCGCACATCTTCACTTCGCCATCGTCATCACCGCACACCATCGCCATAACCTTCAACCTCCAAACCCAAAACCGAACCTATGCAAACGAACTGAATGAAGGCGGGAAATTATAAACGGAGTTTACCAGATCCTGATCTGAAGTTGTCGCTCACAAACCGTCGTAGAATCATCTCCGATCTCGAACTCTCTCTTTCTCTCGCTTTTCTCTTCTGTCGTAAACAACCCAGCCGCATGGCTTAGGGTTTATAGTTATACAGTTTTTAAAATTCTAGAGTTACATTTTGGCCACTTAAATATCCACTTTATATAACTTGTTCCCAATACGGTTTTAAATAATGAAAATTGAACCCTTGAAGCCACTCAAATATCTTGTATGTTTAAAAACGCCAACCGATACTTCGTGTACTCGTTTCATAAGGTTTGTAAATTTTGGGATGTTACAGCGACCCATACCATAAAATCACAAGTTAATTATAACCCTCTAAACATACCCCACCCAGGGTTTACTCCACTGCAATAAGACTAAAATACAGTCCGGAGAGAGAATACCAAGAGTCGACCCCCTATCCTGTATAACGTCCGGTGATCGGACGGAGTCCGGTGGCTTCTGTCCGTAACGAGCTTCGTTAGCGGGTGCTAGGCTGGTTGATTCTGGGTGCGTTCAGGTATGGAAGGAGCAGGAAGACGGAACGTTAGGGAGCAGGAAGGCGCCATGAATCCAGGCAACATCACCAAAGTTTTTCTCTCCAATCTTCTCGACGGTTGCACGCCATGGGAGCTGTCGTGTTTTTTGAAGAGTTTCGGGGATATCGCCGGTACGTATGTGGCTAAGAAAAGGGATAAAGATGGCAACATATTTGGTTTTGCTAGTTTCAGAGATGTTACCGACAGAGATAAGCTGGTAGCGGACCTCAAGGGTTTAAAGATGGGTAAATTCAAGCTGAAGATTAACATAGCCAGATTTGCGGCCGAAAACTCTGGTTTCTCCAGCTTAGCTGGTTCGAAGACGAAGGAGTCAGCTGGAACAAACGTGGAGGTTCCTGTGTTTGATAGGAGTAAGCTTTTTGCGTTCAGGGATGATAGAACCTACAGTGGAGTGCTGGGCAAGGCTAAGGTGACTGAGAATCGGCAGGAGACTAGTAGTTATCCGGAGAAGGTGCTGGTGGTTCCTGATCGCACGGTGGCTTTTTCAGAATTGTTTGGTAAAGCGATGGTGGGGAGGACGGTGGATCTAGAGACGCTAGTGGATTTCGACAGACTCCTAGGGATAGCTAAGACTAAGTTTGATAAAATTCAATATCTGGAAGGATTGTCTATCATGGTCTCTTTTGCCGACGAGGTTGCCGCGAAGGCGTTTTTGGAGGCCTCTCAGGTCTGGGGTCCATGGTTCTCCAAACTGGCCTTGTGGGATGGTCGGTCTTTGTCTTTCGAAAGATTGACTTGGTTGAGACTTAGCGGTGTTCCTCTACATCTGTCTGAGCCAGGGGTTCTGAGGAGTATTGGAGAGCAGTTCGGTAAAGTGCTGCATGTGCCGGTTTCACTCGAGGATGATCAAGACCTTTCTGTGACTCGGGTAGGGGTGCTGTCCGGAGAGGTTAAAAGGATAAATGATTGTGCGAATATGAGTTGGAAAGAAAAAAGGTATAGGGTTTGGGTAGAGGAGGAACATGAACAATGGATCCCGGATTGCCTGTGTAGGTCGTGTTTTTCGACGTCATCTTCCTCAGATCAGTTACATTCGTCTCCGATGGCTAGTTCTCCGGTAGCCAGGGCCCCAGAATTCGAAACGTCTAGTCAGGGGGAGAGGGAGGCAGTAGGTGAAGGGCTGGACGGTTCGTTATCCGATAAGATTGATGCTGGCAATTTTTTTGGTGAGGTTCCCAACGGTCAGCCGCCTTTGTCAGAAGGTGATACGGGTTCCAACCTTGTTGGAAAAGGTTCTTTCTTTTTTACTTCTAGAAGGAATTCTAAGCGCCGCAGGTTTAAAGGTAGGGGGTCCCATGCTCCTAAAGCTGGGAATGGTTGTGTGTTTAATTCGGGCTCCAGTGGTCCAGTTAGTCCCACCAAAAGTGTCACACCCCAACCGATGGCGGAAACATCGGGGCGTGGCACTGAGCGAAACAGATTGTCCAGAAGTTTCCATAACAACTATAATTACCGATTATTTAAAGCATCATGTCCCATACCCTGACATAAAAGATAACATAATTATTACAGATAAGATCTAGTCAAATTGTTCTGTTCCGACAACTCAGATTTCAAATACAGACAATTGTTTATTTGTTTCTAAACCTTTCCTAGCCTCGATTTCACAGCAAGCCAAGCATATAAACATCCTAAGCACCTGTCACATACGTTAAAGTAAAAGTCAATACACATAGTGTAAATGTGAGCATACAAGTTTAATAGATATAATAGAGTTTGAAATCGATTACGCATAACTAGCACGTACAAAGTGTAAAATGAGGAATGTTAGTTATCGACATGAACCTATCGATACCAATGACTATGGGTTGACTGCCCAAGGCATTTCGTAATACACACTCACCACTATGAGCCATGTAACAAATTGTCCTTAACAACCCCTGAGTGAACAGGTGCTGAGTCCAAACTATAGTACTATCATTTCTAAAGCAGGTAGACAACATTCCATGTGTAAACATAACAAACAAGCATTCATTAAGTCACGTATAACATGCGGTAATGGTTAGCGTTAAAGTATTGCGTAGTGTGTTCGATGTGATTTAGAATAAGTAACGTATGTAACACCCAAAAGTGCGTAAAGCAAAAAGGGATCGAGTATACTCACAGTGATTGATGGATTGAAGGGAGCGCTAGAGAGTAACGTTAGCCTGATCAGAACGATAGGGTAAACGATAAACGGCGCGTAAAACGAAACAAGGTGTCAGTGGATCGGTCAGCAATCCGATCGGGTGGTAATCCGATCGCTTAGCCGGTCGATCGGGTGACAATCCTTTCGGACGGTCATCCGATCGGGTGACCATGCGATTGGATTGTTACCTTATTTGGAATGGATGTGTTTGTGTATGATGGCTTATCTTTTAAAGTTTTCGTTGTAGCATTTTGAAAAAAGAGAAGTATCTCTACCTTTCAGTTCGGTCGATCGGATGGTAGTCCGATCGGACAGCAATCCGATTGGCGAGTCTTCACAAGTTGAGAACAAATTCACACCAGGACGGTCACTCGATCGGATGACAATCCGATCGGGTGGCAATCCGTATGCATTGAACATGTTGAAAATTGTTTAAGTGCTGAAGTCAGATCATCACATGGTCGAGTGACAATCCGATCGGGTGGCAACTCAATCGGACGACATCCGTTCAATGTTCCATACTTCAATTGTTGAAATAAAAGTTAAGTGTGGGACCCAAGGTGTAATCCGATCGGGTGGCAGTCCGGTCGGGTGGCAATCCGATCGGACGGCAATCCGACCCAGATTGACCTGGTTGTCTTCCCCCTTGGTTGCTCGGATAGTTTGTCGTTTTATCGAGATGTTTTGATAACGTGCTGAATAACAGAAACCTCGTCTTTTACTTAGTAAACCGATCGGACATGAATCACCCAAATCCGACCAGTTAACTGTTGTAGACGGTGTTCCATGTTTAACTCGAAATCGGTAATCTCATGGATAGAATCCAGATCTGGAACCAACACATCTACACGAAAGAGTAGAAGGTTAGAACCAGCTCCGATCCTATCGGTTTTAAGTGCATTGAGTGTAAAAGAGTTGAAAGAATGTTGGAAAACCATCTTTCAATCCTTTTCACCACGAACATGTTTAGATCTATGAAAGATCTTTGTTTGTTTATATGGAAATCGTTCAGATCTAAGTTGTTCTTGAAGGATTGAAGCCAAAACATGAAGTTCATAAGAACACCATGATGATATCATCCTAGAACACCTCAAATCTAGTGATTTCACGGTTAAAAGTTAAGATTCAAAAATAGAAAGGTGTAGAAGTGCGTGTAGATTAAGAAAGTACAAGATTTAGATGGAAAACTTACAAGAATCACGAGAAATCCGAAGAAAAGTGGGCAGGAAGCGCTGGTCGGACGAGAGAGTGCAAAAGGTGAAGTTATGATGTTGACAGGGGGTATTTATAGGGTTTCCATAAATGGAAAGGGAAAAAGAGGTTGGTCGATTGGGTAGTAACCCGATCGGGTGGCTGCTCGATCGAGTGGCAGCTCGATCGGCTGGCCACTCGATTGGAGTGCACGGCGTGACGAGTTTTGCTATTTCGATTACGATTGTGAGCGTTGCGACGCGGTAGATTTTCCTTGTTAAATTACTTTTAATCCCAACTACTATATCAACATACAATCATCCTTAATTGACTTGCGTTTAGCGTTTGCGATTCTATTGCGATTGAGTTTCGATTGCGTTTCGATTAAACACCACAACATAACATAACATAAATAAACATGCACAAGTAACACATAAGGCACACACACACATAAGAACAATAACCAGAATGCATAATTCGAGTTGCGATTGCGATTGTGATCAGCGATAAAGCGGTAAAACATGCGATAAATATCGAATAAACCTCGATTATTAATAAGTACTCCACATAATACAACTAACGTAAAAGCATAAAAGACTATCTACAAGTCAAAGAAGTCAAAATAGGAATTGAGCAAGGAGTGACAGATCGTTATTAGCAATCTTGTCTCCCTTTGACTTCAATCTTGACTTTGACTTTGACTTTCGAAACACGGGGTGTTACAGCCTCCCCTAGTTGAGGGAATTTCGTCCTGAAATTAGGCCGAAGCCGTAACAAACAACTGTGGTTATTTCGCCTTCATGTCGCTTTCGAGTTCCCAAGTGAACTATGCGCCTCGTTTGCCTTCCCATCGGACTTCCACAATAGGAATGCGCGGGCGTCTGAGTTGCTTGGTTTGGCGATCCATGATTTCAACAGGCTTCTCCATGAAGTGTAGTGTTTCGTTTACTTGGAGGTCATCAAGGGGTACAATTAAATCATGCTCAGCCAGGCACTTTCGGAGGTTCGAAACATGGAAAGTCGGGTGGACGATACTAAGTTCCTCCGGTAGTTCGAGTCTGTAGGCGACTTTTCCGATCCTTTCCAGAATCTTAAAAGGTCCAACATATCGAGGCGCTAGTTTCCCTTTCTTGCCGAATCTGACCACACCCTTCCAAGGTGATACCTTTAGGAGTACGTAGTCACCAACCTCAAATTCAAGGGGCTTGCGTCGTCTATCGGCGTAACTTTTCTGATGACTCTGAGCTTTCAGCAGATTGTCTTGAATTTGGAGGACTTTGTCAGTCGTTTCTTGCAATAGCTCAGGACCGGTTAATTACGAGTGCCCGATCTCGTGCCATACAATTGGCGATCGACATTTTCTTCCGTATAAAGCCTCAAACGGTGCCATTTGAATGCTGGAATGATAACTGTTATTATACGAGAATTCGACTAAAGGCAGGTAAGCTACCACCGAAATCTATGACACACGAACGGAGCATGTCTTCAAGGGTACAAATCGTTCTCTCAGTCTAACCGTCGGTTTGAGGGTGGAATGCGGTACTTAGATTAAGCGTAGTATCGAGAGCCGTTTGAAACGTTTCCCACAGTCGCGAGGTGAACCGAGCATCACAGTCAGAGATGATGTCGCGAGGCGTCCCATGTCGACAAATGATCTCATCAGTGTAGATTCGGGCTAATCGTTCTACCTTGTAGTCTTCTCGTATTGGCAGAAAATGAGCAGATTTGGTCAAACGGTCAACGACAACCCAGATGCCATCGTGACCTGATGGCGTACGTGGAAGTTTCGTTATGAAGTCCATAGCTATACTTGCCCACTTCCACATAGGAATCGGGGGTTGTTCGAGTAAGCCAGAGGGTCTTTGATGTTTAGCCTTGACCTTCGAGCAAGTCAGGAACTTCCCAACGTAGAGGGCGATATCCCTTTTCATGCCCCGCCACCAGTACTTGTAGCGAAGGTCCTAGTACATTTTATCGGCACCGGGATGAATAGAATATCAGGTTTTGCAGGCTTCGCCCATCAAAATCTATCGCAAATTGGTCCGCTTAGGGATCCAAATTCGGTCCAGAAAGTGGAATATCCCATTCGACTTATTCACAAGCTGGGCTCCATCGTGATAGATTCTTTCCTTCTTCAAAGTATGCTCATTAAAACAAGCATGCTGGGCTTCGCGGATGAGGGTTTCGAGATCGTATTGGGCTTGGATATCAAGAATGCTGAGCAAATAGCTCCGTCTGCTGAGGGCGTCGGCAACGACATTTGCTTTGCCTGGGTAATAACGAATCTCACAGTTGTAATCGTTGAGAAGTTCTACCCATCGGCGTTGACGCATATTAAGTTCCTTCTGGTTAAAGATATGCTGTAGGCTCCTATGATCGGTGAAGATCGTACACTTGGTACCATACAGGTAGTGTCGCCAAATCTTTAACGCAAAAACAACAGCGCCTAGCTCGAGGTCATGGGTTGTATAGTTCTTCACGTGAATCTTGAGATGATGAGACGCGTAAGCGATAACCCTATCTCGTTGCATGAGAACACAACCAAGACCAAGGTTTGAGGCATCGCAATAGACTATAAAGTCATCGTTTCCGTCGGGTAAAGTGAGAACAGGAGCATTGCAAAGCATATGCTTGAGTGTTTGGAAAGCAGACTCTTGTTCAGTTCCCGAAACAAAAGGTTTGTCTTTATGCGTGAGAGCGGTAAGCGGCACAACGATTTTAGAGAACCCTTCGATAAATCGGCGATAATAGCCCGCTAGTCCGAGAAAAGAACGGACTTCAGACGGGTTCTTTAGTGTAACCCAACTCTTAACTGCTTCAATCTTCGCGGGATCGACATGAATACCTTGACTATTGACAATGTGACCGAGGAATTGAACCTTCTCCAGCCAAAATTCGCATTTGGAGAACATGGCATAGAGTCGATTCCCTTGGAGTAACTCGAGAACCAAACGTAGATGTTGCACGTGTTCGACTTTCGACTTGGAATAGATCAGGATATCATCGATGAACACGATGACGAAGCGGTCAAGAAATGGTTTACACACCCGATTCATCAGATCCATGAAAACCGTGGGTGCGTTGGTTAAACCAAAAGGCATAACAATGAACTCATAATGGTTGTATCGGGTATATCCTCCTCTTGGATGCGTAGTTGGTGACAGCCTGAGCGTAGATCGATCTTCCTCTTGGATGCGTAGTTGGTGACAGCCTGAGCGTAGATCGATCTTCGAGAAACACGTAGCACCTTGTAGCTGGTCAAACAAATCATCGATGCGAGGCAGGGGATAGCGATTCTTGATTGTCAACTTATTCAATTCCCGATAGTCGATGCACATCCTGAACGACGCATCCTTCTTTTTGATGAAAAGGACTGGTGCGCCCCATGGAGAGGTGCTCGGGTGTAACAACTCTCATTAAAATTACTATTTATTATTTTATTTTGTCCAATAAGAAACCCTAATTGAGACCCCCAATAAATATTTCATGACCCCTAAAATTTTCAGAACAATCAGAACTAGGATCAGGGCCCCTAAAACTCAGGGGGGGTATTCCCCATTGATGATTATCCTCACAGTTTCTTGTCAAAAGCGAAATTCGTCGAACGACTGACTCAGCTAGGCTAGGAATACACGGGGCTACCCTATGCTAGAAGGGTACCTGTCGCGCCACGCGACAGGCCCTCGCGCCACGCGAGGGAGCCCAGTTTTCAGTATAAATAGAGGGGTGTGGCACTTGAAGTTTGGCGTTGGTTCGACGTAAAAAACTCGTTTTCTACGTTAAGATATCGTCTGTTTACTTCAAAACACACACACAGCATGAAACGCTGCCACGATAACAGGGTAATAACTCGATCACTGCTACGATTCAATGTCCGATCGATTGAAACCAATCTGATGGATGTTTAAGTGATGCCCAAACTCGGGCTATACTTTGTCATTCGTTGTGAATCCGATGGATGTTTAGGTGTTGCCCAAACTCGGGCTATACTTTGTCATTCGTTGTGAATCGGATGGATGTTTAAGTGCTGCACTTTGTCATTCGTTGTGAGGGTTTTGATTTCGTGAGCTTATCATAAATGTTGTATTAAGTTACTGACCTAGTTTCGTGTGCATTGTTATTTATGTAGGTTAATCAGGCTAACTCGCCAGAATTTCCCCGCTGATAAAATATTTTTAAAACATGTTTCAGGTGACTTACTGTGAACCAAGGAAAAACGTGCTAAGGAGCACTAACAAGCTTGAAGTGATGGCTCAATAAAATAAATAAACATGTTTTGTAATATAGGGAATTTCCTCGTGAAATTCCTCCATTGTAAATTACGGGGTTTGTCCCAACTTATGAAATAAAACAATTGGGCATTTTCAAATCTTAAAAGATCCTGTTAAACTTCCGCTGTCAACTTAATTAATAAATACCTCGGGATTTCTGTCTCGCGGCTCCTGGACCGGGTCACACCGGGCCGGGGGCCGTGACAGAAAAAGGTGGTATCAGAGCCACTGATTTAAGCCAATTAAGTATTTAGAAATACTTAATTTTTCTGATTGCCATTCTGTGATTATGTGAAAATCCAATTTACAAAATTTTAACTTAGAAATTTGTGTGTTTCTTCATATATGCTAACAACATGAATGAGTTGTCTGAAGCTCTTCAGAATATCACTATCCATTCTGCTGATATGAAAGTTTCCAAGGGATTTTCCGGTTATTTGACCAACGTTGATGAACCTATGGAATTTCAAGCCCAACCTCCGGAGAAACCAAAACCGAAGAAGAGAAGAAGATTCGTAGGCTGGAGGCGTGTGCGTAGAAAGAAACCAGCAACATGAAAAGTTATAAAGACTGAGGATCCGAAGGATAAAGGCAAGGGAATAGAGATCGGAGAAAGTTCAGGGCAATCTTAGGAAATGCCATCATGGGAGGAGCTGGTTCGTAAATTAGGACTTAGTAACCTCATCGGACCTGCCGATGAAAACCTCTTCAATTACTCAGCTGAAGTACAACTTCCAGTTAATCTGGAACCTGCTATCCCAGATCCTATTATCCACTCCTGACCTCTACCAGAAGAGCTGGAAGAATGGTGGACAACTGACTGGCAATTTCAGAATCTCTTGAACAAACCTAATACTTTTTTCCCTCAATTTGACCCTGAGCCTCCACTACACCCACCAATGAGCACCGAGAACTTGGTTGAACTTCGCCACTATGGCGAGGAGCTGGTGGACGCAGGGAATAGAATCCGAGATGTGTGGGAGAGGATATCATGGAAGTATGACGAGAGGGAACGTCGTTTCTAAAATGCCAGCTGACGAGACCGTATGTGGTTGTAGGGGTTACGTGTTTAATAATAATAAAATAGTAACAATAATAATAAAAATATAATCCTCTAAAATAACTTAAAATAAAACCCTTGTAAGATAACTGGTGCGTACGGACGCATATTAAAATATATAAAATATGGAAGTCGAAAAATCGACAATTTTGGCTATATGTGTTGACGTAATTATGTGCGATTGTTTATTATGCTTGGTTGTTATTTATTTTGTGCTAATAAGTAATATATATTAATTACCAGATGGAACACGCTGGTAATGAACCAGTTAACGAGGTTAACCAATCCGAGCAAAACAATGAGGACCATTTTCTGAATAGGCAAGATATAGAAAACATCGTTGCTCAAGGAATAGCCAATGCTATTCCAGCAATTCTTGCTGCTGCCCAAAATCCAGTTGAACCTCAACCAATTATTCCTAGCAAGCGTACTCATGAAGACAACTTCAGTAGTAGCATAAATGGAGGCGGCAACGTTAATAATAACGATAATGATGGGATGCAGGCCCCAATTCTTAAAAGAATGAAAGCTGCAACGCCTGGTTGCACTTACAAGGAATTTCTTGCCTGTAAACCTGTTGAATTTGCAGGCAATGAAGGGGCGACTGCTGCACTGCATTGGTTAGAGAAAACAGAGGCAGTAATTAAAATAAGTAAATGTGCCGAGGAAGACAAGGTCATGTACGCGTCGCATCTTTTTAAAGAAGGGGCGCTAGAATGGTGGAATACGGTACTACAAGCCAAAGGAAGCGATGTGGCCTATGCCATGAATTGGGAAGAATTTAAGCGTTTGGTAGAAAGAAAATTCTGCCCAGAATATGAAAAGGAACAAATGGTGAACAAATTCCTGAACCACGGATGGTGGATGTAGACGGTCAAGGGTATACTTCGACATTCTTCGAATATGCTAGAGTGGTACCAACCCTTGCTTCGCCAGAACCGGTACTTATTTCCCGCTATATTTGGGGTTTGATTGGCGAAATCCGTGATATCGTTAAAGCTGCAAAACCTCGCACAATTGACGATGCAGTAGAATTAGCCAACACCTTGACCGACGATCTGGTACGCACAAGAGAAGAAAATCGGAAGAAGGAAGTGGCCCAAAAGATTACCCAAGGATTCCGTGCGGGTAACAGTAGCAATTTCAAGAAAAAGGGGACCGGGCAATCTTCCATTATTCCATTTTGCAATACCTGTAAAAGAAAGCATTTTGGAAGATGCAAAGGGTATTGCAATTTCTGCAAAATTCCGGGGCACCAAGAAGAAGATTGCAGAAGAAAGAAATCCGCAATCTGCTTCAATTATGGAGAAGCTGGACATTTTAGACCAGACTGCCCTAAACTGGTCAAACCAGCTGACAACAAAGCCAAACCTGCAGAAGGAACTACCAAGAAAAACGCAAGAGCCTTCCAACTGACTACTCAGGAAGCAAAACTAATTCCTGATGTGATTGCTGGTACGTTCCTAGTTCATGACGTTTATGCAAAAGTATTATTTGACTCTGGTGCAAACCAAAGTTTTATTAATACTTCATTTTGCCAAGCTCTTAACTTACCTTTAACCAAACTTAGGCAAATTTTTACGGTAGAAACCGCAGATGGGAATTCTGTTAACATAGATAAAGTTTTGCAAAAAGGAAAGATAGAACTTTTAGGCCATAAATTCTCTGCAAACATATTACCTATGAATTTAGCTGGATTCGATGTCGTATTAGTAATGGATTGGTTAGTAGCCAACCATGCTCGAATCCTCTGTGATAAGAATTCCATAGAAATTCGTGCACCCACAGGAGAAGTAATTATGATTACAGGGGATAAGCCGCGTAAACCAATGAAGTTCATTTCGGTAATGAAAGTTGCTAGTTATGAACGAAAGCAAGGAATAGTGTACATGATTTCGGTAATCATTAGCACTAAAGGTAAAGAACTTAAGGAAATTCCTTTAGTATCAGAATACCCAGATATATTCCCAGAATAGTTACCAGGATTACCACCAGATAGGGAGGTAGAATTTAGAATTCATTTGATTCCTGGAACTACACCCATAGCAAAGGCACCCTACCGATTAGCACCCACTGAAATGCTAGAACTGAAAAAGCAATTACATGAATTGCTCAGTAAAGGATTCATACAACCTAGTTTATCCCCTTGGGGAGCACCAATGTTGTTTGTAAAGAAAAAGAATGGTTCGATGCGAATGTGTATCGATTATAGGGAATTGAATAAGGTTACAATCAAGAATCGATACCCATTACCTAGGATTGATGATCTTTTCGATCAACTTCAGGGAGCTAGATATTTTTCTAAGATAGATTTACGCTCCGGATACCATCAGTTGAAAGTACAAGAAGAAGACATACCTAAAACTGCCTTCAGAACTAGGTATGGTCATTACGAGTTTACAGTCATGCCCTTTGGACTAACAAATGCTCCGGCAGCATTCATGGACATGATGAATAGAATATGTAAACCATATTTGGATAAATTCGTAATTGTCTTCATCGACGATATACTTATTTATTCCAAAAGTCAGGACGAGCATTGTCAGCACCTGCATGCACTCTTAACTCTGTTAAGAAAGGAGAAGCTTTACGCCAAATTATCGAAGTGTGAATTTTGGCTACAGGAGGTGCAATTTTTAGGACACATGGTGAATCACGAAGGTATTCACGTAGATCCCTCCAAAATAGAAGCGATCACCAAATGGAAGGTCCCGCAATTAGCTATGGAAATTAGAAGTTTTCTAGGCTTAGCTGGATACTATATGCGCTTTATTAAGGATTTCTCTAAGATAGTTGTGCCATTAACTAAGCTAACCTGCAAAGCAGTGATGTTTGAATGGGGACTTAGGCAAGAAGAAGCTTTTAGGATTTTAAAACAAAGGTTAACCAACACCCCAATCCTTGCCATACCAGAAGGAACAGAAGATTTTGAAGTTTACTGTGATGCTTCTAAGCTAGGATTAGGATGTGTGCTAATGCAACGCAAAAAGGTAATTGCATATGCATCAAGGCAATTGAAAAAGCACGAAGAAAACTATTTGACGCATGACTTAGAATTAGGATCGATAATTTTTGCCCTTAAGATTTGGAGACACTATCTGTATGGAAGCAAGTTTACTATCTATACAGATCATAAAAGCTTAAGGTACATATTTGGGCAAAAAGAATTGAATATGAGACAAAGAAGATGGATGGAAATTCTAAGTGACTACGACTGTGATATCCAATATCACGAAGGAAAAGCAAATGTAGTTGCAGATGCCTTAAGTCGTAAGTATCATGAGAAACAACGACGAGTTCGTGCTCTTAGACTAAGTTTAGAATTAGACTTAATGAAACAACTGAAAAATGTTCAAGCCACAGCAATCAAGAATGATGCTGAAGGAATGAAAGGAAGAATAAAAGATTTGGAACAAGGAAGTGATGGAATTTGGAGATTCTATAAGAAAAGAATTTGGGTACCTAAGCAAGGAGAATTAAGAAATAAGATTTTAGAAGAAGCCCATAAATCTAGGTATACCATGCATCCTGGAAATAATAAAATGTACCAAGATTTAAGAAATAACTTCTGGTGGATAGGAATGAAAAAGGACATAGCTAGATATGTATCTAAGTGTCTAACTTGTTCACAAGTTAAGGCAGAACACCAGAAACCTTCAGGGTTACCTCAACAATTAGAAATGCCTGTTTGGAAATGGGAACTAATAACCATGGACTTCTTTACTAAGTTGCCCAAAACCAAAAAAGGTAATGATGCGATTTGGGTAATTGTGGATCGATTGACCAAATCAGCTCATTTTCTACCCATGAAAGAAACCTTTAGCATGGAAATGTTAGCAAAATTTTACGTAGACAAAGTAGTATCCTTACATGGAGTTCCACTCTCCATTGTATCAGATAGGGACAGTCGTTTCACTTCGCATTTCTAGACAAGTTTCCAAGAAGCCATGGGGACGCGATTAAATTTAAGTACAACTTACCATCCTCAAACAGACGGACAAAGTGAAAGGACGATCCAAACCCTGGAGGACATGCTTAGGGCATGTGTGATAGATTTTGGTGGAAATTGGGATGACCACCTACCCTTAATTGAATTCTCCTATAATAATAGTTACCATTCAAGCATTGAAGCTGCCCCATTTGAAGCACTGTATGGACGAAAGTGCAGAACTCCAGTTTGTTGGGCAGAAATAGGAGAAAGCCAATTATCAGGTCCTGAAATTGTACAAGAAACCACCGACAAGATCACTCAAATCAAGGAAAGACTGAAAACGGCTCGAGATCGCCAGAAGAGTTATGCAGACAATCGACGCAAGCCACTGGAATTTCAAGTCGGAGATAAGGTACTCTTTAAAATTTCTCCTTGGAAAGGAGTAGTTCGATTCGGTAAAAAGGGAAAGCTAAGTCCAAGGTACGTAGGACCATTCCCAATAATCCAGCGAATAGGACCAGTTGCTTATCGCTTACAACTACCAGAAGAATTAGCTGGGGTACATGACGTATTTCATGTATCCAATCTCAAGAAATGTCTATCCGACGAATCCCTGGTAGTACCTCTTCAAGATGTAGAGGTAAATGAGAAGTTAAAATTTATGGAGAAACCATTGCAGATAGAAGACAGAAAGGTCAAGTTTCTCAAACACAAACGACTAGTGCTGGTCAAAGTTAAGTGGGATTCTAAGAGAGGACCAGAGTACACTTGGGAGCTGGAATCAGAGATGAAGCGAAAGTATCCCTACTTGTTCCAGTAAATCTCGAGGACGAGATTTTTATAAGGTGGGGAGGATGTAACAACTCTCATTAAAATTACTATTTCTTATATTATTTTGTCCAATAAGAAACCCTAATTGAGACCCCTAATAAATATTTCATGACCCCTAAAATTTTCAGAACAATCAGAACTAGGACCAGGGCCCCTAAAACTCAGGGGGGGGTATTCCCCATTGACGAATCCTCACAGTTTCTTGTCAAAAGTGAAATTCGTCGAACGACTGACTCAGCTAGGCTAGGAATACACGGGGCTACCCTATGCTAGAAGGGTACCTGTCGCGCCACGCGAGGGAGCCCAGTTTTCAGTATAAATAGAGGGGTGTGGCACTTGAAGTTTGGCGTTGGTTCGACGTAAAAAACTCGTTTTCTACGTTAAGATATCGTCTATTTACTTCAAAACACACACACAGCACGAAAAGCTGCCGCGATAACAGGGTAATAACTCGATCACTGCTACAATTCAATGTCCGATCGATTGAAACCAATCCGATGGATGTTTAAGTGCTACCCAAACTCGGGCTATACTTTGTCATTCGTTGTGAATCCGATGGATGTTTAAGTCCTGCCCAAACTCGGGCTATACTTTGTCATTCGTTGTGAATCCGATGGATGTTTAAGTGCTGCACTTTGTCATTCGTTGTGAGGGTTTTGATTTCGTGAGCTTATTGTAAATGTTGTATTAAGTTACTGACCTAGTTTCGTGCGCATTGTTATTTATTTAGGTTAATCAGGCTAAAATCAGTAGGCTAAACTATGCCCGTTTAAATCTGCAATGTGAGTCATTCTCTTTTTATCAACATTGTTTTACAATACTCCAATCATTTTCAAAAGTTATAATTACAGGGATTAAGTCATGGTTATCTTAATCACTGGCTAGTGGGGTATTGTGCACATTACTAATTTCTCACGGTTAGGTTCATCAACCTAACAGTGATAATCATCACTACTTGGGTGAAAGGACCCAATAGTGGTATGACCATCGTCACCAGGGTGTGACACGGCGCCAGATAAAAATAAGATAGTAGCCATTGTAATCGCTCCTATGCTGTAATTTATAACTATGTGTTGTTTTATATAACTTGAGTGACTCGCCAGAATTTCCCCGCTGATAAAATATTTTTAAAACATGTTTCAGGTGACTTACTGTGAACCAAGGAAAAACGTGCTAAGGAGCACTAACAAGCTTGAAGTGGTGGCTCAATAAAATAAATAAACATGTTTTGTAATATAGGGAATTTCCTCGTGAAATTCCTCCATTGTAAATTACGGGGTTTGTCCCAACTTATGAAATAAAACAATTGGGCATTTTCAAATCTTAAAAGATCCTGTTAAACTTCCGCTGTCAACTTAATTAATAAATACCACGGGATTTCTGTCCCGCGGCTCCTGGACCGGGTCACACCGGGCCGGGGGCCATGACAGAAAAAGGTGGTATCAGAGCCACTGATTTAAGTCAATTAAGTATTTAGAAATACTTAATTTTTCTGATTGCCATTCTGTGATTATGTGAAAATCCAATTTACAAAATTTTAACTTAGAAATTTTTGTTTTTCTTCATATATGCTAACAGCATGAATGAGTTGTCTGAAGCTCTTCAGAATATCACTATCCATTCTGCTGATATGAAAGTTTCCGAGGGATTTTCCGGTTATTTGACCAACGTTGATGAACCTATGGAATTTCAAACCCAACCTCCGGATGGTTTTCGCGAAGAAATTCCATGCCTACTATGATGTCAAAACTTCCGAGCTGCTTCAGAATGAGATCAATCAGAAAGATGTGATTGTTGAGTCCAAGAGTACAATCACGAAGAACAGAATTAACAGTGATAGTTCTTCCGGTGGCGACTTCGACATCGAACGTCGAGGGGAGATGGGAGGGCTTACGATTAAGGAGCTTCTCGAATTCAAACGACACAAAACAGTTATCGGCTCCAGTATCAAAAAAACACGAAGCATAAATACCATTCACAAGGAACATACCATTAACCACGTTGTTGTCAGCTTGGGCTTGGCGCACATTGATGTTGAAAGTTCTGGCACGGGCGGCTTGTTGCTGCTGCTGTTGAGGCTGTTGCTGCTGCTGAGGCTGCTGCTGCTGGGGCTCTTGTTTCACAACCCTGTTCGGGCACATGTTCGCGAAGTGGTTGGGATCACCACACGCGAAGCAGACTCTGGCGTTGACTGCGGGTGCCTGAGCCGCTTGTTGGCCTTGAGGAACTGGAAGTAGAGCTTGATGAGCAGTAGCTTGAGCTGGTGCTTGTCGAGGTACAGTACGACAATTAGTAGTGAAGTGGCCGTACATATTGCAGTGCACACAAAATCGGCAGGCGATACCCACCGGGTGATGATAAGTACATGTCGGGCAGGCAGGGTGAGGGCCTGTGTATGCACGCTTTGCAGGCGGTGCATAGGTGATTGGAGCTGGAGCTGATCGGTGCTAGGTTTGCTGCTGAGCCGGTACGGCTTGAAGCGGGGCAGCAGTGGTAGTAACAGCACAGTTCTTGTTGCTGGAGCTGTTGTTGTTGTTGTTCTTCCTCCTGCGACGAGAGGACTTTGATGATAGAGGAGCGGCGGCGACGGTGTCAGCTGTTGGTGTGGCGGTAGCTTGGTGCAGGTTCTTCGAAGTTTTATCCCAAAAACCAGCTTTTACTCGCTTGTCGTTGATTTCAGCGGCAAGCAAGTAAGTTTCTTCGATCGTTACTGGTTTTGAAGCATGCACAAAATCTGTAACACAGTCTGGCAGAGTGCAAATGTACTTCTTGATTGTCATGTCAGCAGTCTTCATTTGATCGGGGCAGATAATACTGAACTGCTTGAAGCGAGAAGTCAGAGCAGCTTTGTCACCATCTTTCTGCTTGATGTGCCAGAATTCGCCCTCCAGCTTTTGGCGCTCATAGGGAGGGCAGAACTCTTCGAGCATAACGTTCTTCAACTCATCCCATGTCATACCATAGGCTGCATCATTTCCGCGTTTGTTCCTCTCGGCCGTCCACCAGTCTAATGCGCGGGACTGGAAGACGCCGGTAGCATTCAGAGTGCGGAGATTGTCAGGACATCCACTCTGACGCAGGGTGACCTCGATCGAGTCGAACCATTGATACAAGGCCGTAGGGCTGTCTTCGCCAGTGAACTCTTTCGGTCCGCATGCCTTGAACTGTTTGAAGCTGAAAGCAGCTTTGGGAGTTTCCGTCCTGGATTCCTCGGACGATTTGCTCATGTTCCCGTATAATTCACTCACGATCTGAGGAACAGCCTTTGCCATTTGCTTGGCGACGAGAGCAGCAAGGCGTTTGTCTTTCTGGTTTTGGCGAGCAGTGCGAGTGTGACGGGATTCAGATGATGACATTGTCTGCAACAGACATCGCCATAGGACTCAAACACAATGTAATCGAATCTCACCTCACACGCCTAATACTACTAAAGCTCAGGAACACGTATAATCACGTAACCACATAGGCACACAATCACAGATTCACATAAGCACAGAAGCACATAAGCACGTAAGGCACAAAAACATAGAACACATAAGCATGTAATCACTAGAGACAGTCAGAATACAGAAACCTATCATTCAAAGTCCGCGAGCGTTCGAGAATAGCGATCGCGAGTAACTTAGCGAGTAGTATAGTATAAGCGTGTGATATAGTATATAGTATAGCATGCGTAACCACCCATAACATCGATTTGTTAGCGATTTGAGATAGGTGTGGAGTGCGAGTCGCATGTGTCGGTCAAAGCGAAAGCGAAAAGCGAGCAAATCACAAAAAAATCGTAACATGTAAACAGATAAAATCACATATTACACATAAAACTCATATAAAATCGACGAATGTCAGAGTCGGCAGTAGCGAGCTCAGAATCGAAACACATAAAGATCTAGAAATAGATTGTCTGCGGCTATTTAGACGTCGACTAACCAAAGTGATTCGACTATTCACAATGATTCGCAGTACACGTTTTGACTTTTGGGACTGTGCTCTTGCCTCGAATGTGGGCGAATGGCACGCATTTTTCTAGTCTCGGTGAGACTTCAAGTCGTTGGAGTCCGTCGAGACTTTGGTGAGAGTTTTGTAAAACCAAAATGAGATCGGAACAAGTTGTCAAGGTTTGGGTTCCACCCCTGACTTAGCAACTTTGTTCCTGTTTTGATAAAAAAAAATAGAGAAGATTTATGCGCCAAAGTATGGATTTCACTCCTGATTCGGCACAATTTCTGCTGTTTGTAGGTAAAAATGCGGGTTGAACACGCAATCTAGTTGAGAGTTTGCGGTTTTCACACCTAATCTCGGCCTAATCGCTCATTCATTTTCGAAAATTAAAGTGCAACAATAGTGTAGCGTAGGCGAGAATAGCGAGAAGTAGCAGTAAGCTTGTACATAATCCCTACAGGACATGCACAAGTCGGTCTGTTGGTACCTAACTATAGACTAGGTCATTTCTAAGACATCGACCCGGACTAGGTCGAGTCTTGCCTAATTCCCTATAGTTATGGCTCTGATACCAATCTGTCACACCCCAACCGATGGCGGAAACATCGGGGCGTGGCACTGAGCGAAACAGATTGTCCAGAAGTTTCCATAACAACTATAATTACCGATTATTTAAAGCATCATGTCCCATACCATGACATAAAAGATAACATAATTATTACAGATAAGATCTAGTCAAATTGTTCTGTTTCGATAACTCAGATTTCAAATACAGACAATTGTTAATTTGTTTCTAGACCTTTCCTAGCCTCAATTTCACAGCAAGCCAAGCATATAAACATCCTAAGCACCTATCACATACGTTAAAGTAAAAGTTAATACACATAGTGTAAAGGTCAGCATACAAGTTTAATAGATATAATAGAGTTCGAAATCGATTACGCCTAACCAGCACATACACAGTGTAAAATGAGGCATGTTAGTTATCGACATGAACCTATCGATACCAATGACTGCGGGTTGACTGCCCAAGGCAGTTCGTAATACACACTCACCACTGTGAGCCATGTAACAAATTGTCCTTAACTACCCCTGAGTGAACAGGTGCTGAGTCCAAACTATAGTACTATCGTTGCTAAGGCAGGTAGACAACATTCCATGTGTAAACATAACAAACAAGCATTCATTAAGTCACGTATAACATGCGGTAAAGGTTAGCGTTAAAGTATTGCGTAGTGTGTTCGATGTAATTTAGAATAAGTAACGTATATAACACCCAAAAGTGCGTAAAGCAAAAAGGGATCGAGTATACTCACAGTGATTGATGGATTGAAGAGAGCGCTAGAGAGTAAGGTTAGCCTGATCAGAACGATAGCGTAAATGATAAGCGGTGCGTAAAACGAAACAAGGTGTCAGTGGATCGGTCAGCAATCCGATCGGGTGGCCGGTCGATCGGGTGACAATCTGTTCGGACGGTCATCCGATCGGGTGACCATGCGATTGGATTGTTACCTTATTTGGAATGGATGTGTTTGTGTATGATGGCTTGTCTTTTGAAGTTTTCGTTGTAGCTTTTTGAAAACAGAGAAGTATCTCTACCTTTCAGGTCGGTCGATCGGATGGCAGTCCGATCGGACAGCAATCCGATTGGCGAGTCTTCACAAGTTGAGAACAAATTCATACCAGGACGGTCACTCGATCGGATGGCAATCCGATCGGGTGGCAATCCGTATGCATTGAACATGTTGAAAATTGTTTAAGTGTTGAAGTCAGATCATCACATGGTCGAGTGACAATCTGATCGGGTGGCAACTCGATCGGACGGCATCTGTTCAATGTTCCATACATCAATTGTTGAAATAAAAGTTAAGTGTGGGACCCAAGGTGTAATCCGATCGGGTGGCAGTCTGGTCGGGTGGCAATCCGATCGGACGTCAATCCGTCCTAGATTGACCTGGTCGTCTTCTCCCTTGGTTGCTCGGATAGTTTGTCATTTTATCGAGATGTTTTGATAACGTGCTGAACAACAGAAACCTCGTTTTTTACTTGGTAACCTGATCGGACAGGAATCACCCAGATCCGACCAGTTAACTGTTCGAGATGATGTTCCATGTTTAACTCGAAATCGGTAATCTCGTGGATAGAATCCAGATCTGGAACCAACACATCAACACGAAAGAGGAGAAGGTTAGAACCAGCTCCGATCCTATCGGTTTTGAGTGCATTGAGTGTAAAAGAGTTGAAAGAAAGTTGGAAAACCATCTTTCAATCCTTTTCACCACGAACATGTTTATATCTACGAAAGATCTTTGTCTGTTTATGTGGAAATCACTCAGATCTAAGTTGTTCTTGGAGGATTGAAGCTAAAACATGAAGTTCATAAGAACACCATGATGACATCATCCTAGAACACCTCAAATCTAGTGATTTCACGGTTAAAAGTTAAGATTCAAAAGATAGAAAGGTGTAGAAGTGCGTGTAGATTAAGAAAGTACAAGATTTAGATGGAAAACTTACAAGAATCGCGAGAAATCTGAAGAAAAGTGGGCAAGAAGCGCTGGTCGGACGAGAGAGTGCAAAAGGTGAAGTTATGATGTTGACAGGGGGTATTTATAGGGTTTCCATAAATGGAAAGGGAAAAAGAGGCTGGAAGATCGGGTGGTAACCCGATCGGGTGGCTGCTCGATCGAGTGGCACCTACTATATCAACATACAATCATCCTTAATTGTCACACCCCAACCGATGGCGGAAACATCAGAGTGAGACGAAATAGATTGCTCGAGACATCATAACACTAATAATTGTGACAAGTATTTAAATAATAAATTTCATTCCATTTTTAAAGAATCAATTACAAGGATTTGAAGCAAATACAACAACATGAATAATGAAATACAATACAATAGGAATACAAAATTTAAAGTGTGTATCTAAGCATCCTACTAGATTCCATGCATCACCAACATCATCGCTAAACCTGCAACATGTTTTAAAAGCATAGTTCAATACAAAGGTATTGGCGAGTATACAAGTTTTAGACTCATGTTATGTGTATAAAAGTATTTTCAATCCCACATAGCAATTTGGTATACAAGGTCAAACTATCATGCATAACTAAAAGTCAAACCCAAGTGTCCACTAGTATAATAGCATCCCTCGATGTAGCAACATCGAGACCGTAAAGTATGAATGATAGCATCCCTCAATATAACAATATCGAGGCCGTAAAGAATAAAACTTAACAAAAACTCGTCGGGTGGTGTGCTACTCCTATAGCGCTATAATTGTTAAGGCGGGTTAACAAGTAGTATGAATTCTAGCATGAACTTAAGCATAACAAAGCATGTATAATGATTGATTGAATAAAGCATGTTTGTGAATCATGCATTTTAACAAGTAAAACATGTTGCACCCAAAGTGTATTAAAAGGAAACTGGGTAAAGTGTACTCACAAAATTGCATATGCTTTCCGATTATCCAATTGTTGACGAGCAATGAGATTATGAGATCGAAGGTATAAGGGTTAAAGTTCAAGGTATGTTTAGAGTCGAGCTTCGGAATTTAAAACATAAGAATATAACATATGAAAGTAATCATCTTTTAACACATAATACTTGTTTGACACTATGAAACCCCAAGGGTTAGAATGTTTTCATGGGTAGAACACCCATTAGAATCATAACAAGTTTTAGGTCTTAGATGATGCAATCTAGTACTTTGACGAATGAACACAAATTCATCATCAAAGGTTCGAATATTTAGATAGTTTATACAAGTATTATATAGGTTATGTAATTTACAATAATAAGTCTAATAGTTCAATATTTCAAGCATGAGATAGGAGGATGAATCCTCCATTTAGGTACCTCTTTAAATGTCATAGAAATCATGTAGGAGGTAGGAAGAAAGTCTTCCATTTAGGCACCTCTAAGTGTTCACCACTACACTTGATGTTTTGAACATCCAAGGAGGGTCATGAAGTACAAGTAATACAAGAATACTAAACACTAATCTATAAGAAATCATCAAGCAATGTGTGGATTTTATGTAGGACAACCCAAGTTAATCCTAAATCACACTTACATCAAGTCTTGAACTTGAACATCACTTGTGGGTTAAACCCTTGAACAAAACAGAAAGTTTGTGAGGTTTACACCTCTGATTTTACATGTCTCAACCTTGTTTTTAAGCCTAACTAACCATAGATGTGGTTATAAGCATAAGGACATAGGTTTGAGATGAGTTTCCTCAAGTTTAATCATGTTTATCAATGTTTGAATCAAGAACAAAAAAATCAGTCAACTTTGGAGCCCTTCTGGCGACGTTTCAGGCTCTGATTTTCCAGGGAAAACCCATGGAAACGTAGCTAAGGTCAATACAAAGAAGTATGAAAAAGAATCGAGTGAATCGGTTAAGAATTGAGTGAGTTATGCTCATTTTTGTGTGAAGGTATCAATCTGCTCGAACTTATGGAATCAGCTGCGATTTGGAGGGAGTTTGAGAGTGTTTTAGTGTTGCAAAAGTGGTAGGGAGGCTGAGATTAAGTTGTATTAATAGGGGGAATGATTAGGGTTTAAGTGGGTGAGTCTTAAATGTAGTTAGTTGAGAGTTAGATAATAAAAAAAACAATTAAAAACACAGCTATAGGCTGTGACCAAAGGCTGTTTTCAGCCATTAAATATCTTTTTTTTTTTTATTTTGAACATTAAGTTATGAGTATAATAAGTATATTATGTAAGGACGTTGATTTAATGTAATGGCTAGTGGCAAACTAATTAAAACAACCACAATTCAGCCACATATGTTGCGATCGGACAAGGCAGCCTTCAATAAAGATAAGCTGTCAACTTTGTTCAGATCTGGCCGTAAGTTTCTTTGGCCAAAATCAGCTGTATCATTTTTTTTTACATTGAACAATAAAGTCCTAATATTGTATATTAGTATATTATAAGTTATTGTACTTAGTGGAAAGAAACATGGACCAAAAATCAACCCAAATGTACTGATGTATGGCTGTTTGCGGATCAGCTTGGCTCCACAATCAACTTATTTTTTTTTTTCTTTTGTGTTATTTAGCCCTTATTTAGATATAGTTGATATAATAAAATCTCTAATTTATTTATCATAACAATAGTGTAATATGGAATCACTCAAAATAAACTAATCAGCCATGTGTTTTTTTTTTCTTTCTATTGGGTTGTGATAAGCGACCGGCCACAAGGCCATCTTACAATTTTTCAAGTTTTAGCACTTATAAGTTTGATTAAAATGGGTTATATTATCTAATAAGTAATTTATTGACCATATATATACATATATTAACGTTTAATTTATACAAAACATAAAATTGCATAAGTGTGTATAAAATAAAGTATAGGTTGTGTATTGTGAACGTATAATCAAGTGTTTTTAGGATATATAGAATCATGTATTGATTGTGAGTTACGCATGCGTTTACGAGGGTACGAGTGTGTATCAAAAGTATATAAAGATTAGATGTTTAAGCAAGTAAAATAAAATAAATGAGGTATAATTCGTATAAAATATTTAATTTTATTACGATCGAAGTCTCGGATTACAATGATATGAAACGAAATGCGATAACACGAGGGTACAAGTTTCCGAAAATAGATACACATTACAGACTTTCTAAAAACGGAAAGTCACGAAAAAGCGGGGCGTTACATTAATTGACTTGCGTTTAGCGTTTGCGATTCGATTGCGATTGAGTTTCGATTAAACACCACAACATAACATAAATAAACATGCACAAGTAACAAATAAGGCACATACACACATAAGAACAGTAACCAGAAAGCGTAAGTCGAGTTGCGATTGCGATCAGCGATAAAGCGGTAAAACATGCGATAAATATCGAATAAACCTCGATTATTAATAAGTACTCCACATAATACAATTAACGTAAAAGCATAAAAGACTATCTACAAGTCAAAGAAGTCAAAACAGGAATTGAGCAAGGAGTGACAGATCGTTATTAGCAATCTTGTCTCCCTTTGACTTCAATCTTGACTTTGACTTTCAAAACACGGGGTGTTACAAAATGGTGCAAGGCCCAATCCGTATATAATGATCCGTTTTCTCTTAATAAGTTTTTGGGCCCATATGTGGTAGAGAAACAGGTTGATCCAGGCAGCCAGAACTTTCCCCAGGGGGAGGATATTTTTAATGTTAACAATAACCAGGAAGGAGGGGGATTGTTTGACCTAAATTTCATGGCTCGCTCAGATAACGAGACCCAGGCTCTTGGTTCAGATGAGGAGGTGCGGTCGAGTGCCGAGTTGGTTGATAATCGTACCGAGCAGGCCATAGAGATGGAGGTAGCTGCGACGGTAAGTCTGGGAGCTCAGCTGGGTATGGAAGTTCATAACTGTGAAGAATTAGTGAAGAATTCGATCTTGGGTAACGGGATTAATGTGGTTAAACAATGAATTACCTATCTTTAAATGTGAGAGGTCTTGGGGGGATGAAAAGGCCAGATGGGTAAAGGAATAAAGGTTAAATTTGGGGTTTCTTTTATGGCTCTTCAAGAATCTAAGCTTGCTTCGGTGGATGCTGCTGTCTTGCATGGTTTATGGGGGAGGTAAAGGGTTCGATTTTGATTGGGTTGGTTCGACGGGTCAGTCCGGAGGTTTGATCTGTCTTTGGGATCCGTCTCTGTTTGTTCGCGAGGATTCAGTCAAGGACAAGAATTTTTTGATGATTAGAGGGAAACTTAAAGGCAGTGGCACAAGGATGAACATCGTAAACGTCTATGATCCACAAAAAATTCCGGCAAAGAAGATGTTGTGGGATCGGTTAACCCAGGAGATGTATGGTCAGTCTGGTCTCTGGGTTTTACTTGGGGATTTTAACGCCGTCCGGCTCCCGAAAGAGAGGTTGAATACGATGTTCAAACCTTTATGTGCGTCTAATTTTAACACCTTTATTTTTTATTCGGGGCTTATGGAATACAATATGAAGGACAGAAAGTTCACCAGGTGGACCGAGAATGGGAGGAAATTGAGCAAGATCGGTAGGTTCCTTGTTTGCTCGTGTTTTTTCGGTCAGTGGCCGGAGGCATATTTACGGGCTCTTCCGCATCATCTTTCTGACCACTGTCCGCTGGTTCTCATTCCAAAGGAGTCTAATTTTGGACCTATACCTTTCAAAGTGTTTAATTCTTGGTTGGGCAGGTCTGGGTATGAAGAAACGGTCAAGGCAGCGGCGTTGTCTTTTGTGGGGGATGGGCCAGCCGATTTAAAGCTTCTCAAGAAATTTGAATTTATAAGGAGCCGTATTATGTCACACCCCAACAGATGGCGGAAACATCGGGGCGTGGCACTGAGCGAAACAGATTGTCTAGAAGTTTCCATAACAACTATAATTACCAATTATTTAAAGCAACATGTCCCATACCATGTCATAAAAGATAACAACATTATTACAGACAAGATCTAGTCAAATTGTTCTGTTCCGACAACTCAGATTTCAATTACAGACAATTCGTTTATTTGTTTCTAGACCTTTCCTAGCCTCGATTTCACAGCAAGCCAAGCATATAAACATCCAAAGCACCTGTCACATACGTTAAAGTAAAGGTCAATACACATAGTGTAAAGGTGAGCATACAAGTTTAATAGATATAATAGAGTTCGAAATTGTTATGCATAACCAGCACGTACATAGTGTAAAATGAGGCATGTTAGTTATCGACATGAACCTATCGATACCAATGACTGGGGGTTGGCTGCCCAAGGCAGTTCGTAATGCACACTCACCACTGTGAGGCATGTAACAAATTGTCCTTAACAACCCCTGAGTGAGCAGGTGCTGAGTCCAAACTATAGTACTATCGTTGCTAAGGTAGGTAGACAACATTCCATGTGTAAACATAACAAACAAGCATTCAATAACTCACGTATAACATGCGGTAACAGTTAGCGTTTAAAGTATTGCGTAGTGTGTTCGATGTGATTTAGAATAAGTAACGTATGTAACACCCAAAAGTGCGTAAAGCAAAAAGGGATCAAGTATACTCACAGCGATTGATGGATTGAAGGGAGCGCTAGAGAGTAAGATTAGCCTGATCAGAACGATAGCATAAGCGATAAGTGTTGCGTAAAACGATGTAAAGTGTCTGTGGGTCGAACAGTAATCCGATCGGGTGGCCGGTCGATCGGATGACAATCCGTTCGGGTGGTCACTCGATTGGATAGTCACCTCGTTTGGGATGGATGTGTTTGTGTATGATGGATTGACTTTTGAAGTTTTCGTTGTAGCATTTTGAAAACAGAGAAGTATCTCTACCTTTCAGATCGGTCAATCGAATGGCTGTTCGATTGGACAGCAATCCGATTGGCGAGGCTTCTCAAGTTGAGAACAAATTCACAGCAATTCGATCGGGTGGCAATCTGTCTGCATTGAACATGTTGAAAATTGTTTAAGTGTTGAAGTCAGAACATCGCATGGTCGAGTGACAATCCGATCGGGTGGTAACTCAATCGGACGGCAATCCGTTCAATGTTCCATACTTAAATTAATGATATAAAAGTTAAGTGTGGGACCCAAGGTGTAATCCGATCGGGTGGCAGTCCGGTCGGGTGGCAATCTGATCGGACGGTAGTCCATCCTAGACGACCCGATCGTCTTCTTCCTTGGTTGTTTTGATAGTTTGTCATTTTATCGAGATGACCTGATAACGTGCTAAACAACTGAAACCTCGTCAACACTTAGTAACCCAATCGGACAGGGATCACCCAAATCCAACCAGTTTACTGTTCGAGACAGTGTTTTATGTTTAACTCGGAATTGGTAATCTCGTGGATAGAATCCAGATCTTGAACCAACTCAACACTAAGAAAGAGTAGGAGGTCAGAACGAGCTCCGATTCTATCGGTTTTGAGTGCATTGAGTGTAAAATGTGACAACTGGCACCAAACCGGTAATTTCCGTACACTTTAATCATTAGTTAATGACTGCAATTATGAGTTTAATTGTCAGCATGTCTGAACACATGATTAAACAAGTGAATTCATGCACGTTGTATACTACAAAATATTGCTTTATGCATAAACGAGAGCGTTGCGTCAGAAATAATAGTAAACTCACCGGTAAGACACACTGTGTCAACTGAACTGCAGAAAGCAGTCAGACATTAGAATTGAGGCCTAGGTGTGGGTCCGACGACAAAAGTGCATTAAAACCCAAGAATACATACAAGGGTTAATATATATGCAATACGAAAGCAAAAATAAGCACTAAAAAGCACCCGAAACGCACTTTAAGTGCAGAATTTATATAATTCAGCAATAAATCAGCATTTAGACATATAAATATTATGCAGAAATGTCGTTTTATTATCCAGAATATTTCCCTAAGTGTTGGGAATTGAAAGAGTACAAGAAAGGTACTTAAGCGACACTAAAAAGTGTAATTTAGCGCTTTAACGAACCGGTATATAACCGAACAACCGGATATTACCCGGAACACCAAAATAATGCTAGAAGCATTGTTTTTTTATCTTTTCTAAGCTAGTTAGGGTTCCCGAACACCCTAACACACTATATATTTCATAATACACTTAAACACCTAAATCTAGTGCTTAACATGTAACTAGATACTTAACTATACATTTGGAATCCAACCAATATACCCCCCCCCCCCCATAACCGGCCCTAGACAAAGGGTACACCCACTTTGATTTCTTGATTATTTTACTAGATCTTATCTAGTCCTTCACCAACACTTTAGCCAATGGATTGAAGGGAAATGTGAGTTATAAGAAAGCATGGAGGGTTATAACCATCATTGATCTTCACCAAACTACTCCTCCCTCCTCCTTCTCTTGTTCTCGGCTCCAACAACACCCACCCACACTTGCATTTTCAATCCATTTCCATCAATTCCAAGGTGAAATTGAGGTGTAAGAAGGTCATTAACGAAGCTCGGTGCAAGCGGATCTTGAAGGACCTTCGCCATCTGCTTTTAACCACCACATTTATACTCTTGAACTTCCCTAGCCTTGTGCTAGTAGTAAGTGCTTCAAATCTTCATCTTGTTCTTGTTTATAGTGGTTAATAGATGATTTATTGGTTAAAAAGCAAGAACACACAAGAACATAACTAAAAGTCTTGAAAGAAAGATAAACTAGTTGGATAAAGAGTAGATATGTGTGTAAATCTTGTGAAAATTGTCTAGTTATGATTATTTGATGTTGTTGTTAGTAAAAGCAAGATGGATCATCATCTAGACATACTAGTCCATGTTAGAAAGCATGAACTAGTAGGATGTAAAAGTTAGAAAGTTAAAAGATGATGGATCCATCCATTCATAAGACATGAACTTGTGTAAAAGTAAATTTTCTTGTAAAATAAGACTCTAAACATGTAGATCTAAAGATCTACAAGTGGTTTTTCGGAAGAACCAAGCAAAAATATTAGTTTTGTTAAAGCCCGGATCTTATCCGAACTAAAAGCATTTTAGTACATAAACAAGTGTGTAGACACTTGTGTCACAAGAAAAATTTAACAAAGAAATATTTTTGTGAATCTCGACTAGAAGTTGTGAAACTTCATATTCTTTAAAAATAAAGTTTTTAAGAAACTAAAATTATTTTTAAAGATAACAAGACTTACTAAATGTGCTAGTAAGTTACTACACATTTTTGTAAATATTCAAGTTCATGAAATGGAGAAATTAGTGACTATTGTTGATAATTGTTGTTGATGATCGATGACGATTTAAAAGAAAATAAACACATGTTTTGAAAACATGGGAAACGTCCATTTTTAGGGGAAACTCTGTCAAAATTTTTATAAATTTTGACACTTAGAAAAATATAAGTTTTCGAGAAACTTATTTCCTAAAAATGTATTTAAGAGTATTACCAAGGTTTCCCTAATTTTTGGTGATAAGAAATGAGGATTTCTTCAAAAATGAAAATGGATATAAATATGTATATTTTTGAGAGAAAAATATATATTATTTTATCACCAACTTTTGTGCTAAGTGTGTATAGTATGTGTTATACGTGCTAGTGTATTAAGACTTAAAAATACACTAAATACTCATGAGAAGTATAAACATAAAAATACACATACAACATACAAGATACATAATTCGGGTGCAAAGTGCAAAAATACAAAAAGCTTATATTTATTTTTGAGAAAATAATATAAGTAAGATACGTAGTTAAAAATATAGAATATTTTTAACACAAGAATATATACAAAAGAGAGTGACTGTACTTGTGCGATACAAGTCTAGTGACTAACGTTAAGAAAACGCGTATAGGTTACGACGTTAATTAAGCAAATCCGGTGAAGTTTACGACGCAAGGAACGCAAAGTTGTGAGTTCATGCTCCCCCTTTTCTTTTAACTGTTTTCAGTTTTTATAACTTCGGGGGTGAAATACATGTACAAAAGTACAATATTTATAATTGGTATGATATAAATACAAGAAGTACACATGGTGAGAACGAGAACCAAGTGTGACAAAATATAAGATAATAAGAAACGCACTTGGTGAGGACGAGAACCAAGTTGGATGCGTTATGAGAAATGATAAAAAGAAACGCGCTTGGTGAGGACGAGAACCAAGTTGGATGCGTTATGAGAAATGATAAAAAGAAACGCGCTTGGTGAGGACGAGAACCAAGTAGGATGCGTTATGAGAAATGGTGTCACGAATAGGGTACAGAAGCACCATTAATCGTGTACATACTTAGACCGCAGAACAAAAGGTTAGATCTAACGGGTGCCTGGCAGCCACACTCTCGGTGAGGGCGAGAATCGAGTAGTGCTTTTGTGTCTCATAATATACCAATTAAATGCCTTAGGTTTGGTGACTTCCTATGTCGTGTCACATGTTAATGGCTTTGCAACCCATTAACAATCCTGATATTTACAGAAATACTGTATTTATATAAAATTCATACCATACTAGAATTGATATATAACTTGAAGTACGTGGAGTACTCAAGAAAATTGATATATAACTTGAAGTACGTGGGGTACTCAAGAAAATTGATATATAACTTGAAGTACGTGGGGTACTCAAGAAAATTGATATATAACTTGAAGTACGTGGGGTACTCAAGAAGATTGATATATACCTTGAAGTACGTGGAGTACTCAAGAAAAACTTGATTTATTCACAACTATGTTTTTATACAAAGTATACAAACGTGAAATACAAAACTGCATGAATTCACACCAACATTATGTTGACGTTTTTCCAAAACTCACATGTATTTCAGGTAATTAGAAGTGGATGTGTGCACGGTCTTACCCATGCTCGTGGATGTCGCTTATGTTTATCTTTAAATAAAGTTGTAAACTTTTAAGACAATGCTTTATGCGACTTAGCGATGTAAACGCTAACGTATGTTTTCAAATTATGGTATTTGAAGTTATTTTCTTGAGCATGTAGTATGTTTACTCTTCGTATGCAATGAGAACCTCTCATGATCACACCTCGTGCTTCCGCCGCAGAAAGGGGTGTGACAGATTGGTATCAGAGCTGCGATTGTAGTGAACCAGGATTCCTTCTCGAGTCTAGTCTACAATCTCTAGGATCCATTCACGAAAACAATTTTCAAAGAGTTTTCATTGCATAAAACGTCCCGCGACATCCACTGCCTGAAACTGTCTACATGAGTCTAGAAAAGACACTACGAGACTTAGAGTGCACTTGAGTAGCACTTGTCCTTGACTAGAAATTACTTGCAATTATGTGTGATAATTAGCATGAACTAGTAGTAGAATGTCACAAGTATACGTGACTTTATCTGAAAGCGATGGCCCATCTGAAGGAAGAAATACGGGGATGAAACGAACTGTGCGGACTGTGCAAGGAGTTACGTAATTATGGATGCATACATAATTATGGAATTCAGTGCACAGAAATCACATCAAGTCTTGTCACGTATAGATTCCCTCAGTGCAAGCCTACTAAGTACTCTGCTAGAGTAATAATAGTTTGATGTCACTTATGTGGTATATATACCTGTGAATATATATGATACTACTGTCTAGTGTGACGATATCAAACAAATGTCTAACCCTGTTGTGTTATGTTCTGTCAGAACATGGCACCCAGGAGAGCTGTGAATGCTCGCAATGACGATCAACCTCCTCCTCCCCCACTACCAAGAACTGCTGAAGAGCTGAACGCTCTACTGGAAGAAAGGATCTCCGCTGCTATCGCCCAGTACGAGGCGAACCGTACCCAGGACAGTGGAGGACCAAGCAATGCTAGGCGTAACGGGCATGGAGATTCGTCTGGAGGAAACGCAGCTCAAGGCTGCACTTTCAAGCAGTTCCTCGACTGCAAGCCGATGAACTATGACGGCACAGGAGGTGCAGTAGCCTTTGTACGCTGGACGGAGAAGACTGAAGCTACTATCCGCATGAGCAAGTGTACCGCGGATCAGCAAGTCACTTTTGCTACCGGATTGTTCGTCGATGAAGCTCTGACTTGGTGGAACCTGCAGGCCCAAACTTTGGGTGATGATGCCGCTTATGGCTTAACTTGGGAGGAACTGAAGGAAAGAATGAGAGAGAAGTATTGCTCTCGCGCTGAACTCCAAAGGCTGGAAACGGAGTTCTGGCACTTGACCATGGTGGGTGCTGACATTAATGGTTATACTCGAAGGTTCCACGATCTGTCAAGAGTGCTTCCCTACATGGTGACTCCCGAATTCAAGCGCGTTGAACGCTACATTTGGGGACTGGCCCCAGAGTTTCGTGGCATGGTGACGTCGGCCAAACCACAAACAATCACTGAGGCTGTAACTCTGGTTGTCAGCCTGACTGAAGATTGTGTTCGTATGAAGAAGTTATCATTGAACCCAACAGAGAAGACCGAGACGCATGCTGAGTCGTCCGGCGACAAGAAAAGAAAGCATACAAGTTTGAACCAAGCAACTCGTAACAACAAAGGCTTCAGCAAGAAGCGTGACGCTAACCCGTCTCAGGAGGCGAAGACCCTTGCAACCAAAGCATACCAAGGCTCCATACCTAGATGCCAAAAATGTAAGTATCATCATGATGGAGCTTGTCGCATTCCAAGGTACGACAAATGTGGTAAATTGGGTCATCAAACAGAAGACTGTTGCGGAATAGGAAAAAATCGAAGTGGAAACGGTGCGGGTAACAAGAATGGTAACGGGAAAGGGCAGAACCAAGGACGCTTCAAGTGTGGAAGCAATGATCATTTCATGAAGAACTGCCCAGAGAGAAACAATGCTCAGGCTAGAGCGTTTGTGATTGGAGCAAAGAACGCACGCGAGGACCCTAACGTGGTCACCGGTATGTTTCTCATTAACATTCACTTTGCATCCATATTATTTGACACTGGCGCCGATTATAGCTTCATGTCTGTGGAATTTAAACGCATACTTAGAATAGAATCTAGTAGATTAGAAATTCCTTATTCCATAGAACTAGCCAATGGTAAACTTGTTGAATCGGGCGAAGTTGTTAGAGGCTGCACACTAGAACTTGGTGAACGAAGATTTAGCATCGACCTCCTACCTATTCAATTGGGTAGCTTCGATGTAGTAGTCGGGATGGACTGGTTGTCCAAGAACAAAGCTGAAGTTATTTGTCATGAGAAAATCATTCGCATCCCTTTAGCGAATGGTGAAACTCTCATCGTGCATGGAGAAAAACGAGACGCGCCTCTTCGAATCATCAGTTGTATGAAGGCACAAAAGTGCTTGAGGAAAGGATGTGTCGCTTTCCTAGCACACGTTATAGACAAGAAGGCTGTGGAGCCAAAACTCGAAGACATCCCTGTGGTGAAGGAATTTCCTAAGGTGTTCCCTGAAGATTTACCAGGACTACCTCCGCAACGACAAGTCGAATTCCATATAGACTTGGTTCCAGGAGCTGCTCCTGTAGCCAAGGCACCCTATCGACTTGCTCCATCCAAAATGCAAGAATTATCTACACAACTCCAGGAGTTGTTGGATAAAGGATTCATAAGGCCAAGCTTCTCACCCTGGGGAGCTCCAGTATTATTCGTAAAGAAGAAGGATGGAACACTGCGGATGTGTATCGATTACAGGGAACTAAACAAGCTCACTATCAAGAATCGGTACCCGCTACCAAGGATTGATGACCTATTTGATCAACTGCAAGGATCAAGCTACTATTCCAAGATCGACCTACGATCTGGATACCATCAGCTGAGAATCCAAGATGAAAGCGTGCCAAAGACTGCATTCAGAACACGCTATGGGCACTACGAATTTCTTGTGATGCCATTTGGATTGACGAACGCGCCAGCGGTCTTTATGGACCTAATGAACCGCGTATGCAAACCATATCTCGATAAATTCGTGATTGTATTTATCGATGGTATCCTGATTTACTCGCGAACGAAAGAAGAGCATGAGCAACATCTCAGAACTATTCTGGAAACACTGAAGAAAGAGGAACTTTATGCAAAGTTCTCGAAATGCGAATTCTGGATTCGCGAAGTACAATTTCTTGGTCACGTGGTAAATGAGAAGGGCATTCATGTAGACCCGTCCAAGATTGAAGCAATAAAGAATTGGGAAGCTCCCAAGACCCCAACCGAAGTTCGTCAATTTTTGGGCTTAGCGGGCTACTATCGGCGATTCATCGAGAATTTCTCAAAAATAGCTCAACCGCTAACGACCCTTACTCAGAAAGACAAGAAAGACGACTGGGGTTACAAACAAGAAGAAGCCTTCCAGTTACTTAAAAACAAGCTCTGCGATGCACCAATACTATCATTACCCGAAGGCACTGAAGACTTCGTGGTATACTGCGACGCCTCACGACAAGGCTTGGGTTGCTCAAGAAAATTGATATATAACTTGAAGTACGTGGGGTACTCAAGAAAATTGATATATAACTTGAAGTACGTGGGGTACTCAAGAAAATTGATATATAACTTGAAGTACGTGGGGTACTCAAGAAGATTGATATATACCTTGAAGTACGTGGAGTACTCAAGAAAAACTTGATTTATTCACAACTATGTTTTTATACAAAGTATACAAACGTGAAATACAAAACTGCATGAATTCACACCAACATTATGTTGACGTTTTTCCAAAACTCACATGTATTTCAGGTAATTAGAAGTGGATGTGCGCGCGGTCTTACCCATGCTCGTGGATGTCGCTTATGTTTATCTTTAAATAAAGTTGTAAACTTTTAAGACAATGCTTTATGTGACTTAGCGATGTAAACGCTAACGTATGTTTTCAAATTATGGTATTTGAAGTTATTTTCTTGAGCATGTAGTATGTTTACTCTTCGTATGCAATGAGAACCTTTCATGATCACACCTCGTGCTTCCGCCGTAGAAAGGGGTGTGACATAAAAGATTTGAAAGAAAGTTGGAAAACCATCTTTCAATCCTTTTCACCATGAATATGCTCAGATCTATGAAAGATCCTTCTTTATTTGTGTGAAAATCGTTCAGATCTAAGTTGTTCTGGGTGGATTGAAGCCAAAACATGAAGTTCATAAGAACACCATGATGACATCATCCTAGAACACCTCAAATCTAGTGATTTCATGGTTAAAAGTTAAGATTCAAAAGATAGAAATGTGTAGGAGTGCGTGTAGATCAAGAAAGTACAAGATTTAGACGGAAAACTTACAAAAATCACGAGAAATCTGAAGAAAAGCGAGCTGGAGCGAGTAGGAGAGTGGGAGAGCTGTCAACATCAAATGATGTTGACATGAGGGGTATTTATAGGCTTTCCAAAAAAGGAAAGGGGCATAAGTGGCTGGTCAATCAGGTGGTAACCCGATCGGGTGGCTGCTCGATCGAGTGGCAACTCGATCGGGTGGCAGCTCGATCGGCTGACCACTCGATTGGAGTGAACGGCGCAATGAGTTTTGCGATTTCGATTCGCGTGCTGAGCGTTGCGATGCGATAGAGTTTCCTATTCAAATTACTTTTAATCCCAACTACTATATGAACATACAATCATCCTTAATTGTCTTGCATTTAGCGTTTGCGATTCGATTGCGATTGAGTTTCGATTGCGTTTCGATTAATCACCACAACATAACATAAATAAACAGTCACAAGTAACACATAAGGCACACACACACATAAGGACAGTAACCAGAACGCGTAATTCGAGTTGTGAGTGCGATGAGCGATAAGCGATAAAACATGCAATAAACATCGAATAAACCTCGATTATTAATAAGTACTCCACATAATACAACTAACGTAAATCATAAAATAGACTATCTACAAGTCAAAGAAGTCAAAACAGGAATTGAGCAAGGAGTGACAGGTCGCAATTAGCAATCTTATCTCCCTTTGACTTCAATCTTGACTTTGACTTTCGAAACACGGGGTGTTACAGCCTCCCATAGTTGAGAGAATTTCTTCCCGAAATTAGGCCGAAGCCATAACAAACAACTGCGGGTACTTCGCCTTCATGTCGCTTTCAAGTTCCCAAGTGAACTCTGCACCTCATCTGCCTTCCCATCGGACTTTCACAATAGGAATGCGTAAGCGTCTGAGCTGCTTGGTTTGGCGATCCATGATCTTGACAGGCTTTTCCACGAAGTGTAGTGTTTCGTTTACTTGGAGGTCATCAAGGGGTACAATTAAATCATGCTCAGCCAGGCATTTTCTGAGGTTCGAAACATGTAAAGTCGGGTAGACGTTACTAAGTTCCTCCGGTAGTTCGAGTCTGTAGGCGACTTTTTCGATCATTTCCAGGATCTTAAAAGGTCCAACATATCGAGGAGCTAGTTTCTCTTTTTTGCCGAATCTGACCACACCCTTCCAAGGTGATACCTATAGGAGTACGTAGTCGCCAACGTCAAATTCAAGGGGCTTACGTCGTCTATCGGAGTAACTTTTTTGACGACTCCAAGCTTTCAGCAGATTGTCTCGAATTTAGAGGACTTTGTCAGTCGTTTCTTGCAGAATCTCAGGACCAGTTAATTGCGAGTGCCCGATCTTGTGCCATACAATAGGCGATCGACATTTTCTTCCGTATAAAGCCTCAAACGGTGCCATTTGAATGCTGGAATGATAATCGTTATTATACGAGAATTCGACTAATGGCAGGTAAGCGTCCCAATTACCACTGAAATCTATGACACACGAACGGAGCATGTCTTCAAGGGTACGAATCGTTCTTTCAGTCTGACCGTCGGTTTGGGGGTGGAATGCGGTACTTAGGTTAAGCGTAGTACCGAGAGCCGTTTGAAACGTTTCCCATAGACGCGAGGTAAACCGAGCATCACGGTCAGAGATGATGTCACGAGGCGTCCCATGTCGACAAATGATCTCATCGGTGTAGATTCGGGCTAATCTTTTTACCTTGTAGTCTTCCCGTATTGGCCGAAAATGAGCAGATTTTGTCAAACGGTCAACGACAACCCAGATGCTGTCGTGACTTGATGGCGTATGCGGAAGTTTCGTTATGAAGTCCATAGCTATACTTTCCCACTTCCACATAGGGATCGGGGGTTGTTCAAGTAAGCCAGAGGGTCTTTGATGCTCAGCCTTGACCTTTGAGCAAGTCAGGCATTTTCCAACGTAGAGAGCGATATCTCTTTTCATGCCCGGCCACCAGTACTTGTAGCGAAGGTCATGGTACATTTTATCGGCACCGGGATGAATAGAATACCGGGATTTGTGGGCTTCGTCCATCAAAATCTGTCGCAAATTGGTCCGCTTAGGGATCCAAATTCGGTCCAGAAAGTGGAATATCCCATTCGACTAATTCACAAGTGTAACACCCGTTCTTATAAATTAAGGTTTAACGTATCATTTACGAAAAACAGTCATGTAATTAAGATTACATATGCATTGGAAATTACGGGTTTATTAAAACTTTTTACAATTTAAAAAATATACAACATATCATGTGTACGTTCCTCGTTTAACATAATAACGATACATAGTGCGAAAGCTTATTTCGTGATCGTGTTCGGTTCTTGCTCGTCGCTTGATCTTCATCCGTGCACTCTTGGCATTCACCTATGATCAAAACCAACTTAAAAGTTAGTTTTGATAGTCAAATATTAAGTTCAAACAAGTACAGGGGTTAAAAATGACAAAAATTAACAAATTTCGGAGTTAGGGGGCTAGGTGTGACGCCAAGGGCCTAGGCGTCACGCCTAGCCCTGTTTTTCACAGCCTGATCCTTCAGCTGATGCTGTACATACCCAGCACGATCTGATTTCACGGAAACGGCCATAACTTCTTCGTTATTGATCCGTTTTACCCGATTCTTTTTCCTACGCGTCCGTAATTTAATCCTCCATCTTATGGAGTTAAAATCCTACATCCAACATAAGAAATTTTGAGACTTCTAAGCCTTCGACTTGTTACCTTTTTACCGAATTTTAACCCGTTTATGCATTTTATCAAACAAATGTATTTATTTGATTCCTATACCTCATACACTTCTTCAAATTAATGTTACCTACTACTTTAGGTTCTAATCATAGGTTTATTACATGATTTAAACCCGTTTTCGCTCGTATGCTTATTTTGACCCGTTAAGGGTATTTTAAGCACTTTAAAGTTTGAAATCGCTTTCATTCCCTTCTAGCATTGTAGTTCTACATTTCTTATCTAGTAACCTCCCACTACAACTATATGTGTATTGGGTTTAACGTGGATATCTATATGTTCCGAGTTTTACCCTTCGGATTACCATTTTACGTCAAAGACTCATATAAAGCCATTCGACCCAAGAATTTGCGTTTTTCACTATCTAACTCATCCTAAGCATTTATATAATCATAAAACTTATTTCCGAACCGCCTTTAAGGGTCGTTCGTCCGAATTGGCTTACAAGGGCAATTTGGTCAATTTTCTTCCTTCTTTAACTACAAGGGTCCTTTAAATACTTGATTGACCCAAAATCCGACCCTTTTAACTGTAATCTTATTTATAAACCCATGTTCTTCTAAAACACCATGAACATAATTCAATTTATTCGGTTTACCATAAAGATAACCGAATATCTACACTTTAACATGGTCTAACTCTTATAGAACTCCAAATTCTACATGATGTGTTGTGTTATTATACATACCTGGCTCGGATCAAAATATTGACCCGTTTCAATACCTTGCCCTAGTAGCCGCTAAGCAATAGCGATGTACTTATCCATTTGATATTTATTCCTATAACATGTAACTCGACAAACCATTAGTCGATATTGTCAAAGGGTGATAATTTCACCTTTTGACCCGTTTATTTACCTAGTGACCTTCGTCACTTCCACTAGATGCCAATTTCATGTATTATGCTAATTTAAAGTCTACTAACGAAAATACGAAATCATGCATAATGTAACGGAACCGTAGTTACGTACCTTTAAAGCATACTTTTCAAGCGTGTATCACCTCCGGCTTGTCCGCTTGACGACCCGGATTCTTTACCTATAGAGTTCCATTCACAACCTAATTTAGAACTCTTTTTATCACCAAAAATCGGACAATTCATTATAATATTCAAATCTGCGTTTTTGTCCGATCTTTAACGTTTTACTCCTCACTTAGGCGTTTTAACAAACACCTAGCGGGTCAGATTTTTACATAACCATTACTAGGTTCTTGACATGTTATTTTCATCTACATCCACTTCAATTAACAAATGTATACTAAATTTTAACATGAATAATTTCGGATTCACCACATGAATTCAGATTTCACTAGAATAAGAACCATAATTCTAGTGTTTATTTAGTTTCTACAAACTAACTAATCACCTTCAATGGTGATTATAAACCCCACAAGTATAATGCTAGATTTTAACAAGAAATCATCTAGGGTTTATCCCTAGATGCCATATTACTTCTAATTCCATCCATGCAAGACATAATCAAGCTCAATTTCAGTTTTTCATAATTAACCTAGAACTTGAGATAAATCAAAATACTAGAATTTTGCATACCTTGTGATCCCTTCAGTGAGGTGATCACTAATTCGTGTTTAGAACTTGATTTGGGACTGAATTGAACCTTCAATTTGATCAAATTTGACATGCACTAGGGTTTGGTGGGGAGCCAGTGTCGCCCCCTGTGTTCTTGTTCGACCAGGACCTCAATTTGAGGTGTTTGGTTTTATTTTTTTGTTTTAAAACTAATAATAATAGTTTCAAATTTAACAACATTGGTTCCTCCCCTTTTGTTTAACTTATATCTTTGGCAATTTAACCTTATTCATGCTTTAAAACAAGACAACCAACTAACTAGGTTATTTATTTCCTAGTCAGTTTAGTAGGTTCGGGAAATCATAACCCGTTTTACTTTAAGTCCCGTTAAATTGGGCCTTTTATCTATCCTATTTTTCTTGAAAACTCTGATTCACTTTAAATAAATATTAGGATTATTCAATTTATTCCTAATATTTGCCGGTTTACTTTTACCACTTACGGTACTTTCCCGTCTTTAGTATTAACGGGGTTTAAATACCAAACCTGATTTCAGGGTGTTACAACAAGCTGGGCTCCATCGTGATAGATCCTTTCCTTATTCAAAGTACGCTCATTAAAACAAGCATGCTGGGCTTCGCGGATGAGGGTTTCGAGATCGTATTGGGCTTGGACATCACGAATGCTGAGCAGATAGCTCTGTCTGCTGAGGGCATCGGCAATGACATTTGCTTTGCCTGGGTGATAACGAATCTCACATTCGTAATCGTTGAAAAGTTCTACCCATCGGCGTTGACGCATATTAAGTTCCTTCTAGTTAAAGATATGTTGTACGCTCCTATGATCGGTGAAGATCGTACACTTGTTACCGTACAGGTAGTGTCGCTAAATCTTTAACGCAAAAACAACGGCGCCTAGCTCGAGGTCATGGGTTGTATAGTTCTTCTCGTGGATCTTGAACTGACGAGATGCGTAAGCGATAACCCGGTCTCGTTGCATGACAACACAACCAAAGCTAAGGTTTGAGGCATGGTAATAGACTATAAAGTCGTCGTTTTCGTCGGGTAAAGTGAGGACAGGAGCATTGCAAAGCATGTGCTTCAGGGTTTGGAAAGCAGACTCTTGTTCGTTTCCCCAAACAAAAGGCTTGTCTTTATGTGTGAGAGCGGTAAGCGGCACAGCGATTTTAGAGAACCCTTCGATAAATCGTCGATAGTAGCACGCTAGTCCGAGAAAAGAACGGACTTCAGACGGGTTCTTCGGTATAACCCAACTCTTAACTGCTTCAATCTTCGCGGGATCGACATGAATACCTTGACTATTGACAATGTGACCGAGGAATTGAACCTCCTCCAGCCAAAATTCGCACTTGGAGAATTTGGCATAGAGTCGATTCCCTTGGAGTAACTCGAGAACCAAACGTAGATGTTGCGCGTGTTCGGCTTTCGACTTGGAATAATAGATCAGGATATCATCGATGAACACGATGACGAAGCGGTCAAGAAATGGTTTACACACCTGATTCATCAGATCCATGAAAACTGCGGGTGCGTTGGTTAGACCAAAAGGCATAACAACGAACTCATAGTGGCCGTATCAGGTGCGAAAAGCAGTTTTGGGTATATCCTCTTCTTGAATGCGTAGTTGGTGATAGCCTGAGCGTAGATCGATCTTCGAGAAACACGTAGCACCTTGTAGCTGGTCAAACAGATCATCAATTCAAGGTAGGGGATAGCGATTCTTGATAGTCAACTTATTCAACTCCCGATAGTCGATGCACATCCTGAACGACCCATCCTTCTTTTTGACGAAAAGGACTGGTGCGCCCCATGGAGAGGTGCTCGGGTAAATGAAGCCTTTATCAAGCAGTTCCTGTAGTTGACTCAAGAGTTCACGCATTTCGGATGGAGCGAGTCGATAAGGAGCTCTAGCAATAGGGTTTGCTCCAGGAATGAGGTCGATATGAAAGTCGATATCACGACTTGGCGGTAAGCCAGGAAGATCATTAGGAAACACATTAGGAAATTCACAAACCACAGGAACGTCTTTCACTTCTGTCTTTCCTTTCTTTTCCTTCTCCGCTACTACAATGTTAGCCAAGAAAGCTATGTATTCCTTGCGGAGATACTTGCTAGCTTGGACACATGACAAGAGTTTAAGACCTTTCGAGGGAGTTTCACCATAAACACACAACACATCACCATTCGCGAGCGAGAATCGAATCATCTTATCAAAGCACACAACTTCAGCATGGTTTTCACGAAGAAAGTCCATGCCTACTATGATGTCAAAACTTCCGAGCTGCATCGGAATGAGATCAATCGGAAAGACGTGATTGTTGAGTTCAAGAGTACAATCACGAAGAACAGAATTAATAGCGACAGTTCTTCCGATGGCGACTTCGACATCGAACGTCGAGGGGAGATGGGAGCGCTTACGATTAAGGAGCTTCTCGAATATAAATGACACAAAACAGTTATCGGCTCCAATATCAAACAAACACGAAGCATAAATACCATTCACGAGAAACGTACCATTAACCACATTGTTGTCGGCTTGGGCTTGGCGCGCATTGATGTTGAAAGTTCTGGCGCGGGCGGCTTGTTGCTATTGTTGGGGCTGCTGCTGCTGGGGCTCTTGTTTCACAACCCTGTTCAGGCACATGTTCGCGAAGTGGTTGGGATCACCACACGCGAAGCAGACTTTGGCGTTGACCGCGGGTGCCTGAGCCGCTTGTTGGCCTTGAGGAGCTGGAAGTAGAGCTTGATGAGCAGTAGCTTGGGCTGGTGCTTGTCGAGGACCAATACGGTAGTTAGCAGTGAAGTGGCCGTACATATTGCAGTGCACGCAAAATCGACAGGTGATACCCACTGGATGATGATAAGTACATGTCGGGCAGGCAGGCTGAGGGCCTGTGTATGCACGTTTTGCAGGCGGGGCATAGGTGATTGGTGCTGGAGCTGATCGGTGCTGGGACTGCTGCTGAGCCGGTACGGCTTAAAGCGGGGCAGCAGTGGTAGTAACAGCACACTTCTTGTTGTTGGAGCTGCTGTTGTTGTTCTTCCTCTTGCGACGAGAGGACTTTGATGATAGAGAAGCGGCGGCGGTGTCAGCGGTTGTTGCGGCGGTGGTAGCTTGGTGCAGGTTCTTCGAAGGTTTATCCCAAAAACCAGCTTTTACTCGCTTGTCGTTGATTTCAGAGGCAAGCAAGTAAGTTTCTTCGATCGTTGCTATTTTTGAAGCATGCACAAAATTTGCAACACAGTCTGGCAGAGCGCGGATGTACTTCTTGATTGTCATTTCCGGCGTCTTCACTTGATCGGGACAGATGATACTGAGCTGCTTAAAGCAAGCAGTGAGAGCTGCGTTCTCTCTATCTTTCTACTTGATATGCCATAATTCATCCTCCAGCTTTTGGCGTTCATGGGGAGGGCAGAATTCATCCATCATAATGGCCTTCAGCTCTTCCCATGTCAGCTCATAGGCTACGTCATTTCCTCGTTTGTTCCTCTCGGCCGTCCACCAGTCTAGTGCGCGGGACTGGAAAACGCCGGTAGCATTCAGAGTACGGAGATTTTCAGGACATCCACTCTGGCGCAGAGTGACTTCGATGGAATCAAACCATTGAAACATAGCCGTAGGGCCATCTTCGCCAGTAAATTCCTTTGGACCACAAGCTTTGAACAGCTTGAAACTAAAAGCAGTCTTCGGTGCATCTGTTCGTGACTCTTCAGACGATTTGCTAGCATTCTCGTTCAGTTCACTAACAATCTGAGGAATTACTTTAGCGATCTGAGTAGCGACGAGAGAGGCGAGTCGTTTGTCAGCTTGCTTTCGTTTCATAGCACGAGAGTGAAGTGATCCAGTGGACAACATTGTCTGCAGCAGACATCGCCATAGGACTCAGACACAATAAATTCGAATCTCACCTCACATGCCTAACATTACTAAAGCTTAGGAACATAGTCATGTAAACTCATAGGCACAAAATCACAAATTCACATAAGTCACAGAAGCACATAAACACGTAAAGCACATAAGCACATAGTTCATGTAAGCACATATTTGCACGTATTCACCTTCCTATATTGCACATATTCGCCCACATACATAATCGTGTTCCTTTATCATTCAAGATTCGCGCGTTCGAGAATAGCGATTGCGATTAACATAGCGAGTAGTATAGCATGCGTATAATCCCCAAAAATGACGATTTCTTAGCGTGTTAAGATAGATGTGCAGTGCGAGTCGTTTGTGTCGATCAAAGCGATAGCGAAAAGTGAATAAATCACCAAAAATCGTAATATGTAAACAGATAAAATCACATAAAGCACATAAAATCCACATAAAAACGATAAGGCGACTCTGATATGTCACACCCCGACCACGTAGAACATACAAAACGTGGCGGAAACATCGGGGAGTGTTGTAACAGAATTAATGTTTCACAACCATGGAAATTTAAGTTTCGTTTTATTAATCAAACATGAGAGTTACATTGTCTTTAAACAAGAAATAAAGAGTACATAACAAAAATTAACTAGTTCTTGTCTCGTTTTAAGTCACTAAGGCACAGGTCCGCCTGAGTATGTCTTGATAAGTCCTATGCAACAGCTCCTGAAAAACACATGTGAAAATAGGTACATCAGCATAAAAATGCCTGTGAGATACATAGGTTTTGTGAAAATAGGTTTCATGACTTATGTTTGAGAAAATGTTTAGTCATGAACCTTGTAATTTGCTTTGTTTTGTAAATCATTTGAAAAACGATAAGATCAGATGATATGTATAAAGAAATGTCAGGTTAAATGAATAACCATGTAAAAATGAGTTTGTATAAGATAAATTGTTTGTAAAACAATGTATTGTGAAAAGTATGTTATTTGTATAAAATGTTATATGTCTCAAACTGAAATGATTCAAATAACGCTACGATATGTAATACCATACAAACACTTATATATAGGAAGTACCAGCGGCGTATCCACCATGCTTGTATCATATTACACATGCTTCGTTACTTAATCACTTACTCAAACCAAACTACTAAAGTAAAATGTTCATGTCTCATGTAAATCATGTAATATGTATCCAAAATGTAATCATGTGATGAATAACAATGTACTAAGTATGCAACAATAGACATACGTAGCATGTGACCTGTACTAAGTATGCAACAATAGACATACGTAGCATGTGACCTGTACTAAGTATGCAACAATAGACATACGTAGCATATAACCTGTACTAAGTATGCAACAATAGACATACGTAGCATGTAACCTGTACTAAGTATGCAACAATAGACATACGTAGCATGTAACTTGTAATGTAGGACGATGTACTAAGTAATGCACACAATGGGCACACCTAGCATGAAATGTAATGAAATCATGTACTATAATGCACTACTGAACATAGGAGGTATATGATGTGAAAACATGGAAAGCATGAAAGTAACAAGTAGGCACATGTGTTTCACCCCAAAACAGTTTGGAAAACAGTAAAAGAGGGGTCTATGTACTCACTTGAGATTGCTCAGAAGTCCTAAGATAACCACCAAGCAATGCTAGAGATCACGGAATCAAACGGCACCTAATATAGGTAACTATGTTAATAACCCGGACCTATATCGGAGGATTTGATAGAATGAGGGTTCGTAAACCAAACGAGTATGGAGACTCGTGTCATATGGTTTAACAAAGCCTACATACCAAATGAAACCTAACCTAAGTGCTTACGACCCATTACGACCCGTTTAGGTAGCTTATGCTACTTTAACGCGTCGTTCGCGTGAAACGCGTTCGGACCGCTTAACTAGTCCTATGACAAGTGTTATATGCCTAAACATGTTACATAATTAGTTATGTGACAAAAGTTTAGGTTACATATGCTTAATTACCAATTATACATGAAAAGGGTATTCTGGTAATTTACCTAAGGCATATAAACTACCTATCATACAACTACTTAAACGTCGTGACCATAAGGTATAACCTCGGAAGGTTATTCCCTATATACTATGGTCACCTAATGTATTTGGTCGGATCCTAATGATCGACCAAACTGGGTCGGGTTCGAAGGTATAAGCGATTTATCATATCGCTTACCCTTACGACCCTAGACAACGTGGTAATCAGTAAGCATAGGCCCGCTTCAGCATGTGTAGAATCTCAGGCGGGCCGCCTGGGACTTCTGATCAGCAAACATGTTTCCATTTTGACAGTTTCAGTCCCTGCATGTGTTTAAGGCCATTTCCGACACTTCTAAGGCCCGCAAAGCCAACTTTAAGGCCCTAAAATGATGCCTAAACATTGTGGACATGAAACATGCTCAAAAATATGCCGGAGGTTGGTTCGTTTGGCCGTACGAACGCGATGTTCGCTTAATTACGACGGAATGCGCATAAGCGCGAAAAAAGATCCAAAATGCGTGACGAATGGATTTTCTTATGCCAAACACTAAAATAAAATATTTTAGTGCTTACATAAATTTTTGGATGTCCGGATGTATTCAGAACGTAAGTTATGCGCGAAAATGCAAACTTGTGCACTTTTTGACGCTTTTAGTCCCTGAATGACACAAAAGTTTATTTTAGCATACCGAACACCTCAAAGCCTATTTCTAAGCTATGTAAAGGATATTTATGGTATGTTTAACTTATGGTCATGTTCCGGAATGTCTGTTACAGTTCAAATTGGCATACTTTCGCAGTTTGTCAAATTCAGTCCCTGTAAGCGAATAAACTTTGATTTCACCACACCAAACCTTCCAAAACTTATATCTAAGTTATGTAAAGGTTATTTAAGGTATGTTAAGCCTATTTCACTATTCCGGAGTGTTCGTTGCATTAAACTGGTTATATTTATGCATCAGTGCGCGTATAACCTTCCAGAAAGCGATTTAGAGCTTGAAATCGAACAAGAATTGATATGTGCAAACGATACACATATTTTTACAAATCCCAAGTATGAAATACAATATTTCATTGGTTTGGAATTTGTTTGATGGTTGAAGTGACACAGGTGTCACATGATATTTGCCGTTCCAAAATTTGAAACACATAAAATCGACTATATTGCGAGCTTGAAATTGAAAACAGATTGTCTTAGGCTGATAGACATCGACTACCCAAAGTGGTTTGACTATTCACAAGGACCATCGGTACACAATTTGACCTTCAGGGCTATGCTCTTGCCTCGATTGTGGGCGAATGGCACGCATCCTTCCAGTTTTAGTGTGACTTCAAGTCGTTGGAGTCCGTCGAGACCTTGGTGAGAGTTTTGTAAAACCCAAATAGAGGTCGGAATAAGTCGTCAAGGTTCGGGTTTCACCCCTGACTTAACAACTTTGTTCCTGTTTTTGATGAAATAAGGAAGATTTATGCGCCAAAGTATGGATTTCACTCCTGATTCGGCGCAATTTCTCCTGTTTGTAGATAGAAATGCGGGTTGAACAAGCAATTTAGTCGAGAGTTTGCTGTTTTCACACCTAATCTCGGCCTAATCGCTTGTTCATTTTCGAAAATTAAAGTGCAGCAATAGTGTAGCGTAGGCGAGAGTAGTGAGAAATAGCAAGTGTTGGATCTGAGTTTCTTTTTGATTGTATTTTCGTTTGAAATTAAGATGAAAATGAAAGAGTTGTGCAGCGGAATTAAGATGAAAACAAACTTTGCATACAATCAAACGAGAGTAATACTTTAATCAAACATCTTTACACAATGAATCGAAAGATTGAATTTGTTTCAACAACGATTACAATGATTGATGAATGAATGCAAACTCCCCCTCAGCCAGAGCTCAGTAGTTTGTTCGTGCAAAGAAGACAATGTTGTAAAAGAGCTGATAGAACAGTACAAAGTACTGAACTATTTATAGGCACTTGCAAACCACTGAGCATCTTAGCTGACGTCACCATGAAAGTGACATCTAACCTCCTAACAAACTCTAACCTCTGATCTATACAAACTCTGATATACTAACTACTGCTATTACATTTCTTTACATAAAAGACACTTAAACAGCTGCCGCATCCTTCCACTGCTGTGAACCCAGCAGTGCCTGTCCGGATCAGCAGTACTTAACTCAAGGCAGTAGATTGAGTCAGCAGAGCTTTGGTCTTCCATCAGTCTTTGACATTTGTCAGTAGATGCAAAGCAGCAGTTGTAGGACAGCACTTAGTAAGATCAGCAGATAGGAGGTCAGCAGGTATAAAACCACTTTCAAGGGGAGAGATTTGCATGAACTAACTGTAATCGTCTGCTTATTCTGGATCCACTGCTCTGATCCAGTTTTGGCTTTAATTATCTGTTCCTCTGATAGGGTTCAATCCCAACAATCTCCCCCTGGAACAGATAATGCCAAAACTCTTCATTATTTGTGGAATTCTTTATTGCCTCATCAACAGCTCCCTTATCTGACCTTTAAATTGTAATTCAAAGTCTAGGGCATCTGTATCTTCATCATCCCTGCTAAGTGGAAGATCAAGGAGATCCTGCAAATCTTCAAGACTCAGGCCAAGAGCTTGTTCCCTTGATATTTTCTCCACTTCTCCACCAGACCTGAGCAAAGTCAATACGCAGGTCTGTTTGTCAGTTTCCCACTTTTGTATTTTTGAGCCTGGTGGGTTTCTTGGGAGATGTTTATTTGCAGAAGTATTTGGAGAGGCTGGCCTATTCATGACTGGCTGAGCAGTACTTGCAGTTTGATCCAAACCAAGAGTTTCCATAATCATTTTCTTTATACCCTCTTTTCCAAGGTCTTCACCTTCCATTAACTCTTTGATGGTTTCAGCAATCAGCTGTTTCTGTGGCCTTCTTTTGTAGATGGCAGCACCAACTGGAGCTGTGGATCTCCTGATTTGCAGCTTTGATGGTCTTTTTGAAACCGCTGCTTCAGGATAGTCAGGCTTTTGAGGAACTGTGGGATCTTTCTTTCTTAATTGTTCCAACTTTTTGTAAGTAGCCCTGACCACATCTTCTTTCCATCTAGCAACTTGTCTTTTGTTTCCATAATCAGCTACTACCAGTTCCTCTTTCATTCTCCTCAGCTCTTCCTGTTTGTCAGGTACATTCTTTCTAAACTTTGCCCAGTTAGGAGGAGTGTGAGTGACTTTCCTTTTTATCATGTCTTGAATTCGTGCTGCTTCGTTTTCAAGTTCAGGAATAGTCCACTCTTTGTACATGTATCTCTCTCCTTTGTACTTCTTGTGAGCCATGATGCTTTCAATGTAGTCTTTCTTCAGAGTTTCAGCTGCTCTTTCAGAAATTTGTTGACTAACATTTTTTGCAAATTGCTCTAGGGATCTGACTTGTGTGAGCAAATATTGACTTCTCTGTGCAATTTCTTTATCAGATTTCCCTTGTGTGTTTTTCTTTGAGATATCCTCTGCTTGCTTGGCCTTGATTTCCAAATATTCATCAACATTTTTAGGCCAGGGATATCCTTTTATTGATGGCAAACTCCGTTTGGCAGGGTCATCCTCAAAGTAAAAAGATTTTATTTCTTCTCTAACAGCTGCTAATTCAAGAGGAAATTGAACACCTGCAGGAGGTAAGGGCTTGTACATTTTAACTGAAGAGAGAGGAACAGGTTTTGGAATTGTGACAAGTGCTAAAGATTTTGAAGATGTTTGTGGTGGTGAATTGTCATCATCTTTGAGAATTAGTCTTCTCCTTTTTGTAGGAGGGACTGATGATGTTTTGGATGGAACAGTGGTGGTAGATGTAGTGGCAGTGGATTGTGATTGACTAACAGCTGTTGTAACAACTGGTGTTTCAACCACTGTTGTCATTACTACAGATGTTATAACATCTGCTGTCTTCTGCTGTATGTCAGCAGGTGTTGTTTTTGGTGGTGATGATGGTAAAGCAGTGGATGTTGTGTGTGTTGAAGTGGTGTGTGTTGATGGAACAACTGTTTGGCAAGCAGTAGTTTTTGTAACTCCTGTTGCATCAGCTGTTTTGTATGGTGGTTTTTGAGCAGACTTTGAATGTCTGGTTGGAATGGATTTGGGTTGCCTCACTTTTCTAGTAGGCTTCTTCTTTTCCTCAACAGGATTTTCATGATCCTTTGACCCAGAAGTACCCTGATCTGGATGATCCATTCTGTCCACCCTGGCTTTCCTTTTGGCCTCTCTATCCCTTTTTACACTTGCAACTGCTTCTGCTAGTGCATTTGTTGTCACATCAATTTTCTTGCTGCCATCTGGCAAAGGGATCTTTTTGGTCATGTTTGAATTTTCTGGTTCAAGATAGAGACCATCCTCTATACCCTTCTTTTTCCACTCCTTAATTTTCTCCCCCTTTTTGGCATTATCTTCGGGGATTTGATAAATGTAGCGGACTTTTGGAGGAGCATTGCCAGTGGTGTGCAAGATCTGAGTTTTGAGAGCCTTTAAATCAGCCTGAGTGTTCTTGAACCTTGACTCCATTGCATTTCTCAGCTGTTGTACATGTTTTTCATGTTGCTGGTCTTCTAATTGTGCTTGTTGTTGGAGAAAAGATTGAAATAGATTCCAGAGCTCATTTGTAGCAGGTGCCCTTTGTGGAGCAGGTGCTTGAGGTGGAACAACAGTTGATTGTACCTTCTGAACTTGTAACACCTGTTGTAGCATATCTTTGAGTTCTGCAACAGAGTTATCAAGCTTTGCAATACGATCCGTCAATTTCTGGTACTTTAAACCATCACCCAAGTTAATGGGATCATCTGATTTCCCACTAGTAGTGGTTTTATCAGTGGTAGATGTAGGGAGTATACTCCAAACATTAACCACTGATGCCCCTTTTTCTTGGTACTGGGGTCTTCTTCCTTCAACACTTGACAACCTTTTGATGTTGCCAGTAGGATAAATAAATCCACTGGTGGTTGCCAGAGGTGCTATAAAAGGAATTGCCTCCAAGGAAGTCTTATTAATGTAACCACTGTCCAACTGTAAACCTGTAGGTTCAACAGTTGTAGTGGCTGCTTCACTTGGATTACCACCAAGAGTTACTTGTAACTCATGGGGTGTAACCTCCTCAGGTTGTGTTGGTGGGTTAGCAAAGATTGATACATCAGACCCAGTCAGTTGTTGAGGTATATTCTCATTAGTAGGTGATTGAGAAGGACTTGTTAATGCCTGGTTCAAATCAATTGCATCAACAGTGGTTTTATTGGTGAGGGAATTGTGGATGTGATGATTGGTGTAGAAATAGGATGTGTCCCGGGCATTGGACTGTGGATGATAGAAACGAGTGTTTCCAGAGCATCATGATGTGGAGACCCTATTTGTACAACCTGTTCTTTTTTTGAAGAAACATGAGGAGTTTCGGTTATGGGTTGAGATATTTGTACCAACTGCTGTGAGGAAGTAGCAGCAGTGGTTTCTTGTGACTTTTGTGTTGTCACTGGCAGGTGCTCTGGTATCTCATCCTCCAGAGATGCCTTTTTGATGGTTTTGGGGGGGGGGGGGGGTTTTGTGTTGTTCTTTTTGTTGGCTTTTTGGTGATTTTAGGTGTGGGTTTCAAAACAGTTGTGCTGCTGCTTTGATCACCTTGAGCAGTGGGCTCAGCAGCAGATACCTGAGGAGCAGTTGTAACTGCTAAAATCTGCTCAGGCACCTCTGCTTGTGTTTTGCAAGGTGCTAACATTCTTGAAAAAGTTTCAGTTGTTAAACTGTTTATTTGAGTAGAATCACCTTGGTTTATTACAGCTAAATCATCCTTACTGAATTTCTTTGAAAAATAGTAACTTAAAAACCTTGGAAACAGTAAGAATGATTTTGTTTCAACATTATTAACCAAATCTTTAAAAATTTCCCGAGAATAGTTAAAATTTTCTCCTTGAAGAATTGCATATCCCAGATTTTGGATCTTTGAAGGGATTTCATTGAAAGAAGTGGTTTTGTTTGAAACACATAGTAGGAGGGTATGAAATAAAAATCTGGTTGCAGACGGAAAATAACCTTTTTCTAAGGTAATTTTCTTCATCATTGTGGCTTCATACCCTCTCTCAATGAAGTCAGTTTGTAACTCGTTTTTAGTGAAAGAAATTTTACCTTCCTGATCACCGAGTTGAAAGACCTCTGAAATGGATTGTGGCGTGATTTGGACAACTTTACCCTTTATCGAAGAGTTTATGGTGGTTGCAGTGTCTCCTTGTTTTTCAAGGGTTGCATTTTTCCAGAACTCCCTTTGGGTCGCCAAATAGATTGGTGCATCGGCAGTGAACAAAGTTTTGTACTTTGATTTTGCCATGAGATCAATGATGGAATCGAAAACTTTGGTGGTTCCTGGTTTTGTGAGAAGACCAGGAGATTGTGAGATGGTTTATGTGGAATTTCAGTGGAGATTGCCTTTTGAGAGGCTGTTTTCGATGATGATTTGGATGAGGGTTTTGAGGATGACTTCGATTTTGTCATTTTGAAGATGAATGATCGAAGAAAGTTGTGAAAGATGAGAAGAAAAACTGCTTTGAGAAGAGAATTTTTAAGAATTCAATTCGACAGTAAAACCCTGTTTTGGTGGTGAGTGGGGGATTTTATAGGGAAGAAAGTGAATGCTGAGGTGGCAGCCGTTACAAAAGGTCTGACCAACATGTACTGCCCACGTGACAACCCCTGTTGAAAGTGAAGGACAGTACTTGTGTGATAGGGACAGATGAATGCAGTGGTATGAAAGCAGTGGATGATTTTCACTATCAGTGGATAAGACACTGCTTTTGAACAACAGAGTTTATCAAAGTAATGAGAGAGCAGGGGTTGACTTTCAGCAGTGGACAGACTTTTGAAGGAAGCAGACTTTTGAACAATCAGTGGTTAATGGCAGACTTTTAAGGATTTTAATGAAAATTTTTCATTTTTAGCTATTTTTAAGGATGGAGTTTTGATTTTCTGAAAACATTTTGTTGCTTTTATTCATAGAAAAACAAGGTGTTGCTTGTTATTCCATGTTCAGCATTCCAATTCTAGAGATCAAGCTTTCAAAAGTGGCTGTATCAAGTGCTTTTGTGAGCACATCAGCCAGCTGGTCTTTAGTTGGGACATGATGCAGAGAAATCAAACCTTTTTCATAGCAATCCCTCACAAAGTGATGTCTGATGTCGATGTGTTTGGTGGTTGAATGGGAAACTGGATTTTTGATGATATTTTCTGCTGCCTGACTGTCCAACATGAGTGGTGTCTTCAAGGCAGTGATACCAAAATCCAGTAACTGATTTTGAAGCCACAGGAGTTGGGCTGTACAGCTTGCAGCAGCAATGTATTCAGCTTCAGCAGTGGATGTTGAAACAGCTGCTTGCTTTTTGCTTTGCCATGAGACTAAGCAATCACCTAGAAACTGGCACCCTCCTGATGTGGACTTCCTTGTGGTGTGACATCCAGCAAAATCACTGTCTGAGAAACCTGAAAGCTTGATGTTCCCATTAGCTGGATACCAGATACCAAGTGTGGGAGTACCTTTTATGTATCTGAGGATCCTTTTTACAGCAATGAGATTTGATTTTCTGGGAGCTGATTGACTTCTTGCACAGACACATGTTGCAAACATGATGTCTGGTCTAGATGCAGTTAGGTACAAAAAAAGACCCAATCATGCTTCTATAAAGTGTTTGGTCAATCAGCTCATCCTTTTCATCAGACAGGACCGGCTTATTTGTTGCCATGGGTGTGCTGCATGGTTTACAATCATTCATATCAAATTTGGTTAAAAGTTCTTTAGCATATTTGCTTTGATGAATGAAAGTTCCATTTTGCAATTGCTGTACTTGGAGACCAAGAAAGCATTGCAGCTCACCCATAGCACTCATTTCAAACTCAGCTGTCATGAGTTCTCTAAACTCTTCACACATTGAGTTACATGTGCTTCAAAAAATAATGTCATCCACATAAATCTGGACAATCATTAAATCCTTCCCTCTCCATTTTAAAAACAGTGTTTTATCAATGGTGCCTCTTTTAAAACCATTTGAGAGTAGGAAGTTGGAAAGAGTTTCATACCAGGCCCTTGGTGCTTGTTTCAAGCCATACAAGGCTTTGTTTAGCCTGTAGACATGATCTGGATAAAATGGATCCTCAAAACCTGGAGGTTGACAAACATACACCTCTTCTTGAATTGTACCATAGAGGAAAGCACTTTTGATATCCATTTGAAACACCTTCATATTGTGGTTGACAGCAAAGGCCAGGAACAGTCTAATAGCTTCCAATCTTGCAACAGGGGCAAATGTTTCATCATAATCAATCCCCTCTTCCTGTCTGTAACCTTGAACCACAAGCCTAGCTTTATTCTTGACAACAATACCCCTTTCATCAGTTTTGTTCTTGAAGACCCACTTTGTGCCAATGGGACTAACCTCTTCTGGCAGTGGTACAAGCTCCCATACTTGTTGTCTTTTAAACTGTTGGAGCTCCTCTTGCATGGCTTCTACCCAGCTGTTGTCTTTCAGTGCCTCTTGGTACTTGACTGGCTGATGGAGTGATAGAAAACCAGCAAAAAGACAAATGTTTTGGGTTTGACTTCTTGTGAGCACCCCTTCATTTATGTTGCCAATGATTTGATCAGGTGGATGAGATCTCGAGAAGATTAAATCTCCTTGGTATGGTATGATGGTATTGGTTGGTGAAGGCTGCAAATGTGTATAATCTGAGCTAACCACTGCTGGGGACTTTGATGATCCAGCAGTGGCTTCAAAAGGTGGTGGTATAGGAGGTAATGAAGTGGACAACTGCTGACTTTTATCCACTGTTTGAGGACTTTTGTCAGCAGTGTTTGAGGATGTGGAAGCAGTGGTTGATGGGCTACTTTGGTCAACAACTGTTGAGGTAGCAGTGGTTGAGCTTTGACAACTGTTTTGAACAGCTGGTGCTTTTCCCTTTGTGGCAGACCTTTGAGGGATGATGATTTCATACCCATAGTCTGGTGTTGTATCCTCTGATGGACCTGCACTGTTAGTCTTGACAGCAGTATTTTCAAAAGTGAATTTTTCAAGATCAAACAGATCTGCAGGGTTTGCTGGGATTTTCATTGATGAGAGTTCATTGAACTTAACATTCAAAGTCTCCTCCACTGCCTTGGTCCGTGTATTGAACACTTTGTAGGCCTTGGCAGTGGTTGAGTATCCCAGATGATAACCACAATCAATTTTGGCTGCAAATTTTGAAATGGAATCTTTTAAGTTCAAAATAAAGCATGGGCAGCCAAACACTTTGAAATATGAGATCAGTGGTTTAATTTTATACAGAATTTCATAGGCAGTCTTTTTGTGCCTGGGGTTTATTAAAACTCTGTTCTGAACATAGCAAGCAGTGTTTACTGCCTCTGCCCAGAAAGTTAATGGCAAACCTGAATCTGCAAGCATGGTTCTGGCAGCCTCAATCAGAGTTCTGTTCTTCCTTTCCACTACCCCATTCTGCTCTGGTGTTCTTGGGATGCTGTACTGCCTTACATTCCCTTTCTTCACACAGAAGGCATCCAACTCCCTATTTTTGAATTCTGTGCCATTGTCACTCCTGAAGCTTTTCACTGGAAGGTCAAATTGCTTTTCAACCTGTATTACAAAGTCTTGCAAAATGCCTGCAGTTTCATCTTTTGAGTGCAAAAAGAAAGTCCATGTGAACCTAGAAAAGTCATCAACAATAACCAAACAATATCTTTTCTTTTTGAGGCTCATGACTTGAACTGGGCCAAACAAATCCATGTGTAGCATTTGCAAACACTGGGTTGTTTTGGACTCTTCAATGGACTTGTAAGAACTTTTATGTTGTTTTCCTTTTAAACAGGAAATGCAATGTTCAGGACATGAAAACAATTTTTGTGGTAGGCCTCTCACCAAACCATTTTTTGAAATTTTTGTGATTGTCTTAAGATTTGTGTGTCCCAGCCTTCTGTGCCAAAGTTCTGTCTCTTTGTTAGAGGCAGCTGAGAATAGACAGGCATCAGCTCTGGGACACTCTTTTGACATGTCAACAACATAAACATTGCCACTTCTTTGAGCAACAAGTTTAGTTTGACCAGAGTTGATTATTGCTTCAATCTTTTTGACCATTTCTGGTCCAACAATCCTACAACAGTCTTTTGTGAAGAATGACCCAAATCCCTTGTCACTTATTTGGGACACACTCAGAAGGTTGAATTTTAGATTGTCTATTAGATTGACATTTTCAAATTTTACTTTTCCAGACTCCACTGTACCCGACCCCAGAACTTTTCCTTTACTATTATTCCCAAAGGATATATCACCCCCTCCATGGATTTTAAAGTCTTTGAGGAGGGCTTTACATCCTGTCATGTGCCTGGAGCCTCCACTATCTACATACCAAAGACTATCAAAGCATGCAGAAGCTCCCTGCACATGAAGTAAAAGGATTAGTTCATTAAGGTCTCCAAAGCCAACAAGGCTTTGGATGGGGTCTCAACAGTGTCTGGGATGGATGCAGAATGATGGACAGTGGTTAGGTCAGGAGTTTGAACTGTTTTAGGACAGTGTTTCTCTAACCACTGTTGTGGGTCCTGACCAATCATCTGCTGGTAACCAAAAGGATGCTTGTTCACTTTGGGTTTAGAGGGCCTTTTGTAGGCCTCATAAACGTGAGGAATCCTTTGGTAAGACTGTTTTTCTCTGCCTTTTCTGAACTGATTGGCAGGGGGTGCATCAGTAACCTGAACATCTCTTTTGACAGATGTTTGGTTCAGCTGTTTTGTAACAGCTGTTTGAACTGGCACAAACAGTGGTTGTTTCTTGGTGAATTTGACAGATGTTGATGATGATGATGGACTCAAGGATGTTTTAGCAATGTACTCATTCTTTTTCACATCAAAGTTTTTGAGATACACACATGCTTGAGTTTTGTGGTTTGTTTTACCACAGACAATGCAACCTTCAGCTGAAACAATGACACTTGTTCTGTTTAAATCATACGCTTTTAAGTGGAAACAATCTTTTGTAAGATGATTCCTTTTCTCACAGAATTCACAAAACAAGTTATCAATTTTTTCTTTCTTCTTTCTCTTTTCAGACTCCTTTGCAGCAGAGGTTTTAACCACTGCTGGGATGTCCTTGAGAGGTATGACTTTAGCTTTTGGAGCCTTGACACCATCAGTTGATGTAAAGTCCATTGGCTTGAAATTTTCAAGAATGTCACACTCATCAGACCATTTTGGTTTAAACTGGTGTTCTTCAAGCTCCTCAAAAGTAGAGGATTCCATTGGTCTGTCAAGTGTGATTTTGTTACCAAGTTTGTCAGTGATTTTCACTTCTTGGCCATTCTTGTTTGTGGGGATGAACTTAGTGGTTACATCAGTGGTTTGAACAGATTTTTCAAAAGCAGTGTTTTCATCATCATGTTTTCTATAGCCAACCCCAAATTTCACATTGCTTTTTCTCTGTTTTTCAAGCATAACCTCATATCCTTTGCAAGATTCCACCCATCTTTCACAAGTAATCTGGGCGGACTCCAACTCCTTTTTGCAAACTTGGTATTTTTCTACCATAGTTTGAAGTTGGGTTTTGGTTATACTTTGCTCTTCTTTTAGACAGCTGTTCTCTTTTTCTTTTTCAGTCAATTTGTTTTTAAGTTCTTTTAAAGACCTTTCAAATTTGACCTCATCAGACAAGATTTTATCCCGAAGGTTTTCATTCACCTCTTTAATGTTAGCAAAAGCAATTATGCAATTGTCAGAACACAGTTTTTCAAGAACTTGAGGAGATACCTTGGCAGCTGCCATCATTGCACAATCACATTGATGATCTTCCTCATCATCAGCTTTCACCTTCTTTTCACCAGCCTTTTCTTCCTTCTCTTCTTGTTTGTCCTCTTCGGACCATGGATCTGTCAGTGGTTCAATCAGGGAACCTGAACTTTCTCCCAACAGTAGTTCACCAGCCACAGCAGTAACCATTGCTTCAGTTACCTCTTCCACTGTTTCAAAGCTCTGCTGTTCCTCCTCAGTTTCAACCCCCTCATGTATTGACTCTAATGCCATCAAACAAAACTCATCATGAGAAGAATCATTAGAAGCATAGAGTGCAAAATTTTCATCATTAAGGTCTTCAGGCATACTGCTCCAGTCAACAAACCCTTGAGTGAAAAAACTTTGTTGATCTGGTTGTGCTGCTGCTGGAGCAGTGGTTTGAGGTGCAACAGGTTGCACTTGTACCTGTGGAGCAGGGGTTTGAACATATTGGATTTATGGAACAGTAGTTTGGACATAATGTACTGGCACAGGGGCAGCAGCATAGTGAGCAGTGTTCACTTGAGCTGCTGGGGCATATTGGGCATAGTGCACAGTGTTTTGGTTTTGAGGTCTAGGATTTGAGCTAGGATGAGTAATTATGGGACCAGTAGTTTGACTCCTACATTCCCTAGCGAAATGTCCCAACCTATTACACTTGTAGCACTTGATTTTCGATTTATCCAACCCAACCCTTAGATTCCCATGCAAACCTGGGAATTTTCGCCCTGTTCTTTTGTAGAACTTGCTAGTTCTAACACTTCGCAAAGCCAGTTGGTGCAGGATGTCCATTTCCTCTAAATCAGTGGGATCAAAATGTTGCAAATCATTTAGTTCAAAACTTAAATTGTCTGACATCTGGTTTTCATTTGCAGTGAATGCATAACTAGCAGAGTGAGGATCAGGGTTGTTAAAATTTGCACCAGCAGTTATGTCAATGAAGTGATCATAACCCTGATCCTTACCACTGCTCCCAGATTCTTCTTGACCCAGAAGAGCAGTATTACCGAAAGTGTAATCATCGGTAACTTTTCCTGACTCTTGTAACCTCCTTTTCTGGTTCAACTCCCTTTCGTAGGTCAGGAGTCGACCGTGGAGTTGGGTCAAGGTCAGATCCTTGAATTCAGGTGAGTTTCGGGTGACAAAAGCTATGGTGTCCCATTTTTCTGGCAGTGACCTGAGGAACCTGCTATTTTGAGTTGAGTTTGTAAAAGTGGTGTTAACAAGCCTCAGTTCACTGATGAGACAACTGAAACGCTCAAATTGTTGCGTTAGTGATTCGCCTTTAACGTAGCAAAATGTTTCATACTGTTGGTTCAGGATTTCCCTATTGTTTTCTATGACTTCTTCAGTTCCCCCAAACTGTTCCTTAAGTGCGTCCCATAACTCTTTGGCACTGTTACAATGTAACAGTCCAGCATATATCTCATTAGGCAGCGCTGATGCTACGATTCTAAACACTTTAGCATCTAGTTCGATCTTTTGAAAATCAGTTTCGGTATAATTTTCAACTGGTTTTGGAACGAACTTTTTAGCATCTTCAGCACTTGGCACTGAAGGAACATGGGGACCATAAATGACAGACTTCCAACACCCTGTGCTTTGTTGAGCGAGGATGTGACCCATCCTCCTCTGCCAGATGTTGTACTCATTTCTTTTTAGCATAGGTGGTTTAAAAAGCGAGCCGATGTTGTTTTTATCATCCTGAGATTGTGACGTCATTCTTGTTGTTTTACAGACACTGAGAAATCAACTCTAATGGTGATTAATCCTTGCTCTGTTTTTCAACGTACGAACAAACGATCAGTATCAACTGTTATGAGCTGAACTATTTACGTCAAAATGATTGTTAAATCAAATTTGACTGTCCAAGCTCTGATACCAATTGTTGGATCTGAGTTTCTTTTTTATTGTATTTTCGTTTGAAATTAAGAGGAAAATGAAAGAGTTGTGCAGCGGAATTAAGATGAAAACAAACTTTGCATACAATCAAACGAGAGTAATACTTTAATCAAACATCTTTACACAATGAATCGAAAGATTGAATTTGTTTCAACAACGATTACAATGATTGATGAATGAATGCAAACTCCCCCTCAGCCAGAGCTCAGTAGTTTGTTCGTGCAAAGAAGACAATGTTGTAAAAGAGCTGATAGAACAGTACAAAGTACTGAACTATTTATAGGCACTTGCAAACCACTGAGCATCTTAGCTGACGTCACCATGAAAGTGACATCTAACCTCCTAACAAACTCTAACCTCTGATCTATACAAACTCTGATATACTAACTACTGCTATTACATTTCTTTACATAAAAGACACTTAAACAGCTGCTGCATCCTTCCACTGCTGTGAACCCAACAGTGCCTGTCCGGATCAGCAGTACTTGACTCAAGGCAGTAGATTGAGTCAGCAGAGCTTTGGTCTTCCATCAGTCTTTGACATTTGTCAGTAGATGCAAAGCAGCAGTTGTAGGACAGCACTTAGTAAGATCAGCAGATAGGAGGTCAGCAGATATAAAACCACTTTCAAGGGGAGAGATTTGCATGAACTAACTGTAATCGTCTGCTTATTCTGGATCCACTGCTCTGATCCAGTTTTGGCTTTAATTATATGTTCCTCTGATAGGGTTCAATCCCAACAGCAAGCAAGCTCGTACATAATCCATGCCAGATATGCACAAGTCGGTCTGTTGGTTCCTAAATATAGACTAGGTCGGTTCTAAGACATTAACCCAGACTAGCTCGAGTCTTGCCTAATTCCCTATAGTTATGGCTCTGATACCAATCTGTCACACCCCAACCGATGGCGGAAACATCGGGGCGTGGCACTCAGCGAAACAGATTGTCTAGAAGTTTCCATAACAACTATCATTACCAATTATTTAAAGCAACATGTCCCATACCATGTTATAAAAGATAACATAATTATTACAGACAAGATCTAGTCAAATTGTTCTGTTCCGATAACTCAGATTTCAATTATAGACAATTTATTTATTTGTTTTTAGACCTTTCCTAGCCTCGATTTCACAGCAAGCCAAGCATATAACATCCTAAGCACCTGTCACATACGTTAAAGTAAAAGTCAATACACATAGTGTAAAGGTGAGCATACAAGTTTAATAGATATAATAGATTTCGAAATTATTACGCATAACCAGCACGTACACAGTGTAAAATCAGGCATGTTAGTTATCGACATGAACCTATCGATACCAATGACTGCGGGTTGACTGCCCAAGGCAGTTCGTAATACACACACACCACTGTGAGCCATGTAACAAATTGTCCTTAACAACCCCTGAGTGAGCAGGTGCTGAGTCCAAACTATAGTACTATCATTGCTAAGGCAGGTAGACAACATTCCATGTGTAAACATAACAAACAAGCATTCATTAAGTCACGTATAACATGCGGTAACGGTTAGCGTTTAAAGTATTGCGTAGTGTGTTCGATGTGATTTAGAATAAGTAACGTATGTAACACCCAAAAGTGCGTAAAGCAAAAAGGGATCGAGTATACTCACAGCGATTGATGGATTGAAAGGAGCACTAGAGAGTAAGATTAGCCTGATCAGAACGATAGCATAAGCGATAAGCGTCGCGTAAAACGATGCAAAGTGTCAGTGGGTCGAACAGCAATCCGATCGGGTGGTAATCCGATCGGGTGGCCGGTCGATCGGATGACAATCCGTTCGGGTGGTCACTCGATCGGGTGGTCACTCGATTGGATAGTCACCTCGTTTGGGATGGATGTGTTTGTGTATGATGGCTTGACTTTTGAAGTTTTCGTTGTAGCATTTTGAAAACAGAGAAGTATCTCTACCTTTCAGGTCGGTCGATCGAACGGCTGTTTGATCTGACAGCAATCCGATTGGCGAGGCTTCTCAGGTTGAGAACAAATTCACAGTAGGACGGTCACTCGATCGGATGGCAATCCGATTGGGTGGCAATCCGTATGCATTGAACATGTTGAAAATTGTTTAAGTGTTGAAGTCAGAACATCACATGGTCGAGTGACAATCCGATCGGGTGGTAACTCGATCGGACGGCAATCCGTTCAATGTTCCATACTTCAATTATTGAAATAAAAGTTAAGTGTGGGACCCAAGGTGTAATCCGATCGGGTGACAGTCCGGTCGGGTGGCAATCCAATCGGACGACAATCCGATCGGACGGCAGTCCGTCCTAGACGACCCGGTCGTCTTCTTCCTTGGTTGTTTTGATAGTTTGTCGTTTTATCGAGATGATCTGATAACATGCTAAACAACTGAAACCTCGTCAATACTTAGTAACCCGATCAGACAGGGATCACCCAAATCCGACCAGTTAACTGTTCGAGATGGTGTTTTATGTTTAACCCGGAATCGGTAATCTCGTGGATAGAATCCAGATCTTGAACCAACTCAACACTAAGAAACAGTAGGAGGTCAGAACGAGCTCCGATTCTATCGGTTTTGAGTGCATTTAGTGTAAAAGAGTTGAAAGAAAGTTGAAAAACCATCTACCAATCCTTTTCACCATGAATATGCTCAGATCTATGAAAGATCCTTGTTTATTTGTGTGAAAATCGTTCAGATCTAAGGTTTTCTGGGTGGATTGAAGCCAAAACAAGAAGTTCATAAGAACACCATGATGACATCATCCTATAACACCTCAAATCTAGTGATTTCATGGTTAAAAGTTAAGATTTAAAATATAGAAATGTGTAGGAGTGCGTGTAGATCAAGAAAGTACAAGATTTAGACGGAAAACTTAGAAGAATTGCGAGAAATCTGAAGAAAAGCAAGCTGGAGCGAGTAGGAGAGTGAGAGAGCTGTCAACATCAAATGATGTTGACATGAGGGGTATTTATAGGCTTTCCATAAAAGGAAAGGGGCATAAGTGGCTGGTCAATTGGGTGGTAACCCGATCGGGTGGCTGCTCGATCGAGTGGCAACTCCATCGGGAGGCAGCTCGATCGGCTGACCACTCGATTGGAGTGAACGGCTCGATGAGTTTTGCGATTTCGATTCGCGTGCTGAGCGTTGCGATGCGATAGAGTTTCCTATTCAAATTACTTTTAATCCCAACTACTATATGAACATACAATCATCCTTAATTGTCTTGCGTTTAGCGTTTGCAATTCGATTGCGATTGAGTTTCGATTGTGTTTCGATTAATCACCACAACATAACATAAATAAACATGCACAAGTAACACATAAGGCACACACACACATAAGGACAGTAACCAGAACGCGTAATTCGAGTTGCGAGTGCGATAAGCGATAAAACATGAGATAAACATCGAATAAACCTTGATTATTAATAAGTACTCCACATAATACAACTAACGTAAAGCATAAAATAGACTATCTACAAGTCAAAGAAGTCAAAACAGGAATTGAGCAAGGAGTGACAGGTCGTAATTAGCAATCTTATCTCCCTTTGACTTCAATCTTGGCTTTGACTTTGACTTTCGAAACACGGGGTGTTACATATTAAGACCTGGCGAGATGAGATGATTAAACAAGAAAGGAAAGAAGAAGCCACTACGGGGATGGAGTTGGAGGAATTGGAATCTATTATGGAAGAGAGAGACCTCGAGGAGGATGAGGAATGGGTCTTGACAGAAAATAAAAGGCTGATTAGAGAACTCGAGGAGAACAAGTCGAAAGACCTCAGACAGAAATCTCGTGTTAGATGGGCAAAAGACGGGGACGAAAATTCTAAGTTCTTCCACACCATGATTAATTGTAGAAAGGCATCTAATATGATTCATGGGTTGCACATGAATGGTTCATGGTGCTCGAAACCTTCCCTCATCAAGAAGCAAGTTTTCAATTTCTTCAGAGATAGATTCAAGGAAGACTCTCCTTGCCGGCCCAAGATCTTTTGTGATAATATTAAGACTTTAAATTCAGAAGAAGCGGCTGATCTTATTAAACCTTTCTCAGTGGTTGAGTTAAAACTTGCCTTGTCTGAATGCGGAGACGATCGGGCTCCCGGGCTGGATGGTTTTAATTTCAGGTTCATCAAACATTTTTGGGAGCTTTTTGAAAACGATTTTCTTCAGGTACTGGAACAATTTCATAGCAGTGGCTCGGTTAGTAGGGGATGCGCTTCATCGTTTATTGCTTTGATTCCAAAAAATAAAGACCCTTTAAGTTTGAACGAGTATAGACTGATCAGTTTGGTTGGTTCTATAAACCAGGTGATATCAAAAGTGCTGGCGAACAGGTTAAAAATGGTCCTGGGCTCGGTGATTTCAGATTCGCAGTCTGCCTTTTTGAAAGGTAAATTTATTTTAGACGGTCCGCTAATTTTGAACGAGGTCACCAACTGGATAAAAAAGAGCAAAAAAGAGCCTTTATTTTAAAGTTGGATTTCGAGAAAGCCTACGATTGCGTTAACTTGGAGTTTGTCATTATGGCTATGCAACAAATGGGGTTTCCACAATTGTGGTGCAATTGGGTTTTCGGGATCCTATCTTTGGCTCGGGCGGCGATTCTTGTCAATGGAACCCCTACGTTCGACTTTCCATGCCAGAAAGGAATGAGACAGGGGGATCCTCTGTCTCCGTTTCTATTCCTTATTGTCATGGAAATTCTTTCATGCTGCTTTGTTAAGGCGACAAACATTGGTTCTTTCGCTGGAATTCGGCTCCGTAATAACGGTCCGTTGGTCTCCCACCTTTTTTACACCGATGATGCGATTGTCATTGGAGAATGGGATAAGGAGAACGTGGCTAATGTTGTGAGGATTTTAAGGTGCTTCCATGTGTGCTCGGGATTAAAAATTAGTTTCGAAAAATCTTCCCCTGTGGGCTTAGGGGTGGCGGATTCCGAGGTGGGTTATGTGGCGGAAGGCATTGGGTGTAAAGTTGATCAGCTTCCGTTTAAATATCTCGGCATCTCGGTCGGAGTGAATATGAATAGAATTGCCAGCTGGAGACCGGTGTTTGAAGTGTTTGAATCGAGATTATCGCTTTGGAAGGCCTCGGTGTTATCTTTAGGCGGAAGAGTTACTCTCATTAAGGCTGTTCTTGAGAGCCTCCCGAGCTACTATTTTGCGTTATATAAGTCTCCGGTGGGTGTTTTGAATAACTTGGAGTCTATTATTCGCAAGTTTTTATGGGGTGGTAGTGATAGCCGGAATAAAATGCATTGGGTTGCCTGGGACCGGGTGGCATCCCCGGTTGATATGGGCGGGCTGGGCCTGAGAAAGTTAAGCTCGATTAACAACTCGCTTCTCCTAAAATGGGTCTGGAGGTTTAAAATGGAAAAGGATAGTCTCTGGGTGAAAGTTATTTCGTCGCTGCACGGTAATAAAAGATCTTGGGATTTCCTTCCTCGTCGTGCCTTTTTGGGAGGTGTTTGGGGTAGTATCGTTAAGACGGCTGCTGCTCCTATCACTGAGGCGGATAGAATGCGGGATTTTATGAAAGGGGAAGTAGGCAATGGTACGGATATCAATTTCTGGGTTGATCCTTGGCTTCGAAAGGAGCCGTTAAAATTCTGTTTCTCCTACCTTTTTCGGCTGGAGTTAGAGAAAGATTGCAAGGTTTCGGATCGAATTGTTAGGCCCGTGACTAACCCAGCGACGTGTTGGAAGTGGAGGTATACTCCGGACAGCAACATGGAGTTGGCAAAATGGGCTAGCTTGTGTGGGTTACTTCGTGATTTTTCCTTGTCGGATAGAAAGGATAGGTGGGTCTGGTTGGGTGAAACCGATGGCAACTTTAGTGTCGGATCGGTAAAGAGGTTGTTCGACAGTTGCAGAGATTTCAGTTCAAGATATGCTTTGGAGTGGTGTAAGTGGCTCCCATTAAAATGCAATTTGTTCGCTTGGAGGGCCGAATTAGACAGACTTCCAACATGCGTCGAGCTCAGCAAAAGGAACGTCCCTTTTCCGGTTTCTAGCTGTCCGTTGTGCTTCTCGTCTGACGAAACGGCGGACCATCTGTTCACCGGCTGCAGTTTCATATCGAGGCTCTGGTCAAAGCTGAGTAGATGGTGCGGTACCCCGTCTCTTATGGCTTTCTCGGTTAGGGATATTGTGGAAGCCCATAATTTCTGCGGGTTTACTGGGAAGAAGAAATTGGTGTATCAGGTGTTGTTAATCATTGTGTGTTGGCAAGTATGAAAGGCAAGGAACGAGCTCATTTTTTGGGTAAGTCTCCTAATCCGGATGAGGTGTTTAGTGAGGTAAGGTCTACCGGTTTTCTGTGGTTTAAGTATAGATCGAAAGATAGAGAGTTGTCTTGGAATAACTGGTATAAATTTGTAATTATGTAGCTTGTTTTGGGGCCCAGTCTTCGAATTTCCGTGTTTTTAATGAAGTTCTCCTTAAAAAAAAAATATAAAAAAAAAAAAAAAAAAATTCAGTTGCATCGTATAAATTTACAAATTTTATTATTTATTATCTAGCATTTCACCACCTATATATAAACCACTTGTTCCATCCCCACCCTTTTTCACCTCCCCTCTCCAACTTCTTCTCTCTCTAGAACCCAAACCCCTTCAACCTTCTCTCTCTCATGGCTACTCCAACCCACTACCGCGGCGTTCGCAAGAGGCCATGGGGCCGTTACGCAGCGGAGATACGCGACCCATGGAAGAAAACCCGTGTATGGTTAGGCACCTTTGACACCCCTGAAGAAGCTGCACTCGCCTACGACGGCGCCGCACGCTCTCTCCGTGGTCCCAAAGCCAAAACCAACTTCCCATCTCCGCCACCCTCTCGGCCGTCCTTGTCACTTGACCTCAACCATGTTCCGTCCCCTCTCCACCAACAACGCCGCCACCACCATATCAGGTGGGTTGCTGCTCCACCAACAAGACAGGTGTTTGTTCATCATCATCATCATGGTGGCATTGTGGTGGATAATGGTGGTGCGTCCGGTGGGGTAGCGGTGGAGGACGGTGGTGGGAATACGGTGGGGTTTTTTGGGATTGTGAGACGTGGGTTGGGTATAGATTTGAATGAGCCTCCACCCATTTGGCTGTAGAGGAGTGTAGGTTTTTTCAACTTCTTTTTTTTATTAATATTCTCGGTACGACACCGTTTAGTGACTTCTTTTTCTCATGTTTGGTTTTTTTAAGGTGTATGACTTATGACATATCAAGATCTTTGTTAATATGAAATTTGATTGGTGTTTAAGCCATATCTTGTTTTTTTTTTTTTGTTGGATTTAATGTTTATTTATACTTTTATTATATGCTTTATGTTTCAGATATTATTGCATTAAAAGTCAACAAACTAGTGTGTTGACCGAGATCAGCCAGTTGTATGTATGTATTAATGTTGTTGCTTTATGGTACATGTGGTTGTATCAAGCTTGAAATTTTATCTTTACTTCGTATCATCGTATGTTATATTTTTGTTTTATGGTGCTAGTCATGTAACACGTGAGGTCCGGTTATATCTTATTTACCGTATAATGCACTTGTACATAGTTATTGACAAATATCAGTGTGGCCCGAGCTATTGACTTGGTGAGCGAGCGATCGGTCATGGACCATTTTCATGGGGCCCCGTATTTTGTTTTTATGGATATAACATATCGTGTTTAAGGAGTTTATATATTTTTAGTTTACTTTGTAGAGACTCTTGCCTCTTAATAGGAGGTCTTGGGTTCAATCCTAAGCAAAGACAATTAATTTGTAAATATAGGAGTTCCGGAGGGTGTCATTAGTCGTTCAAAAAAAATATATCTATAGTTTGGATTTAAAAAACAATTGGCTTGCTAGCTATCTCTTTGGCAGGCCTTTGCCCTTTAAAACTCGAGACCCAAATAGACAAAGGTTTGGAACCATCACTAGTGCTCTAGTGGTGATCACGGGTATTTAAGTTCCACCTATGGTGGGCTCGGGTGACTTTTTCCCTTCAGGTCTCAAGTTCGAGTCTGGGTGATAGGGGTTTCTTATTGAGGGGTTTAAATTGGGGATCTATTGTGGGAGGAGGCTCTCTAGCACGGACCCGGTTAAAATAAAGTATGCTAGACCTCCCGACATTCGTGAATAATTCCCACCTTTCAAATAAAAAAAAAAAGAAATAGACCAAGGTTTGAGTCCAGTCCGAAGGTGTTTTCAACTTTTTTTCAAACCTTTTAATTTGTTTTCTAGAATTCCATATATGGTTCCTCAACAGTTGGTTTATTTTATTAGTCTCAAGTTTTTATTTTCATAATAGTAATTTAAAAGGTAATCTTTCAAATTTATAACCCAATAACCTTTTTAGGTTTATATTACAGCGGCCTATTTTTTTTATACATAAGTATATATTTTGGAAATCATATTTTTTTTTATTGCACATGGCTCGTGAATTCTAATGGACGACACTGATAAATACAAGTGTAGATATAAGTGAGGAAGACGGTATTTATATAACCATCTTACTCTTCAAATTCAACCAAAACATACCATTTTTATATGGTTTTTACGATTTTTTTACTTTAAACAGATTATACAACAAAGTGTCACATTTTTAATATTTAGTTGTAAATTTGAAGAATTGGTATTGATTCCCTGCTTGGGTCACATATGAATGCCATTGATTGTGAAAAAAAAAAGTACTTGCATATTTAAGACTATTTATTTCATGTCGTCTAAAACACTATGGCTTATACACCTAACACGATAAATATATATATAAATTTGTTATATGCACCATTTAAATTACTTTGGTATACTGCTGCTATATATGTTTAGTTAGTACTATACGTCTATACCTTATGCTCTAATAGTTATATCTAGTTAAACATCACATAGTTTTGTATGGTGACGACGGGTCCAGTTGGTAGCCCAACACAACCCGTCTTGGGCTCTTATCGTCTGGGTCCAATTGTTAAGCCCATGACTTATATCTTATTTTAACAAAGGCCACACACACTTGAAATAAGCGGGGAAAAGAGGAAAAAGGATCCAAAGGAGTTGCAGGGCATTAAATGCCTGACTGACGGTGAAGAAGTACCCGCCGGAAAGGTGGTACGAGCAAGCTGGCCTCATTAAATGAAGCCTCTAATCTTCCCGTTGGGGCTCAGACACGTGTCTGAGTCCCCCAAAGGCAGTAAGATGCCGTTAGATCATCTCAGCAACATTTTCCAAGGGAGATAAGCAATCTTCTTTATATAAGGAAGGTAAGTATCAACCCTTAAGGGGCAAGAAAACTCTCACTAAATGCATAATAGTCTCATTTATTCCGACAAGAACCAAACTAGCATTTATTCCGGCATAATTACCCACTCATAAGAATCCACACCAAGGAGAATATTCCGACTACCACACTCGTCGGAATAGGCTTCTCATTTCTTCCGGCAAGTTTACTTACTCTCACGCCGGAGCTTGGTCACGGATCCCCCCTCCGGGGCCCTCCGTGACGAGGCTAACGGTTTTCTTTCTTGTAGGAGACGGAAACAGGGACATCACAACGTCAGCGAGATAGTGATTTGAGGACTCAACATATATTGTGTACGGATCATGTTCTTATTTCAGTGTTAGATATCATAAACTTGAAAATGCAACACGCATTTCTGCTTCTACATGTGATACTATGCAGACTTTTCGTTTGTGGCGCCTTTTAAATGTAAATAAAATAAAATTAAGATCCAGTTATTTAAATAAGAGAGCTGAGAAACTCTTAAAATGATTAGTGGGCTAGTGGCCGTGTTATTAATATTTGGGCTTCTTTTAAGCTAGTGGAAGTTTGATAAATGGGCCTGACCTTAAATGAAGTAGACTACACATAAACCTCCGCTACAACATTTGATGTTTTTGCTTTGTTTGATCTTTTGCGGATTTGGTTTTGTTATCACCTATGTTGTGAATAGATCTTCAATTTTGGATGTCAAGAGGTGCACAAACCGGTTAATTTTAATAACCGGACCGGTTAACCGGTTATACCGGTTAATTTGACTTTTTGACTTTAACCGGTTAATGCTTTAACCGGTTATTACTTTAACCGGTTATTTTATTAACTGGTCCGGTTAATTACTTTAACCGGTCCGGTTAATTAACCGGTTATTTTCGGTTAAAAACCGGTTTTTTTTGCCTTTTTTTTGAATTTTTCGGTTATTTTTTCGGTTAACCGGTCTATCGGTTAAAAAACCGGTTTAAAAAAACCGGTTATTATACTAAAAACTTGTAACCGGTTACTAACCTACGGTTAAAAATAACCACTAACCGGTTATTCCTAAATCGGTTATTAACCGGTTACGGTTTCGGTTAATAACCGGTTACGGTTAATTAACCGGTTATTTTGAACACCTCTAGATGTCAGTTGGAACAACGGAGGAAAGGATCTTTGTTGGTTTAAGTTGAGAGGATCTTTTTAGGGTGAAGGGAGTGGGGAGCGGTAAAGTGTCGGTAAACAACTTTACCGATAGTGAAGACCATTGCCAACACATTTACCAATCTTGATCTTACCGATTAGATGGGCATTTCGGTGAAGGTTTACCGGTGGGAAAGAGAGGGAGTGAAGGGTGTGTGGTGGGGTCAATTCCTTCTTAACCAATCATACATTTTTCCCCTTTTCTAAAAAAAATAGTTTACCTAAACCCTATTAGGTAAACCACCGCCAACGTTTTTGAACATTAGGTAAATATTTTAGGTGAATTGACATTACACTATGTGATTGGGTGAATTGGGAGTTTACTTAATACCATTTGGTAACCACTCCCTTCACCCTTATTATTATGTCTGTATTTTTTTACACGTGAACTAATAAGTTAGATGAAAGTCATATCCACGAGTGTATAAATATGTTCAGAACTTATTTTATTATTAGAGTAAAACGTTTAACGCCCTGAGTCCCTAACCGTTCATTTTATAACGTTTTGAGTCCCTGTCTTTTAATGTTTTAACCACTTAAGTTCAAAATCAAAAGTACAAGTGTCAAAAATTGGACTCAAAATGTTATAAAATGAGTAGTTAGGGACTCAAGACGTTAAACTTTTTTTTTATTTTAGACTCAGATGGTTAAAACCGCTAAAACATAAGGACTTAAAAAGTAATTTATTCTTATTATTATGGTTGTAATGTTGTTTCATTGAAATTACAGTGGAAATAATCTACTTATGCCATACAAACGTGAATGTCAACAAGTTCATATTTTTATAAACTTATTGTATTTATATGATTTTTTATTTTTTTATGTACATGTCTATGTATATGTTGTTATTATGTTTGAAGGTGGCACAGTTTCAGTATATCTACACGTACTCATCAATATGTTTAGCCTTTTTTTCTAAAATAATTTAGATTAAAGTACAATTTATGTTCCTGTGGTTTATACCCGTTCTCACATACAGACCCTATTTGAAAAAAAAAAAAGACTATTCCAGCCCTTGTGGTTGTCAATTGGAATCAATTAAGTCCCTAGTTCAAACGTCCATTAGTTGATCGTCCATTTACTTAACGGTGTGAAGAGCAGTTTGGTAATTTCACCCAAAGTTGACCCTTCTTTTTACTCCTTAATATTCTCTCGTAAGCATCATTTCGATCCTTGTTTCCCCCAAGCCGTCCTAACTTGAAGAACACCATCGGCGACATCACAACTCCGACCTTCCAACCCGAAAATCAAGTTCGATGTCGTTAAGATGAGGCAATACGCTGTCATTCTAATTACTTTCCACGTTATTGGTACGACATTGTGTCAATTTTAGTTTGAAACTTTGATTTCGTGATTCGAGTCTTGTATAAAATCTTAAATATAGTTTGTTTTTCAATAAATTCTAGTTGGAATTAGGGTCCAGGTTTCGTAACCCCCAACCACATCCTGGACGGGAGCCGTGAACATTTAAGTGGTACCTGCTGATTCCCGGATCTGGTGAGTTTGACGGAGCTTTGGTCCCGAAACGACGTGTTCGGTGCGTTTATTACGACTAAGAAATGAGTAGAAGATAGATACGACACCGATCAGTCACTTATAATCTGGTCTCTATTGATTATTCAACATTACAACACCACGAGACCAATTGGACAACATTTCCCCTCTGGGAACCAAAAACTTGTCCAAATGGGAACCCCAAGTCCCTATTTATAGACATCACCTACACTATGTGTCCATCCGATCGGATTGCCATCCGACCGGATGGTCATCCGTCCGGATGGACCTTGACATTTACAAAACATGTCCAACTTCTCTATTCTATACAATATTCAACACACGCTCTGTCTAACTATTCGCACAGTGGCAGACGTACGGAATATGCATCAACAGATTCCCCCTCGGATGTCACTGTCGAATCGTCTTTAAAACTTTGAAAACCTTGAGCCGTGTTTGAATATTCTGCAATCTTCAACTTTTCTGCAACTTTAATCAGGTATCTTGAAATCTGACTATCCAAATTCCCCCTCGATTGATGATTCGGGTTTGCTTTGCCAAAGTAAAGCACTAATTCCCCCTGGAATGAATCTTCAGGTCTTTTGCACAGTTTACGACTCTCCTCGGATTTGCTAAACTGCAACCTTCACGAGCAATCACCAACTTGAAACTAATCAATGCAGCATCCTCTGTTTCAACTTTAACCGCATCCGGGCCCAGTTTTTGATATCACAAGTTAGCACCACGATCTTCGCATTCCGCCTGCTCGATCTAAGAATGTACAAAAACTCAACGAGCAATTGATAGAAACTTCAAATACTTCACTGGTTAACTTCAAATCCGTGATTCCCCCTGAAAATATGATATCCCGTTTATCGTGATCAACAATAATGCACCGTAAGAATAACAGATCCGTGTAAACGGTATTCTCCACAATCAACAAATCTTCATAGGAAAACAAATCATCCGGTAATGTAATCCGATCTCTGAAGCATTCGTCCACAATCAGATTCATCTCCTCGGATAATCTATATCTCAGAAGCTATCATCCACGATCACTCTCAGATCTCTGATGCTTTCGTCCACGATCAGATAGATGCTTTCGTCCACGATCAGATATCAACACCTTGGATCATCTTAATCTCGGAAGCTTACACCCACGATCAGATTCACATTCCCCCTGACAATTTGAAGTCGAAAACTGCCCGAAGACTGTTGCAGTCTCTATCACTGAATTCCCCCTCAAACTAAGAAATCTAGTCCTCTTTTATCTGTGAAAAACTCGACTATGCCGAAAATATGACAATTTTCCTCAAAACGTCAGTTTTTCATCATTGCAGATTTTACGATTTGGCCCATAAATAGTCAGATAACCTGAATGATAAACATTATGCACCATTATCATGACTACCCCACTAATTTCCACAATCCGTGATCGCATCATCAAATATGTTCACTGAAGCCCATACGGTGTCCCCGAACAACCCAGATTGGACGTTAAAATCCCGAAAATTTTGACAAACACCAAATTTTTTCTAAAGACTCTCCCCGTCGTTGCGATCAAAAAATGCCTTTTTTAGGCATATGATCATCTGGTCGGATGGCATGTGACGGATGGTCATTCGATCGAAGGATAGAATGAACAAGATGATATGATGGATCGGATGGCCATCCAATTGGATTGCCATTCGATCTAAGGACATAATGAATCAAAATGGTATGATGGATCGGATGGTCATTCGATCGGATTGTCGTTCGTTGAAAAGCAACTGATCTTTCAAACACCCCATAGTAACATGGATCGGATGGTCATCTGATCGGATTGCCATCCGATTGAAAGCATATAAACCTTCAATAATCCTTTAAGTAAGATAGTGATGTGGATCGGATGGTCATCCGATCAGATTGCTATCCGATCGGAAATGTTCTATCAGCTCAAGAATACTCCAAATCATGTTTTTTCGATCCAGAATCTTTATTTGTGTGAATTTCATGATGAAACTTCACAGGATTGTGTGCGAATCAATTCCGAACAGACTACAAAGACTAGGGGTGTGCATGGGTCGGTTTGGGTCGGTTTTTACTATTATCCATAACCATAACTGCTAGTTCGGTTATGGAGTTTTGGTAACCATAACCATAACCAGACTTCGGTTATGGTTAATCGGTTATGGTTCGGTTTTGGTTAATTTCGGTTAAGTAACCAAGCAAGGTTTGAAATAAATAGGGTTGTGCACGATTTGAACTTAGCTTGAGCCTATTTTATAAGATAACGAAGACTAAACTTTTTGGTTAAACTACCGATTTAGAGTTATTTTTAATAAGGTAATTCTCAAACAAAAACAATTATGGCCATAACACCTTAGTTCTTTATCAAAATAAATGACATCTATATCAAGATCATTTTGTTACAAACATACTTTTATCTTAGTAAAAACCCTCTATATGGTTTTGTAAAACACAAATCTATTATATAAAGTTAACATCACAACTTAGGTTCGGTTTCGGTTATATTCTGTTAACCAAAGCTTCATAACCATAACCATAACCGATTGAGCGGTTATACAAAGTTTCATAACCATAACCATTGGTTATATTGGTTATCAGTTATTAGTGGTTCGGTTATGTCGGTTATGGTTCGGTTATCGGTTATGGTGGTTAATTTGCTCACCCCTAACAAAGACTACAAAGTATTCAGTTCCTTATGGTAACGCGAGTATGGGTGCATTGGTTAATCTTTGCTTAAGAATTCTAAAAGCTTCTTCCTACTTTGTCCCCACTCAAACTTAACCGATTTACAGGTCAGTTTTGTTAAAGGAATAACTGTTCTAGAAAAATCTCAGATAAACCGTCTATAATACCCTGCTAATCCAAGAAAACTTCTTACTTCTGTCGGTGATTCAGGGACTTTCCATTTTGTAATTGCCTCGATCTTTGTGGGATCCACATGAATTCCTTCATGATTGACCAGGTGTCCAAGGAATTGCACTTCTTCTAACCAAAACTCACATTTTGAGAATTTAGCGTAAAACTTTTCTTTTCTTTTCTCAGCAATGTAAGGAGTGCATGCAGATGCGCTGCATGTTCATCTTTACTCATAGAGTAAATTAGAATATCATCTATAAAAACAAGAGTAAATTACAAGTTTTGTCCTTTATGTTTGTACCAAATTGCAGGCTGTGTCCTTTACCTTTAAATTTGACGAGTTTTGTCCTTAACGTTTCAAAATCTTGCACGTTATGTCCTTTAACCCTAACTCAGTCAGCTTTTTTTGTTAAATATGGTCATGTGCCTTGCACATGAGGGTATTCTTGTCATTTTACCACTTCAGGGACTATTAAGTAAATAACTTATATCAAGGGACTAAATGTATAAAAAAATTAAAGAATAAGACATTAGTTAAAAACCCCACACTCTCTTCTCTCTCTTCTTCTTCATCTTTACTCTCTCTTCTACATCTCTCATCTGCACTCTCTCTCTCTCCACCATTGGTGCCACCACCCCCATAATCTCCGATATCATCAGCGTTGAAGGCAACACTTCTCTCGCAATCACCACTGCACTTATATTCTTCATCTATGTTCTCTTTGGATTGATCGCTGATGCTACCGGTACTGTTGCCTTTTACATTGCCGGTGCTGGTGGAGATGACGATACGATTATGTCTACTGCCGTTAAATTTCTTGCTCAGGTAATGTTTCGATATGGTAGTTTGTAAGGTTATGGTTATAAGTTTGTTATTGATTCAACTGTTGGATTCTAGTTGAATTGTATGATAGATCGGTTAGAATGTTGGATTCTGTTGGATCTAGCCATACACCGGTTAGCTTCAAATCCAGATTGGCGCTCTTTCTTACCTCTAAATTCCTTCTTTCCTTCATTTTCATGAGACTGGGGGGTATGGAGAGCCTCAGCCCCAAGGGGATGGGCCGCCACGTCACCGCCACGTAAGCAGGGCCTAAAGGGGATGGACCTAGGGGTGGGGGATAAACCCCTTTATATATATATATATACATATATATATATATATGTATGTATGTATAGGTTTATGTGAGAGGATATGGCCCGTCGTCAGCGGCCTTGGGGAGACGGAGAAGCCGGGACAAGGAGAAGGAGAAGGGGGCGCTGTGGGGGTGCGGCGCTGGGCCAAGGCCGACCCCCATACCCTCCAGTCTGAGCTTCAGCTTCTGTTAGCTTGATTAAGTCCTCTGCATTTTTACCTCTTTTGATTGGTGGAGATAGGGTTTTTCACCGTTTTCTTCTTCTTGTACAACAAATGTTTTTTTTTTTAACTTTTTTTTAGTACATTAGGAGGCTAGAAGTAGGAGTTTGTATGATTGGAATGGTAGTTGTTTGTGAAACAACTGGAGCAGGTGGTGGTTTTGTGGAAACAACCGTTGCCTTTATGTGTATTGGCTTTGCCATAATCATTGCTTGGGAAACATCTTTTTTTTTTGGAATATCAATTGTTGGAAGTTCAACAGTTAGAGCTTCAACAATTGGTGTTTTAATCGGTGGTGGCGCCAATGATGGAGATAGAGAGTGCAGATATAGAGATGTAGAAGAGAAAGAGTAGAGATGAAGAAGAAGAGAGAGAGAGAGTGGGGTCTTTAATTAATATCTTATTGTTTAATCTTTTTACATATTTAGTCCCTTGACATAAGTTATTTACTTAATAGTCCCTGGAGAGGTAAAATGACAAGAATACCCTTGCACATGACCATATTTAACAAAAAAAATCTGACTGAGTTAGGGCTAAAGGACATAACGTGCAGGATTTTGAAACGTTAAGGACAAAACTCGTCAAACTTAAAGGTAAAGGACACTGACTGCAATTTGGTACAAACATAAAGGACAAAACTTGTAATTTACTCTAAAAACAATTATGGATTTATCCAGATATGGTTTACATATTCTGTTCATCATGTTCATAAATGCGGCTGGGGCATTGGTTAACCCAAATGGCATGACTGTAAATTCATAATGACCATACCTTGTCCTAAAAGCAGTTTTAGGAATGTCCTCTTCCTGTATTTTCAGTTGATGATATACTGAACGTAAATCGATCTTAGAAAAGAATCGAGCTCCTTGAAGTTGATCGAATAGATCATCGATTCTCGGTAGTGGGTACCGATTTTTAATCGTGACTTTGTTCAGTTCTCGGTAATCAATGCACATACGCATTGACCCTTCTTTCTTCTTGACAAACAAGATTGGTGCTCCCCATGGTGATGAACTAGGCTGTATGAACCCTTTCTCCATAAGTTCGTCCAATTGTTTCTTTAATTCTTGCATTTCTGTTGGTGCTAAACGATAGGGTGCCTTGGCAATCGGTGTTGTTCCTGGTGGTAGGTGAATTATGAATTCAACTTCTCTATCTGGTGGTAGTCCAGGTAACTTTTCTGGGAAAACATCTGAGAATTGAGATACTACGAGAATATCTTTCAATTCTTTTCCTTTAGTGTTAATGATTATAGAAATCATATACACTAGTGATCCCTTCCTTACATAGCTTGCTGTTTTCATTACAGAGATGAATTTTATGGTTCGGGTTGGCTTGTCTCATTTAATTGTGATTTTTTCACCCTTTGGTGAATTTACTTGTATTGACTTTTGATCACATAAAATAGGAAAATTGGTTTTTAATAAACCAACCTTTGCCAAATTGGTAATTAATAATCCCACCTACAGACTTGGTGTCTAATAATCCTACGTTTCATTATGTTGGTACTCAATAGACCTCCGTTAGTTTTTTTTAACTCAAGTTAGTTTTTAAGTTTTATTTATTACACTAACAGTCCCTGTAGTTATAATTTACTAGTTTTAAGTTTTATTTATTACACAAACAGTCCCTGTAGTTATAAAAAAATTCAAAAAAATTCAAAAAAATTCAAAAAAATTCAAAAAAATTCAAAAAAAATCAAAAAAATTCTAAAAAAATCAAAAAAATTCTAAAAAAATCAAAATAATTCGAAAAAATTCTAAAAAAATCAAAAAAATTCAAAAAAACTCTAAAAATCATACCACCACCACCACCACCACCACCACCACCACCACCGCACCGCCACCGCCACCACCACCACCACCACCACCGCCACCACCACCACCACCGCACCACCACCACCACCGCACCGCCACCACCACCACCGCCACCACCACCGCCACCGCACCGCCACCACCACCACCACTGCCACCACCACCGCCACCGCACCACCACCACCGCACCACCACCACCACCACCACCGCACCGCCACCACCACCACCGCCACCCCCACCACCACCACCACCACCGCCACCACCGCCACCACCACCACCGCACCGCCACCACCACCACCACCACCACCACCGTTTTCGAAACGGTCCGGTGGTGGTGGTGGTGGTGCTGGTGGCGGCGGTGCGGTGGTGGTGGTGGTGGTGGCGGTGCTGTGGTGGTGGTGGTGGTGGCGGTGCGGTGGTGGTGGTGGTGGTACGCGTCGAAACGGTACGCGTCGAAACGGTCCGGGTCTAAACGGTCCGCGTCTAAACGGTACGCGTCGAAACGGTCCGGGTCTAAACGGTACGCGTCGAAAACGGTCCGGGTCTAAACGGTACGCGTTCTAAACGGTCCGGGTCGAAACGGTCCGGGTCTAAACGGTACGGGTCGAAAACGGTCCGGGTCGAAACGGTATGATTTTTAGAGTTTTTTTTATTTTTTTGAATTTTTATGATTTTTTTGATTTTTTTTAGAATTTTTTTGATTTTTTTAGAATTTTTTTGAATTTTTTTGATTTTTTTAGAATTTTTTAGAATTTTTTTGATTTTTTTTGAATTTTTTTGATTTTTTTTTTATTTTTATGAATTTTTTTATAACTACAGGGACTGTTTGTGTAATAAATAAAACTTAAAACTAGTAAATTATAACTACAGGGACTGTTTGTGTAATAAATAAAACTTAAAAACTAACTTGAGTTAAAAAAAACTAACGGAGGTCTATTGAGTACCAACATAATGAAACGTAGGATTATTAGACACCAAGTCTGTAGGTGGGATTATTAATTACCAATTTGGCAAAGGTTGGTTTATTAAAAACCAATTTCCCCATAAAATACTGGCCCGATTGGCTATTAACCAATCCATTCCTAATACGATATCAAATCCAGCCAGATTCATTGGGTAAAGGTTAGCAATAAATTTATGGTTTAAAATTTCTATTCTTGCTCTCTGCAAGATTTTAGAAATCTTAATGGATTCTCCGTTTGCTGTTTCTACCAGACAATCTTGTTGAAGTTTAGTCAATGGTTGATTGAGAAGTTTGCAGAATGAAGTATTAATAAAACTTTGGTTCGCACAAGAGTCAAATAATACTTTAGCAAAAATATCATTAACTAAAAACGTACCGGCAATCACGTCCGGAATCATCTTGGCTTCTTCAGCTGTCAGAACAAATGCTCTAGCATTCTTGGAAGTCTTGTTGTTTGTTGCTGGAGCTAGTTTTGGACAGTTCGGTTTGATATGCCCCTTTTCTCCACAATTGAAGCATATCCCATTACTGGGTTTCTTCCTGCAGTTTTTTTCCTTGTGTCCCAATATTTTGCAGAAGTTGCAGTATATGGAACATCTTCCCGAATGCTTCTTCTTACAGTACTTACAGTAAGGTGCAAAAGTAGAACCTATATTTTTCCCATGGTTGGTATTACCATAGCGAAATTCCTGGGTAAGCTTTTGGACTAGGTTCTTCCTCTGGTTTTCTTCTTGCGTACGTACTAATTCATCTGTCAAGGTATTGGCTAGTTCTACTGCCTCTTCTATGGTTTTTTGTCTAGCTGCCTTGACTACGTGTCTGATTTCACTAATTAATCCCTAGATGTAACGGGAGATTAATATTGGTTCTGGTGAAGCTAGGGTTGGCACTATTCTAGCATATTCGAAGAATACGGTAGTGTAACCCTTGCAGTCCACTCCAGTCATTCTAAGGTTTAGGAATTTATTAGCGATTTGTTATTTTTCATTGGGAGGACATAATTTTCTTTCAACCATATTCTTAAACTCAATTCATTCCATATTGTAAACTTTGTCACTTCCCCTAGACTGGAGAATAGTATTCCACCATTCTAGAGTTGCATTCTTAAATAGATTAGAATCAAACATAATTTTATCTTCCTCTGCACATTTGCTTATTTTTAAGACTGCTTCTGTCTTTTATATCCAACGTAAAGCTGCAATGACTCCTTCATTGCCAAAGAATTCTATTGGTTTGCAAGACCGGAATTCTTTGTAAGAACAACCATATGACATGGTTCTTATTCTTTTTGGAATAGGCAATTGAACTAGCGGTCCATTATTTACGTTGTGACTGGGTTCAGTAGGTGGTCGTTTACTTCCATTATCAGTTTTATTATTTTATGCTTCTTTAACAGTCTTGATGATATATGGCATAGCATCTATGATTCCTTATGCTACTATGTGTTGGATGACACTATTATCTATTTGGTTCCTATTATTATCGTTATTATGATTTTCCTGATTCGCTTTGTTGTCCATCTGGATTACAAATATTTATCAGGTAATAATATCACAGAATAAGATTTAATGTAAACAATCACACAAACACATTGATCACAATCGTCGAGCATTGCGACATTCTACTCTTTATATGTATATATATATATATATATCTGTCACAGTCTACAGTGGAAATTGAAACATACTATTAGTTATGCATCAATAGGTATTAGGTTATCTATGAGTTTTTTTCAAACTACAAACATATATATATATATATATATAGGGGAGGGTTATCTTGAGAACGCTTAATATTGCGAGAACCGTGAGAACGAATGAGAAAACCAATCAAAACCGAATTTTTTTAATACAAACCTCATTCTAATTAAAATACAACATCAAAAAAGAATTCACAATATCAAATAATTCATTTCTCCACTCAAAATCACTCTTACTACATTTTTTTACACATGTGTAAATATAACAAATTTACACATGTGTAAATGACAAACTTACACATGTGTAAATTTTCGTTATTTACGAATTCACGTAAATTTAAACGTGTAAATTTAATTTCTAACATTGTATTCGAATAATAATGATAAGTGTAAAAATAAATTTTGAATTTGAATTGTTTTTGACCAAGTTCTCGTGGTTTTTTCATTCGTTCTCACGGTTCTCGCGATATTTAGCGTTCTCATTTAAACCCTCCCCTATATATATATTTTATTATTATTACTACTAGGGGTGGTTCCAGAATTGCATCTCCCGCTCGTCGTATTTCCAGACGAGCTTCTCTCTTATTTGTTTAAATCTCTCTCATTCCTCAACTAACTCCTCACCAAAAGTACGGAGTTCCTGCACATTGGCTTCACTCATGGTTGGCAGTGGTGCGGGTATTGGGTCAGGGTACTGGGGCATAGGTTCTCCATATGGGTGTGGGTTTTCTAGTATCTCCTGGACATACTGATCGGCATTCCAACATGGATCTAGAGGGTTAAGGTTGGTATATTGTGCTATGGGGTTTGGCATTGGGTTTCCCTATGGATAGAGTTCCTGATAATCTTTATGGTCATCCTCCCATGGATCATACATTAGGGGGTTAGGTGTTGGGATTCTAGGTATCTCGTTTGGGTCAAATGCTGGTATGGGAATTTGATCTCCTTGGTTAAGTTCTATCTCCATTGGTTGAGTTGGGAATAGTGGCAATGGCTGGGGTGCAATTATTTGGTCTAGATTTGGATCTGCGGCAGTGGTGGGTAGTATGTGAAAGTTTGCTAGTCGCCTATTGATAATATCTTGGGTCTGGGCGTTCATCTCCCTATTGGCTGCTGGTAGTGCCCTTTGTTGTTGCAATTCTCTCATTCGTTTTCTGCGCTCATGTGCTCCCCGACTGAACCATCCCCTTTTTTTCGAAGGGAATGGTTCTTCGGATTGCGCCATAAATATGAAGATTCCCTCTTCTGTATCAGTAGAATACCCTGAAGGAGTAGGTTGTGAGGAAGTTCCTTCACTTTTGGGAGAACTAGCTAGGTGACGATAGGCGTCAGACGGACCTTGATCACTCATACTGTAAACTAACAAATTGTCAAATAACACAAAACAATAATATACAGATATGCATGTAATCACACAGATTATTTCCTAACATAATTGATGAAATTTTGGTGTCAGTAGAACACTTACGTGGCTTAAATCAGTGGCTGTAGCTCTGATACCACCTTCTGTCGCAACCCCCGACCCCTATCCGGGAGCGGGCGGCTGCGAGTCTCAGAGCAGGTGGTATCAGTGTTTATTAATTTGGCAACGTAAATTTCATCAGGACCGTAGTTAGGAAATAGTTTATCAGAGTAAAACACCACACTTTTATAATTAAAAAATATATGGGAAAAACCCAAGTTTCCATTACAAACATGTTTTTAGAGATAAACCTTAATTTATTTAAATAAAACTTCTTTCTTGTTTAGGTAACTTTTATAGCCACTTTTCTAAGCCTTCAGTGCTCTCCAGCTGACTTCTATTTGGCTTTCACATTTTGACACCTGAAACACGTTTTAAAAAGTTTTATCAACAAGAAATACTGGCGAGTGAATCCCAGTTTAATCAAAACAAGTTTTATCATTTTACAGCATTGAGGGCAACCCGCAGTTACATTTGTTTACATCTACTTTAATTACCACCCATGGTACTGTCAATCCAGACTTGTGGTAATGTAGACTCACAGTGTAGTAACAAGTTATGTATACAAAACCCCAACATACCGACATTAATTGTAGAATCACAAATACTCAATCACTGTTAAATATAATTTAAAATAATTAAGGTTTTGTAAAAACAGTTTACAAAAAGAGGAATTACTCACATTGCTATTTTAGATAATTCCTGGTGACTTCCTGGTTATAATCTATTTAAAATAAATAATGCACACGCGTTAGTATAATAACCCAATTTACATTAGCTATACCCTCCCCCCAAGACAAAACTCCAACGACTGAGTCGGGCAGAGCCTAGACATGTGTTACGGAGCTCTAGATCAATCGGGCAGAGTAACTAATACGTAACCGGAGTTATAATACTTACAACGAGGCAGAGCTTCGCTTTTTAGTGGGTATTATGCCCGATAATTATTTCTAATATTCAGAAATTGAGAGGGAGTTGCGAGAAATGAATGATTTTCAACTGAAGCTCGATCGTCCAATTTATAGGCTGGAAACAGGGGCGGCTCGCTCCCCGCGAGAGATACACGAATGGCCTTCGCTGCCCGCGAGTAATAAAAATCTTGTTTTATTCGATTTTTAATAAAATAAAGATATTTCGGGGCCGCTTTTCGTATACGGGGTGTATTTTAGGACATATAGGGTGTTTTAAGGATTTTAGGAGAGTTGTTATAGAATACAAAGACTTAATCACTGTAATATAAGTAATAATTGGAAAACATTTAGGGTTTGAAAGCATTTGATAAAAAGAGAATGACTCACTTTGTAGATTTAGGGTTTATTACTATAGTCTCTTGGTGTTAAGCCTGGATTCCTAATAAAAACACAATGCAACATGTATTAATGTATTAACCCAATTCAAATTTTAACGATAAATCACGAGATCAAAACCCAAACGTAGTTAACAAAGTATAGCCTTATTGAGGCCGAACTTTGACATCCGTTGATGGGTTTCAGATCGATCAGACAGGGTATCTTACCAATGATCACGGTTAAAACACTTACTATGGAGCAGAGTTAGGATTTTGGGGTATAAAAACTGAGAAGAGAGAGCGAGAGAGAAAGTAAATGTGAGCAGTTTGGAAAGGCCATCAACTACTCTATTATATATATATATATTAGTGGTGAGTAAGCATGAATAGTTCCTTTTTTTGTATTTTAGTGGTCTTTTTTTTATTTGATATATACATTTAAAAATACATATTGAATCAATGAAGTTGGGTGTTAGAGTGGTTAAAGTTGTTCACTACTACATAATAGACTCAAGTTCAATCGTTGAATCCTCCACTTTTGAATGCTTATTTTTTATATATGATAATTCCTTTTTATTTTTTAAATCATGCTTCCTTATCATTAATTTAATATTTATAATATAATTTATGTTTGTTAACTTTTCTAATTACCGAAGTATGTAATTATGCTTAATTTTTTTCCTCGACATTCTGGTATAAATTTTGTTAAAACGAAGTTGTATTCAAAATAGTTTGTACTGATATTGTAAAGCAGTATAATAACGAACTGAACCGAACCGAACCGAACCGATTCTGACGGTTTGCTTTTTAAACAACACCGTTAATTTTCAAATAACGTTTGTTTTATATTATTATTTGCTTTGTTTCACTGCAACGCGCGACATCAAGAAATCTAGTTTATAGTTGAAGTATACTTAAGGAACAGTGCCATGGAATTATGCTACCCAATGAAATTTATGCTGGGCTGTTACACTGTAACAGTACCAAGGAATTATGGGATGCACTTAAGGAACAATTTGGGGGGACTGAAGAAGTAATTGAAAATAACCGGGAAATTCTGAATCAACAGTATGAAACCTTTTGTCACATTAAGGGTGAATCATTGACTCAACAGTTTGAGCGATTCAGTTGTCTCATTAGTGAGCTAAGACTTGTTAAAGTTGAATTTGCTAAATCTACACAAAATAGCAAGTTTCTTAGATCACTGCCTGAAAAATGGGATACAATTGCCTTTGTAACTAGAAACTCTGTTGAGTTCAAGGATCTGACACTGACCCAACTTTATGGTAGACTCCTGACCTATGAAAGGGAGTTAAACCAGAAAAAGAAGTTGCAAGAGTCTGGCAAAGTTGCAGATGATTATTCTTTTGGCAACACAGCTCTTCTGGGTCAAGAGGAGTCTGGCAGTAGTAAGGATCAGAGTTATGATCATTTTATTGACATAACTGCTGGTGGTAATTTCAACTCTGATCCTCACTCATCCAACTTTGCTTTCACAGCAAATGGAGAAAGCCAGATCTCTGATAATCTGTCTTTTGAACTCAATGATTTACAGCACTTTGATCCCACTAACTTAGAAGAAATGGACATTTTGCATCAATTGGCATTGCTTAGTGTAAGAACAAGCAAATTCTATAAAAGAACAGGGAGAAAATTCCCAGGGTTACATGGGAATTTAAAAGTAGGGTTGGATAAGTCAAAAATCAAGTGCTATAAGTGCAATAGGCTAGGTCATTTTGCTAGGGAATGCAGGAGTCAAACCACTGGTCCAATTATTACTCATCCCATCTCAAACCCTAGACCACAACATCAAAGCACTGTGCACTATACCCAATATACCCCTGCAGCCCATGTTAACACTGCTCACTATGTTGCAACCCATGTGCCTGTGCATTATGTTCAAACCACTGGTCCACAAATTCAGTATGTTCAAGCCCCTGTCCCTCAGGCTCAAGTGCAACCAGTTGCACCACAACAAGCTGCTCCAGCAGTAGTTCAACCAGATCAGCAAAGCTTTTTCACTCAAGGCTATGTTGACTGGAGCAGTATGCCTGATGAGCTTGGGGATGAAAATTTTGCACTCTATGCCTCTAGTGATGCTTTTAATGATGAATTTTGTTTTATGGCATTAGAGTCAATACCAGAATGGCTGGAAGCTGAAGGAGAGCAGCTAAGTGCTGAAACAGGGGATGAAGTGGCTGAAGCAGTGGTTACTATAGTTGCTGGTGAAATACTGCTGGGAGAAAATTCAGAACCCCTGATTGAACCACTGTTTGACCCCTGGTCCAAAGAAGACAAAGAAAAAAAGGAAGAAAAAGAAGAGAAGAAAGAAGGTGAGAAAGAAGAGAGAGCTGATGAAGAAAGTGATCATCAATGTGACTGTGCCGTGATGGCTGCAGCTAAGGTATCATCTCAGGTTCTTGAAAATCTGTGTTCAGACAAATGCATCATAGCATTTTCTAACATCAAAGAGGTGAATGAAAACCTTAGGGATAAAGTATTGAATGATGAAGTCAAGTTTGAGAAGTCTTTAAAAGAACTTAAAAACAATTTGGCTGAAAAGGACAAAGAAATCTGCAGTCTAAAAGAGGAGCATAGCATAACCAAGAACCAACTCCAAACAATGGTAGAAAAATATCAAGTTTGCAAAAAGGAGTTGGAATCCACCCAAAATCACTTGTGAAAGATGGGTGGAATCTTGCAAAGGTTATGAGGTCATGCTTGAAAAACAGCTTGAAAGCAATGTAAAATTTGGCATAGGATATAGAAAATATGATGAAATTGAAAACACTGCTGCAAAACAAGCTGGTTCAGTTGAAATAACACCAACCAACAAGAATGGCCAAGAAGTTAAGATAACTGACAAACTTGGTAACAAAATCACTCTGGAAAGATCTGTGGGATCCTCAACCTTTGAGGAAATTGAGAAATACCAATTTAAACCCACATGGTCTAATGAGTGTGACATTCTTGAAAATTTTAAACCAATGGACTTCACAACCACTGATGGTGTAAAAGCTCCTAAAGCAAAGGTCATTCCTCTCAAAGACATCCCAACAGTAGTTCAAAACTCTGTTGCTAAGGAGTCTAAAAAGAGGAAGAAAAGATAAAAGATCAAAAACCTGTTTTGTGATTTATGTGAAAAGAAGAACCATCTTACAAAAGACTGTTTTCATCTAAAAGCATATGATATCAACAAAACAAGTGTTATTGTACCTGCTAAGAGCTGCACCATCTGTGGTAAATCAAACCACAAAACTCAAAAATGTGTGTATCTCAAATCATTTGATGTGAAAAAGAATGAGTTCACTGCAAAAACATCCATGAGTTCATCAAGTTCATCTGTCAAATTCACCAAGATCCAACCACTGTTTGTGCCAGTTCAAACAGCTGTTACAAAACAGCTGAACCAAACATCTGTCAAAAGAGATGTTCAAGTGACTGATGCACCCCCTGCCAATCAATACAGAAGAGGTAAAGGACAACCACCATACCAAAGGATCCCACATGTTTATGAGGTTTACAAAAAGCCTTCTAAACCAAGAGTGAACAGGCATCCTTTTGGTTATCAGCAGATAATTGGGCAAGACCCCCAACAGTGGTTAGAGAAAAACAGTTCCAAAAATGTCCAAACCCCTGACCTAACCACTGCCCATCCACCTGAACTTAACCTAAACACTGCTGAGACCCCATCCAAAGCCATATTGGCTTTGGAGACCCTAATGAACTAATCTTTTACTACATGTGTAGGGAGCTTCTGCATGCTTAGATAGTCTTTGGTATGTAGATAGTGGAGGCTCCAGGCACATGACAGGATGTAGAGCCCTTCTTAAAGATTTCAAAACTCATGGAGGGGGTGATATATCCTTTGGCAATAATAGTAAAGGGGAGGTTCTGGGGTCTGGTACTGTTCAGTCTGGTAAAGTTAAGTTTGAAAATGTCAATCTAATAGACAATCTAAAGTTCAACCACTTAAGTGTCTCTCAAATGATTGATAAGGGCTATGGCTCATTCTTTACAAAAGAGTGTTGTAGGATTGTTGGACCAGAAATGGTTGAAAAGATTGAAGCAATAATAAAAAATGGAAAAACCCAACTTGTTGCTCAAAGAAGTGGCAATGTTTATGTGGTAGATATGTCAAAAGAGAGCCCCAGGACTGATGCTTGTCTGTTCTCAGCTACCTCAAACAAAGAGACAGAATTATGGCACAGGAGATTGGGGCACACAAATCTCAAGACAATCACTGCTATTTTAAAACAGGGGTTAGTAAGAGGTTTACCTCAAAAATTGTTCACCTGTTCTGAGCATTGTGTTTCCTGCCTAAAGGAAAACAACATAAAAGCTCATACAAATCAATTGAAGAGTCCAAAACAACCAAGTGCTTGCAAATACTTCATATGGATTTGTTTGGCCCAGTTAAAGTCACGAGTCTTAGGAAGAAAAGATATTGTTTGGTTATTGTTGATGACTTTTCTAGGTTTACATGGACTTACTTTTTACACTCAAAATATGAGACTGCAGGCATTCTGCAAGACTTTGTGAAACAGGTTGAAAAGCATTTTGACTTGCCAGTAAAAGTCTTCAGAAGTGATAATGGCACAGAGTCCAGAAACAAGGAGTTAGATGATTTCTGTGTGTCAAAAGGAATTGTGAGGCAGTACAACATTCCAAGAACACCAGAACAAAATGGGGTTGTTGAGAGAAAGAACAGGACTTTGATTGAGGCTGCCAGAACCATGCTTGCTGATTCAGGTTTGCCATTAACTTTTTGGGCAGAGGCAGTAAACACTACTTGCTATGTCCAAAACAGAGTTTTAATCAACCCCAGGCATCAAAAGACTGCATATGAACTGCTGTATAAAATAAAGCCATTGATTTCTTATTTCAAAGTTTTTGGCTGCCCAAGTTTCATTTTAAACTTAAAAGATTCCATTTCAAAGTTTGCAGCCAAAATTGATTGTGGTCATCATCTAGGATACTCAACCACTGCTAAGGCCTACAAAGTGTTTAACACAAGGACTAAGACAGTGGAAGAGACTTTGAATGTGAAGTTCAATGACCTTTCATAAATGAAAATCCCAGCAAACCCTGCTGATTTATTTGATCTTGATAAATTCACATTTGAAAGTGTTGCTGTCAAGACTAACAATGCAGGTCCATCAGAAAGTTCATCATCAGACTATGGATATGAAGTCATCATTCCTCAATAAAAGTCTGCTTCAATGGTAAGAGCAGCAGATGTTCAAAACAGCTGTCAAAGCTCATCCACTGCTACCTCAACAGTTGTTGACCAAAGTAGCCCATTAACCCCTGCTTCCATGTCATCAAACATTGTTGATAGTCCTCTATCAGTGGATAAAAGTCAGCATGTTCTCTCACAAGTTCCACCTATTCCTCCACATCCATTTGAAGCCACTGCTGGATCATCAAAGTCACCAGTAGTGGTTAGGTCAGATGATTCACATCTGCAGCCTTCACCATTAAATGCCATTGTTCCATACCAAGGAGATCTAATCTTCCTGAAATCTCATCCACCTGATCAAATCATTGGCAACATCAATGAAGGGGTTCTCACAAGAAGTCAATCCCAAAACATTTGTCTTTTGTTGGTTTCCTATATCTCCATCAGCCAGTCAAGTACCAAGAGGTACTGAAAGACAACAGCTGGGTAGAAGCCATGCAAGAGGAGCTCCAATAGTTCAAAAGACAACAAGTTTGGGAGCTTGTACCACTGCCAGAGGGTGTAAGTCCTATTGGCACAAAGTGGGTCTTCAACAATAAAACTGATGAAAGGGGCATTGTTGTCAAGAATAAAGCTAGGCTTGTGGTTCAAGGGTTCAGACAGGAAGAGGGCATTGACTATGATGAAACATTTGCCCCTGTAGCAAGACTTGAAGCTATCAGACTATTCCTGGCCTTTGATGTCAACCACAACATCAAGGTGTATCAGATGGATATCAAATGTGCATTCCTCTATGGTAATTCAAGAAGAGGTTTATGTTTGTCAACCTCCAGGTTTTGAGGATCCATTTAATCCAAATCATGTCTACAAGCTAAATAAAGCTTTGTATGGCCTGAAACAAGCACCAAGAGCCTGATATGAAACTCTTTCCACTTTCCTAGTATCCATTGGTTTCACAAGAGGTAAAATAGACAAAACATTGTTTTTAAAACGGAGAGGAAAGGATTTGATGATTGTCCAGATTTATGTGGATGACAACATTTTTGGAAGCACATGTAACAAAATGTGTGAAGAGTTTAGGCAACTCATGACAGCTGAGTTTGAAATGAGTGCAATGGGTGAACTCCAGTGCTTTCTTGGTCTCCAAGTAAGGAAACTTCAAAATGGCACTTTTATCCATCAAGGCAAATATGCCAAAGAACTTTTAAAGAAATTTGATATGGATGATTGTAAGCCATGCAGTACACCCATTACAACCAATAAAATTGTCATGTCTGATGAAAAGGATGATTTGGTTGATCAAACTCTATATAGAAGCATGATTGGGTCCTTATTGTACCTAACTGCATCTAGGTCAGACATCATGTTTGCAACATGTGTTTGTGCAAGATCCCAATCAGCCCCTAGAAAGTCAAATCTTATTGCTGTAAAAAGGATATTCAGATACCTAAAAGGTGCTCCCACACTTGGTATCTGGTATCCAGCTGATGGAAATATCAAGCTTTCAGGTTTCTCAGATAGTGACTCTGCTGGATGTGACAAGACAAGGAAGTCCACTTCAGGAGGGTGCCAATTCCTAGGCAGTTGCTTAGTGTCTTGGCAAAGCAAAAAGCAAGCAGCTGTTTCCACATCCACTGCTGAGGCAGAGTATATAGTTGCTGCAAGCTGTACAGCCCAACTGCTTTGGCTTCAAAATCAATTGCTGGATTTTGGTATCACTGCCCTAAAGACACCTCTCATGTTGAACAGTCAGGCAGCAGAAGATATCATCAAAAATCCAGTATCCCATTCAACCACCAAGCATATAGACATCAGACATCACTTTGTGAGGGATTGATATGAAAAAGGTTTGATTTCTCTGCACCATGTTCCAACTAAAGATCAGCTGGCAGATGTGCTAACCAAAGGATTAGACACATCCACCTTTGAAAGCTTGATCTCTAGGATTGGCATGCTGAACATGGAATAACAGGCAAAATCTTGTTTTTCTATGAATAAAAGCATTAAAATATTTTCAGAAAATCAAAAATTCATCCTTAAAAATAGCTAAAAATGAATTTTTCATTAAATCCTTAAAAGTCTGCCATAACCATTGTTTTGTTCAAACATCTGTTCTACTAAATGTTGTCCACTGCTGAAAGTCAACCCCTGTTCTCTCATTTCCTTGGTAATCACTGTTGTTCAAAATCAGTATTTTCATCCACTGATATGCTATCCACTGATAGTTACAATCACCCACTGCTTTCATTATAAACGTTGCAACCACTGATATTGCTCCATCAGTGGTTTCATAAAACAACTGTCCTCCATTATTCATCAGGTGTTGGCACGTGGATAGTACATAGCGGTCAGATCTTTTGTAACCGCTGCCACGTCAGCATTCACTTTTTCCTTTATAAAACCCTCCTCAAACCCCCAAACAGGGTTTTACACTGTCGAATTGAATTCTCAAATTCCTTTCTCAAAGCAGTTTCCATCTTTCTCTCTCAAATTTCTCATCATCTTCTTCATCTCGCAACCTACTCATGTCCTCTTCCGCTCCAAAATCACCATCTTCATCTTCTAAAAAGGTCACTCAAATGGCTACCGAACCCATCGAAATTCCATACAAATATCCTCACAATTATTTGGGTCTACTCACAAAACCCGCTCAAACTGAAACCTTCAGTTCCATCATTGACGCTCTTTCGTCTTCAAAGTACAAAACTTTGTTGACTGCTGATGCTCCGATTTACTTGAAAACCCAGAGAGAATTTTGGAAGAATGCCACACTTGAAGCTCAAGGTGAGACAATCATAGCCATCAATTCCTCCATAAAGGGTAAACCAGTTCAAATAACACCACAATCCATTTCAGAGGTTTTCGAACTCGATGATCAGCAAGGTAAAACTTCTTTTCCCAAATTCGAGTATCAAACTGATTTTATTGAGAGGGGGTATGCTGGGGAAATGAAAAAGGATACCTTATAAAAAGGTAGTTTTCCTCCTGCAACAAGATTTTTATTCCATACCCTCTTGATGTGTGTTTCAAATAAAACCACTGTTTTCAATGAAATACCATTAAAGATCCAGTACCTGGGTTATGCTATTTTACATAACGAAAATTTTAACTACTCCCAGAAGATCTTTGATGATTTGGTTAAAAATGTTGATAAAAAATCATTCTTACTATTTCCAAGGTTTCTAAGCTTTTATTTTCAAAAGAAATTTGGAAAGGATGATGCTCATGTGATCACCCAAGGTGACTCTTTTCAAATAAACAGCTTAACAGCTGAAAATTTTACAAGATTATCAAAACCTTCTAAAACAAAAGCAGGGGTTCCTGAGCAGAATTTAGCAGCTACCACTGCTCCTCAGGTATCTGCTGCTGAGCCCACTGCTCTAGGTGATCACAGCAGCAAAACAACTGCTGTGAACCCCACACCTAAAACCACCAGAAAACCAAAACAAAAGAAAACTCAAAAGCCCCCCAAACCTAAAACAAAGGCAACTCTGGAAGATGAGATCCCAAAGCAACTGCCAGTGACAACACAAAAGTCACTAGAAACCACTGCTGCTACTTCCTCGCAGCAGATGGTAGAAAAATCGAAACCCATGCCTCAAACTCCTCCTGCTTCTTCTCAAAAAGAACAGGTTGTACACATCGGGACACCACAATATGATGCTCTAGAATCACTTGATTCTATCATCCACAGCCCAATGCCCAAGGCAAATTCGCTTTCTACACCCATACTCACAGCAACAATTCCCCCACAAACAAAACTCTTGTTGGATGCTCTTGATTTGAAGCAGACACAACCCAGTCCTTCTCACTCACCTGTCAATGAGAATATACCTCAACAAGTGACTGGGTCTGGTATTTCAATCATTGCTAACCCACCAACATTACCTGAGGAGGTTACACCCCTTGAGTTACAAGTAACTCTTGGTGGTAGTTCAAGTGAAGCAACCACTACAAGTGCTGAACCCACTGGTTTGCACTTGGACAGTGGTTTCATCAATAATACTTCCTTGAAGGCAATTTCTTCTCTGGGAACATTTGTGTATCCGGTTTACACTGGTTCACTAAAAAGTGTTTCTCATTTTGAAGGAAGAGGTCCCCAGTACCAAGACAAAGGGACATCAGTGGATGATTTCTGGGATACATTTCCTGAGTCAACCACTGTTACAACCACTGCTAGTGGGAAATCAGATGATCCCATTAAGTTGGGTGATGGTTTAATGTACCGTGAATTTACGGCTAGAGTTGATAAACTGGATACTTCTGTTGCAGAAATTAAAGACATGCTGCAACAGTTGTTGAAAGTACAAAAGGTACCAACCACTGCTGCTCCAGCTCAAGCATCTGCACCATTATCTGCACCTGCTGCAAATGAGATCTGGAATTTGTTTCAACCATTGCTCATCCATCAAAGACGATTAGCTGATCAGCAACATGAGATTCAGGTTCAAAAGATCAGAAATCTCATGGATGCAAGGTTTATGGATACTCAGGCAGATATTAAAGCAATAAAGGCTCATTTATTGAACACCACTGGCACTGCTCCTCCCTCCATCATTTTTGTGGACAATCCTCCACCTGCTGATGCCAAAAAGGGGGAGAAATTAAAGCAGTTGAAGAAAAAGGGGTATAAAGATGGTCTTTACATTGCACCAGACAATTCTTGCATGCTTGTAGACATACCCTTGCCAGATGGTTCTAAAAAGATTGATGTAACCACAAATGCCATTGCTAAAGCAAAAGCTGATGTGAAAAAGGATAAGGAGGCTAAGGATAAAGCAAGGTTTGCACAGGAGAAAAGAGTTTTTTATGGAGCTGAATGAGCAGGGTACTTCTGAGCCTAAGGATGATCAGGAAAATCCAAAGCCTGAAAGTCCTGAGCCCAAAAAGAAGCAGCCCACTAGAAAAGTGAGGCAACCCAAATCCATACCATCCAGACCCACAAAACACACTCCCAAATCTTCCAAAAGCTCCAAACATCAATCTCCCAAACCAGCAGATGTTAAGACTCCTGTTGTATCAACAGCTGTTGATACTTCAGTGGTTTCAAAAACTGCTAGCCAAACAACTGGCACCACTTCAACACACACCACATCCACTGCCTTACCATCACTACCAAAAATCACCTCACCACCAAAAACATCATCATTACCACCATCACCTCCTGCTAAAAAGCAGAAGACATCAGATTTTACAACATCTGTTGTAATGACAACAGTGGTTGAAACACCAGTTGTTTCAACAGCTGTTGGTCAGCCATCTTCCACTTCAATCACCACCACTCAAATCACCACCACTCAAATCACCACCACTGAACCAACTAAAACACCACCAACCTCTCCTAAACCAAAAAGGAGAAGGGTAATTTTGGATGATGATGATTCTCCACCACCACCACCAACATCTTCACAATCTCTTTCACTTGTCACTATTCCAACCCCTGTTCCACCCTCTTCTGCACAAGTCTTTAACCCAACCACTGCCATTGTCTCTGCAGTTGTTCAGTATCCTTTAGTGCTTGCAGCTGTTAGAGAAGAAATAAAATCCTTCTATTCAGAATATGATCCTGACAAAAGGAGCTTGCCATCTGTTGAAGGATATCCAATACCTAAAAATATTGAAGAATATTTGAAAGTAAAAGGTCAACAAGCAGAGGATATCTCCAAAAGAAATTCAAAGGGTAAATCTGACAAGGAAATCCAAAGATACTACCAATTTTTGCTCACTCAAGTCAATACTTTGGAAATATTTTTAAAGAACCTATGTCAGCAATTGTCAGAAAGAGCAGATGAGACCCTAAGAAAGGATTATGTTGAGCACATTATGGCCTTCAAAAGGTACAAAGGTGACAAAGCTCAATACAAAGAATGGACAGTGGGTGAGCTCAATGAAGAGTTAGAAAGAATTGAGAAAATGAACAAAGACAAAGTCAAACATACTCCTCCTGTTTGGGCAAACTACAAAAAGAATGTGCCAGATAAAGTGATAAAGCTGAAAAGAATGAAAGAGGAACTGATCACTGCTGATTTTGGATCTAGGAATCAAGTGACAAGGTGGAAAGAAGAAAAGGTGATTGATTCTTATCAAAGGCTGGAAGAATTAAGAAAGAAAAATCCAAACATTCCACAAAAGCCTGTTTACCCTGATGAAAAGGTTTCAGCTGAACCACACAAGCAACAATTCAAGAGATCCACTGCTCCACCTGCGGCTTTCATCTACCAAAGAAGGAAACAAAAGCAGATGGACAAAGAAACAGAAGCTAATAAAGAAGCAGGTGATTATCTTATGAAAACTGGTCTCAAGCAGATGTTAGCAGAAAAACTTGAATCACTACAAACTGCAAACACTGCTCAAACTGTCATTACCAGGACACCATCTCCAAACTCATCTGCAATAAAGCCTCTCCCAAGAAACCCACTGGACTCAAAGGTACTAAAGTGGAAATCTGACAAACAGACCCACGTACTGACTCTGATCAAGTCAAGTGGTGAAGTGAAGAAAATATCAAGGGAACAAGCATTGGGCCTGGGTGTTGAAGATCTACAAGATCTCCTTGATCTTCCACTGTGCAGGGATGAGGATGATACAGATGCCCTGAACTTTGAGTTACAACTTAAAGGACAAATAAAGGAGCTGTTGATGAGGCAATAAAGTTCCACAATAATGAAGAGTTCTGGCATCATCTGTTCCAGGGGGAGATTGTTGGGATTGAACCCTACTAGAGGAACAGTTGATTAAAGCCAAAACTGGATCAGAGCAGTGGATCCAGAATAAGCAGTGGATCCAGAATAAGCAGTGGATGTATACAAGTCTCTCCCCTTAAAAGTGATTCTAACAACTGATGGTCTCTATCCACTGTCCGAATACAAGTGTTGTTCTATAAACAACTGTTGTTCATGTAAAGACTGATGAAGACTGAAGACCTGTTGATCAATCTACTATTATGGGTCAAGCACTGCTGATAATACAAGTACTGCTGGAGTCACAACAGTGGAAGGAGAAAGCAGTAGTTTAGTCTTTCCTTTGTTATGTAATGTAATCAGTAGTTTGCTTAACAGTGTTTGTATTAGATCAGTAGTTAGAGTTTGTTAGGAGGTTAGATGTCACTTTCATGGTGACGTCAGCCAAGATGCTTCAGTGGTTTGCTCGTGCCTATAAATAGAACAGTACCCTGTACTGTTCTATTGGCTCTTTCACCACTTGTCTCTTGTACGAACAAATACTGAGCTCAGGCTGAGGGGGAGTTTGTTATACATGCATGCAAAGTTGTAATCAGTGATTGAAATAAATTTAATCATTCGGTTCAATGATCAAAATGTGTGTTGAAAACATTTCTCCTGTTTGATTGTGTGCAAAGTTTATTTCCATCTATTTCCGCTAAAATTACTTGTTCATTTTTCATCTAAAATCAAACGTAAAACATAATCAATCCAAACTCAGATCCTAACAATACTGATATTGAAGTTCACTTTTCCATCAAGTTTGCTACGTCAACTATATTTGTTCCTATCTTCAGACAAACACACACGTATACAACAATTCTTTTAAGTGTGTAGTTTTATTATTATTTTATATATTATAATTAATTCAGTTGCTTCACTCATTTTTCTTGTATAACTTTTAAAATATAACGTTTTATAAAACGATGAATATGTCACTCGAACCAGCATATTTTTATTTGCATTTTGACCTAAGTTTCATTAAAAACGAAGTAAGATCAGTTATAATATATTTTATTATTAATTATTAAACAGTTCCTATAAAATTATATGTTCGTCTGGATACCTCATATTTCTAACAGTCAATTTACTCGTAATCTACTCGTTTAATAATATAAGTTTTATATACTTTACTAGGTTATCACCCGGGACTGCTTCCCGGGTAGAAAAAATTAATTTTAAAATACTCACAAGTGTATAATTAAATTAAACTTAAATAATGTGACGTATTAGATAAGTTAATGACAAAATGCATACTTTGTTTTGGAGCATTCTATAAGCATAGAAGTGTGTCGGACTCGTGCCATGATAATTAAAAACACATGATACTTGCCCCCAATTTACTTAACGATGCATATTGCCTGTTCAATGACATGAGCAAATGATGTTGGTCTTGTAACAACATGATAAGTAACACATAGTTTAAAAAAAGTTTACCAGTTTAATATACATAAATGCCAAACATAAAAAAAATATAGTGTAGTGTATCTCAGACATGCATACTTTAAATGGGAGATCATTTATGTGCACCTACTCATTAAACTTCTTTTTTATTTTCTTGAGATTTTGATTCATTTCTAACAACAAAAGTCCCAGCAAGTTAGTTGAGAAACTAATTGTTTAACTTATTCACAAGAAGTTGGCGTTTGCTAGCATCACCAAAAGTCAAAACATTTCTCAACCACATTTGATGCAAACTTCTGTTGACTCATCTCAAACAACAGAATTATTATTGAGTGCTCGTGTGGTTTTTCATGCTCCAATACATGCTGCTCCAAGAAAACTCACCAAAATAAGCATTTACGCATAACATAATTACAATTACAGGTATGGGTTGAAAGGGTCACAACTTGATCATAGAAAGTTATGATGACAAATTTAAATATTTATTCAAGAATTTTAATAATAGTCTTAACTACATACATTATTATTGTAATTATGATTTACGCATTACTTACTCAGACAATAACTAAAAAAATCGTGCGGCTCAACCTGACATGGCCCGTCCCATTTCTTGCGGCTCAACCTGACATGGCCCGTCCCATTTCTTGCGGCTCAACCTGACATGGCCCGGCCCAGATAGGTGTCTCAGACAGGACGGATAGCAAGTCAGAATGGGTCAAGTCAAGTTGGATTAGGATGACAACTAATTGGTTGACCCGCGTAAAACAACTTTTTCTTCATTCCAAGTCTTTTTGGGGGAATATTGAAGCGTTAACTTTGATTACAAAGTATCCAACTAAGAAGGAAAAATCTCATATTAGTCAAACGGATTGAAAGCTGAAACTTAAAAAAAAATTGTATATATGCATCAAAACCTCTTGAATCGCCTTATGAAGAGTGTTAGATTAGTGTTCATAGGTCGAACCAACCTACCAAATCTGTTTTGACCCTAATTTAAAAAATGTAAAAAAAAAACGATTAAAAAAGTGTTCACGTACCCAACCCGTTTTGACCCACACAAAAGATTACCCATTTCAAGTTTTCAATCCCCAACCCAACCCGTCTATTTTACAACATTTGGTATAGTAGAATCTATAGTTGTAAACTTGTAATATAATAAATTTAATAATAAAAAATCATATTGAAAAGGTGTTCACATGTTGACCAACTTCCTTGACCCGTTTCGACCAACAATAAAATAATACCCATTTTGTATAAAAAATAGTTTTTAATAGATATAAAACACATGTTACATCACGCAGGTTGTCTACGTATGTATAAGGTGTTAAATTAGTTAACTTTTAGGAAATTAAATATTTTTTTTGAAGTCTAATCCCACAGCTAAAAAGGGTATGTGACATGTGATTTCAGTAGATAAAGACAAAAGTGGTCGAGCGAGTAATGGGTAAAAGCGGCCAGCGGGTAATCTTTAATATAGGTCCAAAAAGTCGATCCTTTAAGGCCAACCCGTCAAAGCTTATAATTAAGGAAACTATGAACCCATTGTTAGTCAAATGGGTCAAACCTAGGACATCTAAAATAAGAACAAAGAAATGTAGACATACAAAAACTTGTGATTAGTTATATAAGTGCTTATATTCTTGGTATATTATTGTTGGTTGCCCTTATTTTCAAAAACCCCTAACCATGTCCATAATATGTAATAAGTTGACCCATATTAGAATTGGTTAACATTACCTGTACAAAAATGAATATAGTAAGAAGTGGGTCAATTTAGATGTTTTGATTTGTAACCTGAAAATGAAGTAACAATTAAAGAAAATATGGTTGATAAAGAACAGAATCGAGCCATGGGTATTTGAGATTGTTTGAGACTTTGAGCATTACTATTTGCAGCATTATAAGGTCTCAAAGTAATTGCATCAATTCACTCATAAATGGAGGGGATGTAAGTTAGAAAGCATACATGTGCAACGGTAAATCGAGAGCAAAGTTCCCGAAAAAAAAAGCTTGATGATTAACACAGTACTATCACGCAACTCATCCTACAAAATTAGCACATCAAACACAACTTTTGTCATCAAAGCTATTTTATTTTTAATTGCCTAGATAAACCTAACATAGAGAAAACATAACCACAAATAACCCATCATAGGCAAATGGTTTAACAATGCTCTAGGAAGCTCTAATACAAACCCTTTTCGATTAAGATTCAATCTCAAACACCACCTGAGAATAAAAACCAAAAAAAGTTTTCAACTTTACACACGGATCTGACACAGATGAACATAAATCGTTGAAAATATCTTATTTTGAATAAACCTATCTAATCAAGGTTATTTTTCGTTTAAAGATGAGTCTGAAATGTTAAAATCACCAATTTTAATAAAATCGCAAAGAAAGACATAACATAAAATAGATTAATTAACAAAAGAAATAAGATCTAGCAAAGAGATCTTACTTGTGTCGCTGGAAACTACCATCAAAACCCTAGCTTTTGGTCGGAATATCAAAGATTCTGAGCGGAACCCTAATTCAGCCACTGTTGCCACTATCGTTCATCTTCAGCCATCGTCATCATCAATATTGTATCTTCTTCGTCGATGCCCAACTTTTTACCATCCTGTAGGAGACATAAAAACATAAAAAGAGAAAAAAAACACACACTTGTTGAGCATTTCAAATCTGAAGGACCATGAAGAGAGCAAACATTATATAGAATGAAATGGCCATTGATTTTCCACTTTCTTCTTCATTAGGCGACTGTCCACCACTACAATTACCACTCATCTTCAAATAAATTCCAAATGATCTCAAGAGCATATAATCTATTCTCAGGTGGTGGTAACGGCGATTAAGCGATGATGAAGATTTAGGTTTCAAAGAAAATGAGATGCAGGAAGAAGAAGCGTATGATAGTTAGGGTTTCAGGAAATTAGGATACTGTGGTTTTATAAGATCCAAATATAACATTGGGTTTGACCCACTTTAGGACCTATATAGAAAAAAAAAAAACACGCTCCCACTTTCCCGCCAAAACCAGAATTTAGAGACCCTAATATTGCGACACGTGGCCCAAATTATTTATGTTTATTATATATAATAGATTTTAATCTATAACAAAATTGAAAATGTTACACCAGGTGACCAAGCATCACATCAGGATCCAATAACGGGTCTTGATGAGGATGGGAATGGGCTTTTGGGTGGAGCTCTATTTTCGTTGTCGACTGTGAAGACGGTGGTGGATCTTTTGTTGTAAATATGGTGCATGTCTATTAGCCTAAGTATGACAGTTAACACGAGTTATTTTGGCCTGGTCATTTATTGGTTTTTTGTCATTGATGATCAGTGTTACCTATTTATCAGATCTAGTTTCCGGCAAGATGGTGGCGATCGTAGGTGGTGATGTTGGTTGTGATGTGATAGTTTATGGTTTTGAAAATGGTGGATTTGAGTATACGGGGAAGATAAATAAATTGCAGATGCTGAGTTTTTTTGAAGATAATGAGTTTTAACTAAAATGCCCCTCCGTTTTTTCATATTTGCCACATGTTATCCTCTTATTGCTTCCTATCATTCCTACCAAAACTAAACTTCCTATTTGATATTTTCTCTTGTAATAAATAACATTTAATTTATTTATTTGATTAAGTCATTTATGTTTCGTTAAATAACCGAGGATAGTTTAGTAATTTTAAACAAACTTAACCGAAAAATCTAACGAAAAACCACCATAGTTACAAACGTTACATCCCTTCCGTGTAAAGAGGGAACAAATTCAGTTATAAATTCACCTTGCAACGCTTCTTTGGCTTTCGTCAAACCCTCGTCAAGTCTCAACCACCTCACTCACAATCATTCAATGCGTACCTCCTCCGCCGTTCCTCCGGCCACCGCGCCGGTGAAAGATCACTCTCCAACCGCATCGGACTCTGAAGAATACGAGTACGAAGAGGTTGAAATAGAAGAAGAGGTAGAAGTTGAAGAAGAAGTCTCCGACGACGACGACGAAGAAGAAGAAGAAGAATTCGAAGAAGTAGAAGTAGAAGAAGAAGAGGAAGAACAACAAGAAAAAGAAGATGTATCTCGGTCAATTGAAGACCTAGAAGATGTAAATAGTGAGTATTTTCCCTATTTTGGTATCTATTTTATTTATTTACCTGTTTGAGATATGGAATCGGATACTTATTCAATTTGTGAACAATGTTTGTTACTGTGTGTCAATTTTATGTGATCATCTGGTATTGTATTCTAGGGTTTTATGACATGTTAATTGATAATCCATGAATGCTCTTTTTAGGTCTTTTTGTTTTGATCTACATACATGCGCATTTGTTTAGGAATTAGTGCATGTGTTGTTGATATAGTTACATCATTACATGATATGTAACATATTTTTGATGTACCAGATTTTACATTTAGAAAATCAAGTGTAGCTCTTTTCTTTTTTGACATTGCAAATATCGTATGTTATAAAGATGTTTCTGTTATGTTTATGTGCAATTGAGCTTAGATTATGGCTTAAGGTGGGATGTTGTTGACTAATAAACTTCGTTATAAATGCTTATATATACACACACACTTCCATAAAAGTGGAGAGGAAGTCTTATTTTTTAAAGTGTTTTTATGGTGAGGGTTATTTTCGATCAGGCATGAGTCTTATTTTCGATCTGCAGTTCCTCCAGTTGCCGCACCGGTCAAAGATCGGTCTTTAACCGGATCGGACTCTGAAGAATACGAGTATGAGGAAATGGAAATAGAAGAAGAGATAGAAGTTGAAGAGGAAGTCTCTGATGACGAAGAAGAAGAAGAAGAAGAAGAAGAAGAAGAAGAAGAAGAAGTAGAGGAAGAAGAAGCAGTAGAAGAGGAACAAAAAGAACAACAACAAGAAAAAGGGAGCGCTGAAGATGTATCGCGCTCAATCGAAGACACAGACGATGTAAAGAGTGAGCATCTTTCCTATTCTGTTATCTTTTTATTTAATCATCTGTTTGAGCTATGGAATCGCGTACTAATTCAATTTGTGAACAATGCCTGTTACTATGTGTCATTTTTATGTGATCATCTCTGTGTTATCCGGATTGTGGCATTCTAGGGTTTTATGACACGCTAATTGATTATGCATACATGCTCATTTAGGTCTTTTATCGGTGGTCTGCATGCATGCTCATTTGTTTATAAATTAGGGCATGCTTACTTATAAGTTTGTCTCAGGATCATCTGTTTCAACAAGAGAGCTGCACTTTGTCTTGGAAAGTCAAACAGTCATCTTTTAAATTTGAAAATGCTGCAAACTAGAAAGTTATGAAAAAAAGTATTGACGATCATGTCAATTCTGTAACAAGTTTAGAAAATCTTAGTGTTTTATCAAAGTGATATTTAAGATACATGACACATACCATATTTTTGATGTACGAGACTTGACGTCAAGAAAATTAAGTGTAGCTCTTTTATTTTTTGGACGTTTGAAGTAGTTGTATTTTATAAAGATATTTCTGTTATTTTTATGTTCGCAGTTCAGCTTATATTATGTCTAAATGTTAGAATGTTGTTGACTAATTAACAGACCATTTTTTCTTATCCTATTTTTTGTTGGATAGTGTAAGGGTTGTAAGTTTGTGAGTGGCAAATAGGAGATTAGATATATAATGTTGGCTTCACTGTCATCTGTGTATTATATAGCATCAAATATCTGATTGATACGTATATATGTATACATATATATACGGTATACTCCTCAATTAAGAAACACAGACGAAGTAAAGAAGTTAGATCAGATAATTGGGATTTGGTAAGGGTTCTTTTTAAGGAAGTGTGTAAAAGAAATGAATATTAATTATGTGAATGCTATTTTACAAACAGAACCAAACTTGCAACAGTGAATCCAATCTGTTTTTAATAAAGCTAAAAATACCTAATAAACTCAGAAAACCTAACATCATTAAAAGCTTGGGTTAGATTTGTTGGGCGAGTGAGTATTACGACTGCCCAAGAAAGAGAAGAAGCTAAACTGCAGCAGCGGACCTGATGCTGTTGACTTTCTGGGGTGACCAACTTTGACCATTCAACTGTTGAGCGGCGTTGACGGCGACAACGGAAGGCTGATGGCGGCAACTGCAAAATAGAAGAGAAAACCACACTCAAACGCAAACAACGCAGCAAACAGAAAAACAAAGGGACACACAGATTTACGTGGTTTGGTCTAAAATGACCTACGTCTATGGCTGCAACTAGGGATACAATCTGATTACTTTGGCGGTGATGAGAAGAAATTTAAGTCCAGTTTAGGCGTGGACAATTGTGATACCCCCTCTCAACAAGATAACTCCAAAACCCTAGCCTCTACCATTAGATACCCTAAAACTTGGGGCCATAGAAACAAAAAAATGTTAGCTGGTATTTGACAAGTTGCCAAACACATTCTTCGGGCCAAAAATATGATTAGGGTTAGGACCGGATGCCCTTTTCTTCGCCACACTGTGATAGAACCCAGGACTCAAACAAAAGTAATTGATAGATTTAATTGCTGAAAACTGAAATATTACAAGATAAAAGACCCAATTCGAGATGGGTTTACCTCCAGAAACAAAGGTTTAGAACCCTAATTTTATATAAAACATCGACATCTGAAACATTACCTATTCTGCCTTATTTATCATAAAAGAAAAGAAGGTAATTAACTGCTAGAAACTGCCCACTACTTGCTCCCAGAACCGTTCCCCCCAAAACCCATTTCTGCAGATAATTAAATGGGTCAAATACCCATCTGGAGCTGCCCACAAGACATGGGTCAACCCATGGGTTCGTATCACATTGATACGAACCCAATGAATGCTTTGGAAGCGGGAACAGTTTCAGTCATTCCGAGAAATCAGGAAGAGATCATAACTGTTCCCACCTAAAGTTTAAGCTTAAATAATCAGTTTCCTCCATTTTAATTCTTGTCTATTTTTTGTTTAAGTGAATTTATCTTGTAATCGGAGAATTGCCCTTCTCGAATCGGGCTGACTTAATTGTCAATTCTATCAATTTACAACTTTCGATTTGCGGTATCTATCAATTGGTTCCATTGTCGGGAAATTGATGGCGACTTCTATCTGGAATTGCAATCAAGGAGAAGTAGGCGAGCCTATCACTGCCCAATTAGTAGCCATTGTGGCTCGTTTGGATGCCATTCTTACACCATTGAAGGCTGATGTTGAAGAAATCAAAGCTCGGATGAATGTACCCCTGAAGAACTATGTTGAGGCAAAGGAGAATCAGATGATCTTGCCAATAACACCTGAAGTGCTTACCACCGGTAACGGTGATCTTCTCCACAAGGGGAAACATAGCAGGTACAATCTGAACATGGAAGAGGGTGGGGGTAGTTCGACGGGTGATGAAGTGATTGGAGGTGGCGACAATTGTGAAAAAGCAGTGGAGGATTGGCGATCACGGGGTGACATGAACCCACAATCTCCCGCTGAACATTTTGTGACAACCCAAGTCGGTTATGGAATTTGAAATTAAATCCAATAGATCTCTTGATGCTTTGAAAACGCTGAATATCGGGAAGTATAATGATTAAAGAGAAATTAAAGGAGACAAATGGAAAATTGGATGCCAAAGAATCAATGAAAGTAATAAGTGCTCCCACACGTGGAGGGCCTGGACCTTTAGAATCAGAATTGGACAGGTGTTGAGTCTTAATCAACTCTTATAATTTCTTGTAAGCTTAGCAAGACTTTTTGGTTACATGTGTTAGACATTTTAGGAAGAGAAATGGCTCTTTGTAATACACTTTTGGGAAAGAAGGCTGCTGATCATAAATCATTCTTTGATACTTTAAAAGATAGAGGTGAGAAGCTTGTAAGATATCCCTGCCGGTTGCTATTCATTTTTCCCCACCATCGACTATCGCAAACCGCCACCAAATTGATGATCGAAGTGAATCTCCGTCATGTCACGTGCTGATGATTACGAGGAACCAAAGGAACCCGAGCATAAACATCAAGGTCTCTTAACAACTCAGTTCTCTTATACCTAGGACAAGTCGTTTCTCCAGGCTGGTAGTATTGATGGGAACCCAATGAATGCTTTGGAAGCGGGAACAGTTTCAGTCATTTCAAGAAATCAGGAAGAGATCATAATTGTTCCGACCTAAAGTTTAGCTTAAATAATCAGTTTCCTACATTTTAATTCTTGTCTATTTTTTGTTTAAGTGAATTTATCTTGTAATCGAAGAATTGCTCTTCTCGAATCGGGCCGACTTAATTGTAGGGCTGGCATATCGTGTATACCCGTACACGATAAGACACGGCACGATAAGACACGATACACGAACACGACACGATAATTTATCGTGTCCTTTTTTTTCAAACACGAACACGACACGATATACACGAAAATTACCTGTTAATACCTGTTAACACGACTGTTCAACTGTTATACACGAAAATTACCTGTTAATATCTGTTAACACGAACAAAAACATGAACACGACATGCTATCTGAGAGTTACAGAGGGAGTTTAGGGTTTTATTTTTTTTTGAATTGAATGAGGAATGAAATAGAAAGGAAGTAAGGAACCCACACGCACATGGCTGATGAGTTTTATTTAATTTAATTTCTTATCGTGTACTAACGGGTATTAACAGGTAAACATGTATTTAACCTGTTTATACACGAAAATTAACAGGTAATCTTGTGTCTACCTGTTTGGTACATGATACCTGTTAAGGCCATACACCATACCTGTTACTTCGTGTAGGTTCGTGTCGTGTATTCGTGTAAAATTGCCAGCCCTACTTAATTGTCAATTCTGTCAATTTACAACTTTTGATTTCCGGTATTTATCACACACATTCAACAACATCCGTATATACATTAAAGTTCCATTAACTTGTACTTCTAATACCATAGTTGATATTACCGAATACCAGTAATAGCATCCATAGTAGTCAAAAGCGTATGAGGTACACAAGCGAGCACCTCATGTAGACGCAAGGCGACGGGCACTTAAAAGTGCACTGAGGCGCGCACCTTGGCTAGAAGAGGCGAGATTTAGATTTTTAATCTTAGGATTTAACGATTTGCGATGATGAGCAATGGTTCTTGCTTATTTTTGTGAATTAATAATTTTTTTTTTTGAACTTTTGGTATTCATTTGATGATTATAATTGCTAATCCTATTCGATTTTTGTTACATTTGTGGAATGATGCTATACTTTCTTCCATTTTTGTGTCATTATACATCTTTTATTTTACTATTATTGCACTTCTTTTTCTCGTCTGGGCACCTTGCTCTTAGGATAGAGGAAACATATTGAATTAGGTTGATACACCTTTATAATATGTCATAGTGTGGCAAAAGAACCAACCTGATGGAGGTGAAGTTGAAGCATATTGTTGGAGAAGTATGCACAAGTTACTATTGAGGAATTTGTTGGATGAGAAGGCTTGCGAAGCTTCAATACCAACAAGAACTCTTATTTCCCAATTATCAAGGTGGGCTAAATATTCGTAGTTCAACTTCTTCGGCCAACATGAAGGACTTACCTCGTTTCATGCCACTATGGGCTACCTTTTTTTTGAACAACGTATGGAACTAACCCCAAAACCCCAGTGAGCCTTCCTGAGACGGGATGTCAACCGTCCATACTGATATTGACGCTCCAAGCTTGACCCACCAAGGAACACCATCAAGGACGAAATACCCCACTGTGGGAAAACCCCCTTGAGTTAGGTGTCGAACTTGATACCTCTAGAGATTCAAAGCCTTAACCATCACCCCCATGCCATTGGACCAGAAGCCCTTTAAATTGGTTAATTTGACTCTTTTGAGTAGGCTTCATTGATGTATGTTCACCTCGAGTAGTTTGACTTTGGACTTTGGTTGCCCTATCTTCTCATCCCAATTGTGATGTTCCAAGTTTCGCAGGCCACGTTGAGCGTTGGAATAAATAAACAAAGGTTATTTATTCTCATATGCTCAACTACTTTCAAATATACCTTTTCTTGGAGTGAACAATGACAACAAAGCTTGAGCTACAAGGGAGATGAAACTATGAAAGGATTTGCCTTTAAGGGAAGTGATGGGTTGGCGAACTCTACCCTGTACGCTATATGTGAATTGACTCGATGTATAACCATGGCTTATTGATGAGACAAACACATGTTATTAATTCATAGTTGTCAAAGGCACAAGGTACACTCGAGGCTCAAAGGGCGAGCCTTGGGCTAGGCGCAATGCGCTTTAAGACCGAGGGCCAGAAATAAGCAAGACACATAGCATAAACATACCATTTTTCGGGGTTTTAGACATGTTTTAGGCTTGTTTAGGGTTGGTTCCAGGCCATCTATTGATGTTTAAGACAAGTGTGCCCGAAATTTGCAGGATTTGTCCAGAATCTAACTCAAATCCGGCAAAAAATTGGTTGGAACCTTGCCCAAAAGTCGAAGGAGCGCCTGGATGGCGGCTGGGCGTTTTCTCTGCGCCCGGGAGCCAAGGCGCGCGCTCGAAGGGCTTTTGACAACATCAGTTATTATATCTGTGAATAGTATACGGCTGCATAGAGAAAATGGGCTCACTAAAGATCATACGGACTTGTATGCTATTATATTTATGCTTTTTGGTGCGTTGTTTTGATTGACGTGATTAAACAATGCGTGTATCTACTTGTATCTCAAGGTCTTACACTAAGTTGAATTAGATGAAGTACATGGAGTGCAGCTTTTGACAATGTTATAGAAGTTGGTGGTGTAAACACGCGGGGACATGAAGACGTCAAGAAATTAGGAAAATGCGTCCTGTGCTATTTGAGATGCGAATTAGACAAGTGTGGAGACTTGATGAACACATTTATAATACGATTAAATTTAGTGTGGGTGAGATGGTTACTATTGTTTTTCTTATTGTGCATGTCTTAGGTATTCTGTTATTATTCTTAATAATACATTATAGTTATAATTAGGAATAGGACTGTTGTTGGGGGTCATGGACTCGGAATCTGATTGCTGATAATAGATATACTATGGACCCTTGCAGGGAAAGAAAAAATCGTATCGGATGATGAGAAAGCTTCTCAATGTGACGGTGGAATCATGACTGCTGAGACCACTAAAATCGTATCTGATGATGAGAAAGCTTCTCAATGTGACGGTGGAATCATGACTGCTGAGACCACTAATTCCATCAATGAATCCAGTAAACCCATCACTGTTGGAGATTCAGTCGATGAATCTGACAAAGTTCCACGTTCCAAAGAGCAAACTACACAGATGGACATAAAGGATGTGAATGATGCACATCTAACGGAACCCGAGTGCACTCGTGTTTTGGTACTTGCTGAGACCACTAATTCCGTCAATGAATCTGGTAAACTGGTCACTGTTGGAGATTCAGTTGATGAATCTAACAAAGTTCCACGTTCCGAGGAGCAGCAAACTACACAGATGGACATAAAGGATGTGAATGATGCTAATCTGACGGAACCCAGGTGCACTTGGTGTTTCTCAGTTAACGGATATGTTGACTTTTTAGTGGCTTAAGTTCATATAGAATCCGGTACTAACATCATTTAGGTTTTCTCAGATTGGATGTTGATGTTCCCTTGATAAGACCTCGAAGTTCGTCACCTGCAGTGGAAGTTAACAAAGGAAACAAACGCCCAGCTCTTGTTTGTGAATTCTTTGCAAAAGGTTGGTGCATTAAGGGGACTTCTTGTAAGTTTCGTCATATAAAAGACCCGCCTGTTGACCAACAAAACGAGCCTCAGAAAAGTCAACCTCAGGACGAAGGTAATTGATATTCATATTTTCTTCCGAAAAAGTCTTGAAGACATCTGTGGCTTCTTTTTAAAATTTATTTACAAGGTCTTGTTGCCATATCAGGTGTAAAAGAAAGCATGGGAAAATCTGATAATCTGGCAACTTCTGCAACTACATCAACTCTCATTGCTTGTTCTTCTAATACTGTAACGAATCCTTCTGTTAATAAATCTCTAGGTAACCCGTTCATGGGCCCAAACGCGCATAGAACCAGTTGGGCTTCTTTTGCACCGAAACCCCAAGAGTTCAGTGGTAAAGGATACCACTTTGGGATTCATAATCACCGTTATAATGTAACTAATCATGATACGGTTTGGCCTAGGGCTCCAACTTTTTTAAGTTCACTGTCTCAGAAGTCGAATTTGAAGTCTTCTAGTTATGAGTGGGAGACATCAAAGCCTTTTAGGTCTACATTTCTTATTTCTCAAGGAATATATAGTTCAGATATTCAGTATGATCCAATTCGTGATAGTATTGAGCAACCGACAAAAAACGGTGATAAGTTTTCAAAATTATCATCTTCCAGTCGTGTGCCGTCAATTTCTGGTACACATACGCCTTTACAAGAGAAGTTAAAAACAGATATTGGATCTGATAGAGTCTCTGTCGGCAGTCGTGTAAACGGCAATGATGATGACATCGATATGGATGTGGATAGCAATGAGATTGCTGACACGAAACACGAGGATACGAAAAGTGAAAGTAAAGGGAAAAGACATATCGGTGATGTAATACAAGCAAGTGAAGTACATGCTAGTGGTCACTATCCTCTTCAACATACCGACGATGGGCCTGCAAAAGAAGCTAATAGTTATAAACTAGATTTTGATGCTGAAGCTGATATGCATAGAGAATCTAAATCTGTTAGACATTTTCGTGCGTCTTTGATAGAGTTTGTGAAAGAATTAGTGAGACCATCTTGGCGTGATGGTAAATTGAGCAAAGATGCCCACAAACTTATTGTTAAAAAGACTGTTGATAAGGTTCTCACCAGTTTACCAACAGAGCATGTTCCGGATGTACAAGAGTCTATTGACACTTATCTTTCCTCATCACAACCAAAACTTATGAAACTTGTTGAGGTGCGTTGTTCTCAGTGTTTATTTGGGAACCCTAGAGTATATAAAAGTATGTGACAATACTGACTGTTAGGTACTTTGTATTGCAGGGTTATATTGAAAAGTATGGAAAATTGTGACATCCTCGTAAACGGTACAAGAATCATCCTACTTGTTAGATGTCATGAGTTTGTTTCTATGGGAATCTCTTTTTTTTTTCCGTCTTAAGGGGAAAATGACGGTTTAGAAGTTTCATATGTGGCTAAGTGGCTTATGTGTATTTGTTGCGTTAAACATAATGAATATATATTGGCGTTGTTAAGGTGTTTCTGTGTATTGCTTTTACGAACTTTAACCAATGTACATTGGTTTAATTTAGATGCATTTGGAATGTGGATCCCCAATAGAAGCCATAAGGGTGTTATGTTATATATAAAAAATAGTGGGGTTAAATATGTAGAATAGTTTCTTAGAATTAGGTAGTTTATGCTCCGAGTGGTAATATGTTTCTATTGACTATTAAAGCGGGTTTGGTGAAGTGGGTCACGACTTCATGCTTTATGATGCTAGCCTAAGGAGGAGGTTAAAAGTTTTTATGGTCTTTTTTCACTCAAGTATACAAAGAGGGATGATTCTTATGAAGTTTTGAAAGTCAATACTTATTAACATGAATTTGATCATTGTCATCAAATTCATTTTGAAGTATTAGAGAAGTTTTGAACCACGAAGTTTGTTACTAAGGCTCTTGAGATACTAAGACACCTGTTTTCTTCTCCACATCATGGTAACTATATTTGTGAATAATTACGTATTTCAAGTAGACTGCAATTTACGTCCCTGTGTTTTTTGGGCGGGATCAACTTATGTCCCCGTTTTGAAAATTTTGTTGCCCGAGTCCCTGAGTTCCTTTTTTCGTAATAATCTGCAACCTTCCTGTTAAGTCCGTTGGTTTAGACATCAAATAAAAGGGTATATTTGTCATCATGCTACCTGAACACATTGAACCCCCTTTGAATAAAACTTCATTGCACCACTAGAAGACACATCACCAGTAAATTTGACGTCATCACCGGCGGTGAGGCTTTTTCGGCCTGTGGTCTTAGAATATGACAGAACACCATTGCGTAAAACAAACCATCTAGATCTCCATCCTTTACCGTAATTAGTTCATTTATATGACACGCCGACAAAAACGCTAATTTCGGCACCGGAATCAGATCCAAAAGACGGAAATCCAAATGCATTGACGGAACAAGCCCTAGATAACGCCGTCGTCAGCTCCGACAAGTTATCTCCGATCACTGAACTTTCTAGCACTATGCAACGGAGCGATGCATCTTCTTCTCTCGCATTCTTTCAATCGGGTGAATTCAGTAACTTATGTTACCTAACCCTAGGTTTCACCGGTCAAATAGTCATCTGCACATCAACAATCAAATCATAGAAATAACAACTAAATAAATTGATTCAGTCGTACAATCAAAGGCACAAATAGTAAGGATGATATCTAACAATCTAATTCATATACATACACAGATGAATCATAAATCGGTTGTGTTAGATTGCAGTGGAGATGATTTGGTACTTGGTTATTGGATGATTACGGGGTGATGTGGTGAAAGTAATATGATGTCACTCGTTTAAGAGGAGGGTGTAAGGGGCAAAGTGGTTATCTAAGTGATACTTAACGTTCAAGCTAAGAGCATTAGCATCCTTTCCATCAAATTCTTTGAGTGTGTTTTTTATAATATAAAAAGTGGTTGTAACTTGTAAGTGGTTGTGAGTGAAAGGGAGAGAAAATGTTAATGTTCATATGTATATTTGAGGGGATACTGTTCACTCTTTATGATTTTTTAAGCGAGTGAAGGAGAGAGAAAAGGAATTGATAAAGGAATAAAAAATATTATTTAATTAAAAGGAGACAGAAAATACAGTGTTTTTTAGTGTAATTATAGAGGTAGAAATGGTGGAAGGGATGTGAATGCTCTAACGACAGTTAGAAGGAGGGTTGCAGGTTGTACTAAAGAAGGAACTCAGGGACTCGGGCAACGAAATTTCCAATGCGGGGATTCTAGTTGACCCCACCCAAAACACACATGGATTCTAAGACTTGAAAATTTAACTCAACGCGGCGGAAAATAAATCTTATTGTAAGAACAAAACATCAAGTATCCAACAATCAATTCAACGTCGCAAAATGTTCAATAGACAGGAATGCCAATGTTCACGACTGCCAAGTAACCTTCACAACTCTGCCGGGTAGCCGCCATCCAGATAAAGCACATCCTTTGGACCTCAACTAACTTGTGGCATGCATGCTAAAAACTATTAGCAACGCCTCGTTGAGCGAGCTTTATAAAGTAAAGTGACATGTTATTGACTTCAAAACATTTAAACACAACATGGTTTCGAAAGCATAGTTCATCGTGTATAAAATATCAATAGATAACTTCAAAACCCGTTATTTACTTCTCGTAACTCCTACTGAGACTGTGTGCAAACATCCTACTCATCTATATATTAGACAACGATTGCCCTAATCCTTAGGGCGCATCATGCCTACCTCCTCAAAACGCATTACCCCCCATAGGCAATGATCATCTACATCATGCATGCATGCACATCATCAATACGCATCACTATTGCAAGATAACGACTGTCTACATCCTCAAGATGCATTACCACCCATAGACAATGACTGGTTCCACCATTATCTCATCGTTGCTACATCGACTGCTAGCACACAAGACTCTAAATCACATTCAACTCAAATCACATCAAACTCTAAATCACATTAAAAACACATAGGCATATAACCCGTTTGTCAAACAATTTATAACATCGCATATATGCCTAGTATCATTTGAAAGCGTTTAAGCACGTATATCAACCCCAAAACATCATCATCATCATCATACTCGGTAAATCCCACCAATAGCAAAGCTAAGGTAAGGTCTAATGAGGGTAAGATGTAGATAATCTTACCTCTACCCCGTAGGAATAGAGAGACTGCTTCCAGTGAGACCCTTGACTCGATAGTAGTTTTGCATCAAGCCTTGGACATAAGGCACGTAACACTTAGCGACCGGGACAAAGGCCGATTATGGCATGTAACCCCTTGTCTTCAGCTATCAACGCCACCACATGATGCATGGTTAACTGTCCACCGCTTTTAACGTTATTTTCACTAAATTAGTAAAATAACGTTAAAATTAGTGCAATTGCACTTTTGCCCCCTGAGGGCCCACACATATATACATTATATGCACACACCTCAACCGGGGCGATATCAACCCAAAACATTAAAACATAAAAGTGGGCAATAGAACTCACCTTAAAACACTCTTAATCCCGCAACTCAGAAAACCCCTTTTGAGACGAGAACCCTCAACCAGCATGCAACTACATACATCTCGACTGAACTCAAAACCTACACAAAACATGTCCGGTTACCATCAACCAGGGAAACCCCACACACTTGAATACACAACCGACCCTTAACCCTAGCTGGTTCACCCTAAGTTTAACTTAGGGGCTGTTTGTTTACCTCTTAATGGTTCAGACCGCTTACTGGTTCAACACTTAATGGTTCAGACTGTTTCGCGAGCAGATGTTTGAAAGGTTAAGCATTATACCGAGTCTGAATGGTTAAACATTATACCGAGTCTGAATGGTTAAGATCTCTTATCTGAATTTGTCAGACATTTGCCTCTGAACAGTTATGCATTATACCGGCTCTTAATGGTTCAGACCTTTTACTGGTTTAGCACTTAATGATTCAGATCTCTTACTGGTTCGGCACTTAACCATTCAGAAGCTGCCAAACAGCCCCTTATTCAGGCTTGGTTTCCAAAACCGAGTCACCATCGTGACCGGACTCCACCTGACTCAAGGACCCGACTCGACCGAGACTCAACCAGGTCCGGTCCCCTCCTCTCCATCGACTGCCACCACCGAGACCACCCTGAGCCATTGGTCAGATTTCTAATCGGGTTCCATGACGGGCTGCACGCAAATCGAGACCACCGCTGGCGGTCTTGGTCACTGACTATACTCTTATCGACCCATGCCGATGGTGCGGCTCCCAAAACCAGTCCCCAAATCGAAACCCTAATCGCAGTTTGTTTCCTAGAACGCTATGAGGCTCAAATTGAAACAAGAACGCATCTTGAATCGGGAGGAATCAACAAATTGGAGGTCCGATTAACATCGTTTATGCAAAAACACTTCAAATCTTGAATTATCACGAGAATCCATCTATGAGTCTCATAAATGACCAATTACATGCATAAACGTTACATGGGTGCTAGAATTACCTTGATCGAAGCTCGAATCGCCAAAACCCCAACTCTCAAGTTTTGGAATTACATGTGCAACTTTCATACGGATTTCAGAACTTTAGAAGTTTCAAGTTTTGGAATTACATGTGAATCTTCACAATTTTAGAACTTTTGGTACTACTTAGATGATACTAAATGCTATATAATAGCTTTGCTTTATATTATTTGAAGAATGGTATTATTGTAATTGTTAGTATAGATATACTAATATAATATTATAAGATATCCTTATCTAGATTAGTTTCCCTGGATTGTACAAGTTGGTTAGTTGCATCCAAGTGGCTACCAGGTTGCTTAGCTAGATTAGATTTAGTTTTCCTATAAACACCTTGTAACTTCATTCAATATACATCAAGTGAATACAATGTAGTCTTTTAACTCTCTTTGTTTCCCAGTGGGGTTTTCACCCCATTGGTTTCGTAATCCTTCTTTGAGTTTAAGTTTGGAGTTCGTTATAGTTCGAATGTAATGTTTAAGTTCGGAGTTCGTTAAATTTCTCTTCTGGGTTTTGGATTTTGCTTCAACTTCTGTCCCTCTACATCAGATTTTCAGCTAGATTTCAGCTTGACTTCTGATTGAGTGTAAAATCAGCAACTTGGATTAAAAAAAATCAGTAACTTGGATAAAAAAAAAATTAGCAACTTGGAACCTTGATCCTGCATCAGATTCTGGGTTTCTTCTGTTCTGATCAGAAAAAAATCTTTCAGATTTCTGGTTTAGATTTTCTGCAAGCTTTTGGGTTTGACTCTGTTCTGGATCGTATTCAGACTTCTGGTTTCTTGGTCTCTGAACCTTGGTTTATATTTAGAACGTTTGAACCCCCAGCTGGTCCCTTTCAGCATTGTTTGAACCCCTGCTTGTTATTATAGAACCCTCAGTTTGTTACAAGGTTTATCTTCAAATTCTTTTGCTGGGTTTTGGTTCTGATCCTCATCAGATTTCTTCGCGTCAGAATTTCACGTCAGATTTTCTCATCAGAATTTCGTGTCAGATTTTTTAGACCAGATTTTCTGGTTTGACTTTCTAATCCTTTCCGAATCTGGTTATCATCAGATTTCTTCGCTCTACTTTCATTTTTGACATCAGATTTCTGGTTGGTATCTCTGATTTCTGGTCTAACATTAACTTCTGACTTTAATTTCACTTCTGGTCAAATTTCCAGATTTCTAACTTTGACTTCTGACGTTGACTTTATTTCTGGTCAAACTTCCAGATTTCTGACTTTGACTTCAATTCTGGTAAAACCTCCAGATTCCTGACTTTGACTTTGAATTTCTGGTCAAACTATCCAGATTTCAAATTTATATTTTCTGGCTTAGTCTGGGTGATGTATTTTCCAGATTTGTGAATTCTAATTTTCAACTTCTGGTCTGACAATGTTTTCAATGTCTGGTTGTTCAGTCCTTGGGTATTCAGTTTATGGGGTTCACACATCTGATTTTTTGGTCTAACTTTCTAAAGAAAAAAATGATTTTGGTCCGATTTCTTGTTCCGATAAGGTCAGACTTCTTGTGCCTTCTGATTGATTTCTGACTTCTGGTGTTTACACAGTATTCTTTTTCTTAATCTGGTTTGCTTACCAGATTTCTGATCCTGTTTGTCAGATTTCTAAACCTTATACACTTGGACTCTTTCGACATAAGATTCAGATTTGTGGTCTAAATTCCTGATTTCAGCTTGATTTCTGACTTTGACTCTTGGGGTTGCCTTGGCTGCTATTCGGATTTCTAATATGCTTAAAGGTTGTAAATTTTATTGTTGATGATGTTATTCTGCATGTTGCTGTTGATGTCACATTGGGTTCTTGTTGGGTGGATTTGGCATTTTCAAATGGGTTATATTTAATATTCAGATCCCTGGTTGATATGCTCTAATGGTTTGATGATTTGGTAGTCTGATGGTGCACTGGTCATTCTAGCCCTCATATGATGCTCGTGACTAGTGGTCTACCTCTTTGGATCTGTTGTTACAACATTGATTTGTTAACTATTGACTATGTTTCACTATTTGCTGCTAATTATTCTCTAGTTGATTATTGGTCATGCTGCGGGAAGCTAGAATTGATCTTCTATTGCTAGAGGTTGCTAATTTTGATTAAAATGACATTTTCTGATCAACTCCTTTGAGATACCTACTTCATAGCTAATCTGGCTACCTGTTCCGGGGTCGAGTGCTAGTAGTAGAGTTTTAAGGTCTAGTCAATCTTTTCTAGTCGGGGTACTATTAGAATCATTGTTATTAGTTGGGAGTTTGGAGTTTGGATTCGTGTTCGGTTCGGGTAATGATTCGGGTGTCATCTTGATTCTATCGCAAGATTGAGTTTGGTTTATTTCTGGTCTTCGTACCAGAATTCGGGCAATATTATGGCATTTGCACTGCCATTTGGTTCGGTCATAAGATTGATTTTGGTATCCTTCTGGTTCGATCTCATCCCCATGTGATCGATTAAGTATTGTTTTGGTGAAGGATTTGTGCATCATAAATTGATGTTTAGTTTTGAGCAACCATTCGGGTTTGTTTTTTTTTGGTTCAATCCCTTTCGAGTTCGTGTTTAGCGTTAAGCAACCATTTGGGTTCTTTGGTCCCCTTCAAGTTCTTTGAGCAACCATTTGTGCATCGTAAGTTGATGTTTAGCAACCATTTGGGTTTGTTTTTGGTTTGACCCCCTTTGAGTTCGTGTTTAGTTTTGAGCAACCATTTGGGCTTGTTGCTCAGGGGGAGTCAGGTTGCATTTGGGTTGGTGATCACTTTGTTAAGTTTCAGGGGGAGTCAGGTTACATTTGGGTTGGTGATCACTTTGTTAAGTTTCAGGGGGAGTCAGGTTGCATTTGAGTTTGGGAATCAGGTTGCAACAGGGTTGGTGATCACTTTGTTAAGTTTCGAGGGTAGTCAGGTTGTATCCGTGTCCCCGTTTTATGTTCGTGTCCGTGTTCGTGTTTTAAGCAACCACCATGTTGTTGCTTAGGGGGAGTCAGGCTACTTTCTTTGTGTTTGTGTTTGGATTTGAGCAACCATGCCGTTGCTCAGGGGGAGTCTTATATCCAAACCACAAAGTGATCCCGATCACTTATATGATCATTATGTTGAGCAACCATTTGAATTTGTTGCTCGGAAGAGTCGAGTTGGGATAGTGATCACTTTGTTGTGTGATCATTTAAATGATCACTTTGGGATTCGAGTTTGGTTACACTCTTACTTTCATGAATGATGAGTGTATTGGATCTTTTGGGCTACAAGATTCCATTATGTTGTCGCTCTTGCCTGTGTTGCAGTTGTTTCAGGAATATCCGTTTCAACTTCCTCTAATTCATCGGATCAGTTCAGATTGGTTTTGAAGTGTAAGAGCTACCAAGTTCCAGTCCGCTATGGTTTTGATGTGTTCACTGTTCTTGGTGGTGGCATGTTGATGTTGATGTTGATTGAAACTTCTTTGGTGCAGATTTGTGAGGTTTGATTTATCTCCGAAGCTATTATCCATTGTTTCACCTTCGCTGCGCCACTGTAATCTGTTCCAGTTGGGTCGTTTGTCTACATGTTAGGGACGTTCATCTACATCATGTTCGGGTCATTCGCTGCATCATGTTCGATCTGATGATTATTGATGTTGCCTTTCGGGTTCCATTTTGTTGCTTCTATTTTGCAGATATTTAATGAGAGGATCAGCTCCCGTCCTAGTTGATTTGGTGTTGTTTCCATTTATGTTGATGCCCCTCTCATGATTGGTTCCCGGTTACTATTTCAATTCTACTGCAGGTCAGAGATGTTCAAAATTCAAACGGGTTGATGTTGCTATACCTGTTGCTTTTATTTTGCTAAAGGGGAGACCAATTAGAAGACATTCACTAAAGGCTTCCCTCGAAGAAGAATTTGTCGTATTTTCACTAAAGGCTTCCCTAGAAGATGAATTTGTCATATTTGTGACAAGCTGGCATGATTAATATCTATGCTCCAGCTTGAGGGGAGTCAAACTATGTGAAAAGGATATTTGTTATTGTATCATTGAAATATTGAGAATACAAAGCCCTATATATAGAGTTGCTAATTACAATTAGATACCCTCTACAGTAATAAGTTTGTCTAATAATAAGAACATAGTCTAACATTCCCCCGCAAGTTGAGGGCGGGGAACGACCTGCAACTTGGATCGTTGAAACTCGAGTCTTTGTGAGGACAAGGGCTTCGTAAAGATATCAGCGATTTGGTCATCAGTTGAGATGAATTTGATATCTAGTTCTCCTTGAGTAACTTGTTCACGAACAAAATGATAATCAACTTCAACGTGCTTCGTACGGGCATGAAAAACCGGATTGGCAGAAAGGTAGGTTGCACCGAGATTGTCATACTAGAGTGTGGGTGCCTTGCTATCCAAACTGAGTTCACGAAGGAGAGACTTTAACCAAATTAGTTCCGCAACAGTATCAGCTATTGCCTTGTATTCGGATTCTGGTGAAGATCGAGAGACAGCTCGTTGGTTTTTTGCAGACCAAGAGATGAGATTGGATCCCAAGTAGATAGCATATCCCCCCGTGGATCGACGATCGACTGGGCAACCAACCCAGTCAGAATCCGAAAAAGCAGTAAGAGTAGAAGTCCAATTAGCGTCAGAGAAAGCTTGCAGCTGATAACCCGTGTTGTGACGAAACAATAAACCATAGTTGACCGTGCCTTTTAGATAACGTAAAATTCGTTTCATAGTAGCCCAATGATTCTCGGTAGGAGCATGCATAAACTGACAAACTTTGTTAACGGCAAAGGCAATATCAGGACGAGACAAAGTGGCATATTGAAGAGCCCCGACAGTCTGTCTGTATCTGGAAGGATCATCAAGCAGAGGACTATCATTAGGTAACAACACATGAGAAGTAGCCATAGGAGAGGAAACGAGTTAACAATCTGCAAGACCAGCATGCTGAAGAATGTCAAGCACATCTGTCCGTTGAGAAAGGACCAGATCCGTCGGCCATAGCATGGCGCCATTCTAAAGACTTGTTAGCAACGGTAAAGGATGTGGGTGTAGTAGGTATAGCAGGGTGGATGGTGGCAGTGTAAGCAGCGGGATCATAACGGGCAGGTTGTCTGGGATTAGGACGAAGATTAGGAGGACGAGTCCTCGGTGCCAGAGGTGGGATGGTTGGGTTTGGTGATGGTGGATCGGATGCCTGTGGTGTAGATGGTTGGGTTGGTTGAGAGGGTTGGGGTTGTGTTTGAGTAGGCTCGGTTGGGATGGTGGGGTTTGGTGATGATGGATCAGATGGAGGTGGTGTAGATGGTTGGGTTGGTTGAGGGGGTTGGGGTGGTGTTTGAGTAGGCTCGGTTGAGAAACCTGGTGGAGGTTGAGGGAAAATAGATACATACGAGGGGTTGGAGGGTAGTGGGGTTGGGGTAGGTTTATGGTATGGAAAAACATGCTCATTGAAACGAACATGGCGAGCAATGTATGTTCTTTTGGTGGATGGGTCAAAGCAGCGGTAACCGTGGTGAACAGGGCTATATCCAAGGAAGACACACGGGGTAGATCGAAAATCAATCTTGTGTCGGTTGTAAGGACGAAGATAGGGAAAACATTGACATCTAAAGACACGAAGGAACGAGTAATCAGGTTTGCGTTTAAAAATGTGTTCAAAGGGAGATTTGTTGGAGGAGACACGAGAAGGTAGATGATTAATTAAGTAGACAGTTGTTTCAAATGCAAAGTGCCAGAAGCGTTAAGGAAGATTGGACTGGGCCAGGAGGGTAAGACCAGTTTCCACAACATGACGATGACGACGTTCAACGAAACCGTTTTGTTCACTTGTGTGTGGGCATGGGCGTCGATGAATGATACCAAGATTTTGGCAAAAAGAAGTAAGCGGGCGAAATTCTCCCCCTCAATCGGATTGAATGGACTTCAACTTTGTGTTAAATTGGCGTTCAGCCATCTTGATGAAATTTGTTAGCACTGTGTAAACATCAAACTTATGAACTAGAGGATAAAACCACATGTACCGCGTATGATGATCAACACATAAAAAAACGATAACCGTCATAAGAAGGCATAGGGGAAGGACCCCAAACATCGCAATAAACAAGATCCAAAACATTTTTACTACGAACCGTAGAGTCTGACAATGATAATTTAGAAGATTTGCCTAATTGACATGAATAACATAAATTATTGGAAAACTTGTCTGAAACAGGTAAAGAACAATTTGAAATAATAGAATGAAAAACTTGAGCATGTGGGTGTCCCAGTCGTTGATGCCAAGTGTTGGAAGACGCTTTGACAGCAGTGAATGCAACTTTGGGTAAGGTCTTGAGTTGAGGAAGACGAATGGAGTACAATCCCTGTTCACTGGGGCCCGTTAGGAGGGTAGTGCGTGTAGACTCGTCCTTCACAACAAAATTAGAGGAGTGAAATTCAAAATAAACATCATTGTCTTGACAAATTTTTGGACGGATAAAAGGTTTTGTTTAAGTTTAGGGACATGGAGGATATTTGATAATTTAAAGGTTTTGTGAGGGGAGGCAAAAGAGGTGGATCCAATATGAAAGATAGGTAAAGAGTCACCGTTACCAACAAGTAAAGAATCCTTACCAAAGTAGGCCTTTGAGTTGTCCATGCTAGATAGATCTGGAATGGCATGCCTATTGGCACTAGTGTCAGGTTTCCATGAACTGGATCGAGAGGCAGCATCTGAGTAACTTGCATAATTGGCCTGAGGTGCAGCACGAGGTTGATTTGGTTGATTAGGACATTGGGAGGGTAGATGACCTATCCCACAACGGTGGCAATGACCATATACTGTGTTTTGAGTGGAGGCCCAAGCAAATTGACGGCTGCTAGTAGAGTCCCGATTGCGAGAATTTGAAGCTGCCCGAGAATTGCCACGAGATGAACCACGCGCACCACGATTACCTCGGCTGTTGTTGGATGACCGAGGGGCAAAGTAAGCCTGTGGTTGGGGGAGAGGCTGCAGGACTAAGTTGATAACCCAACTGAGATGCCATTAACTGAAGATTATTAAACTGCTGTTGAATCGAGTCCACACTGGGCTGTTGATAACCCAACTGTGATGAGGGTGGTACAACAGCCATGAAAGGTTGCTGGCCTGGTGCAGACGTGGTCGAAAGAGCCTGTGGAACCTGCGGGTTCGAGGCCAAGAGTCTTGTGATCATGTAATCATTATCACTCAACAGTCCGTGTAGCTCGTTAAAGTTAACCGGAGGAGAACGAGCGAGAAGGTTAGTTTTAAGGCCATTATATTCCTCTCGAAGTCCTACAAGAGTGAGCATAACAAGGTCTTTATCTTTCATTGGTTCGCCTATATTAGCCAGGGCGGTTGCATACTCCTGTGCTCGGCTGAGATAGTCAGCGGGGTTTTCATCGCCCTTCATGGTGATCCAAAGTAAGGTGCTGTTTGTTTTTTGCCCAGAAGCTCTTCTGAGCACTTATGTCTGCGTCGCGCAGAGGCGCGCAGACATAAGGTTCCTGCAGGGTGTTTGTTTTCTTGAAGATCTGCAGACCAAAAACGTCTGCGAGGCCTCTTCCCCAAGCAGACCTGTCCACAAGTCTTCTAACCTCTGCAGACCTCTTCACCCTCTTCAAAACATTCATCTGCCCCACATCTCCGCCACCACCTCCCTGCTCCGCCACCACATCTCCGCCACCACCTCCCTGCTCCGCCACCACCTCCACTCCGCCACCACCTCCACCTCTGTTATCATCATCATCAAAACCCCCAAATCGAACCCCTGCTCCGACCCCAAATCGAACCCCCAAATCATCAAATCGAACCCCAAATCATCATCATCAAAACCCCCAAATCATCATCATTAATCGAACCCAAATCGAACCAAAACCCTAAATCAAACAAACCTCGAAATCTGTGTGTTTTGTGTGGTGACGATCATGTCGTTCAGCTCCTCCGCAAATCTCGAAGAACGGTGGCTGGAGCCGTCGACATGTCGTTCAGCTCCTCCGCAAATCTCGAAATCTGTGTGTTTTGTGTGGTGACGGTGTGAAGGCGGAGGTGGTGACGGTGTGAAGGCGGAGGTGGTGACGGTGGTGGTGATGATGGCGGTGGTGAAGTGGTGGCGGTGGTGATGATTTTAGAGAGAGAGTAGAGAGAGAGTAGAGAGAGATAATTATGTTTTGTGTGTGCAGATTTTAGAAGAGGTTTTATATAAAAAAAAAAAACAAACCCTCTTCTCCTTGCAGACTGCAGACATTTGGTCCGCCTCTTCTCCTGCAGATGCTTGCAGATGTGGTTCGCAGACTGCAGACCTTTTCCTACAGAAAAAACAAACAACACCTAACTGATTTTTAAGGGTGAATTCATGGGAAGATGTGACAGGGGCATATGCCCGTTCTAAGGATAGCCAAACTTCACGTGACGTTTTGCCCTGGATGTGCTGAAACGGTAGAAATAAGAAGCATACGGATATGGGCATCATTATAAACCCATGGGAGATAACTTGGGTTGTCGGTTGTGGCATATTCATTGATGACTTTCTGTTCTGGACAGGGAATAGTGCCATCTACATAGCCAAATAAGTTGTGAGAAGTGAGGAAAGACTCGATCATTGATCTCCAATAACCATAATTTGTAGGTCTTAGGGTAAAAGCAAATTTATGGGAGTTGTGGGTAGTCTTTTCATGATTGGTGAAGGTGAGAATGGCTGCCATGAGTAATAGAGAAGGTTGATCGCCTGGAGTTGATTTGGCGGCAGCAGGGTTTTTGGCCGCAGGTTTGATTTGGCGGCAGTAGGGTTTTTTGGCCGTAGGTTTGATTGGCTCTGATACCAAGTTATTTGTTATTGTATCATTGAAATATTGAGAATACAAAGCCCTATATATAGAGTTGCTAATTACAATTAGATACCCTTTTACAATAATAAGTTTGTCTAATAATAAGAACATAGTCTAACAAGGGGGAGTGTTAGAATAGATATACTAATATAATATTGTAAGGGATAATATTATAAGATATCCTTATCTAGATTAGATTTAGTTTTCCTATAAATACCTTGTAACTTCATTCAATATACATCAAGTGAATACAATGTAGTCTTTTAACTCTCTTTGTTTGCTAGTGGGGTTTTCACCCCATTGGTTTCGTATTCCTTCTTTGAGTTTAAGTTCGGAGTTCATTATAGTTCGAATGTAATGTTTAAGTGTTCACATCAGATTTTGTTCATGTTACTTCAGTTTCTTTCGGTAATCATAGTTATCAAAGGCGCTTAGGCTCCGTCTAGGGCGTAGGCGAAAGGCACAAAAAAGCCGTGGGCCTAAGAAAAAAAGTGCACTTACATTAAAAAAAATTAAAATATATTATGTAATGGAAAATGACGTTATTTTATGTGCTATGCAAGGCCTATACGCCTTCAGTGCGTCTAGTGCCTTTGATAACTATGCTGCGTAGGCATGCTTTTTAGAACCAAGGTTGAAGGAAGCAACTTTGTGAAGATGTCTGCTTGCCATTCCTCATACTTATAAGTTATAATTTACTAACGTGACTTCACTCTTTTGTTGCACCTCTCTTAAAATATACAGCAGCTCTATGTTAAATTGCTTTGTCTAAACCTCAGAACTTGAAGCTTCAACTCTTTTCAAACTTGACTCCATATATGTACCTTAATGCTCTTTTTGCTGCCCTTAAATGTATTGCACTTGCACAATGCACGCATTGCGATAAAAGTTGCAAAAAATAGAATATTAGGTTTTGTAGATGTGAGACACATTAAACAAACGATCAAGCTTCTGTAATGAACTTCATCCACTTTATCAGCTCCCATTTTCATAAAAAGTTCTTCTTTCTCATTCTTGGGGTGGTCAGTGTCTTGTTTAATCTTTATTCTTGTTAGAACTCACCCATTAGCCTTGTCTTTTCTCTATTCATCAAATGATCAACTACATAACAAGATACTACAGATATCATTGTCTTTATGCTTCACATAGAGCATAGCTTTAAATACGCTTTTAACAAAACCGAGGTTCATCAATTTAGTATATATCTTGTTGTACCACCTCTTGGTGCTTGCTTTAAGCCATAGCCTTTTTGGGCACGTAGATATATTCTTCTTCGCCTTGTAATCTTGTATCTTGAATTCTTTTGGTTGCTCTACAAATATCTCGTCCGATGGGTAGAGGTAAGGCTGTCTACATCTTACCCTCCTCAGACCCTACCTCAGCCTCTCTATTCCTACGGGGTAGAGGTAAGGCTGTCTACATCTTACCCTCCTCAGACTCTACCTTAGCTTTGCTATTGGTGGGATTTATTGAGTATGATGATGTAATGGAAAATAACACTTTCTTCAAATACCAAAATATTCCAAGACCATAATCTTCAACATGTACCAAATTGGATGTGTGAGAACAGAATTCCGATTTCAATCAATCAAAAAAACCAAACTTTATAAGTTGGTAAAATAGAAAACTAAAGATCAACATAGTTATCTCATGTAAATAAATTAATAGAGAAGTACTAAGTTCAATCAGAAAAACTTTATATAAACACTACATTGTGTAAGCAAAAGCAGAACTAAATCAGAAATGATAAGCTAGTAAAGAATACGAACAAAATTAAATCAGAAATATACTGCAAAATATGAGGAATTTACAATTTAAAAAATTACAATATCCCTATTTATCAGGAATAATATGTAGAACTAAATCAGAAATATACTAATCTGGATTTGGAGAATTCGAACTGAGGTCTGGATTATTAACGATATAATCGGATGGATATATATCCCTCTAAATACGGCAGAATATGAAGAATTTACGAATTAAAAAAATGTTAATTAGTATTAATTATGCGCTATAATTACCTGGGAAGTAGGAGCACATTGAATGCGCATCGCTCAAATCGCCTACGAGCCAAAAGCGTGTGCTTTTGATAACTATGATTGTAATAGACTAATACATGCTACACATATTTTTTATTCATTTAAGTGTTTTTTTCTAAGGCCCTCGCTTTTTTTGCGCCTAGGGGCTAGGCCCTATGCAAGGCCTATACGCCTTGAGTGCGTCTAGTGCCTTTGATAACTATGCTGCGTAGGCATGCTTTTTAGAACCAAGGTTGAAGGAAGCAACTTTGTGAAGATGTCTGCTTGCCATTCCTCATACTTATAAGTTATAATTTACTAACGTGACTTCACTCTTTTGTTGCACCTCTCTTAAAATATACAGCAGCTCTATGTTAAATTGCTTTGTCTAAACCTCAGAACTTGAAGCTTCAACTCTTTTCAAACTTGACTCCATATATGTACCTTAATGCTCTTTTTGCTGCCCTTAAATGTATGCACTTGCACAATGCATGCATTGCGATAAAAGTTGCAAAAAATAGTATATTAGGCTTTGTAGATGTGAGACACATTAAACAAACGATCAAGCTTCTGTAATGAACTTCATCCACTTTATCAGCTCCCATTTTCATAAAAAGTTATTCTTTCGCATTCTTGGGGTGGTCAGTGTCTTGTTTAATCTTTATTCTTGTTAGAACTCACCCATTAGCCTTGTCTTTTCTCTATTCACCAAATCATCAACTACATAACAAGATAATACAGATATCATTGTCTTTATGCTTCACATAGAGCATAGCTTTAAATACGCTTTTAACAAAACCAAGGTTCAACAATTTAGTATATATCTTGTTGTACCACGTAACACGCTCTTGGTATATTCTTCTTCGCCTTGTAATCTTGTATCTTGAATTCTTTTGGTTGCTCTACAAATATCTCGTCCGATATTATCTAGTTGAAACACCTTCCAACCCTTTTGTGCAGATATTGCTAGTAATAGTGTTAGAATAATTAATAACATAAAGTTGGCTTAATCTTTGTCGACTTGATCCTTGTACTTGTTGTAGATGGTTTTTTTAATTTATCTTATATATTTTTAAATCGACTTTGTTTTGAACACACACTTGACACTGATGAAGTTTGTTTTTGTCGAGCATGTTTGTCATGTTCGACCTGACGGGGCCGTATATGGACAAAACTGAACCTTTTGAATTTTGCTGATGTGTATTTTTTTCAATATCGGACCTCAACTGTTGAATATTGTAATCACCTTGATTTTCAGTCACTTTCTTGTATTCCCGGAAAATACCAATCACCTCTGACTTAAATTTCATGAAGAAAATCCAGCACGTTCTTGTAAAATTGTCAATGAAAATAATGTAATATGCTGCTTTGCAATGATGGGGTACTTTGAGGTTCTGCAACATCAGTGTGTATAAGTTTCAGTTTTGAGAAGCTCGCTAAGATGATTTGTGAAATGGCAACCTTTTTTGTTTTCTGAAACCACATACTAAATGATTCGGCAGCTGCTTGTCTAGATTTTTGATTGCATACAAAGTCTTTAATGGAAGTTGACCTAACTTTTTTTTTTGTCAAATTTATTTTTCTGCTCTCGTCTTGCTGCTTGGCTAGCAAGGCACCTTCAACGACATGTTCATGTCTCACAAGCTTGCGTTGCTCGAGCCTGTAACACATTAGCACATCTGCTAAAGTAATTCTTTACAGATCCTTGTTTATAGTAAGTGTTTATAGAAGCTTCATATATGTCAGGAGAAAATATGTCATGAGCAAAAAACAATATGTTGGCATATAGTAAAACATGCAATCTCGAAAAATTAAACAGTAAGAAAACTATGTAATGGAAAATGGCGGCAACAGAGAGCAGTTATAAAGTAAAACTAATAAAATCATATCTTTTAATTACGGCAAAAATAATAACAATGAACCCTAACTAATGTATATCAGAAATCTTACAAACTAAAGTTCTATAAAACTGCCAGTCATATCTAAAAGTATTTTAACATCAACTTATTGAAATCATGTACATGATGTTCATGTAATAATGGAAGAACTTGGTTTTTCTTTGCTTGATGTCTTCCTTTGATTCAGAATCTTCTTCAGTTTGGAGGCTCCGGGATTTTGAACGTTACTATATATGGGGCTTATAGTTTTGTATTAATATTAATGTTATTATCTTCACATTTTTCTCTTGAAACACCCTAAGAAATAAGAATTCATGTATAAGGCCTGGCCATGTAAACCATGATTTTTGTATGATAATTATGGATTGGCTCTTAATATGTATGCATGTAACCATATATATTCGAATTTCTGATTTTTTTTTTCTAATACTAGCTGACTACAAAATTTTCAACAATTTTGGAGGAGGTATATTTGTTCATAAATATCTGTCTTTGTGATGTTCATAATTTCTTGGGAATGTATTATTCTAATATGGTGCAATATTATGTTATTAATGGAAATAATCTTTCATGCCTTCGGCATCTGAAGCCTCCATTATATGGCCTTTTAATCTATTTTAAAACATTGCAGTAAATGCAAAAAAAAATCACTTCTCTCCAAAGAAAATGTTAGAAACCTCAAGAAAATGAGGTACTAGTCCAGCAGCAGTCTCACAGTTCCTACATTGACCAGTTGTACCTTGTGTGCCCTTTACGTACTTTATAATGTTTACAGAGTGACCGCTGATGATGAACCCTAATTTTTTTGATTTTTTTCTAATGTTGGATCATTGCACAGATGTTAAGCTGTTAGCTGAAGACTGTGTGGAGTAATTAAACTCAGAACTGATGCAAATGCTGTTATATGATGGCGGAAGTTGACCGGGCTTGGGATCGGATTATTTTTCTCGAATGCATACAAGCCCAACAAAGGAGAGAGAATCAGATGAGATTGTATATGTTCCTTTGATCACCATTCAGGTATGTGAGTAGGGCTGCAAACGAACCGAACGAACTTGTTCGTGTTCGTTTGTTAAGAAATATACGTGTTCATGAACACTTACCGAACGAGATTTTATGTTCGTGTTCGTTTGTTAAGGAAATGAACTTGTTTGTGTTCGTTTGTGTTTGTTATCTTTAGGCTACAAACAAAAACAAACATTGATGAACACAAATGGAAACAAACGAACACAAACAAGCTTTTATGAAAAGAATATATAATACGCTAACACTTATTTGTCGAAATTTTGAAGTATTTAAATAAAATATAAAAACTAAAAACACTAATGAACTATCAAACACAAACGAACACGTTACTGAACGTTCACGAACATAAATGAACGAACGCGGCCTCTATTCATGTTCGTTCATTTAACTAAACGAACGAAATTTCTTGTTTGTGTTCTTTTGTTTAATAAACGACGAACACAAACGAACTTCCCGTCGAACGGCTCACGAACTGTTCGCCAACGTTTGGTTCGTTTGCAGCCCTATATGTGAGTAACCTACAATCAGATCCAGTATTATATTAGCAGTGGCAATTTGGACCCATTTCCGTACAAATGGGTTGATTTGGGTTATTAGGTTATATCTCTAATGGGTCATCCTGCTAAATATCAAAATAATTGATTATAGAGGAAACATGCTGAACGGTTGAAAGTGTATGTTTAATTCGTGCAATCTTCTAAATTGTTTACCTTCATTAATCACATTGTTGTTGAAATAATATAATATTTGTAGTCATATGCAATTACACTATAATTATGCATACAAAGTTATCACCTGTTTTAATCCATTACTTACCCATTTTTGCAACACACACAGGTGTATATGTGTGTGTGTTTTGCTCCAAGCATATGTGTCTGTACTCTGTATCCACTGTCTTGTCTTCTATTTATTGTTATATGAAATCTGTATCCACCATGCTAATTTGATCCTGATAATGTTACACTTTTACGACCCAGAATTGAAAATATAAGCGCAAACCGCTTATTAGGGGTGTTCAAAAAATTCGTGGCTCGCAGCTCGCTCGAAAAAAGTTCGAAGAAAGCTTGGCTCAAAATTGGCTCGGTTGTAAACGAGCCGGCTCGGCTCGGCTCGTGAGCTGGCTTGATAAGGTTTACATTCTTCATTTTTTTGTCCCACATTGTTTAGAAAACAAAAACTAAGGGAGTATCTCTCCTATAAAAGAAGGTAAAGACGATGTACAAAGTGAATTAACTATTTATACTTGCGTACTTAGCCATATGGTTAAATTAAATGGCAATTATGACCCTTAGTCTAAGAAGAAATTCATTTTAAGGGCTTTTTAAGTAGTAAATTTACGGTTCTTTGTTAGTTCGAGCTAGATTGAGCTGAGCCGAGCTAGCTCGAATTCTAATCGAGTCGAGCTCGAGCCTCAAATCTCAGCTCGATTTGAAATTCGAGCTCGAGCCAGCTCGAATCGAGTTCGAGCCGAGCTCGAGCTGGGTCTAGCTCGGCTCGACTCGTTTACAGCCCTACCGCTTATATGCGTAAAACAAAGTAATCTGTAACACAATTGTGGCATAGAAACTTTGAATTTGGAGCAAATTTCTTCTAAAGGCCGTAAACTTAATTGCCAAATTCACTGGAATTTGATTTTTCTTTTTTTAGTGAACAAATGTTTCAAAATTCCAAATGATTTGACATTTTTTACCCTCTATCATGAACAGGTATATGATAGGAACTCAGACCTGAAAGCCAACTTGGCAGTATTAAGGTTAATCAACCAGAATCATGAAATTTCAACAGTTTTTTGTAAGAAGGTGGCTTATTTTTTAAAGAGGAAATAGTTTAGGGGCTACTTTTGAAATTCTTGAACTTAGGTTGCAACAATGAAAGTAGACATATATTTAAGGGTTAGTATTGCAACTATGTTTACACGTCACACGTTAGACGTACAATAATGTGAAGATACTATTTTTGGGCCCACCTCTTCCTAGTAGTTCCCATCCTTATCCATATTATTTCCTTGAATTCCACTCTCTTTTTTTCTGTTTCCACACCCCGATAAATATCTAGAGTTGGTAATTTTTTTTATTTTGAGTAAATTATTTTTTGAGTCATTAGTTTTAATAGTTTTAACCGCTTGAGTTTAAAATCAAAAAGTTTAACACCCGAGTCTCTAACTGTTCATTTTATAATGTTTTGAGTCCCGGTGTTTAGTGGTTTTAACCACTTGAGTCCAAAATCAAAAGTACAGGTGTTGAAAAGTTGGACCTAAAATGTTATGAAATGAGTGATTAGGGACTCAGGGCGTTAAACTATGAAGCCTATCACGATTTCATTCCCCGCCCCAAACAACATCCATTTTTAAACGTTAAAAATAAAAATTGTCACGTGCATAACACATGATGGACAATTATGACCATAATTAGACCAATACCTAGACTGAAATCTGACAATTTTTAACGTTTAAAATGGATGCCGTTTGGGGTAGGGAGTGAAATCGTGATAGATCGGGGAGTAAAATGACTATTTTTAAAGGATTGTGGCAAAACCGTTAAAACAACCAAACCATAGGGAAGAAAATGGAAGTTTACTCTATAATAAAGTGTTAAAAGACCAATAAAGTTCAACTGTTTTTGGATTTTACAATAAGGCCAGGGGGTGTGTTATATTGCCCCTGGTCACATCATCGCCGTTAGCGCCCTATGGCGCCCCACACCCATTCCCTGCCCGCCATAAAGGGGGCGCTATCCAAGATCCGCCATTGCAGTAACGATCGTTAAAGGGAAAAACAGGCGGGGCTCATTCTTTTCAACCAATCAAATCTCTCTTTATTTTTTTTGTATTTTGTTTAATAAGAGACTTTAAACCGCATGTAAGTTAAAGGGAGGGACTTTAAAGCCACGTAGGTTACATGACGCTGATATGAATCTGACGTGACGTAATAAAGCCCCTATGGGCTTTAAACCACACCCCTAGCCTAAGAATGGTTGTTTGGTGGAGTGAAAATAGTAAATCTAAAAAGTTAACCATGGTTGAAAGGACAACCATAGATGAGTCTAGAGGCAATCAGATATTTTAGCAGCAGCCGTCTGTCTATATAATGTCACTGAAGTAGCTATAACCTTAAATACAATACACACACATAGATCAAACAATCATGTGGAATGAAGTAGTTGCCGGACCTGAGCCCGATCACGGCCTCACCAACCTCCGCAAAGTCTCCACCATGTCCGAAAAAGGTTCATATTCATTACATAATATACATACCTCATCATATATATAATCTTCACATGCATATAAACATCCATCTATCATCATGTTAATCACGTTCATATATTAGATCCTTCCACTATATATAACTTTAAACTAAAACTGAAAAACTAAACGAATACCAACCCAACTCAGACTTTATCCGAAAAATAAATTATTTATTTTTTAGTGGTTTTAACCATTTATGTTCAAAATCAAAAAAGTTTAACGCTCTGAATCTCTAACAGTTCATTTTATAACGTTTTGAGTTCCTATGTTTTAGTGCTTTTAACCACGTTAGTCCAAAACAAAAAGTACAAGTGTTATAAATTGGACTCAAAACGTTATAAAATGAGTTGTCAGAGCATTCACGTCCATGATATCAAAATCTCAGTTTGGTGTTTTTAAAATATAAAAAAAATATAAAAAGTGGTTGTGAGATAGGAGAGAGAAAATGTTACTATTCATATGTATATTTGGGGGACACTGTTCATCCTCTATAATTTTTTAATATATTTTGAAAGTGGTTGTGAGTGGAGGAGAGAGAAAAGGTAATGATAAAGGTATAAAAATATTATTTAATTAAAAGAGAGAGAAAACGTAGTGTTTTTTAGTGTAATTTATGGTGAAAATATGGTGGGATGGATGTGAATGCTCTTAGGGACTCGGGGCGTTAAGCTTTTCGATTTTGGACTTAAGTGGTCAAAACCATTAAAATCTATATACTCAAAAAATTAATTTACTCTTTTATCTGAATAACTAAATAAATCTACCTTATAAACCAAAATTATTTAAACTAAACAATTTATTTAAATTTTATTTTATCTTCTCAAATAAACCGATCCGAATCATCTCCAAACACACATCTAAATTATTGTATGAATTTTTTTTGATTTTTTGTGACATGTAGGAGGAGAAGGAAGCAGTAGTAAGTTCCAGAAGTCTCTATCGATGCCCAAGACTCCAACAACACCGGTAACTCCTACAACTCCGTCGCCAACGGCAGCGCGTAAGGAGAACGTGTGGAGGAGTGTGTTTAATCCCGGTAGTAATCTTGCTACCAAAGGCATCGGATCCAACTACTTTGACAAACCCGAAAACGCCAAATCTCCCACTGTTTATGACTGGTAATCTACAAAACTACTTAACTCTAACCCGTATTTGCGGACTCATAATTTATTTTTTGAGGATAGTTTTGGCTTAACCGAACTTTTAAGAGGGGGCGATTGAAATTTTTGTCTAAAAGTTACTTTCTTTTTTATCTGCTATTTACACCTAACTTTTTGCTATTTTCACCGAGTGATGTGACACAAATTTGTGTTTTCTTTTATAACTTTGGATATATAATGTTTTTATTAAAAAACGAACATGGTTTTATGATGTGTTTAATTTTATCTACGTTTTCATATAAATTTTATTAAAAAATAAGCCATATCAATATAACGTTTTATAAGTCGTTAAAAAATTTTACATTCCGTTTATTATAAAATTTATATCCAAACGTAGATAAAAGTAAGCACATCACAAAACCTATACATTTTTTAATAAAACATTAGATATCGAAAGTTATAAAAGAAAAACACAAATTTAAATGTATTAATGTCACGTCTAAATAGCAAAAAATTAGATATAAATAAAATCACCCATTCTTTTTAAATAGCAAAAAATTAGATATAAACAGAATCACCCATTCTTTTTAGAGGACGATTGAGATTTTTGTCTAAAAATTAGACTATTTTTTTAATTCGCCACTACTAGCAAGATCTGATTATTATTAATTTTTTTTGAATAACCTCGTAATTATTCTGTTATTATTTATGCAGGCTATACAGTGGCGAAACAAGGAGCAAACATCGTGAACTTGCTAACAATGTTTTAAAATCCGGTTTGTATAACGTGTTGGATTTGTTTCAGAAACGGTTTAACCGGGTGTATCGGACGTGATGTAAATATGCAAAAACTCTTTCATTTGTAGGTCGGCACGTGTTGTGAGTTGGTTTTTGTTTGAAAGAAGAGTGTATGGTATGGTGATATGATAAGCATTACTGTAAGCCGTTGGATGAATGGTATGGACGGTGGATAAGAGCTACTACTATTACTATTTACTACTATATCATGTACTTTACTACTTAGTGGTGTTTAATACTTTTTGTTTGTGTTATTATATAAAATCTTATCTTTTGTTGATCCGTTGTTTTGGACATGATTATGATATTACCCTGCAATTATGTGTTGTTGATTTGAAAATTATTCTTGTAATTTAGATGTGTGACACCCGATAGCAACGTATCGATATAAAATACTTACTTTTGTGGACTAATTTGTCATTGATTGAATGAAGACTCAAAAAAAATGAATATAATATGTTATATGTAGTGACGTCTAAGAAAAAATTCTTGTTAAAATGCACTAATTATATTTTCTATACCATTTAAATGTTAACATCTCGAGTATATTATTTTTTGAGTTGCCGTGTTTTAGTGGTTTTAACCACATGAGTACAAAATAAAAAAGTTCCCGACTTCTAACCTCTCATTCTGTAACGCTTTGAGTCTCTGTGTCTTAGTGGTTTTAACTACTTGAGTCCAAAATCAAAAGTACATGTGTTAAAAATTGGACTCAAAACGTTACAGAATGAGTGGTTAGGGACTCAGAGCGTTTAAACTTTTTGATTTTGGACATAAGTGATTAAAACCACAAACAAAATACATGGACTCAAAAAGTAATTTACTCTAACATCTTAACAAAGGTATACACATCATGGAATTTTTTTATAGAACTTATGATATGAATTTAACAAAGTAACTTAGGATACGAATTTAACAAAACTTAAATAAACAATAATGATAACTAAAAAGTTATATGTGTTATAATATAACAAGCATTAACACAAGATTAGTGCAAAAACTTTAAAAACTTTCTAAAGATTGTAAGAATAATGAGTAGAGAAATGTATAACTTATGATAATGTATACATGATAAATGGATAGGCGGAGCGGTGGCGAGAGGCGGATGGGTGTGGATAGGCGGCGGTCGCGGGTGGGGGTGGAGAAGCTGGTGTGTTTCGAGATATTGATCACAATTTTAAGGTTTGTTTCCACTTCAACAAAAAGCAATCTCTATCAACAATGTTGTTGTAGGAAATTATTGGCAATGTTTGTGTTTCTTTTCTTCATCTTGAAGGTCTTTCAACACATTGCAAAGCTCATCTCATGTACAAAATAACTGATACTAGTGCTATGCATACTTCTTTTGCAACTCGGGTGCCTGTTGTATATCTATCATCATTTTGGAAATGAAAATGTTGGGATTTTTCTTTCCTTCAACTTGAGAATCCACTCCAGCTTTTAGGTATTTTTTTTTTCATCTAGCCCCCCTTTTAGGTTGCCAACATGTTTCATTCCCACTTGACATGGTGGCAGAGAGTCTTGGGTTCTCTGACAGAGACTTAAGTTTAATCCTCACTTATGTTACTTTGGTGAATTAGACAATGATATATAGGGGTGGAGATACAATAGGAAGTTTATTTGGTTAGGAAGGCTAGGAAGTGATCTTGACCATCCATTTAGTTAATCAAGTGCTAAGATTAAATGATGGAAATTGAAGAGAAGAAAAGAGGCGCGTGAGTTTGTTTAGGGCCATTCTAGTCAATCCAAGCCAATAGTTTCTCTCTCCTCCAATTCCCCCCCCATTTTTTAAACGTTAATAACTCTTTCATACGACATTATTTTTTTTATAAAAATTGCACCAAAAAACGAGCGTTTTTTATCTTTAAAACGAGTATACTATTGCTATATTTTCAAAAAAAAAATTTAAAAACCCAGTTGCGTAAAACGCAATAGAAAAACCCCAGTTACGTAAAACGCAATGAAAAAAAACCCTAAAAAATGACATTTTTCTAAAACGCAATGCACAAAAAACACAAAGAAATGTATTATTTGTAAAACGCAATGGCCAGAAAACACAAAAAAAATGTCTTATTTCTAAAACGCAATGAAAAAAAAAAACCCCCTAAAAATGACATTTTTCTAAAACGCAATGCACAAAAAACACAAAGAAATGTCTTATTTGTAAAACGCAATGACCAGAAAACACAAAGAAATGTCTTATTTCTAAAACGCAATAGCCTAAAAACTCAAAAGAAAATGTACTTTATAAAACGCAATGGACTAAAAACACATAAAAATGTGTTTTACCTAAAACGCAATGCACAAAAAACACAAACAAATGTCTTATTTCTAAAACGCAATGGCCAGAAAACACTTAAAATGTCTGTTTTCTAAAACGCAATGGACTGAAAACACATAAAAAAGTGTTTTACCTAAAACGCAATGCACAAAAAACACAAAGAAATGTCTTATTTGTAAAACGCAATGGCCAGAAAACACTTAAAAATGACTCATTCTAAAACGCAATTGCCTAAAAAACAAAAGAAAGTGTTCTCTGTAAAACGCAATGGACTGAAAACACCTAAAAAGTGTTTTACCTAAAACGCAATGCACCAAAAACACTTCAAGAATGTGTTTTTCTAAAACGCAATGGCCAGAAAACACATAAAAATGTTTTAGTTCTAAAACGCAATTGCCTAAAAACACCAAAGAAAGTGTTCTCTCTAAAACGCATTGAACCATGACAATAGTTTTGTCTGTGCTGTGAATTGTCAGTGCTGTGAACTGTCTGAACCAATGCAGCTCAACCCCAGCCAGGGGCTCTGCCCCTTGGACCCCGCCAGGGGCTGCCGCCCCTGGGACCCCCGCCAAGATCGTAAAACGCAATGACTAAATAAAAAACCCAGATCGTAAAAATGAAATTAAAGAATTTCTTACATGGATCGAAGTGATTTCTTCAACAATTGACAAATTTTGAATGATTGAAACACTTATCAGCGCTCGAATCGAACGGATCGAGTGATTATCTTCAAAATCACCGGAAAAAACGAGATTTTGTATGAAATTAAACTGGGTTTTCTTTAAAAAAGCTGAAGAACACGTTGATCGGGTGTTTGAATCATTGATTGATGATGAAAATCGCACTATAATGTAGTGATTATTGAGATAGAAAGTGAAGAAATGGTTGAAGATGGTGGGTTTTGAAAATGGTGGGTTTTGAAGTTACTGGGTTTTGAAAAGGAAGAAGAAAGGGTTGGATTGACTAAAATACCCTTTTTCTTTATTTTAAATGTTGCCACATGTCCTAATCCTATTGCTTCCTACACTTCCTAGCCAAAATAAACTTCCTATTTGATATTTTCCCTGATATATAAAGCCTAGTCTCCTTGCACATGGGTGCAAAACTCTATCTTGAGCCCACCCGGGTTTTCGTCCCACTATGTGTTACACTAGAGAGTTCTGCTCTTATGGTGGCACAATGACTGTCAAGTGACAGTCGGCGGTATGGTTTTCCAGGGAAAAGCCCAAGCCAAACGCTGAAGCCAACATGGGTCCGGTTTAGTCTTGCCGGAGTGGGGCAACGAGACTCTCCAATTTGCGAAGTGCGATAGCCTAATACAAAAAAGTCGCCATTAAATAAAAAGAATAATCTCATAATCAATCTTATCTTTGTTGATCCATTGGTTTGGATATGATTACGGTATTACCCTCCAATTTTGTGTTGATTTGAAAATTATTTTAGTAATTTAGATGTGAGCCCCGATAGATAGCAACGTATCAATATCTATCTATTCTAATATAATAAAGTGGTTTTGACTTATGTGTCATCTATACATAAAACCACCCCAATATTTTGACAAGTGGCTTTTTCTCCTATCATTAATTATAAACTTTACATCTGACACGTGTCTTTCTTAACCTTACGAGATTTTCATCAGGTCTTCCCAATCCCTATTCACTTCTACGCCTTCATACGTTCCTAATCTATCCCTCCATCGCCGTCCAAGAAGTTCTTGATTCTCGAAGCTACCGGCAATCCATCATCGAGCTTTTTCTTGATCAAATTCAACGCGAATCCGGCCTCCGTACCGGCTGAAAATCGTCTGATCTTACTTGAAGTTGTGCAACTCACCTCCAGGTACTGTAAGAAGTTTGTAATAAATACTACGAGTGCAGATTGATTCGAATCGAATTGTAATGACTCAAATTGAGGAAGGAGATGCTTACAGATGGTGAAACTGACGGTGAATCTTTGACTTCTAGGGTTTCGCTATCGTCCTCCATGCGAGAATTGAGATGAATAGAACGAACTACGACGGGGTTTGGGTGATTGGTGGATGTTCATTGACCAGAAGAGTTGACTTGTGAGGAGCAATTCCTGAATCTTTAGTGTGATGCATGTATGATAAGTTTTTTTTTTTCTTTTTTTTTATAATGCATATTTTCAGGTTAAGACTACGAATCCGAAGAAGTATTGTGTCCGTCCCAACACCGGAGTTGTTTCACCTAAATCAACATGTGAAATTATAGCTGACAATTTTTTTTTTTTTTTTTTTTTGTAATTTAGATTTTCTATTTGATCTGTGGTTGCTGGAAATTGCTAATTTTAATCCATATGCCACTAAAAGTTGTGTGAAATCACCATTAATGCTATTAGTTGGGGCCACTAGAGACGGATGTTTAGCATGATTGGCTTACTATGAGCAATAATTTGCATTCAATCATTCTGTATAGGCATGATCAATATGTTGACATGTTGAGTTAACAGATTGACTGGTCATTCAAGTCAGTCTTAAACGCACTGAATTCGAAATACTTTATAAAACTGACTGATTATAATGTGATGGCAAGATATATAATAGTCTTGATTCAATCATGTTGAATAGAAAGTTTTCGTAACAAACTGTTTCTGCAGGCAGAGTGATCAAAATCTTGTGATGGCTTCAAAGAGGATATCACGAGGAGTTTGTGGCAGCGTGGGGTCTGGGAAATCGAGCTTTTTTTTTTGTATTCTTGGTGAAATCCCGAAAATATCCGGTGAAGTAAGTCGTAACTTCATATGTGTAATTAACTTTTTTAAGTCTTTAATTTATTAATTGTTAACGTCATTTCTTTTGGTTTTAATTACGGTTCAGGTTCAAATTTGTGGTTCAGCAACTTATTCAATCAAATAAGATTGACAAATTGATGTGATGTGCAAGTAGGCTCGCTGATGTGCAAGTTATGTGGAGAGTCAGAGTAGACGTCTGAGCATTTATTTGTTTCTTGCGGGTTGACACACTCCATTTGGGACTTGCGGAGGACCCCCCTGCTTCTTGCAGTGCTGGTTAGTTTCCATCATTTTTGTATTTCTTATATGTTGACATGGCTCTCTTTGGGATGGAAGGAAGTATGTTTATAACATTAGGTTGCTTCTAATTTAGTTGTTTAATATGTATTCATTGATGTATTCTTGTATATATGTATATTGAAATTACAAGTATGACAAGGTTGATATATGAATTGCTACAGATGTCGATGATCCATTGAAGACCACCGATCAATGTCGTCGTCTTGGCTTAATAGACTGGGGTCATAATGTCATATGGATTTTTTCACCCACTGATGGTACAGAGGAGATTGCGAATCCGTTTATCCAACCAGATTGAGCTTAATTCTACGGTTAAGCCCTTAATTTCTAGCCTCTGTTAGCAAGTAAAAACAAACCGTTGCATGTCTCGAGTCATACAGTTAAATTCAGTGTGTGAAATTTGAAACTATTATGATTGGCTTACTATGAACAATAATTTGCATTCAAGCATTCTGTATAGACAATGATCCATTGAAGACCACCGATCAATGTCGTCGTCTTGGCTTAATAGTATGAATTTCTATTCTCAGCTACATTTATTTATATAATTGAAGTATAAAAATATTGATCATATTTACTAACATGTTTCGAGATGTTAGTGTTATGTCAGCTTAACATATTAACTATTTTTTAATAGACTCTCCCAGTATCTTTTATGATGACTCTCATTTATTGAAATAAGTGGCATGATACAAATTTATCGACTTTATCATCTGTATCATATATTTTTGCTACATCATTACCATTACTAAAATATTGTCAATGGTCTGATGAAGTAAATGCTGGATATTATCATATTTTTTAGCCCTTAAATTTTTCAAGAACAGTTTTGATGACGGTCAGCTCAAAACTTGAAAAAATAAAGTCTATAATTAATACAAATATATGTACATTGCAGGTTTGTAGGGGGACTGCGGTCATATGGATTTTTTCACCCACTGATGGTACAGAGGAGATTGCGAATCCGTTTATCCAACCAGATGGAGCTTAATTCTACGGTTAAGCTCTTAATTTCTAGCCTCTGTTAGCAAGTAAAAACAAACCGTTGCATGTCTCGAGTCATACAGTTAAATTCAGTGTGTGAAATTTGAAACTATTATGATTTCTATTAAGCTTTTGGACATTTAATCTTTTCTGTATTCTGCATTTCATTTGCAAAAAAAAAAAAAAATGTAGTCTCTCTTAACTCTTAGCTATGTAAACTTAGCCAAGCACGAGATTATTATGCTCTAAGCTTGCAATTACGATATGTATTTATTTTTTATAACTTTTTATTTCAGTTTTTCATGTTACCCAATCCCGTGTACCACACGGGTTTTAACCTAGTAATTATATAAAATAACTACTTTTGTGGACTAATTTGTCACTGATAATTGAAGACTCAAAAAGAATGAATATAAAGATAACTAAAAAAAATGTAGAATACCTATGTGATCATTCAAATATAATAATTAAAAAAAATTAACTTCAATGAATAAATATTAATTTTAAGAGTAAACTGCAATTTTACACCCTGAGGTTAGGGGTCATTGGCATGTCTACCCCCCTAACGAAATAATTGCAATTTTACCCCCCACTGTTCACTCTTATGTTGCAACTTTACCCCCCTGTTAACAGATTCTGTCAAGTCAACGTTTGTTTTGACTGTTATAATGTGTGAAAAGTCGTTTTTGCCCCTGTCTTATTAAAATTATATAAAAAATAAAAAAATTTCATCATCATCATCAGTTCATTCCAAACCCAGATCAGTTCATTCTTCATTATCATCATCATCAGTTCAATCGTTTAATCGTTGTGTGCTTCTTCATCATCATATTCAAACGTTTTTGCCAGATCAGTTCATTCTTCATCATCATCATCATTCCAAACCCAGATCATCATCAGCAGCAGCAGTCCAAACCCAGATCAGTTCATTATTCATCATCATCATCATCATCATTCCAAACCCAGATCAGTTCATTTACGTTTGAAAGAAGCACACAAGTTCATCATCATCAGCAGCAACAAATCCAGATCCACAACACAAATCACAAAATCAACGAAACAAGTTCTTCATCATCATCAGCAGCAACAAATCCAGATCCACAACACAAATCACAAAATCAACGAAACAAGTTCATCATCATCATCAGCAGCAGTTCATTCTTCTTCATCATCATCATCATCTTCTGACCACCGCCGGAGGTGTAAATGAGATGCAACGCCGCCTGCATCTCCGGCCTTGACCACCGCCACCATCAACTCCACCACCACCGCCTTCTCCTCTTCTGGCCACCGCCACCATCAACTCAGCCACCACCTTCTTCCCCTTTCTCACCACCGCCACCATCAACTTAGCCACAACCTCTTTCCTATTCCAAACCCTAACCCTAGCCGCCTATAGTGGTTCCTATTCCAGATCTGGGTTATTTGATGATGTAGAAGTTGGAGTGGTGGCTAGGGTTTGTGTGCTGCTGCTGATGATGATGAACTTGTTTAATCGTTTAACCAAGAATGAACTGCTGCTGTATTCAGTAACTTGATGGCTTCATGGATACAAATTCCCCAAAAATCAAACTAAACAGCAAGCAAGTTCAACAAATTGACTTTACAAACAGATAAACCCTCTATCGAGAATGAAGTTCTTTGTTCCTAAAATTAAAGAGACTGAAGAACCCCAAAATTTTGGTATCAGATGTTTTAAAGTCAATCGAAAAAGTTGAATTTCTTGAAAAAGCTAAAGAGCCCTAAAATTTTGGTGTATACAATCTACACAGCTACAAATTCCCCAAAAATCAAAGTTTACAGCAAGCAAATTTAACAAACAGATAAACCCTAAAAAACAAAATAAAAACAAAAAGAAATGAAACCTTATCATCGAATCCATCTGAATGATTCATCTTTCTGCGTTTTCTCCGCTTATAATTACCCCCAACTTTAGGTTATATGGATTTTAATAATAATAATAATAATAATATGGGGTAAGATTACCAAAATACCCTCACCTATAAGGGTCAAACTACGTTGACTGTTAACAGGGGGTAAGGTTGCAACATAAGAGTAAACAGTGGGGGGTAAAATTGCAATTATTTCGTTAGGGGGTAGACATGCCAATGACCCCTAACCTCAGGGTGTAAAATTGCAGTTTACTCTAATTTTAAATATTTGTACTCTTGTATACAATACCAACCAATGATTATGTATTCGGTGATTTTACGAGGACCTAATAACTTTGTTGTTATCACATCACAAATTGTTTCAATGAATATGTTATTAACGGACACATAACCTGTTGTTAAGTTGATAGCATATAAATAGTATTCTCGTCTTATTAATTTAGCAATCGTTATAAGATATATACTGCAAAAATATAATTGTAAAGCCATCATTTTTTTAATTTGATTGTTAATATAAGTTCCTAAATTAATAAGGTGGAACCAACTTTTAGACACTATCAATCAACCCATTAAAGATAAGAACGTATTTGACGTAAAATGTTGTAAAATTACAGCTTAGAAATGTAAAGTAATTTAATTGAATTGTTGTGATTTTGTTATCATGGTGACAATGTACAATTTAAAGACTATGTTTGTCCGGTTCTCCTAAACATTACATTTGCTTCGTATCATGCAATTGTTAAGGCACTAAGAGGACAAGAAGACTTGACTCAATCATGTGATGCTTTTTTTTTAAATTAACTAGTAAAATAAGAAAATTCAATCCCTCATTCCCTTGTAATGCTATACGGTATGGGGGACGTCCCCGTCCCGTCGACCCCGGCGCCGCCCCTCCACACCATTTCCGCTGGACCGTCCCCGTCGAGATCGTCCTCCTGTGGACGTTCAAGCCGGGTCTCCCCTTCTCACAAACACACATATACATACAACACACACACACACATATATATATATAGTGTAAGTATATGGAGAAAACCAATTTTATTGAGAAAACTAAGGAAACCCCAATACTTGACCCATATTGAGCCACATCACCCACTTTAAGCATGTGCAAATTGGTCTTCAAAGGGCATTTTAGACTTTTTACTTTTTCATCCCATCAAATGTCACCAACCCACCTTTTACTTTTGAGACAAAAGTACACACCTTTTTGCAACATTTTCCAATGCATCTTCTTCCCTACATTTCTATCATCTTCTTCAAATTCAAACCTTCCATATATTTCTTTTTATCTTTGTTTATCCATGGAGTTTATGACAAGAATTTCGGACGACACATAAGTAGACTTTTAGTATTAATTCTTGTTGAATACGTCTCCATTTTGTGTTGTAAGAAACAACTAGATCTGGATCTTGTGCTCATCCATTTCTATTGAAGCCACCATATCTGAAGATCAAAGTCACCATCGAAGCTCTCAAAGAAAAGCAAGTAAGGTGTTGCTCTCATCACATCTTTGTTTATGTTTTTAGAGAGAGAAAGCTAATGTTTTTTTAGAGAGAAACAACAATATTCATCTTGTTTATTTCGGATGTGTTCATGCTTATTGAAAGCTGATTTCGGGTGTGTTCATGCTTCATCTCACGTCGTCATCTTCATCTCGGGTGTGCTGATGCTTGTTGAAAGCTGATTTCTAGAGTGAGAAACAACAATCTTCATCATATTCATCAAGAACACCAAGAACACATAGAGAGAAGCAAGTTTGAAGATCTTCATCGTGTTCATCACACGGTTTCTAGATTCGGTAAGTGTTTTTAGAGAGAGAAAGTTGCTATTTTAGAGAGAGAAACAACAATCTCATCACACGGTTTCTAGATTCGGTAAGTGTTTTTAGAGAGAGAAAGTTGCTATTTTAGAGAGAGAAACAACAATCTCTTGAGTATTTTATTTTGAAAAATCATTTCACACTTGATGTTTTAGTTAAAATGGTTGTTTATAGGTTTTTGTGTAATGGATGTTTTAGAGATGAATATGATTCTTTTGTTAAAATGGTTCTAAAAATGGGTAAATGTTTATGTAATTTGCAGGTTTTTATTTTTGTGTTAAAATCATTTTTGTAGAAAAAAGTTGTGTTTGGTTTGGTTGCTTGTTTGAGGCTTTTGATCTGAATAGTAACTGTTATTGTGTGTTATACTAGGAGGTAACACATGTTACAATAAAATTTTACACGTGTATAACACGTAACACATGTTAATACTTGTAGTTACATTTGTGTTAATAAGTTTAACTTTAGGGGATTAACACTGATGTACTTGTTTTGTTCATATGTGAATGGATGTTTATGTTTATGTTCAAGATAAAGATGGTTATCAAGACGCAAAGCGTAGCTAGATTTTTGTAACCTTTATGATAGTTTTTGGATCATTTTTATATGTTTAAGTTTTTATAAAGATTTTTGTTACCTTTAAGTATGATTGTAATGTGTGCAATTACTAACAACCCATGATGACAAGTGACTTTTGTTTTGATTAACATTTGTAACTGGTGTTGGACGTAACATGTGTAACCTATGTGAGAGGTAACTAACTAATAGCAAAGAATGACCTGATAAAATGTTGGTCATATCATTCCTTTGGTACACATGTGTTACATACGTTAAAAGGCAACGTTACATATGTAACAATGGTTTTTATATATGTAACATGTTTAATGAAAAATAATAAACTACTATTAAACGCATGAGCTATTGAATATCATTAATTAGAAAGTCAAAACATCTAACACATTACAATCATCTTAAACATTACAATCTAAAAAATATTACAATCTTAAAGAATACTTGTTTTGATTAACATTTGTAACTGGTGTTGGACGTAACATGTGTAACCTATGTGAGAAGTAACTAACTAATAGCAAAGAATGACCTGATAAAATGTTGGTCATATCATTCCTTTGGTACACATGTATATACGTTAAAAAGGCAACGTTACATATGTAACAATGGTTTTTATATATGTAACATGTTTAATGAAAAATAATAAACTACTATTAAACGCATGAGCTATTGAATATCATTAATTAGAAAGTCAAAACATCCAACACATTACAATCATCTTAAACATTACAATCTAAAAAATATTACAATCTTAAAGAATACTTGTTTACCAATTGACGTGACATTTTGGATGATGTAATGCAGTTACATATGTAATTTAACTAAGTTTTAATTGGCACCTAAGGTTGCACATATGTAACACATGTTTTTTTTAACATGTGTTACACTAGAGGGTAACACATGTATAGTCATGTTATACATGTTACATACAGTGTTTACACGTGTTACAACATCAAGGATACACATGTTTCATATAGTTTTTACAACCAAAAATGACCTTCACGACAACATCCTTCTTCATCCATAATGCAACATGTGTAACAACGTCCAAAACTGTTGCTTCGTTTCTAGTATATAACGTGTGTGACATGGCGATTGTCAGAAAACACATAAAAGCCACATGTAACTTGTAACATGATATAGAACCAAGTATTGGTTTACTATGGATACGATGTAACACATGTTACAAACAACATGTAACATGTGTAACAATGCTAAAAAGTGTTGCATTTATTGTATAACGTGTGTGGCATGACGTATATCATGTAAAAAGTGACTGTTATGCATATTACGGGTTGAGATTTTATAAAAGTTAGTTTCCCTATCCCACTATTGAGATTTTATATGCACCCGAAGTCTTATTTTTCCCAACCTCGCCATTAGATTTTATAAAAGTTAGTATCCCCAGTTATATTACATACATAAAAGGAAGTTGATTTTAGATCAATACATAACCGACATGTGTATTGTTCAAATTGCTAGTAATGTATGCAACTACTGAGAATCTGGGACTGTTGTAACAAAATAAAGGGACAAATAGATTATATATATTAAAAAAAACAATTACAATTAAACTTAAATGTAACAAAAGTGTTTTATACAAATTCAAATATATAAAAATGATCCAAAAAACTATCATAAGGTAACACAAATCTACCTATGCTTCGCTTCTTGATAACCAGCTTCATCTTGAACACAAACATCCCTATACCTATGAACAAAACAATTACATCATTGTTAATCTTGTATAGTTAAATTTATCAACGCAAACGTAACAACATTTATGTAACATGTGTTACGAGTTATACATGGACACAAAGGGGGCTGCACATATGTACCACATATTTGGAACTTGTATTACATTAGAGTGGTAACACATGTATAACATGTGTTACGTGTTACACATGTGTAAAATTTTTGTTGTAACACATGTAACAACAACCCATGGCATTATAGCCTAGTGGTATCTTGGTGGTGGGATAAGGCTTATGACCATTAGGTCATGGGTTCGATTCCCACAAAGGGGGTTTTTCCCAGATTTATTGGGTTTCCTCCTGAATTGGTGTATAGGCAGTATTGCCTAGTGGAGATGGATATGATCGGGTGGTTCTGCTGGTGGCATGATGATACTCCATTGGTCCGTCAGTGATCCAAATTTGCCGTTCAAAAAAAAAAAAAAAACACATGTAACAACCATATGTGACATGTGTAACATGGCTATACATGTGTTACCCCCTAGTATAACACACACAAACAGTTACCCCATAACATGCGTAATATGATGTAGCAAAATAAACACATGGATACGCTGAATGTTACACATATTCCGAATAAATTATGAAGTTTCTAAAGGTAACACATGTTATAACATATAAGATAAAAAAACCCCCAAACAAGCAACATATAGGGGCTTACACATATGTAGCACATATTTGTAACTTGTGTTACACTATAGTGGTAACACATGTATAACATGTGTTACGTGTTATACATGTGTAAACTTTTTGTTGTAACACATGTAACAACTATATGTGACATATTAACATGGCTATACATGTGTTACCCCCTAGTATAACACATAAAAACAGTTACTATTCAGATCAAAAGCCCCAAACAAACAACCAAACCAACAAAAAACAGTTACTGTTCAGATCAAAAGCCTCAAACAAGCAACCAAACCAAACACAACTTTTTATTTGTAAAATAAACGAGATCATCAACGATTAGATTATGAACTTTTCAAAGGTAACGAATATATATCAACAATAACATTCATTATCACAATTCTAAAAAAAATTAATCCCTTTAAAACAAAAAAACCCAACAAACTATCAAATCTATTTTACCAATACACACACAAAATCATTCAACTTTTACCAAACAAATAACATTAAGACATGGAACCAGTCCATGTCATACGTGTGTGTTCTTGGTGTTCTAACAACCTTCTCTCTCTAAAAACCCATGTAACCAAATGATTTCTGACCTTATTCTCTCACACACACACTTGTGTGTGTGTTCTTGGTGTTCTAACAACTTTCTCTCTCTAAAAACCCATGAACCAAATGATTTCTGACCTGCTTCTCTCTCACACACTTGTGTGTGTTCTTGGTCTTGGTGTTCTAATAACTTTCTCTCTCTAGAAACACATGCAACCGAATGATTCAGGCCTGCTTCTCTCACACACACTTGTGTGTGTGTTCTTGGTGTTCTTCATGAACACGAAGGAGAATCTTGTTTCTCTTTCTCTCACACACTTGTGTGTATGCTTTTGGTGTTTCTCTTTCTTTAACAATAACGATTCAGGCTTGCTTCTCTCACACACACTTGTGTGTGTGTTCTTGGTGATTGAAACATGAAGAAAGAGAGAGGATGAGAGAATAGATGATGATGATGGTTTGATGGTGAATGTACAGAAGATATTTTGAATTTTCAAAGAAGAAGAAAGAAGAAAGAGAGACAATGATGATGCTTTGATGGTGATGGTGACAACTATACAGAAGAGAGAGAATGAGATATGGTCTTTTTGACACAAATACCATCCTGGCCCACTCATCAACATATGTTATGTATTAAATTTAAATCAATAAACCATCAAATTTCCCTAACCCTTAGATGATCAAGATCAATAGTCACAATTGGGTTTCCTTAGTTTTCTCACTAAAAAATGGTTTCCTATATATCCTTGCCATATATATATATATATATAGGGTAGGGATCCTAAGAGAAGTCCACCCTATTTGAGAAACTTGAGAAACAATCTGGACCACACATTTTCCCTAAGCAAAAAATGCAAAAAAAATGCAATTTTTTTATAGAAAAATCGCAGCTTTTTCTTTAAGGATTAAATTTTTTATTATTTAAAAAAAAATATATTTTTTTTGGATTTATACACATGTGTATATTGTTAATATTTTAACTATATATATATATATATATATATTGTCTATTATACATATATGTATATACGTGTTTAAAATTGAAAAAATATGTGTTATAAATCCTAAACCATAAACACTAAAGCTAAACCTTAATGCTAAACCCTAAACCCTAATGCTAAACCCTAAATACTATTGCTAAACCCTAAAGCTAAACCCTAAACCATAAAGCTAAACCCTAAATACTAATGCTAAACCCTAAACAAAACCCTAATTCTAAACCCTAATGCTAAACCCTAAAGCTAAAACTAAACCCTAAAGCTAAACCCTTAATGCTAAACCCTAATGCAAACCCAAAAGATAAAGCTAAACCCAAAAGTTAAAGCTAAACCCTAATGCTAAACCCTAAATACTATTGCTAAACCCTAATGCTAAACCCTAAACTATAAAGCTAAACCCTAATGCTAAACCCTAAACCCTAAAGCTAAACCCTAAACCCTAAAGCTAAACCCTAATTCTAAACCCTAATGCTAAACCCTAATGCTAAACCGTAAAGCTAAAACTAAACCCTAAAGCTAAACCCTTAATGCTAAACCCTAATGCAAACCCTAAAGATAAAGCTAAAACCAAAAGTTAAATCTAAACCCAAAAGCTAATCCCTAATGCTAAATCCTAATGCTAAATCCTAAAGCTAAACCCTAAACCATAAAGCTAAACCCTAAACCCTAATGCTAAACCCTAAATACTAATGCTAAACCCTAAACCCTAATGCTAAACCCTAAATACTAATGCTAAACCCTAAATAACACTTATTTTTCAATTTTAAACATGTATATACATATATGTATAAATAAATTTTTTTTTTTTTTTAAAAACATTAAAAAATTTAATCCTTAAAGAAAAAGCTGCGATTTTTCCAAAAAAAAAATTTGCATTTTTTTCACTTTTTTTTTGCATTTTTTTGCTTAGGAAAAATGTGTGGTCCAGAATGCTTCTCAAGTTTCTCATTTAGCCTACTACTTCTCACATGATCCTTATCATATATATATATATATATATATATATATATATATATATATATATATAGGACAAAGATCCGTTAGGAACCACCTCTTATTGTGAGAACCGCGAGAACCAATGTGAACACAACAAAAAATGCCTAAAAATCACACAATTTTTTTATCAAAAAGTCGCTACTTTTCGAAGCAAAAAATTTTTTTTTTTTTTTTGGATACTAAAAGTAGCGATTTTAACATAAAAAATATTAAAAAAAACATTTTTTTAGATTTTTTTAGGTTTTTTGGGGGTTTAGTTTTTAGCATTTTAGCTTGGGGGGGGGGGGGTTAGGTTTTTTTTTGGGGGGGGGGGGGGTTAGGTTTTTTTTTTTTTTTGGGGGGGGGGGGGGTGGGGGTTAGGTTTTTTTTTTTGGGGGGGGGGGGTGGGGGTTTAGTTTTTAGCATTTTAGGTTGTGTTCACATTGGTTCTCGCGGTTCTCGCAATAAGGGTGGTTCTCGCATGAACCTTACCCTATATATATATATAGAGTTAACTGCCATTTTCGTCCCTGTGGTTTGGTCACTTTGGCCATTTCAGTCCATTTTTCAAAAATGCGCCATTTTCGTCCCCCACGTTCTGGTAGGGGTGTCAAATCGTGTATACCCGTACACGATAAGACACGACACGATAAGACACGATACACGATAAGCCATACACGAACACGACACGATAAGATTTCGTGTCCATTTTTTCAAACACGAACACGAACACGACACGAAAACACGAAAATTACCTGTTAGTACCTGTTAACGAACACTAGAATAATCATGTATTAACGGGCATCTAACAGGTAAACAGGTAATACATGTATTAACGGGTATCTAACTATCTAACAGGTATTAACATGTATTAACGGGTATCTAACAGGTATTAACATGTATTAACGGGTATCTTAACGGGTATCTAACATGTATTAACGGGTATCTAACAGGTAAACAGGTATCTTAACGGGTATTTAACAGGTAAACAGGTATCTTACCCACTCGATGTTAAGTGTTAACATATATTAACGCTATACACGAACAGACACGATAAGACACGAAAACACGAAACGCTATACACGAACACGACACGAAAAGTAACAGGTTTTTTCGTGTCTACCTGTTTAGTACACGATACACGATAAGCCCATACACGATACCTGTTAAGGTCGTGTAGGTTCGTGTCGTGTATTCGTGTATCGTGTAAAAATTGCCAGCCCTACGTTCTGGAAAGGTGCCATTTCAGTCCAAAAATCATAACCCAGTTAAGTCAGTTTGTAAATAAGGGCTGATTGTGTAAATTTGTAACATAAAGGACTGATTGTGTAAATTTGAAAAATGGACTGAAATGGCAGTTAACACCACCACCACTAGCCCTGCCACCACCACCACTCCGCTGCCACCACCACCACCACCACCGCCACCACAGCCACCACCGCCACCACAGCCACTGCACCACCACCGCCACCACCGCCGGAACCACCACCATCAACGTCATGGCAAGACCCATATTTTCAGACGTTTGTATGTAATATAAAGTCAGAATTTATTGTATTTAATCCGAAAAGTAAACGAGCAAAACAAAGGAACGAGAACGGTATACCGAAACGAAAAGCTTGCGGGTTACAGGGACGTCTTCGTCTTCTCCGGTCGTCTTCTCTGATGAACTCCGAACTCCGGCGAGTTGCAGAAATGAGCAGGGGTGGAACTAGATGTTTGTGGGGATCTGCGGAACTTCTATAATCCATCGGAGAAGACGACCGGAGAAGACTAAGCGTCTCAGACAAAGTCGAAATCGTTTCAAGCCACGTGGCAGGCGCCTGCGCCGGTCTCCTCTGCACGTTCTTCCTCTTCGATTTACTCGATTTCATATACTCACGTTCTTCATCATCCTCCACAGCCTTCGCGTCAGCTAACGTCATTCTCCGAGCCAACACGTAGTACAGCAGCACCATCGGTATAATGCTCGATTGTTGTTAGTGTTGTGATAGATCAGTGAAGATTGAATCAAATAGATGTTGTGGTGGCGGTGGTGGCTGTGGTGGCGGTTGTGGCGGTGGTGGCAGCGGAGTGGTGGTGGTGGCAGGGCTAGTGGTGGTGGTGTTAACTGCCATTTCAGTCCATTTTTCAAATTTACACAATCAGTCCTTTATGTTACAAATTTACACAATCAGTCCTTATTTACAAACTGACTTAACTGGGTTATGATTTTTGGACTGAAATGGCACCTTTCCAGAACGTGGGGGACGAAAATGGCGCATTTTTGAAAAATGGACTGAAATGGCCAAAGTGACCAAACCACAGGGACGAAAATGGCAGTTAACTCATATATATATATATATAGGGTTGAGTTCATTTCAGAACTCTAAATAACTACAGAACTTTCAAAACTCCTAATAAACAATCATTTTATATTTAAGTTTTTGTATTTAGGATCTTTTTATTATCTATTATATGTATTTCTTTGATTACATACATGTTAAAAGTAGTTTACATATGTTTAATTGCCAAAATTATATATACGTCTCATAACTAATTACATATATGTAAAAAACTAGTTTACATATGTGTAATTATAAAAATTACATATAAAAAATGATAAAATTATTCTAAACATAAAAATATATAAATAAAAAGATTGTTTATTAGGAGTTCTGCGAGTTCTGTAAATATTTATGGTTCTGAAATGATCCTGCCCCTATATATATATATATATATATATATATATATATATATATAATATTTAGGTCCATCCTCCATTTCCCTAGTTCCATCCCCTTTAGGCCCATCCTTACACCCATCCTACGTGGCGGAGCATCCTTTGAGGATTACCCTTCTCCACACCAAGTAGCCTAAATAAGCAGTGGACGGAGGCCTCACCATTTCCTACGAGGCATCATAAATGCTTATAGCCATGACTCGACATTGGTTGTGCTCTCATCTTTTGATCACATGTTAACGTTGCATGACAACACTTACATGGTTAATCTTAGGAACAAACCATGAATATCGATTGATCTTGTCCTCTTAGTGCCTACAGTATTTTGGATGACCCTCACGGATATAATTATGATAATGCATAATAATCTCTCTTTGTAAGTAGTTATAAAGCAATGAAGACGCTGCTACTCAATGTCTGATTTGCTTATCGATTCATCTTACATATCCACGTCTTACAATTGTATGGATTACACATACTCAATGTCTGAAGTCTGAAATAGCAAACCCAAGTTTGTGTTGTCTTTCTATATCAGGTCTTAAATAGCGGTTTGGGTTGGCTTTCTACATCAGATGTGTCTTATAACAGAACATAGCGTAAGTATTGAATATTGTCACCGTACGACCAGGGGCGGACCCAAGTTATGGGGTGGGTGGGCGGCCGCACCCCTTGAAAAAAAAAAATTTAGTGGTATTTTTTGCGAAAAATCCAGACCGCACCCCTTGAAAATTTTCGTCCGCACCCCTTGAAAAATTCCGACCGCACCCCTTAGAAAAAAATGTTAGGAATTTGCGTAAAAAAAATTGTGAACACGGATTGAAACCCGATCAAATTATGTAAACAAGTTAGCCTACTAACCCCTTTAATAAAACTTAAATTCAATCCATCAAACCCAATAACTTAATACCCATTCAAGCCCAACCCAACTACTAGTTTTGTTAAACAAACCAGTCCACATAATAAAAAAAACCCAAATCGTTGCCACTTGCCAACGACTCCCGCCCTCCCTCTGCCTCACTTCAGCGCCCAGCGACAGCATAATTCCGGCCGGCGACTGCAAGAGGAAAGGGGTTGAACCATTTTTTTTCGCCGGATTATTCTAATTAAAGACCAAAGTATGTTATAGATAAGTTTTTTTGTTCTTTTATTAAATGATTAAGATAAATAAAAGTAGGGATGGTTGAACTTTGATGTTTTTTTGTTTGTTAATGTGATAGGAAGTTAGGAACTAGGGTTTGATTGTTTGAGAATTGAAATGGACCCGGCCCGATCTGATTCGACCCGCTATGAAACTTTGTTTGTTTGTTTTTACTTGTTTTACATGAACCGACCCGATCCGACACGCTATGAACCGATTTTTTTATATAGCTAGGGGTCTAAAATCTTTAAAAAATTTCCGCACCCCCAGGAAAAAAATCCTGGGTCCGCCACTGCGTACGACTGTTGATGATACACGTATGAATAGTTTATACGCGAGGGGTAACTTACCAACATATATGAATACTCAAGTGTAAATAGATACACGACCATGGATAGGCATAATTACAGTGCTACAGAACTTATAGCACAAACCGAAAAATGGTAACTGTCATAATCGTATTCCTATCCTTAAAACAAGAGGGCCACATTGTATAGATGGATAATAATTTATATAAGTTGATGTAATACAAAAGGGCCACATATTAGTAAGTTTCATCATAATTTATATCCATAAATTTCTTGCATAAGCATACAATTCGTCCCAGGATTGAGTGAGCGATCTCTTTCACAATGACCTTATGAGCCAAGTGACTTCTTCCTGTACGCTATAGTCTGCGAAAGAAAACACTAGATTAGAAATAGGCGGGTCAAGGGGTATGTATTAAATATGATTATAGATATTACAATATTAAAATAAATCTTATCTAATAAAACAGTATACAAGGTTATTAGCAAAGTGTTTAACTTCACTCGTTTGACAGAAAACATAACCCAATCGACTGTGTAAATGGGTCAAAGACTATCCTGACCTTAATGCACCAGCAAATGTGAGCTTACGGGTGCGTTAAACTTATTATTCGAATCACGAGAGGGCTTACCAGATTGTTTTGACTGGAAACTTTCGCAACATCTAACATGAATTGATGGTCTTCCAACAGTTGTAGCTCATCGGTCAGGGGATTTACAGCAACAGGTTCAGATCGTTCATCAGATGAAACACTTGAAAAGCGTAAAGGAGTGATGTCGTAACGGCCCTTCTTTACTACCAACAACTCAATCTCATCAGCTCGCAAACCATTTTTAATAGCAACATACTGATCAGAAAACATAAATCACCGAACAGATATCAGTTACCAATTAGAAGGGAAAAGAAAAGGCAAAAAACAGAAAATAAGTTTAACCTGGCAGATGTTAGTAGTAGTCATGGTTGGCTTGCAGCAAACATGTAATTTCTGCAAACTTGGTATATTTTGCTCGTGCAAAGATACGAGCATGAGATTGATATCCAGCTGGAAAATAACATAATCATGTAAAAAGGTCAAACCTAGGCACATAACCACATTTAGTAAAGAGTGAAATGCCATTTTGGTCCCTGAGGTTTGGCTAGTTTTGCAACTTTCGTCTAAAGGTTTGTTTTTCCGCATCTGGATCCAAAAGGTTGGAAATCTTGTAATTTTCATCTGGCTCGTTAACTCCATCCATTTTTCTTTGTTAAGTCAGTGGTATTTTCATCTTATTGTTAACTTAAAGGGCAATTCGGTCTTTTTCACTTTATGTACAAGCATTTAGCATAATGTACAAGTATTCAAAAAAGACGAAAATAACCCTGCCTTAACGGAGAATAATGGAAGGAGCTAACGAGCTGATGAACATGCCAAGATTTCAAACCTTTTGGATCCAAATGCGGAAAAACAAACCTTTGGATGAAACTCAAAAGACTGACCAAAATGGCATTTTACTCTTTAGTAAATTATTACTCCATCCAGAAAAACTCCACATGTTGTGGCAACTTTGTAGAACAAACAAGTATTTAAGATTTACCTGATCATCATTTTGCGGTAACTTTTGGAGATGATGAATGAGCTTCGACTGCAGACTGTTCTTCGCACTCTTACCGGCACTACTTTGGCCACCATGGCGTGTATGACTCCTCATACCGCCACCGCCCCAGGCTAGAATTTCCGGGCTGCCAACAAGCCCAACAGATCCACCAACTGTTTTTCTAGAAACTTCTATTTTATTGTCATCACATCCTCCATTTGCACCACTTGATGATGGCAAAGAAGAAGGACCTCCTGACCATCTCTTGTACCGTATGAGTTTCACTTCTGTGGCGGCCTCGGCCTCGTCTGTAGAAGACGAATATTTTCCTCCGTTAACATTGTCAGCATCGACTTCATTGTCGGAATCTTGAGGTTCAGTAGACCTTTGACGTTTTCTTCCCCTGAGATTCCGGGTCGACTGTGGTCTTCTCGTATATGCATTCTCTATAGCTTTAGCATTTGCTCGCTTTTTTCCAAGTGCTTCTAACTGGCGGCGAGACGTTTGCGCAATCGATGCTTGGATCTGAAAATACCGCTCAAAATGATAATACTAGAATAAAAAAAAATCTAAAACATTAAAGAGTAAAATGCCATTTTCATCCCTGAGGTTTGGCCAGTTTTGCGACTTTCGTCCAATGGTTTGTCCTTCCGCATCTGGATCCACAAGGTTTGAAATCTTGCCATTTTCATCCGGCTCGTTAACTCCATCCATTTTTCTCAGTTAAGTTAGGGGTATTTTCGTATTTTTGTTAACCTAAAGGATGGAGTTAATCAGGGGTATTTAGTAAGGGTATTTTAAATGCTTGTACATAAAATGAAGAAGACCGAATTGCCCTTTAGGTTAACAAAAAAGACGGAAATACCCCCGACTTAACGGAGAAGAATGGATCGAGTCAACGAGCCTGATGAAAATGGTAAAATTTCAAACCTTTGGATCCAGATGCAGAAAAAAAAACCTTTGAACGAAAGTCGCAAAACTAACCAAACCTCGGGGACCGGGGACGAAAATGGCGTTTTACTCAACATTAAAATAACAAGATTCAAAATAAAGCAAATTAATATCGAAATCACCTGTTTGTTCCGAGCTTTTTCATCATTAGAAAAGGCTGATTCCTTTGTTCCGGTAAAAAAAGCATGGACAGTTCAATGTTAAATATCATATAAAAAATAGTATTATAAATCATATCATCAAAATGAAGTACGAATCGATAAAAATGTACCTCTGCCTCGTATTTATCAATGTCAGGGTACAACAATGCAATCAGAGCATCAAAATTAGGGTCATCCCTCAAGGAACGACGGCTTGCACAATGAGCACGACAAGCAGGGCATTCGTTGTTCCTGTTGCATATTGGTCAAAGTCAAAGCGTCAAACAACTTAAAAAATCATAATGACCAAGTTGACTTATGTTATCCAAACATTCTGATATATACCCGAGTCTCATTGATTTGTCTATGCACTCTCGACAAAACCTGTGAAGGCATTCCATAACTTTTCTTGTCTTCCGAATAATACCTATATGGAAAAACCAGCATAAAACTATGATTTTAACTTGAATAATATCCAAGTAGACAAAAATAATTTCGTTCTAATTACTTTCTTAAGGTTCATGTGAATCAATTGCATGTCATCGGTACATGTGGATGCTTCAAATGTTCTATATCAATTGTACATCTTTATTTCATGTCATGCGAGAAGAGTATTTTTCTAAAGTCAACACAGTATTACATCACATGGTAGAATGTCTGATCACTGCAGTACTCTTTGGGGACCAACATATTGAATAACCAAGACTAAATTATACCTACGAATATTAACTAACATATTGTATTTTCATATTTTAGTTTCTAGTAATTAACATATCCTCTAGGCCAACAACATACACCCGAACTTTGCTCGCCTGTAATGAGATATCCATATTATATTTAATGTATTTTGAAAGTGGATATATTACCTAAACAAATTGGGCATTGCACGTCCTTGCGAACTTCAGCCAACTTCACATAAACAAACCTACAAACAGAATAAATAACTAAATATATATACATAAGTGAAAGCATGATTGCTGAGCCTGACTGAACAACATGAATTTGTATATGCTTCACTAATATGACACTTGAAATTATCTGTTGCAACTGTTTCTGCTAACACACAACAACTATATGCATTTTATATAACTCAATCAGGTTTAAGTACTATAACTCTAATGCTGTTCTTGAATAGATCATATGTGTGGTTAACAATTACCGCACAGCACTAAAAAGCATATGTGCCTGTAGAGATATGCGCATGCCACTATACCCTATAAATACAAGAAAGTGTGGATTTTGATTACTAATGGTAATTATAATTTTTGTAAAAGTTTCATCTCTTATCCTTGAAAAGAGCCTTTATCTGGATGCAGAACTTATAAACCTTGGTTCCTCGCAGACATAATGAACTTGAAGCTCTAACTTCCAGGACTTTAGCATTTAAAGCATTTATAGTTGTTACTAACAACTATCATTACTATTACCCAATTATAATACAGGCCATATTATCGGACTGTACGATAAAAACATTTTATGACAAGAGATGTCACAGGGTAGACAGGGATAATTGGAGAGATGTTTTGCTGGCTTGACTACTGAAGAGATGTGGTATTCTACCAAAAAGAAAAATATAATACAATTATACAAATACCTCATTTCTTGGGCAATTTGAGGATAACTACATAACAAGATTCAGAATAAGGATTCCACCACTATTAGTACCATATTATATCTCATCTACTATTCAACTTTCCTCTTCAAATTCCCCCATGTTGATCTTTTCCGTATTTAAGGGAAAAGAAAATCCTTTGTACTCCTTGTAAAGTTCAATTCCTATGCGGCTTGTACAGCATTATGCCATTATGCACATACATATATGTTTTCTTACCTTTTACAAATAAGTTCTTTCACACCAGAATTTTTTATAAGAAATAAGAGTTGTCTACAGACTGTATGGCAGTTATCTGGTTTAGGCTTCTTTAACACACGTTTGCAGAGAGTGTTTACAGAAAGCAAACCTAACTATTTTTGCTAAAAATACAAATACATACGAGGAGTCTTCAAGAGTTGAGTCTACATTTGCTCAAAGATAACGGGGGCATAACAACACAACCACAAATAGCCAAATATACTATTACTACTGAAAAAAATAAAGTAGTTTAAGGGCAGTAATGCAGTATATGGCTAAAAACATCCCCTTTTAAACATCTACCAGTAGCATATCTTGCACATGACTTTAATATCAGAATCCTATGAACCACTATACTTCATTTAATAGCACAGCAAAAGTCTAACTTGAAAAGTTATTCCAAACATTTCACATTCACATATTACATGTATATCAGAGGAAAAATCAGTGACTCACATATATCCATTTGCTCATAAATCATATTTCAACCTTCATGCTACCAAACTTTGGTATGTTTCAGATCCAAAGTAATTTAGATTCAAATATCACGTCGATGAACTCGCTTAAAACTTTAAACACACCATTAAAACTTCAAAATTTGGAAGAAAAAACAACAGAATCCCAATCAATTAGTTACAGAAAACAAAACATGAATTTAAAATTGCGTTTGCAGTGGAAACTACTAGAAACAGGCAGATCCAATGCAACAAACAGGCATTTAGTAAATTCAATTACACAAATTAAAAAGCATGCAGATCTTCAATCACAATTCAGTGATTCACGAGTTCACAACCGACCGTACGAAAACAAACACGCTTAGCATAATAATAATAATAATCGCAACTCGTAACAAAACACAAACGCAAACAGATATAATCAACTTAGGGCACGTAACCTGTACGTATAGGTACAGATACATATAGAGATAATCAAAATAACGAACATACTCATCCTTGTCGTCGCTGCAACTAGAAGACGAACTTTCATCATCATCATCATCATCCGACTCTGCTGATAAATGAAAAAACGAGAATGCGGAACATCAAATCACGTAATCGGAACGTACGGATGAACGAATTAGAAGAATAACACAAGTTTATAAATTATAAACAACAAACCTTGTTTATCCTGTTGTTCGATGTGTTCGGAGACGTTCTGATTGTTACGTTGCAGCTGAACGGCATCTTCGTCTTCGGAGGCAGAGTCGGTTGAAGGATTTTGAGTAGGCATTGACTGCAGTCGCCGGCGGTTGAGCCACCGAGTGATGTTGTTACGGTGAGTTTTAGAGAGAGAGAGAGGGAGAGAGAGAGAGAGGGGTTAGCTTTGGGTATTTTAGAGTGAGTGACAATTTGAGGGATTTTTCGATTTGTAACCTTGACTTACGTGGTAGATGAGAGACACGCATGCATTTTTTGGGGGTATAATGGTACTTTTACATATGGGCAATTATTACTTTGTTATACATTTATGAATATACACTACACTCGAGTTATTTATATAAAAAAAAAAAAAACACGTCACCATACAAGTGTCATGTCAGCAAAAAAAACTAACGGGATTAGGGTTCAGTTAGTTTGGAAGTGTCATCGACTAATAAGTTGAAAGTTGAAAGGTGAGAGTGGTGTGGTACAAATCGAAAGTTGGGAGTGCTATCAACCAATTCGTGAAAATTGGGTTTGTTTAAATCCAATATGCAAAAAAAGTCATAAATACGTAAAACTACTATAGTGTAATATTGTTTTTTCAACCTTACCATGTACATTGTTAAAGGCCTTTTGACCAAGTAGTATCATGAGGGAGAGATGTGTTCGGGTGATGGTTGATAGAGGTAAGAAAAAGCAAAGAATGAAGAAGGATTTGTGAGAGAGAAGGATGGGGGAGTGCAGGGCGAGTGGGAAACACCACCACCCCTCTTTCAGTATGGTGCGGGACTGGTCTTCTTGTTGTGTTAATCCATTATCTACTCCCACCACCCTTAGAGAGTTAAAATAAATGTGTTAGTTCCAATGGGGTTTAGAGTTCAAGTCCAAGAGTGAACAATGTGTAGGTTAAAGAATAGAGTTAAAGAGTATATGAGTTAGCCCGTAGAAGAGAGTGATGGGCTTAGGTGGTAGTTGAAAGAGAGTGACGGTAAGGTGGTTTTTAAAGGCAACTGAGAACATTGCACACCGACGTTCACTTAAGTAGTTGATCCATACATTACTAACCGACCACAAACAACGCTTAACTTTACCATGTTAAAACAAGTGTTGTGTTTGAATCATTGACATCGATAAAAACCGCCATACATAACGATATAAAACAAGTTTGCTGATGATACACTGATTGCTATAATTTCAACATAATACAAATGCTTTAATCTGATCGGTACTTCGGTGTGATCTTTTTAGTCGTAAATCGTAATTATAGAGGACTTAATCTTTTCCTATGTTGCCACACATGCTGATGGCCCAAAAATAAAAATTGGGCCTCATTGATGTTTACACGGTACCTGGCCCAGCTCACCACCATTTTTGTTTTTTTTTTTCTTCACAATCTTTATAACTTGGTTAATATTATTTCCATATTATAAAAGTAATTTGTAACAATCAAATAAGGGAGAAGAGAAAGAAATCTCATTAAAAAAAACATTAATGCTGACTTGTATTATTTAAACGAATTTTGTCAATTTATACCTTACATATCTAATGATAACTTTTTGACTGCATACATAGTTCAACGAGAACCAAGTTACTTAAACATTGATTTTTTTTTAGAGAGAAAAATGGCCGGATAGTCTATGTGGTTTCGCCTTTTTTTCACCTATAGTCCCCAACTTTCTAAAACTACCTGAATAGTCCCCAAGTTTTCATTTTTTGTTCTCGGATAGTCCCTGGGTTTAACTTCAGTTACTTTTCTCTGTTAAAATGATGTGAAATGACAAAAATACCCTTTTCTTAAAAGGCCAAACCACGGGGACTATCCGGGCATCTTCTTTATTTTTATTTATAAAACTCCACCACCACACTTCATCTTCAACCTCCACCCACCATCACCCTCCTCCACCCTCCACCACCACCCTGTGAATCATAACCCGCACACCAGACAAAACCCCGGTGCCCTCTCCTTCCACCGGATTCGTTTGAATTATCACCAAACTGAACCAAACAAAACTAACTCAATGAATGTGCAAACTTCAGCGACTGTATTTAATTCTGGGCGTTATCGAACTGTTTCGGATTTGATTTACTGATTTCAGACAATGAACAGCAGATTTACTGTTTCTGTTCGAGCGAATAGACTGTATATTAATCTGCAAATAGACTGAACTCTTGACTCTGCAAATTCACAGATTTACGCGGATGCGTAAACAACAAGTGACTGAATATGTGTAGAACAGATCCACTGCAACAATACTAATCACAACGTCGATTCACGCTAACTGATCAACAATCTGATCTGTTTCAGATTCGGGCGAATCAATCTTGATTCGTGAATATTATTCTTGTTTCAAATTTACTTGAATATAAACAGACAACTGATTCATATAGATCAATAGAGTGTTTATCCGTGAATATCCAGATCAGTGATTAACACACAAGACTCGGACTTTCAGATTATCAGCAGATAGGACGAATGAACCATGTTTCAACGAATGAACACTGTTTCAAACATCTAAATTCTGTGGATGTATTCGCAATTATTATGCAGATATGTATAACCAGCAACGTTCAGAAGTTGATTCAAACTGAACTGATTTGTTCTAACAGATCTGTTAAAAAAATATTCCTGTTCGCAATCAACAACACCTGTGAAACTGTTTTTAAACAATACTGATATCGACCCTTGCACACAGATTTGTTTTATGCTGATCCGTAAGACTGAACCACTTTTAACGAATGAACAACGACAAACCCTGGATGAACAGAACTTCCGAATGGAGACTCTCCGCAGGATGAGCAATGGAATCGAACTGATAAGCTTCAAAAATACCGTCCGGATTATGATTCACAGGGTGTGCGGGTTACGATTCACAGAGTGGTTTATGATTCACATGGTGGAGGAGGGTGATAGTGGGTGGAGGTTGAAGATGAAGTGTGGTGGTGGGGTTTTATAAATAAAAATGAAGAAGATGCCCGGATAGTCCCTGTGGTTTGGCCTTTTAAGAAAAGGGTATTTTTGTCATTTCACATCATTTTAACAGAGAAAAGTAACTGAAGTTAGACCCAGTGACTATCCGGGAACAAAAAATGAAAACTTGGGGACTATTCAGGTAGTTTTAGAAAGTTGGGGACTATAGGTGAAAAAAGGCGAAACCACAGGGACTATCCGGGCATTTTTCTCTTTTTGAGATAAAAGAATCCCATCATACAAAATATTTCCAGTGGTCAAAAGACCTGCCCTCCCCAGTGGAGACAAACATTGATTTTTTTTTTTGAGATAAAAAGAATCCCATCATACAAAATATTTCCGGTGGTCAAAAGACCTGCCCTCCCTAGTGGAGACGCATGTTCGATTCCCGCTTGAGCCATTTTTGAAGGATATCTGGGTGAACGGATGAATTGGGGCTTTAATCCTGGGTTCAAACCTGACGGGGGCGTGGGTTTACGGATTCCATCCGGTTCCCGCGCATCAGGGGGCACTGTCTTATGGCGGTCGAGGATTCGACCTTGAACATAGCCCCGAGCAAATCGTTTATGGAAGTTTTTCAATTGAGTTTGACCATTTTTAACAAGAAATGAAAGTCTACTTAAATCTAACATGCAATAAGTTGATTCACTAATGACAGTGTGAAAAAAAAAGATGTGAGAACAAGTAGGTTTCGGCCCACCTCAAACCATCCCACAATCCCACATACATTCAATAACATTCCCACCGTATTACTATTTGTTTCGACAAGGGAGTTCGGCCCACCTCAAACCATCACATTAAGTATCTGAAAGTAACGGATCGGCCCAAAACAGATCGAGACGAAACTGGTTTCTAAAATACATCCACACTGTGATGGGCCGATCGGTTTCAAACCGGATTCAACATATTATATAACTAGTGGTTCTCTCAGACTCGTTTAAAAACTAGATTCAAACTATGTATACTCTTCCTCACGGGGATATCTTGGTGGTTAAGTAATATGCTTCACAACCAAAAAGTTGAAAATTCATGTAGTGTGCAGCTTGTGGTGCATTTAATCTACACAATTTAGGAGTTGTTAAAAAAAGTATATATAGTTAGATTGATTTCAAACCGACGGATCTGATCACATCCAAACTGCTTTCACCCAAACTGATCCGTGGACCGAATTCGGATGGGTTTTGGAACGTGATCCGGTTTGGACGTGCACATCTACCATTAAAGCTTTGATCATAACCCTAATACGCTCCAAACACATCTCATTGATCTCTCCTTTTTTTGTGTGTTTTCTCCGATGATCCTCTTCAAACCACCATCTTCAGCATGGATACTTCATATTAGGGATGGTAAAAACATATATCAAACAGGAAACCCTAAACATTTAAGACAAGTAATGAAAGTGGTATCTAGGTATGAAGTCTGTTTTAAATTTTTTTATTGGGTTTCAAACGAATATGCTATTAGGCGAACTACACAATTACTAAAAAATGCTTACTTGCTCTCATCTTTGTTCACTACATGACTCGAGTCCTTAACCTCATGGAAAAAAAAAATACCATTTTACACACATTGGTAGTACTAGGCCAAAGGCCATTTGGTATTCATAACGACACTTGTATACAAACAATTAAAGAAATTTAACTCTCATTTCTTTAAACAATTTTGCGATTCTATATGTTGTGCCGAGTAAAATGGTATATGTCAAAAAAATTAGTCTACACAAGAACTCTAAACAAGATAAGCCGAACCTAAAACAAGACAAGAACAAAATTAGATCGAGTAATATGGTTAGGTTCATTTGTGAACAACCCCCTTGATAGTGAACTAATCATAGCCCTTGATTATCAATACACAAGTGTAAATCAATGACCAGGATTTGATGATGAAAATACACTAGTATATTTTACGATTTGATGATGTAAATCAATGGTCGGGATTTGTTCGCTCAGTTCACAAATACATTAGTGTTCACTTTATAACCACACCCTCGAGTAACAATACTCATAATTTCAATGAATAAGCCCAAGCCTCTTAGGGCCTAAACTGATATCGAACTTCTAGATATGGAAAATATAAAACATAGTATAGTCGTATGGGAATCTAATGTGATCTCTCCTTGACAACCCAATACTCGTGGGGTACACACACAGATTTCTTCTTTAATTTAATTAATAATATTTTTTTTTTAAATAAAATATAGTTTTCAATGTCGTGGTGTAATTCTATATATTAGTTGAATTATTTTTATATTTCTTTATGTCATTGTATCATCATCAAAAATCTTTAATTTCATTGCATCATTTACGTTAATCTTGCATACTTCCACCATTAGACTGCATGGGGTGCAGCGTTGTGGGGTGGTGTGGGGGTGGGGCTTCAAGCACGTCGGCACACCGCCCCGTAGCTCGGCGTTGGGCTGGCGTGTGGCGTCGGCGTGGGATCTTTCATATGGCGTGGGACAAGGGTGGTTGGTGATGTGTCGCGTAGTGTTTGATTGTTTGATTATAGTCGTTGAATGGCTATAAATTAAAAAAAAGGTTTTTTCTTATTTGAAATATATATAATCAATCTCTATATAAATCAAACTACCAAATCTCTTCTATCCATCTCCAAAACTCATACAATTCTCTCTACTTTATAAAAAAATCATCACCACAACCGTTCCTTTAACCCAAACAACCCGTATGACCAAGGCGAAACACCGAATACTAGTTCGCTTCAAAACCATCCTCTACAAATTCCAGTTAACTTACCCCATATAACGGCGTATGTGAAAATCTCAACGGACATGTTTTATCCGCCTCAATTTCAAATGCCAAATTTCCCTCATCAACTCGTTTCGATATCCCAAAGGCCACCTACACTCGAATCCGTGTCGAAAACCCAACCGAAGATATCGTTGAACCGTCCACATGGAAGGTTAAAAAGAGAAGCCATATGAAGAAAATCGATGCGGAGAAGGAAAAAGCCGCTGACCGAGTTGTTCATCCATGGACAAACGATGAAGAAGTAGTGCTAACAAAATCTTGGATACATGTTTTTTTGAGAACTCGATTTTAGGTATTTTTATTTTATTTTTTTACGGAAAAAAAATATACTGTTAAAAAATATATATATTTATTTTATCTTTGATACATTTTTTAGTGTTATATATATTTTACTAATACGTCGTTTTTTAAATTGGTACAAATCAACACGGAAATGATTTTTGGAATCGAATAAACGATCTTTTATCACCGAACGATTAAATGAGAGTTATATAGGGGGAATGATAGTCTCTCGTCAAAGTAACGTGAAATAAGGAACACCATCACCGCCTTCAATGGTTACAACCACAACATCAAGAAGAATGTGTTTTTGGTGGTGTGTATCGATATTAGGGTTTGGAAGTGGGTTTATTGGAAGTGGGCTGGTAAAGATGGGCTGGTAAACGCTTAAAAGTTTTAATGTTTCTAAATTTTTAATGGGCCGGTAAAGATGTGGGTTTATAAATTAGAAATAACGGTGTACACGAATATCTTAACGGACATATGTTATCCGCCTCAATTTTAAATGCCAAATTTCCCTCATCAATAACTTGTTCCTATATCCCAACGCCCCCTACACTCGAATCCGTGCCGGAAACCCAACCGCAAGATATTGTTGAACCATCCTCATGAAAGGTTAAAAGGAGAAGCCATATGAAGAAAATCGAGGCGGAGAAAGAAAAAGCTGACCGAGTTGTTCATCCATGGACAAACGATGAAGAAGTAGTGCTAACAAAATCTTGGATACATGTTTTGGAGAACTCGATTTTAGGTACTTTTATTTTATTTTTTACGCAAAAAAATTATATTGTTAAAACATATATATAAATTATTTTATCTTTGATACATCTTTTAGTGTTTATATATTTTACTAATACGTCGTTTTTTTAAATAGGTACAAATCAACACGGAAACGTTTTTTGGAATCGAATAAACGATCTTTATCACGAAACGATGAAATGATAGTTCTATAGGAGGGATGATAGTCTCTCATTAAAGTGAAGTGAAATAAGGAACACCATCACCACCTTCAATGGTTACAACCACAACATCAAGAAGAAGGTGTGTTTGGTGGTGTCTATCGATATTAGGGTTTGGAAGTGAGTTTATATATTAGAAGTGGGCTAGCAAAATGGGCTGGTAAACGGTTAAAAGTTTTAATGTTTCTAAATTTTTAATGGGCCGGTATAGAAGTGGGTTTATAAATTAGAAATAAGGTTAAGTTATTTTTAGTTGGTTAAATTATATTTACTTGTAATTTAATTTTAATTTTTTGATGTTTCTAGATTTTATTTGTTGATTAATTTAAATTTTTAAATAAAAGAATGGATTAAATTTATATTGAAATTAAAATTAAACTAAATAAATGATTGAGTGATGGTGAGGATCGTCCCCAAAGGGACCATCCGCCACGTAGGCGCCAACTCAGCGAGGGTGGAGGACCATCCCCTTGGGGACTACCAAAGGGTGTGGAGGGGAAGCAATGACTACCCAAGAGAGTTGTACCTTGTGCTGATTTACCTGTACCCTGCAAGGAGAGAGAGAGAGAGCAAATTTGTGGGGGCCACCAATCAACAAGCAGCCAGCCAACAAGCCCCGTCTCCAACGTCTTGCAGAGGACGTGAGAGCCGCGACATAGCCCAGGGGGCGGTGTGCGAAGCTGGGAACGGACTGGGACGGGGAAGGGACAACCCCCATACCCCATGGTCTTATTGAAAGGAGGAAATAAAGCTCTGTTAACTTGGGTGGTATACTGAAGCCCCTATACTATATAGGCTCCATTCCATACTCACAAACTTATAGTTATTTGTTTGTATTTGTAACTTTGATTTTTCAGTTTTATAATTATACCTTCTTAGTCATTTATGTTTTCATTTATATTGGAAAGATGAATATCTAATAACACTCCACTAGTTATACTATGGGATCACTAGTTAAATATAGGGGTGTTCATCGAATCGAATATCGAATTTTCGAATTATTCGAATCGAATTGTTCGAATAATTTTTATTTTTACTTGAATTCGTATTCGATTCGAATTCGATTAAAACCTACCGAATTCGATTCGAATTCGTATTCGAATAAAAAACTAAATTCGTATTCGATTCGTATTCGATTAAAAATTCGAATTCGAATCGAATTCGAATAAATTCGATTTAATTCAGATTCTTTAAAAACATGTAAAAAACATTCAAAATGAAACATAAATTTTAAAGCAGCCATAAAGCACGATATCACATTAAAATGTTCCAAATACAGTACCACAAGTCTAAAATTCAAAACGAGAAGTCGGGAATAACCACTCCACGTTACAAGTTAATATTTTTATGCTTAGAAATCTATTGATAGATTTGTTACTTAGGTTTTAGTTATGGGCCATGTAGTGGGTTTGGTAATGGTTAATTTTAATACTTGGAAAAAAATTGAAAATAATTTATAGTATAGCCTAATAAAAGTTATATATATTATATATAAAAATAATAAATAAAAGTGTATAGTTTTTATTCGAATTTCGAATCGAATCGAATTTGAAATTATAAATTCGTATTCGATTCGTATTCGATTTACTTGAGTCGAATTCGAATTCTTATAATCGAAACGAATTCTTGATAATCGAATCGAATTTAAACGAATTTTGAATTTTTCGAATTCGAAACGAATTCTGCACAGCCCTAGTTAAATACCTCTAACATCCTTCAATATATTTTTCATTATGAGGCTAAATGGTGTTGAGGTTACGGTTGAGAGATGATTCATCACGTAGGATTGTGGATTAGAGGTGGGTGACATGACACTGACGTGGAGGGTCATGGTGGTAATGAGGGTTATGACCACATCCTATAGCCTGATGGATATTATATATGCCATGTTAACTAACTTAACCATCACTAGTGCTCTAGTGGTGGCCACGGGTATTTAAGTTCCACTTATGGTGGGCCCGGGTGAGTTTTCCCATCCAGGTCTCAAGTTTGAGTCTGTGATAGGGGTTTCTCACTGAGGGGTTTAAATTGGGGATCTATTGTGCGAGAGGGTTCTCTAGCGCGGACCCGATTAAAACAACGTATGCTAGACCTCCCGACATTCGCGAATAACTCACACTTAAAAAAAAAAATTAAAAAAAAACCTCACTTAACAATCCACCGCAAACATGACACAACAACGTGAGTCACACAATAAAGATTATTATAACTTTTGAAAATGACAGAAACATTTCACCCTTTTTTGCAAAAATCCTAACACCGATTTCTATTTATATATTGTATCCATTTACAAATCAACGTCATTTCAACATAATTTACAGTTCATTAAATAAAACAACAAAAATGTTTATTTGATGCCACAATTTTCATTTTCAATATATACAATTTACAAACATTACAATTCACCTAATTATGGTAGCTTTAAACCAATACTTTATTCTTTAACATAAGATTCAAAAGAATAAAAAACGTTTACGGTAAAAAATGTAATAATAATTGTGACACATGTTAGTATGATAAGTTACTCCATTTATTAAACTTAAAAATGGATTTTTTATGCATCTTTATTATATATTGAGGAAAAAATTGAATTATACAAAAGGATAAAAACAGGACCACGGTTGTACCACGGAAAGCAATATAATGTTGATTGTAATGTGACCATGATTTTGAACAAATGGGTGGGAAATCTTTATGTACATATCTTGTATATTTGGGAAACATGGGTACACTTGATTTTGGATTTTATTCCATTTAATTTGGTCCATAATTTTCCATTTAGGTACCTATGAATTTAAATTATATTTTAATAAATATCGACTTATTGTAAGGCTAAGGGGTATGAGAGGCATGAGATGGGTCGTTGATTGCTATCTAGAATGATGGATGATGTGCTACACCACCTTCTTTAGGGAACCACCATGGTTGGCATGGATTAAACCATGACAACGATGCAACTCCATTTCCTTAATTAGTTAAATATATTTTAAACAAAATAAATTTAAAAAAATAGAGATGGTGGTTTGGGTCATGACCACAGGTGGAGTAGAGAAACATGAAGCTGACATGGACGGTAATAATGATCTTGAGGGTTATGATCACACTCTATAGCCTAAGTCTATTTAAAACTTAAAAGTTGTATACATAATAGAAATTAATAAAAAGATATATGAATAATAGAAAATGAATAAAAAGAAATAGAGTTAGTTACGTTTTTCGTCCCTGTGATTTGTTAAAAATCACTATTTCAGTCCATTTGTTTAAACATTGTCAAAATAGTCTCTGTGGTTTAACTTTTGTAACTATTACAGTCCACCTTCGTTAACCCCATCTATTTATTCCGTTAAGTATATGTGAAAAGACCAAATTACCCATGTTAACCCAACTGGCTACAAAATTTAATTAAAAAAAGCGCTGGTCGTAGGATTCGAACATGTGACCTTTATGTTGAAATATAGGTGTTGAACCATTTCAATTTGTGATTGAATGGATATTGTTTTCCTTTTAATATATAACTCAAAGTCGTGATCATCCATATCTATAAAACCACCTCCTCCCATTCGTCAATCCTTTAAGTTTACAAACAATTCTTGATTTCTTTCTGTCACACTCTGATTTCCCGGTGGGCCCGAACATGCGCTTAGTCTTTTGAAAATACGTCTGTTTTTACTGGTAAATACAATTGACCGACACATTTTGAAAATCTTTTCAAAATCCTTTTATACCATTTGTTATATCATTTTATAAATAACTTGGGACAAGCTAATGTTTCTTGTTACCAGTTTTACATGCTTGTTAATACATTTGGGGCCCGGAACTAAACTCCGATATATGATTAACTGACACGCCACATTTTCAATAAAAATATATAATAGCATTAGCGTTTCTCATGTGTATGCCTACACCCCACGCTTAGGTCGTGGCCACTTGCAATTAAGTGAGTCAAGGATATCAAGGACACGGTTGTGTTAACCCCCAGTGTTTAAGTTATCAAGCAAAACGGATTAAAACGGGTTATTTAAATTTTAGACATCATTTGTCATTGATTTAATACCCGAACAAGCGGCTAGTGTCGTATCCCAAGCCCGTATAGGGAAAATAGGTTAAGAGTATTTACCTGAGCTTATCTTTACAAATCAAAGATGTTTAAGCAAAACCGTAATCAAAACAACCTAAACATAGGCGCACTTTACTAGAGGCTCCTAGTCTAGAATGGACGGAACGATGTTCCGTTAGAATGTTAACGGGTCTTATGTAAGTCATTTAACTTTGACCGGTTAACTTATAAAAATTGCATACGGTTCTCTAGATTAAGCGGAGACTGGATAGAATGAGGTTTATACCCTTACGAGTACAATGACTCGTATAATACGGGTCAAACAACCAAACATTCTGATTAGAACTGATTTGGAAATGTGACCCGATTCGGCTAACTTATATAAACTATGCTATATATGTCAACCGTACTCGCATATGCGGCATCGGGTGATCGAATGGGTCTATTGTAACGCCTCGTATTTTCGTATTATTATTTTCTAAAGTTCATATGTGTATTTTATTTTTCAAGGCGTTAATTATAATGGAAATACATTTTCAATCACATGATTTTATACGAAACCGAAAAACATTACAAAAGATTTTCCCTTTATAATTTTTAGGATTTTACCGTAAAATCTTACAAAAAGGATTTTTAATAATTTTTCGAAATTTTTCTAGCATAGGTCCCTTTTGTAAAAAGTGGGTGTTTTAATCCCTAGAATTCAAAAAAAAAAACGTGAATAGTGCCTTACGGTCCGTAAGGGTATCTGCAGACAGAAGGTTGCGAAAACTAGCCGTTTTGACCCATTTGTCCACTTGTGTGACTTTCTAGCTCATCCAAACGGTTTTGTCTAATCCCCAACTATAAATAGACCCTTCCTAGCTTCCATTTGAGCTTGCTAAACACTTCTATAACCTCCAAACACTCCCAAATTCTCTGATTTTACAAGAACAAGGCAGAATTCTCAAGAACCGAAAGTGAAGTTCAAACTCACATTTCTTCATCTTTTCTGCATCAATTCTTCTTCTACAAAGCCTGGAACACCTCTAAGATTGTTTACATCAGATTACTTCGATAATCTAAGGTAAAACAACATCATTTTGAGGTCCAAACTTCCTGTTTTTGAAGAATAAACTCTAACCTTCTTAAACTCTTAACTTACTTACATGAATCTTGTACCTACTTTGCCCATAATCAAAACCATGATTGTGGTGCTTATGTGTGGTTAATTCTTATGAGTTTAGGGGTGTGAAAACACTCTAAAGAATCTGTTAACAAAGTCTAATACAACCTACAAATGATTAAAGCATCCAAATCTACCGTAGTTCTTGTGGTGACGCGTGTTTTGGTAAAACCAACCAAAGTCTACCATAAGATAATGTGGCAAGGTTTGTGTTTGGTGAATCATACCATGAGGTTAATTCTTCATGCTTAACTTATCTAACATAACAATCTAACATACTCTTGATGGACTTAGCTCAGGAATACTGTATATCCATATGCATACATATACTAACAAGATATATTTTTATAAACTCATACTCTATATTCCAATTCAAAACTTCCGTCATTAATTCCAATCACTCATGCACTTTCGTTTACCCACATAGGGTGATCTCGGTGTTCCATCCTCCTAATCTCATACACTCGTCAACAATTGGATAATCGGAAGACTTAGCAATTTTGTGAGTATACATGATCCCATTTTCATTTTAAACACTTTTGGGTGCAACTTGTATTCATATTCAAATTCATAAACACGTAAAACTTTATTTATTCACACTCTATCCAAATTACACATGAAATGTTTGATTCTTGTTATACATGTGATGCTAATGTAAACACTTCATGACTATATGCTCATTAACTTCGATAAAGCCTACCTTAACAATTATAGCGCTATAGGTTGTAACGCCCCGCCCGCTATTCTTTTGGGTGTTGTTAAGTTTATTCTATTTTACCTCCCGCTAAACTCTTGGGATAGGCTATGTTAATTGCGTTGTATTCTTGGGTTTGATCATGTAGAGTAACATCGTTTCGAGCATATACTGTTAACTAGTAATCATTTTATTCATGTTGGATATGAGCACGTTAAACTATTTTATTCTACTATGCTATGTATCAAACTTGTATACTCGCCAACATTTTTTTGTTGATTTTATTTTAATACATGTTGCAGGTTGATAGTCAAGATGATGAAGGAATCAAGTTAGGATGGACTAGATACTCATTTTAATAATAAACCACGTTTGTTGCAATATCTCTTTACTTGAAACAATGTATTTGAATTTAGTCATTTATGAAATTTGATTTAATCTATATTGTCACAAATGGTGTTACGATGCTTTTGAGCGATTTGTTCGTCTCATCCCGATGTTTCCGCCATCGCTGGGGTGCGACAGATTGGTATCAGAGCCATAACTATAGTGAATTAGGAAGATTGCTATACTTTTCCCTAGTCTATAGTAGGAATACTCTGATACCAGATTGGTATCAGAGCCATAACTATAAGGAATTAGGAAAAGTAGGAATGCTTTTACCTAGTCTATAGTTTTAGAGTCTTACTTTTGTGTTTTGTTTGAAATTACATGCATGCTACTTTAATCGCTTTTTATTTATTCTCCTTTAATCTTTTAAACATATATGCCACTTACGTGTTAATGCTTGACATGCTATTCTTATGTGTTAAAACTTGTTTTTACTTGTTTATTGTCCTATTCCTTATTTGCTATTCTAGACATGCTTTCTTATGTAATTATACTTGTTTTATTGTTCCTTGACATACGCCTTCCTAAGGCATTTTACTTGATTTTACTAAACTTGAAAACACTCGAGTTACACAAACGAGACAAGTTTACCAAAATAGGCGTGAAACCCACAATTTGGTAAACGACTCTCATTCCGCTTAATTCTATTTTTACACGAAATTATACCATTAAGTTAGGAGTGAAATCCACATCTTAATGGTAATTTCAAACTTCAAATTTCAAATTCTAGTGGACCCTAGTCAACGTGTCAAAAATTGAATTTTGACCCGACGAGTACCAACCACACCTAGGGTACAAAGTCGTCAAGCTAGGGGTGAAACCCGCACCTCGTCGACTAGTCCCACTCCTTGATTTTCAATCTCGCCAAAGTTTCGATGTTCCCAATCGACTAAGGACGTGTACTAACTGGAGGGACAAATATCGTTAGTCGCTCCTCGATGAGAGTATTTGTCTATTAGGCCAATGCACGTTTCCTTAATTCGAAAAGGACTTCGATTTACTTTGGAATAGTCTTATGTTACATTATGTGACAATCCATGATTTATGTTAAATCTCTTTTATGCTATCTCAATTTTCATGTGTTTTACATTTGTACGATATATCATTTCAATCTAATACATGCATGCTAACATGTTATACTGGATTCGTATTACTGGGTTATTCTTATGTGATGAACTTGTCTTTTAACCCACGCCTTAACATGTATAGCACTATGCGTAGTGTTATAGGAGTAGCGCACCACCCGTGAACGAGAGGTCATGTTAAGTCATTCAATTGCGGTACACGATGGGTTGACCTGTTTTTTTTTCACATGCCAGTGATACGTTAATCTTGTTAACTAAGTATGTCATGTGGATTGTTCTACATTATATGCTACTACTCGTATTCCCAAGAATGGATACTTATCATCAAGATAGGAGTGAATTCCTTACCTTGACGATTAACTCCCCTCCCTCTTTCTTAAAACGACCTCACCAACGAGTTAGAGGTGATTCCCTTACCTAGGTGATCGTTACCAACAATTTTCCTTCAAAATATCTTATTATGCAACCTGATCATGTTTATACCTAAATCGTTATCATTATTCAAAATACCTACTTATACCGATTTCAAAATACGTTATGCATAACCAATGAATACTTTATATTGTCTTACATTTACTAACTATATTCTACCTTCCCAATCCAACTCAATCTATTTTTGATTCGATAAACTCAACGTTCTGCTTAAACAACTATACATGCATATCATCGTACATGTTTTAGTCGATATCTCGCGATAGTTTCATTTATATTGTTCGTATTTACATACTCAACCTTTTGAACGCTTTTATACGCTTAAATCCGTTATGTTCCAGCATATACTATATACGTAATCCTTATTAGTCATACCTACACTCATACTCATAACGATACATTTTATGTCTATACCTATACTAATACTACTCGTACGTTTTATGTTTATACTTATACAAATATTTCATATTCATAATCAAACATTTCATGCTTATACTTATACTCATATTCATGCTCATACTTATACTCATATTCATACATTCGTACCTATACGTGAGCGTAACCTGAGGGATTCGCTTGCGTGGGTCACATACATACTTACACTTGAACATGCTTATACACTACATTTTTATGCGTACACGTCCTTATTTTCAAAATAATATATACCCTGATTCATACACAACTAGTACAAGCTATGTGGATTATAGTGATAGGTGCATGAGAATCATAGAGTGTACTACTATGTATGGTAAAACATGGAACGTAACACGACACCGAATACGAAACGAACGTAACATGGTCAAAACATGGTGGATACGCCGCTGGTACTTCCTATATATAAGTGTTTTCACCATGTTACCAAACTTTCGGAAAACGTGCCATGAGAAATTCGATGTTTTGCAGACCTATTTAGACCCGATACAAACTTTAACAACTCACAAACGCATTGCTAAATCCGATTATCCACGACGAGACCCCATTCTTAACACATCGCTTATCTATACACACACATGCATGTTTTACTTAGGCTCAATGCCTCGAATCATTTTAGACAAACGAACCCTATTACAAATCTATCTTTTCGTTCCTCGAAACTCCATACTCTTCAACACGTATCCAAACATCCAAGTCTCGATTTTAGACAATCATTCTTTTAGCCAAAATGCTTTCTCTCCAAGGTCTTCCTCTTGAATAAATTTCGGGACGAAATTTCCTAAAGTAGGGGAGACTGTAAGGCCTCATATTTTCGTATTATTATTTTCTAAAGTTCATATGTGTATTTTATTTTTCGAGGCGTTAATTATAATGGAAATACATTTTCAATCACATGATTTTATACGAAACCGAAAAAACATTACAAAAGATTTTTCCTTTATAATTTTTAGGATTTTACCGTAAAATCTTACAAAAAGGATTTTTAATAATTTTTAGAAAATTTTCTAGCATAGGTCCCTTTTGTAAAAAGTGCGTGTTTTAATCCCTAGAATTAAAAAAAAAATGAATAGTGCCTTATGGACCATGAATAGTGCCTTACGGTCCGTAAGGGTATCTGCAGACAGAAGGTTGCGAAAACTAGCCGTTTTGACCCATTTGTCCACTTGTGTGACTTTCTAGCTCATCCAAACGGTTTTGTCTAATCCCCAACTATAAATAGACCCTTCCTAGCTTCCATCTGAGCTTGCTAAACACTTCTATAACCTCCAAACACTCCCAAATTCTCTAATTTTACAAGAACAAGGCAGAATTCTCAAGAACCGAAAGTGAAGTTCAAACTCACATTTCTTCATCTTTTCTGCATCAATTTTTCTTCTACAAAGCCTGGAACACCTCTAAGATTGTTTACATCAGATTACTTCGATAATCTAAGGTAAAACACCATAATTTTGAGGTCCAAACTTCCTGTTTTTGAAGAATAAACTCTAACCTTCTTAAACTCTTAACTTACTTACATGAATCTTGTACCTACTTTGCCCATAATCAAAACCATGATTGTGGTGCTTATGTGTGGTTAATTCTTATGAGTTTAGGGGTGTGAAAACACTCTAAACATTCTGTTAACAAAGTCTAATACAACCTACAAATGATTAAACCATCCAAATCTACCGTAGTTCTTGTGGTGACGCGTGTTTTGGTAAAACCAACCAAAGTCTACCATAAGATAATGTGGCAAGGTTTGTGTTTGGTGAATCATACCATGAGGTTAATTCTTCATGCTTAACTGATAACAATCTAACATACTCTTGATGGATTTAGCTCAGGAATACTGTATATCCATATACATACATATACTAACAAGATATATTTTATAAACTCATACTCTATATTCCAATTCAAAACTTCCGTCATTAATTCCAATCACTCATGCACTTTCGTTTACCCACATAGGGTGATCTCGTGTTCCATCCTCCTAATCTCATACACTCGTCAACAATTGGATAATCGGAAGACTTAGCAATTTCGTGAGTATACATGATCCCATTTTAAACACTTTTGGGTGCAACTTGTATTCATATTCAAATTCACAAACACGTTAAACTTTATTTATTCACACTCTATCCAAATTACACATGAAATGTTTGATTCTTGTAATACATGTGATGCTAATGTAAACACTTCATGACTATAAGCTCATTAACTTCGATCAAGCCTACCTTAACAATTATAGCGCTATAGGTTGTAACGCCCCGCCCGCTATTCTTTTGGGTATTGTTAAGTTTATTCTATTTTACCTCCCGCTAAACTCTTGGGATAGGCTATGTTAATTGCGTTGTATTCTTGGTTTTGAGCATGTAGAGTAACATCGTTTCGAGCATATACTGTTAACTAGTAATCATTTTATTCATGTTGGATATGAGCACGTTAAACTATTTTATTCTACTATGCTATGTATCAAACTTGTATACTCGCCAACATTTTTTTTGTTGATTTTATTTTAATACATGTTGCAGGTTGATAGTCAAGATGATGAAGGAATCAAGTTAGGATGGACTAGATACTCATTTTAATAATAAACCACGTTTGTTGCAATCTCTCTTTACTTGAAACAATGTATTTGAATTTAGTCATTTATGAAATTTGATTTAATCTATATTGTCACAAATGGTGTTACGATGCTTTTGAGCGATTTGTTCGTCTCATCCCGATGTTTCCGCCATCGTTGGGGTGTGACAGATTGGTATCAGAGCCATAACTATAGTGAATTAGGAAGATTGCTATACTTTTCCCTAGTCTATAGTAGGAATACTCTGATACCAGATTGGTATCAGAGCCATAACTATAGGGAATTAGGAAAATTAGGAATGCTTTTACCTAGTCTATAGTTTTAGAGTCTTACTTTTGTGTTTTGTTTGAAACTACATGCATGCTACTTTAATCGCTTTTTATTTATTTTCCTTTAATCTTTTAAACATATATGCCACTTACGTGTTAATGCTTGACATGCTATTCTTTTGTGTTAAAACTTGTTTTTACTTGTTTATTGTCCTATTCCTTATTTGCTATTCTAGACATGCTTTCTTATGTAATTATACTTGTTTTATTGTTCCTCGACATACGCCTTCCTAAGGCATTTTACTTGATTTTACTAAACTTGAAAACACTCGAGTTACACAAACGAGACAAGTTTACCAAAATAGGCGTGAAACCCACAATTTGGTAAACGACTCTCATTCCGCTTAATTCTATTTTTACACGAAATTATACCATTAAGTTATGAGTGAAATCCACATCTTAATGGTAATTTCAAACTTCAAATTTCAAATTCTAGTGGACCCACGTCAACGTGTCAAAAATTGAATTTTGACCCGATGAGTACCAACCACACCTAGGGTACAAAGTCGTCAAGCTAGGGGTGAAACCCGCACCTCGTCGACTAGTCCCACTCCTTGATTTTCAATCTCGCCAAAGTTTCGATGTTCCCAATCGATTAAGGACGTGTACTAACTGGAGGGACAAATATCGTTAGTCGCTCCTCGATGAGAGTATTTGTCTATTAGGCCAATGCACGTTTCCTTAATTCGAAAAGGACTTCGATTTACTTTGGAATAGTCTTATGTTACGTTACGTGACAATCCATGATTTATGTTAAATCTCTTTTATGCTATCTCAATTTTCATGTGTTTTACATTTGTACGATATATCATTTCAATCTAATACATGCATGCTAACATGTTATACTGGATTCGTATTACTGGGTTATTCTTATGTGATGAACTTGTCTTTTAACCCACGCCTTAACATGTATAGCACTATGCGTAGTGTTATAGGAGTAGCGCACCACCCGTGAACGAGAGGTCATGTTAAGTCATTCAATTGCGGTACACGATGGGTTGACCTGTTTTTTTTTCACATGCCAGTGATACGTTAATCTTGTTAACTAAGTATGTCATGTGGATTGTTCTACATTATATGCTACTACTCGTATTCCCAAGAATGGAAACTTATCATCAAGATAGGAGTGAATTCCTTACCTTGACGATTAACTCCACTCCCTCTTTCTTAAAACGACCTCACCAACGAGTTAGGGGTGATTCCCTTACCTAGGTGATCGTTACCAACAATTTTCCTTCAAAATATCTTATTATGCAACCTGATCATGTTTATACCTAAATCGTTATCATTATTCAAAATTTTGGCATTTAATCATGTTTTATCCCTCAATTTCCAATCTTTCACAATTTCACGTATTTGGTCCCTCTCGTCCAACTTATCGAGAATATTTGAGAGTTATCGGACACATGTTGCCATATTACTTGCCATACATTTCCGAGGTGTCACTCTTTCAAACATGGTTTACTGCCTCAATTTTTTAATCGAGAATGTGGCGCCCTTAAGCCCCTATAAAAGAGGTCTTAAGTTTTATTCGAGGTTCCACCACACCCTTGAAGGTAACCTGAAAAGCGCAAGCTGCATTTTACCAGAATGGATACTACCTGAACAAATTCACATGGTTACCCAAAGAAAAGAGTAAAAGAAACTGCCACAGAAAACACATATAAAATTGAATGGATTTGCTAATACAAAAACAATAAGTTTATATGATACTTGTCACATCTAACATAATAAAGAACACGTGCCAATAGACATGCACATTTCGGTTTTTTTAATAACCTAAACCGGTTAACCGGTTGAGACAGTTATTGGGCCCAAAAAAAAAAACCGGTTATGGTTAATAACCGACCGGTTAATAACCGGTTATTAACAACGAAAATCAGTACCCGATAATAACCGGCCGGTTACGAAAAACCGGTTAACTAGTGAACCGGTTAAAAAAAACCGGTTTTTTCGGTTAATTTATAAAACATGCAGACTTTTAAAAAAACATGCAGAAATTTAAAAAAAAAGCTGCAGAATCATATATTAAAACTGCAGAAAGTTATAAAAACATGCAGAAAGTTATAAAAACATGCAGAATTATAAAAACATGCAGAATAACATGCAGAAAGTTATAAAAAACATGCAGAATTATATTAAAACTGCAGAAAGTTAAAAAAAAAAGCTGCAGAATCATATGTAACATGCAGAATTTTATAAAAACATGCAGAATCATTTAAAAACATGCAGAAAGTTATAAAAACATGCAGAATTACATAAAAACTGCAGAAAGTTAAAAAAATGCTGCAGAATTATATAAAAACATGCAGATTTTTATAAAAACATGCAGAAACTTATACAAATCCTGCAGAATTATTTTAACCTGCAGAATTATATAAAAACATACAAAAAAGCTGCAGAATCATTTAAAAACATGCAGAATTATATAAAATCCTGCAGAAACATATTTTTTATAATTATATTAGTAGATCAAGTAACATTACATTAATAAACATGAAAATATCCAATACAATTTTCTTAACTAGTCTAGAATGAAGTTGTCGTCTTGTAGTTTTGTTTCGTCATTTCTTCGTTTCTTCGTTTAGTCGCTTCGGGGGCTATTAGAGCGTACGGATTCATCGTACATGAGTTCGTCATCGGAAAGTGGTTGCGCCCGTCCTTGAAAAACTTCAACATCATGTAATTGTTCTTCCACCTCAAGCTCGCCCTCAAGACTTGAAATATGTTGTATACGTTCCACGCCATCCAAGTAATCCTTCAAACAAATGCACATTTCCATCGCCTCCGGTGTAAGTCTTGTTCGTCGAATAGATAGTACCCTTCCACTAAGAGAAAAAACCGACTCCGAAGCTACCGTAGAAGCTTGGGAGCTTAGTAGATCACGTGCCATGGCGGCTAAAACGGGATAATGCGGTTCTTGTATTTTCCACCAAGCCAAAACATCAAAGTTGTGAAACTCGTCGGGTGACAAGGTTGCTAAAAAATCGGTATATTTATACCTTCCGAGTTCACTATTTGATGCATCACCTCGAGAACGTTTACTATTTTCATTTCTTAAGGAATTATAGAAATTTAAGTCCGCATCTTTTCTCGACGCCTTCGAGCTCGCCGCCATTTGTTGGTGTAACGATGACACATTACCATATCTTTGAGAGTAATGATCAAAAAGATTGTTTAAAGAAACGTCAAAACGTTTTAGTGCATTTCTTGTAAAATGTGGGTCGGCATCATTTAACTCCAAATCCGAACAAATATCCGAAATCATCATCTCAACACCCGCAATATTTATAGTCGGGTTCAAGGCGGCGGCACATGTAAAAACCGGTGGCATTTCTTGAAAATATTTTTTAAACTTTTCTCTCATTGGAACAATCATATGTTCGTAAATGTCACCTTGGAATTCAAAGTCGTTTACTTTTTGACACATCAAAAATAGTTGTTTAAGCACCAAAGAACTAGTGGGATAATAAACTCCCGATAAAATCTTTGTCGCGGTTCTAAAAACTTCAAGTAATTGTGTTAACGTTTCAATACACTTCCAACCATCGTCATCAAATGGTTCCACCAACCCGGACGTTGCAAGACTATCGTGGAAAGATTTTAAGGTTTCTTTTTGCATTATCGCGCTATCAAACATTTTCCACGTAGAGTTCCAACGGACGACCATGTCAAAATGTGCGCTATAGCATTTCTTATTTAAAGCTTTACACCATTTTCTATAATCCGCATATCTTTTTCGACTACCTTGAAAAACGTCACGTAACATATCTTTAAAAGTTTCTTTAACTTCTTTAACGGACTCAACATTTAGCCCGTCTTGCACAACCAAGTTAATGATGTGCGCAACACATCGGCTATGATAAAATTCTCCATCGCAAATCGGATTGTATTTTATTTTTAACATTTGCACCGCGGTTGTGTTGTTCGACGCATTATCAAAAGCAATAGAAAGTATTTTATTTTCTAATTTATAAGTTTTGATAACATCGTCTAAGACATGAAATATATTTTCCCCCGTGTGTGGATTACCAAATAAATCGAACGCGAGTGTACGTTTCATCATGTTCCACGAATTGGGATCGATCCAATGCGCGGTAACACAAATGTAAGAATCCGGTAAACCAAATGGAGCCGACCATACGTCGGTTGTTAAATTAACACCGGTGTTTAATTTTTCAAAACCTAAAATCATTTCTTTTTTAGCTTTTGACCACATCTTTAAACAATCGCGTCTAAGAGTTGAACGACTTACGTGAACATAACGTGGTTGAAGCGTCTCTTGAATCAACTTAGTCAAGCGCGGATTGTCAAAGTGATCGAACGGCAACGATAATATTGTTGAATAACAAATTGAGCCATCCTTAAACGAACCGCCTCCGGGTCGAAATTCCAAACACCCATACCCCGTGATATTTGCGCTTGATCTTTGGCGGGATTTTTTTTTAATGGCTTGCAATGCGACGTCACATGTGCTCTCAAAGTAGAGTTCGATGACGCCGCAAGAAACGCCCCGCAATTTTTGCACCTCGCCTTTTCTTTTCCATTCGACATCTCGCATAAATCAAAATTCACCCATAGTGTCGGGTCCCTATTCGTGGTCAAGATCTTCTTCACAAACAACTCGCTAGATGAACCAACAACGGTCGAAGCATCGCCACTCGAACTCGCCATTTGAACGTTGAAACGTATTTTGTAAGTGTGTTTTTGAGCTAGAATTGAAGTGGGATTATACATATGCATTGATATCTTATTTATACACTTCAAAACTGGTCCCAAACGGTAATATTACCGTTGTTTTCTTTTCAAACGGTAACATCAAGTCTTAAAATCGTTCTGTGCTGCTGCTGCTGCTTTTCTGCTGTTGAAGATCAAAATGCGACCGGTTAACCGGTTAACCGGTTATTTACAGCCCAAACAAACCGGTTTTTAATTAACCGGTTATAAACCGGTTATTACTAACAAAATCTAAAACCGGTTAGGAACCACCGGTTATTAAAAAACCCAAACCGGTTATGTTGGTACCGGTTAATAACCGGTTTCGGTTACGGTTATTAACCGGTTTCGGTTAAAAAACCGGTTTTTTTTGCCCATGTCTACGTGCCAATGGTCATTTTGATTGGTACTCCCAGATTCAAAGCCCTTCTAATTGTCTATACACTGTCATGCATAGGTGGGCTAATAACATGCATAAGGCCATAAGACTCCCATGGGCCTCATTGGCTTTCCTTCAAGGACTTCCTGTTCAAAAAGATTAGTAAGTAAAAAAAGCCTAACTGCATTTTTTTTAAGTTTTCTTTTTCAAACTTCGTATACTACTACTGCAAGGGATTGTAAACCACACTCGACAAATTTACCTATCACAAGATGAAGCATGCCCTCAATTTTCGGATTTGTTATGTGCAAGATTCAAAATCTGAGAATTTTAAAGACATGTAGTTGGTTAGTTGCTGATGATTATTAAAATTTTATATACATCTGAGAATTAAAAAAGACCTACCTCCATTTATTCTTGCTTAGTAATGCTGGGTGGACCGTCCAGGCCGACGGTACCACTTTTCGCCAATCCCCATCCTCTTCTAAATTTGTTAAAGTCAAAACAATGGGAATGTGTTTGCAAGTATGGGTGAGCATAAAACCGAATTAACCGAACCGTAACCGAAATAACCGAAAAAACCAAACCGAAATAACCGAAAACCGCATTAACCGAAGGGTCGGTTATTTATATTTTTGATAACCGCATGTTGCGGTTCGGTTATGGTTATTATTAGTTTCATAACCGCAAATAACCGAACCGAATGTTTTAAACATGGCCGAATCCATAAGACCATAGGTTTTTAAGTTAGTATTTAAGTGTTTAACTATAGTCCAATCCATATGTTTTTTTGGTGAAGTGTTTAAATCTTGTAACCATGACCCAACCTCATTGAATTTAAAACTCTAGCCACTTTGTGTTCGTATGTATGCTTCCACATAACACGTGTTACTTTTGTTTTTGGAATTCAATATGCATGTGGAAGTAAAATATAGATAATTCTTCAAGCTTTAACTGTGTATATTTATTTTTCGCGCATGAATTTTGCATAACCCACACATTTAAAGCCTAACTTTAGAAACGATAAAATAACTGACCTATAACCGAACCGAAACCGCATTAACCGCAAATAACCGATTAACCGAAACCGCATTAACCGAAACCAAACGGTTATGATTTTTTGATAACCGAAGGGTGCGGTTATGGTTTCGGTTATAGGCAATAACCGAACCGAACCGCACCATGCTCACCCCTATTTGCAAGTATGAAACAAAAGTTAAATATACAGGAAGCAAAATAGCCGTATAGCCACCCAATGCTCATTTAAGAAAATATAGAAATGATACTTTACAAAGTGTTGTACTTTCACAATTCTAAGATATATCAATTTTGATTTTATATCGAATCTCATTCACATGGAACTTCCGATAAATCTAAATCTAAAACACACTAATAAACCATTCAAAATGCCTAGCATACCCTCACACATCATAAGACTTAACTATGAGCCATAAACCAAAAGCCGTTCTCTACCACATAACCATAATAGAAAGGAAATAATCAAACTGATGTTGATAAATTCTTTTACCTTACATTTTGAAAGGACTTGTACAGTACCTTATTTTAATTTATATTTTAATTACTTTTAAATTGAATTGTTAGTGGAGTTCATCAAAAGTTATTTTGTTTTTTCTTTATTTTTATAATTATTTTTAATTCCTTTTGAATAGATTAAGTTTTTTCTTTATAACTTAAAATTATGAGGTTTTATAAAATTCCGAGTACGCCATTACGATGTGTTTGTAACAACCCGCACTCTCGTACTTGTTACTCTCGTTACACTCGTTACGCCTAGCAACAGAGATTCGGATCATAATGTAACTATATCGCTTACAACGCTACTTCGCATACTTTCGACACGCTATATCGCATATCACAACGCATACTACATCAACGCTAACGATGACATCGCGTGAGTGCTTAAACTACTCCCCTCGCTCGTCGTGATAACGATGACATCGCGTGAGTATTTAAGCTGCTCCCCTCGCTCGTCGTGGTACGACGCAACGCTAACGCAAAACTCGAAACACATTTACTTATGCTATGACCTGTTACATATAATAATAATAATATCTGGGTATTAAATTTGTCTACACGCGCACTCGCTGGCACGCGCAACTCAAATCTATCGCACTGAAATACAACCTAGCACGACGCTACTTATCTCTCTATAACGGTTAAAGTATCCACAACGCTTAACGCAACAAAACACGTTGAACGAAACGAAAGTTGGAAAACTAACAAACGAAATCGGGATGTCTGAATGGATATCCGATCGAATGAACTTTCGTCCGGATGACCATCCGCTCGAATGGCCATCCGATCGGATTACCATTCGATCGGGAGCCATCCGATCCATTCCACCGCCTTAACTTTCGTCCTCACCTATAAATAGGACCATTGTGTCTCATTTCAACACTTTGGTTCTCTCATCCGACCAACTCGCTCCCAAGTCACTTTCAGTCACTTTTCACCACAATTCAAGGCTATTTCGTAAGTGTTTCTTCTCAAATCTTGTACAATATGCATCACTAAACATTGTGACATCATCTCCTCCATCGAAATCACTGATTTTCACCATGAAATCACCTGTTTTGGACTTCTTGAAGGTGACATCATCGCGGTTGCTTATGTAATCGGTTGTGTGACGTCATCTTATCGAGAATGGTTCAAACCTAAAGGATTTCTACACTACTCAACACGAATCTTAACAAAATCTAAAAATTTTCAATAGTTTACATACTTTTCTCCAACATTCTTCACTTTTCTGCTCAAAACCGTTAGAATCTGGACTCATTCAGGCTCTCTACTCATTATCTAGTTGGGAACCGGCTTGAAAACGGATTTCCACCGGAGGGACGACCGATTCACGGGTTGAACATGAAACTACATCGGGAACAGTTAGTCTGGTCGAATGGGGTGATTCCCATCCGATCGACTGAGTGGGACTTGGTATGGTTCCGTTGTCTGACACGTCGTCACGCCGTCTCCGTTAAGTTCCAAACTTTTAAACTTAGAAAATTTTACGAGTTTTCAAACAAACAGATCACCCAATCGAATAGCCATCCGATCGAATGACCAGACGAATGCCTATTCGACCAGGTGACTTATCCTTTATAACTTTCAACACTTAAACAATTTAACAAAACTTCAAGCACCTCGATCGAATGACCATCCGATCGAATGGCCATTTGTCCGGATGACCATCCGACCGGATGACTTGACATTTAGAGGTACTTCTCATTTCTCAAAAGGCTACAACGAAAACTTCAAAGTTTCAAAACAATGCACAACACTCACCTTTCATTCGAATGGTCATCCGTCCGGATAACCATCCGATCGAATGGGCTCTCATCCGATCGACTCGCCATTCGACACTTATCTCACCCGACACTCTGATCAACGACTTATGCTACTGTTCACAGGCTAACTCGGACGCGCTCTCATTCAATCAAATCAAGTTGTGTTTACTTGTTAAACACCTTACTGTGAGTATACTTGACCCCTTTTTTTAAACGCTTTAAACACACTTTGGGGTGTAACATACGTTCATATCTAAACCACACTTATCAAAACTCAGTCTATACTCTAACTATTATAACATGCGAAATACTGTCGTACATATTTACACGTGATGCTTGATACATATGTGCTAGGACTCTTTCTCGCGACGTCCCACATTAGCTAGTATGGTACTATAGTTGGACTCACACCCGACGGGGTTTAGTTAAGGAAATCACGCCCTTTTTGGGATCTCTATCGCAGTCATCGAGTGACTTAGCTGGTAGTACTTGTCTTGTAGTGTGTATGTTGTGTATCTCATTTATGTATGTGGAAATTCGCAGCGCTTTTATCTACTTTATTCTACATCAAACATGTATACTCGCCAATACTTATGTATTGACGTCATTTTTTTTACGTATGTTGCAGGTTAATCGCAGGCTATCTCGAAATCAAGCTAGGGAGTCTAGAAACTCACAATAAATCTAGGTTGTCGGATTTTGAGAGAACATGAAATCTGTATAACTATTTGCTGATATATTGTTTATTAGTATGGGATAATGAACGCATTAAATATTGTCACTAAATAGTTGTTATGGATTCTCTTGAGCAATCTGATTCGCCTAGTGTTGCGCCCCGATGATTCCGCCATCGGTTGGGGTGTGACAATGTTTATTTTTATTTGTCTTTAGACATAAATTTTATTTAAAATCGAGTCGTGCACAGTAACATAAAATGATGCACTTTACCCCTTTCCTTATTTAATCAATATAATATGACGTTTTATAAGAAGTTTACCCTTTTCGTTATTTGAGTAATATAATATGACGTTTACTAAACTTTTGAATATATCAGTACGACGTGTTTATTTTTATCTACGTTTCGATAAAATTTTTATTTGAACGAACACCGATACCGGTGTTGTATTTGGTTTTATGGTTTTCTAGACATGGTGATACAAAATTCGTTGAGTTATTTGTGTACAGCTACACTGTTTACCTTTTTTGTTATTTGAGTAACATAATATAAAATTTTGAATACACTGTTGCAACATGCTTATTTTAACCTATGATTCGATAAACAATTTAATCGAATGGGTAAATGTAGTTGAATTTTTTTGTTCTATATGGTGAATAACTGAACCAATACTACTCGAACTATATCGTTACCATTAGCGTATTCATTTTTATGATTTTCACGACGTGATGGTACAAAACTGATTAAAAATAAAGTTTGTATTGGCAACATAGTATCTTTAGTACTATATGTTATAACAAGTGCCAGTGACTGAACTGATGGCCACCTAAACAACATCGGTACCGGTATCAGTATTTGTTTCTATAGCTCTCGATCGATTTAAAACACGCGCCGATATCCTTTTGGGTGTATCTCTTTTGGTTGCTATAAGAACCGAGCCGATACGGTTTTGATACAATAACGAACCGAGTCAATGCCGATCGTAAGCCTACCGCGAAGCGCAAGAATCCCACTAGTTATGAATATACCTCAAATTCATCAAGTGTTTGCATTTGCCTCATCGGGGTGGAGAAAACTGAAGCCCAGTCACCACTGCCACCTAAAAAAGTAAAATTAAATTAAATAAACAAAAAAATCAAATCAAAGGAGGAACGCGATCACGGTAAACACATTCGTTTTACAATCTCATTCATATTATAACTCAACTGGATGTGTATGTAAAATTTATTAGAAAGGAACACAACCTTGGGGCTGTGTTTCACCATCATTCCATAACGCATGAACCCTAATTTTTTCAGTTTGTTGTAGATATCGAGCGACTTCATCCTTCAGAATGATGATGGTTGTTATAATCATTGTGATTGGCTTGAAATCCGTAGTCATAATTCATCACTTACTCGCCATCTTCATAGCTTGATACCTTCTGATTTAAACAGAAGGCAACTTGCGATGGCCACGGTGATGGTTTTCTGAGACAGGGAGGTTAAACAGTGGTGATCGTAGTCTTCACTCCGGTGGGTGGTCGACCTAGAGATTAAATGGAAATGGCGATGTAATGGTGATCACGGATGAAGAAAAAGTGGATAACAACTCCTATGACTGGTCGACTAGGAGAAAAGGTTTTAAAAAGTTGCACTAAGATATGAATGTAGAACCACTTAGGTTATACTCTAGTGGTCAAGAGGAATTATCTCTTATGGGAGACCAAGATTCAATCCTTGGGAGGTTTAAGAATTTAAGGGGAAAAAATTAACCGTTAAAAAGAAAAAAAAAGATATGAAAGTAGAGAAAAAAGAGGAGCGTGGGTAATGTATATAATAGGTAGTTAGACTATGTGGGCTTAATAATATATATAATAGGCGTCATATCAAATTTAAAGTGTTTATAAAATATCAAAAGAGTGAGCGTACATAATTGCTAACCCTTTTCTCAAAGCCAACATGGGAGCATTTAAAAAAGTTGTTTTATCATCATACTATATATAAAATAGTTAGATTATGGTGCAGATGAGTCTTAACATATAAATTGGGTTTAACACGAGAAGTGAAGAAGGGAATTGTTTTTTAGATTTTTTTCCCTATCTTTTCAAGCACGCATTTTAGTACCAAAATCTAAAAAAAATATCATGTTTTTATACTAGTAGAGTAATTATAATTACCCTAGGGTTATTACATAATTACTCTATTAGAGTAAATTCATGATTTTTTATTTCTATTTTTATTTTATATTTTTTGCAATTAAACATTGTATTTAAGTAGATGGAAAAAACTAAATAAAAAAACTTCCTTCACTACTCATGTTAAAATCATTTTGTATGTTAAGAATCATTTGTATTTGATCTTTACACCAATATAAATTTGGTACAAAACTTCCATTAAAAACCATGATATTTAAAGTATAATGTTATATAGAGTAAATTACTGTTTTGGCTCCTGTGGTTTAGCCAGTTTAATACTTTTAGCCTAAAAAGAAATATTTTAACATATCAGACTCCGAGGTTGCATTTTATAACGGTTTTGACCCCTAACACTAACTTTGTTAGTTTTTTGCAATTAAGTGTAAGAGTAATTAGGTCATTATATACTTTAGGGGATAACAACAACAACAACCATACCCAGTATATCCCACAAATAGCAAAAGCTACTTATAGGGTCTGGGGAGGGTGAGATGTAAACAGACCTTGCCTCCATCCCTAAGGATAGAGAGGCTGCTTCCAGAGAGACCCCGACTCTAAAACCATCAACATACCAACGCACCAAGTCAAAATATATATATATATATAATATATAAATAAGAAGTCAGAGAGTATACTGATGTGCGTGAAGTGTGTTATGGTTTTAATATTTATTTTAAGCCCTTTTACCCTTTTTAGCCAAGTTTTAAATTTATAAAACACGATATTTACTAACACTAAACACACATATGGGCAAGTGCACCCATCGTGAGCGTAGTATAGTGTTGGTAAGATACCGAGGTCGTCCAAGGACACAAGAGCTTTTAATACCGGTTTATCCTCAACGTCTAATCAAATCAAAAAGTTAGAAAAAAAGGTTTTTTTAAACTAGAAAAATAAAAACTAACTAAAATGTTGAAAATTAAATAAAAGTAAAAACCGATAGACAAGATGAATCACTTGGCTCCGACTCGTGTATAGTGTAACCTTTGATTATTTCCGCACTTTTGCACTTTTTAAGAGATTATCTTAGTTATTGTAGTAGGCCCCTCTTTTGAAGGTGACGTTACCCTCAACCCAGTAGTTTTGAGTCAGCAAGGATACAATCCTAAAGGGTCGGATTATTGAAAGATAATTAATTAAGTTATTAATGCATATTATGGTAGGCCCCTCTTTTGAAGGTGACGTTACCCTCGGCTAAGTAGTCTGAGTCAGCAGGGATACAGTCCTAAGTAGCCAGGTTAAAGTATTAATAGTATCTTACATATGAGGGGATCAAAGAGTTTGGACTCTCGCCATCCAATACCGTTAAGTATTGAAGGAGGTCCTACTAAATTTGACCCAGGTCCTTGCAGGATCTATACACTGAACAAGGCAAGACTTTTACCAAACCGTTCCCTTAACCCCCGACCAGGTAGCCAACATACCTCCATATAGACCGTGGAGATATGAATGGTGAAAATATTTTATTTTATATAGACAGTAAAATAATGCCAAGACACCACGAACAAACGATAAGGAAAAATCACCTTCAACATAAGAAACTAGTTATTAAAGTCATTAATACATAACTAAGTAAAAAGTGCGAAAAGATTAAAAATAAAAAGTATTACACTAGACACTTTGTCTTCACCAAGTGATGTAAGAGACTTAGGCAAACATGGCCTTGATTGTCAAGAACTCTTAAGATCAATCTTGGATCCCGAGACGACTCACACACTCTATGATGGACAATGGATGATGGTGGTGGATGATGGATGATGGTGTTGTGATGGTGGTGGGTGGTGGGTGGTGGGTGAAGTGTGAGAGAGGTGGTGTGCCAAGGGATGGTTTGTAATTGAGCCAAGCACTCCTATTTATAGGCTGAACAGAAGCTCGGGCACGGCCCCGTGTCCACATATTTCTCTTTCTTCATTAATTGCAGTTTGTCTGCATCAGTTGACCGCGCCCCCGTGTCCACTGGGCACGCCCCCGTGTGCAGAAGCAAATCTGTACTATCAAGATTTCCCCAGATCCTGCGAATCTTAGAGTTGACCACGGCCCCGTGTCCGCTGAGCACGACCCCGTGGTGGGCGATAGAAGCTTCTACAGCTTTGTCTTTTCTGCTGGCACTTGGGCACACCCCCCGTGTTCACTGAGCACGGGGCGTGTTCAGCCTTCTGTTTTCTTGATTTTGCTTGGGAAGATGCTGTCGTGGGGTCGGGCATGTCACGTTTGCTCATTTTCTTGTATTTATGTTAGATTTAGCTGCCTTTTTGCTTCTTTTGTTAATTTGAACTCATTTAATCCTGAAAATACAAAAGGAAGATAAAAGCACACTTTTTCCAACATTAGTACTAAAAAATGGTTAGTTTTATGCCACAATTGATGTAATTTATATGTTGCATTTTGCACACATCAAATACCCCCACACTTGAATCTTTACTTGTCCTCAAACAAAACTCTTTATAATGTGGCTTTACACTCCCAAATGGAATGGGTAGAAGTGAAGGTTTTTGGGCTTGTCATAGAGTGTCGGGATTTCCAAGATTCTTTATTAAGTTTTATTTTTATTTATTTACAGTCCTATTCGTCATGATTTAATTAAAACTTTTCATAAGATAAATTACTTATTAGGGCATAACATGCCTCTTTAAATTCCATTTATATACAAATTCACATACCTCACGGGGATCACTCAACACTCGGCCGAAAATGTATTTTAGTGAATCACTCGAGAGCGGCATGAAACTTTGATGTGTGCAAAATGCAACATATAAATTTCATCAATTGTGGCATAAAACTAACCCTTTTTTAGTACTAATATTGGAAAAAGTGTGCTTTTGTCTTCCTTTTGTATTTTCAGGATTAAATGAGCTCAAATTAACAAAAGAAGCAAAAAGACAACAAAATCTAACATAAATACAAGAAAAGGAACAAACGTGACATGCCCGACCCCACGATAGCATCTTCCCAAGAAAAACAAGAAGACAGAAGACTGAACACGCCCCGTGCTCAGCCAGCACGGGGGCGTGCCCAAGTGTCAGCAGAAAAGACAAAGTGGTAGATGCTTCTATTGCCCACCACGGGGCCGTGCTCAGCGGACACGGGGCCGTGGTCAACTATAAGATTCGCACAATCCAGGCAAATCTTCATAGTACAAATATTTTCTTCTACACACGGGGTCGTGCTCAGCGGACACGGGGGAGTGGTCAACTAATAAGACAAGCTGCATTAAATGAAGAAAGAGAAGGACGTGGACACGGGGCCGTGCCCGAGCTTCTGTTCAGCCTATAAATAGGAGTGCTTGGCTCAAGCTCAAACCATCCCTTGGCACACCACCTCTCTCACACTTCACCCACCACCCACCACCCACCATCATCCACCACCATCATCCACTGTCCATCATAGAGTGTGTGAGTCGTCTCGGAATCCAAGATTGATCGTAAGAGTTCTTGACAATCAAGGCCATGTTTGCCTAAGTCTCTTACATCACTTGGTGAAGACAAGTGTCTAGTGTAATACTTTTTATTTCTAATCTTTTCGCACTTTTTACTTGGTTTTGTATTAATGACTTTAATAACTAGTTTCTTATGTTGAAGGTGATTCTTCCTTATCGTTTGTCCGTGGTGTCTTGACATTATTTTACTATCTATATAAAATAAAAGATATTCACCATTCATATCTCCACGGTCTATATGGAGGTATGTTGGATACCTGGTCGGGGGTTAAGGGAACGGTTTGGTAAGAGTCTTGCCATTGTTCAGCGTTTAGAGGTCCTGCAATAGACCTGGGTCAAATTTAGTAGGACCTCCTTCAATACTTAACGGTATTGGATGGCGGGGGTCCAAACTCTTTGATCCCCTCATAAGTTAACTACTATTAATACTATAACCCGGCTATTTAGGACTGTATCCCTGCTGACTAGACTACTTAGTCGAGGGTAACGTCACCTCCAAAAGAGGGGCCTACCATAATTTGCATTAATAACTTAATTAATTGTCTTCCAATAATCCGACCCTTTAGGATTGTATCCGTGCTGACTCAAACTACTGGGTTGAGGGTAACGTCACCTCCAAAAGAGGGGCCTACTACAATAACTAAGATAATCTCTTAAACAAGTGCAAAAGTGCGGAAATAATCAAAGGTTACACTATACAAGAGTCGGAACCAAGTGATTCATCTTGTCTATCTGTTTTTCTTTTATTTTTATTTTCAACATTTTAGTTAGTTTTTATTTTTCTAGTTTAAAACCTTTTTCTAACTTTTTGATTTGATTAGACGTTGAGGATAAACCGGTACTAAAAGCTCTTGTGTCCTTGGACGACCTCGGTATCTTACCAACACTATACTACGCTCACGATGGGTGCACTTGCCCATATGTGTGTTTAGTGTTAGTAAATATCGTGTTTTATAAATTTAAAACTTGGCTAAAGAAAGTGTTAAAGGGCTTAAAATATACACCAAATATATATAACACTTCACACGCATCAAACTTACTCCTACCATAGGCTTGGGTTAAAGGTAGGTGGTTGGGTTAGTGGTTAGTGAAAGGGCGAAAATCGTAACAAGCGTCGGTTTTCGTAAGACTTTTTATTTTTGCAACTTTTATTTTGATGAAGCTTTTATTCAAACAAAGTTATTTTTGATAAACTTGTTTGTTTATTTCTCTTTTGCTTCATCATCAACACATTTTTTTTTGAAAAGTCATACAAAAAACCGAGTTTGTTACTAAAACAAAAGGTTAAAAATAAAAAGGTTTTGGTGGGTGAAAGGGTGTTTGGTTTGGGTTATGAAATGAAAAGGTTTAGGCTCAAAGGGGCTAACTAGGGGGATTTTGGGTAGGTGGTAAAAAAGAAAATAATGGTGTAGAAATAAAAAGGGTTAGTCCTAATGCCTCTATCAATTACTTACTCGGGTTTAAGTTGGTAAGGAACGGGAATGTATCGTCGTGGCAAGTTCTAGAGTTGTAATAACCAAGCGGCTATTCACACAAGAAACGAAAAATGAGCATTTAGTTTAATGATATGTATTTGTATGCTCAATAAAGGCTCAAAACTCACTTTTGTGGGAATGAGTTTTTTTGTGATCAAGTATATATAATCAAATTTTAACTAAGCTTGTCATGCCATTTCATAATTTTCTTATGTTGGTTCTTTTTATCACGACGCTATCGGTTGTAAATTTGTAAAAATATAACCTTTTTAGAATTTGAAATTCCCAAGTTAAACCTAGACAAGTAAAAAAAATGAAAATTTTTGAAAAAAATTGGGGTGATTAGCGGTTCCAATAGAGTTTTGTGTAAGGCTTGTAGTTAGGACTTGCAAGATTCAAGGTTTTAGCATCCCCCCCACACTAAAATTACACATTGTCCTCAATGTGTCCCAAAAATAAGTTTTTAGGTTGATTGAATGTGTAAAAAGGTGTGAAAAAGCAAAAATTTGTGTTACTGGGCGCTGGACACGGCCCCGTGTTGTCCGGGCACGGCCCCGTGTTCAGTCGCCAGTAACAAAATTGAAAAAAAAAAGAGAAACAGAAGCCTGGACACGGGGGCGTGTTGGGTGAACATTGCCCGTGTCCAGTTTACCTAAACTGGGCATTTTCTGCAGACTGTGCAGCATGGGGCCGTGTTGGGCGGACACGGCCCGTGCTGAACTTACTGTAATGAAGAAAATTTTGTCGGATGGCCCTGTTTTCCTGCATGGGGTGTTGGTTCAAGTTTCCCTTGTTCCCTTTGCCATCCCGAGTGTGTTTTATTCCTGAAAATTAAAACTAACTAGAAAACAATTAATCTAAACTAAACTAAGGATAGTTCCGAGGAATGCCTCCGTGGTGCGCCACGTTTATAAGGGTCCTTGGCTAGACCCAAAGCCTGGTCATATGTCACTCAAGTGGGATGTTTTGCATCCCATGCTACACCGTCGGAGAGCGTCATCCAAGCTTGAGTCTATGACCTTCATGTAGTTGACCGGGTCTTCGTTTTCTACTCTCTTTCCAACTCCAAACTTCACTTCCTCGTCCCCAAACTTCAATGTTAGTGTTCCGTCATTCATATCCACCACCGCTTGCGCGATGGCTAGAAATGGCCTCCCGAGGATGAGAGGGATATCGGCGTCTTCTTCCATGTATAGTATGACAAAGTCGGCCGGGAAGACGAAATTGTCGACTTTGACCAATAGATTTTCAGCGACACCTTGTGGAAATTTGACGGATCTATCGCAAGTTGTATGCTCATCTTTGTAGGGCTCGTTTTTCCTAGGTCGAGTCGTTTGAACATTGATACGGGCATGAGGTTAATGCTAGCCCCAAGATCGGCAAGTGCATTACGAATGGGGGATTCCCCAATCGAGCAAGGAATCGTGAAGCTTCCAGGATCAATTTTCTTTTGTGGGAGTTTGTTGAGTACTAAGGAAGAGCATTCTTCGCCTAAGTTAACTAATTGAAATAATTCAATTTTCCTTTTGTGAGTGAGGAAGTCCCTCATAAATTTTGCATATTTAGGCATTTGGTTTAAGACCTCAATAAAAGGAATATTAACATGCAATTGTTTTAGTAAATTTTCGAATTTTGCGAATTGCTCATCGGTCTTTTGACGAATTAACCGACCGGGGTATGGAACCGGAGGAGTCTTGGTGGGCTCTTGATTTGGTGGAGAAGCCTTTTCTGGTTGGGGTGCGGGTGGAGTCGTGGTTTGGCTGGATTGGCTTTTTTCAGCTGGCGGTAATGGAACCTCCTCGGGACCCACGGTTCGGTTTCTCAATGTGATGAGATGTACTTGCGCTTTTGGGTTGGTTTCGGTATTGCTTGGTAACGCGCCTTGTGGTCTCTCGGAGAAATTTTGAGCTACTTGATTTAATTTTTTTTCAATGTTTTGAATGCTAGCTTGTTGATTTCTAAAATTCGATTCCAATTGCTGAAATCGATTCGAGTTTTTCTTTTCGGTTTCGGAGATGAGGCGAGATACAGTATCTTCAAGCCTCTCTCGTCCACCTTGTTATTGAGAAAAGTTTTGTGGTTGTTGAAAGTAATTCGTTGGTTTTGTTGGTTACTACTATTGCCGGGATCTCTCCAACCAAGGTTAGGGTGGTTACGCCATCCTTGGTTGTAGGTACCCGTTGGTGGACCCGACGGCCTAGGTCTATTATCAATGTAGTTTACCGTTTCCGTTTGATCATCTACTTCTTTCATACAACTCCAATTTACATGTGGTCCACCACACCCATCACAAGCCATAACCGAGGCCGTTTTTGCCATTTCTAATTTTTGAAGAAAGGGGCTCGATTTGGGTTTGTAAAGAAGTGCTTTCATCAACCTTATGGGCGCCCGGGGCAATAGATTTATTGTCTCGGGGAGTGTGCCACTGAAAATTGGTTTGAGCAATTTCCTCAATTTGATTATATATTTCATTTGGGCGACGATTACCCAGAAGTCCCCCGGAGCTAGAATCAAGTGTTTGTCTCGTGTGTGGCAACAACCCATTGTAGAAAGTGGATACTTGTTGCCATACCGCAAGACCGTGATGAGGACACTTTCTTAGTAACTCCTTGAACCTTTCCCAAGTTTCATATAAGGATTCCCCATCCTCTTGTGAATATGTATTAATTTCAGTCATTAATTTAGCTGTTTTAGCAGGAGGGAAATACTTATATAGAAACTTTTGGGCTAGTTCATCCCAGGTGTTTACCGAGCCAACTGGGAGGGTGTTAAGCCAAGCCTTAGCTCGGTCTTTTAGTGAAAATGGAAACATTCGAAGGCGGATGGCATCATTTGATGCTCCATTGATCCGAAAGGTATCACATATCTCTAAGAAATTAGTAATATGTAGATGGGGATCCTCGTCCGCAAGCCCATGAAAGGTTGCGGAGTTTTGAAGCATTTGTATCAAATGCGGTCGAAGTTCGAAGTTATTGGCTTCGACATTCGGTGCATTGATAGCGGCGCCGAGATTACCTACAGTGGGCCGTAGGTAATCCATGAGGGTACGTTGGTCCGCCATTGGAAGTGGGTCCCCCGAAACTTTCTCTTGGTTTTTAGCTTTAAGTCTTTTTCTGAGAAAGCGTTTGGGTTCTTCTAGGGGTTCTTTTATGTCTCTACTAGAACTGGAGCTCATACACTACGTAGGAAGTTCAAATGTGGCGCCTGGGTTCAAAGTCCTGCAATAAAAACAGAAAAGAACGTTGGTCAGAAGGTTCACCACGGCCCCGTGCTCAGTGAACACGGCCCGTGGTCGGAAGTACAGCGATTGTTTTCCGGATCCCCGTTACTGGGGAGTTGGACACGGCCCCGTGTTGCTCCGACACGGCCCCGTGCTCAGCTCTTTGTAACTCGGAAAATAAAAACTGCCAGTGATAATGCTGGACACGGCCCGTGTCCGACCAGGCACGGCCCGTGCTAAGCTCTGCAGAAACTGAAAAACTAAGAAAAATCCTAAAAAGAATAGAAAAATAAGAAAAAACGATTAGGCCGTTGATTCCTAACTTTCTTAAAATCCTTGTGTCCCCGGCAACGGCGCCAAAAACTTAATGTGCGTGAAGTGTGTTATGGTTTTAATGTTTATTTTAAGCCATTTTACACTTTTTTAGTCAAGTTTTAAATTTATAAAACACGATATTTACTAACACTAAACACACATATGGGCAAGTGCACCCATCGTGAGCGTAGTATAGTGTTGGTAAGATACCGAGGTCGTCCAAGGACACAAGAGCTTTTAATACCGGTTTATCCTCAACTTCTAATCAAATCAAAAAGTTAGAAAAAATGTTTTTTAAACTAGAAAAATAAAAACTAACTAAAATGCTGAAAATAAAATAAAAGTAAAAACAGATAGACAAGATGAATCACTTGGCTCCGACTCGTGTATAGTGTAACCTTTGATTATTTCCGCACTTTTGCACTTTTTAAGAGATTATCTTAGTTATTGTAGTAGACCCCTCTTTTGAAGGTGACTTTACCCTCAACCCAGTAGTTTGAGTCAGCAAGGATACAATCCTAAAGGGTCGGATTATTGAAAGATAATTAATTAAGTTATTAATGCATATTATGGTAGGCCCCTCTTTTGAAGGTGACGTTACCCTCGGCTAAGTAGTCTGAGTCAGCAGGGATACAGTCGTAAGTAGCTGGGTTAAAGTATTAATAGTAGCTTACATATGAGGGGATCAAAGAGTTTTGACCCCCGCCATCCAATACCGTTAAGTATTGAAGGAGGTCCTACTAAATTTGACCCAGGTCCTTGCAGGATCTATACACTGAACAAGGCAAGACTTTTACCAAACCGTTCCCTTAACCCCCGACCTGGTAGCCAAGATACCTCCATATAGACCGTGGAGATATGAATGGTGAAAATCTTTTATTTTATATAGACAGTAAAATAATGCAAAGACACCACGGACAAACGATAAGGAAAAATCACCTTCAACATAAGAAACTAGTTATTAAAGTCATTAATACATAACCAAGTAAAAAGTGCGAAAAGATTAAAAATAAAAAGTATTACACTAGACACTTTGTCTTCACCAAGTGATGTAAGAGACTTAGGCAAACATGGCCTTGATTGTCAAGAACTCTTACGATCAATCTTGGATCCCGAGACGACTCACACACTTTATGATGGACAATGGATGATGGTGGTGGATGATGGTGTTGTGATAGTGGTGGGTGGTGGGTGAAGTGTGAGAGAGGTGGTGTGCCAAGGGATGGTTTGCAATTGAGCCAAGCACTCCTATTTATAGGCTGAACAGAAGCTCGGGCACGGCCCCGTGTCCATTGGGCATGGCCCCGTGTCCACATCCTTCTCTTTCTTCATTAATTGCAGTTTGTCTGCATCAGTTGACCACGCCCCCGTGTCCACTGGGCATGCCCCCGTGTGCAGAAGCAAATCTGTACTATCAAGATTTCCCCAGATCCTGCGAATCTTAGAGTTGACCACGGCCCCGTGTCCGCTGAGCACGACCCCGTGGTGGGCGATAGAAGCTTCTACAGCTTTGTCTTTTATGCTGGCACTTGGGCACGCCCCCGTGTTCACTGAGCACGGGGCGTGTTCAGCCTTCTGTTTTCTTGATTTTGCTTGGGAAGATGCTGTCGTGGGTTCGGGCATGTCACGTTTGCTCATTTTCTTGTATTTATGTTAGATTTAGCTGCATTTTTGCTTCTTTTGTTAATTTAAGCTCATTTAATCCTGAAAAAATAAAAGGAAGACAAATGCACACTTTTCCAACATTAGTACTAAAAAAGGGTTAGTTTTATACCACAATTGATGTAATTTATATGTTACATTTTGCACACATCATATACCAACACACAACATACCAACATACCAAGAAAGTGATCAAATAGTGACACAATATAGTGTAAAACATGTATGATAGCATACAACATCATATGGGTATAAACACAAGAGGACAATCACCTGTAAAGTCACTTAAAAGATAAGAAAAATCTACGTCCCTAAATACACCTAAGACCCTACTGCAATATCTTCTAGGAGTCTTTAACCCTAATTCTATGCCTCCACGAAGTCATATCTTGGGCCATATCCTCAGAAAGGTGCAACTCTAATAAGTCATGCCTAATTTGCTCATCCCAGGTCAGTTTGGGTCTACCTCTTCCTCTCTTCCCCTCCACAGTGAGATTTTCCACTACTCTAACTGGTGTCGTCGTTTCCCTCCGCTTCACATGCCCAAACCATCTCAATCTCCCCTCCTTAATCTTATCCGATATACTAGCCACTCCTAATCTTTCCCTAAAAACTACATTTCTTATTCGATCTAACCTCGTGTTTCCACACATCCACCTCAGCATCCTCATCTCTGCCACCTCCATTTTGCGCGCTTGTGTCTTCTTGATAGCCCAACAGTCTGTTCCATATAGCATAGCAGGCCTAATTGCTACCCTGTAAAATTTTCCCTTTAGTTTAGTTGGGAACCTCCTATCGCACAATACCCCTCTGGCTGCCCTCCATCTACACCAGAGGGGATGTTTTCAATTATTACAAAGTTCTTTTAATATTTAAGAGATTCTTAATGCAATTACTCAAGGTTTTTTTTTTTTTATTTCGTTATTTTCACAATTATTATTAAACAAAATATGTTTTAAATTGTTTTTATAAAAGCCATTTTAAAAATAATTTCTTTTTTAACATTTTGTTTAAATCATCTATCGTTTTTAAAATTGTTCCTTTTTAAATCATTTATTATTTGAAATCGTTCTTTTTAAAGTCGTTTGTCTTTTAAAGTTTCTTAAACACTTCATTTTATAACATTCTTTTTTAAATCTAAACACTTCATTTTATAACATTCTTTTTAAAATCGTTTGTCTTTTTAAACATTTTTAAACAATTCACTTTTTAAGTCATTCACTTTTAAGATTTTACAAAACGACGTGTATAAAAAACAAAAGAAATGTAATATTTGAAAAAAAAGATAAAACATTCTAATAAGAATTATGCAAAAGATCGTTCATTTTTCAAAAAAAAATTAAATGATTTTTTTTCAAATCTTCCATTTCTTTGAACCGTTTGTTTATTCAAAAATTGTTATTTTTTAATCTTTCGTTTATTAAAATTCATGCATTTTTTAAAACCTTACATTTGTTAACATAATTTTAATGTTTTTTTATAAACGTCGTTTTTTTTTAAATCTTCGTTTAAAATCGATAGTTTTTAAATTTCTTCTATTAATCGTTCATTTTTTGAAGTTTCTTTTCCCTAACGCCTATAAGTAAATTGGATACAAAGTTTAAAAAATGAACGATTTCAAAAAAAGTTCTTAAAGGAACGGTTTAAAAAGAAACGCTTTTAAAAATCAACAACTTAAAAAACTAATTGTTTAACAAAGTTTAAAAATGGTTTTAAAAAGAACGGATTAAAATGAATTGTTTAAAAAACTTTAAAAGACAAATAACTTTAAAAAGAACGATTTTAATAAACAACCGGTTAAAAAGGAATAATTTTAAAACGATAGACGGTTAAAAAACAAATGATTTTAAAAACGACGTTTATAAAAACAAATGCTTAATGAAAATACATATTTGTTTGTATATATAAAACATATTTTGTTAAATAATAATCGTGAAAATAACGAAATAAAAAAACTTAAGTAATTGCATTGATAATCTCTTAAATATTAAAAGAACTTTGTAATTATAAAAAACAACCCCTGGGGTATATAATGTCCTAATTACCCATACACTTAACTGCAAAAAAGTAACAAAGTTAGTGTCAAGGGCCAAAACCGTTATAAAATACAAATTCGAGGTCTGATATGTTAAAAAAATTTTGAGCTGAAATAGTTAAATTGGCTAAACCACAGGGGCCAAAACAGTAATTTACTCTATTATATACAATTAAATAAACTAACAAAAAATTCTAAAAGTTCATTACTATGGAAAGCCTTAAACCAAAAGTAACATCAAGACCGAATTTGACCAACACAGAATTAGGTTGAATACGGTACCATTTAAATCTTCCCCGTTTAAATAATGGCCAGACTGCTATTTGATAGAGTTTGTTTGCAATTGCAAACCGATGTGGGTTTGCACTTGATTTTTTTCTATATACAAAAATTGAGAGGTAAATACAGTAGAATTTACGCATATCATAAGTTAACTAAGCTTTTATATATAGTTTAACTACTTAGGCCCTGTTTGGTAGCCTATTAATCCATTCAGAGGCTGTCTCTTAATGAAATCATTTGTGACCCTTATGTCTGAATGAATAAGAGGTAACCTTATGTCTGACTGGATAAGAGGTAACATCTGAATGGTAAATCATCACATGTCACATTCTTCTACATTATCTTTGTTAAACTCTTAATGTCATTCAGATGCTACCAAACAGCCCCTCAGTCGTAACCAAAATGAAAACCGTCAATTGATAATTACAATACAAGGTCATGGAAATTCACGATATGACTCTTATGTAAAATTATTATTCAATAATTTTTAGTTTACTTGATATGTCCGTTGATAGTCTTTCCGTTGATGATGCGTCGACATCTTTACTCATGTCCTAGTTTCTCACAGACTTTCACCGCCACATACAATTTTTTTTGTCTACAAAAGTTCTCTAATATTTATTGTGTGTACAACATATTGCAACTTATAAAACACACGTGATATAATATTAACTCCAATCATATAATGCACACGTTTGATGTCAAATAAGTTTGTAAAATTTTTTCCTTTTTCCTTTTTCCTTTTAAGATGCGTGAACTCACCCATCCTAACTTATATCTACTTCTAAATCTATTTGTTATGGGACCAGATTACTCAACCACTTGACGAGAACATCTTTTCACATGGTGTGTATCCGCATCTTAGGCAGTAGAAACCGTGATGAACACACTTAATTGTCAAATAAGTTTATAAAATCCTTTTCTAAGGGACTATTTGGTAGCCTCTGAATGGTCATTAAGAGGCTACCTCTTAATGAAACTATCAAGAATTTTACCAATAAGAAGGTAGAAGAATGTGAGATGTGATGATTTACCATTCAGAGGTTACTTCTTAACCATTCAGACTTGAGGTTACCTCTTATTCATTCAGAGATTTTAAATCATTAAGATGTAGAATCTGAATGGTCATTAAGAGGCTACCAAACAGCCCCTAACTCTTTATATGAAACCGTATGTATGTAAATAATGCATGCATGTTTGTACTAATATATAAAAACTTGAAACTTGGTCCAATTATCGTGGGGTTTATGTTGGGTGCCTTTCATTATGTATTGAATCTTGGTTATATACTTATATATCTGTCCTTTGGAAGGTCCCACCCTCATATACATTAATACGTGGCCCTATCTTTGATCTCCTTTTGTCATTTGATGCTATTCTTTTACCTTCTTTCTAAACGTAACAAAAGGGATGTTAGAAAATGTTACTGTTTGTAAAATCAGACGTTATATTTTTATATTTTTAAAATCTGAAAAAAGACCCAAATTTGAAGACCACTTGAACTAACAAAAACATTGAATTAATCACCCCCTATAAGCTAATGGCTCCGATTTGTTGTCCAAGAACGCAAAGAAGCTTACTCGTGGTAAAGGTTTGATTGGATATGCTTACTAGCGGTGGTAGAAGTAAAAAAAACAAATTCACAAACAAATTACACTGAGATGTCACACGCATTGCCAACACAAAAATAAGTATGTGACATGCATTTACTAACTGCTATCTACTCTAGTGACTATTCGAATAACAATCTAGCAAACCACAGGGAGCACGAGTGTAATTTTTAAAAGTTAAGGACTCAAGGTGTTACTTTGACAAACCACATGGACTATCCGTGCATTTTACTTTTTTTTTTTAAATATGTTGACGTGGGTTACAAATGCAAATATGGATTAAAAATTATACAATATTTCTATAAAAGATGATGCTTTTTTAAACAAGGGTTATTGGATTTTATCACCCCCAACTATCGACCTTTGGCCGTTGCCACCCCCAACTAAGACTTTGACACCCGGCACCCCCAACTTGACTTTTTGTTTGTGCTGGCACCACTTAGTTAAATCTCCACTAACTGGGTTTGTTTTTTATCCGACGTGTCACAAATTTGATGAGTTGGAGCTGATTACGTGGCGATGACGTGTCTTTAACCTTCATCTTCTTCTTTATAACACTAGACATGTCCAAAACAAACCCTAATTTCCTCATAATCATCTGGGTTCTCATCGATTCATGGCCAATTGAAGCATATGTTCGAATTTCGATTCATGACCAATTGAAGCATAAGTTCTATTCGACATGAGTTCCTCTTCCAATTCTTTGACACGAATCCAACTAGCGCAGTTACCGCATAATGAAATCCAGTTAACGTCGTAGCTGAAAAAAGCACACATTGCATCAAAACCGCTTAGCAAAGTTACTGAATCTCATTTATAAACACTTGTGTTCAATCAAGAAATCAACTACCAAATTCAAGATCTATACAACAAACTCAAATTTAACCACTTCTTGCCTAATTAAACCAATGTAGAAATTATAAAAATCACCTCACTGCAGCTCATAAAGATCATGAAGTTCAAGTAGTTCAATAACATTAACAGATTAACAAGATCACAAAACACACACACACACACACACAGAGAAATTGATCAAAATCAAATCTACCCACATAACCAATCGAACTAATTTACATAACAACAAACAAGATCTGAGTAACAAGTGACTAACCAAAGGTGAACGAGTACCCATTAGCAGACATAAGCTGCTTATTCGCCATAATAATCCCAACAGAGCTTACAACATTCATTGCCCATGCTCCCACATCAGACACCTGTGAAGTTTTCTTCTCGGTGGCCATGATTGATTGATTGAACTATGTTCGATTTCACACAAGGGTTTTGAGTGAAATTGAAGAAAGTTCGAATTGGGAGCAGACCCAATTGACGGTAAGTTCAAGAAATTGAAATGACGGGGTGAAGACGATGATTGACAGCTTGAAGAAATCAAGATTCGCAAGAATAATAAGATTTGATGATATGAACGGTGATCTAGCATATGGAGACAACTAGACAAGATCCCATTTGAGGAAATTAATAAAGCTTTGAAATTTAATTTAAAGTTGTTGTCTTGCTTGTGACACATAGGATCAGATATAGATATATGCTGAATTCGCCATGTCATCATTTCCACGTAAGCTTGGTTGTGCCACGTCGGATAAAAAACAAACCCAGTTAGTGAAGATTTAACTGAGTGGTGCCAGCACAAACAAAAAGTCAAGTAGGGGGTGCCGGGTGTCAAAGTGTTAGTTGGGGGTGGCAACGGCCAAATGCCGATAGTTAGGAGTGATAAAATCCAATAACCCTTTAAACAAATAAACTTAAGTTATTTATAGAACTAGATCCGCCCCTGATTATATAGTAAGCTGATTATTTATATACTATTAATTATTTTACAAGTTAATTTTTTTCTTGATTTAATGATGTGTCAATAAACTAACAAACTAATGTTTGAACAATACTATACTTTTATACAAAGGGATCCATCAAACATTGAGAATACTTTTAAATATAGACAAGACTAAATTACAAGTTTTGTCCTTTATCTTTACACCAAATTGCAGGCGCTGTCCTTTTTGCCAAAATCTTGCAGGCGGTGTCCTTTGTGTTTCCAAAATCTTGCAAGTTATGTCCTTTAGGCCAAACCTAGTTAGATTTTTTGGTTAAATCTGATCATCCAAGGGTAATTTTGTCTTTTTACCTATATATTTAATATTGTTATTAAAAAAATACTATTATTATTATTTACTATTTATTTATATATATACATACAAATATCTATACTATATAAATATATATATGAAAGAAGCCCTCTCTCTCTATCAGACTCTCTCTACCACTTCCCCTCTCTACCACCATCAACCACCGCCTCAACCACCATCAACCACCGGCCACTCGTGCAACCACCATCGAACACCCCGCTCTATCTCTGTCTCTATACCCAACCACCACAGGCGCCACAAGTCACCACCGCCCCCAACCCACTCTCTCTATCAGACTCTCTCTCTCTTCTCTCTCTCTATCGACTATAAAGAAGCCCTCTCTCTCTATCAGACTCTCTCTCTCTCTATCGACTCCAACTTTCTCAGATCTGAAGGTGGGTGCGTGGTTGATGGTGGTTGTTGGCGGCTGTGGAAGTGGATTGAAGATGGTGGGTGGTTGCAGATGGTTCCAGATGGTGGAAGATGGGTGGTTGCAGATGTTGAAGAATTCGTTTTTAGGGATTTGGGGATTTTTGGGGGATATTGGTTGTTGATTTGGAGATGGTGGAGGGTGGTGGTAGGCGGCGGTAGATGATGAAAGGCAATTGTGGTGGTGATGGCGGCGGCGGTAGGTGATGTGGAGTGGCGGTGGCAGGTGGTAGATCGTGTGTGAGGTATGTATTGGCAATTGTTTCATGATATTTTTGTGATTTTTTGGATATGTTTGTGATTTTTTGGATCTGTGAGGATATGTATTGGCAAATGCTTATGTTTGGGTTTAAAATTGATAATGATTGATGATAATGTTGTTGCTGCTCTTATTGTTGTCCCATTTAAGAATATGCAGATCATTAATGTTGAAGAAAGAGGGGTATAAATGGTGGTGGTGGTGGTGGTGGTGGTGGGGGTTTGGTGATGACGATCATAGGGAAACATGGTGGGGATTTTTTTGGTTGCCGGATTTGGTGGTCAGCAGTGGTCTTTTGGCGGTGGCGGTGGTGGTGGTGGGGTGGTGGGTGGTGGGGGTTGAATGAATCTACTGAAATGGTGTTTGGATATATTTTATATAAAACTATAAATATATATTAAGTTTTTTATTTTGTTTTGTTTTATTTAATAAATATTTTTAAATAAATTTATAAAAAGACTAAAATACCCTTATGTAATCTGATTTAACCAAAAAATCTAACTGGGTTTGGCCTAAAGGACATAACTTGCAAGATTTTGGAAACACAAAGGACACCGCTTGCAAGATTTTGGCAAAAAGGACAGCGCCTGCAATTTGGTGTAAAGACAAAGGACAAAACTTGTAATTTCGTCTATAGACAAAGTTTATAAGAAATGAAAAAGAATAAAATGGGTGGAGATACCCAAATTTGACCAATAAAAACATACTAAATTGAATAGTAATTCTGTGAGTATACCAAATTTGATAAATTAAAGAGGGGAAATAAATATCTTTATTGTCTTTGTTCAAATAGTTCATACAATCATGATACACATCATAGTAAATAGTTTAACAGTTCATCAAGAGACAAATAAACAAAAAATATATGTTTGCTTTTAATTTTCATATTATTTTAATAATATCAAATCTCCAGGGATTATCTGTTTGCTAAAATATATCAAGTCTCCACAAAAAATATATCAATTTGCTAATAAATATACCAAACGATGATTATCTATGTTTTTTCACATCATTTGAAATTGAAATTACTCATATAACTTAAAAAAAATATGCAGTCGATAAAATGGAAGCATACCGGAAGGAAAAGAAGGTGATCTAAAACAAAAGAAAAATGCGATTTGGAACTATACATTCCATAAAAAGGCAATAAAAACAAAAACATATAAACATATAAACATATAATTTAGGCAGTGGCGGATCTTGCCCGTTGAACGTGCCAGGGCCGAAAGACACGGGCACTAAAAAAAGCCCGGGCCAAACATAGTATATATAAAAAATTTCGATCGAAATGCGGAAAATTAACACTACGGCCGAAAAACTTGCCCGGACCGTGGCCCTATCACAGCCCTATTAAGAACTGCCCCTGAATTTAGGTAAATAATTTAGGATTAGAACATAACTAAAACTTCAATGACTTAATTAGAATATAAATTTTTATAAATGACCTAATTAAAACACTTCTAAAAGTTAATTACCATTTTGTGAAATATAATTAGGCCACAAGGTGTGGCATCGCGCCACCCCGCCACCTCACCTTTTATATCACCCCGGGGCGCCAACCACCATACCACCGCCATTAAGAGGGGGCGCTAAAGGCTCTCCGCTAACGGGCGTTTTTTGGCTTGATCAAGGCATTTGGTCAAGATAAGGGGGCGCTATGGCATTGAGAGGGCTTTAAACCATTGCATGCAAGTTAAAGGAAGGAGCTTTAAAGCCCCCATATGTGATATGAAGCTTATATGGCGTGATAAAGCTCCTCATTGCATTATACCACACCCTCCAACCTTAGAATACAAATTTTTATAAATGACCTAATTAAAACACTTCTAAAAGTTAATTACCATTTTGTGAAATATTTCCTTTAATAAAAAGATATTTACTTTCGGTTGTAGAAAACGCTATTAGTAACTACCTAAATGTGCACTGTCTACATATGTATATGGTCCTTACTATGTTCCAATCTTACCACTTGCTTCGGTCCCTTTCAAATGGAAGGTTCACAATGATCACCATATATATAATCTCCCCTCACACACATATATGTATATATGTAAATGTACATATGAATGACACTTATAGGTCAACTGTTGATAGTGCGTTTATGGCTGATTTCTGTAAGTTACTTGGTAGAAAACAAATGAAAATACATCGTTTCAATAATAGAAATTGAAAATATTGTTCTTAGAAATTAGGACAGAGTGCAAATATTCTTCTCATTATATATGAACTAAAAATCATGTTAAAATGTATTTTTTTTCTTTCTTTCACAATATTGTATCCCCGGTCTATTTTTTCGCGACCTTCCCGACAATTTTCCGAGCACATGAATTTTCCTACAATTTTCTGACCACAGTGTTTGTACTATTTTCCGACAAAAATGTTCCTACTGTTTTCCGACCATAATGTTCTCATAGTTTTATGACCACAATGTTCCCATAGTTTTCCGACCACAATTTCTAATTTCTCTTCCTACCATTTTCTGACTAAAACTTTTTATAAAGATATTAGATTTAAACCCAAAAATCCAGATTTTTTCTGCTTAAAATGCAGAAAAAATCCAATAAAAACCATGTTTACAATATTTAATTACAAAATACGATACGATTACCAAAGTTCAACTACAAAATACGCCACGATTGTCAAATTACAAGTTCAACCACAAAATATGCAACAGTTGTCAAATTACAAGTTTAACCGCAAAAGACAACAAACATAAACTAAACTATGGTGGAAGAGAAGGTATTATTAGGGGAAACAGGTTATATGTATGAAATATCGTATATATTGTTTACCGTTTCTCTCTCACCAATCCTACTAAAGTTTTAGTTTGATTCATATATAAGGGAAAAGATCAAATAGGAAGATTAATTTCGCTAGGAAGGATAGGAAGCAATAAGACGATGACATGTGGCAACATTTAAAATAAAGAAAAAGGGTATTTTAGTCAATCCAACCCTTTCTTTTTCCTTTTTCAAAACCCAGTAACTTCAAAACCCACCATTTTCAAAACCCACCATCTTTAACCATTTATTCACTTTCTATCTCAATAATCACTACATTATAGTGCGATTTCATCACCAATCAATGATTCAAACCCCCGATCAACGTGTTCTTTAGTTTTTTTGAAGAAAACCCAGTTTAATTTCATACAAAATCTCGTTTTTTCCGGTGATTTTGAAGATAATCACTCGATTTGTTCGATTCAATCGCTGATAAGTGTTTCTATCATTTCAAATTTCGTCAATTGATGAAGAAACCGGCTTCGATCCTTGTAAGAAATTCTTTAATTTCATTTTCACGATCTGGGTTTTTATTTAGTCATTGCGGTTTTACGATCTTGGCGGGGGTCCGGGGGCGGCAGCCCCCGGTAGCGGGGTCCCAGGGGCAGACAATTCACAAACAATTCAGAAACAGTTTTATGTGTCCATTGAGTTTTAGAAATAAGAGAGTTTTATGTGTTTTCTGGCTATTGCGTTTTAGAAAAAAACACATTTTTAAGTATCTTTAGTCATTGCGTTTTAGATAAAACACATTTTTGAAGTGTTTTTAGTCATTGCGATTGTGTTTTAGGTAAAACACATTTTTAGGTGTTTTCAGTCCATTGCGTTTTACAGAGAACACTTTCTTTTGTTTTTTTAGGTCATTGCGTTTTAGAAATGAGACATTTTTAAGTGTTTTCTGGCCATTGCGTTTTACAAATAAAACATTTCTTTGTGTTTTCTGGCCATTGCGTTTTACAAATAAGACATTTCTTTGTGTTTTTTGTGCATTGCGTTTTAGGTAAAAACACTTTTTTATGTGTTTTCAGTCTATTGCGTTTTAGAAATAAGACATTTCTTTGTGTTTTCTGGCCATTGCATTTTACAAATAAGTCATTTCTTTGTGTTTTTGGTGCATTGTGTTTTAGAAAAATGTCATTTTTTAGGTTTTTTTTTTCATTGCGTTTACGTAACTGGTTGTTTTTCTGTTGCGTTTTACACAACTGGGGTATTAGAAAAACGCCTTGTGAAGAACTGAATGACGGCATCAAGTTTGAAGTATTTTTTCGCCGAGGAAGCCATCTGCTTGGTTGTAACGAACCGAAATGAGCACGAAAATACGAATATTTCTAGGAATGAAGCACCAATTGCCCAACGGTGGGCGCCAAACTGTTTTGGTCAAAAATCAAGCAATGACAATGCAACCAAACTTTATGTTGTGAGGTATGATGCTTGAATTGATGAACAATAATAAGGATCACTATGAAATGTATTGAACAAATGACACGGAGATTTATACGAGGAAAAAGCCCTTGATCAATGAATGATCTCCGGCATAAAAAACCTCGGGTGATGGAAACTACCGATCACCAACTCAAATTAAACAATAATTCTATTACAACTTCGGATGATAGCGAGCTAAATACAAGGATCACTATAGTGTATTGTGTAAAAAAGTGTGTAATCGCCAAGTGAGTTAACGAGAGCTGGTGAGAGCAGTTGTACGAGTGTGTGTGTAGCCAAAAATAGCCAGTGTTTTCTAATTAGCTCGCTACCCCTTTAAAAATGGAAAATATCTACTCTAACTAACATTCCGCAAATGGTGCAAGTCTTCCACGACTCCATAACGTCCACTTCTGGCCAAGCACGTGCGGAATAAACATAGAATATGCTCCAGGAATATCGCCAAGACCAAGTCCAAGTTGATACTCCTGCAAAACAATTTCGAATTCAAAGTAGACAACCGTTAGTACAAGGATCCTTATGATGATCCATGATCCTGATCCTGCAACACTTATGAGGATCACTACTTCAGACAGAATTGAGGATCACTAAACCCAACAGTAAATGAGGATCACTGATCATTTAGAAATCCACCCCTAACAATTGCCCCCAAAATATAAGGAGTAATTATGTAAATAAATGAGTTATATTTTGTTCTTATCCGCAATCAACCAATGGATAACTAGCCGTTGTAATCGGACTAGCCGTTACGAACATGACGTCACTGAGTTGACTATCCTGCAAAATCATCATTATAAATAGGAGTTAGAGATAGGGATCAATTCGCATTTAAATTCAAGAGAAACTCCCTTTAAATTCATATCCGAAGATCAATCAGGTATCTCTCTTCCTTTTCTTCCTTTACGTTTCCTTTCTCTGCTCCTTCTCTCTTCACCTTCTTCATAATCAAGATGATGTTAAGATCCTCCCCTGCTAAGGATCACAAGAAGGACAGTCCTCTTAAGAGCCAGGGGATCATCAAAGATTCATCGAATGAAATGTGCTGCTTCACTGATCCGCAAATAGACAGAATCCGGCATTGCTTTCCGGCGAACACCTATTTCAAACCGTTTGATCCTACTGTTCTAAGTGATTACGTTTCTGAAACTTAGGAAGCCTTCCCGGTCACACCGTTCACAATAGGATACACATATCCTTTCCTTGAATTCACCCAGTCTTTCTTTTCTCTTACCGGCATCTCCTATATTCAAGCTATGCTAATGATCTGGAGGGTCTTATATACCCTCGAAAGGATCATTGAGCAAGAAGAAATTACTCTAGGAATGTCGGAGTTGGCAGAGATGTATGATCTCACCACATTTGGATCCCACCGATATCTATTCAAGCGTAAACCCGGTGAAGAGCATCCCATATTCAAAGCCACTAAGAATGATACAAACTGGAAACGGCGATTCTTCTTTGTCAGAAGGGATTCTATCCCGGATGGAAAGAATCTGCGAAGGAAGTGGAGCACCCATGGTAGGATATAGGATCTTGAGGAGGATCACCAGATAACCTTGTTTTTGTATACTAATCATCCTTTTGTCTCTGTTGCACAGCTATCTCTGTTTCGCATCTTATACCTTCACCTGCCACCAAGGAAAGGCTCGCTGCTTTCAGAAGACTTGATCCTGCAACAAGGTCATTCAAAACAAACACCCAGGATTCACAAGAAGTATCCTCAGGTTCTGTCACTATGTCAAGTAAGTATCCTCAGGTTCACAATAATAAGGATCACTATGAAATGTAATGAACAAATGACACGGAGATTTATATGTGGAAAAAGCCCTTGATCAATGAATGATCTCCGGCATAAAAAACCTCGGGTGATGGAAACTACTGATCACCAACTCAAATTAAACAATAAATCTATTACAACTTCGGATGATAGCGAGCTAAATACAAGGATCACTATAGTGTATTGTGTAAAAAAGTGTGTAATCGCCAAGTGAGTTAACGAGTGTAACACCCTAACACGTTTAACCTTAAAACGACGCAGCGGAATTTCGAGTCTGAAAATTTCTTTCATGACATACATCTTGACCATCTAAAAATTCATCTTATAATATAAGAACATAACTTATCGACACTAAATTACATATTTCAACATTCCCGTACAATCCGTCTTGTGACTCGATCTTCGATCTCTACTCCTTAGTAATCCTCATGGCTTGTACTACCTGCGCTCACCACATAAAATTCATAACGTTAGTACGTATCATAAGCATACAAGATTTGTACACGTTTACTTTTCATTCCATTAACTCTTTACATCCTAGCTTTCCCTCTGATCATACGATCCGTAGTGAGACTTCCTTGGTATTCCTGCGTTACACTTCTTCACCAGGCACGATGTTATTATCGTTAGTACTCAATTTCATTAAATGCATGCGTACATACTTTCATACAACCTATACATACACTTGCGATCACACATAGCAACATACATTCCTATGTACCGATATACATAAGTACGTGCACACCTAAATACATCCATTCATACGTACATACACACATACTTACATGCCTACATACATACATACATACATACATACATACATACATACATACATACATTACATACAAACATACATACATACTTACATACATACGTACATACTTGTTCCATACCTTCTCACAACTTACATACGTGCATACCTTCATACATACTCACTTGACTACGTATACATACTATCTACATACACCCTTACATACATACACTTATACTTATACAACATACATACGTACCCACCTACATACATGCCTACATTTATATTTTCAATCAACCATTGCAATATACCCGACTCATACTTGCCTACTCATATACGTCTTCATATATATCCTTATGCACTCGCTTACACACTATAATCTTACATACATTTGCGCATACACGCTTACATACACTTCTACATACGTGTATAGAGATATACAACGTCCATACATATCTATCCACACATACGCTTACCCTAATGGTCACAAAACATGAGTTAAATTAGTCATACGCAACTTAAAACGCGTTTAAACGAGTTCCCAAGCCAAAACTGAGCAAACGAGCAACTTTCGCCGACCAGGGGGGGGTCGCGTGACGCCAAGGGCCCTGGCGTCACGCTAGGCCCCTGTTTTGGCAGAAGATGTGCAGCAACTTGCTGCATATTCCCAGCGCGATCCCGTTTCACGGAAACGAGCATAACTCTCTCGTTTTTTATCCGTTTACCCGATTCTTTTTCCTACGCGTCCGTAATTTAATACTCTACCTTGTGGAGTTAAAAACCAACATCCAACATAATAAAATTTCATACTTCTAACTCTTCGGCTTATTACCCTTTTCCCAAACTTTGACCCATTCGTGCATTCATCAACATAACTTGGTTATTTTACCATAGCACCTTATAAACCTCACAATATCCGTGACGTCTATCATAACCTACTAAATTCTTGGATGTCTTGCATCCTCTTAACACATTATCGTTCATATGCTTAATTTGACCCGTTAAGGGTATTCGCGCATTAATTGGTTTATGACTGACCAAACCATCATCCCCACTTCCATACTTGTCCAAAACATTACTCTAATCGAATAACTTGCTTCTAAACTACTTTTAAGATCGTTTACCCCAAAATACCCATCAAGGGCATTTTGGTCAACCTTAAACCCATCACTTACGACGAAAGACTTTAACACCTATTTGACCTCAAACCTCATGTTTAATTCATTACTACACTTTATTACTTACTTGTACTAAGAAGTGATTACGGAAATCACTTACCTTATGCGTCCGTGCTCGTATCCGATTCCTCGCCTTTTCTTAACCCGCTATCCTTTCATGCTTGCGTCCGTCTTGACATGATTCCTATACGCTCTTTTCATCAAGATCACGCTCCTATTAGCATATGCATTCGTACATGTTAACAATCATATCAATCGCATATTTCACCCTTAACTTTCATTAGTCATTTCTAACATACATAACTCATGTGATTATATTCATATCCGTTTAAACTCATGTAATTCATCATATAATCACAAACAACGCATATTGACATAACATGTACCATACGAATTCCTATTATCCTGCCTTTACGACCACGTGTCAATTCAAGTTTCTTATGCTTAGTTGACTTTTGAAAGTCAACTATATTCCATATTTAACCATCAACTAATCATCATATATCATTCCAAATGAACATTAAACATAACATCATCATATTCCTATACTTTCATCTAACAATAATTCATCATACCCACATAATACATCAATCATTCAACAAGACTTGAACATATGAGGTGATTCTAGTCATCATCTTCACCCTAACTAACGGGTTTCACCTCTAATCATCAAATTAACGCAAACCATACATAACCCATGTTCTATACGAGGATTCTAACCCTTGTACATGGTCAATTTCATATTAACTCACGGATTAGAACATAACCCACTTCACCCATGATCACCGATCTTAGATTTAAAACATACCTTATGATCCTCTCATGTTGGTGATCATTAATCCATGCTCGGTTATGGATTTGGGCCTTGATTCATCCTTCAAATTGAAGCTTTTGAAGAACTAGGGTTTTGGGGCTCTTGAGAGCCCCTGCTCGATCTTTCCAGAACACACACGTATGTGTGTGTTTGTGTGTGTCAAGTTATTTTATAACTTACTTTCATTTGTTCCACTTTAGCCCCTCGGGTTTACCTTTAAAACATAACTGACACTACCTTCATCATTTAATACTTTTGACCATACCCTTAACTAGGTTAAATAGCCTAGTTATTTATTTCATGACGTGTCACATAAGAACATACGATAATTATTAACATTCAAATTTTGGGGCGTTACAACGAGAGCTGGTGAGAGCAGTTGTACGAGTGTGTGTGTAGCCAAAAATAGCCAAGTGTTTTCTAATTAGCTCGCTACCCCTTTAAAAATGGAAAATATCTACTCTAACTAACATTCCGCAAATGGTGCAAGTCTTCCACGACTCCATAACGTCCACTTCTGGCCAAGCACGTGCGGAATAAACATAGAATATGCTCCAGGAATATCGCCAAGACCAAGTCCAAGTTGATACTCCTGCAAAACAATTTCGAATTCAAAGTAGACAACCGTTAGTACAAGGATCCTTATGATGATCCATGATCCTGATCCTGCAACACTTCTGAGGATCACTACTTCAGACAGAATTGAGGATCACTAAACCCAACAGTAAATGAGGATCACTGATCGTTTAGAAATCCACCCCTAACACCTAACATGACAAACATCATCAGTCGCTAACCAATTTGAATGTCAGTGACCTGGTACAAGTCGATTCTCTTATTATTCTTCATGGAAAAGGTACGAACTTCCTTGTTTCCCCTAACCAGGATGTGCAAATTGTTGATTCCACTATGGAGGTTAAATTGGGAGGTCAATTTGAGAGCCTGAATACCGCTAACTCTGTCTTCTTTGATGACGCGGTCAAATCAATCTCAAACATTAAGCGTTCGCTTAATCTGTGCCTTACTCCCTCCAGATCCCCATGTACTACGAACTCCATAGCTGCAGAAGTGTGTACTCCTATCAAGAACCCCAATTTTGAGGCTGAAACGAGTAGGGAAGATGGTAAATTATGGGTAACAGAAGATAAATCTAAAAAGGAGTCAGAAGATGGTGAAGATGATATGGATGATGTAACATCCCGAATATGAATTTGGTAATTAAACCAAATTAACCAGGGATGAGTGGGTAAAATACCATTAATGGTAAAAGTTAACCCAATAAACATTAGGATTTAAATAAATAAACCTAATGTTAAATAAAAGATAAATGAATGTCTTTTTTAGAAAATAAAGTTTGTAAAAGGCCCGAGCTATCGGGGCTTAAGTTAAGTCGGGTTGTAGTATCCCCGAACTTAGTTAATTGAATTATAAAGTTCGTTTGATGAATTGACAAGGAGTATACAAATAGGAATATTAACCAAGTTAACATGGTAGTTTATTTATAAAGGTTAAGTAAGTTATAAGGAAACAAAATAACAAACCAAACCAAACCTTAGGGGCTGAAATGGAATATGTTTAAAAGTTGCATGTAAAAAAAAAAACTGAAATGAAATTAAAACACACACATAGAGTGTGTGTGTGGAACGTACCATAGAGAAATTGAGATTGTTTTCCTTACATGATTGAGGATTTTGAACCATCTAGCTATTTCTAGCGTAAAGTATGTGGTGAATTTGTGTATGATGAGTTTTTATACTAAATGTGTTTTGATCTTATGACGAAGTTGATGCTGTTCATAATCATCATACTTACTAGTATGTGTATAATACTTGAACAATTTAGAGATTTGAGTAAGTGTTCATACATGTTATGAAGTGGGTTTTGACCTAGGTATGAAACCCAAACTCTTGTAAGAGTAAATTGATATATTGCTCTGACACCACTTGTAACACTCTATCCCGTTTATATTATATTTTAAACAATTGGATAATTTGGTCCCAGATTTTTATTTTAAAACATAAGACTTATATGTTTGGATTAACTGACAATCCAGATGGAAAAAAAATATTTTTGTCAGTTAACCCAAACGAATAAGTTCTGTGTTTTAAAACAAAAAAAAAAAATCTAAGACCAAAATATCCGATTGTTTAAATATTGATATAAACGGGATAGAGAGTTACAGATGAAGGTCATCTGGAGTCCCAAATAACATTTACTTTAAAGAGGAGAAGACTTTTTTGTTGCGATTTTAGTCCCTCGGGGGTATTATGGTTATTTAACCATAATACTAATGATTCACTATTCACTAATGGACATTTTATAGGACTTGATTGATTCCAATTGGTAACCACATGGATTAGAATAGTCGTTTTTCAAATGAGGGATGTATGTGCGATTGTTTATAAACCACAGGGATTGAAATTATATTTTACTCTTAAAATATATAAACAATTAACTGATAAAAAAATAAATAGAAAAGAGTTATAATAAGCTAGTAAAAAATAAGAAAAAAACCTATATATATTAATTAAGCTGATTAAAGAAATAAATGATAATAGGTTGACGAGATAAAAATAAAAGATTATAGTTATCATGATTAGTTAAAAATAAAGCACAAACGCTCATCCTAGTAAAAAATTTCAAATAACTTAGTTTAATCACTCTTTTGAAAACACACTTAAGATATCAACCCACACTTTAAAATCTATCCTTGTTGATATTCTTTTATTGTCTTTTATGTATTTTTCTTTTACTAATCCATAATTCATGTCAAATTGAAAAACTAAACATAATGGCTAGAAAATTATGCTAAACAGGTTGGTCCTTTTTGATAAATGATCACCTCTTTAAGCAGGCATTATTGCATTAATGAGGGATGACCGTCCACCGATCTACCAATATAGTGGTTTCTTTTCCTTTTTATTTAATTATATGATTGCAATTTTAAGTCTTATGAAAACTATTATTTAACTATTTCAAAGAATGCGAATGCGGGGCTAGTTTACTTGGTAGAGACTCTTGTCTTTTAATGGAAGGTCTCAAGTTCAATCCCAAACAAAAAGTAGTTTAAGATTAAATTGGTGTAAATTAGGAGTAAATAAACATTGCCATTAAAAAATAACTATTTCAAAGAACGAACAAAGGACTTGTGGTATAACAATTTCAAGGAATGTTGTAAAAGTATTATAGATTTATTTTCCTAAGGGTGAACGGTGTGATCACACAGGAAGGGTCGGGGAAGGCCGGCCCTGTTCGGGAACACCGCCCCCCTTTCGGTTACTTTTTTTACCTCGTGAAATGGGGAGTATACACCGATCATAGGTGAGGGTGGGGAATTGTTGGTTTTTTTCTCATTTATAAATTATATAAATATTAATTTTTTTAATATTTGATAATATTTTTTCTCATTTATAAATTATATAAATATTAATTTTTTTAATATTTGATAATAAATATTTTTAAATTATTTATTTTTATTTATTATTAACATGTGGTTACTGTTCCAACGACTATTTTTTCAAACGATTACTGTTCAAACGATTATTTTTTAAATGATTACTGTTCCAACGGCTAATTTTTCAAACGCTTACTGTTTCAAAGGCTATTTTTAGGTGTATTTAATATTATAATTAGGTTTATGTTTTTTATGTAATTTGTTTTATATATTTTATGTGTTTATTTAAAATTCTCCTTTTAAAAACACATACACATTTTTTAAGTATAAATTAAATTAAAATAATTTGGTTTTATGAAAATCCGGGATGACATTACGCTATTCAAAAGGGGGTAGCGGCGCAGCTTGTTGCCCGCTTACCGGCTATCTTGGTGTAATTTGTTTGGCTAAACTTTTTGGAATTTAAGTTTAAAAAAAAATTAGTTAAATATGGCACTTATGTATCACACAGAGAAAACGGGGAAAAATGGACGATACCCTCCATCCTAAGTTGCTAAGGGTTTTAGGTCTACTATGAATATAGTGAACGTTTAGTAGTATGTTTAGTAGATTGGTGAGTTGGCCATTATAAAAGACAAATAATGTTTATTACTTTTACTTTTTATAAATGTAAGAAAGCATTGGTTTTTCAACATGTTTACCTGCATAAATTGTAAATAATGTAAAATGTAAAATCTTCGTATACAATGACATAGAATGTTCGTTCACCCCCTTTTAGGGAGTCCAAATATTTCCATTAATAAGATATATTTTCAAATTACCGTCAATATTATAGTGATTAAGATGCCATATAATGAAAATTATATTGACTTGACACTATACCACATACACTATCGTCAATTCGTCATCATATCTTCCATCAGTTCCATTGCATATTAATTGTTTCATTATTAATATTTAGTTAACTAACTAAAGAGTTAATGCTAAAATAATTCATGTAAGTTATGTAACGGCCGGTGTAGGGGTCTCCAATTCTTTTCTTTTTTCCAATTAGAGTAGCTATTAACTAAACTATTTTGAGCTTTTTTTTTTCTTTCGAAAAGACGTATTTTAAGAGCTTTCTCTAAGATGTAAGAAATAAACAGAAAACAAATATCAGCATTAGTAAGACCACCTGTAGTGGGGTTTTTTTTGGCGTTTTACCCTAACTCTCCTGGGTGTTTTTTTCAAAAAAAATCCCCCAGGCGTGCTTTAAAAAAAACTCTAAAATCATGCCTCTTTTCAAATTATGACCAACTACCTTTTTTGATGGTTTTTCTTTTTATTTAATTCAATTACATAATGTCTCACATCCTCTTACTACATACATTTTAGAAAAACGCCCTTTAATACCTCATGGCTAACTGGGCTGCCACATGACGCAAAACGCCCAAGGGTGAGGGCATTATTGGTGTCTTCCACTACACATGGTCTAACAACTTTTTAAGGTGTTTAGAATTGCCTATTAGTATTACGACTTTTAAATGGCTGGACAATTGTTATGTATGTAGCTTATTCTACACTAAAAATACTTTTTTTAACGACTAAACATACTTTTTAAACCGGCATGTGGAAGTTTTTTTTATTAAAAAATACACGTATTGGTGAATTTTTGATAGATCACCGTTGGTAAAACATCTTTATTATGTGGGTGAAACTAAATGATGATTTTTTTGGATTTGTAGATAGTTTAGAGGTGTGAGACGTGTACTCCTAGGCATTTCTTTAATAGTTATCGTATAAACAGGCAGTTTGCTACACTTATAAACAACTCAAAGGAAACCTAACAAAATTTTTATGAGTTCGCTGGTGTGACAAACGAACTTGGATGAGGACAAAAAGTGAAGTTCGCCTCTCTGATCAACAAACTCAAGCTAGCGGTAACTCTACATGAAATCTCTAGAAGATAAAATTCAATATGGAGTTTGCTCGTTTGACCTCGAAACTCAAGCCAAGTTCACTTGCTATACCAACAAACTCAAGAAAACATTGCTAGGTTTCTCTTAATTCGCTCAAAGGTGTAGAAAATTGCCTAGTTGCACAAGAAATTTTAAAAATGCCTAAAACTCCAAAAAGTTCAACAAACAACAAATGAAGTTCTCCCGTTGGTAAATTATCTGTTGTACTGAAACGTCATTGGTGATCTTTTAGAAATCTTTGTCGATGAGGTTTCTATCGGTGATCCGTAGTGTAGTGATTAATATATCTACAGTGATTCGTTAGTGATTCGGTGAAGTCTTTAACGTTGCCCGATTTCCCCAAGGATCTTCAACGACAGATTACCCAAGATTCTGTCTACCCGAACCGATGATACATCTGATGATGAAGGGTCAATATATGGTAGCGGAACCCAATTAATAAAAAATAAACTTTGAATTTTCTGAGTAAAGAAATGATATATTTAAATTTACAACTGTGAAATCAACTGATAACACGGTAGTGGTCCTTGTGGATATAATCTTGACACTTAATCAAATTTATTATATTATGCCTCAGTTAACTGGAAACCCACCGCCTTCAAGGTTTATAATCCTACTCTTTGTCCTTTTACCCTTGTTTCCATGCAAGAATCCATTTTCTTAGGAAGAAAAAACAAATGAAATTAAATGAGTCCTTCAAACTAGTATTTATAGCTCCATATAAATAGTTATAAGCTCTATAACAACTATAAAAGTCGTACGCCTCATGTGAAAATAGACATTATTTATCTCATTTACTTTCATGTAAAAAGAAAATTACATGTATAACTTTTGCCTCGCAAAATTAATGCATAAAAGATTCACACTTACAAATATGTAAGTAAAAATAACAATAACCACATGACAATATAACAAAGCTTTGTACACTTTTTAGTGTAATAATTTTAGGGTTAGATCAAATATATAGCCCCCTAAAAATAAGGAGTTGTATGAAGGGTATCAAACGGGCTTCAACTGATCTCATTCAAGCAGCATTGAAATCGTCTCATCAAACTCTACGACGTAAGATTTTAGGTTTTTGTTTTACATGTTGGGCTTGTAGATTTTAGACTTTTTGTTTCATTATTGTGTCTTTTTATTTATCATTGTGTATTTTTTATATTTGTGTTATTATATCTTTTGTGACTCATTATGTCTTTTTCTTCGACATTGTGTTATATTTTTCGGCAGTGTGTTATACATTGTTCGACATTGTGTTATATATTGCTCGACATTTGTGTTATATTTTGCGATCCATCGTGTCTTTATACACTTCTTATTTTTAGGAAACTTTGTAGAATAACTTTACCCAGATTTTTAACATAATTTTTAGACGACTTATTTTACATTTGAAAAAGAATGGAGAACCCTAATTAATCCGAAAGTTTTCAAGTCTTTGTTGTTTATATATTATTTCCATGAATCTTTTGAGGTGAGTATTTTATTCACCATGAGAATTTAATTTTGAAGAATAGTCATATACCCATGCCTACAACTCGTAACGAGTGGCTACAGGTTCTCTCACTGTCTCAATTATTAAGTCTTTAGACAACAAAACATGACCCATGTCTTTTGTTTTCTAGCATTTGGAAGGAGTATCTATCTCCATCTCCTTGTTGTTTTTCATCTTCTTCTGCCCCTTCACAAACCAAAAACAATAACACTGCAAAATTCTTTCCTCTTTTGTTTTCAATTTCCACAACATTTTTAGCATTAGATTGGTCACAAGCTAGAATGAGTTGATGGCTTCTGGAGTTCATGTTATGGAGAAACCAGTTCACCTACAACATCCACAACAGCAACAGCAACAACAACAACAACAAAAATCACATGAAGCGTTAAAGTGCCCGCGATGTGATTCGTCGAACACGAAATTTTGTTACTACAACAACTACAGTTTGTCTCAGCCAAGACATTTCTGTAAGGCTTGTAAAAGGTACTGGACTAGAGGTGGCACCTTAAGGAATGTCCCTGTGGGTGGTGGCTGCAGGAAGAATAAAAGAGTCAAGAGACCAATCACTACTACTGTTCAGCATGTAGCTGCAGCCACCTCATCAACAGTTAATCATCAAAGAAACCCTAACCCTAATACTAATCTTGATCATAATCCAATCCCATCTTCCACTACTTCAAATGGTAACAGCAATCATCATCTCAACCCTTTGTTTTATGGGTTACTCCCCCAAAACCCTAATTTTCCTAGATTTGATCATACTAGGGTTTCTAGCGTAAATGAAGCCTCTGTTGTTTCTGGGTATGATCTTCTTCAACCTCATATGAATGCATCCGGTTTAGTGTTTTCGTCCTCGGCTACAGGCGGTTCGGTTATGGCTAATCATGGTCATACTCAGAATTTAACTTTTTCAAGCTACATGAACTCATCCATGTTTGGTGGTGGTTCGAGTTCTAGCTCAACTAGTGCTCCTACCATGGCTTCTCTCTTAGCTTCAAGCCTTAATCAACAACAAAGATTCATGGGATTCGCATCCTTCGATGGCGGTTCGATGGTTAAAGATCTGAAAATGGAAGGAACACAAAACATGATGGAATGGAATGCTAACAATTTTCATGACCAAAATAAGAATGATCAAATTGGAGGTGTTGTTTCTTCTGATCCAAATTCTATTATATGGGATGCTGAAGGGGGAGGCTGGCTTGATCCCACTAATAACATTGGTTCTTCTGTTCCTTCCTTGATCTAATCCCAAAGACCCCACAAAAAGAATATTTTCTTTCGGTTTTTTATCTGTTTTCACACTACTATAAAACTGGACAACTACGACTGGCCAGTTTTCTAGTAGTGTTACTTGATGACGTGTCTTTTTTTTTTTCAGTTAACTTTTGTCTGTTTAATTAGTTAGTATAGGAAACAATCATGTCAAAGCGCGCATCGATGAGAGGGGATCGGATCGGAGCGATCATGTCAGCTAGCAAACGTAGATTTCAGCCTTTTTAATTTTACATGAACAAGGCTGGAAAGGAAAATAAAAGACCAGTTTTGCGCTGAGAGGAACCTCCAATCCTCTTCATCTCATCGGCCCGAGTTTGATCATAAAGAATGCAAGAATCTACCAACAAGAATTTGGGTTCAAAACTGATCATCCTGGTGTGTTCTTCTATCTTTTCTTGTATATACAAGTATCTATATTAGGGTTTGTGGTGGTTTTAATTTCTGATGAGGTGGATAGTTTCCAATAGTGTTTTTTTTTTTTTTTTTTTCTTGTTATGGATTAAGAGAGAAAGAATGGGGGTATATTGGCATAAGAGAGAGTGGGATATGTTTACTTTTTACTCTTACATTGTAAGGTAAAATATTTAGTTTGAATTTTATCTTGTTCATTGTGTCATCTTTTTCGTTGTACGTACACTTAACTTTTATGGTTTTTGATTAATATGATTGAATTATTCTTCTATTATTACTTCATATTAATAGCATTAAATCGGTATAATACATAATACACAATAATTAATCATTTAATCCGATTTAATGTAAATGAGATGTGTTTGTGAGATGATATGAGTCATATGACGTTGTATTAATCGGAGTTTAACGTGGACACAAATTTTCTAATTAAAAGTAAAGGCGGTTGACATATCTGATGTGTTTATATGAGTTAACCAGGAATCTTGAGACCTGCTAGGAACATGTATCAGTTGAACTTTATTAGATTCTTTAAACTGTCTCTTGGAATGTGGAGCACAAGTATGATGCATTTCAGCTTTGGGTTATGTTCCATGCAATAATTTTTTTTTTCTTTTTTTTTAACGGCAAATCATCTTTATATCTATACATAAAGAGTCAGCAAACCATTGGAAAGTTTAAAAAAGGGAGACTACAAAAAACAGATTACAAATAAAACAAATTATTTGTATAATATTGTAATGTAATATAAAGTATATAAGGTTTTGAGTCTTGAGAATTTTTTTTTTAAATGGAAGTTTTATAACACCGCCTATAACGCAAGGATTTTGACCTCATGGACACTTAGGCGACCGAGAGGAGTGAGCGGTACAGAGGTGGTGAGGATAGAGAAGGGTTGCGGTTTGTGGCCAAGGACACCGTCTGTGAGAGAAGAAATGTGGAGAAGAAGCTCATCTCTTTGAGAGCAGAAGGAGAGAGAAAATGAGTGCAGTTCGTGAGATAGAGGAGAGACATGGGCTAATTTTCATGAGGCAGGCGTATAAAACAGATTGACGTGAACGCGTGGTCTAATGTGTACAACACAATATTTCAATTCTCTACATAAAATTTATAGAAACCTTAGGGAAAATAACTTATAATCGATATGCATGGTAATGTTGTATAAGTCCTTGTGGTCCAATTCTACCTTCTTAAACTATTCATGTGCACCCCAATGAACTATCTTTCTTAAAGCTGTTATTGCACGTGACTCCTTCCACTCATGTCGAAAAACTTTAGTGAACAATGTTAAAGATTTCAAATCTATTTATTAAACCTCTTAAGGTTGCATCTTAAAATAATTAAAAACTACACATTTTTTTTCTTTTTGTGGTGTGATCATGAATCATGATTTTGTTATTAGAAAGATGTGTTATGACTTGTGAGCATTTGATATTAATTACACTTTTCAAGGGCATCTTTTGGTTTCCACCTTATATTTAACGTTGACATAATTTTTCAGTTAAACAACTTTTAGGGTGGAGGGTATAGTCAAACAACTTAAGGTGTTTGAGTGAAATTCTATCCAATAGTATTATGTCATGTCAACTCGCCATTTTACACTCAATCACTAGGTATAGTCAAACACCCCTCAATTAAAAAAAAAACATGATTGGTCCATCCTATCTCTCTCCTCTCCTCTCAAACAAATCGGTGAACACTCACCGAAAATGGCAACATCTCTCCAACTCAAACACCCAACTCAATCAAGTGGGGGTGGTCACCGATCGGTGACCCCCACTCACCGCACAACTCAAACACCCTTATACCCTCCACCCTTACACATATAATGATTTGTGTATTACTCATTGCTAAATTTTACTTCACAAATTTAAAATAGAAAAAGGGTTACCTTTATGCGCGTGCATGTTGTGTATGAGATGCTTTAGCTTTTGTGTGGAGCATGATGATGATCAAACACATATGTGCACCGAAGGTACATGATTGTTGTATTTTTAAAGCCATTTTGTACACACCAAATTAAGAGTGAATCTTGGAGATTATTTGGTACATGTACTTGAATTTGTAATGACTATTGAAATCTTGAAATTAGAGAAAGTGACTTGGGGTATTCATGCAATCTTGTCATACGGTAGATTTGAAGTCTAATGCTATAGTGACTAGTGGCGGATCTAGAAAATCTTCATAGCGGTAACGTTTTATACAAAGGCGGTAACGAAATCGAAAAAAGGTCAAATTTTTCCAAAATTTACACTACCGCCGGAGCGCCAAGCAGTAGCGGAGGCTACCCCTTCCCCTAAGGTAGGTCCGCCCCTGATAGTGACTCCTAGGAGTTATAGAGCGCTGAAGCAAGACCATACAATCAACTGAGTAAGAAAAACAAAAGCAACCTATAAACATGATGCACGACTTGTGATATCAACCACAAGCATAACAAAAAAAGGTGGTAACAATAAGAAAACCTTTCAACAATGACTTTAAATCCACATCTGAATGAATAAAACTATATCGAGCAAACAATACAACTCACAACCACATAAAAGAAACATCATTGACGAATCTTCAACGAAACTTGCAAAATAAAAAATAAATAATAGAAATGTAACAAAATGTTACGCTCGGTAATTACCAACAAATTACAGACGGACACATGTGGCAGGAATATCTAGATTTCGTTGTTTTTGGTGTGTAACCACTACAAGAATGGACCACCTTTAGCGGCGACAGTTGTCGCCGGTATTGATGGAAAATGTCGCCGGTATTGACCTTAAGCGGCGACATGTCGCCGGTAAATGGTCGCCGGTATTGATCGGCCGCTATTGGCCTCCTGTCGTCGCTAAAGGTCTACGTCGCCGGTATTGATCTTAGACCTTTAGCGACGACACGTGTCGTCGCTAAATGGTCGCCTGTATTAGTCATGGTCGGTAAAGGATTAACATAGCCATTACTTATATGTCGGTAAGCATGTGATTTTTTATAGTATTCCCACTGAGGCTTTTCAAAGTTGTATTCAAAACAACATATTTTTTAGAGTAAATTACAAGTTTTGTCCTTTATGTTTGTCCCAAATTTCAGGCGCTGTCATTTACCTTTAAAATTGAAGGGTTTTGTCCTTAATGTTGCAAAATCTTGCACGTTATGTCCTTTAGACCAAACCCAGTTAGATTTTTTGGTTAAAAATGGTCATGTGCTTTGCACATGAGGGCATTTTTGTCATTTCATCTCATTAAGGACTATTGTGTAAAAGAACTGATGTTTAGGGACTATTGTGTAAGTATAAAAAAGATATTTAAAATAAAATATATAAATAAAAACAGAAGTCTGCATTCTCTCTCTCGCACTCTACCTTCTTTCTTACTCACAAATTCATCATCAATTTAGCAGAAGACCGAGACGATTCTCGAAGACAGACTCGCTTCATCCAAACCCGATCGGCACCACCACAAATCCAAGAGGAAATCTGAAGACCTACCCGAATTCAATATCTCATCTGAATCCGATCACGGAAGCAGAGGCAGCGGTAGCGGTGAAGTGGTGACGATGAGGGTGAACGGCGGAATCCGGAGACGGCGGTCGGTGTAGTTCTGGTGTGGCGGAGGTACTAGTGGTGAGGTTTTGTTCAGATTCGAGGGAGGTTGCGCGGCGGAGTTGTGGTTGTAGGTGGCGGGTATGCAGGTGACCAGAGCGAGGGGAGGTTGCAGGTCGACACCACCACAACCCTTCATCGTCTACAACCACCATCACCATCACCACCACCCTCTACCTTCTACAATCAGGTATCATCTCTAAATCAACTCAAAAACCTTAAAATCCACAAAATCAAAAATCCCAAAAATCCCCAAAAACACAAACACACCTCCGGTCTTTCGATGATAACTATAGTCCGGCCAGTAGGTGTGAACGGTGGTGGTCTCCGGTGGTTGTAAGTAGCGGCTGGTAGTTTTCTAGGGTTCCAATCCCGGTGGTGGTTGTTTCTGGTGGGTGATGGCGGTTAGAGGTGGTGGAGTGTTTCTGGTGGGCGATGGCGATTAGAGGTGGTGGTGGACGTTATCCGGTGAAGGGTGACAATGAGGGTGGTGGTGGTGGGTGTTTGATTCAGGTCTATGTGTGTGTGGTGATGGAGTTTAGAGAGAGAGAGAGAGAGAGAGAGAGATAAGTTGTAGAGAGAGAGTTGTGTGGGGTGTTTGATTAATGATTATATATATATATATATATAAATAATAGTAATAATAATAGTATATTTTAATATGAATACTAAATATATAGGTAAAAAGACAAAAATACCCTTGGATAACCAGTTTTAACAAAAAAAATCTAATTGGGTTTGGCCTAAAGGACATAACGTGCAAGATTTTGTAACATTAAGGACAAAACCCATCAATTTTAAAGATAAAGGACAGCGCCTGAAATTTGGGACAAACATAAAGGACAAAACGTGTAATTTACTCTATTTTTTTATTTCGTAATATCAAAAAATATGTTATTTAGAAAACGGTTTTAGTAAAGTTTATATTGAACCATAGATAAAAATAACTTTAAAACAAAAACTTGAAATATCTTTAAAAAAAAAATATTAGACGTTATATATTATAAAAATAATAATAATAAGTTAAATGTTATATCATAATTTAAAAGGAAGAAAACAGACTAGGAGATGTCAAAGCTACCTGTTAGGACCGGAGGCTCTAATGACTGTGTTTGTTTGTATAATTTAAACAAATCAAGTAGAAATGAACAGAGTTAAGTGCAGCGGAAATGAACAACAAACTTTGTAAACACAATCAAAGAGAGAAACAGTTTAGATAAGCACATGCATTTCATTGAGTCAAAGGATTTACAATACAAATCAAAAGATTACAAGCATGCTTACAAACCTAAGCTCCCCCTCAGCCAGATACCCCATGGTTGGTTGCACAAGATGAAAGGATTGAATTGAGGAGAAGAACTCACTCAAAACGATCAAATGTAACAGTACAGAGTACTGTTCCATTTATAGACAATCCAAACCCCTGAGGCATCTCAGCTGACGTCACCATGAAAGCGACGTCTAACAGCCTAACAACCTGTATCTACTGATCTTATACAAACACTGCTAATCTTAACCACTGAATATGTATAAAACAGATGACACACTAAACTACTTCTCTCTCTTTACATCAGTGCTTTCCTCAAGGTTGATCAGTCCTTGGTTGGCCAGTGCTTTGTCATCAGTAGATTGTACCAGCAGTGTTTACTTCTCAGCAGTCTTCTAGGCTTCATCAGTAGTTAGAAGAACAGCAGCAGTTGTATACGGGCAGTGGATATAAGACCATCAGATGTTATAATCACTTTCAAGGGAGAAGACTTAGTGTAAACATCTGCTTATTGTGAATCCACTGTTGTGAACCAGTTTTGGCTTTCATTATATGTTCCTCTGGTAGGGTTCAATCCCAACAATCTCCCCATGGAACAGATAATGCCAAAACACTTCATTATTTTGGATCTTTATTCCTCATCAGAAGTTCACTAGCTTGTCTTTTAAATTCTTCTTCAAATTCTTTAGAACTTGAGTCGTCCTCATCCCTGCACAGTGTAAGTTCAAGGAGATCCTGCAAATCTTCAACACTAAGGCCTAGTGCTTCTTTCCTTGATATGTACTTCACTTCACCATTGGATCTGACCAGTGTCAATACATGGGTCTTTTGATCAGAGAGCCACTTTAGTATTTTTAAACCCAATGGGTTTCTTGGGAGAGATTTATTTGCAGGTTGACTCAGGCCAAGAGTATCAGCTATCATCTGCTTAATGCCTTCCTTTACAAACTTATCTCCTGCCTTTAAGTCTACCACTGTTTCAGTAACCAGTTGTTTTTGTGGCCTTCTTTTAAAGATGGCTGCACCAGCTGGAGCAGTGGCTCTCCTGATTTGCAGCTTTGATGGTCTTTTTGAAACCTCTGCTTCAGGATAGTCAGGTTTTTGTGGAACCGATGGATCTTTCTTTCTTAGCTCCTCCAACCTTTTGTAGGTGGCCCTGACTACATTTTCTTTCCATCTAGCCACTTGATGTTTAGACCCATAATCAGCAGCAACTAGTTCCTCTTTCATTCTCTTCAGCTCAAGTGATTTATCAGGCACATTCTTTTTGTACTTTGACCATTCTGGAGGAGTGTGTTTGACCTTATTCTTTATCATTTCTTGAATCCTGGCTGCTTCTTGCTCAAGCTCAGGAATGGTCCACTCCTTGTACATGTGTTTTTCTCCCTTGTACTTCTTGGTTGACATAATGCTTTCAATGTAGTCTTTTCTCAGAGATTCATCTGCTCTTTCTGAAATTTGCTGACATACATTTTTGGCAAATTGTTCCAGGGATCTGACTTGTGTGAGCAAGTATTGATAGTTCTGTTGTATTTCCCTATCAGATTTCCCTTGTGTATTTCTTTTTGAGATATCCTCTGCTTGCTTAGCCTTGATTTTCAAGTATTCTTCAATATTGTTAGGCGTGGGATATCCTTTAACTGATGGCAATCTCCTTTTAGCAGGGTCATCCTCATAATAAAAGGACTTGATTTCTTCTCTGACTGCTATGAGCTCAAGAGGAAAATGAACACCTGCAGGAGCTAAGGGCTGTCGAACTTGTGCTGATGAGAGAGGAATAGGCTTGGGTATTGTAACAAGTGGCAAAGATTTTGAATATGTTGGTGGTGGTGAAGTGTCATCATCTTTCAGGATTAGCCTTCTTCTTTTTGTTTGAGGAGGGACTGATGATGCTTTGGGTGGAACAGTGGTGGTAGTTTGAGTGGCAGTGGTTTGTGATTGACTAACAGCTGTTGAAACAACTGGTGCTTCAACCACTGTTGTCATTACAACAGATGTTGTAACATCTGCTGTCTTCTGCTTTTTGGCAGGAGGCGATGGTGGTGATGTTGTTTTTGGTGGTGATGGTGGTGGTGGTAAAGCAGTGGTTGTGGTGTGTGTTGAAGTGGTGTGTGCTGAAGTGAGAACAGATGTTGAAACCTCTAAAGTACCAGCAGTAGTTGACACAGCAGGAGTTACAACAACTGTTTGAATGGAAGTTTGATGCTGGGGGCTTTTGGATGGTGGTTTTGGAGTATGCTTTGTGAGACTGAATGGTATGGACTTGGGTTCCCTCACTTTTGTAGTGGGATTTCTTTTTGGCATAGGATTTTGAACATCCTTCAGCCCAGAACAACCCTGCGCATTCAGCTCTATGTAAGCTCTTTTCTCCTCATTCCACCTTGATATATCCTTTGCCGCTCTGTCCCTTTTTACACTTGCTACTCCTTCATCAAGTGCTTCTTGAGTAGCATCAACCTTTTTGCTACCATCTGGCACAGGAATTTTTCTGGTCATGGCATCCCTTTCTGGTTCAATGTACAGACCATCATCTATTCCTTTCCTTTTCCACTCCTGAATTTTCTCCCCCTTTTTGGCATTATCTGGGGGAAGTTAATCAATGAAGAGAACAGTTGGAGGAGCAGTGCCAGTGGTTTCCAATAAATGGGCCTTGATTGCCTTAATGTCTGCTTGTGTATTCTTGAACCTAGACTCCATGGTGTTACTCAGCTCTTGAACATGTTTTGCATGTTGCTGATCAGCCATTTGTTTTTGTTGTTGGAGAAAAGGTTGAAATAGATTCCAGAGCTCATTTGTAGCAGGTGCTTGAGGTGGATCAACAGTGGATTGTATCTTTTGTATTGTCAACAACTGTTGTAGCATGTCTTTGATATCTGCAACAGCTGTATCCAATTTGTCAACTCGTTCTGTCAAATCATGATATTTTAAACCATCACCCAATTTAATGGGATCATATGATTTCCCACTAGCAGTGGTTTTATCAGTGGTTGAGGTAGGGAGTGTACTCCAAACATTAACCACTGATGCCCCTTTTTCTTGGTACTGGGGTCTTCTTCCTTCAACACTTGACAATCTTTTGATGTTGCCATTGGTCAAAAAGAATCCACTGGTAGATGTCAGAGGTGCTATTGAAGGAATTACCTCCAAGGAAGTCTTATTGATGTAACCACTGTCCAAATGTAAACCAGTGGGTTCAACAGTTGTAGTGGCTGCTTCACTTGGATTACCACCAAGAGTTACTTGTAACTCAAGGGGTGTAACCTCCTTAGGTTGTGTTGGTGGGTTAGCAAAGATTGATACATCAGACCCAGTCATTTGTTGAGGCAAGTTCTCATTGATGGGTGATTGAGAAGGACTGGTTTGTGCCTGGTTCAAATCAATTGCTTCCAACAAAAGTCTTGTTGGTGGAGGAATTGTGAATGTGAGGTTTGGGGTTAGAAGAGAATTTACCCCGGGCATTGGGCTGTGGATGATGGAAACGAGTGATTCCAGAGCATCATATTGTGGTGTCCCGATGTGTACAACCTGTTCTTTTTTAGAAGAAGCAGGAGGAGTTTTGGTTATGGGTTGAGATATATGTACCAACTGCTGTGAGGAAGTAGCAGCAGTGGTTTCTTGTGACTTTTGTGTTGTCACAGGCAGTTGCTCTGGTATCTCATCCTCCAGAGTTGCCTTTTTGATGGGTTTGGGGGGGGGGGGGGTTTGAGGTTTTCTTTTTGTTGGCTTTTTGGTGATTGTAGGTGTGGGTTTCAAAGCAGTTGTTTTGCTACTTTGATCACCTTGAGCAGTGAGCTCAGCAGCAGATACCTGAGGAGCAGTGGTAGCTGCTAAATTCTGCTCAGGCACCTCTGCTTGTGTTTTACAAGGTGTTGACATTCTTGTAAAAGTTTCAGCAGTTAAGCTGTGCATTTGAAGATAGTCACCTTGTTTTATTGCAGCCTCATCCTTACCAAGTTTCTTTTCAAAATAGTAACTTAGAAATCTTGGAAACAGTAAGAATGATTTTGTTTCAACATTTTTAACCAGATCATTAAAAATTTCCCGGGAATAATTAAAATTTTCTATTTGAAGAATGGCATATCCCAGATTTTGAATTTTTAATGGTATTTCGTTAAAAGCAGTGGTTTTGTTTGAAACACACATTAGGAGGGTATGAAATAAAAATCTTGTTGCAGAAGGGAAGAAACCTTTTTGTAAGGTATCCCTCTTCATCATTGTGTCTGCATACCCTCTCTCAATAAAGTCAATTTTTAACTCGTTTTTAGGGAAAGATGTACTACCTTGTTGATCATCGAGCTGAAAGACTTCTGAGATGAATTGCGATGTGATCTTGACAACTTTACCCTTTAGAGAAGAGTTAATGGCTATTACAGTGTCTCCTTGTTTTTCAAGGGTTGCATTCTTCCAAAACTCTCTTTGGGTTGCCAAGTAAATTGGTGCATCTGCTGTTAACAAAGTTTTGTACTTTGATGCAGATATGAGTTCAAGGATGGAATCGAAGGCATCTGTTGTGCCGGGTTTTGTGAGGAGACCAAGAAGATTGTGAGATGGTTTGTGTGGAATTTCAGAGGATTTATCCTTTTGAGAGGCCGCTTTCGACGATGATTTGGAAGTGGGTTTTACAGATGATTTCGTCATTTTGGAGAAGAAGAAGAAGAACGATTTGGGATGGAAAGTTTGAAACTGCTTTGAGAAGAGAATTTTTGGAATTCAATTCGACAGTGTAAAACTCTGTTTGGGGGTTTTGATCAGGGTTTTATTAAGGAAAAAGTGATCGCTGATGTGGCAGCGGTTATTAAGATCTGATGGCTAAAAACTGACCACATGCCAACCTCTGATGATATGGATGAAGAGTGGAGAACAGTTGTTTTGAGAGCCATTGATGAAACAAGCATCAGTGGTTACAACGGTAATAATGTGACAACAGCGGATGATTTTTACTATCACTGGATAGCATATCAGTGGATAAGACACTGATTTTGAGCATCAATGCTTGCCAAGCAAAATGAAGGATCAGTGGCTGACTTTCAGCAGTGGACAGTATTTAGGAAGCAGATGTTTGAGCAAAACAGTGGTTAGGGGTAAGGTAATGGTAATGATTTTAAATGCTAGTATGTCAGCAACTGTTTTTAGAATTTTCATTCAAGGTTTTGCCACATGTCATATTCATATTTTGAAGCTTTTACGACTTCCTGACAGTGGTTTAGTACCCCAGATGATGAAAACTTTTTACTGTGGCTACTCATTTTTATCTTAATTTTTGAATTAGGACATGAATACCCAAGTATTTTAGGATCTGTTTAGCAATCAATCTTTGATCAGTGTTAAAACCAAACTTGAGTTTGACATGACCTTGACACATACACCATTTCCTTTTGATCTATTTTTTAGGATAATATCACCAAAAAAAATAAAGGTTCTATATCCTGTCAGGAGATTGAAACTTTTACTATCAAAAACCTAGTAAAAGTTCAAAATATATTATTCTTAAAGAAAAATAAAGAATAATATATCCTGCTTTATTTAAGAAAAACCTTTACCAGAAAAATAATTAAAGGATTTTTCGAAAACAACACCAAAAGGATCTGATATATTTTTCAATAAAACACATAATCATATCATTCTCAAGTTTTATGGAAATGGTCAGTGGTTTGACAACAGTTGTATGAAATTGTAAATACATTTTGACCACTGTTTGGAACCATTTTCTTGTTGATTGATTGACAACATAAATGAGGACACATGTTCACATGAGTTTTTGAAAACCCTGTTATAGACTTTGTTACCATGTGAAGATTCTGAAAATTTGTCTAGTCCTCTTGTAAATTCATTCACTGGGAATACTATTGTTACCTGAACTTTCCTGAACCAATGATTGCACATAGTTGCTTAATGACCATTGTTACCCCAATCTTTGACTCTTAAGTGTTTTATGTTTATACTCTTTTCTTCTGATTTCAAAAGTTTTGAGATAAACACACTTCTGAGTTTTTGTGAATTTTTTCTTCCCTTTTTACCCTTCCCATTCATAAGGAATGAAATACTTACTGGGAGGTCTTTATTGAAGGAATACTTAATCCATAATCATTTTGCAGTAATGCTTTAAGAGGTTTAGCCATATTTGTACAAATTTTTTGACCAATCTCACATTACATATGATACGGACTATCTTGACCCCTGTTTTCTTAATGTATTTTAACAGAGTTGATTTGTTCCTTTTGAGAATCTCAACCTGTTTTCAACACATAAGATCTAATGACTAAAGTTTTAATTTCCCTCTTTTTACGTTAGCAAAAACACTAATGTTTTGGTGAACATTGGCTTTTGTTAATCCGAGGTTCATACTTTAGCATATAATATAATGACATCACAAATTTCATAACAACAGTTGAAATCAATTTTAAGAAGAAGAAATAATACCATAGTTTGACAGACATGTTTTCAGATCTGAAAACTATGAGTGACTTATGCACGACATCACTTGTTGTGTGAAATTTGTGTGTCTTATGATATCTTGGTTGTTTTACAGAGTATTTGAATAACAACCTTAAGCATGATCAATCCTTACTCTGTTTTTCAACTGAATGCAACCAACCTTAGTATCAATGAATTTTGAGTTGAACTGTTATGTCAAATTGATTGTTAGATCGAATTTGACTGTCCAAGCTCTGATACCAATTGTTAGGACCGGAGGCTCTAATGACTGTGTTTGTTTGTATAATTTAAACAAATCAAGTAGAAATGAACAGAGTTAAGTGCAGCGGAAATGAACAACAAACTTTGTAAACACAATCAAAGAGAGAAACAATTTAGATAAGCACATGCATTTCATTGAGTCAAAGGATTTACAATACAAATCAAAAGATTACAAGCATGCTTACAAACCTAAGCTCCCCCTCAGCCAGATACCCCATGGTTGGTTGCACAAGATGAAAGGATTGAATTGAGGAGAAGAACTCACTCGAAACGATCAAATGTAACAGTACAGAGTACTGTTCCATTTATAGATAATCCAAACCCCTGAGGCATCTCAGCTGACGTCACCATGAAAGCGACGTCTAACAGCCTAACAACTTGTATCTACTGATCTTATATAAACACTGCTAATCTTAATCACTGACTATGTATAAAACAGATGACACACTAAACTACTGCTCTCTCTTTACATCAGTGCTTTCCTCAAGGTTGATCAGTCCTTGGTTGGGCAGTGCTTTGTCATCAGTAGATTGTACCAGCAGTGTTTACTTCTCAGCAGTCTTCTGGGCTTCATCAGTAGTTAGAAGAACAACAGCAGTTGTATACGGGCAGTGGATATAAGACCATCAGATGTTATAATCACTTTCAAGGGAGAAGACTTAGTGTAAACAGCTGCTTATTGTGAATCCACTGTTGTGAACCAGTTTTGGCTTTCATTATCTGTTCCTCTGGTAGGGTTCAATCCCAACACTACCCCATTTTCATAGTTCTATATATATCTATACTATATAACAAATAAAATTTTTTGAAAACATATATCACTCTCTAGTGCTTCTTCACTCTTATTTTTACGTATGTCTTTTCTATTAAATAATATTGTTCCCGTTTCTTTCTTCTATCAAATAATGATATTAAAACTAAAAGAATATATATTTAGATATTTAATAAAACATAAATTATAAATAGTAATTATAAATTCTGACTTATTTACCATTTTCATAAAATAAACTTTTATATGTATAGTTATTATATCATCAGACATTTTTACATTTTAATCAAGTTTACTATTTTAAACTACCAGATAAATGAATTCTTCTATATATTAAAAAACTAATGTTTTGAACAGTGTTCAAGTTATAATAATGAATATAGTTTTTTTTAATAATTTATATTATCTTCTTTACTTTTTAAGCTAGATAAGTTTGTGTCAACCGGTATTGGTATCGAAAATACCAGTACGGTTATCGGTACATGAAGGTAAAAACCGACACAAGCCTAGTACAGAAAACACCAAAAGTCGGTATCGAATTGATTTTTAAAATATTTTAGTTCGAGAAATTCGGTACTGCTACCCGGTACCATTTGCTCATCCCTGATCACGGGTGTCGTACGAACAACAACGGTATCGTGCAACTTTTTTTGTTGATTTTCTTCAACTTTTAATGATCTCTTTTTTTAGTTTCAGGGTTAGGGATGAGCTCGGTGCCAACCAATACCGAATCGGTACTGGTACCGAAAATACCAGTTACGGTACTGGTATATGAAGGTAAAAAACGATAGCGAACCTGAACCGGGAACACCAAAAGTCGTACCGAATTGGTAATTAAGATCTTTCGGTTTGGGAAATTCGGTACCGGTACCCAATATCATTTGCTCATCTCTGACCACAGGTTTCATACGAACAACATTATTACCATACAACTTTTTTGGTTGATTTTTTTTTGTTATCTTTTAGTGTTTTTTTCTATATTTCCTTTTTATTCAACGGTTTCCGTACGCAACGCGTTTGTAGTGATTTCAAAACACATATAAACATAGACTAAACAACAAAAGACGTTCGCCTCAACGCGGCGATAGTAAGAAACTAGCTGTTTCAATTTTTATCTACATTTTTAATTCAAATTTTTGTTTTTTATCAATTAGATTGTTTAAGCATATTTATGAATTCTACAAACTGAAAACAATTTCATGGCCATTACCATATTATAAATTAACAAAATGTTTGTGCATTAAGGCTTATACCTTAAGCATGGGGAGTCTTTCAAAAAAAATTTGTTGATTTTTCATTTGTAACCCAAAGGTTTTATTTTTTGCATTTTAAACTTTTTGTTTTTTTTTTATTTTTAACCCAAAAGTTTTCATCTCTTGCAATTTAACCCAAACACATTTTTTATTTTCAACTTTGATCCATGTATTTTCATCTTTTCCAATTTTTTCGTTTTACGTTTTGTTATACTTTTCCGAGTAAACACGCCGTAACGTACGTGTGGGTTTCAAAGTTTTTCCGACTATTTTTTTCTGTTTGACAGGATCCTCACAATGCGTCTATTTTTCCCTGTTTGACAGGTTCGTCGCAACACGCGTGGTATTAGATCGACTTAGTTATTCTTTTCTATTTTTATATTTCAGTCTTATATCTTCGCATTAACATGTCGCGACTGGCATACGTGGCTCAACGATTTTACGTATGCTTTTCGTTCGGTGTTATTTTTTCTTTTTATTTATTTTATTTTAACGAGCTTTTTCTGGTGTTGTTGATCGCTGGTAGTTGTGTAGCATCAGTGCTACTTGGCACGGTGTATCCCCCTCCCCCCCTCCTCGACGCCCCCGCAACGCGGGGGCCTTTAATACTAGTTTAGATCCAATAAAAACACTCAATCGTATATTTACATATTCAAAGACTTATAATTTTTCATGACTTGTTAAATCCCATTGTATTTTTGTTCATATCATTATAGCCGAAAATATTTAAGTAATTATTTTCTTATGTTCCCATTTCGTTTATATTGTTACTTATTTTAGCTCTTTGCATGTGTTGATATATTCTTTATAGATGTGACAACTTCAACCTGTTTTATTTTCTTATGAACAGGTTGATTTGGATCATACTTTATTTCTATCGGCTCAAACGATTAAAAATGAAATAAAATTACTAAATGAGAAGATAGATCGGTTGAAGTCGCCATAAGTTTAAAGTTATGCAAATAAATATATTTAGATTATTATATTATAATCAGAATAATACAAATGTTTACTGTTATTTGACACTAAGATATACCTAATAAATAAGTAACTAGTAGCATTACGTGTCACATGTGGCCAAGATTTTTATAACCGTTTGAAAATTTTCCTGCTTATTATTCTGTGAACCCAAGCTATACCTGCTAAACAAGTAAGTGAATGAAATTCTTTCTGCTTATTATTTCTCAGGTATTTATTATATTCTTTGGTAATATTTACTTTATGAATATTTCATTTATTTAGTATTTTTCATCAAATATTTCTGTTTTCTTCAATTATCAATAACTATTTAATTTTTAATTTATACAACCCTGGTAATACATAGATTTCAAACCTATTGTTTCATTAAAGTACCCTCATTTAAAAAAATGAATAAGGGCCAAAATGGTAACAAACCGAATTGTAACAGAGTCAAGGTAACCCTTAAAGTAGAGGTGCACACAGGAAAATAGTTTGGGCCTGTGACCCTAAAACCGACTCAGCCCTCCCCTGAAAAAAAAACCAATTTGGATCTTCTTTAAGAGCCCATTTTTTACCGTTAGGATATGTTTATATTGTTGGGAATCACAACAATCAGAAATACTTTACACTCGCAAAAAAAAAAAAAAAAAAAAAAAAAAAAAAAAAAACACGATAAAAATTGCTCACGTTCCGAATGACTTCAGCAAGTGTTTAATTTTTCGGTTGGTTGTGAGGCAATTTCAAACCTAGGTACACCAACTAGTTTTCGTCATATAACAATTGACTTCTTTAATCTTTTAAAGAAAGAAAATGCTAAACGGGTGATGATTCGTAATGAAATCGAAGCGGCGAATGAAGCGAGGTGACGATTGTTAAACAACTCACGGAGGCAACACTAAAAGAAACCTAGGACAACATTTGTCAAAAACATAAAACCTATGATGAATATTAAAAACTTGTTTAGTTTTCCATTGTATTTGAGATTATAAGTTATTTAGTTCCAATTTATTTTAAATTCAATGGTTATTTTTTTACTCGATTTTATATTTGGATCATTGAAAAAACCTTGGTGTGTTTTCCTTAGGGGTGTTCCCATTTGGACCGATAACGAGGAGTATACCTTGGATACATGTTAGGACCTTTAACTTACATGTGGGGGGTATAATGGATAAAGTTAGTACTAATTTCTGGGAGTGCGTTAAGGATAGATTTAACAAGGAAATGAGTTTCGCAACCAAGTGTACTAGGGATCAAATATTGTCAAAGATGTGGAGGATATCAAAGATTTCACAGAAACTACCGTAGACGGGTGTACAACTGGGAGATGATCGAAATGATGAGACTATTGCAGAAGAATCCTCTGCGGAATATGCACGACTTAATGGAAGGCAATTTACTAGTTTAGAAATTTGAAAGGTTATATTAAACATCAATTTTTATTAGTTTTGTAATATTTAAATGTTTAAATAGAGTATTATTCCTTGTAACTTTTTTCTAATCTTTTTTTGTTATTTTCTAAGTTTTTAAGTATTATTGAAGATGCTTTTTTAGTTCTTTGTATTTGTTTAAAATTAGAGGGTTTAATCTAAAACAAAAATCGGTTTCAAAACTAGTTTGGGCCAAACCCATTTTGGGGCCGACCCTAATCGATTTGGATGGGTTCAGGGTTTCACCCATGAGACCGGTTCTTAACCTGAGCCGGTTTGAGCCCAAATAAAAAAACGGGCTGGTTTTTAAACCGGATCGTTTAGAGCACAAACCAAGTTATGTACACCACTACCTTAAAGAGGATAAATACTATTGGAGTATTGGGGCATTGGGCCGTCTTTGCATAGACATTTAAGGCTGAAGGCTATCTCCTATCCCGAATGAAATATGGAAGTAATGGAACAAAACCTAGTAAATTGTTATGAAAAAAGGTCCAAAATAGTATTGGTTTTAATCTCAGTTAACATTTAATATGATAGTCATATTAGTGAACTGTTCAACTAGAAGTTCGTTTATGTTCGTTCGTTTGATTAGTGAACGAACATAAACAAGAAATTCCGTTCGATTGGTTAAATGAACAAACACGAACAAATGTCTCGTTTGTTCAATTGTGTTCGTGAACGTTCGATAATGTGTTTGTGAACATTCGTTCATGTCCGTTTGTTTATGTTGCTCATTAAAGATTTCTTTTATAATTTATTTATTTAACTAAACTTTTTATATTCTTTAATTCTTAGTTATCTCCTTACTCAAATAAATAAAATAGGAAACTCTGTCTCCACCTTTTTATACACCATTTCACTTTCCTTCTCATTATTCACATCGAAAAACACTAACGACTTCCGTTTAACGATTAGGCTTTCAAGGTCTGGCGTCGCTCCCTCTCACCATCCACCTCTAGCCATCGCTGTCTTCTCCGATTTTATCCGTGGTTATTTGTGTTTGTGAACACGTTCCTTTCTTTAATGAACAAACACGAACATAAAATCTCGTTCAGTAAGTTTCCATAAACCATTCATGAACACATTATATCCTTCACGAGCGAAAACGAACACGAACAAGGCCTTGTTTGTGTTCGTTCGGTTTGTTTACAACCCTACTTCTAGATAACCCCACGATTTAAGAACCACCTCTCAGTCGTACCGATCCGAATTTTTTTACGTCGGGTTATTGAAATTTACCCAACCCAAACCGTCAAACTGACCCGAATTTTTTACGTCCGGTTATATGAAATTGGAGCATCTAAGAACAATGAACCTACTAGAAAAAAATCCTGAATCCGCCACTCTCAATTTGGTCTCCTTAAATACTATATTGGATCCATAAATTTAACAAAATTATGATAAAATAAAAAGTTATATTATAATTATTTTCTTACAACACAAACACAAACACAAACACAAACACAAACCACAAAACAGTATTTTAAGAGTATCTCAAGACAACAAAACATACACAACTGGATCGCTCACTTTATTACCAAATATCGGACATGAAAACATTGCAAAACACACACACATTTTATTATTTCCGTTAACTTCTTGCTGGCCGTTTATGCTGTCTGATCGTCTCCGATCTCTGAAACATGAGCACCGCTTTCACCGCCTATACGCTGTTCATGACCAGCTGCCAAAGCTTTTCCAATATCATAACTTCTTTCACCGCCAGCGGTTGGTGGCTTTGGGCCTTTCGACTTTATTTCCAGATTTTTACAAGCAATTTTAGCAAGCAGTTTTGCGGCCAACGGGATCCCATCACACCTGTTAAGCAATTCCTCTTTGATTTCATCCAAATTCTTATCATACACCCTCTCATCGTCATCATATCCAATCACCGCGTCTCTAAATATCTCCCAGGTGATCTCGCGGTTGAGTGGCTCCATATACTGCAAACTAACTTCTTTTCCAAGCATATTTTTTAGCAATTCCTTATCAGTGCTCGACGATACGACTGTTCCACCATCCCCTTTTGGCAAAGCATATGCCAACTCTGCGCCCCAGTTCTCATCCAACCGGTCCTTTTGGGTCAAGTTATAGAAGAATTTATCATCATTCCAAGCATCATCAAGAACTATTAGATACCTTTTGTCATTCAGTTGCAGCCTGAGAAGAAGGATCATTTTCTTGAGTCCACCTTTTCTTGCATCATCAATGAGTTCCTCTTCAATCCCCAAACAGTTCAACATCCTGACAAGAATCTCTTCTTTGTAGTACTCATTTTCGACTAGTTTCTCGAGTCCACCTTTTCTTGCATCATCAATGAGTTCCTCTTTCATCCCCAAACACTTCAACATCCTGACAAGACTCTCTTCTTTGTAGTACTCATTTTCGACTTGTTTCTTGAGTCCACCAGCTTTTCTTGCATCATCAATGAGTTCCTCTTTCATCCCCAAACACTTCAACATCCTGACAAGAATCTCTTCTTTGTAGTACTCATTTCCGACCTTTTCTTGCTTGGATAAACAGACCCATATCCTTGGAGAGAAATGTTGTTTCACAAAATCATTGCCAAAAAGTCTTTGACAAAGAGTTGTTTTTCCAATTCCGGAAATACCCACAACCCCGAACACCTTAAACGGAGCATCGGTGTTTCGCATGACAAGCTCTCTCACCATTGCCAACACCCTATGATCAATACCATGAACTTTCCTTGGTTCATGCCTTGAACTCCATCTATAAATCTCTGAAGTGTGTCTTGTAAACGTTTTGTATTCTTCTGGACCATGATAACTACGACGAGACGGGTCAGGTTCACCTTTTGAACTGGATTCTTGCTCACCGTTGATTTCTTTCCTGATCGTCCTCAAGCTTTTCTTGATGTTCTCACGAGCATCATAAACTTCTTTGGAGGGAAATGAGGTTTGATTCTTGGTAGTCTGCTGCCATTCAATCACCAAATTGTTGAGGGTATAAAGATTACCCCTTCTTATACCCAACCAATCGTTGTCATTAACTTTTGGGTTTTTCGGTTCTCGCAGAATGCTCAATGCATTTGTGACTTCAGTTTTAAATGAGTATGATTTGGCCAATACATTCTTCGGCTCACTTAAAAGATCAATGGCATCATTGATTTTTTTTACTAGATATTGGTCAATCTCATTATCTTCATTCTCTTGAGACATTTTTGCCACTCACACAATAAAAATAATTTGAAAGATTGAAGTTTAATTGGAGGGAATGATGTATTTAAAAGGGTCCAGATGCTTTTCTTGCTGGAATTAAAAGGGAAAAAGAAGCCTTGTGATACCTCTTCTTTTATCACTTTTTTCTTTATTCAAATGTACAAGTTAAGTTTTAGCATATGAAAAATATACATATCTTTTGCAAGGAGTAAGCAAATCTTGATCACTAGGTTTAGATGGTAAGAGAGTAAGAGCGGCTGTGATGAAGCGTTTTTGGCAAACACTGACAAACAAGCCGCAGGGCACCGTTTGTGGCAAAGACCTTTGTGGCTACGGACGAGTTCAACAAGTTTGCAGGGCCGTTCATCATAGACTTTGTAATAAATAACTTGTTTAATTAAAAAGTTGTAGAAGATGACAATAATGTGAAAAATGTAAGAACCAACTTAAGGAGGAATTATTTAGGAAAAACCTTAGATAAACCGAACCTTTTAAATATTTTTAGAGATGTTTGCTAGTTTAAATTCTTATTCAGTTTCACATTACCTAAAACTAAAAAAGAGAAACCGAACCTTAACATAAAAAGAAAGCAAAAGAACAATCCAAGAATGAGTGCCAAGACTCTTACCCAAGTTAGGAATGAATTTCTGATGCATTATCGTATTCTTTTTGCTTTGGAAAATTATCTTTAACGATTCATTAATAATGGACGGTCCTAAATTATAAGTTGAGCCGTCGTTGCAACTTAGCCACTACTTACCCTCAATAAATCAACGTATGTAGAGATGGTGGTCAGTGGTCGCATTGCTGAGTCTGTCACATCTTAGCGATGGTTTATATCCTTCGCTAATGCCTGGTTTTTTAGTAGTGATGTGAAGTTGTGAACCACATTTACCTGTCATATCTTGAAACAATTAATAACATGTAAATAGGTAAATACTTGAATCAAAAGCTATCTAAATATGTATTACTGTTTCACTTTATATACGAATAATATACAAAGTCTGGTATTTTTTTTGTACATGTGAGAGTAATTATAATTTTTTGTTTAAAAATTAGAAAGCTTAACTTGATATATACCATCATTTTGATAAAAAACAACACATAATAATACAAAGTATTGTAACGCGATTAGGCTCCACCTGTACTTCCCTAGACGAGCACACCTCGCTCCGTTATATTTCTATGGCAAGATACAAGAAACAAGTCATATAAGTTATGACATTTTGACTTAACATGAGTTGGGCATTTTATCAAACAGTTTGAGTGCATTAGCGAACAACCCAAGCTACCAAAATCCGTACCCATAGATATTAAAACTTGCATAAAAATAAAGGACCAAAATGAATTGAACCTGACGTGAATCGAACACGCAACCTTCTGATCTGGAGTCAGACGCGCTACCATTGCGCCACAGATCCTGATGTTTTAAACGGCTGTTTTAATTTATTTCTTGTTATTTTAACTCCAGCTCGACCAAAAGGACACCAAGTTTAAATTAACGGTGTTAGGTTAAGCTTATAGGATTTATTCACGATGGGCCGGCCTTAAACAAAAATTGGCTGGGTTAGTGAAGTGACGGTCCAATAAGTTTATTTAGCTTTCAAAATTTGGATGTTGCCTATGTTCCAAGTCTATAATATAAGGATACGAGTTATAGTAAAAATGACAAAATAGTATAGTATGTTTAGTGGCCGTTTTACAACTTCTGAATGATTAAGTGCTGAAACAGTAAAAGGTCTGAACCGGTAAAATGTCTGAACCATTAAGAGTCAATATAATGTTTAATCGTTCAGAGGCAAATGTCTGACCGATTCATATTAGAGGTCTTAACCATTCAGACTCAGTATAATGCTTAACCATTCAGAGGCAAATGTCTGAACCATTTATACATTTGCTTATGAAACAAACAATCTAAACCATTAAATGCTGAACCAGTAAGAGGTCTGAACCATTAAGAGACTCATTAAGAGGTAAACAAACAGGCCCTTAATTTGCAAACAGACATGTATATAATTAGATGATTTGTAATCGCGAGTGTAAAATACAAAAGGACTGTTGTGGTGTCGTCACAAAATCTTTGTGTTAGTGATGACATATAATACTATTGTTCTAGCAATTGGTATCAGAGCTAATTGTAATCATTATTAATCAATCGAGGTGAATAGAAGGTGTGATAAGTGGGAGTGCAACAATCAAGCTTAATCAAGAGGAGTCGATTGATTTGGGTAGAATAACCAAGTAGATGCCGCAGCCAAATAGAAAGCAATCGAGGAGTTTAATTGATTGTAATCTTTATCGTAATGATATCAAAACTAACGAAACTTGGTATCTTGTCATCGGAGTGTCGAACCATATGACTGGAGATTGTTGTCATTTCTCGGAGATTAACTCTTAAGATAAATAGGTTGGTGAAATTTGGCGACGGCATGTTGTTAAAATCAAAAGAAGGGGATTAATTATGTTCGATTGCAAGAACGGTGTCACCAATGTCTACTATATACCGAAATTATGTATGGTAACATCTCGAGCGGCTGGCAATTATTGAAGACCGGTAGTAAGATTATCATTGTACATGAATCACGATTAGGATCCACCCATACTTCCCTAGACAAGCACCCTTATCTTCGTTTTATTTCTTAGCCGACATATAAGTTATCGCGTTTCGACAAAAATGAGTTGGGCATATTAGCAAACAGCTTGAGTGCGTTAGTCATCCAACAACCCATGCTAATCTTGGAACAAAGAATCCAGCATGACCACAATAATCAGTCACCTGAAAAAACCAATGAAATGCTAGTTTGCTCTAATCCAAGAGCAACCAAAAAACGAACCCACAGATTTTAAAAAGAAAGGACCAACAGGGATTGAACCTGACGTGAATCGAACACGCAACCTTCTGATCTGGAGTCAGACGCGCTACCATTGCGCCACAGATCCTGTTGTGTTAGAGGTCTCTTCTCATTTTACTTATTCGTCAAAGTCAAGTCAACGACGTCAGAATATGCCAAAGGCATAGTCAAGAAAATAAATAAATAATATGTTTAACAGGATGATTGAAAGGCTCACCCAACATGGATAATATATAAAAAGACGTAACCAGCATGATAATATAAAGGTTATAAAAGATTTGAGAAACCAATGGTTTGGTTTGGTTTGGTTTGGTTATGATAATTTTAATAACCGGTATTTGTTTGTTGGTTGATTGTATATGTATATATAATTGTACTAACGGTGTTGAACCGACACTAAAACTAACGTTTATGTTTTTTTTTTTTTTTTTTTTTTTTTATCTTTTATAACTAAGTTTGTTGGAGAAGTTTTGCTACATTCTTATTAATAACACTAGTTTAAGAACACGTGAGGTTCGCGGGTGGACTAAAACACAAATGAATAAGTTTAATTTATTGAACTAATCGTTTGAATTAAATGACCGTTCAAGTAATAATAAATTAGTAAACTACAATGAGACAAATAATTTAATCTCTCGAGATACATGATGCAAATTTGTGTAATATTGTGTTTATGGGAAGGAAAGAATCTTTGATAATTTAAATAACTTTTTTTTTAAAACGTGGGAAGGAAAGAATCTTTGATAATTTTGTAAAAGTTTAATACAGTTCAAATATATCGAACAACTAATATCATATATATCCAATGTAGATCAAAAATAGGTAAATAATAACATCAAATAACATTGCATTTTAACATTTCATTGAAAGCTTAAAAAAGTATATATAAATAAGTAAAAGAATGCCATGTAACATAAAACAATGAACGGGTCATTTTGTAATACAATCGCATGGAATAGATGATCGAATATTAAAACCAAGAAGATGTGCTTCCGGAATTTTAGGCTCAAAAATGATGTTAGTCAAATCCGTTGATCTCAAAATGTTTCCTGCAAATTATATTATAGACTTTTAAACAAATAATTGGGGTAAACTTAAATGTTATTAAACAAAATAAATAAAACTAAAACACTTACTGGTGCTCCAGTAAACCAACTTGACCCGAGCAACATATATTATAGACTTTTTTTCTATATTCATTCGAGTTGAAACATATCCAAATCTTCTCATGTCATACAATTCCATTTCAATAACATGTTCCCTGCTAGATTTTAATTTATTCTTAAAAAGTAACTTTTAGATAATGTATAGTCACCAAAGAGTTGACTTACGTGAAATCTTGTAGGAATAACCTAAACATATATTTCTCTTTGTCTCTTTCGCCACATATTATTCTTCCAACAACATCTATAAAAGGTACAACTATTAACATAAGTATTCAAATAAATGAAAATAATATAGTATAATAAATAATAGATAACAACTATAATTAAACTTTAAACAATAACATGTAATCAATCAAGGTTAAAAGAAATTAAACTTACCAACAATATACTTTTCACGTCTTCTGTCATGAGCTAATGTTTTAATGCATGGTGTCAACGGGTACAAAAAAAAAACCTTTAGGAGGATCAACTAAAAAAGGTGTTACTTTTGAAAATTCATTAAATACGATCTTTTTGTTTGTTGAAACAATGATGTAGCCTTCATATCTTGGATACTCATGATACATGAGATTTTCGATTTTGAATTGAGACAGAGAATATACACCACCAACCATCTTACTAAATGGGTATAAGTTAGTCAAATTAATAGGCACAATTGCTGCAATCTTCTGCCTCTAAAAAAAGTCATGCAAAACGAATTTCAATTAAGTAAACTTAAACGAAATGTATAATTCGAAACTTTAGTAAACATGTTATGAAGTTACCCGTTGGTCGAGTAGAACAACAATCAATCTGTCTAACTCTTTGTCATGCCATACAAATTCAAAGCTAACAAAGATAATAGAATTCCAAACACCATCTTCTTTCAAATCAGAAAACAAATCAACGGATTCCACTTTTGCCGTTTCCTTCATTTAGAAAAGACTTACTTTAAAAAAACATACAATAGCATAACAAAGCAATAATTCATGGAAAATGTTATCAACACAACGAATGACATACATACCAAAATGCAAAAGGAACATCTCTTATTAATATAATAGCAACCACACAAAAGGATAAAATCACGAAAGTCTAACACGAGAACCATTAATAGGTTTACGAACCTTGATGGTATAGTCATCCTGGTTGAGATTCTAATTTTTCAGCGACGTGATAGCTGGTTGTTCCATTCTACATAGCATGCAAAAAAAGAATAAATTAAATGGACATAAAAAATAAGATAAACAAAAAGAACATTTAAAATACTACATTGAAATCAATATCAAATAACGTATTGAAACTCAAAGCAAATTCATACATTCGGATGAGTGAACGATGATGTTTCTTAGAATGAAGAAGGGAAGTTGTGAATGAAACTGTATTTCGAAATTGGTATTTATGCTAGTATATTATTTTTGGTCATTATTTTTCCCTTAAATATATAAATCAGTAAAAATTTGTACAATCATTTAAGTAGTTGAATTGCGAAGTATATTCAATCAAACTTTTATTTTAAAATAAAATTACAATCATTACCATATTTCAATTTCCATTTTCAATTCCACCTCATAAACCGCATCCAGATTACGCTTAAGTTCCTTTTCCATCATCGTCACAGAACTACTCTTGACAGGACCAGAGGGTGTGGTAAACATGCTCTTGTTCAACTTAGAAATCGGAGTCTCATCATCACCCGTACGGGAAACAGAATCCTGTCAATAATATATAAAAAGGTAAGTAGATGAAATAAAGGAAGACTAACTATTAATCCCAAAATCATACATATACCACAATAATCCTCAACCCAGCAACTCTCAACTTAAACCAACCACCCACAAAACTAAAGTCCAAAAACAATACCAAAACAAAACCCATACACAAAATTAAAGTACCAAAACATACCACCAAGCTACTGATTGGCGATGCCGTGGCCGCTAAGCCGCCATAGACCCGCCCGTCAGAACCCTAACTTTCGCCTCAGCCCGCCTCTGTAACAATCGTCTCCTATAATCAACAATTCAACACCATACCTTAAAATTAGTTGTATGACTTAAATGTAAGGACCCAAGAACAGTGACACCACTTCATGTAGCACAAAATCTAGTTAAAACCCCAAATTTCTTTGATTTATTGCTTACCAACTCAAAAACAAAATGTATACCATCTCCAGTTTGAAGAAAAAAAACGTTAAAATATCAAATAACATACCAGATCGACAAACAAAATTGGAAACAAACTTAAACATTATAAACATTATAGATTAGTTGCATATTCATCTATTTCAATTTGGTTTATAAAATGTTCATTGAATTAAAAACTAACATTATGTAAAAAAGAAAATCAAATTATTATTATTGAATCCTATGATTCAGGATAATCATTAGTGTTCAATATAAAGCCCTAACAATTTCTCCCAAAAAACCCCAATTCCAAATACTATAAACCCTAACATACACTTGTAACTAAACCGGATAGATCATAGAAATTATGAATCCACTGTAGTAGCACATGAAGTAAATCTAACAGGAAAGCAACATATACAATTATGAGCCACATTCACAAACCCTAATACTACAACAAGTTCAATGGTGGCCATTGGGATAGAATCGCCACATTCACCCTAATTCTATCCGTTTTTCTTTCATCCCGTACATTAACCCTAATTCTATCCCTTTTTCTTTCATCATCAGCCACATTCACAAACCCTAATACTACAACAAGTTCTTCCCCGCAAATCGGCGATTCAGTCTTACAAATCCAAGAACGAGAAAAAGGGAAGAGTATGTGAGAAGAAATAGGGCCGCGTGAAATAAAAAGAGGAGAAAAGTATTCCCGCTCAAAGTTCTATTATCTTGCATAAGAGGGTTGCCACATCAATAAATGATTTTTTAAGAAAATGACATGTGGCATTAAGTGTATTGTTTTAGTATAATAGGTAGATATTAGTTGACGTTTATTCATTTTAATAAAGTTAAATCTATTGATACTATTTTATTGGGTACAAGATATATTAGATTATTAAATTAAATCACCGACATCTAAACTGAACATTATTTTTTTAAAAACATCATAAACAGTGTGATAATCTAAAAACCAGAACATGAGTTATACGTTCGGTTTTAGCTTAAGAAGCCATAAGTTAAATGTGCATGTTATCCGTGTCATAAACCACATATTAGCTTGGTTGAAATTGTTTACACGTTTTTATTCATATCATTAAAACATGGTTTAAATCAACGTTATGTTCAACATTCGTATCATAAATTTTCAATCTCTAAATAACATAAATAGTTGCTTAATGATTTGGATTTCGATATTAGCTAAAAGTAGAGAGATATTAATTTAGCGTTAATTTGATTTTATTCACTGTTTAGTTCAACATTTCTTACATTAGCTAAAAGCGTGGTTGTAAAAGTCGCTAGGCGCTCCCTAGTCGGTCGACGGGGGAGTTGAGAGTACTCGGCCTAGCCGGAGAGTACACGGGGAGTACTCGGAGATGCCAAATCATAAAGAAATTAGTTTTCGGAAATTAAATATATGTCAAATAACATAAATTTACTAATACTTGTAACAAAATACGTGAAATTGATATTTATTCTTTAATATGATAGGCATAGAATTTATGTTTTATTTTATTTTAAGTCAAACTCGGCTCGAGTTGACCTACTAGATCCGATTTTGGCCAATGTTGACCGCATTTGATCGATTCCGAGTAATTAGTCGGAGTTGAAGAAAGTCGCATCGGCAGTCTACCTTATAGCGACTACTCGGGGAGTACTCGGCCTTGGAGACCTTGTTTTACAACCATGGCTAAAAGTAGAGAGATATTAATTTTGCGTTAATTTGATTTTATTCACTGTGTAGTTCAACATTTCTTCATGATTAAGTTGAATAATTAAACACCAACACAAATTAAACAAGAACTTTTTTATTTATTCCGTTACATATAAAATAAGAAAACCTAAAAAAAGGTTTTTCCCATAGATTCGCTTTCAGTGTTACAAAGTCTTTTATTACACACAAAATAGTCCTTTTAAGTTTCAACATAAAATAGGATGGTTCGCTTTTCATCCTATTCCATTGATGCAAACTCAAGAGACTTCTTTCCATCAAGAGATTTCTCAAAGTAGCTTTTCAAGTACTCCCCATAAACGACTTCCTTATATCGAGCCACCCCGTCTCTAGCAACAATCTCAGGAAACGGTCCAAATTTTGTTGCGGGCAGTGGGCCATTGAATATTGGGACCGAAACTCTTGACACAGTATCCGTAGTCCGCACTCTATGTTCTGCACTTTGGTACCTCCCATTGCTTAAAATCTAACATAAATTTGGGTATATTGATGTGAGAGATAATGTGTACATATATATAGAAGCTCTTTTGTTAACTAACTTTATATCTATTATTATTTATTTTATCATGTTATTTTTAGGTTCGTTAGTAATTATTTTGTCTCTAGTTTGAATATTAAGATAATAACCAAGGTCTTATCATTATTATTAAATGGCCAACTTTTTTATTATTATTATTATTATTATTATTATTATTATTATTATTATTATTATTATTATTATTATTGTGATCTCTTTATTTATTCAATACACAGAAAATATTTTTATCAATACGTTTTGTAAATCAATCTATCATCATCATCGTCATACTTAATAAATCTCACCAATAGCAAAGTTAAGTTAGGATCTGATGCAGGCCCAAGTGTTGAGGAACGGGCCTTTTTGTATTTAGAGGCCCAAGATCGCGTGACAAAAGGGGCTTCACTAAAATGGCTCTAACTTGGGCTACAGGTGTCCGTTTTGGGTGTGCGACCAGGCGAAACGATCGTGAGAACGAAGCCCATCTTTCCACAAACACCGTAGGTGGTTTGGGTCAACGTCCAGGCCCAAAATCGCTTATTTCTATGAGTTATTTACATTTTTATGTTTTTTAGTGCTTTTCGTGGACTTTTATTTGGTTCTAGCTTTTGGCCCAAGTGTGTTTTGAGGCCCGTTTTGAATTTACGTTGTTATTTATATGGATGTAATGGGAGGAAGATAATCAGTTTTGAAGTTTATGAAAAGTCATTTTTCTCTCCCAATTCACTTGTGAGTGTCTTGAGTGTGAAACCCCCAATTTTCGATATTCCACAAGAATCAACGAATTTTGGAAGAATTGTTCCTGGTATTCTGTGTGAATCAACAGGTCCAATTTCATATCCTATTTTCAAGTCTACATCAGGATCTGAGGAGGGTAAGATGTAGACAGTAACTCTACCCCGTAGTAATAGAGAGGCTGCTTCCAGTAAATAATTATGTAGATGAAAATTTATATATACCTGTAGTGAATCACCAACGTTGATGACCAAAGCACCATGCACAGGTGGAATCTCAACCCACAGTTCATTTCCGGGTGATGCATGATCATGTTCACCTTTTCTCACGTATAATCCACCGATGTTGTCTTGTAGAAGCACCGTCAGCATGCCTGCATCTGAGTGCCTTCCTATGCCGACGGTTAGCTCGGGGTTTGGGCAGGGAGGGTAGAAGTTGAGGTTAACCGTATTAAAACCTGTAAGTTCATGGAATCTTGAATCACCTAGCTTCACACCAAGGTTGTTGATGAGTGCTTGTAGTAGCTTTTGTACCATCTCTGATGTTGTCTTTATAAACTCCAGCACCACTTCTCTATTTAATACAAGAACCCAATTTAATTATATGGTAACTCTTAACCCAAGTGATCGAGTTGGCTCATCTTTTCTTTCTAAGAGCAAAATTAATTACTAGAATAATTTGGATTACATGTTAAATTACAAAATTGTGTCATGAACCCCAACACAACTTATTTAACCTAAAAAATAAGTTATATATATATTTTTTGGTTGCATAAAAATACTTTAAGAAACATATTTAATGTACATACTATACCAACTTACATTAGAGCTTATTGATTTTGGCGTAAAAATATAAACACAATTTAAAATAATAATAATAATAATAATAATAATAATAATAATAATAAAAAAGTAATAACAACAACAATAATAAAGTAAACAAATAGGTTAAATAGCTCAACCTACCAACCCACCAGGTTAAAACGAACACACAACATGATTAGGCGTCTAGCCAAACGTGCTCATGGGTCAACCTGACACTGACCCAAACAGTTTTGACTAAACCCGAGACTTATGAAATTCGTGTTAGATTCGTGTTGTGTTTATGCGTTATATCAGAATATTAAATATTGATGGTTAATTAATTTTGCATATTATTATATTTTATGATAAACATAGTTTGTTTGTAGTAGCTTTTGTACCATCTCTGATGTTGTCTTTATAAACTCCAGCACCACTTCTCTATTTAATACAAGAACCCAATTTAATTATATGGTAACTCTTAACCCAAGTGATCGAGTTGGCTCATCTTTTCTTTCTAAGGGGCTGTTTGGTAGCCTCTGAATGGTCATTAAGAGACTACCTCTTAATGGAACCATTAATAATTTTACCAATGACAAGGTAGAAGAATGTGACATGTGATGATTTACTATTCAGATGTTACCTCTTAACCATTCAGACTTGAGGTTACCTCTTATTCATTCAGAGGTTTTAAACCATTAAGAGGTAGCATCTGAATGGTCATTAAGAGGCTACCAAACAGCCCCTAAGAGCAAAATTAATTACTAGAATAATTTGGATTACATGTTAAATTACAAAATTGTGTCATGAACCCCAACACAACTTATTTAACCTAAAAAATAAGTTATATATATATTTTTTGGTTGCATAAAAATACTTTAAGAAACATATTTAATATACATACTATACCAACTTACATTAGAGCTTATTGATTTTGGCGTAAAAATATAAACACAATTTAAAATAATAATAATAATAATAATAATAATAATAATAAAAAAGTAATAACAACAACAATAATAAAGTAAACAAATAGGTTAAATAGCTCAACCTACCAACCCACCAGGTTAAAACGAACACACAACATGATTAGGCGTCTAGCCAAACGTGCTCATGCGTCAACCTGACACTAACCCAAACAGTTTTGACTAAACCCGAGACTTATGAAATTCGTGTTAGATTCGTGTTGTGTTTATGCGTTATATCAGAATATTAAATATTGATGGTTAATTAATTTTGCATATTATTATATTTTATGATAAACATAGTTTGTTTGTAGTAGCTTTTGTACCATCTCTGATGTTGTCTTTATAAACTCCAGCACCACTTCTCTATTTAATACAAGAACCCAATTTAATTATATGGTAACTCTTAACCCAAGTGATCGAGTTGGCTCATCTTTTCTTTCTAAGAGCAAAATTAATTACTAGAATAATTTGGATTACATGTTAAATTACAAAATTGTGTCATGAACCCCAACACAACTTATTTAACCTAAAAAATAAGTTATATATATTTTTTTTGGTTGCATAAAAATACTTTAAGAAACATATATAATATACATACTATACCAACTTACATTAGAGCTTATTGATTTTGGCGTAAAAATATAAACACAATTTAAAATAATAATAATAATAATAATAATAATAATAAAGTAATAACAACAACAATAATAAAGTAAACAAATAGGTTAAATAGCTCAACCTACCAACCCACCAGGTTAAAACGAACACACAACATGATTAGGCGTCTAGCCAAACGTGCTCATGGGTCAACCTGACACTGACCCAAACAGTTTTGACTAAACCCGAGACTTATGAAATTCGTGTTAGATTCGTGTTGTGTTTATGCGTTATATCAGAATATTAAATATTGATGGTTAATTAATTTTGCATATTATTATATTTTATGATAAACATAGTTTGTTTGTAGTAGTTTTTAAAAAATGAACGTAAAATAATTTATCGTTTATGATGAATTTGAATTAAATAGAATTTATTCGAATTCGGGTTTCGAATACAAATCGAATCGAATATGAATTCAAGTAAAAAAAATAAAAATTTGAAAAATTTGGTATTCGATTCGATGAAACCTCAGCATATGGCGCCCCAGAACACCGCCCCTCCACCGCCAAAGGAGGTCGTTATTGATGACATAGCCATGGTTTTGGTGAGCGTTAAGGGCTACATATGTGGGGACCGCTTTTCAAGAGCCAATTACATTTTTTTCTTGTTTGCTTTTTTTCTTATTAATAGATAGAGGGGTTTTATGGGGCTTTATCCCAGTGTATGGTAGTTAGCTATAAAACACTCAGTCTACGTGGCGTTGCTTATGTAGCGTGATAAAGCACCACCATATATCTCAACGAAGAGAGTAGAAAAGTGAAAAAATCTAGTACTTTAGGATTCTTACTTGCAATCATTAGGCCAAAACTCACGAGCTTCAGCATCATTAGTATATATCATAGTAACAAAGTCTCTCCACTCCCAAGCCTTCTCATTCTCAGGAACAAAGCTAGTACCATACTGGACCAAGGGAGTAGGACTAACCCCCTTGAGATACACAGCCTTCTTTTCAACCGGTTGGCCGAAAAACTGGTGAGCCACAACTTTAAGCGACTCGAGCAGTTCCAATGGCACTCCATGGTTAACCACCTGGAAGAACCCGAGAGTTTCGGATGCATGGGCGATGGCCTTCACCACTTGCTCATGGTTGGGACCATCAAACTCAGATAGATCGATGATCAGGTTTTCATGTGAACCAGCAGTCTGTTTCTTGTTGATTCGGTGGTGCGGTGGCTGGATGTATCGATCGGGTACCTCGGTAAGGCCCAAGTCCACCAGACCTTTGACACCATTCCCTTCTTTCACTACAAAGTTGAAGAGTGAATTCTCATCATTGAAGCTTGGAGCCATTTTAAAATTAAAATGTGCTTCTCGAATTTTATGATTGTGTGTTTCCTAGTATATATCACTAACATGCCTATATAGTCTTTCTTGGGTGCTGGTCATGAAAGACAACTTTTTTTTACCCTTTCAATTATCTAGGTATTTGATAAGGTTGGTCAGCTTGCTGATAGCTTTAAATTTGTACTCCAGCAGATAGAAATTTGTTGGTATGCATATAGACATAATTTTGTTTCTATTTTGAGTTTCAGCTCTATCTATATGTAAAGTTCATTTTCTTTTTTTAAGGGTGATGGTGTCTAGACCCCCCCCCCCCCCCCTCCCAAATTAGTGTACATCCCTCAATACGAAGTGTATAGCACAATACGCTTCCTATAGGTTTAAAAACAATAAATGCTAAACCAATAGAAACCGTATAGGCCAATACGCTTCCCATTCGCTTGCTGAAACCTGATGCTCTCTGCCATGCAGGAAGTGCAGAGAGTTCAGACCTGAAAAGTAGTGAAAAGTTTTGAAAACTGAGTGCAACAGGAGGCGTATTGGCCAATACGATTCCTTTACAGTTACCAGGAAGTGTATTCAGCAATACGCTTCCCATAGGGTTTTGGTTGGTGGACCAATTAAATCAATAGGAAGCGTATAGGGCAATACGCTTCATATTGATACGATGAACAAATATGCTCTGACATGCAGGTAGTTCAGAACTGAAAAGCTGTAAAGTGACTCGAATATGAAGCGTATAGAGCAATACGATTTCCATAGGGAGCCAATAGGAAGCATATAGGGCAATACGCTTCCCATAGGGTTTTGGTTGGTGGACGAATTAATTCCATACGAAGTGTATTGGGCAATATGGTTCCTATAGGACCAGAAATCTGTTATATATCCAAGCTTTGGGGATGAATGTATTATGACGAAAATTCACAAACTAAACAATCCGATCAAACCATTCGTATCACGATGTCGTCTTGGGGCCTCAATTATATTTTTTGGTGATTATTCAAACGAGTCATATCCGAACGAATCATACGTCTTCGAAAGTAAAATCGAACACGTTGTTGAACGAGGGGAGGAAGAGGTTGCATCCGTGGTTCGTTGTAATGACGGGTTTCAGGTGCCCGATTTGAACCAAGAGTACGCAGATGAACATGAAAGCTATCCGCAGTACCAATACCCGTCTTACCATTCGCATGCGGATGTAAAACACGAGAACAAATACGAGTACGAGTACGAGTTCGGGGAACGTGTTAAACATATCGAGGAAGATGATAACGGTTTAGAGGAAGATGATAACGATTTCGAGGAAGCTGATGACGAGGAGGAAGTTGCCAACGATAACGAAGAACCTAACCCGGATGTCTCTTTTGAAACGGATCAGGTTTGACATTCCAGTTATTTACGTGTTATTTAAATATTTTGTGTTTATATTCTTTTAGGAGTAAATTACAAAAATAGTCCTTTATGTTAACACTAAATTGCAAAGTGTGTCATTTGTCTTCAAAAAACGTACTCGATGTTTGCAAACCCTTGCATGTTACGTCCATTAGCCCTAACTCAGTTAGTTTTTATGGTTAAATCTGACCAAGTGGGCCCCATGTGAGGGCAAACTAGTCTTTTTACCCCTTTATTTATATTAAACATTTTTTATATAGAGATCTTACCCATTTATTCAATTCTCTCCCTCTCTTCCGTATCTCTCCCCCTCTCTCTCACACAAAACCACCACTTGCCACCATTAACTTCTCCCAAGTCCCACTACACACGCCACTGCCACCATCACATGATTTAAAGTAAAAACCCAAATTTACAAACCTACCATGAAAACCCCTCATACGCATATATATCAAAACCTGCATAATTGCTAAACTTCACCTTCTCAAAACTTGCATCCTCCATTTTTTTTTTCCGACATTGTTCCTTTTCCTCAATCTGTTCTCTTTTGCTACCTTCTTCATTCCCCACCACGGCCGCTATTCGTCGCCCAGACAACAACCTCTCCACCTATAGCCTCTCCAACTATTTTGCTAGCTTTAACGCTTTCTCGTTCTATATCGACGATTTGAGCACAATCAGTTAGGGTTTTGAGTATCAGTTATGTTAGAAACCGCTCCGGCGAGCTAGTGGAAGCTACATCCAGTTTCGGTTTCACCGGCGGTGGTTTCTCAAGTTTCAGGACCTTCACTTCCTTCTCCTCCGGCGGTGAGATTTGAATCAGCGGCGGCCAGATAGATGTTACGTTTTTCAAATCAGTTGACTCAGTGGGTCGACTAGGTGCCAGATCTAGGGTTTTGTGGCCGTTAACGACGACTTGTAACTGGTTGAACGACAAGTAGGATGGCGTTGGTGGTGGCTGTGGAGAAAAGTAGAAATATAGAGGGAGAGAGGTAGAGAGAGGGGGTGGTGGGTTTTAGCCGGACTCAGGTGGTGGTAGTGGGGGTAGGATTCTTAGAGAGAGAGAGAAGAGGTATGTATATTGTGTCTGTGTATATATTTTTAAGCATATATACATATCTCAAATTTTAAACATAATTTTTATTTATTTATTGTTTTAAACATAATGACAAAAATACCCTTATGTAGGGTCTATTTGGACAAATTTAACCATGAAAACTAACTGAGTTAGGACTAAAGGACGTAACATGCTAGGGTTTGCAAACATCGAGTACGTTTTTTGTACTTTTTAAAGACAAATGACACACTTTGTAATTTAGTGTTAACATAAAGGACGATTTTTGTAATTTTCGCTTCTTTTAGGGATGTTTTTACCATTAAGGTTTCACTATCACACTTTATAGATTGGGAAATATATGTGTTATTCGATGTATAATTTTTATTAGATTCTGTATTTTGTTACATTTTTTATCTATAGTGTGTTTATATTGTTTTAGGGTCTATAAAGATATTCTCACTCTTAACTTATGGATTCCTTTTCTATATCACAAAACTAAAGATTAAAATATTCTTATTTTTCTTCGTCTTCAATTGATTGCTTTTTCTATAATTGAAAGAACAATATTCATTCATAATATATTTGGACGCTTTCGTGTTTGAATGATGTGTTTGCTTTTTATCTTTCGTATAATTTTTTATGTGAATTGCTAATATTTGGCTTTAAATGTTATGCCAAAATATAATCTTTCTGTAGGTTTTGGATATCGAATAATGGTTTTTTTTTTCATAATTCTCAGGTTTTAAAGTTATTTTCTTAATGCAAATATCACCAAATGTTATAGAAGAACAAACAAATATTATTATTATACTAAACATATATTTTGGATCTAGCCTACAACTTTGTGTTGATATGTTTAGAGACATATTAGCATATATTGTGCAAGTAAAAATTAAATGTGCTGATATGAACCAAATGTGCTAATATATTCATAGATAATATTTAAATCTATATAATCTATATTAAAAATAAAAAAATGCTAACTGATTTATGGAACTAATTACCTAAAAAAAAATTTCTCGATATTAGAAACAAAAGTTTACATATTTATTTGTCTTGTCTACGAAATATTTATCCGTATAATATTAATTTTGAAATTTTGAAACATCATCAACAATTGTGCTAGCATAAAACAAATGTGTTGATATAAAACCGAATGTGCTAATATGTTGAGTGTTTAAACCTGTATTGTGCTGGTATAAAAATGTGCTAGTATAAAAATGTGCTAGTATAAACCAAATGCGCTAATAGATTTTTGTGCTGGTATAAAAGGAGATAGTGTTTTTGAGTTACAAGTGGGCCGACTTTGTAGGATTTTTTGACCATTTTCTAATTAAAAACAACACAATTACTAAATTGCCCTTAACATAAAGATTACAACCTACTAATTTTAAGGAATTGATTTGTAATCAACAATTACTAAATTCCTCTGGTCCCTAATCATTGGCTGAAAAGCATCTGAAAAGTGGCTGGAAAGCATCTGAAAAGTTGTCCAATGGGAAGCGTATAGATCAATACGCTTGGACTCAGAGGAACCATATAGCCCAATACGCTTCCTGTAGGATTAGGGATGTGCAAATAAAAATGGGGGATGTGTGGATACTGAGAGCCTTTTCTAATATTGTTAAAAACTAGTATTTACACCCGCCCGCGCGTTGCGGCGGGGAAAACGGATAATCAACATCAAACTACAAACTCATATAATTGTAATATCCAAAAATATACTCCTATTACATCTGATAACCAAAAGTATACTCATTGCACTCTTGATGGTGGTTGGGCATTAAGCAAAACATTGATGACCCAAGCGGTGAGAGCGATGCACCATGTTAGTACTGCACATATAATCAAATAATCACAAATAGTATCTTACTACAAGGGCATAGTGGAAATCTTTTGTAAGCAAACATGGTAAGATGCAACGAACCATCTTTGCAAGAATCCTTGCCAAGCATGTATAGTTCAGAGATAGCTTCATCACATGCCTGCAATAGAGCACAACCATATAATTATAGTACACCACTATCAACAAAAGGTACTTATCACTTCTATATATGTTAAAGTTAAGAATTACCATGGATGGTGAACATGGCTTCATGATAGTCGTGATCAAGGATCCATATACTTGGATCTTCCATTTAGAAGAATGAATGTTAGATGAATAAATATTAAAATACGTTTTTAACTAAAAGATGGGACTCATGGGTCAAACTGGTGAAATAGGTCGAATTCACCCAAAGTGTGTCTATGTTTTATGTATACAACCTAGTATATCGCTCTATACAAAAATTAGATAAACGAAGATTATTCCATCGCTTCATTCAATTCATGCTTGGTTCTTTCCACGAAACAAAACTCTATCATATCATCCAGTTTGGTGAAAAATTAAACTGAAGCTGCAATCCATGGGCCAACTTAACAGGATCAACAGTATTCAACCAAATTTTGGACCTATAGAATAAAAAATCACCATCATACTGTGTTTTGGCAAACATATCTAGGAATCAAAAACATGGAAACAAAGGAACATGTAGACAAATCACATTAAAGTCAATAATCAGTTGACCTTTTTTTCTCTAAATTTGATTAGTTTGACCCATTACCATGATTTTACTCATTTGTTAGATATCACAACCTTCTAACCACTAATGAATTAAGTAAAACTAAAATCTTCTTAACTTTATATCTAGTGTGGGAATCTTCCTCTATAAGATTTTTCAAAAGAGCCTCTTTGACTTCAAAAGTCATATTTTTGTAGCTGACAAATAACATAGTTGCTCTAAACCCAGATTGAACCTCTGAATATGCAGTGCTTAAGAGTTTCTCAAGATAGTGACTAATTTAAGGCTTGGTATCTCCATGCTAATAATTACCAAAATAACAAACCTAACTTATAAAAATCATAAAATCTGGAGCAAAATTGAGTCCTAAATTACTTTTCCATAAGTGTATAAGATCAGAAAGTAATTTCAAAATAGAATATAATCAACATCAACGAAGATAAGTTTGGTAAACTGTAAGAAGAAAACGTAATATGTACCTGGTGAAAACGACGGAGACTGAAGTGAAAATAAACAGGAGGAATGATAGGGATGACTGCACCACGACAATCCTACGACACCAAAATTGACGATTGTCGCCGCCCCTACCCACCAACAGCCCCTTTTCTACCATGTCTGCCCGCCCAAGCAACCGATTCCACTCATCTTCTCCGCCGTGAAACCACACCACCATCATCGGTCGCTGTGAAATCCCCAAACGCACCACCGTTACCTACGCCGGGATCCACAAGCAGCATCACCGGTCGCCGCTAGCACCCACTCCCATCATTATCTCTCTCTCCGATCGACACTCCGACGCACACAAGCAAGACCACCGGAGTCCTCAAGATAAAGTGGCCGGCCGGAGGCCATGCCTGGCACCCGCTCCCGTCAGCGTCGTGTCTCTTTCTAGCGGTTTCACTCTCTCTGTCTCTGAAGTCTGAAAGCAGGGGAAAAAATGGGTGAGTGGCACAGTTATTTGAATGGTAAAGTTACGAAAGTACCCCTGAGAACTGTTCCTAACACCTTTCATCATTTGTTATTATACTAGTAAATGAAGCCGCGCGTTGCGGCGGCGCTTCGAATGTCGTTCTGTTTCTTAATCACATATATCCAAAATTAGGCGAGCAAAACACTTTTAAAAGTTACTAATAAGTAATTTTACAATTTCTGGTTTAAACTTTTTATTTAAATAAACTATCAAAACTTAAAATCCACATTGATTCATCACAAATGTTTCAGTAGCACTTATGCAAAAATCAAAGGTGCATGATCAAGATTTATAGCTTGACTTTCACCCTCCTCAATTACATAGAGAGAGCATCATTCAAATCATCATCTTCCCATTATTGTGTTACTTCCTTCTCTCTTCACATCCCACTCTTAAAGTTTGATATCATTATCATAACCATCACCAGTACACATTTGATCTATAAATATCTCCAGTTCCTTTTTGCCATTGATTCTGCGTTTGAAGCTAAAACATACAACATGACATAAAAGATGAATCGGAATACCTTAAAATGTTTTATAGAGTTCAAACAACAGACTGGTTATTAATAAATAATTAAATACACAATTGCATCCTCTTTCTAATTGTCAAGTTGGAATGAAATTGTTTCGCCCCTAAAAAGCAAATCAGACATCAACGAACTACACATACGTTACAACTCTAGTTCTCCTATAGTCAAGCAAAACAAAGATCTACAATAGTTCAATTGTTAATCAATCCACACAATCACATACTTTGGTGTAATACGATGCAATTAATCGATAGAATATGTTAATCGTTAGCGAAACATAAGAGCGCATCAATGAATCAACGAATCATTGATGTTAATAAACTGAATGAAGATGGAGATACCTTAATCGCCGGAGATGGTGAGTAGGGTTTCGCGTTCCAATAGGATGATGTGGTGGCGATGGGGATACAATAACCGATCGGAATCGTAGTTCCAGTTTGCGACGTGACGCTAACTGTGCGGCCGTTGCAGGTCGTCGGAGACCTCGACTTGAAGCCAAATCGGTTGTAGGATACTGTACCACCGAACCGACATCACTGATGGAACGCTCGTCCTCCGGACAGCGAGGTACGGGTGTAACCGCCGGCGTGCCGTCGGGTCTCCGCCGTAAGGATTGGTGGCCGGCCGTAAGTATCTCTCTCTTTACAATACTCTCTTTCTCTCTCTTACTCCCGTTTTTTCCCTGTTAGTCACTCTCTCTTCTATAAAGTATACATGGCAAAACCGTAATTTGCATCTTCATTTTGTCCAATAAATTGACTGTTCATAAGCTCCTTCATCAATTGTTATTATATAGAATATATAATAATAAATAATATTGTGATACTTTCAGTTTTATATTTTATAAATGTTCTAATATTTGTAATTCTTTAAATATGAGGTATGGATTTATGCATGTGGGCTGCTGGCCTGCTGCTGATTAAAGGTTGATGTGGGCTACTGCTATTGGGCTGGTGTATTGCAGATGGGCTCGTGAGTTGCAAATAGGGCTGGACTTCAGCTGCAGTATATAATCTCCCATTTGTCTTGTTTGTCAAAGATAGAGAAGAAACAATTATTCCATATATAAATTAGAAACTTTTTTGTGCATTTGCACTTGTACCCCAAGCTTGGGGAGTTTTTCAAAAAAAAAACTTTGATCTTTCACTTTCAACCTAAAAGTTTTATTTTTTACATTTTAACCCATTTGAAATTTTTTACTTTTAAATCAAAGTTTTTCATCTTTTGTAATTTAACACAACACTTTATTATTTACAACTTTGGTCCCCCATACTTTTAATATTTCGCAAGTTTTTCGTTTAAATTTCATTTGCGAGTTAACATGTCGTAGCGTGCATGCGAGGTTCAACGTTTTTGGCTCTATTTTTTCATATTTGACAGACCCGTCACAACGAGTCCTTTTTTTCCCTTTTGAAAAGTTCGCCGCAACGGGCGGGTCCTAGATCGACTAAGTTATTATTTTCTACGTTTTACGATTCTGGTTAATTTCTTCGCATTAACACACTGTAACAGGTGCGCGTGGTTCAACGATTTTTGTCTGCTTTTCGTTTAGTGTAATTTTTACCATTTTATCTGTCTTATTTTTACAATGTTGAGAGTAGATGTGGTTGTGGCATTGGTGCTACTTGGCACGGTTTTACGAACATTTTTAACCTATTAAAATTTTTACTAATATTTTGTTTCGGTTTACCCCTATACTTTCTTTACTTAAAAACTATTTTTTACGTGCATGTTTTATGTACGGGTATGTATAAATATGATTTGTTCTACATCCCGACGTAAACTTTTTTTATAGACAAGTCAGGTCAAATATAATACGTTTTCGTTTAAAGAAACCATTTTTACGTGCATATTTTTATGTACGTTTTCGTATAAATTCAAGTTCTACGTTTCGACATAAACTTTTTTGGGAAATGATTCATGTCAAATATAATATGTTTTCGTGTTTATTTTATTTTATGTATGTTTCGTATAAATTCTCCCTTTTTTCAAAAGCTCTAATTAATCTCTTTCGATTACATGTGCATATTTTCTTTCATACCCGTTAAGTTTTCTATGTATGAGTTGGGTCACATATAATACGTTATGATTGTTCGATATGAATTTGATTTACTTTACGTTTAATCCAATCACAATGCTTATACATGTTACATTGAGTTCAACTAAATACGTCGAAATGTGTGTTTTCATATGGTTAATGTATCATATAACGTTTGGACTAATCCATTCAATGTTTACGATGTACCCGCGCCGCAATGCGGGCGGGTCTTAACCCTAGTTAGTTCTTAATTTTTACCTTTAGGGTTCCAATAGATATTTTTTTTGGTTCTCTCTCTGATCCTCTCGTGTACTAGATTTAGGGTTGTGGTTGTAGTTCTTCAATTCTTTGTAGAACTGATCGTCTGTTAGATTTAGTGTAGTTGATCATCTGGTTGATTAAGGGTTGTAATTGTATTGTCTTTGATAAATTCTTGTTGTTTCAAGCTAGTTTATTTTGAATAAAGTTTCCGATTACCATTTTTGACAAATATCATATCAAAGCAGATAAGTGTAAGTGAATGCATAAATGTTAAAATAGCATTTCACAATGTTAAACCCCACAAAGTTACAAACCCTCTTTCAGTCTCTCACATCATATTTAATTTTTTTCCTAAAAAACCTGTACTTTTTTTCACAATATACACACACACATTTTATATACATGTGTATGTAAGTGGGGGGGACCCACACAAGAAGTCCGGACCTACAAACTTGAGACGAACCGGACATGAGCCACAATGTGGTTGGACGAGCAAAGGAGGTCCGTTGCATACCAACATGAAATGGACGAGTGAAAGGTACCACATTGTGGATTCTCTAACATTTTAATATTTTAATAAATGGTAGCACAACTTGCCTCACATCGGGGACATGATTTAGAGAGAGCCTTTTAGAAAGAAAAAAAAACATGCGGCAAGTAATAACCAAATGGTTGGAACGCCAAGGCACACCCGCTAGTTGAAATAATGGATCCAGTCTCTTTCGCCACATCAACATACCCACTTGGTTCAGACACCAAGTCACCACCACATCCGCTAGTTTGACTAGCCGATCACCAATTTTCAAAAGAGCTTTCAAAAAACACCCAAAAGTCTACTTCCATTTGTAAATTGTGTGACAGTACTAATCTAATTCTACAATATATGGCAGTGATTAGAGACTAATTAAAGTGCCATCGTCACAACTTAGCAACTAGTGTGTTCCCCACAATTGCTTAGTGCTTACCGTTGCTAGTTTCATCGCAACAAAGCAACTATCTTGTCCCCTGCGAAGTTCGTTGCATCTTGGTGACGAATATTTCCGTCACTAATGTCTAGTTTTTTTTTTCCTCATTTGGGAACAAACAATCTGGCATGATCGGTACAATATGTGATCGTAGTAGACAAGTTCAAAAATCGAACCCACATCTTCTAAACTGGAAATTTGAGCAAAGGGTTAACTTAGAAAATATTTTGAACAAAAAAAATATAAAACAAAAATGAATTGAACCTGACGTGAATCGAACACGCAACCTTCTGATCTGGAGTCAGACGCGCTACCATTGCGCCACAGATCCTGTTGTGCTAAGTAACTGTTTTGAACTTACTTCATGTTATTGTCACTCCATATCGACCAAACGGACTTAAATTAACGGTGTTAAGTTAAGCTTATAGGATTTATTGACGATGGGCCGGCCTTGATGGGTCAAACAAAAATTGGCTGGGTTAATTAAGTCAAGTTCCAATAAGTTTATTTATTGTTTACTAGGTTTTTACCCGGGATTGCTTCACGGGCTCGATAAAATTACTTTAATCAAAATCTATTTATGATTAATATATAGTTAAAATCATACAAAAATAAAATCTTCGCGAAAGAAAAAGAGGTACATGATCAAAGTGCAAATGCGACATGGTTATAATATAAGCATTAAAATGAGCAATGTAAACCTCAAAAGGTTTACATAGTTAAGAAATAGATAATATATAGTAGATAATAGATAAGTGATGTGAAACTCATTTTTTAGATAACATGGTTAAGAAACGTACAAATGTAAGGTACACATAAGCCATTACGTTATCTTTATTCCTAGTCAGGGCGGATTTAGCACTATCCCATGTTACCTCTGAGCAGATATTAGGATACTTCTAAGAGCCTCCGTAGTGGGACTAGATATTGCGCTGGAGGGTGGGATAGCGCCAAGCAACACCGGGTGAATTTTTGAAGTCTCGCGAAAAATATCACGCCACAATTTTCCTCCCGCACTCACACACATGTATTTACATACATATGTATGTATAATAGAAGGGGTTATATAACCCCCTTACCACTACAATCTCTTGTGATATAACCCCCATAAAGCCCCCTCTTGCACTTTTTCACCAATTGTCGCATAACCCCCACCAAAAGGCTTTATGGAGCTTTATGACTACACATGGCCTAGGAGTATTTGTGATGAAGAAAAGAGTGAAACTAAACCGAATTTTCATGTCATCCATGTCTGTTGTGTAAACTATGAAGAAGATGAGAGAGCTCAGGGCCGGCTCAACCTTTTTGGAGGTCCAAAGCGAAATAAAATTTGAGGCTCTTTCCAAATAATTTAACACTTTTAACTGACCAACTTTATACTTTTGATTTTGATTTGACATAGAGATATAGGAAGCTATTAACAAAACATACAAAAAGGAGGAGGAACATAATTGTAGTTTGTACCTATTATTTCCCTTCTCTCAATTCTGATTTTGATTCAATGTTAATAAACATGGAACAACCCAACATAATAGTCATTCTGTTTCACTGTTTGAAAGATTAACTCCAACTTAAAAAAAAATTAGTTTCAAACGAAACCCTCCTATACCATCACCACAGCCTAGAGAGGCTTGTCCCTTAAAAAAACATAAAAATATTAATTGAAAACTATGCTACAGGGACTAGAACCTGAGTCTTAGGCCGCTCGGGGCGGTGCGTTAAACTATCACGGCCACCAACAATAACGCGTTATATCCCACCCCGCCTCCAAACGCCCACGCGTTATATTTTCAACGAAATCGATTTTCGTTATTTTCTTCACGCGTGATGGAAATTGTTTTGTGAGTGTAATTGTTGGTTGGGGGGAAATTGTTGGGTGTGGTGGTGAGTAATGACCACCCCCACTAAAAAAGGTTGTGAGTGATGAAAAAATGGTTGATGACATGGTGGAACTTGATTGATGCTTATGAGTGATAGAATTCTATCACTAGTAAACCACCCCGCCTGCCCTTAGTGCCCTAAATGAACGTATGATAAAAAAAATCTCTTTTTTTATGAATGCACGGTAAAAAAAAAATCGGATACCCTTGAAGTTTTCTTCTAGATCCGTCACTGGTTATAGTATGCTTCATTTGCAAACACACATGTATATAAATAGATGATAGTTATCTTTGTAATCGTGAGTGTAATAAAATACAAAAGTAGACATATATATATATATATATATATATAGATGATAGGTATCTTTGTAATCATGAGTTTAATAAAAGTACAAAAGGACCGTTGTGTGTCCGTCACAAAATCTTTGTGTTCGTGATTGCATATAATACTATCAATCGAGGCGAATAACCAGTTGAAGGTGTGATAAGTGGGAGTGCGACATCAAGCTTAATAACGAGGAGTCGATTGATTTGGGTAGAATACCCAAGTAGATGTGGCAGCCGAACAAAATGCAATCGATGAGTTTAATTGATTGTAGGCTAGTCCTGATTTAGTTTGTAGTGAAGAGGATACACGTCAAAAAACCATGGCTGAAGTTGGCGGTCCTCAAGCACACGCATTGGCTCGAGTAAGGGAATTATGTAGTTTTTTTTGTTTTTTTTTAACGGCCAACAAATTTTATTCATCAATAGAACTAACAACTCGTTAGTTCACACCATCATACAAAACAAAGAAAAATAAAAAGGACCACCATTACAGATATTACAAACTCATACAAGACAAATCGAATTCGCACCATTGTTCCCGTGTAATCGCTTGTGCCTTTGCTCAATCCAGATATACCCCAAATGTCTTATTTGTTCTTTCACACCAATGATATTAGGCTGCTTGTTATTAAATATCATGTCGTTACCGCATTTCCATATGCACCATACCGTGATCTGGATAACCAAGTAGACTGTCATCTTCCATCTCCGAGTACCTTCTTCATGTTTATAAGCTTCGAAAACGAAAAGCTAGCCACAAAGTCCCAAACCAAGTGAGCAAACTCGCATGCGACGAACAAATGCTCGACAGATTCATCCATCTTGACAGTTACAAAAACGACAACGAACTGAATCAATCTGCACATTTCTTCTAACCAATGCATCCATGGTGTCGTAAGATTATCATTGTACATGAATCACGATTAGTCTCCACCCATAGTTCCCTAGACAAGCACGCTCCTCTAAAACCAAAATGGCACCCATAGATATTAAAAATTGCAAAAAGGATTTGAACCTGACGTGAATCGAACACGCAACCTTCTGATCTGGAGTCAGACGCGCTACCATTGCGCCACAGATCCCATTGTGTTAAATTCCGCTTCTGTCTTCATTTATACGTTACAGTCAAATCAAGGACGTCATATTATGCAAAAGGATGTATATTAATTCGATTTTGTTATGTGTCATGTTACATTAACGGATCTTAGCAGTAAGAAAACATACGAACTCTTTTGTTACACACAAGAAAATCCTATAACATGAAATGGAACTGAAGGAAAATATTCAATATAATTAGTCTCCATCCTAATCAAGTAATGCAAAATGAAGGGAATTCTTTCCATCAAGAGACTTCTTAAGGTAGTTTTTCAAGTACTCCTCATAAACGACTTCCTTATATCGAGCCACTCCGTCTTGAGCCACCACCTCAGGAAACGATCCAAATTTTTGTTGTGAACAGTGGGGCGTTGAATATTGGGATTGAAACTCTTGACTTGATATTCGTGGTTCGCACTCTGTGTTCTACACTTTTGTACCTCCCATTACTTAAAATCTAACATAATTAACACCAAAAAGAAATAAAAATTAAGCTTTGACATATATTATAAGTATAAAAGCTCTTTTATTACGAGACTTTATTATCATTTATATTTATTATTATTTGAGTTATCATTTATCTTTACACATGTTTGTTAACAGGGCTTGGCTATATAGGAAACTCTATCTTTTTTAGAAAACTTTGCAAACCCATTGTCATTCATTGATTAACTTCCATCTAACTTGATCAAGGGCTCTCATAATTTTGGTAACAATTAGATTTAAAAGAAATGTTATAATACCCATTAGTCAACTAGAAGGGCATTTTTGGAAGTACATTCATTCTCTCTCCACTGTCCAATCCTATCATCTCTCATTAATGCATCTCTCTTTCTCTCTCTTTCTCTTACCTCTTTCTCTTTCTCATTTCTTCTTCCCTAATCTTGAAGACAACCATAGCCACAACCATAAAAGCTTCTCCCGGACGGTTTGAAGAAGGTTTGAAGACCCTTCTTCATGTTCAGGTGTTGCTGATTACAGAAACAATAATCTTTATTTTTTAGAGAGAGAGTTGAATGTTCAAGCGTGTGTGAGAGAAGAAGGTTTGAAGACCCTTCTTCGTGTTCATCGGTTTGAAGAAGGTTTGAAGACCCTTCTTCGTGTTCAGGTGTTGCTGATTACAGAAACAATAATCTTTATTTTTTAGAGAGAGAGAGAGTTGAATGTTCAAGTGTGTATGAGAGAAGAAGGTTTGAAGACCCTTCTTCGTGTTCATCGGACGGGTATAGATCCGGTAAGTGTTCTTGAAATATCATTTCACACTTGATTTTTTGTTGAAATGGTTGTTAATATGTTTTTGTGTGCTGAAAGTGTTTTAGTAATGGTTAATGGGGTATCCATGGTTAATGTTCATGTATTTTAAATAAATAAAAAACTTTAGGATGAGATTTTGAACGGGTTTTTTTGTTGGTTTGGTTGCTTGTTAGGGGCTTTTGATCTTAACAGTAGCTGTTTTTTTGTTGGTTTGGGATACTTGTTTGGGTTTTTGATCTGAACAGTAAGTGTTTTTTTGTTGGGTTGCTTGATTCACAGACTCAGGCCCATAACATGTGTTAAGCCCCCTGTTAGAATGTTATGTAACGTGTGTTGATTTACAGAAACAAACCCATAAAGGTTTGGGTTGCTTGTTTGAGCAAACTCGCATGCGACGAACAAATGCTCGACAGATTCATCCATCAATCCTTACTCTGTTTTTCAACTGAATGCAACCAACCTTAGTATCAATGAATTTTGAGTTGAACTGTTATGTCAAATTGATTGTTAGATCGAATTTGACTGTCCAAGCTCTGATACCAATTGTTAGGACCGGAGGCTCTAATGACTGTGTTTGTTTGTATAATTTAAACAAATCAAGTAGAAATGAACAGAGTTAAGTGCAGCGGAAATGAACAACAAACTTTGTAAACACAATCAAAGAGAGAAACAATTTAGATAAGCACATGCATTTCATTGAGTCAAAGGATTTACAATACAAATCAAAAGATTACAAGCATGCTTACAAACCTAAGCTCCCCCTCAGCCAGATACCCCATGGTTGGTTGCACAAGATGAAAGGATTGAATTGAGGAGAAGAACTCACTCGAAACGATCAAATGTAACAGTACAGAGTACTGTTCCATTTATAGATAATCCAAACCCCTGAGGCATCTCAGCTGACGTCACCATGAAAGCGACGTCTAACAGCCTAACAACCTGTATCTACTGATCTTATATAAACACTGCTAATCTTAATCACTGACTATGTATAAAACAGATGACACACTAAACTACTGCTCTCTCTTTACATCAGTGCTTTCCTCAAGGTTGATCAGTCCTTGGTTGGGCAGTGCTTTGTCATCAGTAGATTGTACCAGCAGTGTTTACTTCTCAGTAGTCTTCTGGGCTTCATCAGTAGTTAGAAGAACAACAGCAGTTGTATACGGGCAGTGGATATAAGACCATCAGATGTTATAATCACTTTCAAGGGAGAAGACTTAGTGTAAACAGCTGCTTATTGTGAATCCACTGTTGTGAACCAGTTTTGGCTTTCATTATCTGTTCCTCTGGTAGGGTTCAATCCCAACACTACCCCATTTTCATAGTTCTATATATATCTATACTATATAACAAATAAAAATTTTTGAAAACATATATCACTCTCTAGTGCTTCTTCACTCTTATTTTTACGTATGTCTTTTCTATTAAATAATATTGTTCCCGTTTCTTTCTTCTATCAAATAATGATATTAAAACTAAAAGAATATATATTTAGATATTTAATAAAACATAAATTATAAATAGTAATTATAAATTCTGACTTATTTACCATTTTCATAAAATAAACTTTTATATGTATAGTTATTATATCATCAGACATTTTTACATTTTAATCAAGTTTACTATTTTAAACTACCAGATAAATGAATTCTTCTATATATTAAAAAACTAATGTTTTGAACAGTGTTCAAGTTATAATAATGAATATAGTTTTTTTTAATAATTTATATTATCTTCTTTACTTTTTAAGCTAGATAAGTTTGTGTCAACCGGTATTGGTATCGAAAATACCAGTACGGTTATCGGTACATGAAGGTAAAAACCGACACAAGCCTAGTACAGAAAACACCAAAAGTCGGTATCGAATTGATTTTTAAAATATTTTAGTTCGAGAAATTCGGTACTGCTACCCGGTACCATTTGCTCATCCCTGATCACGGGTGTCGTACGAACAACAACGGTATCGTGCAACTTTTTTTGTTGATTTTCTTCAACTTTTAATGATCTCTTTTTTTAGTTTCAGGGTTAGGGATGAGCTCGGTGCCAACCAATACCGAATCGGTACTGGTACCGAAAATACCAGTTACGGTACTGGTATATGAAGGTAAAAAACGATAGCGAACCTGAACCGGGAACACCAAAAGTCGTACCGAATTGGTAATTAAGATCTTTCGGTTTGGGAAATTCGGTACCGGTACCCAATATCATTTGCTCATCTCTGACCACAGGTTTCATACGAACAACATTATTACCATACAACTTTTTTGGTTGATTTTTTTTTGTTATCTTTTAGTGTTTTTTTCTATATTTCCTTTTTATTCAACGGTTTCCGTACGCAACGCGTTTGTAGTGATTTCAAAACACATATAAACATAGACTAAACAACAAAAGACGTTCGCCTCAACGCGGCGATAGTAAGAAACTAGCTGTTTCAATTTTTATCTACATTTTTAATTCAAATTTTTGTTTTTTATCAATTAGATTGTTTAAGCATATTTATGAATTCTACAAACTGAAAACAATTTCATGGCCATTACCATATTATAAATTAACAAAATGTTTGTGCATTAAGGCTTATACCTTAAGCATGGGGAGTCTTTCAAAAAAAATTTGTTGATTTTTCATTTGTAACCCAAAGGTTTTATTTTTTGCATTTTAAACTTTTTGTTTTTTTTTATTTTTAACCCAAAAGTTTTCATCTCTTGCAATTTAACCCAAACACATTTTTTATTTTCAACTTTGATCCATGTATTTTCATCTTTTCCAATTTTTTCGTTTTACGTTTTGTTATACTTTTCCGAGTAAACACGCCGTAACGTACGTGTGGGTTTCAAAGTTTTTCCGACTATTTTTTTCTGTTTGACAGGATCCTCACAATGCGTCTATTTTTCCCTGTTTGACAGGTTCGTCGCAACACGCGTGGTATTAGATCGACTTAGTTATTCTTTTCTATTTTTATATTTCAGTCTTATATCTTCGCATTAACATGTCGCGACTGGCATACGTGGCTCAACGATTTTACGTATGCTTTTCGTTCGGTGTTATTTTTTCTTTTTATTTATTTTATTTTAACGAGCTTTTTCTGGTGTTGTTGATCGCTGGTAGTTGTGTAGCATCAGTGCTACTTGGCACGGTGTATCCCCCTCCCCCCCTCCTCGACGCCCCCGCAACGCGGGGGCCTTTAATACTAGTTTAGATCCAATAAAAACACTCAATCGTATATTTACATATTCAAAGACTTATAATTTTTCATGACTTGTTAAATCCCATTGTATTTTTGTTCATATCATTATAGCCGAAAATATTTAAGTAATTATTTTCTTATGTTCCCATTTCGTTTATATTGTTACTTATTTTAGCTCTTTGCATGTGTTGATATATTCTTTATAGATGTGACAACTTCAACCTGTTTTATTTTCTTATGAACAGGTTGATTTGGATCATACTTTATTTCTATCGGCTCAAACGATTAAAAATGAAATAAAATTACTAAATGAGAAGATAGATCGGTTGAAGTCGCCATAAGTTTAAAGTTATGCAAATAAATATATTTAGATTATTATATTATAATCAGAATAATACAAATGTTTACTGTTATTTGACACTAAGATATACCTAATAAATAAGTAACTAGTAGCATTACGTGTCACATGTGGCCAAGATTTTTATAACCGTTTGAAAATTTTCCTGCTTATTATTCTGTGAACCCAAGCTATACCTGCTAAACAAGTAAGTGAATGAAATTCTTTCTGCTTATTATTTCTCAGGTATTTATTATATTCTTTGGTAATATTTACTTTATGAATATTTCATTTATTTAGTATTTTTCATCAAATATTTCTGTTTTCTTCAATTATCAATAACTATTTAATTTTTAATTTATACAACCCTGGTAATACATAGATTTCAAACCTATTGTTTCATTAAAGTACCCTCATTTAAAAAAATGAATAAGGGCCAAAATGGTAACAAACCGAATTGTAACAGAGTCAAGGTAACCCTTAAAGTAGAGGTGCACACAGGAAAATAGTTTGGGCCTGTGACCCTAAAACCGACTCAGCCCTCCCCTGAAAAAAAAACCAATTTGGATCTTCTTTAAGAGCCCATTTTTTACCGTTAGGATATGTTTATATTGTTGGGAATCACAACAATCAGAAATACTTTACACTCGCAAAAAAAAAAAAAAAAAAAAAAAAAAAAAAAAACACGATAAAAATTGCTCACGTTCCGAATGACTTCAGCAAGTGTTTAATTTTTCGGTTGGTTGTGAGGCAATTTCAAACCTAGGTACACCAACTAGTTTTCGTCATATAACAATTGACTTCTTTAATCTTTTAAAGAAAGAAAATGCTAAACGGGTGATGATTCGTAATGAAATCGAAGCGGCGAATGAAGCGAGGTGACGATTGTTAAACAACTCACGGAGGCAACACTAAAAGAAACCTAGGACAACATTTGTCAAAAACATAAAACCTATGATGAATATTAAAAACTTGTTTAGTTTTCCATTGTATTTGAGATTATAAGTTATTTAGTTCCAATTTATTTTAAATTCAATGGTTATTTTTTTACTCGATTTTATATTTGGATCATTGAAAAAACCTTGGTGTGTTTTCCTTAGGGGTGTTCCCATTTGGACCGATAACGAGGAGTATACCTTGGATACATGTTAGGACCTTTAACTTACATGTGGGGGGTATAATGGATAAAGTTAGTACTAATTTCTGGGAGTGCGTTAAGGATAGATTTAACAAGGAAATGAGTTTCGCAACCAAGTGTACTAGGGATCAAATATTGTCAAAGATGTGGAGGATATCAAAGATTTCACAGAAACTACCGTAGACGGGTGTACAACTGGGAGATGATCGAAATGATGAGACTATTGCAGAAGAATCCTCTGCGGAATATGCACGACTTAATGGAAGGCAATTTACTAGTTTAGAAATTTGAAAGGTTATATTAAACATCAATTTTTATTAGTTTTGTAATATTTAAATGTTTAAATAGAGTATTATTCCTTGTAACTTTTTTCTAATCTTTTTTTGTTATTTTCTAAGTTTTTAAGTATTATTGAAGATGCTTTTTTAGTTCTTTGTATTTGTTTAAAATTAGAGGGTTTAATCTAAAACAAAAATCGGTTTCAAAACTAGTTTGGGCCAAACCCATTTTGGGGCCGACCCTAATCGATTTGGATGGGTTCAGGGTTTCACCCATGAGACCGGTTCTTAACCTGAGCCGGTTTGAGCCCAAATAAAAAAACGGGCTGGTTTTTAAACCGGATCGTTTAGAGCACAAACCAAGTTATGTACACCACTACCTTAAAGAGGATAAATACTATTGGAGTATTGGGGCATTGGGCCGTCTTTGCATAGACATTTAAGGCTGAAGGCTATCTCCTATCCCGAATGAAATATGGAAGTAATGGAACAAAACCTAGTAAATTGTTATGAAAAAAGGTCCAAAATAGTATTGGTTTTAATCTCAGTTAACATTTAATATGATAGTCATATTAGTGAACTGTTCAACTAGAAGTTCGTTTATGTTCGTTCGTTTGATTAGTGAACGAACATAAACAAGAAATTCCGTTCGATTGGTTAAATGAACAAACACGAACAAATGTCTCGTTTGTTCAATTGTGTTCGTGAACGTTCGATAATGTGTTTGTGAACATTCGTTCATGTCCGTTTGTTTATGTTGCTCATTAAAGATTTCTTTTATAATTTATTTATTTAACTAAACTTTTTATATTCTTTAATTCTTAGTTATCTCCTTACTCAAATAAATAAAATAGGAAACTCTGTCTCCACCTTTTTATACACCATTTCACTTTCCTTCTCATTATTCACATCGAAAAACACTAACGACTTCCGTTTAACGATTAGGCTTTCAAGGTCTGGCGTCGCTCCCTCTCACCATCCACCTCTAGCCATCGCTGTCTTCTCCGATTTTATCCGTGGTTATTTGTGTTTGTGAACACGTTCCTTTCTTTAATGAACAAACACGAACATAAAATCTCGTTCAGTAAGTTTCCATAAACCATTCATGAACACATTATATCCTTCACGAGCGAAAACGAACACGAACAAGGCCTTGTTTGTGTTCGTTCGGTTTGTTTACAACCCTACTTCTAGATAACCCCACGATTTAAGAACCACCTCTCAGTCGTACCGATCCGAATTTTTTTACGTCGGGTTATTGAAATTTACCCAACCCAAACCGTCAAACTGACCCGAATTTTTTACGTCCGGTTATATGAAATTGGAGCATCTAAGAACAATGAACCTACTAGAAAAAAATCCTGAATCCGCCACTCTCAATTTGGTCTCCTTAAATACTATATTGGATCCATAAATTTAACAAAATTATGATAAAATAAAAAGTTATATTATAATTATTTTCTTACAACACAAACACAAACACAAACACAAACACAAACCACAAAACAGTATTTTAAGAGTATCTCAAGACAACAAAACATACACAACTGGATCGCTCACTTTATTACCAAATATCGGACATGAAAACATTGCAAAACACACACACATTTTATTATTTCCGTTAACTTCTTGCTGGCCGTTTATGCTGTCTGATCGTCTCCGATCTCTGAAACATGAGCACCGCTTTCACCGCCTATACGTTGTTCATGACCAGCTGCCAAAGCTTTTCCAATATCATAACTTCTTTCACCGCCAGCGGTTGGTGGCTTTGGGCCTTTCGACTTTATTTCCAGATTTTTACAAGCAATTTTAGCAAGCAGTTTTGCGGCCAACGGGATCCCATCACACCTGTTAAGCAATTCCTCTTTGATTTCATCCAAATTCTTATCATACACCCTCTCATCGTCATCATATCCAATCACCGCGTCTCTAAATATCTCCCAGGTGATCTCGCGGTTGAGTGGCTCCATATACTGCAAACTAACTTCTTTTCCAAGCATATTTTTTAGCAATTCCTTATCAGTGCTCGACGATACGACTGTTCCACCATCCCCTTTTGGCAAAGCATATGCCAACTCTGCGCCCCAGTTCTCATCCAACCGGTCCTTTTGGGTCAAGTTATAGAAGAATTTATCATCATTCCAAGCATCATCAAGAACTATTAGATACCTTTTGTCATTCAGTTGCAGCCTGAGAAGAAGGATCATTTTCTTGAGTCCACCTTTTCTTGCATCATCAATGAGTTCCTCTTCAATCCCCAAACAGTTCAACATCCTGACAAGAATCTCTTCTTTGTAGTACTCATTTTCGACTAGTTTCTCGAGTCCACCTTTTCTTGCATCATCAATGAGTTCCTCTTTCATCCCCAAACACTTCAACATCCTGACAAGACTCTCTTCTTTGTAGTACTCATTTTCGACTTGTTTCTTGAGTCCACCAGCTTTTCTTGCATCATCAATGAGTTCCTCTTTCATCCCCAAACACTTCAACATCCTGACAAGAATCTCTTCTTTGTAGTACTCATTTCCGACCTTTTCTTGCTTGGATAAACAGACCCATATCCTTGGAGAGAAATGTTGTTTCACAAAATCATTGCCAAAAAGTCTTTGACAAAGAGTTGTTTTTCCAATTCCGGAAATACCCACAACCCCGAACACCTTAAACGGAGCATCGGTGTTTCGCATGACAAGCTCTCTCACCATTGCCAACACCCTATGATCAATACCATGAACTTTCCTTGGTTCATGCCTTGAACTCCATCTATAAATCTCTGAAGTGTGTCTTGTAAACGTTTTGTATTCTTCTGGACCATGATAACTACGACGAGACGGGTCAGGTTCACCTTTTGAACTGGATTCTTGCTCACCGTTGATTTCTTTCCTGATCGTCCTCAAGCTTTTCTTGATGTTCTCACGAGCATCATAAACTTCTTTGGAGGGAAATGAGGTTTGATTCTTGGTAGTCTGCTGCCATTCAATCACCAAATTGTTGAGGGTATAAAGATTACCCCTTCTTATACCCAACCAATCGTTGTCATTAACTTTTGGGTTTTTCGGTTCTCGCAGAATGCTCAATGCATTTGTGACTTCAGTTTTAAATGAGTATGATTTGGCCAATACATTCTTCGGCTCACTTAAAAGATCAATGGCATCATTGATTTTTTTTACTAGATATTGGTCAATCTCATTATCTTCATTCTCTTGAGACATTTTTGCCACTCACACAATAAAAATAATTTGAAAGATTGAAGTTTAATTGGAGGGAATGATGTATTTAAAAGGGTCCAGATGCTTTTCTTGCTGGAATTAAAAGGGAAAAAGAAGCCTTGTGATACCTCTTCTTTTATCACTTTTTTCTTTATTCAAATGTACAAGTTAAGTTTTAGCATATGAAAAATATACATATCTTTTGCAAGGAGTAAGCAAATCTTGATCACTAGGTTTAGATGGTAAGAGAGTAAGAGCGGCTGTGATGAAGCGTTTTTGGCAAACACTGACAAACAAGCCGCAGGGCACCGTTTGTGGCAAAGACCTTTGTGGCTACGGACGAGTTCAACAAGTTTGCAGGGCCGTTCATCATAGACTTTGTAATAAATAACTTGTTTAATTAAAAAGTTGTAGAAGATGACAATAATGTGAAAAATGTAAGAACCAACTTAAGGAGGAATTATTTAGGAAAAACCTTAGATAAACCGAACCTTTTAAATATTTTTAGAGATGTTTGCTAGTTTAAATTCTTATTCAGTTTCACATTACCTAAAACTAAAAAAGAGAAACCGAACCTTAACATAAAAAGAAAGCAAAAGAACAATCCAAGAATGAGTGCCAAGACTCTTACCCAAGTTAGGAATGAATTTCTGATGCATTATCGTATTCTTTTTGCTTTGGAAAATTATCTTTAACGATTCATTAATAATGGACGGTCCTAAATTATAAGTTGAGCCGTCGTTGCAACTTAGCCACTACTTACCCTCAATAAATCAACGTATGTAGAGATGGTGGTCAGTGGTCGCATTGCTGAGTCTGTCACATCTTAGCGATGGTTTATATCCTTCGCTAATGCCTGGTTTTTTAGTAGTGATGTGAAGTTGTGAACCACATTTACCTGTCATATCTTGAAACAATTAATAACATGTAAATAGGTAAATACTTGAATCAAAAGCTATCTAAATATGTATTACTGTTTCACTTTATATACGAATAATATACAAAGTCTGGTATTTTTTTTGTACATGTGAGAGTAATTATAATTTTTTGTTTAAAAATTAGAAAGCTTAACTTGATATATACCATCATTTTGATAAAAAACAACACATAATAATACAAAGTATTGTAACGCGATTAGGCTCCACCTGTACTTCCCTAGACGAGCACACCTCGCTCCGTTATATTTCTATGGCAAGATACAAGAAACAAGTCATATAAGTTATGACATTTTGACTTAACATGAGTTGGGCATTTTATCAAACAGTTTGAGTGCATTAGCGAACAACCCAAGCTACCAAAATCCGTACCCATAGATATTAAAACTTGCATAAAAATAAAGGACCAAAATGAATTGAACCTGACGTGAATCGAACACGCAACCTTCTGATCTGGAGTCAGACGCGCTACCATTGCGCCACAGATCCTGATGTTTTAAACGGCTGTTTTAATTTATTTCTTGTTATTTTAACTCCAGCTCGACCAAAAGGACACCAAGTTTAAATTAACGGTGTTAGGTTAAGCTTATAGGATTTATTCACGATGGGCCGGCCTTAAACAAAAATTGGCTGGGTTAGTGAAGTGACGGTCCAATAAGTTTATTTAGCTTTCAAAATTTGGATGTTGCCTATGTTCCAAGTCTATAATATAAGGATACGAGTTATAGTAAAAATGACAAAATAGTATAGTATGTTTAGTGGCCGTTTTACAACTTCTGAATGATTAAGTGCTGAAACAGTAAAAGGTCTGAACCGGTAAAATGTCTGAACCATTAAGAGTCAATATAATGTTTAATCGTTCAGAGGCAAATGTCTGACCGATTCATATTAGAGGTCTTAACCATTCAGACTCAGTATAATGCTTAACCATTCAGAGGCAAATGTCTGAACCATTTATACATTTGCTTATGAAACAAACAATCTAAACCATTAAATGCTGAACCAGTAAGAGGTCTGAACCATTAAGAGACTCATTAAGAGGTAAACAAACAGGCCCTTAATTTGCAAACAGACATGTATATAATTAGATGATTTGTAATCGCGAGTGTAAAATACAAAAGGACTGTTGTGGTGTCGTCACAAAATCTTTGTGTTAGTGATGACATATAATACTATTGTTCTAGCAATTGGTATCAGAGCTAATTGTAATCATTATTAATCAATCGAGGTGAATAGAAGGTGTGATAAGTGGGAGTGCAACAATCAAGCTTAATCAAGAGGAGTCGATTGATTTGGGTAGAATAACCAAGTAGATGCCGCAGCCAAATAGAAAGCAATCGAGGAGTTTAATTGATTGTAATCTTTATCGTAATGATATCAAAACTAACGAAACTTGGTATCTTGTCATCGGAGTGTCGAACCATATGACTGGAGATTGTTGTCATTTCTCGGAGATTAACTCTTAAGATAAATAGGTTGGTGAAATTTGGCGACGGCATGTTGTTAAAATCAAAAGAAGGGGATTAATTATGTTCGATTGCAAGAACGGTGTCACCAATGTCTACTATATACCGAAATTATGTATGGTAACATCTCGAGCGGCTGGCAATTATTGAAGACCGGTAGTAAGATTATCATTGTACATGAATCACGATTAGGATCCACCCATACTTCCCTAGACAAGCACCCTTATCTTCGTTTTATTTCTTAGCCGACATATAAGTTATCGCGTTTCGACAAAAATGAGTTGGGCATATTAGCAAACAGCTTGAGTGCGTTAGTCATCCAACAACCCATGCTAATCTTGGAACAAAGAATCCAGCATGACCACAATAATCAGTCACCTGAAAAAACCAATGAAATGCTAGTTTGCTCTAATCCAAGAGCAACCAAAAAACGAACCCACAGATTTTAAAAAGAAAGGACCAACAGGGATTGAACCTGACGTGAATCGAACACGCAACCTTCTGATCTGGAGTCAGACGCGCTACCATTGCGCCACAGATCCTGTTGTGTTAGAGGTCTCTTCTCATTTTACTTATTCGTCAAAGTCAAGTCAACGACGTCAGAATATGCCAAAGGCATAGTCAAGAAAATAAATAAATAATATGTTTAACAGGATGATTGAAAGGCTCACCCAACATGGATAATATATAAAAAGACGTAACCAGCATGATAATATAAAGGTTATAAAAGATTTGAGAAACCAATGGTTTGGTTTGGTTTGGTTTGGTTATGATAATTTTAATAACCGGTATTTGTTTGTTGGTTGATTGTATATGTATATATAATTGTACTAACGGTGTTGAACCGACACTAAAACTAACGTTTATGTTTTTTTTTTTTTTTTTTTTTTTATCTTTTATAACTAAGTTTGTTGGAGAAGTTTTGCTACATTCTTATTAATAACACTAGTTTAAGAACACGTGAGGTTCGCGGGTGGACTAAAACACAAATGAATAAGTTTAATTTATTGAACTAATCGTTTGAATTAAATGACCGTTCAAGTAATAATAAATTAGTAAACTACAATGAGACAAATAATTTAATCTCTCGAGATACATGATGATGCAAATTTGTGTAATATTGTGTTTATGGGAAGGAAAGAATCTTTGATAATTTAAATAACTTTTTTTTTAAACCGTGGGAAGGAAAGAATCTTTGATAATTTTGTAAAAGTTTAATACAGTTCAAATATATCGAACAACTAATATCATATATATCCAATGTAGATCAAAAATAGGTAAATAATAACATCAAATAACATTGCATTTTAACATTTCATTGAAAGCTTAAAAAAGTATATATAAATAAGTAAAAGAATGCCATGTAACATAAAACAATGAACGGGTCATTTTGTAATACAATCGCATGGAATAGATGATCGAATATTAAAACCAAGAAGATGTGCTTCCGGAATTTTAGGCTCAAAAATGATGTTAGTCAAATCCGTTGATCTCAAAATGTTTCCTGCAAATTATATTATAGACTTTTAAACAAATAATTGGGGTAAACTTAAATGTTATTAAACAAAATAAATAAAACTAAAACACTTACTGGTGCTCCAGTAAACCAACTTGACCCGAGCAACATATATTATAGACTTTTTTTCTATATTCATTCGAGTTGAAACATATCCAAATCTTCTCATGTCATACAATTCCATTTCAATAACATGTTCCCTGCTAGATTTTAATTTATTCTTAAAAAGTAACTTTTAGATAATGTATAGTCACCAAAGAGTTGACTTACGTGAAATCTTGTAGGAATAACCTAAACATATATTTCTCTTTGTCTCTTTCGCCACATATTATTCTTCCAACAACATCTATAAAAGGTACAACTATTAACATAAGTATTCAAATAAATGAAAATAATATAGTATAATAAATAATAGATAACAACTATAATTAAACTTTAAACAATAACATGTAATCAATCAAGGTTAAAAGAAATTAAACTTACCAACAATATACTTTTCACGTCTTCTGTCATGAGCTAATGTTTTAATGCATGGTGTCAACGGGTACAAAAAAAAAACCTTTAGGAGGATCAACTAAAAAAGGTGTTACTTTTGAAAATTCATTAAATACGATCTTTTTGTTTGTTGAAACAATGATGTAGCCTTCATATCTTGGATACTCATGATACATGAGATTTTCGATTTTGAATTGAGACAGAGAATATACACCACCAACCATCTTACTAAATGGGTATAAGTTAGTCAAATTAATAGGCACAATTGCTGCAATCTTCTGCCTCTAAAAAAAGTCATGCAAAACGAATTTCAATTAAGTAAACTTAAACGAAATGTATAATTCGAAACTTTAGTAAACATGTTATGAAGTTACCTGTTGGTCGAGTAGAACAACAATCAATCTGTCTAACTCTTTGTCATGCCATACAAATTCAAAGCTAACAAAGATAATAGAATTCCAAACACCATCTTCTTTCAAATCAGAAAACAAATCAACGGATTCCACTTTTGCCGTTTCCTTCATTTAGAAAAGACTTACTTTAAAAAAACATACAATAGCATAACAAAGCAATAATTCATGGAAAATGTTATCAACACAACGAATGACATACATACCAAAATGCAAAAGGAACATCTCTTATTAATATAATAGCAACCACACAAAAGGATAAAATCACGAAAGTCTAACACGAGAACCATTAATAGGTTTACGAACCTTGATGGTATAGTCATCCTGGTTGAGATTCTAATTTTTCAGCGACGTGATAGCTGGTTGTTCCATTCTACATAGCATGCAAAAAAAGAATAAATTAAATGGACATAAAAAATAAGATAAACAAAAAGAACATTTAAAATACTACATTGAAATCAATATCAAATAACGTATTGAAACTCAAAGCAAATTCATACATTCGGATGAGTGAACGATGATGTTTCTTAGAATGAAGAAGGGAAGTTGTGAATGAAACTGTATTTCGAAATTGGTATTTATGCTAGTATATTATTTTTGGTCATTATTTTTCCCTTAAATATATAAATCAGTAAAAATTTGTACAATCATTTAAGTAGTTGAATTGCGAAGTATATTCAATCAAACTTTTATTTTAAAATAAAATTACAATCATTACCATATTTCAATTTCCATTTTCAATTCCACCTCATAAACCGCATCCAGATTACGCTTAAGTTCCTTTTCCATCATCGTCACAGAACTACTCTTGACAGGACCAGAGGGTGTGGTAAACATGCTCTTGTTCAACTTAGAAATCGGAGTCTCATCATCACCCGTACGGGAAACAGAATCCTGTCAATAATATATAAAAAGGTAAGTAGATGAAATAAAGGAAGACTAACTATTAATCCCAAAATCATACATATACCACAATAATCCTCAACCCAGCAACTCTCAACTTAAACCAACCACCCACAAAACTAAAGTCCAAAAACAATACCAAAACAAAACCCATACACAAAATTAAAGTACCAAAACATACCACCAAGCTACTGATTGGCGATGCCGTGGCCGCTAAGCCGCCATAGACCCGCCCGTCAGAACCCTAACTTTCGCCTCAGCCCGCCTCTGTAACAATCGTCTCCTATAATCAACAATTCAACACCATACCTTAAAATTAGTTGTATGACTTAAATGTAAGGACCCAAGAACAGTGACACCACTTCATGTAGCACAAAATCTAGTTAAAACCCCAAATTTCTTTGATTTATTGCTTACCAACTCAAAAACAAAATGTATACCATCTCCAGTTTGAAGAAAAAAAACGTTAAAATATCAAATAACATACCAGATCGACAAACAAAATTGGAAACAAACTTAAACATTATAAACATTATAGATTAGTTGCATATTCATCTATTTCAATTTGGTTTATAAAATGTTCATTGAATTAAAAACTAACATTATGTAAAAAAGAAAATCAAATTATTATTATTGAATCCTATGATTCAGGATAATCATTAGTGTTCAATATAAAGCCCTAACAATTTCTCCCAAAAAACCCCAATTCCAAATACTATAAACCCTAACATACACTTGTAACTAAACCGGATAGATCATAGAAATTATGAATCCACTGTAGTAGCACATGAAGTAAATCTAACAGGAAAGCAACATATACAATTATGAGCCACATTCACAAACCCTAATACTACAACAAGTTCAATGGTGGCCATTGGGATAGAATCGCCACATTCACCCTAATTCTATCCGTTTTTCTTTCATCCCGTACATTAACCCTAATTCTATCCCTTTTTCTTTCATCATCAGCCACATTCACAAACCCTAATACTACAACAAGTTCTTCCCCGCAAATCGGCGATTCAGTCTTACAAATCCAAGAACGAGAAAAAGGGAAGAGTATGTGAGAAGAAATAGGGCCGCGTGAAATAAAAAGAGGAGAAAAGTATTCCCGCTCAAAGTTCTATTATCTTGCATAAGAGGGTTGCCACATCAATAAATGATTTTTTAAGAAAATGACATGTGGCATTAAGTGTATTGTTTTAGTATAATAGGTAGATATTAGTTGACGTTTATTCATTTTAATAAAGTTAAATCTATTGATACTATTTTATTGGGTACAAGATATATTAGATTATTAAATTAAATCACCGACATCTAAACTGAACATTATTTTTTTAAAAACATCATAAACAGTGTGATAATCTAAAAACCAGAACATGAGTTATACGTTCGGTTTTAGCTTAAGAAGCCATAAGTTAAATGTGCATGTTATCCGTGTCATAAACCACATATTAGCTTGGTTGAAATTGTTTACACGTTTTTATTCATATCATTAAAACATGGTTTAAATCAACGTTATGTTCAACATTCGTATCATAAATTTTCAATCTCTAAATAACATAAATAGTTGCTTAATGATTTGGATTTCGATATTAGCTAAAAGTAGAGAGATATTAATTTAGCGTTAATTTGATTTTATTCACTGTTTAGTTCAACATTTCTTACATTAGCTAAAAGCGTGGTTGTAAAAGTCGCTAGGCGCTCCCTAGTCGGTCGACGGGGGAGTTGAGAGTACTCGGCCTAGCCGGAGAGTACACGGGGAGTACTCGGAGATGCCAAATCATAAAGAAATTAGTTTTCGGAAATTAAATATATGTCAAATAACATAAATTTACTAATACTTGTAACAAAATACGTGAAATTGATATTTATTCTTTAATATGATAGGCATAGAATTTATGTTTTATTTTATTTTAAGTCAAACTCGGCTCGAGTTGACCTACTAGATCCGATTTTGGCCAATGTTGACCGCATTTGATCGATTCCGAGTAATTAGTCGGAGTTGAAGAAAGTCGCATCGGCAGTCTACCTTATAGCGACTACTCGGGGAGTACTCGGCCTTGGAGACCTTGTTTTACAACCATGGCTAAAAGTAGAGAGATATTAATTTTGCGTTAATTTGATTTTATTCACTGTGTAGTTCAACATTTCTTCATGATTAAGTTGAATAATTAAACACCAACACAAATTAAACAAGAACTTTTTTATTTATTCCGTTACATATAAAATAAGAAAACCTAAAAAAAGGTTTTTCCCATAGATTCGCTTTCAGTGTTACAAAGTCTTTTATTACACACAAAATAGTCCTTTTAAGTTTCAACATAAAATAGGATGGTTCGCTTTTCATCCTATTCCATTGATGCAAACTCAAGAGACTTCTTTCCATCAAGAGATTTCTCAAAGTAGCTTTTCAAGTACTCCCCATAAACGACTTCCTTATATCGAGCCACCCCGTCTCTAGCAACAATCTCAGGAAACGGTCCAAATTTTGTTGCGGGCAGTGGGCCATTGAATATTGGGACCGAAACTCTTGACACAGTATCCGTAGTCCGCACTCTATGTTCTGCACTTTGGTACCTCCCATTGCTTAAAATCTAACATAAATTTGGGTATATTGATGTGAGAGATAATGTGTACATATATATAGAAGCTCTTTTGTTAACTAACTTTATATCTATTATTATTTATTTTATCATGTTATTTTTAGGTTCGTTAGTAATTATTTTGTCTCTAGTTTGAATATTAAGATAATAACCAAGGTCTTATCATTATTATTAAATGGCCAACTTTTTTATTATTATTATTATTATTATTATTATTATTATTATTATTATTATTATTATTATTATTATTATTATTGTGATCTCTTTATTTATTCAATACACAGAAAATATTTTTATCAATACGTTTTGTAAATCAATCTATCATCATCATCGTCATACTTAATAAATCTCACCAATAGCAAAGTTAAGTTAGGATCTGATGCAGGCCCAAGTGTTGAGGAACGGGCCTTTTTGTATTTAGAGGCCCAAGATCGCGTGACAAAAGGGGCTTCACTAAAATGGCTCTAACTTGGGCTACAGGTGTCCGTTTTGGGTGTGCGACCAGGCGAAACGATCGTGAGAACGAAGCCCATCTTTCCACAAACACCGTAGGTGGTTTGGGTCAACGTCCAGGCCCAAAATCGCTTATTTCTATGAGTTATTTACATTTTTATGTTTTTTAGTGCTTTTCGTGGACTTTTATTTGGTTCTAGCTTTTGGCCCAAGTGTGTTTTGAGGCCCGTTTTGAATTTACGTTGTTATTTATATGGATGTAATGGGAGGAAGATAATCAGTTTTGAAGTTTATGAAAAGTCATTTTTCTCTCCCAATTCACTTGTGAGTGTCTTGAGTGTGAAACCCCCAATTTTCGATATTCCACAAGAATCAACGAATTTTGGAAGAATTGTTCCTGGTATTCTGTGTGAATCAACAGGTCCAATTTCATATCCTATTTTCAAGTCTACATCAGGATCTGAGGAGGGTAAGATGTAGACAGTAACTCTACCCCGTAGTAATAGAGAGGCTGCTTCCAGTAAATAATTATGTAGATGAAAATTTATATATACCTGTAGTGAATCACCAACGTTGATGACCAAAGCACCATGCACAGGTGGAATCTCAACCCACAGTTCATTTCCGGGTGATGCATGATCATGTTCACCTTTTCTCACGTATAATCCACCGATGTTGTCTTGTAGAAGCACCGTCAGCATGCCTGCATCTGAGTGCCTTCCTATGCCGACGGTTAGCTCGGGGTTTGGGCAGGGAGGGTAGAAGTTGAGGTTAACCGTATTAAAACCTGTAAGTTCATGGAATCTTGAATCACCTAGCTTCACACCAAGGTTGTTGATGAGTGCTTGTAGTAGCTTTTGTACCATCTCTGATGTTGTCTTTATAAACTCCAGCACCACTTCTCTATTTAATACAAGAACCCAATTTAATTATATGGTAACTCTTAACCCAAGTGATCGAGTTGGCTCATCTTTTCTTTCTAAGAGCAAAATTAATTACTAGAATAATTTGGATTACATGTTAAATTACAAAATTGTGTCATGAACCCCAACACAACTTATTTAACCTAAAAAATAAGTTATATATATATTTTTTGGTTGCATAAAAATACTTTAAGAAACATATTTAATGTACATACTATACCAACTTACATTAGAGCTTATTGATTTTGGCGTAAAAATATAAACACAATTTAAAATAATAATAATAATAATAATAATAATAATAATAATAATAAAGTAATAACAACAACAATAATAAAGTAAACAAATAGGTTAAATAGCTCAACCTACCAACCCACCAGGTTAAAACGAACACACAACATGATTAGGCGTCTAGCCAAACGTGCTCATGGGTCAACCTGACACTGACCCAAACAGTTTTGACTAAACCCGAGACTTATGAAATTCGTGTTAGATTCGTGTTGTGTTTATGCGTTATATCAGAATATTAAATATTGATGGTTAATTAATTTTGCATATTATTATATTTTATGATAAACATAGTTTGTTTGTAGTAGCTTTTGTACCATCTCTGATGTTGTCTTTATAAACTCCAGCACCACTTCTCTATTTAATACAAGAACCCAATTTAATTATATGGTAACTCTTAACCCAAGTGATCGAGTTGGCTCATCTTTTCTTTCTAAGGGGCTGTTTGGTAGCCTCTGAATGGTCATTAAGAGACTACCTCTTAATGGAACCATTAATAATTTTACCAATGACAAGGTAGAAGAATGTGACATGTGATGATTTACTATTCAGATGTTACCTCTTAACCATTCAGACTTGAGGTTACCTCTTATTCATTCAGAGGTTTTAAACCATTAAGAGGTAGCATCTGAATGGTCATTAAGAGGCTACCAAACAGCCCCTAAGAGCAAAATTAATTACTAGAATAATTTGGATTACATGTTAAATTACAAAATTGTGTCATGAACCCCAACACAACTTATTTAACCTAAAAAATAAGTTATATATATATTTTTTGGTTGCATAAAAATACTTTAAGAAACATATTTAATATACATACTATACCAACTTACATTAGAGCTTATTGATTTTGGCGTAAAAATATAAACACAATTTAAAATAATAATAATAATAATAATAATAATAATAATAATAATAATAATAATAAAAAAGTAATAACAACAACAATAATAAAGTAAACAAATAGGTTAAATAGCTCAACCTACCAACCCACCAGGTTAAAACGAACACACAACATGATTAGGCGTCTAGCCAAACGTGCTCATGGGTCAACCTGACACTGACCCAAACAGTTTTGACTAAACCCGAGACTTATGAAATTCGTGTTAGATTCGTGTTGTGTTTATGCGTTATATCAGAATATTAAATATTGATGGTTAATTAATTTTGCATATTATTATATTTTATGATAAACATAGTTTGTTTGTAGTAGCTTTTGTACCATCTCTGATGTTGTCTTTATAAACTCCAGCACCACTTCTCTATTTAATACAAGAACCCAATTTAATTATATGGTAACTCTTAACCCAAGTGATCGAGTTGGCTCATCTTTTCTTTCTAAGAGCAAAATTAATTACTAGAATAATTTGGATTACATGTTAAATTACAAAATTGTGTCATGAACCCCAACACAACTTATTTAACCTAAAAAATAAGTTATATATATTTTTTTTGGTTGCATAAAAATACTTTAAGAAACATATATAATATACATACTATACCAACTTACATTAGAGCTTATTGATTTTGGCGTAAAAATATAAACACAATTTAAAATAATAATAATAATAATAATAATAATAATAATAATAATAATAAAGTAATAACAACAACAATAATAAAGTAAACAAATAGGTTAAATAGCTCAACCTACCAACCCACCAGGTTAAAACGAACACACAACATGATTAGGCGTCTAGCCAAACGTGCTCATGGGTCAACCTGACACTGACCCAAACAGTTTTGACTAAACCCGAGACTTATGAAATTCGTGTTAGATTCGTGTTGTGTTTATGCGTTATATCAGAATATTAAATATTGATGGTTAATTAATTTTGCATATTATTATATTTTATGATAAACATAGTTTGTTTGTAGTAGTTTTTAAAAAATGAACGTAAAATAATTTATCGTTTATGATGAATTTGAATTAAATAGAATTTATTCGAATTCGGGTTTCGAATACAAATCGAATCGAATATGAATTCAAGTAAAAAAAATAAAAATTTGAAAAATTTGGTATTCGATTCGATGAAACCTCAGCATATGGCGCCCCAGAACACCGCCCCTCCACCGCCAAAGGAGGTCGTTATTGATGACATAGCCATGGTTTTGGTGAGCGTTAAGGGCTACATATGTGGGGACCGCTTTTCAAGAGCCAATTACATTTTTTTCTTGTTTGCTTTTTTTCTTATTAATAGATAGAGGGGTTTTATGGGGCTTTATCCCAGTGTATGGTAGTTAGCTATAAAACACTCAGTCTACGTGGCGTTGCTTATGTAGCGTGATAAAGCACCACCATATATCTCAACGAAGAGAGTAGAAAAGTGAAAAAATCTAGTACTTTAGGATTCTTACTTGCAATCATTAGGCCAAAACTCACGAGCTTCAGCATCATTAGTATATATCATAGTAACAAAGTCTCTCCACTCCCAAGCCTTCTCATTCTCAGGAACAAAGCTAGTACCATACTGGACCAAGGGAGTAGGACTAACCCCCTTGAGATACACAGCCTTCTTTTCAACCGGTTGGCCGAAAAACTGGTGAGCCACAACTTTAAGCGACTCGAGCAGTTCCAATGGCACTCCATGGTTAACCACCTGGAAGAACCCGAGAGTTTCGGATGCATGGGCGATGGCCTTCACCACTTGCTCATGGTTGGGACCATCAAACTCAGATAGATCGATGATCAGGTTTTCATGTGAACCAGCAGTCTGTTTCTTGTTGATTCGGTGGTGCGGTGGCTGGATGTATCGATCGGGTACCTCGGTAAGGCCCAAGTCCACCAGACCTTTGACACCATTCCCTTCTTTCACTACAAAGTTGAAGAGTGAATTCTCATCATTGAAGCTTGGAGCCATTTTAAAATTAAAATGTGCTTCTCGAATTTTATGATTGTGTGTTTCCTAGTATATATCACTAACATGCCTATATAGTCTTTCTTGGGTGCTGGTCATGAAAGACAACTTTTTTTTACCCTTTCAATTATCTAGGTATTTGATAAGGTTGGTCAGCTTGCTGATAGCTTTAAATTTGTACTCCAGCAGATAGAAATTTGTTGGTATGCATATAGACATAATTTTGTTTCTATTTTGAGTTTCAGCTCTATCTATATGTAAAGTTCATTTTCTTTTTTTAAGGGTGATGGTGTCTAGACCCCCCCCCCCCCCCCCCCCCCCTCCCAAATTAGTGTACATCCCTCAATACGAAGTGTATAGCACAATACGCTTCCTATAGGTTTAAAAACAATAAATGCTAAACCAATAGAAACCGTATAGGCCAATACGCTTCCCATTCGCTTGCTGAAACCTGATGCTCTCTGCCATGCAGGAAGTGCAGAGAGTTCAGACCTGAAAAGTAGTGAAAAGTTTTGAAAACTGAGTGCAACAGGAGGCGTATTGGCCAATACGATTCCTTTACAGTTACCAGGAAGTGTATTCAGCAATACGCTTCCCATAGGGTTTTGGTTGGTGGACCAATTAAATCAATAGGAAGCGTATAGGGCAATACGCTTCATATTGATACGATGAACAAATATGCTCTGACATGCAGGTAGTTCAGAACTGAAAAGCTGTAAAGTGACTCGAATATGAAGCGTATAGAGCAATACGATTTCCATAGGGAGCCAATAGGAAGCATATAGGGCAATACGCTTCCCATAGGGTTTTGGTTGGTGGACGAATTAATTCCATACGAAGTGTATTGGGCAATATGGTTCCTATAGGACCAGAAATCTGTTATATATCCAAGCTTTGGGGATGAATGTATTATGACGAAAATTCACAAACTAAACAATCCGATCAAACCATTCGTATCACGATGTCGTCTTGGGGCCTCAATTATATTTTTTGGTGATTATTCAAACGAGTCATATCCGAACGAATCATACGTCTTCGAAAGTAAAATCGAACACGTTGTTGAACGAGGGGAGGAAGAGGTTGCATCCGTGGTTCGTTGTAATGACGGGTTTCAGGTGCCCGATTTGAACCAAGAGTACGCAGATGAACATGAAAGCTATCCGCAGTACCAATACCCGTCTTACCATTCGCATGCGGATGTAAAACACGAGAACAAATACGAGTACGAGTACGAGTTCGGGGAACGTGTTAAACATATCGAGGAAGATGATAACGGTTTAGAGGAAGATGATAACGATTTCGAGGAAGCTGATGACGAGGAGGAAGTTGCCAACGATAACGAAGAACCTAACCCGGATGTCTCTTTTGAAACGGATCAGGTTTGACATTCCAGTTATTTACGTGTTATTTAAATATTTTGTGTTTATATTCTTTTAGGAGTAAATTACAAAAATAGTCCTTTATGTTAACACTAAATTGCAAAGTGTGTCATTTGTCTTCAAAAAACGTACTCGATGTTTGCAAACCCTTGCATGTTACGTCCATTAGCCCTAACTCAGTTAGTTTTTATGGTTAAATCTGACCAAGTGGGCCCCATGTGAGGGCAAACTAGTCTTTTTACCCCTTTATTTATATTAAACATTTTTTATATAGAGATCTTACCCATTTATTCAATTCTCTCCCTCTCTTCCGTATCTCTCCCCCTCTCTCTCACACAAAACCACCACTTGCCACCATTAACTTCTCCCAAGTCCCACTACACACGCCACTGCCACCATCACATGATTTAAAGTAAAAACCCAAATTTACAAACCTACCATGAAAACCCCTCATACGCATATATATCAAAACCTGCATAATTGCTAAACTTCACCTTCTCAAAACTTGCATCCTCCATTTTTTTTTTCCGACATTGTTCCTTTTCCTCAATCTGTTCTCTTTTGCTACCTTCTTCATTCCCCACCACGGCCGCTATTCGTCGCCCAGACAACAACCTCTCCACCTATAGCCTCTCCAACTATTTTGCTAGCTTTAACGCTTTCTCGTTCTATATCGACGATTTGAGCACAATCAGTTAGGGTTTTGAGTATCAGTTATGTTAGAAACCGCTCCGGCGAGCTAGTGGAAGCTACATCCAGTTTCGGTTTCACCGGCGGTGGTTTCTCAAGTTTCAGGACCTTCACTTCCTTCTCCTCCGGCGGTGAGATTTGAATCAGCGGCGGCCAGATAGATGTTACGTTTTTCAAATCAGTTGACTCAGTGGGTCGACTAGGTGCCAGATCTAGGGTTTTGTGGCCGTTAACGACGACTTGTAACTGGTTGAACGACAAGTAGGATGGCGTTGGTGGTGGCTGTGGAGAAAAGTAGAAATATAGAGGGAGAGAGGTAGAGAGAGGGGGTGGTGGGTTTTAGCCGGACTCAGGTGGTGGTAGTGGGGGTAGGATTCTTAGAGAGAGAGAGAAGAGGTATGTATATTGTGTCTGTGTATATATTTTTAAGCATATATACATATCTCAAATTTTAAACATAATTTTTATTTATTTATTGTTTTAAACATAATGACAAAAATACCCTTATGTAGGGTCTATTTGGACAAATTTAACCATGAAAACTAACTGAGTTAGGACTAAAGGACGTAACATGCTAGGGTTTGCAAACATCGAGTACGTTTTTTGTACTTTTTAAAGACAAATGACACACTTTGTAATTTAGTGTTAACATAAAGGACGATTTTTGTAATTTTCGCTTCTTTTAGGGATGTTTTTACCATTAAGGTTTCACTATCACACTTTATAGATTGGGAAATATATGTGTTATTCGATGTATAATTTTTATTAGATTCTGTATTTTGTTACATTTTTTATCTATAGTGTGTTTATATTGTTTTAGGGTCTATAAAGATATTCTCACTCTTAACTTATGGATTCCTTTTCTATATCACAAAACTAAAGATTAAAATATTCTTATTTTTCTTCGTCTTCAATTGATTGCTTTTTCTATAATTGAAAGAACAATATTCATTCATAATATATTTGGACGCTTTCGTGTTTGAATGATGTGTTTGCTTTTTATCTTTCGTATAATTTTTTATGTGAATTGCTAATATTTGGCTTTAAATGTTATGCCAAAATATAATCTTTCTGTAGGTTTTGGATATCGAATAATGGTTTTTTTTTTCATAATTCTCAGGTTTTAAAGTTATTTTCTTAATGCAAATATCACCAAATGTTATAGAAGAACAAACAAATATTATTATTATACTAAACATATATTTTGGATCTAGCCTACAACTTTGTGTTGATATGTTTAGAGACATATTAGCATATATTGTGCAAGTAAAAATTAAATGTGCTGATATGAACCAAATGTGCTAATATATTCATAGATAATATTTAAATCTATATAATCTATATTAAAAATAAAAAAATGCTAACTGATTTATGGAACTAATTACCTAAAAAAAAATTTCTCGATATTAGAAACAAAAGTTTACATATTTATTTGTCTTGTCTACGAAATATTTATCCGTATAATATTAATTTTGAAATTTTGAAACATCATCAACAATTGTGCTAGCATAAAACAAATGTGTTGATATAAAACCGAATGTGCTAATATGTTGAGTGTTTAAACCTGTATTGTGCTGGTATAAAAATGTGCTAGTATAAAAATGTGCTAGTATAAACCAAATGCGCTAATAGATTTTTGTGCTGGTATAAAAGGAGATAGTGTTTTTGAGTTACAAGTGGGCCGACTTTGTAGGATTTTTTGACCATTTTCTAATTAAAAACAACACAATTACTAAATTGCCCTTAACATAAAGATTACAACCTACTAATTTTAAGGAATTGATTTGTAATCAACAATTACTAAATTCCTCTGGTCCCTAATCATTAGCTGAAAAGCATCTGAAAAGTGGCTGGAAAGCATCTGAAAAGTTGTCCAATGGGAAGCGTATAGATCAATACGCTTGGACTCAGAGGAACCATATAGCCCAATACGCTTCCTGTAGGATTAGGGATGTGCAAATAAAAATGGGGGATGTGTGGATACTGAGAGCCTTTTCTAATATTGTTAAAAACTAGTATTTACACCCGCCCGCGCGTTGCGGCGGGGAAAACGGATAATCAACATCAAACTACAAACTCATATAATTGTAATATCCAAAAATATACTCCTATTACATCTGATAACCAAAAGTATACTCATTGCACTCTTGATGGTGGTTGGGCATTAAGCAAAACATTGATGACCCAAGCGGTGAGAGCGATGCACCATGTTAGTACTGCACATATAATCAAATAATCACAAATAGTATCTTACTACAAGGGCATAGTGGAAATCTTTTGTAAGCAAACATGGTAAGATGCAACGAACCATCTTTGCAAGAATCCTTGCCAAGCATGTATAGTTCAGAGATAGCTTCATCACATGCCTGCAATAGAGCACAACCATATAATTATAGTACACCACTATCAACAAAAGGTACTTATCACTTCTATATATGTTAAAGTTAAGAATTACCATGGATGGTGAACATGGCTTCATGATAGTCGTGATCAAGGATCCATATACTTGGATCTTCCATTTAGAAGAATGAATGTTAGATGAATAAATATTAAAATACGTTTTTAACTAAAAGATGGGACTCATGGGTCAAACTGGTGAAATAGGTCGAATTCACCCAAAGTGTGTCTATGTTTTATGTATACAACCTAGTATATCGCTCTATACAAAAATTAGATAAACGAAGATTATTCCATCGCTTCATTCAATTCATGCTTGGTTCTTTCCACGAAACAAAACTCTATCATATCATCCAGTTTGGTGAAAAATTAAACTGAAGCTGCAATCCATGGGCCAACTTAACAGGATCAACAGTATTCAACCAAATTTTGGACCTATAGAATAAAAAATCACCATCATACTGTGTTTTGGCAAACATATCTAGGAATCAAAAACATGGAAACAAAGGAACATGTAGACAAATCACATTAAAGTCAATAATCAGTTGACCTTTTTTTCTCTAAATTTGATTAGTTTGACCCATTACCATGATTTTACTCATTTGTTAGATATCACAACCTTCTAACCACTAATGAATTAAGTAAAACTAAAATCTTCTTAACTTTATATCTAGTGTGGGAATCTTCCTCTATAAGATTTTTCAAAAGAGCCTCTTTGACTTCAAAAGTCATATTTTTGTAGCTGACAAATAACATAGTTGCTCTAAACCCAGATTGAACCTCTGAATATGCAGTGCTTAAGAGTTTCTCAAGATAGTGACTAATTTAAGGCTTGGTATCTCCATGCTAATAATTACCAAAATAACAAACCTAACTTATAAAAATCATAAAATCTGGAGCAAAATTGAGTCCTAAATTACTTTTCCATAAGTGTATAAGATCAGAAAGTAATTTCAAAATAGAATATAATCAACATCAACGAAGATAAGTTTGGTAAACTGTAAGAAGAAAACGTAATATGTACCTGGTGAAAACGACGGAGACTGAAGTGAAAATAAACAGGAGGAATGATAGGGATGACTGCACCACGACAATCCTACGACACCAAAATTGACGATTGTCGCCGCCCCTACCCACCAACAGCCCCTTTTCTACCATGTCTGCCCGCCCAAGCAACCGATTCCACTCATCTTCTCCGCCGTGAAACCACACCACCATCATCGGTCGCTGTGAAATCCCCAAACGCACCACCGTTACCTACGCCGGGATCCACAAGCAGCATCACCGGTCGCCGCTAGCACCCACTCCCATCATTATCTCTCTCTCCGATCGACACTCCGACGCACACAAGCAAGACCACCGGAGTCCTCAAGATAAAGTGGCCGGCCGGAGGCCATGCCTGGCACCCGCTCCCGTCAGCGTCGTGTCTCTTTCTAGCGGTTTCACTCTCTCTGTCTCTGAAGTCTGAAAGCAGGGGAAAAAATGGGTGAGTGGCACAGTTATTTGAATGGTAAAGTTACGAAAGTACCCCTGAGAACTGTTCCTAACACCTTTCATCATTTGTTATTATACTAGTAAATGAAGCCGCGCGTTGCGGCGGCGCTTCGAATGTCGTTCTGTTTCTTAATCACATATATCCAAAATTAGGCGAGCAAAACACTTTTAAAAGTTACTAATAAGTAATTTTACAATTTCTGGTTTAAACTTTTTATTTAAATAAACTATCAAAACTTAAAATCCACATTGATTCATCACAAATGTTTCAGTAGCACTTATGCAAAAATCAAAGGTGCATGATCAAGATTTATAGCTTGACTTTCACCCTCCTCAATTACATAGAGAGAGCATCATTCAAATCATCATCTTCCCATTATTGTGTTACTTCCTTCTCTCTTCACATCCCACTCTTAAAGTTTGATATCATTATCATAACCATCACCAGTACACATTTGATCTATAAATATCTCCAGTTCCTTTTTGCCATTGATTCTGCGTTTGAAGCTAAAACATACAACATGACATAAAAGATGAATCGGAATACCTTAAAATGTTTTATAGAGTTCAAACAACAGACTGGTTATTAATAAATAATTAAATACACAATTGCATCCTCTTTCTAATTGTCAAGTTGGAATGAAATTGTTTCGCCCCTAAAAAGCAAATCAGACATCAACGAACTACACATACGTTACAACTCTAGTTCTCCTATAGTCAAGCAAAACAAAGATCTACAATAGTTCAATTGTTAATCAATCCACACAATCACATACTTTGGTGTAATACGATGCAATTAATCGATAGAATATGTTAATCGTTAGCGAAACATAAGAGCGCATCAATGAATCAACGAATCATTGATGTTAATAAACTGAATGAAGATGGAGATACCTTAATCGCCGGAGATGGTGAGTAGGGTTTCGCGTTCCAATAGGATGATGTGGTGGCGATGGGGATACAATAACCGATCGGAATCGTAGTTCCAGTTTGCGACGTGACGCTAACTGTGCGGCCGTTGCAGGTCGTCGGAGACCTCGACTTGAAGCCAAATCGGTTGTAGGATACTGTACCACCGAACCGACATCACTGATGGAACGCTCGTCCTCCGGACAGCGAGGTACGGGTGTAACCGCCGGCGTGCCGTCGGGTCTCCGCCGTAAGGATTGGTGGCCGGCCGTAAGTATCTCTCTCTTTACAATACTCTCTTTCTCTCTCTTACTCCCGTTTTTTCCCTGTTAGTCACTCTCTCTTCTATAAAGTATACATGGCAAAACCGTAATTTGCATCTTCATTTTGTCCAATAAATTGACTGTTCATAAGCTCCTTCATCAATTGTTATTATATAGAATATATAATAATAAATAATATTGTGATACTTTCAGTTTTATATTTTATAAATGTTCTAATATTTGTAATTCTTTAAATATGAGGTATGGATTTATGCATGTGGGCTGCTGGCCTGCTGCTGATTAAAGGTTGATGTGGGCTACTGCTATTGGGCTGGTGTATTGCAGATGGGCTCGTGAGTTGCAAATAGGGCTGGACTTCAGCTGCAGTATATAATCTCCCATTTGTCTTGTTTGTCAAAGATAGAGAAGAAACAATTATTCCATATATAAATTAGAAACTTTTTTGTGCATTTGCACTTGTACCCCAAGCTTGGGGAGTTTTTCAAAAAAAAAACTTTGATCTTTCACTTTCAACCTAAAAGTTTTATTTTTTACATTTTAACCCATTTGAAATTTTTTACTTTTAAATCAAAGTTTTTCATCTTTTGTAATTTAACACAACACTTTATTATTTACAACTTTGGTCCCCCATACTTTTAATATTTCGCAAGTTTTTCGTTTAAATTTCATTTGCGAGTTAACATGTCGTAGCGTGCATGCGAGGTTCAACGTTTTTGGCTCTATTTTTTCATATTTGACAGACCCGTCACAACGAGTCCTTTTTTTCCCTTTTGAAAAGTTCGCCGCAACGGGCGGGTCCTAGATCGACTAAGTTATTATTTTCTACGTTTTACGATTCTGGTTAATTTCTTCGCATTAACACACTGTAACAGGTGCGCGTGGTTCAACGATTTTTGTCTGCTTTTCGTTTAGTGTAATTTTTACCATTTTATCTGTCTTATTTTTACAATGTTGAGAGTAGATGTGGTTGTGGCATTGGTGCTACTTGGCACGGTTTTACGAACATTTTTAACCTATTAAAATTTTTACTAATATTTTGTTTCGGTTTACCCCTATACTTTCTTTACTTAAAAACTATTTTTTACGTGCATGTTTTATGTACGGGTATGTATAAATATGATTTGTTCTACATCCCGACGTAAACTTTTTTTATAGACAAGTCAGGTCAAATATAATACGTTTTCGTTTAAAGAAACCATTTTTACGTGCATATTTTTATGTACGTTTTCGTATAAATTCAAGTTCTACGTTTCGACATAAACTTTTTTGGGAAATGATTCATGTCAAATATAATATGTTTTCGTGTTTATTTTATTTTATGTATGTTTCGTATAAATTCTCCCTTTTTTCAAAAGCTCTAATTAATCTCTTTCGATTACATGTGCATATTTTCTTTCATACCCGTTAAGTTTTCTATGTATGAGTTGGGTCACATATAATACGTTATGATTGTTCGATATGAATTTGATTTACTTTACGTTTAATCCAATCACAATGCTTATACATGTTACATTGAGTTCAACTAAATACGTCGAAATGTGTGTTTTCATATGGTTAATGTATCATATAACGTTTGGACTAATCCATTCAATGTTTACGATGTACCCGCGCCGCAATGCGGGCGGGTCTTAACCCTAGTTAGTTCTTAATTTTTACCTTTAGGGTTCCAATAGATATTTTTTTTGGTTCTCTCTCTGATCCTCTCGTGTACTAGATTTAGGGTTGTGGTTGTAGTTCTTCAATTCTTTGTAGAACTGATCGTCTGTTAGATTTAGTGTAGTTGATCATCTGGTTGATTAAGGGTTGTAATTGTATTGTCTTTGATAAATTCTTGTTGTTTCAAGCTAGTTTATTTTGAATAAAGTTTCCGATTACCATTTTTGACAAATATCATATCAAAGCAGATAAGTGTAAGTGAATGCATAAATGTTAAAATAGCATTTCACAATGTTAAACCCCACAAAGTTACAAACCCTCTTTCAGTCTCTCACATCATATTTAATTTTTTTCCTAAAAAACCTGTACTTTTTTTCACAATATACACACACACATTTTATATACATGTGTATGTAAGTGGGGGGGACCCACACAAGAAGTCCGGACCTACAAACTTGAGACGAACCGGACATGAGCCACAATGTGGTTGGACGAGCAAAGGAGGTCCGTTGCATACCAACATGAAATGGACGAGTGAAAGGTACCACATTGTGGATTCTCTAACATTTTAATATTTTAATAAATGGTAGCACAACTTGCCTCACATCGGGGACATGATTTAGAGAGAGCCTTTTAGAAAGAAAAAAAACCATGCGGCAAGTAATAACCAAATGGTTGGAACGCCAAGGCACACCCGCTAGTTGAAATAATGGATCCAGTCTCTTTCGCCACATCAACATACCCACTTGGTTCAGACACCAAGTCACCACCACATCCGCTAGTTTGACTAGCCGATCACCAATTTTCAAAAGAGCTTTCAAAAAACACCCAAAAGTCTACTTCCATTTGTAAATTGTGTGACAGTACTAATCTAATTCTACAATATATGGCAGTGATTAGAGACTAATTAAAGTGCCATCGTCACAACTTAGCAACTAGTGTGTTCCCCACAATTGCTTAGTGCTTACCGTTGCTAGTTTCATCGCAACAAAGCAACTATCTTGTCCCCTGCGAAGTTCGTTGCATCTTGGTGACGAATATTTCCGTCACTAATGTCTAGTTTTTTTTTTCCTCATTTGGGAACAAACAATCTGGCATGATCGGTACAATATGTGATCGTAGTAGACAAGTTCAAAAATCGAACCCACATCTTCTAAACTGGAAATTTGAGCAAAGGGTTAACTTAGAAAATATTTTGAACAAAAAAAATATAAAACAAAAATGAATTGAACCTGACGTGAATCGAACACGCAACCTTCTGATCTGGAGTCAGACGCGCTACCATTGCGCCACAGATCCTGTTGTGCTAAGTAACTGTTTTGAACTTACTTCATGTTATTGTCACTCCATATCGACCAAACGGACTTAAATTAACGGTGTTAAGTTAAGCTTATAGGATTTATTGACGATGGGCCGGCCTTGATGGGTCAAACAAAAATTGGCTGGGTTAATTAAGTCAAGTTCCAATAAGTTTATTTATTGTTTACTAGGTTTTTACCCGGGATTGCTTCACGGGCTCGATAAAATTACTTTAATCAAAATCTATTTATGATTAATATATAGTTAAAATCATACAAAAATAAAATCTTCGCGAAAGAAAAAGAGGTACATGATCAAAGTGCAAATGCGACATGGTTATAATATAAGCATTAAAATGAGCAATGTAAACCTCAAAAGGTTTACATAGTTAAGAAATAGATAATATATAGTAGATAATAGATAAGTGATGTGAAACTCATTTTTTAGATAACATGGTTAAGAAACGTACAAATGTAAGGTACACATAAGCCATTACGTTATCTTTATTCCTAGTCAGGGCGGATTTAGCACTATCCCATGTTACCTCTGAGCAGATATTAGGATACTTCTAAGAGCCTCCGTAGTGGGACTAGATATTGCGCTGGAGGGTGGGATAGCGCCAAGCAACACCGGGTGAATTTTTGAAGTCTCGCGAAAAATATCACGCCACAATTTTCCTCCCGCACTCACACACATGTATTTACATACATATGTATGTATAATAGAAGGGGTTATATAACCCCCTTACCACTACAATCTCTTGTGATATAACCCCCATAAAGCCCCCTCTTGCACTTTTTCACCAATTGTCGCATAACCCCCACCAAAAGGCTTTATGGAGCTTTATGACTACACATGGCCTAGGAGTATTTGTGATGAAGAAAAGAGTGAAACTAAACCGAATTTTCATGTCATCCATGTCTGTTGTGTAAACTATGAAGAAGATGAGAGAGCTCAGGGCCGGCTCAACCTTTTTGGAGGTCCAAAGCGAAATAAAATTTGAGGCTCTTTCCAAATAATTTAACACTTTTAACTGACCAACTTTATACTTTTGATTTTGATTTGACATAGAGATATAGGAAGCTATTAACAAAACATACAAAAAGGAGGAGGAACATAATTGTAGTTTGTACCTATTATTTCCCTTCTCTCAATTCTGATTTTGATTCAATGTTAATAAACATGGAACAACCCAACATAATAGTCATTCTGTTTCACTGTTTGAAAGATTAACTCCAACTTAAAAAAAAATTAGTTTCAAACGAAACCCTCCTATACCATCACCACAGCCTAGAGAGGCTTGTCCCTTAAAAAAACATAAAAATATTAATTGAAAACTATGCTACAGGGACTAGAACCTGAGTCTTAGGCCGCTCGGGGCGGTGCGTTAAACTATCACGGCCACCAACAATAACGCGTTATATCCCACCCCGCCTCCAAACGCCCACGCGTTATATTTTCAACGAAATCGATTTTCGTTATTTTCTTCACGCGTGATGGAAATTGTTTTGTGAGTGTAATTGTTGGTTGGGGGGAAATTGTTGGGTGTGGTGGTGAGTAATGACCACCCCCACTAAAAAAGGTTGTGAGTGATGAAAAAATGGTTGATGACATGGTGGAACTTGATTGATGCTTATGAGTGATAGAATTCTATCACTAGTAAACCACCCCGCCTGCCCTTAGTGCCCTAAATGAACGTATGATAAAAAAAATCTCTTTTTTTATGAATGCACGGTAAAAAAAAAATCGGATACCCTTGAAGTTTTCTTCTAGATCCGTCACTGGTTATAGTATGCTTCATTTGCAAACACACATGTATATAAATAGATGATAGTTATCTTTGTAATCGTGAGTGTAATAAAATACAAAAGTAGACATATATATATATATATATATATATAGATGATAGGTATCTTTGTAATCATGAGTTTAATAAAAGTACAAAAGGACCGTTGTGTGTCCGTCACAAAATCTTTGTGTTCGTGATTGCATATAATACTATCAATCGAGGCGAATAACCAGTTGAAGGTGTGATAAGTGGGAGTGCGACATCAAGCTTAATAACGAGGAGTCGATTGATTTGGGTAGAATACCCAAGTAGATGTGGCAGCCGAACAAAATGCAATCGATGAGTTTAATTGATTGTAGGCTAGTCCTGATTTAGTTTGTAGTGAAGAGGATACACGTCAAAAAACCATGGCTGAAGTTGGCGGTCCTCAAGCACACGCATTGGCTCGAGTAAGGGAATTATGTAGTTTTTTTTGTTTTTTTTTAACGGCCAACAAATTTTATTCATCAATAGAACTAACAACTCGTTAGTTCACACCATCATACAAAACAAAGAAAAATAAAAAGGACCACCATTACAGATATTACAAACTCATACAAGACAAATCGAATTCGCACCATTGTTCCCGTGTAATCGCTTGTGCCTTTGCTCAATCCAGATATACCCCAAATGTCTTATTTGTTCTTTCACACCAATGATATTAGGCTGCTTGTTATTAAATATCATGTCGTTACCGCATTTCCATATGCACCATACCGTGATCTGGATAACCAAGTAGACTGTCATCTTCCATCTCCGAGTACCTTCTTCATGTTTATAAGCTTCGAAAACGAAAAGCTAGCCACAAAGTCCCAAACCAAGTGAGCAAACTCGCATGCGACGAACAAATGCTCGACAGATTCATCCATCTTGACAGTTACAAAAACGACAACGAACTGAATCAATCTGCACATTTCTTCTAACCAATGCATCCATGGTGTCGTAAGATTATCATTGTACATGAATCACGATTAGTCTCCACCCATAGTTCCCTAGACAAGCACGCTCCTCTAAAACCAAAATGGCACCCATAGATATTAAAAATTGCAAAAAGGATTTGAACCTGACGTGAATCGAACACGCAACCTTCTGATCTGGAGTCAGACGCGCTACCATTGCGCCACAGATCCCATTGTGTTAAATTCCGCTTCTGTCTTCATTTATACGTTACAGTCAAATCAAGGACGTCATATTATGCAAAAGGATGTATATTAATTCGATTTTGTTATGTGTCATGTTACATTAACGGATCTTAGCAGTAAGAAAACATACGAACTCTTTTGTTACACACAAGAAAATCCTATAACATGAAATGGAACTGAAGGAAAATATTCAATATAATTAGTCTCCATCCTAATCAAGTAATGCAAAATGAAGGGAATTCTTTCCATCAAGAGACTTCTTAAGGTAGTTTTTCAAGTACTCCTCATAAACGACTTCCTTATATCGAGCCACTCCGTCTTGAGCCACCACCTCAGGAAACGATCCAAATTTTTGTTGTGAACAGTGGGGCGTTGAATATTGGGATTGAAACTCTTGACTTGATATTCGTGGTTCGCACTCTGTGTTCTACACTTTTGTACCTCCCATTACTTAAAATCTAACATAATTAACACCAAAAAGAAATAAAAATTAAGCTTTGACATATATTATAAGTATAAAAGCTCTTTTATTACGAGACTTTATTATCATTTATATTTATTATTATTTGAGTTATCATTTATCTTTACACATGTTTGTTAACAGGGCTTGGCTATATAGGAAACTCTATCTTTTTTAGAAAACTTTGCAAACCCATTGTCATTCATTGATTAACTTCCATCTAACTTGATCAAGGGCTCTCATAATTTTGGTAACAATTAGATTTAAAAGAAATGTTATAATACCCATTAGTCAACTAGAAGGGCATTTTTGGAAGTACATTCATTCTCTCTCCACTGTCCAATCCTATCATCTCTCATTAATGCATCTCTCTTTCTCTCTCTTTCTCTTACCTCTTTCTCTTTCTCATTTCTTCTTCCCTAATCTTGAAGACAACCATAGCCACAACCATAAAAGCTTCTCCCGGACGGTTTGAAGAAGGTTTGAAGACCCTTCTTCATGTTCAGGTGTTGCTGATTACAGAAACAATAATCTTTATTTTTTAGAGAGAGAGTTGAATGTTCAAGCGTGTGTGAGAGAAGAAGGTTTGAAGACCCTTCTTCGTGTTCATCGGTTTGAAGAAGGTTTGAAGACCCTTCTTCGTGTTCAGGTGTTGCTGATTACAGAAACAATAATCTTTATTTTTTAGAGAGAGAGAGAGTTGAATGTTCAAGTGTGTATGAGAGAAGAAGGTTTGAAGACCCTTCTTCGTGTTCATCGGACGGGTATAGATCCGGTAAGTGTTCTTGAAATATCATTTCACACTTGATTTTTTGTTGAAATGGTTGTTAATATGTTTTTGTGTGCTGAAAGTGTTTTAGTAATGGTTAATGGGGTATCCATGGTTAATGTTCATGTATTTTAAATAAATAAAAAACTTTAGGATGAGATTTTGAACGGGTTTTTTTGTTGGTTTGGTTGCTTGTTAGGGGCTTTTGATCTTAACAGTAGCTGTTTTTTTGTTGGTTTGGGATACTTGTTTGGGTTTTTGATCTGAACAGTAAGTGTTTTTTTGTTGGGTTGCTTGATTCACAGACTCAGGCCCATAACATGTGTTAAGCCCCCTGTTAGAATGTTATGTAACGTGTGTTGATTTACAGAAACAAACCCATAAAGGTTTGGGTTGCTTGTTTGGGTTTTTGATCTGAACAGTAAGTGTTTTTTTGTTAACAATAATTGTTTTTTTGTTGGGTTGCTTGATTTACAGAGACAGACCCATAACATGTGTTAAGCACCTTTTAGAATGATATATAACGTGTGTTAATCATAATATGTTGATTATGATAACAATTAGTCATTTTGTTCATAAGAGGCAAAGTTACTTTTTCGGTAAACTGGGATTGCATATTCAACATATTAGTTTGTTGTGATGAGCAGGAGCATGAGAAACAACACTGAAAGAAAGGATACTAGGATTCTTCTCATGTGGAACTGGTAATCCCATTGATGACTGCTGGACGTGTGACCCGAACTGGCAAAAGAACCGCAAGCGCCTTGCAGACTGTGGTATCGGTTTTGGGCGGAATGCCATTGGAGGCCGTGATGGCCGGTTTTACATGGTCACGGATTCTGGAGACGAGCCATTTATAGTAACACATGTACCGGTAATGTGGATAGTATGTAACATGTAATATGAAACGAGCCATTTATGGTAACACGTGTACCGGTAATTTTGGAATATATAATATGAAATGGGTCATTTGTTTTGCACAATTTTTGGACGTATAATATGAAACGGGTCATTTGTTTTGCACAATTTTGGACGTAAAACTTGTACAAGTAATAAATGTACAAGTTAGTATGTAACGTGTAATATGAAACGAGCCATTTATGGTAACACATGTACCGGTAATTTTGGAATATATAATATGAAACGGGTCATTTGTTTTGCACATTTTGGAACGTATAACATGTGTTAAGCCTCTGTTATAATCTTTTTGTAACCTGACATGTATTCATGTATAAGATAGTGGTTTACAAAACACCATGATGTGTATATACTGATCTAACATGTGTTACAATTTGTCTGTTTGGATCATGTAATTGCTTAACATGTGACAAGGGTGAAAACAGTCGACGGGGGCGATGAGTTTAATGGTGAGCTTAGTTAATATCGTAATCTTGTTGTACCCCACTTGTATACATATGATAACATGTAAGCATCCATTATAACCCGACTTGTATTCATGTATATGAAAGTGGTTTGCAAAACACCATGATGTGCATATACTGATCGTAACACGTGTACAAGTTAATATGGAATTATAATCTTGGTTTAACCCAACATGGTGTCATGTATAAGCTAGTGGTTTCCAAAACACCATGATTTGTATATACATACTATAAGATGTGTTAAATGACTGAAAATATGTAACGTGTAATATGAAACGAGCCATTTATGGTAACACATGTACCGGTAATTTTGGAATATATAATATGAAACGGGTCATTTGTTTTGCACATTTTGGAATGTATAACATGTGTTAAGCCACTGTTATAATCTTTTTGTAATCTGACATGTATTTATGTATAAGCTAGTGGTTTACAAAACACCATGATGTTTATATACTGATCTAACATGTGTTACAATTTGTCTGTTCGGAACATGTAATTGCTTAATGACAAAGGGTGAAAACATTCGACGGGGGCGATGAGTTTAATGGTGAGCTTAGTTAATATCTTAATCTTGTTGTAACCCCACTTGTACACATATGATAACATGTAAAGCATCCATTATAACCCAACTTGTATTCATGTATATGAAAGTGGTTTGCAAAACACAATGATGTGCATATACTGATCGTAACACGTGTACAAGTTAAGATGAAACATACAAGTTAATGTTGTAACACCGTATAACTGGGATAACATGTGTTAAGCCTCTATTATAATCTTGGTTTAACCCAACATGGTGTCATGTATAAGCTAGTGGTTTCCAAAACACCATGATTTGTATATACATACTGTAACATGTGTTACGCGCCTGACATGTATAACGTGTGTTAAGCCTCTATTATAACGTGTGTTAAGACTTCCATAATGGATGCATAAACTCCAATAGTAACTTAATAACATAGTATACCTGATATAACGTGTGTTAAGCCTCTTTTAACACGTGTTAGTTGTGTTGTGTTGTAACATAAACATGGTCATGATAAAGAACTCTTCGTTCATTTATAAACATGTGTTAGTGGTTCATGCTGTAACAGAACACCATGATGTAACCTGACATGTGTTAATGTATAACATGTGTTAAGCCCCTGTTAGAATGATATATAACGTGTGTTAACCTTTTGTTAATTAAAAAAAAGTAACATCTATTTTATTTTTGTTGATGTTTAAAATATCCGATAATGTGGATACTGAGCGTAAAACTTGTACAAGTAATAAATGTACAAGTTAGTATGTAACGTGTAATATGAAACGAGCCATTTATGGTAACACATGTACCGGTAATTTTGGAATATATAATATGAAACGGGTCATTTGTTTTGCACATTTTGGAATGTATAACATGTGTTAAGCCTCTGTTATATTCTTTTTGTAACCTGACATGTATTCATGTATAAGCTAGTGGTTTACAAAACACCATGATGTGTATATACTGATCTAACATGTGTTACAATTTGTCTGTTCGGAACATGTAATTGCTTAACATGTGACAAAGGGTGAAAACAGTCGACGGGGGCGATGACTTTAATGGTGAGCTTAGTTAATATCGTAATCTTGTTGTAACCCCACTTGTATACATATCATAACATGTAAGCATCCATACCGTTTTAACATCATGTACTAGACAAAACAATAAGAGTCTCACATTACATATTACTAGTAAACGAAAATACATAGCACTAAGAAAATGGTGGAGCTTCCTTTGACAATTTGCCTTAGCTTTTCAGCGGCTACCTTTGCTGCCTTAGGTTTTCAGCGGCTACCCTGGCTTTATTGTTTGGGTCGGTCTTGAAACGGTTTGTAAACATGTGGGTGTGCGTATGCCATGGAAGTTATAAAAATGTGTTTTCATTTCTCACGTAACACGTGTTACGTTGTACATGGGTTTCATGTCACATGTAACACATGCATGTCCGAGAAGTTCAAACTATAACACGTGTTAGTTGTGTTGTGCTGTAACATAAACATGGTCATGATCCTTGAGCATCTGATCCACGTTTGACGAAACCAACGTTTGCTATAACACGTGTTAGTTGTGTTGTGCTGTAACACAAAAATAAAAACCTGCAAATTACATAAACATTTACCCCTTTTAAGAACCATTTTAACAAAAAAAAAATCATGTTTCATCTCTAAAACAACCATTATACAAAAACCTATTAACAACCAGGTTTTATGAATAATTTTTGATATTTTAAGTGTAAAAAATGGAGCCAGACGTTGAATATCATCTTATAAAGTCCATACCTATATCAATTTTTAAATTCAATATTTTATTGGTTCAATATTTAAGTGTAAAATAGTAGAACCGTAAATTATAATCATCTTTCAAAAGTTCATACCTACATGCTCAAGTTATCAACTAACATAAACTCCACAAAATCAGAAAAATCCATACGAAATACCCGGAATCAAACATATATGAAAACATATGTTGCATAAAACTTAAAGAGTGTAAAAAACTCACAAATATCAAGATCTGAAACAACATATACAAATCATATTTTATATAAACAAAAAAAGTGTAAAAAACTCACAAATATCCAGATCTGTAACAACATTATGAAACATGTGGACAAAGGAGATCTAAAAGGGAATGGAACAAGATCTGGAAGGGGTTTCCACGTGGATCTGACTTCATATATTAACATCTTCATCACAAAACCACGTTCTTCATCAGGGATTGATCGATCTGATTTTCGTTCTTCACTTCCTTCTTCATCGTTGTCAATGAAGATGTTTTGGGTTTTCATGGTCGAGCACACCAGAGTATCCTCCATTTCCTTTAGATCTACCGTTGTTGATGGATGCTCCATAGTGCATTAATGGCGGATCTAGGGTGAAATGAGTGGTTTAAGAAGATGAATGGATAAAGGATGATATGCAGGAGAAACATTAATGGAGAAGAGATCTATAAATTGTGGCTTTTAAAAATGAAATAATATATAAATGGGGGTTTTGGTGATTTGTGATGTGATGGGCATTAATGATCATGTCAAAACAAATGGGGAAGAGTTCTTGGGGGTGGGTGGATAGATGTATAATGACTAATATACCCTTAGAGGCAAAAACCATAATCAAATGACTTGGGACACGTGGATAAATGTAGGCCACACATTGAGTTTGCAAAGTTTTCTAAAAATGAAGAGTTTCTTGTGTAGCATTACCCTTTGTTAATAACTATTATATCTCTAACTTGAATAATAGTTATAATTAGCATTTTATTATTATTATTGTATCTTTATATAAAGGTATTGGTTTTAGCTATTTAATACATAGAAAATATATTGTAACAATGTCATTTTGGTTTTGGTTTTTAACTATTTCACTTAGGGTAAATTACATTTTTCGTCCTTTATGTTTGCATCAGATTTCATTGGATAGCCTTTAACTTTAATAATTACAGTCACAGTCCTTTATTTGAAAAACTCATTACACCCTACGTCCTTTAGCACTAACCTGGTTAAAATTTTCAGTTAAGTTAGACATGTGCCTTGCACACGAGGGTAAGTTGGTAATTTTACACAACCAAAAAACAAGCTTCACCACCGCCACTCCAGCCACCACCCCAGCCACATCCAGCCACCACCATGACGGCCACCTAAACGCCTCACTGCCACCAGCACTCCGGCCACCACCTAAACGCCTCACCACCCATCTCTCTTCCTCCCAAAGACTACCAACCCACGATAAATCAAACAATCATAGCAATCATAGAACAACTGCAAATTAAAAAGAAAAAAATAACTAACAAGCTTGTTGTATGTTAGTGCACTATGTCTATTGACTTCGTCTTGTATCATGTAATAGGATAGGATAGGATAACCAGTGCTCGAGGTGCGAGAAACTGAATTTAGTAGATTTGTTGGTAATTTCGCTTGAAACTGACAAAGACCATTTCAAGCGAAATCAACATAACTGATTCCGCTTGAAACTGCCTTGGTCAGCCTCAAGCGAAATCACCACTACTATATATAGTGGCACTTGGTTGTTCATTTGTAACTTTCGGATTTGAGTAGCGAAGCTCTGCCGGATTGTCTCCAGGTTGTAAATCAGTATCATATCAATATAAGAGACATTTAAATTGAATCGAGTGTCCGTTTCATTGATTCCGCCTCTGATTCGGATAAACGACTCTTCTGATCGACTCAGTCAGGTCGTACAACGATCCTACAAGTGGTATAAGAGCACAGGAAGAAGAGTTTTGCTCGATTGCATCAGTTTTCTGACTTCTACACCTTCTTTTTCAAATTGGACAAGATTTCATGGTCAAAATGGATTGAATTTTTCACAGTACATGCGAAATAGTGTTTTAACAAAGCCTTGAAAGAATCAGTTCAAAATTCAGCTTAAAAATGACAAAAACAGGCCAAAAACCTTATTCCGCTTGAACGAACTTCATGGTTTCGCTTGAAAAACTTAGATGATTTCGCTTCAAATCATGATTTCGCTTCAAATCATGATTTCGCTTGGAATTAGTACTTGATTTCGCTTGAAACATTAGTTCCGCTTGAAAAATCCAGCTGATTCCGCTTCAAAGTATCATCTAAGTGATTCCGCTTGAAAATATAGTCCTGGTTCCGCTTGAAAGTGGTTTTCTGGTTAAAAGTCTGATTTCGCTTGAACGTGTCATACTTGTGATTTCGCTTGAAATCCTTATTTCGCTTGAAAGTGGACTTTTTCGCGTCAAGATCATTTCACGTCAACCGAGTGTCAGTTTATTTCAAGTTGATTGATATTGTTTAAACTGATTGTGTTTGTTTGTTTGTCTCCAGGTGATTGAAGATATACAAATTGTGAATTTCAAGAAACTGTTTGAAGATGTCAAGCAGCGGTGAAGAATTTTACAACACGTTTTACAATGCTTTTACTTCAGAATCATCCGAAAGAAGATCTGAAACAAGAGAATATTCGAAAGAGATTTCAGAGAATTTGAAGTATGAGAATATGTATGGAAGCCAACAGAAACCACCGAAATTAATGAAGATTGAAGATTATAACTGGTGGAAAAATCGGTTTGAGGGTTGGGTAAAAGCTTTTGCTTCTGAAAGTTGGTTAAAATTGAAATATGGATATACAGAACCAGTAAAAGAAGGAGGAGAGTTAGTAAACGAAAAAGAGTTCACGGAAATAGATGTAAAAAATGTAGTAGCTGAATACAAAATGATTACATTGATAAAACAGTCAGTGAGAGAAGATATTATTTCGTTACTTGAACAAGAGAAAACATCGAAGAGTTTATGGGAAGCTTTAGAGAGAAAATGTGTAGGAAGTAATGAGATTATGAAAAACAAAAAGAAATTGTTACGTAAAGAGTTTGATTTATTTGGTTGTATGAAAAATGAATCTGTTTGTAAAATGATCGAGAGATTTGGGCATCTGAAGATGGAGCTGGCCAGACACAAAATCACATACACTCAAGATGAGCTGGTTGATAAATTCTTTGATTCATTGCCAAATGATCAAGATTGGCAATACTTTGCTTTAATGTAGAAGAACACAATCAAGTCTGAAGATTTAATAGTGGATTTGCTGATCGAAAGACTAGAAAGCCATGAGTTGGAGATAAAGAAATCTAAAGTCAACAACCCAGCTCATCAGCAGAATGTGGAGCTGTACTACAGAGGAAATGTACCACAGGCTGGGTCTCCAAGAACAGCGTTTTCTGCAGAAAGCTCAAACTCCGTGAAAAATGAAAGTCCTCACAGTGGTTTTCAAAGTGGATCTTTTTCAACAACTTCAAACCAATCTGCATCAAAGAATGTATTCCAATGCAACATTGTAGTAGATCTGAAGAATACTCAAAATTTCAATGAGGAGTCTGCAAAGCAGCAGATGGTTTTCTTAGCATCTGTGCTTGAGTCATACGAAAGCCTCGTAGCTGGAAAGATAGGCAACACCAACCTGACGAAGGAAGACTACGATCAAATAGATCCTGAGGAGATGGAATTGATCGACATAAGGTGGTGTATGGCCAGTGTAGTGAGAAGGGCACAGCGTTTTATGGAGATTACATGAAGAAAGTCTATTGGTGGACCATCTACCAAGTTAGGCTTTGACAAATCGAAAGTCACATGCTTCAAGTGTAAACAGAAAGGTCATTTTAAAAGAGAGTGCCGAAATGCTTATGCTGATGATTCTGAAAATCCATTCAAAGACGATTATTACAAGAAAGCCATTTATCATCAGAACAAACCTGAATCTCCCAGAATGAAGCAGCTTGAAGAAAAATCAAGAGCTCTTGCAGTTATTCATGACGATGAAGGTTATGACTGGAGTCAAGTTCTCCCTGAAGAAGATTGTGTTGGATATGCATTTGTAGCTGAATTTGATCATGATAGATGGTGTAGAAGAGATTACGCGAGATGGGAAATTGAAAAATTCAGAGAACCATTCAAAGAAGCTCAGAGAGCCAAAAGATGGAATGACGAATTGGAATGTTACATGGATCCACAGGGTAATCCAGTTGTTGACCCATCAAAGGTGGATTTTGATGCAGTAACAAATTTGTTTCCAAGTCAGAGTACTTTCAACACAAGAAGGTTATCTGATAAAGGATATTTGCCAGATTTGTTGAACAAAATAAAAGAAATTTGTGAAGCAAGTCTACCAAAGGTGGTAGAAATGAAGAAGAGAAAAGAAGAAGAGTTGAAAAAAATGGTAGAAGAAGTGAAGATTACTGCAAAGCTTGCTGCTGAAGAAGAACAGAAAGTAGAAGAAGAACAGAAGATTGAAAAACCACAGAAGATGGAAGCAGAAGAAGAGAAGAAAAAAGATCAGAAAGTTGAGACAGAAGAATCATCGGTGCTGAAAGAGACTGAGGTAAATGAATCTTCTGACTTGTCAAATGCTAAAATTGTTGATAAAAATGAGAACAAGTGCAGGAATTGCATAGAAATGTGCAAAGCCTGTATTGAAAAAGATGAAATAATCAAAACAAAAGATATTGAAACAAATAAAATTGAAAATGTTTTCAAAATAAAATGTAAAGAAATGATTGATAAAGAAGAAATTTTGAAACTAAAGGTTGAAAAGCTAACACAGAAAGGTCATGGTCTTGAAGAAGAAAATAAGATTTTGAAAGAAATGTGTACAGCAAAATGTGTTGGTTGTGTGGAGAAAGATAATAAGTTTCAAGATTTTCAAAAGGAGTATGATAATTTGAAGTGGTCAAGTCAGAGAGTACAAGAGGCTTATGATACTTTGAAGAAACAAGTTAAATGTTTTGACCAAAGATTGTCTGAAACTTTAACAACCAAAGAACTGTATGAGAGAAAGTTTAAAGAAAAGCAACTTGAATTAAACAAGTGTATTGATGAAGTTGCTAATCTCAAACAAATTCTGGCTGAAAAAGAAAAGGTTGTTACCAAACTTCAAAGTTATCATAATTCTTCGTGCATTTTCGAACGCATTTTCAACATCACACCAGATGACAAAGATACTGACAAGAATAAAAAAGGTATTGGTTCAGAATTTCATCAGGTACCACCACCATTGAGAAACAATTATACTTTTTATGATGAGGAAAAGGTGGCAAAAAGGTTTGAACATTGTTGACCAATTACCTGAAAGTATCGATGTGACTTACTCCAAATCTGATGAAGCTAATGATTCAGAGGTGGTAAGTAAGGTTGTTGAAAGCGTTCTGAAAGATGAGTCAAACAAAGGTAAGTCTGAATCACATGATGAAAATGAGAGAAATTTTCATGATGGCTATCTTAAACAGATAAAATCTAAGAAAAATTTGAATGATGATTCAAAAGGATTGGTTTACACCATGATTGGATCAGACAAATTATTCTTAGATGTTGTTTTCCCAATTCAGAATGTGATCTCAGAAAAGGTTGATAAAGTTTTCAAAATGGTTGAAATTGAGAAATCTGAAGTTTCAAAGTTTGCTAGTAAAGGTCATAAAACTTTTTATAACAAACCTGGTTTCAAGAAGAAAAACATGAAGGTTGGGTTGGGTTATAAGAAGAAACAGAATTGGAAGAAAAATGAAATACAAAATTTTCAGGAAAAAATGAGTTTTGTTCAAGGAAAAAGTTTTGAAGAAGAGGAAAAACTCAAATTTAGACAACAGTCTAATGAAGAGTTTTGTGCTCAAAAGAAAAGGCAACAACCACAGGTTAAAGATGTTTCAAAAAGAACATGTTTTAAGTGTGATCAATTAGGACATCTTGCACGAAAATGTCTGAATCTGAAACCTGTGGATGTTGACAAAAAGAAGCCTGAAAATGTTGAGAAACACAAATCTGAGGATGTGAAACACAGGTCAACCAGATTTGATTCAAAACAAACTTGGAGGTATAACACAAACAAGTTTGTTTCGAACCAAAATTGGAAATCAAACCCGAACAGGTTCGATTCTAGACAGACCTGGAATTCTCACACACCCAGATTCAGAACAACGCAAAGTTGGCAAAAATCCGTTGATATGACAAAACCCCAAGAGTTTTGGAAACCAAAAGTTGTTCAAAGTCAAAATGTTCAAAAGGAGTCACATTTTTACAAAAGAGGTACTCCAAAATGTCAAACATGGAGTACTAAGAAACAAGTGACTTTGGTAAAAGATGAGAAAGTTGAAGTAAAAGATGAAAAAGTCTTTGTTCAGAATGACAAAGATTTTCCAAAATTGAATGAAACATATTGTGTTGAATTGCCTAAGGTTCAACAGACCTGGGCTAAATTGTTCAAGTAATTGAAGTAGTTTGATTGTGCAGGTGCTCAACAAAACCGAAGATTGTGAGAATGGAAGTTGGGGCAGCCTGGCACAGGAAGAGGCTGCTGGACCCTGGTTTGGTTGAACAGGGAGTTTAACATTTTTTTGTACATAAAAAAAATGTTGCTTGAATACGCCGAAACCCTCACGGCTGAACAAACATGATTACTTTCACAAGACTGAAAAATAGTTTTCAAACTGTCGAAAATCAATGGGTTGTAAATCATGGGGGTAATTGTTGGTATTTTATGTTATATTTTCTGTAAAACAGAGCACGAAAAGCAGAAAATGGATGGCGAGACAAAGCTATCAGTATCGGGTTGTCAATTTTTCTTTTAATGATTTTGTATTTTAGGGGGAGAAGAATTGTCAGAAAATACAAAAACATTTGAAAATTTGAAAAAGTCAAAAACATGATAAAATGAAAAATTAAGTTTTTGTGTAAAAAGAGGAAATGATAGTACATCAGTAGACAGTTACAGTATGCTAAAGAAATGTAATGATTAAATAGCGTTAAACAGTCTCACTGATGATATGCCGATAGATTTTTATACATTTAGTAAACTTTTTCGGGATATAAACCTAAATTCAAACTTGTTTATTTCGTGGGGAACACTACTTGGATATATAGGTAACCCCTGAAATCTCGTTTGAAGGACCCCTCTTTCTGAGATACTAGGTCTTTATACTTAGTGATATCTGGGGTATTATCCCGGGACTTCTGATTTTGCGGAAGCAATGGCCTAGTCCCCGTATAATACTTTCTGCATGCTTGAAATATAGTGCCGCCCTCAGCAAAAATGATGAAACAATAAAATTGATAATCATTGCTGTTGAAGAAAAGATCCTCTAAAGGGGACACACCAAAAGTCGAAGCCGTCATCTCTCTGCTGAACGGATGTTCTGACCTGAGCTCTCACGGTTTTCGCAATTTAACCCCTTACAGATATCATCTAGGTATACTCACCTGTAAGACTGAATATTGGGATCTGGATACGGGAGTATATTCAAGAGGTGGGACACATGAATGAGTTTAAGTTCTTAATACACCTAATTCGTATCCTGAATCAGTTGAAATTTGTGTGAAAATTTAAGTGGACCAGTATATCGACAATCTAAGTGAATTGTTTAATTCTTAAAGTGTAACTAAGCTCAACGGTACTTGTGACTTGTCAGAAACTGATATGATCCTCTAACGCGAACTCAAACAAAAATATTGTCTGTAAATATGTTTGTAAATATTTCTTTACTGTTTTATGTTTTAGAAAAATACAAAAAGATTTTTTATTCTGCTTTATTTTCGACAACTGATGTCTGAGATGCTGAGTGTCAAAATCTGAGTAAGCTGATTGTGTTTCTGAAAATAAAACAAGTTCATTAATTTGAACCTTGAAATTTTTAACAAAAATAAAAAACAGTTTGTGATATCTCCAAGGTCATTAGTTTGGACTTGGAAGATAAACTGTGAGGGATTTGGATACTTAACACTGCTAAATCTGTAAAGATTGTTGATAGGGGGAGTTGTCAGACCCCGACCACGTAAAACAACAAATCGTGGCGGAAATGTCGGGGAGTGTTGTAACAGAATCATTGTTTCATAACACTTGGAAATTGAAATATTGTTTTATTGATTAAAAGAGTTACAATGTCTTGACAATCAAAGAAACATAACATAAATAACTAGTCTTGCATCTTTTATTGTCACTAAGGCCCAAGTCCGCCAAAGTGTATCTTGATAAATCCTATGCATCATATCCTGAAACACATGTGAAAATAGGTACGTCAGCATAAAAATGCCTGTGAGATACATAGGTTTTGTGAAAATAGAATTCATGACTTATGTTTAAGAAAATGTTTAGTCATGAACCATGTAATTTGCTTTGTCTTGTAAATCATTTGAAAAGCAATAAGATCAGATGATATGTATAAATAAGAGAATAATGTATGGTTAAATAAATAACCAAGTAAAATGAGTTTGTATAAGATAAGTTGTTTTGTAAAACAATGTCTTGTGAAAAGTATGTTATTTGTATAAAATGTTATATGTCTTAAATTGAAATGATTCAAATAACGCTACGATATGTAATACCATACAATCACTTATATATAGGAAGTACCAGCGGCGTATCCACCATGCTTGTATCATATTACACACGCCTCGTTACTTAAATCACTTACTCAAACCAAACCAACAATGTAAAATGTCTATGTTTAAACCAATTGCCAAATGTATTGAATAATATGTCAAAATGTTTATGTCAAGATGTAAATCATGTAATGTATAATAAATGTCAAAAAAAATGTTTATGTGTCAAATGTAAATCATGTAATGTGCAACCAAAATGATATGTATGACTAGTGAAATGCATCAACTAAACCATAGGTGAAACGCACAAAACAACGTATTGAAGTAAAACTTAGTTTAAATCAAAGTTATGTTTTGTGGAAATGCATGCTATACTGATACAGACATCTATGCGGTATTGTGTGAATGCATACATCCAAGCCTTGAGACTGAGGCGATAAACCCTTAAACAAATTAAAGGTTTATCTAAGTTATGAGAATCGAATTCGGTCATTCCTTTCATCCAAACCTACCTAGGATGTCCGGAACGGGAGTTGTCAATTCCTATGGTACCACTACCTACTAACGAACGGCGTGATCGGTGTTAATGAATGTATATTGATCCATCAAAACAAACCAAATATCATATCAAAATGTAAGCATGTGAATGAATAATAAATGTACTAAGTATGATGAACATACATAGCATGTGACGTGAAACAAATGTACTAAGTATGATGAACATACATAGCATGTGATAAATAACAAATGTACTAAGTATGTAACAAATGAACATACATAACATGTGATGTGAAACAAATGTACTAAGTATGATGAACATACATAGCATGTGATAAATAACAAATGTACTAAGTATGTAACAAATGAACATACATAGCATGTGACGTGAAACAAATGTACTAAGTGTGCAACAATGAACATACATAGCATGAAATGTAATGTAAAACAATGTACTAAATATGCACACAATGGGCATACATAGCATGAAATGTAATGTAAAACAATGTACTAAATATGGGCATACATAGCATGAAATGTAATGTAAAACAATGTACTAAATATGCACACAATGGGCATACATAGCATGAAATGTAATGTAAAACAATGTACTAAATATGCACACAATGGGCATACATAGCATAAACACAATGAAATCATGTACTATAAATGTACTAATGAACATAGCAAGTATATGATGTGAAAACAGGAAAGCATGAAAGTAACAAGTAGGCACATGTGTTTCACCCCAAAACGTTTGGAAAACAGTAAAAGAGGGGTCTATGTACTCACTTGAGATTGCTTAGTAGTCCTTGAGTAACAACCAAACAATGCTAGAGATCACGGATATCAAACGGCACATAATATATGTAACTACATTAATAAACCGGACCTATAACGGAGGATCGGATAGAATGAGGGTTCGTAAACCAAATGAGTATGTGAACTCATGTAATATGGTTTAACAAAGCCCACATACTAAAATGAAACCTAACCTAAGTGCTTACGACCCATTACGACCCGTTTAGGTAGCTTATGCTACTTTAACGCGTCGTTCGCGTAAAACGCGTTCGGAACGCCTAACTAGTCCTATAACAAGTATAATATGCCTTAACATGTCTAATATTGTTACCAAATCAGTTTAGATACCAAAGGTTATGTTACATATGCTTAAAATGAATTTTGGCGTAAAAAGGGCATTTTGGTAATTTACCTAAGGCATATAAACTACCTATCATACAACTAACTAAACGCCGTGACCATAAGGTATAACCTCGGAAGGTTATTCCCTATATACTATGGTCACCTAATGTGTTTGGTCGGATCCTAATGATCGACCAAATGGGTCGGGTTCGAAAGTATAAGCGATTGTTTAGATCGCTTACCTTACGACCCTATATAAGCACTAAACTAAAAGTGACGAGCTAAACATGTTAAAACATGCTTAACTAAGTTTAGAAAACAGGTTTGGTATCAAAACAAACGGTTTTGATACCCAAGAGTAGTTTGGTTACAAAATACGCACGAATGCGCATTTTGGCCGAAACTACGACTCGTCACTAAGCCTAGATAACGTGGTAATCAGTAGGTATAGTCACTAAGGACTATAACCATCGTGATCACGCTCACGTTATGAAGTTCAAACAAACTTCGCATTGACCATAAACTGGTCAATGCAGAAAGTCAAACAAAGTTTGACTTTCGGACTCGAAAAGCGATAAAAGAACGAAGGAACACTTACAAAGGGTCCCCACAAGATTTGATTCCAAGTAATCTCAGGTACGAAGTGAGAAATCACAACCACTTAGAGAAAAACTCAGATCAAATGTGGGTTTGCAAGGAGTGGGGGTTGGGTATTTATAGGAAAAGGACCACCGTTAGGATCGTTTCTTAAATACCGTGCTTTGATCTTGCCCCTACACTTGTTGCACACCTTGGTACCCAAGTTTGGCCTGTGACAATCCGAACTTTCAAGGTTAATTTCGTTTCGTTCCGTGATCTTAACTTCTCATTATTCCTCTCCAACGCTTCCTCCGATGCTAAACTTGTTAAACGTTCTATTCTGTGTTAAGCGTAATCGTAATCTAGGTGTATGGTTGTTTTGTTTGGGCCGCGAGTGTGTTCGGGCCGCACACACACCCTCCTCAAGTCACACCCTCACTTCCTTAAATTATCATCATCACTTCGGCCCACATTTATGTTTGGCCGGCCCACAGTTTGGTTTGGTCTACGTACACATCAGCCCATACTCTTTTATGGGTTGCTTAATGGTATAATATGGAATTAAGGGAAAACGTGTATCACATTAGGTTTAAAAAAAAAGAAAAGAAAACCCTAGGGCATCATGCTCCTGTCGACGATCAGCCCCCATCGTTCCATCACCAATGGCAGCCATCAAGGGTAATCCCCTCAAATCCCTGGTCGCACCCCTATTCACGGCGGCAGTGCAACATGACTCGCCGAAGACACGAAGGCGTCACCGGAAGCATCCGAAGCTCTCTTTTCTCTCTCTCTCTCTCTCACGGACACTTGGCTTTGACTGGTTATGTGTGAACAAGTAATTTATCATACCGAGCAATCTCAGGTGAGTTCACTGCTCTTTTCCAAGCATGCATCCCGGGAAGGGATATCGGGTAACGTTCCAGGGAGGAATGCAGGTTAATGGGATGTTTGTTATTACTTAGTTTCTATTATGTAAGACCCCCTACATCTACCGATTGTTGCCGGTAAGGCAACGAGGTATTTAGTTGATAGCGCTATTAGGTTTGGCACCCTCACACCGTGCCGAAAGGACGGGCGTGAACTAATTACCTTGACCACTTGACCAATGCCTAGATAGAGGCATTGGGGTTGGGCATTCACATCGTGTATATATAAGACCCCTTACATCTACTCGAGGTTATTAGTTGAGCTAATTACCTCGACCACTTGACCAATGCCTTGATAGAGGCATTGGGGTTGGGCATTCACATCTTGTAGCCATTTCGGTAATCGAGTAATAACAACATCAAATCATCAAAACTACGAAACAGCATATCATCTTGTTAACTGTTTTACACATGTGACTGGTAACTAAACTCGGTAACAAAACTTTGAACTCACCAGCGTAGTCTGACACACTTGTTTGCATGCTTGTAGGTCGTTAGCTGAGATACTTTGGGACTTGCTATCTGGAGCAGCTGGAGTGGGCATGGTCTTGCTGGACATATTTATTTTATTGGTTTAATGATACATTACTCTGGTTTTAAAACTGGTTAACTTTGCTTCCGCTGATACTTTGGTTTTCATTTAAACTCACATATAGTATTTCATTTACAATTAAGTACTTTATCATTTAATTGAATGCGTTTGATATAATTAGTGGCTCGTTGTTGGATCGTCGCACTCCTAGTAGGGACATACCCTAGGTGGGAATTTGGGGGTGTGACAGTTTGGTATCAGAGCCACTGGTTATAGTGAACTTGGTTTTAAAAACGTTTTTATAAAACCAGACTATAACCGAACAGTTCTGACAACAAAGAATACGACCATGACACTCAGCTCCAGATTGCAAGGTTTGTCTCTCGTGTACTCATTGTACTGCGTAACTAGTGAACACTTACATATGATATTACATGTGATTCCACGTTTAACACAACAGTATGAATTTACGTATTACTTGCACATGTTATGTGACTGATAGGGTGGTATTTCCCTAAACATTCGTGACTCACGTTTTGTGATACTCTTTGTATGCTACTAGAGTTTGAGGAACCATTCGACATGAGTTAGGATGAGCTGAGATGAGCATGCAAATCACAATATTATTGTGGGTGCACACATAATAATAATGTGGGGTGCATGTGAGTCCCAGTGAGGCTTAACAAGTGAAGAAGGGGTTCCGCTCTGTTATTTGATCAGTGTGAAACGTAACAAATTTATAGGAGTCATAACAGTGATCGTCTCCTACTCGAATGTGACATTTTCACCTCTCTCTGATTCCTTTCGAATCTTGATGCCATCGAGTATTACCTGAACACCCATCTGAACGCCTAGCGAACCGTGTAGAATGTTAGGTTCTTGTACGAACATCCCTGAGTTGGATGTTGCAGCGTCGAATGATTGGTCGATACCTTCTCACTCCTTTTCATTGGTTGGAACTCTGTGTATTGACGCCTTAGATTCTGTAAGTGCGATCGTTTCTGCAACACCCTAGCAACGTACTGTGTATTACTCGACCAACTTGCAAGAACGATGGACAAGAGGATGAGCATAGTACTTTACCAACTTCGGTAATTGGACGACCCTGAATATCAGTAACGAACATTAGCAATTTGACGCCAAACGAATCCTAAACCCTAGTCAACAACTTATGGGAGCCGACTTTTACGAATCAATCGGGACATAAACGATGACAATTGGCCATGATGTGGAATGTGTAACTGCCAGCACAATGAGTAGCGCCTTGGAACGTGGCACGGAATGTGGAGAGATGGACATTGCTGGTGAAAGATTTCAGGACTCCATTTCGAGCAACAACATTAGAAGCAACAGTCACGATGACAGCAAGGTACTCGCAAATCATGACTTTCGGTATGGAAATGATGGTGGCTTCAACAGGGAATGGCCGATGTTAAGGCAAGACGCCAACAACCCAAGGAGCAATGACAGTTTCGGGAATTCTAGTAGTAGTAGCAACAACACTGGATATGGTACTCGCGAAGGACACTTAGGATTGGCGTGGGCAACGCCATGATTATAGCAACATGGTGGCCTACACGTTCTTAGTAACTAATCGCTTCGTCACTGCTTTGCTTAACCCTGATGCTTCTTGAAACCGAACCTGCTGCGGAATTGGCTGATGGCAAGTCAGATGAAACCGCATATGTTAGTTGGAATGCAAACTCGACCTTGTGGGACATGTATTCGACACCGATTTTCTTTCTACTATCCTTGATGGCTACAATGCAGTAGTTAGTGTGGACTGGATATCCATAACTCGCGCGAATGTACCCAGTGGGGAGAAAATTTTGTGTGGTGAATTGTTATTTGTTCTAAAGCGTTAGACTAGTGCAAGGGCTAGCACCATTTTGGCTATGAGGGCCCAGAAACGTCTACGGAGGCATGACCCCACTATATTAGCAACCGTTTCTGATGATAAGGCTAAGGAAAATAGGATCGAGGATCCACCAATTGTTGTGACTCGTCTCAATGTGTTATTCGAGGAACTTCCAGGTTTACTACCACAACTGTTAGTCGGAATCTCAGTTGATCTCACGCCAGAGGCAGCTCCGAGTACTCGTACTCTTACCATCTTGCACCAGGAGGGTTACAAGAACTGTATAAGCTAATACGAGAACTGTTGGACAGGAACCTAGTTTTCGTTTTGGGGAGCCCCAGTTTCATTCGTGAAGATAAGCATTTTTTTGCGTGTACTGACTATCGAGAACTCATCAAGGCGACAGTTGGGAACTGTTTGCCTCGACCATGTATTGACAACCTGTCGACTAGTTGCAAGGGACGAACTTTCATTCAAGGATTGATATACGAGCAAACTATTAGCAGATGCAAGTCCAAGGGGAAAATGTTCTTAAAGTGGCTTATCAGACGCAATTCGGCCATACGATTTTGTATTCCATGACCATTGGGGTAATTATCACACCAGCAGCTTTATAGACCATGTGAACCAACCATGCTATTGGGGGACGTTTTGAATCCTTTCCGGGAGAAAAGAGCATCATGGACAGCTTTGTATCTTATTTGAGAGCTCCTGGGGGAGGAGCCACCCCGCGCGAAGTCTTAATAAATGTAACTTCTGAATTCGAGAGGTAACCTTTTTGGGTCATATAATCAACGAAGTGGGAATGCACGTGGATCTCGCTAAGATCCCTCCGGGGGTACAACAATTTCTTGGTTTCGGTGGATGCTGTTGTAGGTTCAACACATGATTTTCGAAGATCACGCTGCTTAACTCCCTTATGCACAACAGGGTGCTGAGTTCGTGGGAGACAAAACGGGAGATCGTCTTTTAAGCTTTCGAATCCCAACTCTGCAATGCACCGAACATCGTCTTCGTCCAAGGGTGCAAGTGATCTACTGGTATACCTTAAGGGTTCGAATCAGAGTCCTAGTTGCACATCTATGCAACACGAGAAAGTGATGGCTTACGTAGTGGATTTACAAGAAGAGTTACACGAGACCCAACCTGCGGTGGAACCCATGGTTTTGGATTGATGTGGAGGTATTACTTAGACGGTACCAAATGCATTACTTAGACCGATCACAAGGGCTTCCCGTGTACCGATGTTTTGAAGAACTAAGCATGTAATGAAGTCGCTGGATGGAACCTTTGAATGGTTACGACTGTGAAACATGGACATGCACGAGCCTTGCAACTCACTATCGATTCTATCCTACCTGAACAGATTCGCCTTGTTCTAACCGAAGCATTAAAGGAAGAGGAATTTCAAGTTGGGCCCAAGTGGGCGTGGAAGAACAACTTTTGGCAGGATGGACGATATTTGCTACCTCATGAAACGCATATGTTTTCCCCATTATATTGCAACCGTAGGGAACTTGAGTGGAGCAAAGCGCACCTGCCTCAATGTTATAGTCGTCTGGGTCTTGTTAGGGGATACTAGGATTTATAAATCCTGTACTGGCAACCGGGCATGAAGGCCCACGTAGCCAAGTGTGTGAACGATGTTTGACTTGTGCGAAAGTCAAGATGGAATATCAGAAACCTACTGCTTGTGCCAACAACCAGAAAGACCCATATGGAAATGAGAAGCAGACTCTTGGATACTGTCACTAGTCTACTTGCAACTCGAAATGGAAACAATATCACCTAGGTGATCGTTGATGGACTCACATAACCAGCACATTCTATTTCAACCAAAGAAACTGACGAGTCTTCACAGCTGTGAATGTTCCTCTGAGGGAGGCGGCTTTTTGGGCACGAGGTGCCAGCACCAGTTATCCATGATTTTGATCTATACCTGATTCATGGCAGGCATTACACAACACTCATGGCTCGCATGTGGACATGAGCATTATTCGTCATCATAGGACAAACGGTTAGAGTAAATGAACCATCTTGACACTCGAAGACATGCTGCGAGCATGTGTGATTGACTTGGGGAAATTTGGAAGGATACATACCTTTGGCTGAGTTCTACCGTAGCAGTTACCATTCTAGTATTCAGACAACTCTGTTAGAGGCATTGCAAGGACAGTACACTAATCTCCTTGTTGGATTAAGGAGGGTGACAACGTAATCGCAGGTCCAAGATTTGTACTTGGAAACCCTCGGGGAGATTGTTTGGATTGGAAATCGTTTGGCAACAACGCGAGACCTCCATGAAAACTCTTAAGCTTAGGAAACACTGGGAGTTCGCTGCAGGCGAGCAAGTCAAGTTGAAAGTTTCACCCTGGGAGGGTGTGGTACGCTTTGAGAAGCGTGGCAGGTTTAATTTATGTTGCGATGAGCCATTCGGAACCCTGGAAGGAATCGGTAAAGTGGACTCCAAACCCGAGTTATCTGACGAATTGGGTAACGTACACAATGTCATTTATGTCTCAAATCGGAGACAGTGGTTGTTCAATGAAAACACTTGTGATACCCTTATTATACAAGTTGCAGTTGTTGAAGAACCCATCGAAATCCCGGATCGGAAAGTTAAGGTTTGTAAGCATAGTCATACTCCAATCGTGAGAGTTCGTAGGAACTCAAGTCGTGAATTGGAATTCACGTGGGAACGCAAAGATCAGGCAAAGCACGAGTATTCTCGATTGTTAAAGCGGTTGTATCAACTTCTGATATCATTAAAGAATTTCGGGACGAAATTCCCTTTCAAGTTGGGGATGATGTGGCACCCGAGGAAAATCCACAGTCATCCTGATTTAACACCTCACTGTTTTTGGGTTACTTATCAAATTTCGGGACGAAATTTCTTTCAAGTTGGGGATGATGTGACAATCCGAACTTTCAAGGTTAGTTTCGTTTCGTTCCGTGATCTTAACTTCTCATTATTCCTCTCCAACGCTTCCTCCGATGCTAAACTTGTTAAACGTTCTATTCTGTGTTAAGCGTAATCGTAATCTAGGTGTATGGTTGTTTTGTTTGGGCCGCGAGTGTGTTCGGGCCGCACACACACCCTCCTCAAGTCACACCCCCACTTCCTTAAATTATCATCATCACTTCGGCCCACATTTATGTTTGGCCGGCCCACAGTTTGGTTTGGTCTACGTACACATCAGCCCATACTCTTTTATGGGTTGCTTAATGGTATAATATGGAATTAAGGGAATACGTGTATCACATTAGGTTTAAAAAAAAAAGAAAGAAAACCCTAGGGCATCATGCTCCTGTCGACGATCAGCCACCATCGTTCCATCACCAATGGCAGCCATCAAGGGTAATCCCCTCAAATCCCTGGTCGCACCCCTATTCACGGCGGCAGTGCAACATGACTCGCCGAAGACACGAAGGCGTCACCGGAAGCATCCGAAGCTCTCTTTTCTCTCTCTCTCACGGACACTTGGCTTTGACTGGTTATGTGTGAACAAGTAATTTATCATACCGAGCAATCTCAGGTGAGTTCACTGCTCTTTTCCAAGCATGCATCCCGGGAAGGGATATCGGGTAACGTTCCAGGGAGGAATGCAGGTTAATGGGATGTTTGTTATTACTTAGTTTCTATTATGTAAGACCCCCTACATCTACCGATTGTTGCCGGTAAGGCAACGAGGTATTTAGTTGATAGCGCTATTAGGTTTGGCACCCTCACACCGTGCCGAAAGGACGGGCGTGAACTAATTACCTTGACCACTTGACCAATGCCTAGATAGAGGCATTGGGGTTGGGCATTCACATCGTGTATATATAAGACCCCTTACATCTACTCGAGGTTATTAGTTGAGCTAATTACCTCGACCACTTGACCAATGCCTTGATAGAGGCATTGGGGTTGGGTATTCACATCTTGTAGCCATTTCGGTAATCGAGTAATAACAACATCAAATCATCAAAACTACGAAACAGCATATCATCTTGTTAACTGTTTTACACATGTGACTGGTAACTAAACTCGGTAACAAAACTTTGAACTCACCAGCGTAGTCTGACACACTTGTTTGCATGCTTGTAGGTCGTTAGCTGAGATACTTTGGGACTTGCTATCTGGAGCAGCTGGAGTGGGCATGGTCTTGTTGGACATATTTATTTTATTGGTTTAATGATACATTACTTTGGTTTTAAAACTGGTTAACTTTGCTTCCGCTGATACTTTGGTTTTCATTTAAACTCACATACAGTATTTCATTTACAATTAAGTACTTTATCATTTAATTGAATGCGTTTGATATAATTAGTGGCTCGTTGTTGGATCGTCGCACTCCTAGTAGGGACATACCCTAGGTGGGAATTTGGGGGTGTGACATGGCCCCCCATGATCAGGTAACAACAAGTGGAATTGAGTTGGGAGTGCTAAACAGCTGTTAACAGCTGTTAAAAATGGCTTTTGCTGATCAGAAGGGGCCTCGCGTGACGCCAAGGGGGCTAGGTGTCACGCTTAGGTCCCTCTGAACAGCAACCAGTTTCCAACGTTTCCAATTCAGTCCCCGTTGTGTATTAAGGCCATTTCCGACATGTTTAAGGGTCGTGAAGCCATTTTCAAGGCCCTAAAATGATGCCTAAACATTGTGGACATGAAACATGCTCAAAAATATCCCGGATGTTGGTTCGTTTGGTTGTACGATTGCGATGTTCGCTTAATTTCGACGGAATGCGCATAAGCGCGAAAAACGATCCAAATGACGCGAAGAATGGATTTTTCTCAAGCCAAACACTAAAATAAAATATTTTAGTGCTTACATAAATTTTTGGATGTCCGGATGTATTCAGAACGTAAGTTATGCGCGAAAGTGCAAACTTATGCACTTTTTGACACTTTTAGTCCCTGAATGACCCAAAAGTTTATTTTATCATACCGAACCCCTCAAAGCCTATTTCTAAGCTATATAAAGGATATTTATGGTATGTTTAACTTATGGTCATGTTCCGGAATGTTCGTTACAGTTCAAATTGGCATACTTTCGCAGTTTGTCAAATTTAGTCCCTGTAGGCGATTTAACTCGATTTTGCCATACCAAAGCCTTCAAAACTTATTTCTAAGTTATGTAAAGGTTATTTAAGGTATGTTAAGCCTATTTCACTATTCCGGAGTGTTTGTCACATTAAATTGGTTATATTTACGCATCAGTGCGCGTATAACCTCCTAGAAAGCGATTTAAAGCCTGAAATCGAACAAGAATTGATATGTGTAAATGATACACATATTTATACAAATCCCAAGTATGAAATACAATATTTCATTGGTTTGGTATTTGTTTGATGGTCGCAGTGACCCAGGTGTCACAAGAGTGGTTTAGAAAGTTTGAAAAAGTCAGGTTACAATTCCTGGATAACTGGAAAGTTTAAATGATGTTACTTATAAACGTTTGAGTGATTGCAGATGTGATACCAGACTACGATCCCGGAAGCTGAGTCTAAGGGGAAGTCTGAAGACGAGCTCAAAGCTAGGGGGAGCTTGTAACCGGAAAACAAGGTGTCGATCCCTAAAGCACGGAAGCTTGACGAAAGGGGGAGCCTGATGAAGCTGTTGATAATAGAGCTAGTGATGAGATCCTGGTGTAATAGTCAAAGAGAGAAGCTGATCAAAGAGAAAGATTGTGGATGTTTACAATGTTAGACAATTTGGAAAGAACTTGAAGACTGATCAAGACTGAAGAGGTGTCATGATAGAGATTAGACACTGAAGACTTCGTCAATATCCAAGGGGGAGTCTGTTAGTGCACTATGTCTATTGACTTCGTCTTGTATCATGTAATAGGATAGGATAGGATAACCAGTGCTCGAGGTGCGAGAAACTGAATTTAGTAGATTTGTTGGTAATTTCGCTTGAAACTGACAAAGACCATTTCAAGCGAAATCAACATAACAGATTCCGCTTGAAACTGCCTTGGTCAGCCTCAAGCGAAATCACCACTACTATATGTAAGGACCTGGTTCGCGATCTAAACGAGTCGGTTCAGAGGAATTCCATCAAATACAGGTGCGGAAAACAAGTATTTGACTTAAACACAGCTGAATATTCACTTTAACACTGATTTGTATTGATATAAACACAAATACAATCAGTTCTCACACCGGCAGCACCTCGGTATGGAATTGCACAAATGATACTCCTTTCCAACTTCTGATTTCGCTTGACACTGAACCCCTATATATAGAATTCAAGGTTTCGCTTGGGATGAACATCAGCATGTCTCAAGCGAAATCTAAACATGTCGATTTCGCTTGAGCTGCTTCAAGCGAAACCTTCAACTTAAACTATGTTCAAGCGAATCTCACTAAATCTATCACATTTTCTCGTTCTACGTGCCCTGATCTAATCTATCTAAAGTAAGACTCGATACAAGACGAAGTCGACAGATGTAGTGCACCAACAGACTCCCCCTCAGATGTTGACGAGTCGACTATCGAGTCACACCAATGCTGTGTCTTCACATCTTCATTCTTGATCAGTCTCCGGGCTTTTCTCTCTCTATCTTCTTCTCCAGATTCACCATGCTCTATCAGACTCCCCCTCACTATTTGCTGGTATTCATTTGTTCTTCAGCAACATCTGCTTTAGGATCGATGTCTGACTCAAATGTTGTTTACAAGATCATTGCCTGGCTTTTATCTAATTCTCTTGATCAGATCTCTTGATTCCTTAAGTTCATCAGCATCAGCAGCTAGCAAACTTTAGATTCATGATCAGAGTCTGACTTTTGTAAGCTTTAAATGAAATAACCTGGCTCACCTGTAACAATCTTAACCCAGAAATAAATTTTCTAAATTTAACAATTTAATTGCACCAACAATCTGATATAATCAGATAATTCTCTCTCATATCACATATCAATGATGAACCAAATGTAGGTTGTTTTTTTTAAAAAAAATACCAATTGTAGGATTTTAACAAACCTTTTGACATTTTAAGATTCACTCCCCCTCACAACCAAGTCATCATGTTTAGCACTTGAAATTTTGACAATCAGCTTTCCAATATCAGTTAACAAAAATCTTTTTGGATTTTTCAAAATTTATGCTAAAACACACTAAAAATCTTTTTGTAATTTTTGATTGTAAAGGAATGCAATAAAGAAATATTTACAAACAATATTTTTTGTGAGTTCGTGCAAGAGGATCATATCAGTTTCTGAGACATATCACTAACATCGTTAAGCTTCATTTCATATTAAGTTCTAAACAATTTACCTAGATTGTCAGTATGTTTGTCCACTTAAATTTTCACACAAAGTTCAACTGATCAGAGATACGTTGTTAACGTTTTAAGCAACTTAAACTTATCCGTGTGTCCCACTACTTGAATATACTCCCGTATCCAGATCCCAATATTCAGTCTTACAGGTGAATATACCACAGATGATATCTGTCAGGGGAATAAATTATAGTACGAGGGCCGTGAGAGCTCAGGTCGATACTCCCGTATACGCAGAGAGATGACGGCTTCGACTTTTGGTGTGTCCCCTTTAGAGGATCTTTTGCATTACAACAGCAGCGACTATCAATTTTATTGTTTCATCAGCTTGCTGAGGGCGATGCTATGTTTCAAGCATTTGCAGAAAGCATTATCCGGGGACTAGGTCAGAAATTTCTTTCAGCAGAAGTCCCGGAATAATACCCCAGATATCACTGAGCATAAAGACCTAGTATCTCAGAATAAGGGACCTTTCAAACAAGATTTCAGGGGTTACCTATATATCCAAGTTTGTGTTAACCCACAGAACAAGCAAGTTTGAAATTTAGGTTTATATCTCATCACAATCTACTAAATGTGCAAAAACCTACTGACATATCCGCAGTAAGATTGTTTATCACATTTTTACTTTACATTTCTTTAGCATGTTGTGATAGTCCACTAATGTACTATCATTTCCTCTATATGCAACAAAAACTCATTTTTGAATTTTATCATGTTTTTATCTTTTTCAAATTTTCAAATGTTTTTGGATTTTCTGAAAAAATTTTTACTCCCCCTAAAATGCAAACACATTTTAGGAAATTTGAAAATAAACTATACAATAAAATTGACAACTGATATCGAATTGCATCAAATCGCCATTCACTTGGCATAAACAATCAGAACTCCCCCTATCACAAAACTATTTTCTCATTTAGATTTCAAAACACTTAAGTTTGTTTTAATCAAAATGATTTTTCCCGAAAATAAGTTTTTATGATATAATCATTTGTATATTCGGAGTGTGGTTCATCACATTGTCTTTCAAAATACCAATTGTAAGTATGGTCCAATCAAGTTCAACTTAATGACCTTGATTAACCTTTTCCATGTATGCATTTTCTATACCAATTGTAAAAATTACCACATGTAGAACTCAATACCCCTTGTAGGAATGTTACGTCTACATCATCATTTTACCAATCAAAATGCCGATTCCTGCTTCGCACTTACCAACCTGGAAGCTCCGGCGTAGTCATACAACCTGTAAACATCCAAACACTATCAAAAACTTTCAATCAAAAACTTCAAACATTAGAAAAATTCCGATTCCTGATCCACGATATAAACTTGGGATCTCCGGCGTAGTCATAAGACTTTCATGGAAAACAAACTTCCACCCAAGTCTTATTTGACTTGGTGGCTTCCAATTCCTGAGCAGTAGGGTTGTAAGTTGCCTTTTTAGTTGCATAAAAATCTTTAACCCCCTTTACTTTCCCATCAATCATTTTCTTGAAAATTTTCTTAACATTTTCATTGAATGTTTTTTCAATATCAAAATCTGAGCTTTCAACTTTATCAACCATTTGTTTAATCTCTTCCACACTCAATGATTTAATGTCAACATCATTCATCAAATCTTTGATCTCATCTTGTGACTCCTCTGATTTTGTGGAATCAGAATCATCGTCAGATTTTTCACCTGATTTTTTAACAATCCATTTTTGATTGTCTTTTGCACTCTTTTTGTACAATTTTTTAGAATTTTCACCAACTTCATTCTTTGAATTTTCAAAATTTTTGAAGTTTGTAGTTGGTGAATCATTCTTTTCAACCACTTTTTCTTTAAGTTTTTCGGAAACTCCCTGTTTTTTGTTGACTTTGTTTGGACAATTATGCGCGATGTGTCCAACAATTTGGCATTGAAAACAAGTTCTTGTGTCTCTGGTTTGAAAAACTCCAGTTGGATGAAAAACTCCAGTTCCTGTCCTTTTCCTTTCAGCAAGGAACTCTTGATTTGATTTTTTCAAAGATAAGCTATTTGACTCCTCTTCATAGCTTTTTCCTGCAACATATGTCATTTTTGATTTAAAATCTCTAACATATTTTTCATTTTTACGATTTTCAGGTGGAGTAAAACCAAGACCTTTCTTTTTGTAACTACAATTTTGATTTGTTTTCTTTTGAAAACTAGAATCAGAATTGTAATTCTTTTTTCTTTTTTTCTTGTTTAACCTTTGTTGAACTCTAGAAGTGTATTTTTTAGGTTTTTCAATAGATTTTAGATCCTTAATTTCAGAAAAATTAATTTCCGTCATTTTGAAAACCTTTTTGATCATGTCAAAACGAACACTTCTAATTGGAAACTCTTTGTCAGAGTATAATTTGTCCGAATCATTTAAAGTATATGCAACTTCAAATGTTTCATCATCCAAATTTGCCTTTGATAATAAAAATTCTTTACTGTAAAACCGTTTTTCCAATGATTTTGAACTGTGGACTGACGAACTTGAACCCCCAGACTCAAACTTTGACTCAGACACCTCCTCAGTATCCAACACCTGATCGACCACCTTTTTGATTAACTCAGACTCATGATCAATATCAGACGAGGTAAACGTGATATCAATGTTATCTGGTAAAACGTCAGTTGTCTCGGATTTTAACTTTATATTGACTGCTTTTTCGACTTGCTCCTCATTTGGTTTTCTAGGAGAATACCCTTCCCAGATAGGAGGCAGACACTTGTTGTATTTAATAGTCGATTTCTTACCAGTCTCATTCTTTTGCTTCTCATCCTGAAATGCTTCAAAACCTGCAACAGTAGGATAAACTCGATCAATAACATAATCAGAACAAGAATAACTCAGTAATAACCTTCTGATCCTTTCATTCTCAATCTTTTCTTTCTCCAACTCTTGCTTTAGATTAGCATTTTCTTCGATGTAATGATTAATTGCCTTTTGCTTTGCCATCAATGTAGAATTCGTCATCGTTAAAGCTTTTTCTCTTTCAGAGTTTGTTGTTTGAAGACCTGTCACAGTTCTGTTCAACACGCTATACGATTCTTTCACATAGCTGATGTCAGATAGTAGCTTTTCTATCAATCTTTCTCTATCAAACAGAATCACATCTTTTTCTTCACAACTTTTACAAATTTCCAAACATTTCTTGCAAGGCTTTTCAACTTCAACAATCTTCTCAATTTCAATTGTTTTTACCACTTCAATTACTTTTTCTACTCCAGTTACTTTCTCAGTTTCAATCACCTTTTCTTCATCCACACTTCTAACTTCTTCATTTTGAACAACATTTTCAATCTTCTCATCTTGTTGTTGTTCTTTTGCAGCTTGTTTCTCCTTCAGTTTCTCTATGCGATCTGCAAAATAAAAATGAAAACTTTCAGGAGAAAGATGTTTTTTAGCAATATTAATATGTTTCTCTTCCTCATCATCACTGCTACTCTCCATCGGTGTTTGATCAAACTCTACAAATTTTTCAGACTCAGCATCTGAAATACCAGAATCAGATGGTGTTTGATCAAAAACAAATTCTTTTTCTGAAGTATCTTCATTTTGCACACTCCCATCTGTACTTAATGATTCAGAATCAGCACTTTCTGAACTTTCTTCAGATGTAGTCGATTGATCTTTCACTTTTTCACCAATTGATCTCATCCAAGTAGCAAACAAATCTGGTTCTCTAACAATCTTTGCAATGAAAGCTTTGAAATCCCCTTTTTCATCAACAAACATATCCCAGCTGAATCCTTCAGGTAGTTGTTCATCATTTTGGTCCACTATACATGCTGTGCTGTTAGAAGAAATGTAATTGCTCCAGTTGAAATCTACCAAACATCCTTTCTTTGAATCTTCAATCTTTCTACCATGAGCCGTCTGTAATTCTTGTGTCTGACCAACTTGCTGATAAATGGCTTTCCGGCAGTAGTCATCTTTTCCAAATGGATTCTGAGCACCACTAACTTCTCTGTTTTTGCATTCCCGCTTAAAATGACCTTTTTCCCTGCACCTGAAACAAGTAACTTTAGATTTATCAAAACCTAAAGTAGAAACACAAGCATCAAGAAAATCATTTCTCCCGGTAATTGTCTTGAACTTTTCAGCACGTCTAAGAACACTTGCAAGACACCATTTGATATCCATTAGTTCCATCTCTTCAGCATCTATTTGGTCGTAATCCTCTTTAGTAAGCATAGGATTTCCAATTCGACCAGCCACTAAACCTTCATATGAGATAAGCACGGAACCAAGTAAAGCCATATGATCTTTTGCAATGTCCTCAGAAAAACTTTGAACTTCTGGAAGATTTAGAGCTATGTTGCATTGAATCACACAACCATTTCCCATCTTTGTGCTTTGAGACTGAAAACTTTCTGATGAGCTTTTCGGATTAACACTCGGATACAATGAAAAACCACTGTTGCTTTTGTTTGAGTTTTGATCAGTCTTTTCTGTAGAATCTCCAACACTATAAGCAGTCTGAATTTTCGGACTTCTCTCAGCTTCTGAAGTCGGAACACTACCCTTGTAATACATCTTTACATCTTGTTGACCACTTGGATTATTCATCCTTGCGATCTTCTGTTGTTCCAAATCCTGACTTTCAATCTTTTCAATGAACTGAGAAATTGACAACCTATCATAAACTCCAGTATTTTTCAATATCATCAAATAAGTTCCCCACTCTTTCTGAGGTAACGCATCAGCAAGTTTATCCACCCATTCATCATTTTCCTTTTTAATGTTCATCATTGACATTGTTCTCACTAAGTGACAATATCGTTCAATGAGTTTCTTTGTATCTTCTCCGGGTAAACTTGTGAACAAATCAAATTCCTTTTTAAGCAATGCCTTCTTGCTTTTAATCATACTCGTACTGCCTTCAACCTTGATTTTTAGAGCATCCCATATTGATTGTGATGTTTTGTCATGTTGAAGTAGTATGAAGATGTCTTCTTTGATGGCCTGTTGAAGTAAACTGATCATCATCTTTTCAGCTCGGTATATTTCCCGTTCCTCCTTACTAAAATCTGAAAGCTGTTTTTCAGTCTGCATTTCGGTTAGTGGTAGAACATACTTTGTTAAAATACATTCCCATGATCTCAAATGATTTGCCTGCACCCAGTTTTCGAATCTATCTTTCCATCCATAGTATTCTTCAATTCCCATTAGCTTCGGGGGTTTCTGAGTCGTCCCCGTTTCGTTTTCTGAATTCATGTTCTGAGCAATGGAAGATGAACTAGGCGATGTTGCAAAAGCGTTGTGGAAATCGTTATCCATGTTTCAATAACAGATTTTTTTCAAGCGAAATAGTATCTTTCAAGCGGTACCCTTCAAGCGAAACAATTTAAACTAAACAACTTTCAAGCGAAGTTCTTGAAGCGAAATACTTTGAAGCGATCCTGAAGAAAGAACCCTGAAGCGAACACCTTGAAGCGAAAATCTTGAAGCGAAAATGAAATCTGTTTGAAGCGAAATTTTAAGTGTCGCTTGAAGTTTCAAGCGAAATCGTCCAATAATACTGAACTGTTCAAGCGAACTCCATTCAAATGTTGATTTTGATCACTTTTAGGTCGAATTTTGCTGTGAAACTTTCAAGGGTTTGTTATCTAGTACTTTTAAACAATCCGTGAGAAATTGAATCAATTTTGACCGTGAAATATTTCTGAACTAAGAAAAGAAGGTGTAGAAGTAAGAAATTTTGATCGATTTCGGCTGAATTATTGCAGAACTCCTCCTCCTGAGCTCTGATACCAATTGTAAGGACCTGGTTCGCGATCTAAACGAGTCGGTTCAGAGGAATTCCATCAAATACAGGTGCGGAAAACAAGTATTTGACTTAAACACAGCTGAATCTTCACTTTAACACTGATTTGTATTGATATAAACACAAATACAATCAGTTCTCACACCGGCAGCACCTCGGTATGGAATTGCACAAATGATACTCCTTTCCAACTTCTGATTTCGCTTGACACTGAACCCCTATATATAGAATTCAAGGTTTCGCTTGGGATGAACATCAGCATGTCTCAAGCGAAATCTAAACATGTCGATTTCGCTTGAGCTGCTTCAAGCGAAACCTTCAACTTAAACTATGTTCAAGCGAATCTCACTAAATCTATCACATTTTCTCGTTCTACGTGCCCTGATCTAATCTATCTAAAGTAAGACTCGATACAAGACGAAGTCGACAGATGTAGTGCACCAACACTATATATAGTGGCACTTGGTTGTTCATTTGTAACTTTCGGATTTGAGTAGCGAAGCTCTGCCGGATTGTCTCCAGGTTGTAAATCAGTATCATATCAATATAAGAGACATTTAAATTGAATCGAGTGTCCGTTTCATTGATTCCACCTCTGATTCGGATAAACGACTCTTCTGATCGACTCAGTCAGGTCGTACAACGATCCTACACTGTACACAACATATAGCAAATTATTAACAAATCCCAATTCACATACTTTGATAAGTAACGTAAAAAGAAGAAAAAAAAACCCTTTATTTCTAGAACATTAATCACATATGAAGACTCAAAACCAGTTGGTCCGACCTGGTCTGAGCAGAGCTTCAGATGACCTAGCAAAAACCTACAAGATCACAAGGAAAAAGCACACCGTTAGCCTCGTCACAGGGAGGGGGCCTCTCTGTGACCAAGCTCGGGCGTGAGAATAAGTATTTGTGAGGAGAGAATAGGTCAGGAAGAGAGAGAGGAGAGTTTAGAGAGAGAAAGTAGTCATTACCCCTTGCTGGAAGCCTTGGCGGGGTATTTATAGTTTTTGGGTATGCTGACGTGGCGAGTTAGTTAGGGTCGGACCAGTCACTGTCATGGCAGTTAAAGCTGTGGGTCCCAGTTAGTTATGGCGTATCCGTGTGTTTAGTCGTTCCGTCTACGGCATTGGGTGCGGTCCGACCCTTTAAGTAATGAGGTTCGGTCCTATGTTTGTTGGTCATTAGGTCCGACCAAGGACGTATCCTCATCAGGTCCCCCTAGTTCGTAGTGTTTGTTTAGCAAAAGCTTCGAACTAAGTGACGAAGTTTCTAGTGATTCGGGACCTTTATTTGCCGCTGGACTCGCTGATTTTCGAATTTTGAATTTTGGCGGTGACCTTTATATTTTTTGGTAACCGTCAGTTACCCTATATTTTCCTTTATCGATGTGACCTTTGATATGCGTCACCCATCCTGACGTGTCAACGGTGGATTGGCTGCTTTAAGGCGGTGGGATTTCTCTATAAAAAAGGAAAAAGTTTTTCACTTTTTACCTTTTTACTTCTTCTCTATCTTCTTCTTTTTCTCTGAGGCGAAACACAGTTCTTCTCTCAGGTTAGTGTCTTCTTCATACAATGGCGAATAAAAGCAACTTGTCCGGTTGTTTTAATATTTTGAATAAAAATGGCTTAAAATGGTATGTGGATCAATATGCGATTCCTGCCTCCTTACACCATGTCCTCCCCGAAAAGAATACGCCCATTTACCCTTTTGTTCCTGGGAAGATAGGGGTTTATACTCGCTTATTCGACTACTGTAACTATCGTCTCCCTCTGACAAAGTTCTTGATCGAAGTTCTTTTGTTTCATGAGGTTCACTTTTCTCAAATGAACCCGTTTGGCCTTGCCAAGGTATGTCATTTTGAGTTATCCTGTCGTGGTTTGGGCTCCGACTCGGATTTGGATGTGTTCCGGGCTTTTTACAAGTTGAATCGATCCGGTAGTTGGTATACCTTCGAAGTTAGGAAGAAGAATGCTTGTTGCTATTCGTGGATTACCACGAGTTTAAAGGATTGGAAGGACCGTTTCTTCCTGGTTGATGACCGATGCGTTCCGGCCGAGATGTCATGGAGACTAAAAAGGTCACGCCTCCCACCCCCTCTTCCTGAAGACTTTGTATTCAATAAAGATTTATATGCGACTTTGATCAAGGAAGCAGGGCGCGTACAAAAGTTTCCGGAACACATTCTTGTCATGGGACGGATAAGCACGATTTGGGCCGAACCGGAGTGGTATCCCACCCTTAGGTGGAACGGAGAGGGTTAGTCATGCTTTTTACCTGATATGGTGTTTCTTGTACTGTCTGTTGATTATTATATTATTATTTTTTTTATATGCGTCGTCTGACTTTTGTCATGCCGGACTATGGATATTATTTGTTGTTTGTTTTTGTGTAGTTATGGGTTTGAAGGAAGCTCTGAGGTTGAAATCCTTTGACTCCAAGGAACTTGATGTTCGAGCTACCAAGACACCGAAGGGTGATCCTCCGTATCTAAGCGTCGTACAGGAGAATCTTTATCCGATTCGGGAGCCAGCGGCTTCGGGTAATCAGGGAGGTTCGGCTGGTCAAGGAGGTTCGGGTTCGGCTCCTGTGGCACAAGAGGTGAGTTTAGCTTCGGCTTAAATAGTTGCGTCTGGTGGTGCTGGTAAAGGCAAGAAGACGGGTTCAAGTGGGACGAAGGGGTCCGGTTCTAAAGTTGTTTTGTACGGTTCGGAGCATCTTTCTATTGAGGATGAAGGGGTGCATGCTGAAGAAGAAGAAGAAGGTGATGGTGAGGGTGACAGTGATGGTGATGGTGTCGGGATGCGTCCTCGAGTTAGTTTGAAAAGAGGGCGAACTATCTCTTCTAAATCCGATCCGGATTCTAAGTATGTGAAGAAGTCAAAGTTGGATTTCAAGACAATTACTTTGGAGGATGATGAGGACGATCAAGCCACTTGGTTTTCTACTGCCGGGGGTTTGTTGGAGAATTTAGATGCCCATCTTCATGGTGGGAGGACTCCAAGGGATCGTTCGGTCAATCTTCCGACAAGCCCGTTATCCTTCGGGGGGCCTACCACAAAAGTTATTGAGGACATTCACATGCCCGAACCTTTATCTTGTAAGAAAATCGAGCCTTCTCCTTTGGGTAAGCCCACGACGGGGGTCGCTTCTAATGTTTCAAGGCCGAGCCCCCAACCAATTGATGGTGGGGATAGTGCCTCTTCCTCCCCTTTATGGTACAAAACTGAAGCTGTTTTCTTATGCCGGGAGCTAGGTTCGGGTGATGCTGTGGACGTGGATTCTGCTCGTGCTTTGGAGAAGTATGTCCCTGAATGGTCGTTAGCAAATAAAGATAGGATCGTGGATGCCTTATCTGCAAAGATGGCATTGTTTCATCTTGGAACCCCAGCCGAGCATGCGCATAACCGGAAGATGAGCAGCCCAGAACTTGGGAATGCTCTGATGCTAAATCAAGCCCAATCGAACTCTCTGGTGGTGGAGACTTATAAACGTTGGGTTGAGTCGGAATCGAATTGTCGTAGGTTTGAGCGTGAGATCGCCAATTTGAAAAATGAAGATAATGTTCGATCGAAAACCAAGCAGGAGCTTTCGTCTCTTCGGTCTAAGGTGGGTCGTCTGAAAGAGCAAGTCGCGGAGGCGAAAGAGGTTAATAAATCTTCACAGGCTTCGGCTGCAGCCGCCTACGAAGCCCGGGACAAGGCTCTCCAGGACCTGGAAGCTCTCAAGTTGAGGTTTGGTGATTTGGAGAAAAAATTATCTGATGCAGAAAGAAGAAGCAAGGCTGAGCTAAAGGAGATGCAAACGTCCTATGACCGACTTCTGGCCGACCATCACCGCCTGATTAACGGTACGTTCATAATTTATTCTTTACCGTTTCTTTTTACTTTTTGAATCTTGCTTCTTTTTTTTTAGATAAAGACGAGCTTGAGAGGGCTCGTGACAGGGCGATCGAGTCGCACCGGACAACGATTGACGAGGCGAAGGGCATGTTAACTCGTTGCGACGGCGAGATGGTCGAGCTGTATGCCCTTGTATCGGAGCTTATGCTTACCAAACAATGGTTCTTGACTGATGGGGTAGCTTGGGTGGTTAAGTTGGTTCATCAGAGCCCTGAGCTGGAGAAAGTGGTCGCTGATTTAGTGAACAGCGTTAACGTGGTTGGAGTGAATGAAGGGATTAAGCAGGGCTTTCAAGCGGCCAAGGGTTCAGCTCGCTCGTTTGAAGAAGTCGCTGGGTACGACGAAGGGGCCAAGGACGCACTGAATGCTGCGATACAAGCTTTTGATAATTTCCACATTTCCGTTCTTGGCAAGGTTGCTGACTTGGTTGATAAACCCTTGTCCGTTATCAAACAGAGGAGTAAACTTCCCATCGTGAAAGAAGATTATGAATCTTGATGTTTGGCTTTTGTAATCGTACAGGATTTTATTTTCGTTATGGCATGTAACCGTACAACTTAACTTTCCGCTTATAGTTTTGATGAACATGTTTTCTTAGTTTTATATGAAGTAATATTTTTGGTGAAAATACTCATGCCTGGCTTCTCAGCTTTTAGTTTGCGTCCAAACTTTTTGCTGTTCGGCCAGATTATTGTTCGGCCATCTAGGTGACCGGATCATAGCAAGAAGTTTCTTGTAAGTTGACTTCTTTTGCTTAATAGATTTTTTATAATCGGACCGTATCAGATACGGACCTTCTACTTAATAGATTTTGTTATTTTTGGAACTATTTAAGCCTTCTCGATCGGTGCGAGGCATGGGTCGAGGCCCGTTTGTGCACATTTTTATGTTGTCCGAACTTATACATATGCTACGCTTAATTCTTGTAAAAATGCAAATCGCTTTATTTAACGATTTACTTAACCATACTTCTGGGGCAGACCCTCCCGGTTTACAAGGAAAATGGAAATACATTCGGGGCATTACCCTCCCGATTCGTACACGGAAATAGGAAATTTTAGAAAATAAAATATAGCGATCTTTTTTGCCCATAACGGACTGTTTTCTACATGAAGCACTTCTTTAAATGAACCCCGTTCCATGTCCTGGGTACGGGAGTTCCGTCGATCTTTTCCAACACGTAAGAGCCCTTATCGCTTGCTTCTTTTATGCGGTACGGCCCTTCCCACTTTGGGGTCAGCTTCTCAGGAGCTTCGACGCGACTTGCGTCGTTGCTTCGGAGCACAAAGTCTCCGACCTTAAACTTGTAAAGCTTGGCACGGGCATTGTAGTATTTTTCGATCTTCTTCTTGTACCGTGCTTCTTTAATTGCCGCAACGTTCCGACGCTCTTCCAGTAGATCGAGATTGGATCGGAGCTCCTGTTCGTTTTCTTCCCAATTTTTACACCTTTGATTTGAAAGTCCAATTTATGTGGGAATCACGGCCTCAGTGCCGTATGTAAGACTGAACGGTGTTTCTCCATTACTAGTCTTATGCAACGTTCGGTGAGCCCACAACACATTCGGCAATTCATATGCCCATCCTTTGCCTTCGTAACCAAGTCTTCTCTTTATTCCATCTACGATCCGTCGGTTTATCTGCTCGACCTGTCCGTTCCCCTGGGGGTGGGCAACCGAGGAGAAGACTTGGTAATCTTCAAGTTTTCGCACCAGCGCTTAAATGGATTTTCCGTGAATTGTTTTGCATTATCGCTCACTATGTAGAGCGGAAGACCAAAGTGACACACGATCTGCTCCTAAAAGAATCTCGTTACATTGTAGCCAGAGATGATTGTGAATGGTCGGGCTTCCACCCACTTGGTGAAATAATCCACCACTACTAGCAGATATTGGTCGCTTCCGCTCGTTCGCGGGAAAGGTCCGACTATATCAACGCCCCATTTCTGGAAGGGCCATGCGGCGGTCACTGGAATCATCTCGTTCTTTGCTCGGAGGCTTATCGGCGCGTGCTTTTGGCTTTCATCACATTGCTGGAGTTCTTTAACTGCACTCTCATGCATCCCAATCCAATAATATCCTGCATTTTTAACCTTCGTCACGATCATTTTCGGCCTGGCATGGATCCTGCAAATTCCATAATGTATTTCTCTGATAATATAGCTGGCCTGTTCCGGATCGAGGCATTTCAGCAAAGGCCCGAGGAAAGTCTTTCGGTACAAACCACCTTCCTGCATCTGATATTGAAGTGAATTGATCTGGATTTTTCTAGCCTCTGCTTTATCAACTGGCAAAACATCATGCACTAAGTAGTTGATTATGGGTGTCATCCATGTTTGTGACGGAGCTTCTACTTGCATAACGTGAGGAGTGGCAATTGAAGGCGTGGTTAACACTTCCACCCTTACCTCCTTGGCCAGATGACTGAACGATACGGATGCCAACTTGCTCAATGCGTCGGCCTTTTTATTTTTGCTGCGGGGAATGTGTTCGACTTTACATGAATCGAACGATGCCATAGCTTGCTTTACCTGTTCCAAATATTCAATCATGTTGGCTTCCCTTGCTTCATATTCTCTGTTCACTTGATTCGCTACAAGCAATGAATCCACATGGGCCATGGCATTTTTCGCTCTGACTTTGGCCGCTAAACGTAAACCAGCTAACAATGCCTCATATTCAGCTTCGTTATTAGAACTCTTGAATTCTAATCGGAGCGCATACGTCATATCCGTGCCATCCGGATCGGTGAGAATCAAACCTGCTCCAGCTCCTTCGGCGCTCGAAGCCCCGTCTGTATACAAAGACCAGGGCTTGTCTGGAGTTTTCTCTGTTTCTTCCATTTCTTTGTCCTTTGGCATCGCAACTAGAAAATCAGCTATCACCTGCCCTTTTAACGGACCTTTGGTTCTGAAGGTGATGTTGAATGCGCCCAGCTCTATCGCCCATTTTGCCATACGACCTGAAACTTTGGGTCGTCGGAGAATATGCTGGATTCTTTGATCCGTTCGCACCTCAATTGGATGGGCTTGAAAATATCGACGAAGTCTTCTTGAAGCGTGGACTAACGCCAAAGCTAGCTTTTCCAAATTTGAGTATCTTGTTTCGTAATTTTTCAATGTTCGGCTCACGTAGTAGATGGGGATTTGTGCTCCGATTCGGTGGGCGACTAGCACCGCGCTGATAGCACCATGCTGATAGCACCATGTGATGCGGCTAAGTAGACCGTTAATACCTCGTCTTTTCTGGTACGGTGAGGGTTGGCAAGGTGCCCAGATAGACTTTAAGCTATTCAAAGGCTCGTGCAGCTTCTTCGGTCCATTTAAACTCCGATCTAAAACTTTTTCTAAGCACGTCCATGAATGGGAAAGATCTGTCTTCCGCTTTTGAAAATAATCGATGGAGGGCGGCCAATCGTCCATTTAAGGATTGGATCTCTTTAACCGACGTTGGAGGCTTCATGGTGAGAACAACATCGATCTTGTCAGGGTTGGCTCGCAAACCTTTTGACCCGACCATGACTCCCAAGAACTTTCCTTCTTCTACCCCGAACGTACATTTTTTAGGGTTTAGTTTCATGTTGATGCTTCGGAGTCGGGTGAATGTCTCAAGTATGTCTTTCAGCATGGCGGCTTCGTCGTGACTCTTGATTACGCTATCATCGACATATACCTCTACATTCCGCTCGATCTGGTCTTTGAAAGCTTTGCTCATTAAACGCTGATACGTAGCACCGGTGTTTTTTAAACCGAAAGGCACCTTGGTAAAGCAGTAAACTCCTTCATTGGTAACAAAGGCTGTCTTGTCCTCGTCTTCGACTGCCATTTGTATCTGGTGGCATCCCTTATAAGCGTCTAGGAAACATTTCAGCCTGAATGTGGTGATGGAATCAATCTTTTCATCAATCTCTGGTAACGGAAAACAATCTTTTGGGCACGCATCATTTAGATCGGTGAAATCGATACACATTCTCCACGAGTTATCCTTCTTTCGTACCATAACTGGGTTCGACACCCATGTTTGGTATCGGACTTCTTGAATAATTCCGGCATCCAGGAGACTCTTTACGTCTTTGGCAATTGCCTTGGCTCGATCCGGTGCCATATGCCTTTTCCTTTGCGCTATTGGCTTGATTGATTCCTTTACGTTTAGGTGGTGCTGCGCCATGGACCTGGGAACCCCTTGCATATCAGAATGCTTCCATGCGAAAACATCAATGGAGTTGCTCAATAATTCCCATTGGAGCTTCTTCGTTCGCTTTGGAAGCTGAGCACCGAAAGCCACTTGCTGTTCCGGGAAATCTGGGTTTATCGCCCAAAGTTCCGTAGGCACTTCAGATTTTTTGGAGCTTGTTTCTGCTGCGTGTCTTACATCTGCTACGCATGAATTTGACTCTGAAAGTATAGTGGCGACCCCTACTTCGGTTGGGAATTTTATGGCTCCGTGTATCGTTGAACTAATTGCTCCGAAAGCTCGTAACCCAGGCCGCCCGAGTATTATGTTATGCGACGAATGAGTACCAACAACCAGAAAGGTTATTTGAACGGTTCTGCTTTTGTCATTATCTTTGAATGTGGTCGGAAGGGTAATCTGCCCTATCGGACGAACCACCTCTCCCGAAAAAACTTATTAGAGGAGTAGACACCTCGATCAATCTCTTCTTTGTTTGGGGGTCCAGCTGCTGAAAACATTGTAAGTACATTATCTCAAAGGCGCTTCCTCCGTCTACGTAGATTCGCCGGACCAAGTGTCCTGCGACTACGGTCGATATCGTGATTGGTCCGTCTCGAGCATCTTCCGGATCGATCAGAGGAAAGTACGTTGGTTGGTGCATCCAAGCTGCCATGTGTTGGTTAGACCGCTTTACCCCTCTTGGTTCGGTAGACCGAATCATATTGATTCCAGCCTCGGTGTTCGGATTATCAATCGCTGCTGCAGACTTTTTCCCATCTTTTAATTCTTTCACGAGATGAGAGAGTTTCCCGGATCGTACAACCTTTTCGATCTCTGGTTTTAAAGCCCAACATTCGTCAGTCGTATGCCCCTTGTCTCGGTGATACTCACAATACTTCTTAGAATGCTTATCCGAGGTAGGCCGCTGCTTCGATGGTGTAGGAAACCGGGTGGTTTCCATACTAAGGATCTCACTCGGCGATTTTGTTAGCTCAGAGAAAGTGTTGAAGCGTACGTTTCCAGTTCGGAAGCTGCTTCGATCAGACTTCTGGTACGGGCCACGACTTCTGTTCCAATTGTTGCTTCTATCTTTTGGTGGTGACGCATTCCGTCTCCACGATGCGGTTCGAGCCTTGGCATTCCTTGCTGCTGTTTCGTTTGGTTGACCGCAGGCGCTCTTTCCTCGGACAAAGGCTCGAGCTTACTCCTTAAGTATCTCCATGGTTTTTGGGAGATCTTCGTGGAGTTTTTCTACGAGCTGATTGTTCCGAACTCCGTGACAAAATCCGGAAACTCGGAGCTGATCAACTGCCCCGCTTATCTGCATGCTCTCTCGATTGAAACGATCGATGAAATCTTCTACGGATTCTCCGTCGCGGCGTTTTATGTGGTGAACCTCGGTAATGTCTTTCTTGCAGCGTCGCTGCTGGCATAAATTTTGCTAAAATATACGCCGGAAATCTTCAAAGTGATCAATCGATCCTTCTGGCAACCCATCGAACCATACCCTTGCTGACCCGGTGAGAGTTTGAGCGAACATGTGACACCATGCCGGCATGGGCCATTGTTCGACCTTAGCCGCTCCGGCGAAAGCGAACATGTGATCATCCGGGTCGGACGTACCATCGTAAAAATTTAGCGTTGGGGGCATCTTTAACTTTGCCGGGAGTGGCGCGTTAACGATCCTTAACGTGAACTTCGACTGAGAAGTCATAGACGTGGGATGCTACGGCATGATTAGCTCCTGATCCTGAGGGTTTAGACCCAAAGATTCCTGGCGAAACAGGTCGTTGAGACCGTTATTTATCGGAGCACTCGTAAACGAGGGAAATTGTGCAACACATGTTATAGGAGTGGAGATTATAGGACTTACCATAGATCCAGAGGTGAAAGCTCCGATGGTAACAGGATTTGCCCCTGGATAAGCGCTGTTGAACAAGTTCGGTCGAAGGCTCTGCAACATTTCTTCTCGTTGCTGCTGCTGCTGTAAGTGTCGTAGTAAATCAGCATTCCGTATAAGGAAAGCGTTGTCCAAGCTAGGCAACGGTGTGGAGACTGGAGCAGTAACTAAGAGTGTGGTGATAGAGCTCGCGGTTACAGAGCTTGTAGGTGGAGGTACTGTCACCGGTCCTGCTAGGACCGCTGCAGAGGCAACTGTTGAAGGAACAATTGTTATCGGTGCAACATTTCCTTCCCAAATGTCGTTATAAGACGGGAGAGTGCTTGTGGAAGCAGCTGTTGTAGATTCCATGATTGCAAGTGATCAGAACTAGCAAAGAAAATTGTGCGAATTCGATGGGATGGCGCCACTGAAGACTCAAAACCAGTTGGTCCGACCTGGTCTGAGCAGAGCTTCAGATGACCTAGCAAAAACCTGCAAGATCATAAGGAAAAAGCACACCGTTAGCCTCGTCACAGGGAGGGTGACCTCTCTGTGACCAAGCTCGGGCGTGAGAATAAGTATTTGTGAGGAGAGAATAGGTCAGGAAGAGAGAGAGGAGAGTTTAGAGAGAGAAAGTAGTCATTACCCCTTGCTGGAAGCCTTGGCGGGGTATTTATAGTTTTTGGGTATGCTGACGTGGCGAGTTAGTTAGGGTCGGACCAGTCACTGTCATGGAAGTTAAAGCTGTGGGTCCCAGTTAGTTATGGCGTATCCGTGTGTTTAGTCGTTCCGTCTACGGCATTGGGTGCGGTCCGACCCTTTAAGTAATGAGGTTCGGTCCTATGTTTGTTGGTTATTCGGTCCGACCAAGGACGTATCCTCATCAACATACATCATATCATCTCCCTTATCAAATTTGTCGGCACTTGTATCGCAAAACACATGTATATCCAGTGTAGTAACCAAACCCTCCTCGTTAGCCGGTGTAGTAACCAAACCCTCCTCGTTAGCCGGCGTACTAGGGCTTGATCGAGACGACAATCTCCGTCGAGAACCTCCACGATGGTGTAATTGATGCGGATTTCGAGACCAGATCTTAAGGTGGAGGCGGCGTACTAGGGCTTCATCACCGGTAGTGGTAAAGGCGGTGGTTGTTGTAGAGAGTAGAAGTTTCGGCTAGAACAGATCTGATGGTAGTTTGACAAAGGTAGTGGTGGTTCTGGCGGATCTGGATGGAGATGGGGGGTAGTGTGGCGATCTGTATGGAGGGAGCGTGGTGGATCTTGGATGGGGGTGGTGGTGTGTGGCAGATTTGGATGGGTTCTTTTCTTTTGAACGAGGATGGGTTCTTTTCTATGGAGACAATTTACATACAGACAATTTTTATATATATATATATATATAGAGAGAGAGAGAGTTGAGAGAGAGAGAGAGGAGCATAGATTAGATTAAAGACCAAAAATATTTATTGCACAAATATAATAAAAAGACGAATCTACCCTTATGTGCAATGCACATAATTGAATTTAATTGAAAATTTTAACTAGGTTAGTGCTAAAGTACAGAAGGTGTAATGAGTTTTCCAAATAAAGGATGGTGATTGTAATTATTGAACCTAAAGGCTATCCACTGCAATCTGATACAAAAATAAAGGACGAAAAGTGTAATTTACCCTTTCATTTATGTTGATCATTGATGAAAGTTTACCTGTAGTGAATCACCAACGTTAATGACCAAAGCACCATGGAGGGGTGGAATCTCAACCCACACTTCATTTTCGGGCAATGCATGTTCACCTATTTTCACGTATAATCCACCGATGTCGTCTTGTAGAAGCACAGTCAGCATGCTACCATCTGAGTGTCTTTCCACGCCGACGGTTAGCTCAGGGTTCGGACAGGCTGGGTAGAAGTTGAGGTTAACCATATTAAAACTCGTAAGTTCGTGGAATCTCGAGTCGCTGAGTTTCACACCAAGGTTGTTTGTTGATGAGTTCTTGTAATAACTTTTGCACCATCTCTGATCTTGTCTTTATGAACTCCAGCACCACCTCCTTGTAAGATACAAACATTAATCATGTAACTTTTGCTCATCTTTTTTTTGTCTTTAGTAAGAGTCAAATTATCTACTTGAATAGGCTGTTTATAAGTTATAATGGATGGGATGACATTTGTGGCTTGTTAAGTTAAACATGACACAAACCCAAAAAATTTATACGAACCCAAAAAGTGGTCACACACATGAACCGTTGCAGTGTTTTCATGAACACAACCCCGTTTGACCCGAAAAAGAAAAACTTACATAAGTTTTTTATATGTTTTTTAAATATTAATACTTTTAAATTTTAAATTCTAAATTAACATATTATTTTTATTATTTTAAGTTGGTTAAATTATGTCAACTTACTTTTAAACTTCTATGTTTTGGCATAAAAAGATAGCCAAATAGTTTAAGTTATTACATAAAACACAGTTTATAAAAATGACTCCTCACTTGCAGTATGCGCATATAACATATATATGTTTGAGTGTCCGGGGGCAAAAGTGAAAGTGCACGAATTTTAACATTATTTTACTAATTTCGTGAAAATAACGTTAAAAAAATGGGATGGTTAATCATTCATCATTCCAGACTAGGGTCTTCCGGTAAATTACAATCAACCTTAGTTAATTGATTACGGCTGAGCTATTTATAATTCTTTCATATTAAGACGAGTTTTAGCTAGGTAAATACCCTTAACCTATTTTCCCTATACGGGCTTGGGATACGGTAAATTATTACCGCTTGGTCGGGTATGGGATCATACGTCGGATTGTGACTACAAAATCTCCATGACCCGTTTTATTATATTTTGTCTGATGATGTGCGTGAAGTGTGTTATGGTTTTAATGTTTATTTTAAGCCATTTTACACTTTTTTAGCCAAGTTTTAAATTTATAAAACACGATATTTACTAACACTAAACACACATATGGGCAAGTGCACCCATCGTGAGCGTAGTATAGTGTTGGTAAGATACCGAGGTCGTCCAAGGACACAAGAGCTTTTAGTACCGGTTTATCCTCAACGTCTAATCAAATCAAAAGTTTAGAAAAAGGTTTTAAACTAGAAAAATAAAAACTAACTAAAATGCTGAAAAATAAAAATAAAAATAAAAACAGATAGACAAGATGAATCACTTGGCTCCGACTCGTGTTTAGTGTAACCTTTGATTATTTCTGCACTTTTGCACTATTTAAGAGATTATCTTAGTTATTGTAGTAGGCCCCTCTTTTGAAGGTGACGTTACCCTCAACCCAATAGTTTGAGTCAGCAAGGATACAATCCTAAAGGTTCGAATTATTGAAAGATAATTAATTAAGTTATTAATGCATATTATGGTAGGCCCATCTTTTGAAGGTGACGTTACCCTCGGCTAAGTAGTCTGAGTCAGCAGGGATACAATCCTAAGTAGCCGGGTTAAAGTATTAATAGTAGCTTACATATGAGGGGATCAAAGAGTTTGGACCCCCGCCATCCAATACCGGTGGGTATTGAAGGAGGTCCTACTAAATTTGACCCAGGTCCTTGCAGGATCTATACACTGAACAAGGCAAGACTCTTACCAAACCGTTCCCTTAACCCCCGACCAGGTAGCCAACATACCTCCATATAGACCGTGGAGATATGAATGGTGAAAATCTTTTATTTTATATAGACAGTAAAATAATGCCAAGACACCACGGACAAACGATAAGGAAGAATCACCTTCAACATAAGAAACTAGTTATTAAAGTCATTAATACATAATCAAGTAAAAAGTGCGAAAAGATTAAAAATAAAAAGTATTACACTAGACACTTTGTCTTCACCAAGTGATGTAAGAGACTTAGGCAAACATGGCCTTGATTGTCAAGAACTCTTATGATCAATCTTGGATCCCGAGACGACTCACACACTCTATGATGGACAATGGATGATGGTGGTGGATGATGGTGTTATGGTGGTGGTGGGTGGTGGGTGAAGTGTGAGAGAGGTGGTGTGCCAAGGGATGGTTTGAGCTTGAGCCAAGCACTCCTATTTATAGGCTGAACAGAAGCTCGGGCACGCCCCCGTGTCCATCCTCTTCTCTGTCTTCATTAATTGCAGTTTGTCCGTATTAGTTGACCACGCCCCCGTGTCCGTTGGGCACGCCCTCGTGTGCAGAAGCATATCTGTACTATCAAGATTTGCCTGGATTCTACGAATCTTATAGTTGACCACGGCCCCGTGTCCGCTGAGCACGGCCCCGTGGTGGGCGATGGAAGCTTCTACAACTTTGTCTTTTATGCTGACACTTGGGCACGCCCCCGTGTTCACTGAGCACGGGGCGTGTTCAGCCTTCTGTTCTCTTGTTTTGCTTGGGAAGATGCTTTCGGAGAGGTCGGGCATGCCACCTTTGTTCCTTTTCTTGTATTTATGTTAGATTTAGCTGGCTTTTTGCTTCTTTTGTTAATTTGAGCTCATTTAATCCTGAAAATACAAAAAGAAGAGAAAAGCACACTTTTTCCAACATTAGTACTAAAAAAGGGTTAGTTTTATGCCACAATTGATGTAATTTATATGTTGCATTTTGCACACATCATCTGATAACATAAACATTGCAGGTTAACGCGACCCAGTCCTAGATATTCTTGGCTCATTTAATTTCAAACGGCCACGACCAAACACGGGGTGTAGGCATACACCTGACAGATGCTAATGCTATTATAAAATATTTTTCTTACCCATATTGGGGATACCCCTTTGTGGGTTTAAGTGGCGTGTCGGTTAATCATGTTCTCGGTGTTTAGTACTCGGCCCCATATGTATTGACAGGCATGTAAAACTGTATACAAGATCATTTTGAATTGTCCCAAGTTATTATGAAAATCATGTGCCTTGTGCACTTAAAACATTTTTGAAATGTTTTCAAAATGAGTCTGTTGATTGTATTTACCAGTGTAAACTGACGTATTTTCAAATGACTAAGTTACAGGTTGTAAGGATACATAAATAGGCTGGAAGTTGCTCGGTAATACTAGAAGAGGAATTTGCAACTCCTTTACATAAAGCCTAATAGTCTGTTATATCATTTTTGTACATTTTCGATCCGCCTGTAGATCTTTATTACAAACAGTCTGTATTATTATTTTGAACTTTCGGACAGTTACGTTTGTAATAATATTAAAACTCCAAGACTCCCGTTGTGCTATCTGTGTGTTTGCTTATCTTCAGACCAATCTACGTCACGATACTCTCTACCCGGGCCCACCGTGCAGATGTGGTAAATGACAGAAGATGATATATATATATATATATATATATATAGGGGTGTGACAGAAGATGATATATATATAGGAAAAGTGTAAAATGCATTACGGCTTAACGTACATCACGTACGACAACGTGCGTGATTAATGTTTTCATCACGCGTGATTAATGTTTTTCAACATGCGTGATTCGGGTTTTTTAGTTTATAACGTGCGTGATTTTCAAATGAACGGGCGTAATTATCTGTCGTACGTTATGTACGTTAAGCCGTATTGTACATTAACTGGCCTATATATATATATATAGGCCAGTTAATGTACAATACGGCTTAACGTACAGTGGGGATCCTACGGAAAGTGTGTTTTTCCTAGAAAGTCTAGGAAGTGATCTGGGCCATCCAATAGGTATCTTTAATGGTTGAGATCAACTTGGTGGCATTTTGGTAATATGTGTTTCTTAAAATATGATTATTCAATTAATCAGTGGTAGATATGTCATTTAGCTTGTTTTAAATATGGAAATAATTGTCATTCCATAACCACCTCACATTTCTTGCGATTTTTTCTCCCTCTCTATCTCTCTCCCTTTCTCTCTCTCTCTCTCTCCCTCTCTCTCTTCCTTCTATCCTTCATGAAGAAACACATCGTATTAATCTGCTTGCTGTTAAAACACAGCGTCAAGAAATCCTCCAGCATTACCAGCATGGATAAACACAGCGTATGAATCTGCTTGCTGTTAAAACACAACTGTATGAATCTGAATGCTAAAACACAACTGTATGAATCTGCTTGCTGTTAAAACACCTGTATGAATCTGCTTGCTGTTAAAACACAACTGTATGAATCTGCTTGCTGTTAAAACACAACGTCAAGAACATTCTGGTGGTTTCCAGACATAATTAAAAATCGATACAGACCAGATAATAGTAAACAGAAAAAGAAGTATATTTTCCATATCCGCAATCAAGAATTATGTTTGAAGCCATAACTATCTCTCACGTAAAAAATGATTTACGAATAAAGTTGATCAAGATTGTGAAAGGAACGAATGAGAATTTGATTGATATTTACATCTGGTAGTAATTCGCAAATCATGGAGAACCAGTTACCATAAAATCGTGCATAGTTAGTTAATGAGATATAAATTCCAAAATTAAAATAAAATGTCAAATTACACAATTTCCCTTTTAGTTAAAATCCTTCAATGCCACATGTCACGTTCTGATTGCTTCCTAGACTTTTTAGGAAAATAAGGCTTTCTACCAAACTCCTACAATATATATATATAAAGTATATCGTACATTACGGCTTAACGTACTTCACGTACAACAACGAGCGTGATTTGTTCTATAACATGCGTGATTAATGTTTTCAATATGCGTGATTATTGTGTTTCAACATGCGTGATTTTGGATTTTTGAGTTATAACGTGCGTGATTTTAAAATGAACGTGCGTAATTACCTGTCGTACGTGATGTACGTTAAGTCGTAATGTACGTTAACCTTCCTCTATATATATATATATATGCATTCTTTTGTTTTATTTATTAAACATTTAAATAAAAGCATGAATTGACCATAATACTCTTAAGCGAATAAACTTAACAAAAAGATTTAACCAGGTTAGCGCTAAAGGACGTACAGTGTAATGGGCTTTGCAAATAAAGAATATATTGTGACTGTAATTATTGAAGTTAAAGACTATCCGTTGCAATCCGGTACAAACATAAAGGATGAAAAGTGTAATTTACCCTAAAAATTAAAATGAATGTGTGTGATTGGTTGAAACAGGAAAGGTACTTAATGCGGTGAAGGTAAAAATAATCAATAATAATTGTATTAGTAATATACCAGGTAATGAAATATATATTATATAGTCAGAAGTTGACTTTAAAGTTTAAAACTCCTAAAAACTGTAAATATTGATGTGAGCCTTTAGATTAAAATAATTTATGAACTATTAGGGTTCGCATATGATGTTTTAGTAATCTAGTAAGTTTTGTTTTAATTTCTGGATGATAAGTCTTTGTCATTGAATTTCTAACAATATGATGTTTAATCAGACGGTATGGTGTTTTATTTTGATTATCATGAAATATTTTATATTTATAATTGTATGATGGTGTGTTTGAAATCTTTATAGAACGTTAGGATTCAAATATGATGTTTTAGTAATCTTCACTCTCTTATCTGTGGATTTTGGTTTTAGTTGTTTATGATGGTAATTCACCACTCACTCTATGAGTTTGGGTAACATGTTGGAATTTTAAAATCGTGATGAGTTAGTAATTTGAGTGATTATCGGGTCAAAGTTCTCATACAAAAGCATAAGAGGGTAAAGATCAGCGGTGAAGACGGTGAGGTCACTCAGTGGAAAAAAACAAAACAATGTAGTGATAAAGATCGGCAGTGAAGATGGTGAGGCCACACAGTGGAAAAACAAAACATTGTGGCCAGTTTCAAATGGTGGTAAAGATCAGTGGTGAAGAAGGTGAGGCCATACAGTGAAAAAACAAAACAGTGTGGCCAGTTTCAAATGGTGGTAAAGATCGGTGGTGAAGAAGGTGAGGCCACACAGTGAAAACAAAACATTGTGACCAATAGGAAAACTAAAGCCGTCACACACCGCAAATATTAGCCAATCACAGTCCAATACTATTTATAGTAATCTTCACTCGCGTTTCACTTGGGTTTGGGTTGATAATTCACCACTCACTCTCTTATGTGGGTTTTGATGGGTTTTGGTTGTTTACAAGGCCGGCTTGGAGGGGGTGTGGGGTGGGCGACGGCACGGGGCCCAAACCCTCCGGGGGCCCAAATCTTTTTAATTTTGTATAGAATTTACGTTGTATAAGCTAGAATATATATATACTGAATCGAAAGATGACACAAAGAAGCTCTTGTCGGGGTGGTTATTGCCTACTACATCTTTTCCTTTAATTAATAAATTACTAACTACACTTAGCTAAAAATAACTATTTAAATTACTTTCACATAAATTTTAGTGATTAAATAATTGATGAATTTATAATACATGAAAAGGGCCTAAATTTTTTATTATCTCGCACAGGGCCTTTTTTTTGTTATTTTCGGAGACGGCCCTAGTTGTTAATGATACATTTTTCACTTTTTATAAATTCTAGACTTTATAAAATAAGTCTTTAGAAATTCTAGACTTTATAAAATAAGGCTTCCCTACACTACTAGAAAATTGCCAAGTTTGTGACAACCAAATTTGTAGCAAATTTGTCTCAAATTGGCCTTACCTTCAAATTTCCTACAAAAATATTCATAGGAAATAAACTTGTGGGTAACCGGGTTAGCTACAAAAATATGACAAAATCTGCTACAAAATTTCTACAAAATCTCTCGTCGCAAATTTTGCTACAAAATACTGACAAATCGCTCTTCTTGCAAAATTCCGACAATTCTTCCACGTTTTTGCCTTTTTTATATTATTTTATGATATTTTATTTTTAAAATTAATAACATTATTAAAAAAAATATTCATAATTTTTTATTTTCCCGACAAAATTCCTACAAATTATAAAACTTTCTTGCGACAAAATTTCCTACAAATCATAAAACTTTCCACAAGTTTCCTACAAATTTATAAATTTTCTCAAAACAATTTGCTACGAATTATCTCCAAAACTAACGGTTTCCAACAAATTTCCTACAAAGTTATCAAAACAGTTTGCGACAAATTTCCTACAACTAAAAAATGTAGCTACAAATTTCCTACAAACAGTTAAAAACGTTCTTGCGACAAAATTCCTACAAATTGTAAAACTCTTCTGCGACAAAATTCCTACAAACTATAAAACTCTTCTGCGACAGATTTGTGACAAAGAATTGTGACAAAATAACAAATCTGAATTTTAAAAAACCATTTTTTGTATAAAAAATGCAGCAAAATATAAAATATTCCAAAAAAATTGCAGCAAGCAAAATTATAAAACATTCCAAAACATTTGCAACAAGCAAGATTCTAAAACATTCCAAAAGTTCCAAAACACACAAAAAAATCCTAATTAAGAGCAAGTTTTTTGATTCAAAACTAATCCAACATTCCAATACTTAACAAAACGAGAGCTTTGTTTACTTCTTTCCGATGTTTTTCACCATTTCTTCCATATTTTTTCGCCATGCGTCTTGGTCGGTCCGCTCTTTTTCACGCTCTTGTTGAAATAGTTCGAAACGGGCTTCTATGTTTTGTCGAGCCTCACGCTCTCTTTCTAGTTCCGCCTGAACTTTTTAAAGCTGAAAATTATAAAACCGTAATCATCACATATCAACCCGAACAGGTCGATCAACACAACCCTACAAAAATCTAACTAACAACGTAAAAATCCCTTATAACAAAATACAAACACACAACATATTAAAAAAATGAAATATCATATTAAAATGTCGTTATTTATTTGTACTTAATTATTTTAATAAATCATTAAAAAGTATTATAAGTACGCAATTCCTTATGTTTCTTGCAATTTTACTTTTATTAAACATATTTATACATAAGTGGTAAAAATCATCTCGACTCGTGCTTATTTTGTAAAAACTCCTAACACAAACCAAATAAACCTTGAAAATGAACCCTTTTATATACTATTTAGGATTATAATATTTGATTAAATATAAACTGAAACAAAAAGGAACAAACCGGCCACAAGAGAGACTCGAACCCGCGACACCCAACACAACAAACGAACACGTGACCGGTCGGGCTAAGCCCTCTTTCGGTTATTTTATGAAGTTATATTATATTTATATACACATTAGGTTATTTTATTTATTGTTATTTATATACACATTAGGTTATTTTATTGCTACAAATTTCCTACAAACTTATCATTTTATTTTCTAAAAGTATCTATTTTTCTAAAATTGATAAGTACCAAATAAAATAACTTTTTTTTTGTAGGAAATATGTAGCAATTGGTGTAAATTTGCTACAAATTTCCGACAACTCTAATATTTTATTTTTTTAAATTATGTTTTCTTCTTAATTTCTTGAATAATAGCAGGTTTGTAGGAAATTTGTAGCAACTGCGGTAAATTTGCTACAAATTTCCTACAGACTTATCATTTTATTTTCTAAAATTATCGATTTTTCTAAAATTGATAAGTAATAAATAAAATATCTTTTTTTTGTAGGAAATATGTAGCAACTGGTGTATATTTGCTACAAATTTCCGACAACTCTAATATTTTATTTTTTTAAATAATGTTTTCTTCTTAATTTGTTGAATATTAGCCGTTTTGTAGGAAATTTGTAGCAACTGCGGTAAATTTGCTACAAATTTCCTACAAACTTATCATTTTATTTTCTAAAATTATCGATTTTTCTAAAATTGATAAGTAATAAATAAAATAACTTTTTTTTGTAGGAAATATGTAGCAACTGGTGTATATTTGCTACAAATTTCCGACAACTCTAATATTTTATTTTTTTAAATAATGTTTTCTTCTTAATTTGTTGAATAATAGCCGTTTTGTAGGAAATTTGTAGCAACTGCGGTAAATTTGCTACAAATTTCCTACAAACTTATCATTTTATTTTCTAAAATTATCTATTTTTCTAAAATTGATAAGTAATAAATAAAATAACTTTTTTTTGTAGGAAATATGTTGCAACTGGTGTATATTTGCTACAAATTTCCGACAACTCTAATATTATATAGTCAGAAGTTGACTTTAAAGTTTAAAACTCCTAAAAACTGTAAATATTGATGTGAGCCTTTAGATTAAAATAATTTATGAACTATTAGGGTTCGCATTTGATGTTTTAGTAATCTAGTAAGTTTTGTTTTAATTTCTGGATGATAAGTCTTTGTCATTGAATTTCTAACAATATGATGTTTAATCAGACGGTATGGTGTTTTATTTTGATTATCATGAAATATTTTATATTTATAATTGTATGATGGTGTGTTTGAAATCTTTATAGAACGTTAGGATTCAAATATGATGTTTTAGTAATCTTCACTCTCTTATCTGTGGATTTTGGTTTTAGTTGTTTATGATGGTAATTCACCACTCACTCTATGAGTTTGGGTAACATGTTGGAATTTTAAAATCGTGATGAGTTAGTAATTTGAGTGATTATCGGGTCAAAGTTCTCATACAAAAGCATAAGAGGGTAAAGATCAGCGGTGAAGACGGTGAGGTCACTCAGTGGAAAAAAACAAAACAATGTAGTGATAAAGATCGGCAGTGAAGATGGTGAGGCCACACAGTGGAAAAACAAAACATTGTGGCCAGTTTCAAATGGTGGTAAAGATCAGTGGTGAAGAAGGTGAGGCCATACAGTGAAAAAACAAAACAGTGTGGCCAGTTTCAAATGGTGGTAAAGATCGGTGGTGAAGAAGGTGAGGCCACACAGTGAAAACAAAACATTGTGACCAATAGGAAAACTAAAGCCGTACACACACCGCAAATATTAGCCAATCACAGTCCAATACTATTTATAGTAATCTTCACTCGCGTTTCACTTGGGTTTGGGTTGATAATTCACCACTCACTCTCTTATGTGGGTTTTGATGGGTTTTGGTTGTTTACAAGGCCGGCTTGGAGGGGGTGTGGGGTGGGTGACGGCACGGGGCCCAAACCCTCCGGGGGCCCAAATCGTTTTAATTTTGTATAGAATTTACGTTGTATAAGCTAGAATATATATATATACTGAATCGAAAGATGACACAAAGAAGCTCTTGTCGGGGTGGTTATTGCCTACTACATCTTTTCCTTTAATTAATAAATTACTAACTACACTTAGCTAAAAATAACTATTTAAATTACTTTCACATAAATTTTAGTGATTAAATAATTGATGAGTTTATAATACAAGAAAAGGGCCTAAATTTTTTATTATCTCGCACAGGGCCTTTTTTTTGTTATTTTCGGAGACGGCCCTAGTTGTTAATGATACATTTTTCACTTTTTAGAAATTCTAGACTTTATAAAATAAGTCTTTAGAAATTCTAGACTTTATAAAATAAGGCTTCCCTACACTACTAGAAAATTGCCAAGTTTACGACAACCAAATTTGTAGCAAATTTGTCTCAAATTGGCCTTACCTTCAAATTTCCTACCAAAAAAATTCATAGGAAATAAACTTATGGGTAACCGGGTTAGCTACAAAAATATGACAAAATCTGCTACAAAATTTCTACAAAATCTCTCGTCGCAAATTTTGCTACAAAATACTGACAAATCGCTCTTCTTGCAAAATTCCGACAATTCTTCCACGTTTTTGCCTTTTTTTATATTATTTTATGATATTTTATTTTTAAAATTAATAACATTATTAAAAAAATATTCATAATTTTTTTATTTTCCCGACAAAATTCCTACAAATTATAAAACGTTCTTGCGACAAAATTCCTACAAATTATAAAACATTTCTGCGACAAAATTCCTACAAATTATAAAACTTTCTTGCGACAAAATTTCCTACAAATCATAAAACTTTCCACAAGTTTCCTACAAATTTATAAATTTTCTCTAAACAATTTGCTACGAATCATCTCCAAAACTAACGGTTTCCAACAAATTTCCTACAAAGTTATCAAAACGGTTTGCGACAAATTTCCTACAACTAAAAAATGTAGCTACAAATTTCCTACAAACAGTTAAAAACGTTCTTGCGACAAAATTCCTACAAATTGTAAAACTCGTATGCGACAAAATTCCTACAAACTATAAAACTCTTCTGCGACAGATTTGTGACAAAGAATTGTGATAAAATAACAAATCTGAATTTTAAAAAACCATTTTTTGTATAAAAATGCAGCAAAATATAAAATATTCCAAAAAAATTGCAGCAAGCAAAATTATAAAACATTCCAAAACATTTGCAACAAGCAAGATTCTAAAACATTACAAAAGTTCCAAAACACAAAAAAAAATCCTAATTAAGAGCAAGTTTTTTGATTCAAAACTAATCCAACATTCCAATACTTAACAAAACGAGAGCTTTGTTTACTTCTTTCCGATGTTTTTCACCATTTCTTCCATATTTTTTCGCCATGCGTCTTGGTCGGTCCGCTCTTTTTCACGCTCTTGTTGAAATAGTTCGAAACAGGCTTCTATGTTTTGTCGAGCCTCACGCTCTTTTTCTAGTTCCGCCTGAACTTTTTGAAGCTGAAAATTATAAAACCGTAATCATCACATATCAACCCGAACAGATCGATCAACACAACCCTACAAAAATCTAACTAACAACGTAAAAATCCCTTATAACAAAATACAAACACACAACATATTAAAAAAATGAAATATCATATTAAAATGTCGTTATTTATTTGTACTTAATTATTTTAATAAATCATTAAAAAGTATTATAAGTATGCAATTCCTTATGTTTCTTGCAATTTTACTTTTATTAAACATATTTATACATAAGTGGTAAAAATCATCTCGACTCGTGCTTATTTTGTAAAAACTCCTAACACAAACCAAATAAACCTTGAAAATGAACCCTTTTATATACTATTTAGGATTATAATATTTGATTAAATATAAACTGAAACAAAAAGGAACAAACCGGCCACAAGAGAGACTCGAACCCGCGACACCCAACACAACAAACGAACACGTGACCGGCCGGGCTAAGCCCTCTTTCGGTTATTTTATGAAGTTATATTATATTTATATACACATTAGGTTATTTTATTGCTACAAAATTCCTACAAACTTATCATTTTATTTTCTAAAAGTATCTATTTTTCTAAAATTGATAAGTACCAAATAAAATAACTTTTTTTTGTAGGAAATATGTAGCAACTGGTGTAAATTTGCTACAAATTTCCGACAACTCTAATATTTTATTTTTTTAAATTATGTTTTCTTCTTAATTTGTTGAATAATAGCAGGTTTGTAGGAAATTTGTAGCAACTGCGGTAAATTTGCTACAAATTTCCTACAAACTTATCATTTTATTTTCTAAAATTATCAATTTTTCTAAAATTGATAAGTAATAAATAAAATAACTTTTTTTTGTAGGAAATATGTAGCAACTGGTGTATATTTGCTACAAATTTCCGACAACTCTAATATTTTATTTTTTTAAATAATGTTTTCTTCTTAATTTGTTTAATATTAGCCGTTTTGTAGGAAATTTGTAGCAACTGCGGTAAATTTGCTACAAATTTCCTACAAACTTATCATTTTATTTTCTAAAATTATATATTTTACTAAAATTGATAAGTAATAAATAAAATAACTTTTTTTTGTAGGAAATATGTAGCAACTGGTGTATATTTGATACAAATTTCCGACAACTCTAATATTTTATTTTTTTAAATTATGTTTACTTCTTAATTTGTTGAATAATAGCCGTTTTGTAGGAAATTTGTAGCAACTGCTATCAATTTGCTACAAATTTCCTACAAACTTATCATTTTATTTTCTAAAATTATATATTTTTCTAAAACTGATAAGTAACAAATAAAATAACTTTTTATTTTGTAGGAAATATGTAGCAACCGGTGTAAATTTGCTACAAATTTCCGACAACTCTAATATTTTATTTTTTTAAATTATGTTTTTTTCTTTATTTGTTGAATAATAGCAGGTTTGTAGGAAATTTGTAGCAACTGTGGTAAATTTGCTACAAATTTCCTACAAACTTATCATTTTATTTTCTAAAATTATCGATTTTTCTAAAATTGATAACTAAGAAATAAAATAACTTTTTTTTGTAGGAAATATGTAGCAACTGGTGTATATTTGCTACAAATTTCCGACAACTCTAATATTTTATTTTTTTAAATAATGTTTTCTTCTTAATTTGTTGAATAATAGCCGTTTTGTAGGAATTTTGTAGCAACTGCGGTAAATTTGCTACAAATTTCCTACAAACTTATCATTTTATTTTCTAAAATTATCTATTTTTCTAAAATTGATAAGTAATAAATAAAATAACTTTTTTTTGTAGGAAATATGTAGCAACTGGTGTATATTTGCTACAAATTTCCGACAACTCTAATATTTTATTTTTTTAAATTATGTTTACTTCTTAATTTGTTGAATAATAGCTGTTTTGTAGGAAATTTGTAGCAATTGCTATCAATTTGCTACAAATTTCCTACAAACTTATCATTTTATTTTCTAAAATTATCTATTTTTCTAAAACTGATAAGTAACAAATAAAATAACTTTTTATTTTGTAGGAAATATGTAGCAACTGTGTAAATTTGCTACAAATTTCCAACAACTCTAATATTTTATTTTTTTAAATTATGTTTTCTTCTTAATTTGTTGAATAATAGGAGGTTTGTAGGAAATTTGTAGCAACTGCGGTAAATTTGCTACAAATTTCCTACAAACTTATCATTTTATTTTCTAAAATTATCGATTTTTCTAAAATTGATAAGTAATAAATAAAATAACTTTTTTTTTGTAGGAAATATGTAGCAACTGGTGTATATTTGCTACAAATTTCCGACAACTCTAATATTTTATTTTTTTAAATAATGATTTCTTCTTAATTTGTTGAATAATAGCCGTTTTGTAGGAAATTTGTAGCAACTGCTATCAATTTGCTACAAATTTCCTACAAACTTATCATTTTATTTTCTAAAATTATCTATTTTTCTAAACCGATAAGTAACAAATAAAATAACTTTTTTATTTTGTAGGAAATATGTAGCAACTTGTGTAAATTTGCTACAAATTTCCGACAACTCTAATATTTTATTTTTCTTAAATTATGTTTTCTTCTTAATTTGTTGAATAATAGCCGTTTTGTAGGAAATTTGTAGCAACTGCTATCCATTTGCTACAAATTTTTGACAAACTTATCATTTTATTTTTTAAAATTATCTATTTTTCTATAATTGATAAATAACAAATAAAATAACTTTTTTTTGTAGGAAATATGTAGCAACTGGTGTAAATTTGCTACAAATTTCCGACAAATTTAATATTTTATATTTTTTAAATTATATATTTTGTTGTTGTTACAAATAATATAAAATTTTATAATTTTTGTCGGAATTTTGTCGAAAAGGTTAGAAATTTTGTGACGAAATTGCTACAAATGCTTATTGTGTGGCAATTTTGTAGGAAATTTGTGGAAACGTTTTAGTTTTTTTTTTTTTGTTTTTCTTTTTGGTCAAAAAATTGTAGGAAAATTGTAAAAAGAATTCAGTTGTGGGAAATTTGTAGGAAACTTTAGTAGGAAAAAATTTAGTTTTCTAGTAGTGATATATTGTCTAATAAAATCACGTGTCGTGATTGACGTTAGACTATACGGTGTGAGGAGTGTCGTGATTGACGTTAGACTATATGGTGTGAGGAGTAACTTGAAAAATGAGACGGTGGCCAAGACGTAAGCACGCGTCAGAAATAGGGTGTGGTGCAAAAACGGGAGGTGTGAAACAGGGCGTGAAAGATAGCGTTCATTTGACACTTGACACGCACTTTTTATTATTATGTTATATTTAAAATTAAACCGCCAACACAGAGTTGCCACGTCGTGTGTGGTCTTAACCGGCAACACATGTGGGCTCACAACACCTCGTCATCCACCAACCTGCCTACTACACAGAACAATAACCTCCATATCTACTTAATTGAAACCATAATCAAATCATCTTGCATTATGTGAACCTTAAAACTGTTAAAACACGTATAGCCGCCAACGGCAAACCAAAGGGCGAAACATACATAAAAAGCGTGCAAGATGTTAAAAACAACCCAAAATATTTAAAGAAGAAGACATTAATAAAGAAACTATAGCTAGTAATCCTTTTTTTCATGATCAAGATTCCCAACTTTCCTCCTCAAATTTTCCACATCTGCATCTATCACCTTCTTCGGTTTTCTGGTCCGATCATCGCCCCAAGAATCTTCATCGTCCGATGAAGACGTCCCAACAACAGTCTCCTTAATCTTCTGTGTCGTCTCTTTGGCCGCGTCCCACGCACCTGCCACTGTCTGCTTCGTCTTCTCGGCCACCGTCCCAGCCGCATCAAGAGTTTTATCCTTAGCCGCCTTCGCCATCTCCCCCGCTTTGCTCCTCCCTTCTTCGGCTTTATCGGCCGCCACGCTCGCAGTCTCTTTAGCACTTTCCTTCATCTCACGGCTCTTCTCTTTCGCTTTGTCTCTCATTTCACCGGCTCTATCGGCAGCTCTTCCCGCCATATCATTCGCTTTGTCTTTAACCTCGTCTTTAACCTCACCGGCTCTGTCGGCGGCTCTTCCAGCCATGTCGTTCGCTTTGTCTTTCACCTCATTGGCTTTTCCCTTCATATTATCCATGTGTATATCCTTCATCTCTCCAGCACCTTCTTTCATTCTGTCTTTACCTTCTTCCATTTTGCTCCTCGCATTCTCCGACGACCCATTGTTGGCCTCTTCACTTGCATGTTTTCCCTATCAAAACAAAACACCTGATCAAAACTTGATTATATAATAAACCACTCTAACCCTAATGATGTTATATATATAATCGGTAGGGATGACTGGATGATCGAGCATAATCGGTTATGATACTTTTCGGTATTTTAATTGAACCGTCATAATCCTTGCTGTATTTGGTTTATGATTTTACTCGTTTTTCTGACGAGTAAGTGGTGGAACCCGAACTTTTTAGCCCGGTTTCTCTTTTCATGTTAAAATAGGGAGTTTCAACTTATCTCGGATTTTATATTTAAAAATCCAAAAAATTATGGTAACGCGTCAGCGGACCCTCTTAACCCCGCAGCCCTTAGTATATAATAATAAGTGGATTGATTAGAATATATTGATTGTACCTGAGAATGTTTGGAGGCAGAAGTGAAGCAAACCCTAGAAGCTTTTTGAGGGAAAGAAAGAGAAGTGAAACGAGGAATGTTTGCTTTAGAGATGTTGAAGATTGCAGTTCTTGTGAAATGCATTGCCGCCATTGTTACAAGTCAAATATTCTACAGTTTTCTTTTGTTGTTTTGGTTATTGTGATGTTTATCTTGTTTCCGGTGTTGTGGAGGTTTTGATTATAAGGTGGAATTAGAGGGGAACGTGGCAGCTTGAATGTGTATACACGTGTCCAAGAGTATGATACGTGTAACAGAAACGTGTTAGGGTTTTAATTCTTTTTTACATGTCATCAACTTATCCTTTTTATCTTCTAATAAACTGAGAAATAAAAAATGGTATTGAAGCCAATTAAATTTTTTTTTTTGGTGTAAATATCTATTAACCAGAAAATGTTAAATTATATATGTAAAAATAACATTACTTATAGGGTTTCTATGAGCAATCACATATCAGATAATCGAGATTTGAGGCAACTAGGGTCTAGGAGTAGGCGATCAAAGATACGGACTGTCACACCCTCAAAATACTACATGCGAAAACCCTGTTAGGCGTCTGACAAACCAGGATCCAGCCACCAATCACATTGAACTTATATCAAGATATTAAATAAAGTTTTCATTTATTAAGATAAAACATTCATAAACATAACTCAAGTTTAACATGTTCAGCGGAAGCATAAGATAGTCATCATTCCATGTTTCAAAACCAAATATATGAAAACCAAATGCATTGTCGTGTGTTCTCAAAAGGCTCGACCCATGACTACTCCAGCAATCCCAGACAGCAAGTTCCTTGTCCAAAGAATCTAACGACTTGCGAGCATGCAACAAATGTATCAGCACAAGCTAGTGAGTTCATAGTTTTGTGAAAACGTTAATTGTCAAGTGTTTAATTCAGTTTTAATAATGATGTTGATAATAACTCGAGTACCGCAAGATGGCATCAGATTGTTTGCTCGTCCCCAATGCCCCTATCAAAACATTGGTCGTGATTTAAGGTCATTAGTTCACGTCCGTCCTCTCAGGTACGGTGTGAGGTTGCCAAGCCTAATAGCGCTATCAACTAATACCCTGTTACATCTCAGGTAACTATTCGGTAGAAGATGGGACTTAAGGTGATAGGAAATGAGTGTATTATCTAACATTCCAGTTTTTACCCAGAAAAGACTTATTCCTCTCAGGAATACCCGTTTGATTGTCCCACCCACCGGGACGCATGCTCAAGAGAAATGAACTCACAAATACATTCACGTAACACGTAATATAACAAAATCGTAACACTCCATTGCAATCAAACACATTCACTAGTCACATAAGATTCATACAAGTTACATCAAAGCACGACGAAAGGTTCTAAAATCCGAGTTGTCACATCATCCCCAACTTGAAAGAAATTTCATCCCGAAATTTGATAAGCCATCTCAGGGGAGTGGAGTGATAAATGGAGTGATGAATCAAGATAACTGTGGATGTTCCTCAAGTGCCACATCATCCCCAACTTGAAAGTGAATTTCGTCCCGAAATTCACCAGTTGCATCAGGATTAGATTGGGCAGTGGGGAATAGTTGAGGATACTTGAGCTTCATCTGATCATCGCGTTCCCATGTGAACTCCAGTCCACGTCTTGAGTTCCAACGAACTCTCACGATCGGGATTCGACTATGCTTACGGACCTTGACTTCCCGGTCCATAATTTCGATAGGTTCTTCGACAAACTGCAATTTGTCGTCGATTTTCAGTTCTTGGAGTGGTACCACAAGTGTTTCATCGGACAAACACTTCTTTAGTTGCGAGACATAGAAGACATCATGAACGTTACCCAACTCAGCAGGTAACTCGAGCTTGTTGATCGGTGCATTTTAGATACATCTTAATGAATACTCATTTTAGTAAAATTGCATTGATATGGGCATAAAATATATATCTTTAAGTACTTTTTGAATAAAGCTAGTTCTGGAGAAAATGTGTTTAAATCGAATGATTAGTATTACAATTAATATATTCTAGTGAACTAATCAATTCATTTGATTAATTGGTTGTTTTACATAAATAAATGAAGGGAAACGAGGGATGTTCAAAATTCATACTAGCTTCATGAATTGAGTGATTATTAATAAAAATGCTTTTGTGGGTTTAACGTATGAAACCATAAAAATATAATGCATATCCAATAAATGTTAATTGATTAAATCTTTTGATGGTGGGCATTACAGATATAAAGCATTGGCCCAATAGGAAAACAATAAGCAGCCCATGCAAATATGAAAAAGTCGGTGGAGTCTTGGGGATTAAAGAGGGATCGCAACGTTTAGGAAAGGGGGGAGGATTGACGGCAGCTTTTGGGAGAGTGGACGCACGGAAGGCAGCCGTCTTCGGGCGGCTGTACACGTAGTGGCGGAACCCGGAATTTTTCCATGGGGGTGCGAAACATTTTTAAAAATTTTAGGCCCCTAGGTATATAAGTAAAAAAATCGGTTCGTATCGGGTCGGTTCGGGTCGGGTCATATAAAACAAAAGAAATTGCGCCATAACGTCCCTACTCATGGTTCATATCACAAACAAATTGATTGTTGATACATATATGTGGACGCGACTCGACTCGACGCGACTTGGTTCGGTTTGACCTGGTTAGGTTCGGCTCAAGCCCGACGTCACGACATTCCTCCGTCGTGCGTCCCAGAGTTCGACACGCGAAGCACGGAGCGCCGCAAGCCGTTTCCCGTCGCCACATCATCATGACATCATCATGATGATGTCATGATGATGTAACTCATGTTGACTAATTACAAATTCATGTGAATATCTGCAATATGGACGTGCATGTAATTTGGTCCAATCATCTTCATTGGGCCACCAACATTGGGCCGAACCTATAACCAATCGCACAAGTGTGATGCCAGCCCAATCGCACAAGACCAAATATATATACCGAAATCAAAGGTGATTTCGGTGGACAAGGGACACAAGGCAGACAAGAGTGAAGAACCGCACAAGAGAGAACCGAGAGATCTGTTTGAGAGTTTGCAAAGATTGATTTGTAAACATTGATTTGTAACCGTCTTTCAAGTATTAATACATTGGTGTTAATCGTTGAGTCTCGGTCTCCTTTTCGTGTTCTTGTCCATCTTTCTATCTCGGTTTGCATCTCCGGTTGGATTCCGCACAACCGGGCGTGTTTGACAACAAGGAGTAGGCGACTAGATCCTCCCCTAGCCGGACCTACAAGTGGTATCAGAGCCTTGGCTCTTCTCCTTGTTAAAACCGAGTGTTTCGGGTTGTTTTTTTCGGGTTTGAGAAGTTCATATTTTTCTGAAAAATCAGCTCATATCTTCGAAATTTCTGATGTTTGGCTGCTAGTTCATCATCAAACCTTGCTTAAAACTGATTTGTTAATGGTTTGTTAAGGTTTTTAGTGAAGTTTGGAGCAAAACGGTGTTTCGGAAAGTTGTCGGGTTACCGGAAAATTCAAATTTTCTGGGTTGTTCTTCATATCTTCAACTTATCTTCATAAGTGTTCTTCATATTTTCAGTCCTTTGATCTTGGTCAAGTGATTGTGAAAGGTGTTAGTGCTTTGAAAATTGTGAAAGGATTATAGTATTTTACATCTTACATGGTTGGTGAACAAAAGGCATGGGTAACCGAAAGTGGATATGACAAAAAGCAACCTTGTGTCAGTTGATGGTTAGACAGATTTGATAGTCGCACAAGATTTGAAAGTCAATTTGTTTTAATCACACAAGGGATCGCACAAGAGCTGGATTACACAACAGTTGCCATCGCACAACATTTTAAATCACACAAGACAGTTGGTTCGCACAAGGGACTGGGCTTCAATTGGGCTTATGTTGGATTTCTGTTTGGGCTCCACTCACACAAGAATTGAATCGTACAAGATAGTGGGCTTCTATAGTGGGCTTCCGATTACATCTTTTAAATTCTGGTTGGGCTTTTGATATTCAGTCGCACAAGTAGCTGGGTAGCTGGGCCTGCACAACATTGAATTGGACTTATGTTTGGGCTCCGATTTCATTGACATTCAACATCAGTTACGAAGTTTGACTCGCACAAGATTCATTTGTCGCACAACATTTGTTTAGGCACACAAGAACTGGGCTCGCATAAAAAAAAAAAAAAAAAAAATTGGGCTTCTGTTTGATCTTTTGTTTCATCGACATTCAACTTCTGATTACGTCGGATCTTTGTTTCGTGGGACTTTGTTTCGTCAAATTTTTTTTTAATAAAAAAAAAAAATTGCATTTGTGGTTTAACTATTTGTTTCAAGTGTGATTTTCAGGTATCCTTCGGCTGATCAAAAATGAATTCGATGTGGGGTGTTCCGGTAAATGCAGAGATGTATTTTGGTACTCCAACTCCGGATTCGGGTTCGCAAGCCAATGCTACATCTACCGGTCAATGGGCATTCGTATCAAATCAAGCTCCAAGTGTTCAAAGCATTTTACTAAGCGAAAGTGAAACGGGAAGTTTGAATAGGCCTCCAAAGTTGATGCATTTAAGTGAATATCCGGGATGGTTTGACAGATTTCATACATATGTCCTTGGTCAAAATACAGAGTTGTGGTTGCGGTTCATCACAGATTTTGATCAAACAATAGAGGTTGCTGCATCATCTGCTGCTACATTTGCAGATCTTACCGAAGATCAAAAGAAAATCTATGATTTGGAGAAGAAAGCATATGCCATTCTTACTCAGGCATTAAACAAAGATATTTATCATCAATTCGTCAGTTTCAAGACAACGAAGCAGTTGTGGGACGCATTGAAGATAAGGGGCATAGGAAATGAAGCAACACGTCAATTAAGAAAAGATCTGCTAAAGAAAGAGTTTGATGGTTTTGTTTGTATGCAGAATGAATCTCTAGGAGATTTGACAAGTCGATTTACTCATTTGCTGACTGAATTGGCAAATACTGGGGTTGTAACAACTTCAGTAGAGATAGTGAAGAAGTTTGCAGATGCACTGCCACCTCAATGGAGTAATTTCATAGAAATCATGAAGTACAATGGCACTTTGGATACAACAAGCTTCAGTGATTTTGCTCAACTCCTGGAAAACAAGAATCAGGAAGAAACTCTAAAGGCAAAAAGAGTTGCAGTGCCACAAAATCCTGAAATTTATTATGGAACTTCTAGCACTTCTACAAAACCTTCTTCACACGCTCCAATTCAAACAGCATTTGTGTCTAGCACGAGCTTGTATGGCACTCCTCCTCCAACAACAGATATGTTTGGAAATCCGCTTAATCCAGCTCCTCAACCAGCACCACAACAGCAACAGCAAATCAGAGCAACTGATATATTCGGGAATCCACTTCCTCCTCAACAGCAAGCGTGTTATGGAAGCACATCATCTGCTGGTCAACAATCAAAGCCAAATACAGTACGGCTCGACACCTCAAGCTTTTCTAAAGTCAGTGTGGAAGTAGCAAAGGAACACATGGAGCTGCTAAACACTGTGGTGAGCGCATACTGTGGATTAGTGGAAGGTCAGATTGGCAACATTAATCTGACTCAAGAAGACTATCAGCAGATAGATAAAGAGGAGATGGAGATGATGGATATTAAGTGGGCCTTTGCCAGTGCTGTTAGGCGAGCAAAGGATTTTATGGAAAGAACAGGCCGAACCAGCTTGGAAAGCAAAAAGGACACCAAGTATGGGTTTGATAAGCAAGCTGTTAAATGCTTCAATTGTGGTGAACGTGGTCATTTCAAGCGTGAATGTACAAGACCAGCTCAGCATGGGAACCAGAATCCCTTCAGAGGTCAAGGAAACAGGGCCAATCAGAACCAAGCAAGGAACAATGATCGCACACTGGTGCCTGTCAACAACCAGACTCAAGCAGGACCATCAAATGCCAATCAGGCACTTGTGGTTCAAGTAGATGAAGGCTGTGATTGGTCAATCCAGTTGGGAAATGATGCACCAGATGGAACAGCTTGTTTTGCTGAAGTGGTTAATGATCTTAAGCACGCCAGTGGTGGAGAATCTTCCACCAATGGTAGTGAATCTTCTGAGGATGAAGACTCTTCCGGTTACAGTGGAAGTTCAGATGAAGAGTCCTCCGCTTCAGGCGATGATCATGTGGATGACACAACAAGTGCGTCAGTCGATGCAAATATTGATGAGCTATTGGAAGAAGCTGCAGCAGGAATTCAAAGAAGATCTATTTTGGTGGATCAAGCTGCTTATTCTTCGTCTTCTCTCCATTCAGCCTTTATGGCTAATGTCGACAGCTCATCAAGTCAGGTATGTGTCGATAAACCCATTTCTGTTAGCTGTGATAACTGTGATAGTTTGCGTGTTAAATGTGCTGATTTGGAAGCAAACATGTCTGAGTTGCAAGGCAAACATGATGCTTTACAAGCTAGTTTGTTTGACTTGCAAGACAAACATGTTTCTGTGAATGATAGGTGGTGTGAATTGCAAAGCAAACATGAGGCTTTGCAAGAAAAATATGATGTGACATTTATTCACAATCAGAAATTGACCGTTGATCTTTCAAAGTGCACTGAAGCCAATATGTTTTATGAAAACCATGAAAAGGAATTTAAGTCAATGATTGAAACGCTAAAGAAAGATAAAACAGAGTTGACAAAAATGGTTTCCAGAAAACAAACTGACATTAACCTGTATATAACTCGTCTTGAGGTTATGCAAAAAGAAATGGCTTGTGTTAAAACAGAAAGTGAGGCGATCCGACTCAAGTTAGACAGTTATTTGAGTTCTAGCTATGTGTTGGATCACATCATTGATGTTCAAAAGGAGAAACGGGATGTCACATGCATAGGCTATAAGAAATGTCCACCACCCGTGAGAAACAATTTTGATGCTTTGCCTGATGAGGAGTATAGGACTCACTTTGAGCCATCTGTTCCTTTGGACGTTGAGGAATTTGCAGCAGGGCTCGGATACAAGAAAGAAGTATCGTCAGATTCAGATGTGTCAGCAGATACATTTGTAACTGCTGAACAGAATCAGGATCCTCCAGTGGTGGTTGAGGATGTTGATTCTTCTGATGATGAGTCTGATGATACTGATTCGGAAAAGTCTGATGCAGTAATCAAAGAAGAGGACATACCTTTTGAGAATCATATCCTATGTGATCCTCCCACAAAACCTGCTAAGACTGTTCCAACCGAGTCCACATCAGCAAAAGAGTCGGAGAGTGTGGATTTGCTGTACACTCTTGTTGGTGATGATAAAATCTATTCAGACAAAGATTTTCCTATTAAAAATGTTAATCAATCTTTAATCAGTAAAGTCTTTGAAAATTCTACAAGTAAGTTCTTGGGTAAGAAAGGACCACATGTTACAGTCACACAGTGTCCTCCTATCCCAAAGACTGAAATTAGAAAACAATTTGGCAATCAGAAATTACCAACAGTGCAAAAACAGCAAAATCATACCAAACCTAAAGGTAAAGCACCGACTCAAGATCAAAAGAAGCCGAATCAGAAGAAGAAGAAGAATGTGAACTTTGTGAAATCGAAGGGTACGGACAAAATTGAAAAGTTTGCAAATCAATCTAACCTAAATTTTGTCCAAAAAGCAACTGTGATGAAGAGGAATGAACCAAGTAGTTCAAAACCTAGTACCTCGGGATCACAAAGTTCATCATCGGCAAGACGACCACATGATACTTCGGGGTTTGTTGAACGAAGATCATGTTTTGAATGTGGAACAATCGGGCATATTGTTCGAAATTGCCCGTATCTTCATAAACAAAAAGGCATAGTTGATGATCCCCGTGGCCCAACTGACCGCAAGCGATCTGTTTCTGTAAAACAAGATCCTCGACTCATAAGAGAAAGGGAAAAGAAACAGAAACGCCAACATATCAAGAAAATTGAAAAAGCAATTAAAACCGATGTGGTTCACAAACCATCTGTTTCAGTTAAACCAGATAATTCAAAGTTTTCAAAAACTTCAAACAATCAAACTGGTAAAACTCAACAGACCTGGAAACCAAAAACGGTTACTGAATCAGGGGGACCATCACAATTTTCAAATCATCAAAGAATAGAGGTTATTGTTATTGATGAAAATGGAAGACCCAAGACCACAATGGCTTGGGTCCCCATCTCCAACTAATCATTTGAGTTCATGTGCAGGGTGTTCCAGGAGGAACTATCAGTAGTCATTGGATTGTTGATAGTGGGGCATCCAGGCACATGACAGGCGACATGAAGCTTCTCTACGACGTTAAATCTATTAGAGGAGGCTATGTTGCTTTTGCTGGAGATAAGGGCGGATATATTACGGGTGAAGGAATGATTTCCAACGGGGTTGTTAGCTTTGATAAGATCAACTTCGTACAACAACTTGATCACAATCTTCTTAGTGTTTCTCAAATTTGTGATAAGCAGTTCTCAGTACACTTTGATGCTAATGGATGTTATGTGCTGAAACCCGGATTCAAAATTCCAAAAGAATGGATTCTCTTGTCGGCTCCAAGGATTAATGATTTGTATGTCCTTGATATGAGCCAAGCTATCACAACGTCTGCACAAGCAACATGTTTCGTTTCTAAAGCCACAGAAAAAGACACAATCTCTTGGCACAGACGAATGGGTCACATTCACTTACGCAAAATGAATCATTTGGTGTCAAATGAATTGGTGAATGGTGTTCCTCTTAAAAATTTCCATCTTCAAGACGTCTGTGTTTCGTGCCAAAAAGGAAAACAAACGAAGAAGCGACACCCTACAAAGAAAGTCAACACGGTGGCTGTTCCTCTTGAACGTTTGCACATGGATTTGTTCGGTCCTGTCAAGCACAAAAGCATTAGGAATGATCAATATTGCCTCGTGATAACTGATGATTATTCAAGATTTTCTTGGGTGGCGTTCATGGCACATAAGAGTGAAACCTTCGGTATTATCAAAAACTTGATCATTCAGATTGAGAATCTTTATAACTTGAAGGTTAGGCGGATACGTAGCGACAATGGTACTGAATTCAAAAATCATGCCATGGCGGAGTTTTGCACTTCTAAAGGTATTCTTCACGAATTTAGTGCAGCTTATACTCCTCAACAAAATGGCGTCGCTGAACGTAAAAACCGCACATTGATCGAGACTGCTAGGACAATGTTAGTAGAGTCACAATTGCCGATTCCGTTTTGGACTGAAGCTGTGTCCTCTGCATGCTATACGTTGAACCGAGTCCTTACAGTCAAAAGGCACAACAAGACCTGCTTTGAGCTTATCAACAAACGGAAACCAGACTTGTCCTATCTTGAACCGTTTGGAGCTCCTTGCACAATTATCGATCCTAATGGAAAGTTTGGGGCTAGAGCCATTGAGGGATACTTTCTTGGGTATTCCACCCCAAACTTAAGAGTCTGGAATCTAGAGACTAAAAGGGTCGAGGAATGGTCTGAAGTCAGAGTACAAAGGCACACTTTACCAGTTAGAAATCCTGGTCAGCCTTGGATGTTTGAGTACGATGACTTTTTCAATTCGATCAATGTTGAAGCCGTTGAAGAAAGTGCTGCGGCAAGGATGTTTTTCGAGAGCGACAATGCAACAGATTCACCGTTGGTTCGTCCCATTATAGTCAATCAAGAACCATCTTCAGTGAACAATAATGCTCTCGACAATGAGGATTTTCAAGATGCTACTGAATTGAACGAATCTTCAGAGGATGATGAATTTCTCGATGCAGATCAAGAAGCTCCAACAGCAGTTCATGGTATTTCAGAGGGTACACCTCCAGTGGATGTTCCTAGAACAGATGAAACTTCTGCATCATCCTCTTCGTCAATTCCGGGCCTTGAATTGATTGTTGATCTGAATCTCAACAATCTGGGTACAAATATTCCAGTTCAAGAAAATCCAGAAACAAGGATTCACAATACCCATCCTCAACAAAACATCATCGGAAATGTACAAAGTGGCGTTCAAACAAGAAACATGTTGCGAAACAACAACAATGCAGGCTTGTATGCAACTATCCGAGAATCTGGTCAACAAAATGATTGGTCTTTCGCGTGTTATGTCTCACAGGAAGAACCAAGAACTTGGAAAGATGCTTTGAAAGATAGCTCTTGGGTTGAAGCAATGCAGGAAGAACTGCAACAATTCCAGAAGCTTGGTGTCTGGAAACTCGTAGAGAAACCTGCTGGTTACAAGAAGATTGGTACCCGTTGGGTGTTTAAATGCAAAAAGGATGACCGTGGGATCGTTATCCGGAACAAAGCAAGGCTAGTCGTTCAAGGTTTTCGTCAGATTGAAGGAATCGACTACAACGAAGTGTATGCACCTGTTGCACGTCTAGAAGCAATTCAGATCTTTCTGGCTTATGCCTCATTCAAAGGTTTCAAGGTATACCAGATGGACGTGAAGAGTGCATTCTTACATGGTGTGGTGGAAGAAGAGGTGTACGTCGAACAGCCTCCAGGTTTTGAAGATCCTATCCATCCCGATCGGGTTTGGTTGCTCAACAAAGCTCTATATGGTCTACATCAAGCACCGCGAGCTTGGTACGCAACCTTATCTAATTATCTGCTGGAGAATGGATTTCGCAGAGGCATTATCGACTGTACTCTCTTCATCAAAGAACAAGATGGAGATCTTCTACTGGTACAGGTATACGTTGATGATATTATTTTTGGTTCTACTAATGATGTGTTGTGTAGGGATTTCGAGCGTGTAATGCAGGATAAATTCGAGATGAGTGCTATGGGGGAAATGACCTTCTTTTTGGGCCTACAAGTACAACAAACCGAGTCTGGGATATTCATCCATCAGACTAAATATGTTGGTGACATCTTGAGCCGGTTCCAGATGTCTGATGCAACGCCCATTGGTACCCCATTGCCTCAAAATCACGGAATTACTCCAGACTTGAAGGGTGAAGCTGTTAGCCCCTCATACTACCGCGCGATGATCGGATCTCTTATGTACCTCACAGCATCAAGACCAGATATAATGTACCCAACGTGCCTGCTTGCCAGATATCAAGTCAACCCGAAGGCCTCACATCTTGCAGCTGTAAAAAGGATTTTTCGTTATTTGAAGGGTTACTCAGACACCGGTCTGTGGTACCCTAGGGATAATAACTTTGACTTGATCGCATTCAATGATTCTGATTTTGGCGGATGCAAAATCGACGGCAAATCCACAACGGCTGGATGTCAGTTTTTGGGAAATCGCCTAGTCACATGGCAATGCAAGAAGCAGACGTGTGTAGCTACATCAACATGCGAAGCTGAATACATTGCTGCCTCAAGTTGTTGCTCCCAAGTCCTTTGGATCCAACAACAAATGCGCGACTACGGTTTTGAATTCCTAACTACTCCTATTTACGTTGATAATTCTGCTGCCTTACAGATCACTAAAAATCCTGTGCAGCATTCAAAGACTAAGCACATCGAAATTAAGTATCACTTCATACGTGATTGCTTTGAGAAAAGGCTAATCGATGTTGCTTACGTCCACACCGATGACCAACGTGCCGACCTTTTTACCAAAGCTTTTGACAAATCTAGATTTGACTACTTATTATTGGTAAACGGCATTAAGGTCAAGCAAGAGTAAAACCAACATCGGAAAATCATTTTTGTAAATACCTTTGTGTTTTAAATTTATCTTAGTTTGTTGATTTTAGGGGGAGTAAATCCAAATTTGAAAATCCAAAAACATTGAAAAATTTCAAAAACACAAAAACAATAGAAAAACAAAAATGAGTTTCCTGGCGAGCTAAAGAGAAAATGATAGTACATCAGTGGTCTGTCCAAACCTCTTTAAACCTTAAAATGAAAAATGATAAGCAGCTCTATATAAGATGTATCGGTAGGCTCACAATCATTTTAAAGTGTGCAGGGTGATATAAACTTAAATCGACTGAAGACCAGGTGGGAACCATTCATTGGCATATGGTCTTAGTACCGAAATTTCGTTTGAGAGATTGCCGAGGTTCTGAAATATTCGGTCTTTATGCTGCTTATCATCTGGGTATCATGGTTGTATCTTTTACCGAAAAATAACGGGGACGCAAGTCTAGATCTTCCATGATACTATACATACGTGTACATATTGCATTCGACCTCAATAAGTGATCAACAATCACATGTCCAAACAAAATAAGTGATAAAATATCACAAATTCTTTCCGGGTGTCAAGTTCGTCTCTCTGCTGTACGAAAGTACTGACCTGTTCACGGACTTGCTCCTGTGCCCTCATGCATCGAAAATCAAGTTCCTCATCAATAAGTGATTCTATCACATAGGGCTTGTTTTCAAATCAAAATAAGTGAGAATCTCACATCATATACGGTCAAACAGATGATAATCGGTATACTCACCGGTAAGATGAACCCTCGTGCATACCTTGATACGGGAATGTGTCGTGATGTGGATGAACACCGGTCGGTAAGTATAAATTCTACCTTAACGTATCCCCTCGCCATGATTACAAATGATAAGTTGAGTTTATGTGGACAACAATACCGATAATTGTTATAGGATGCTTATCTTAATGTTAACTAAAAGAACAACGAGAGCGTTTTGGCATGACCGTACACTGATATGATTCTCTTACCCTCGAAACTCGCAAAAAGAATGTCTGTATATATTTATTTACTGCTTTCAGTCTTTACATTTGAAATATTCAAAAAAATACCAAAAAGATTTTAGGTGTGTTTTAATATAAACTTTCTAAAAGCCAAAAAGATTTTATTTCTATCTTATTTTCGATCGTACGATGTTGGATCTCGAGTCTTCGTTACCTGAAACCTGAACGAAAACCGAAAATGACTAAATCTTCATAAACGGTCGAAATTTGCAAAGGGTTGAAAGTTAAAATTTGAAATGGATAAAGTATTTTAAACTTTCAAACTGTCGGACGGTGTTTGATTAAACAATGGTCACACGTGTGTCGTTTGTTTATGTTACGATATTCCAAGCAGTTGTTCTCATTACGCGTTTAGATTTCTTGCATGTGCAGATTCTAAAGGCAAGGAGAACATGGTCGATGACAAGCTTTGGAATGAAGACACGACGTGAAGGCACTCAAATGATGAAGATGATCGAGTTGCCGCTGACCATCATCAACACCACAAGGATCTCAAGTACTGAAGATCAAGTCTTTCACGAGCATAACTCAAGAGGGAGCTTATGTTTAGGGGGAGTTTGTCAACACACTTCCTACATGAAAAGAGGAGTTTGTTGATACACTTTCTGCTTTCAATACGTGAAGACATTGAAGATCCTCCGACTTAGAAGACAAGAAAGGCGAATCTCGCGAGTAGCGTCCAAGGGGGAGTTTGTTGATACATATATGTGGACGCGACTCGACTCGACGCGACTTGGTTCGGTTTGACCTGGTTAGGTTCGGCTCAAGCCCGACGTCACGACATTCCTCCGTCGTGCGTCCCAGAGTTCGACACGCGAAGCACGGAGCGCCGCAAGCCGTTTCCCGTCGCCACATCATCATGACATCATCATGATGATGTCATGATGATGTAACTCATGTTGACTAATTACAAATTCATGTGAATATCTGCAATATGGACGTGCATGTAATTTGGTCCAATCATCTTCATTGGGCCACCAACATTGGGCCGAACCTATAACCAATCGCACAAGTGTGATGCCAGCCCAATCGCACAAGACCAAATATATATACCGAAATCAAAGGTGATTTCGGTGGACAAGGGACACAAGGCAGACAAGAGTGAAGAACCGCACAAGAGAGAACCGAGAGATCTGTTTGAGAGTTTGCAAAGATTGATTTGTAAACATTGATTTGTAACCGTCTTTCAAGTATTAATACATTGGTGTTAATCGTTGAGTCTCGGTCTCCTTTTCGTGTTCTTGTCCATCTTTCTATCTCGGTTTGCATCTCCGGTTGGATTCCGCACAACCGGGCGTGTTTGACAACAAGGAGTAGGCGACTAGATCCTCCCCTAGCCGGACCTACATTGATGCATAAGTTCATCGCTCCATAACATAATGTTTCAATTTTAATTTTCAACCCTAGAAATCGTGTGTAATCACCCTAAAAATCATCTAAACAACATAATTACCCTAAAAATCATCTAAACAACCATAAACAACATCAAAACACATGAAATTTCAAACCTATTTAAGAATTTTGTTACCCTTTGGTGTCGGACGGCGGTGGTTCGCGGCTGCTGATGACGTGCTGTTGTGTTCGATGATCGCTGGTAGGAGACGACCCAAGAGAGGGAGGGCGGGATGAATTCTAAGGGACTATTGGACTTATTTTAATTATTATAGTTTGAACTTAGGTTGAGTTTGGTTAATGGGCTAGTAATTTGTGGGCTAATTATGTTTAATGAAATAGTGGGTTAAGGTATTGGGTATTTGGGTTAAGTTGGGTAGTATAAGTTTATATAATTTAGGTAGTTTTTTTAATTAGAGTTTACTAAAAAAATTTAAAATATAAATCGAAAACATTTTTTACCTAAGGTGTGTGGACGAAAAATTCCAAGGGGTGCGGATGAAAAAATTCAAGGGGTGCGGACGAAAAAATCCAAGGGGTGCAGACGGGATTTTCAACGGAAAATAGCACTAATTTTTTTTTCCCGGGGGTGCGTCCGCCCACCTTGGGCTATATGTAAGTCCGCCTCTGTGTACACGGTTTAAGAGATGATTGGCTAGGTGGCTTTCTCCAAGTGAACGGTTTGTAGGGTTTATTACTTTTCTTAGTTTTATTCGTTATTGGATTTGTTTTTGACATTGACAACGTTGTTAAACAATTTGATGTGTTGGTTTCTTTGAACTATTTTTATGTGTTTTGAATTCTTACTTTACAACTTGCTCGGTTGATGACAAAACTTTGTAGCTTGTTGGGTGACATAGAGTAGGTTGACTCACACTAGTAAATAGGGTAATTGAATTGTAAAAGGATCTGATGACAAAGGCCTATTTTTTATTACCACTTAAAGTAACCGACTTTTCAGCACCATGTCTATGTGGTGTCCAATTAATGATTAAATTGAGTTTGGTGTGAACTTAGAATCTGAAACTTGGAGGACGTTACCTTTATCTTTTTGCTTGTGGCTTCTGCCCTGATGAACGATTACTTTGTTTTTCATTAAACTTTGTTCACGGATTCTTTTTAACTGGTAAAGCTTGACCACTTGTGTTGAATTCTTGGTAAACGTTTTTTTATATTTGAATTATTTGTCGTTTATCAAGCGTATTGGCGATATACTTGCATCGTTAGCGGGTTGGTAAATTGGTGGGTAGTTGATATAAATAAATGGATTATTAGGTTGTATGGTGAATCTTAAAAACTATCCCTAATAATTAATCAAATTCATTAATTCCGAGACCATGTCTATGTGGTGTTTTGAATCGGTAAACATGTTTTCGTGTTAAACTTGCAATCGGGATTCTGGGTGGGAGTTGCTTTCCTTTAATATATAGGCCAATTGGATTTTAACACCTTTAACTTTGAAGAGTTGGCCGATAACACCCGCAACTAACACTTTGATCTGTGACACCCCAAACTTTTAATTTCGTTTGTCATTTCACCACTCAGTTAAAAAATCAGTAACTGAGTTAGTTTTCAATCCTAGGTGGCATCCTACGTGTCTTGTTTTGATGAGGTGTCGTTATGAGGTGGAAATATATAAAAATATGTGTGACATCTGTGTATGTATATGTATATGTACAGGCCCTCATCAAAACCAAATCATCTTCAACATCTACATAATATTGACTTTTTTTTTCAACAAGAAGCATGATGAATCAATAAGATGAAGACTAGAAGTTGGATAATCTATCCATCAATTTCTCAAAATTGGGCAAGAAAAAAGACAATAAAATTGGGCAAAAACTGCTACCAAAATGAATCTAAATATATATTATCAACAAACAACAAAAAGTCAACAACCAAAAGTTAAAAACCATTAAACTCCTCCTGTTCCAAAGCTTCTTCAAGCAAAAACTCAGATTGATCCATCAAATCCGGACTCAATCCAAACATAAGAACACAAAACTCCATCTGATTAAGCCCGCCATCCCCATCAATATCACCTTCTTTCAACATACTAACAATATCATCATCACTCAACTCTCCAAGCCCCAACAACGTCGAATTCTTCTTCAAACTATCGAATGTGATCACGCCTTTTTCAGCGTCCATCAGTAACCGAAACCCGTTGCATAGCTCTTCGATTAACCCGTCTCCGTTAATCATCATCATCTTCAACTGACAAAGACCGCCGGTGGTTGTGGTCAGTTCAGATCGTTTAGATTAGGGCTTTTTAGTGGTAGTTAGGGTTAGATTAGGGCGGTGGTTGTGGTGGTTTTGATGAGGGCGGTAGATCTGAGTTGATTTCAAAAGTGGGTTTTGATGAGGGCGGTGGTGGTGGGTTTTGAAGAGGAGAGAGGGTGGCGGTGGTGGTGGTGGATTTTGAAGAGGTTTAATGGTTTGATCCGGTTGTTTTAGTTTATTTTGCAAAATCTGATGTTGAAGATCAAAACTGATGTTGAAGATGATTTGGTTTTGATGAGGGCCTGTACATATACATATACATACACAGATTTCACACATATTTTTATATATTTCCACCTCATAACGACACCTCATCAAAACAAGACATGTAGGATGCCACCTAGGATTGAAAACTAACTCAGTTACTGATTTTTTAACTGAGTGGTGAAATGACAAACGAAATTAAAAGTTTGGGGTGTCACAGATCAAAGTGTTAGTTGCGGGTGTTATCGGCCAACTCTTCAAAGTTAAAGGTGTTAAAATCCAATTGGCCTAATATATAATAACTCTCTAGTTAAACACTAACCACAAATTCCCCGTGGATACGATACCCTACTTACGCTATCTACGTAGTTTAATTAGGTTTTTGATTGACTCTGACGACAGTCATCACTTGTAGGCCACTTTACCAATTCGTTCCAGAATTTTGAATGGCCCGACATAACGCGGATTAAGTTTGTCGCATTTCCCAAAGCGTACCACACCCTTCCAGGGTGAGACTTTCAACATAAAGCGATCGCCTACAGCAAACTCCAAAGGTTTCCTACGCTTTTCAGCGTAGCTTTTCTGACGATCGCGCGCTGCCGCCATACAATTTCTGATCTGGACAATCTTCTCTGAAGTTTCAAGTACAAGTTTCGGACCTGTGATCTGGCTGTCACCCACCTCAGCCCAACAGAGAGGAGAACTGCATTTTCGTCCGTACAATGCTTCGAACGGGCTGCCTGGATGCTGGAATGGTAACTGTTGTTGTAAGAGAACTCTATCAAAGGCAAGTGTTTCGCCCAGCCCTTACCAAAATCGGGCACACATGCTCGCAGCATGTCTTCAAGTGTCTGGATGTTCGTTCGCTTTGACCATCCATCTGAGGGTGATAAGCAGTACTCATGTCGAGACGTGAACCAAAAGATTTGTGCATCGCCTGCCACAATTCGGATATGAAACGCGGATCACGATCGGAGATGATAGAGGTTGGCACCTCGTGCCTAGAAACCACCTCCTTTAGATAAACAGTAGCAAGTTGTGAGAACTTATCAGTTTCCTTTATTGCTAGGAAGTGCGCTGATTTCGTGAGATGGTCAACGATCACCAAGATGGTATCATTTCCGTTTTGAGTTCTTGGTAAACCAATGACGAAATCCATAGCAATTTGCTCCCATTTCCACATGGGTATTTCTGGTTGCTGAAGCAGGCCGGATGGTTTCTGATATTCCACTTTGACTTTCGCGCAAGTCAAACATTTACTCACATACGTCGCGATGTGGGCTTTCATCTTCGGCCACCAATATAAGACTTTGAGGTCCTGATACATCTTATCAGAACCTGGATGAACAAAGTATCGAGACTTGTGCGCTTCGTCCATCACGAGCTCTCTAAGATTACCATACAAAGGAACCCATATCCGTTCCATAAAATAATAAATGCCTTCAGATCTCTCTATAAGTCGTTTCTCCATACCCCGCAAATATTCAGCTTCAAGGTTCTCTTCCTTCAACGCTTCAGTTTGAGCAGAACGGATCTGATCAGGTAAATTAGAGTGGATAGTGAGCTGCAGAGCGCGAACACGCTTGGGTTTCACTTCCTTTCGACTAAGGGCATCAGCTACAACGTTAGCTTTACCTGGATGGTACTAGATTGCACAATCGTAGTCGTTTAAGAGTTCTACCCAGTGACGCTGTCGCATATTCAATTCCTTCTGATCAAAGATATGCTGAAGGCTCTTGTGGTCGGTATAAATAATGCATTTAGTACCGTACAAGTAATGCCTCCAGATTTTTAACGCGAAAACCACGGCCCCCAACTCTAAGTCGTGTAATTCTTCTCATAAACCTTCAACTGTCGAGAGGCGTACGCTATCACCTTCTCGCGTTGCATTAGCACACAACCGAGACCCTGAATAGAACCATCACTGTACACCACAAAATCATCGGTACCTTCAAGTAAAGACAAGATTGGTGCGTTGCAAAGTTTTTGTTTTAGAAGCTGGAAGGCGTCTTCATGTTTTGTTCCCCAGGAATACACAACACCCTTCTGTGTTAAACCAGTGAGAGGTTGGGCGATCTTCGAAAATCCCTCGACAAACCTTCGATAGTATCCAGCGAGGCCGAGGAATTTCCGCACCTCAGAAGGATTCTTTGGTGAAGCCCAATTCCTGATAGAATCAATTTTAGCTGGATCCACATGTATTCCCATTTCGTTAACAATGTGGCCAAGGAAGTGTACTTCTCGTATCCAGAAGTCACACTTAGAAAACTTCGCGTAGAGTTGCTCTTTTCTCAAGAGTTCCAAGATAAGACGCAAGTGTCGCTCGTGGTCCACCTTGCTCTTAGAATAGATCAAAATGTCGTCGATAAACACAATGACGAAGTCGTCGAGATACGGTTTGCACACACGGTTCATGAGGTCCATGAAAACCGCTGGTGTGTTTGTCAACCCGAATGGCATAACCAGAAACTCATAAGGGTCATACCGCGTTCGAAAACCTGTTTTAGGAACATCCTCCTCTTAAACTCTCATCTGATGATAGCCCGATCTTAAGTCGAACTTCGAGTAAAAACTTGACCCTTGCAACTGGTCAAACAGGTCGTCGATGCGGGGCAAAGGATAGCGGTTCTTAACTGTCACCTTGTTGAGTTCACGATAATCTATACACATACGAAAAGACCCGTCTTCTTCACGAATAAAACTGGGGCTCCCCAAGGCGAAGAACTGGGTCGGATAAAGCCCCTATCCAACAGTTCTTGGAGTTGATTAGACAGTTCTTACAACTCTCCTAGTGCAAGACGATAAGGAGCATGAGCAATCGGGGCTGCTCCTGGTGTAAGGTCAATCTGAAATTCCACCTGACGATGTGGAGGTAAACCAGGAAGTTCTTCAGGAAATACGTCAGGAAATTCACGGACAACAGGCAGATCTTCGATTTTTCTCTCTTCTGGCTGAGTGTCAGTAACAAGTGCTAAAATAGCAGGATAGCCCTTTCGTAGACACTTCTTGGCTTTCATGGCCGAGATAAGGTTAACCTTTGCTCCGCTTTGGTGACCTTGGACCGACAGGGAGTCTCCACTGGAGAGAGGAATACGTACAATTTTCTCCTTACAAAGAATTTCCGCTTGGTGCTTAGACAACCAATCCATACCAACGACTACATCGAAGCTCCCGAGAGTAATGGGAAGTAGGTCAATGTCGAACACTTGACCCATAAGATCGAGTTTACACCCGAAGAGAACATGTGAGGCTTCAATTGACTTGCCATCGGCTAACTCTACTACGTGTTTGTTTACAAGAGGTGTTGGAGTCAATCCTAACTAACGACTGAACTCCAAGGACACATAACTCCAGTCGGCACCAGAGTCGAATAAAACAGAAGCAAAAAGACCGTTCACTGAAAACGTACCGGTCACAACGTTGCCATCATTCCTAGCTTCCCCAGCACCAATAGTAAACACTCTCCAACGCGCACCATTCCCACCTTTCTTTCCGTTGTTGTTATTGTTCCCAGCGTTGTTGTTATTCCCAGCATTCTGATTCAGTTGAGGGCAATCCCGCCTAAAATGACCCTCGTCTCCACACTGGAAGCATCCCTTACGATTACCCTGGTTCTGTTGAGGCTGTTGCCTTTCTTGTTGCTGCGGCTGCTGTTGCTGTGGAGGTAACTGTTGCCGTTGTTTTGGGAATGGGGCCCTGCAATCCCTTGCCATATGACCCACTTTATTGCACCTGTGATAGATCCGGGTGCACGGCCCACGATGGTGGTAGTTGCACTTGTTACACTTTGGTTGTTTCCCTGCGTAAGAACCCTGATTTGAGTTGTTGGTCTGATTCTGATTAACTGAGGATGATTGGCTAAAACTGCAGTTGCTACTGTTGTCTGGCTTCTTCTGTGACGGATTCGAGTTGGACACCTTGTCCGTAGCGTTCCACTTACGTTTGTTATCCGTAGCAGGAGTGGTAGCTGTAGCGGTAGTGGTAGTAGCAGAAACACGTGGTGGTAGCGAGCCACGCTCCACCTCCTGATCAGTGATCTTGTGAGTTAGGCGAATGATTCGAGGCAAGTTGTCAAGATTCGCTACAGTGACCAAACCCTTGACTTGCGGCGCTAGACCGTTGATGTACAGCTCAATTCTACGATGTGGTGGTCGAGATAAGTTAGGGCACATGTTCGCAAGCTCGTGAGATCGCTTCGTATACGCTTCGATTTCAGAGCCTTCCATTTTCAGGTTGTAGTACTCATTCTCCAACTTTTGGATCTCATCACGAGGGCAGTAATCTTCTCGCATCAGTTCCTTGAAATCGTCCCAAGTAGTTGCATTCGCCATTTCGATACCCAGCATTTGGACTTGGGAATTCCACCAAGTCAAGGCACCATCTTCTAGTGTGCCTGAAGCAAACTTCACTCTGTCCCCAGCTGGACAATTGCACATAGCAAAGACCGACTCTGCCTTCTCAAACCAATGAAGTAACCCTACTGCTCCTTCAGTCCCACTGAACGTCTGTGGCTTACAATCCATGAATGTCTTTAACGTGCAAACATGCGGGGTTGTTCTGGTTCTGATTCACGTGTTGACCTAAAGACGAAAGGAAATCACAACACACGAGTAAGAGTCAAGTACGCGACACAAGGATAAAGAGCGTTTGGCACGTAACGTACCAGCTTGCTGAGCTGCTAGAGCTTCAGCCACATGAGTATTGATCAAGTCGGTTAATTCAGCCTGGGACATAACAATGTTGCCACGTCCACCACCGCGGCCTCCACCACGTCCATTGTTTCGTCCGCTCATGATTCTATATAAGAAGAGTGGAAAAGGTTAAGGGTCGAGATTGTGTAAGAGTCAAACATCACTAAGGCTTCTACAGATTACTGTGTTCTATTACTATGTCAAACAACGGAACAGAACCCCCCTTCACACTCGTTAAGCCTCACTGGGACTCACATGCACCCCACATTGTCATTATGTGTGCACCCATAATAATAATGTGATTTGCATGTTTATCTCAGCTCCTCTAAACTTGCGTTAAAAGGTTCCTCAATTTCGAGTAACAAGACATGAGACATCACGAAACATGGATCACGAAAGTCTAGAGAAATGTCACCCTATCAGTTACATAACATTGGCAAGTAACACGTGTTTTCATATTGTAGTGCTAAGTGTGCAACCACATGCAATGTCATACGTAAGCGTACACTAGTTATACTGTGCAATAAGTAAATGAGAGACGAACCTTGCAATCTGGAGCTGAGTGTCATGGTCGATTTCTGAACTGTTCGGTTATAGTCTGGTTTTATAAAAACGTTTTAAAACCTAGTTCACTATAACGAGTGGCTCTGATACCAAACTGTCACACCCCCAAAATACCACATGCGGAAACCCCGCTAGGCGTGTGACAAACCAGGATCCAGCCACCAATCACATTGAACTAATATCAAGATATTAAATAAAGTTTCCATTTATTAAGATAAAACATTCATAAACATAACTCAAATTTAACATGTTCAGCGGAAGCATAAGATAGTCATCATTCCATGTTTCAAAACCAAATATATGAAAACCAAATGTATTGTCGTGTGTTCTCAAAAGGCTCGACCCATGACTACTCCAGCAATCCCAGACAGCAAGTTCCTTGTCCAAAGAATCTAACGACCTGCGAGCATGCAACAAATGTATCAGCACAAGCTGGCGAGTTCATAGTTTTGTGAAAACGTTAATTACCAAGTGTTTAGTTCAGTTTTAATAATGATGTTGATAAAAAAATCGAGTACCGCAAGATGGCATCAGATTGTTTGCCCGTCCCCAATGCCCCTATCAAAACATTGGTCGTGATTTAAGGTCATTACTTCACGCCCGTCCTCTCAGGTACAGTGTGTGGTTGCCAAGCCTAATAGCGCTATCAACTAATACCCCGTTACCTCTCAGGTAACTATTCGATAGAAGATGGGACTTAAGGTGATAGGAAATGAATGTATTATCTAACATTCTAGTTTTTACCCAGAAAAGACTTATTCCTCTCAGGAATACCCGTTTGATTGTCCCACCCACCGGGACGCATGCTCAAGAGAAATGAACTCACAAATACATTCACGTAACACGTAATATAACAAAATCGTAACACTCCATTGCAATCAAACACATTCACTAGTCACATAAGATTCATACAAGTTACATCAAAGCACGACGAAAGGTTCTAAAATACGAGTTGTCACACGGACTACGAAGATTAAACCAACTAATTGTTAGCCAATCTTTTTGTCTGATTGCTTTTGTTAAAATCACTAGCAAGCATCTTGTATTTCTTGAAAACAACTTAATATTATGAGCTTGTACCCGGGCCTACAACATGTGTTACAAGCCGGGCTCAATTGTGAATCAGTAAGCTCAAACATATCCGAGCTCCAGCTCAAACAGTTCCAAAGATAGAAGGTGTAATAGAGCAATGACAAACGCTTCACCTTCTTTACAAATTCAAAATTCACGTCTTAGTTGTCTTTTTACCATTTTCTAACTATCTTCAAAGATAAAAGACTAGTTGACCACCTTAGCCATGGCCCATGAGTTCCTCTTTTTACATAATGATCGAGTTAATGCAACCCGCGTGTTACGACGGGATGTTGATTATGGATATATTTGGTATCACTATATCATATGCTAAAAATTTTATGTTCATGCAAAGCATTCTTTTTATTTTTCCAAACCACCGGCCTACAATGCTATATTTAAGAACCAAATTTGCATCAAAACTCAAGGCCCACAATAACTTAATTAAAACACTCACTACGCCACTCCCACTATTAATTTGTTTACTCCACCAAGGTAGGTCCATTAGAAATGAAAGACCCACAAAAAAAATTGACTTTTAGCTGCAATCAATATTCCACAAGAAGTCATGTGGGCCCCAAACAATAATGTGACTTCAAAAATTAAGGAACCATCGCGTAAGCCCATAATGTGGTAATGGTTGCTAGTGGGCCCCAAAACATACAAATTTCATTTACCTCATAACATGAATGTGGTCCAGCAATAGTGCACATAGCTGGGCCCCAAGTAAAAATCCAAACCAGAACCTTTTCAAGCAAACCCTAGACAAATATTATCCAGCCGTCAATCAACCTTAAACTCACTCTTTCTCTCTCTACAATAACAAGACCCGACATCACCTGATATTCAACGGCCTTCATTCTTACGTCACCACCTTCATCAACCTGAAACACCACTCTCATCCGCCATATACCAGCCGACGCTCGCATTCTTTTACTCGCCGCCGTTCACGACCACGGACCACCGGTTTCGGCGCCGCCCACCGGCCAACCTCCATTCACTTTTCACTACCCCCACTCCAATTTGTTGTGAGGAAAATTGTTAAAATTTTATATGTTTTAGCATCCAACGTGCACCTCCAAACATTCGGTACAAAAGTCACCACACATCACCATCTCCGACCTGTTTCACAATCAGATGAAGAATATTCTTCGTAGGAGGTTTCATGTGTCCAGTTTTTTCGTGAGTGGAGGTTCTTCGGCAGGTGAGGAGTTCTTCGTATAGACCAACATCACTGAAAAAACGAAGCAACGAAGAATGTTCTTCGCCAGATGTTATTCTTCGGCTAAAGGGGGTTCTTTGGAATGCAGGGTTCTTCGTGAGAAGGTTCTTTGGCTAAGAGAGGTTATTCGGCAGAGAGAGGTTCTTCGGCAGATGATTCTTTGTGAACAATGGTTCTTCGGCAGGAGGGTTTTTCGTGAAAGGGAGGTTCTTCGCTGTTCACTTTTGGGTCCAGATCTGAAGAAACCCTAGTGTTTCTTAAACAGCTGCCACACACCTCAAGAACACAGCGAACTGTTCATCCGCAGATCTAACCAAAAACACCTCAAAAATGATAAAGGATGATGAAAGCTTGATAATTTTGGTGTGAAACATAAAACCTAACCCTAGTGTATGGTCTGTTTCATCTAGATCCATACTTTTCGGGTCCAGATATGAGAGTTTTTTTTATGTTTACACCACTTTTACATCTTGAACAAAAACCCACAAGAATCACTAGTCAAGAGCTAATGTGACTTAGCAAATGGTTAGATTCACTAAGTCGGGTACCATAGCTCTGATACCAATTGTAGGTTCGTGTTTTGGGACCGAAACCCATGATTAGTGTGTGATTATGTTCAAAGACGGGAGATTAGAGACGGATAAACAACTTTCATGTATAAATTCGATAGCATAACATTACAAAATGGCCCGATTACAAGCTAGCCAAACTATACCAAAGGAGCATACATCCGGGGAGAGACCAAGTGGTGATCTCTCCCCCAAGTCTAAAACCTTCAAGTGTTGCAAATGACCAAGGGGTGGTATTTATAGACACACCACCTTCACTTGCAAACACACACGGTCAAACAAATAACCATTTCGTTTGACCACTTCAAACGAGCGGGTCTATACACGTTCGTTTGACCGTTTCACTAACTATTACAAAATTAGCATAAAATGTAATCTAATCTATTCGAACAACATCGGACACAAAAACTGCACCAATGTAACAACCCGACTTTCCAGGTCAAGGTCAAAGGAAAGTCAAAGTACAACGTCAGGTCTAAATTAGATCTGACATTTCTTGCTTAATTATTGCTTTGTACTCCCGAAGCTCGATATACGATATTGTGGTTACGATTTTAAACGCTATTTGGAATTACGATCTATTAATATGTGAAGTAACAATGCGATAAACGCAACTAAATGCTATTCTACTAAATGCTATCACATCGCTATCGCAAAACTCGAAACGCAATTATGGATATTGTTCTATGTGTGTATGTTGTTATGTGCTTTACTTGTGTGTGCTTATATGTTGTGGGATGTTATTCGCAAACGCAATCGCAAGTCTATTGCATCGCAATCTCATCGCAACTGATTATGTTATTTGTGTAACTAATGCGTAATACTATCGCATCGCTTACTCGCAACTCGCTTAAACGCAACGCAACGCTCAATGCACGAAACGAAAGTCGGAAAACTAACTCGCGCAAGCCAACCGATCGAACGACCAACCAATCGAATGGACATCTGACCGGATGACCATCCGATCAGATGGCCGTCCGTTCGAACGGCTATCCGACCCAATCACTCTTCACCGCCTTTCACCCTTTCACCTATGAATACCCCTCCTGTCACATCAATTGTTCATTGATGCAGCTCCGTCCGACCCACGCACTCTCAGGCTCTTTTCTCTCGATTCCTCGCAATTCTTGTAAGTTTTCTTCTAAATCTTGTACTTCCATCTTCATTACACACTTCCTCAACATCTTCTCCATCAAATCTTACATTTTCACCATGAAATCACCTGATTTGGGCTGTTTTAGGGTGATGTCATCATGAGTTCTCATGAACACTGGAGTATCACCTCATCTCAGCAAGAACTGTTTGGATCTAACAGATTTCTAAATGATTTAACACTGATTTCAACTAAATCTAAACATTTTCAACCGTTTCAAACTTTTCTTCAATATCTTTCACTTTTCACTCAAAACCGTTAGAATCTAGACTCGTTCAGGCTCTCTATACATTCTCCAGGAGAGAACCGGTCCGAGAATGGATACTATCAAAGAGACGACCGATTCACGGGTTGAACATGAAACTTCATCTTAAACAGTGGGAGCCTGATCGAACGGGGTGGTTCCCATCCGATCGGCTGAGCTTAACTTGGTACGGTTTCCGTTGTTTGACACGTCGTCACGTCGTCTCGGTTAATCCGCAAAACTTTTCAACGTAACTAATTTTACAAAGTTTTCAACCTAAACAGTTGCTCGATCGAATGACTATTCGACCAGGTGACTTGTAACTTCAACACTTAAACAATTTTCAAAACTTCAAAGAATATCAGCTTTCACTCGAATCACCATCTGACCGAATGGCCATCCGTCCGGATGACCATCCTACCGGATGACTTGACATATAGAGATAGTTCATACTTTTCAAAATGCTACAATGAAAACTTCAAAGTTTCAAAACACTTTTCAAGCACTCACCCTCAGTCGAATGACCAACCGACCGAATGGCCATCCTTTCGGATGACCATCCGTCCGGACAATCATCCGATCGAACCACCATCTAATCACTCCTTTCACTCGACGCACTGTTTACACGCTGTTTAACGCTTACACTATCGTTAAGTACTCAGGCTAACCTCCAAGCGCTCCTTTCAATCCAAGGAAGTGTTTATTTACTAAACACGCTCTGTGAGTATACTCGAACCGTTCTTGCTTTACACACTTTTGGGTGTTAGTGTTACATATGTTACCTATATCAAATCACATCGAACACACAACGCAAACACTTTTAACGCTAACCACTCTCGCATGTTATACATGACTCGATGAATGCTTGTATGTTATGTTTACACAGTGTTTGTTTGCCTGACACCTTAGCAACGATAGTACTATAGTTTGGACTCAGCACCTGTCGTGGACAGGGGTTGTTAAGGGTTCTACTTCACATGGTCACAGTGGTGATAATGTGTTGCGCATTCTACAACTTGCAGTCATGTCGGTTGCATACTTCATTGTCGATAGCTTACTTGCTTCACATTTCTACGTGTTACATGTTGGTTATGCGTAAAACGATTTCGCTATACTATATAATATTAAACTTGTATGCTCACCTTTACACTATGTGTATTGACTTTATTTTAACGTATGTGACAGGTGTATAGGATGCTATGTATGCTGCTTGTTTATGGAATCAGGTTAGGAGGTCTAGAAACGTCATTCAATAAATTTGAGTTGTCGGAACTGTTTATTCGTCTTTGACAACAATGTCTGTAATAACTGTTTTTACTTTATATGTTTATGGTATGGGACCTGAACGTTAAATATATGGTAACTTAATAGTTGTTATGGATTCTCTTGGACAATCTGTTTCGCTCAGTGTCGCGCCACGATGTTTCCGCCATCGGTTGGGGTGTGACAGATTGGTCTCAGAGCCATAACTATAGGGAATTAGGCAAGACTTGACCTAGTCCGGGTCGATGTCTTAGAAACGAACTAGTCTATAGTCTAAGTACTAACAGACAGCCTTGTGCTAACCCGGTAGGGGTTTTGCACAAGCTTACTCTTTATACTCTCGCTTGTACTCGCTGAACTCACAACTTTGCGCGAACACTACATACAACCGCTTCGTGTAACTACTCAGCCTTTCCTAAGGCTGACGACACACACATTTTCGAAAATACTCGCATACAACACAATCGAGTGATTTGGACGAGATTAGGTGTGAAAACTGTTGAGTTTCAGTGGTGATCAATTTTACTTTTATCAAAAACTGGTTTGATATATATTATTAATTAAATAGGTAATTAATAAACGCAGCGGAATAAATATATTAATCAACACCAAAAACGAACCAAACAGGATCATGGTTACGAACATGCAAATACGGTATGTAAAATAATTAATCTACCGATGAGAAAAATTATACCCTTGTGGTTAATAAATAACCGTGTGAGACACCGAGGTACAACGAACGAGTGCTAGACACAAACACGAACAAAGAGCGAGGCGTCTCGTGGCGGCACCGAAACACAATGGTGGCGACACCGAAACACAATGGTGGCGACACTTCACTGAACCACAAAAACAAAAGCTCCTTTTCTTTTGTGGTTCAATCGCCAAAAGAAAATAAGAATCTTTGTGATTGTTATTGTCTCACAAAATATTTCCTTTTCTTATTTGTGATCTCTTACGGAAGTAGGCTATCTCCTCAATGACCATTGAAAGAACAATATATATATATATATATGATAATATATATTTGTTATGATTGGAGGATTAGTTAAAAAAACCATACAACCAACTTTCTAACTAACCCATATTAACTACTCCACTTAATCAAATCAAACAATTGAGATGGCCACTTTTGATATAAATAATTATTCCCCGTTAATTGTTCGTGGTCACCAGTTAACCAAGTTAAGTGGATTTAATGTTCGTTGCCCAAGGTGTAACTCTTACGGGTCATAGCTCGGTCATCAGCGTTGACTTATCGAACCCGTACATATAATTCCAACAATCTCCCACTTGGACGGGTTTCGATAAAATCCTCAACGCAGACAGTCAGCGGCGCTCTAGCTGCACATGACTGCCCCCAACAAGGTATGACACTTTAAAGGCATTAACCAAAACACCTTGCCATTAGTAACAACTTACTATTGCAAGACAATAGACTTATGGTAATTGTCGTCATTCATCATTTCTGTAAAAGTCATCAATTGAATCAATGAGACATGGATAAAGTTCATTCTCATATGGCGTTCAATTATTATTGTTCTCGATCAAGAGTCAAAGTGGTCCGAACAAACACACAGTAAGTTTGGGTAAGGCCTTACACTTCACCAGTTTGAATCAACGAGGGCGCCACAATGTCTAACTGTTACATATCATGTAAGAGTACAGAATCCCTTATCGACTACATACAACTCCCACTGAACTTCAGAACTATTCCCAATTAAAGCCTTTATGACTGGCAGTTACGCGACAGCGGTTGACAGTAATCAAAGAATAATCCTTGGTAAACGGAAGTTCTAATATGTATCTCAGGTCAAAGGATACTAAATGAGTATACCAATATCAAAACATCTTATGACTAAGATCCATGAAGATGATTTGATGCGAGTTACATCCAACGTCATTCTTAATGAGGTCTGTGAATTTGGGAGTCAACTCTTTGAGTCCAAAGTCAGAATAGTCTTAATTCAGAGTCGTTCCCACGAGTCTGACCGACTACGGATAATTTAGAATACAAGATTCATGGATTAAATGTATTAAAATCGAACACAGTTGTAAGATTCAAAGTTTGCATTTAACCAGTAAATCAAAGGTGAATTCGAAAGGTACAACTGTTTGAATGTTCGTACATCCAAATACTAAATCAAAACATATGGCCAGCTAATCTAAAACCGATAGCATCCCTATGTTGGTCATGCTTGTCCTGAGTCATCGGTTTAGTCAACGGGTCTGCTAGGTTTTGATCTGTGTCTACTTTGCTTATTAAGATGTCTCCTCGTTCCAGTATTTCCCGTATATAGTGGAACTTTCTTAGAATGTGCTTGGCCCTGTGATGAGATCTGGGCTCTTTGGCTTGAGCAATGGCTCCTGTGTTATCACAGAACACCTCGATTGGTTTCTGAATACTTGGAATCACATCGAGATCGGTGATGAATTTCTTCATCCAAGCAGCTTCTTTTGCAGCATCTGATGCAGCAATATATTCAGATTCCATGGTTTAATCCGCCACTACACTCTGCTTGGAGCTTTTCCATGAGATAGCTCCTCCATTTAGAGTGAATACAAATCCTGATTGTGAGCGAGAATCATTTTGGTCACTTTGGAAGCTAGCGTCAGTGTAACACCTTACAGTGGGCTCTTCTTCCACTCCTCCAAACATCAAGAACATATCTTTAGTTCTTCTCAAGTACCTTAGAATGTTCTTTACTGCAGTCCAATGGGCAATGCCAGGATTTTGCGGAAAACGACTGGTCATGCTTAAAGCATACGAGACGTCAGGTCTAGTACATAACATAGCATATATGATAGAACCAATCGCTGAAGCATATGGAACTGCTTTCATTTGCTTAATTTCAATGTCCATGGTAGGAGATTGCGATTTATCCAACACGGTTCCTTTAGTCATAGGATCACCTCCTTTCTTGGAGTTTTCCATTTTAAAGCGTGTCATTATTTTGTCTATGTATGTACTTTGACTTAGCCCTAGAAGCCGCTTAGATCTATCTCTGTAGATCTTGATTCCCAGAATATAATCTGCTTCTCCAAGATCTTTCATTGCGAAACAAGATCCCAAATAGTGTTTAACTTCGTTAAGCATAGGGATGTTATTTCCAATGATTAGTATATCATCCACATACAGGATGAGGAATGATATGGTGCTCCCACTAGCCTTTCTGTAAACACAAGTCTCATCTTCATTCTTGACAAAACCAAACTCTTTGATCTTCTGGTCAAAACGAAGATTCCAGCTACGAGATGCCTGTTTGAGTCCATAAATGGACTTATTCAGTTTGCACACCCTATTAGGATATTTTGGATCAACAAAACCGTCTGGCTGAACCATATAGACATCTTCATAGAGATGCCCATTAAGAAAAGCGGCTTTGACATCCATTTGCCATATCTCGTAGTCATAGTACGCAGCTATGGCAAGCAATATCCTGATCGATTTGATCATAGCAAAGGGCGAGAATGTTTCATCATAGTCAATACCCTGAGTTTAAGTGAAACCTTTCGCAACTAGCCGTGCTTTATAGGTGTGTACAATTCCATGCATATCGGTTTTTCTTTTGAAAATCCATTTGATCCCTACTACCCGAGATTCGGGGGGTAGCTCAACCAAGTCCCTGACTTGATTATAACGCATAGATTGCATCTCAGCGTTCATGGCTTCTACCCATTTCGCAGATTCAGGATTTGAGATAGCAGATTTGTAGTTAGCAGGTTCGTCATTAGACTCATCTACTACCAAGACTTCAGCACCTTCGAGATGCCAAAGGTATCTGTCAGGTTCTTTACGAGTCCTGCTACTTCTGCGAACGCCTGTGTTCATGTCTGATTCATCAGCAACAATTTCTTGTTGTTTAGACGTTCCGACTTCATCAGCGGTTGTTGTTGGTTCTCGAATTTCTTCAAGATCAACCACATTATTTCCAGTTCCTCGATTAAGAAGTTCTTCTTCGAGAAAGTGCCCCTTCCTATTGATGGAAATAACATTTGTATCAGGATGGTAGAAATAATATTCGCTTCTTTTATAGTACCCGACGAAAACAACCTTTTCGCCTCGAGGATCGAGTTTATCATCAGAATCACTTGTGATGTATGCATCACATCCCCATACTCTAAGGTATTCCAAATTGGGTTTACACCCATGCCATATCTCATATGGAGTTTTGTTTACCTTTTTAGTCGGAGCTAGATTGACAATGCGGGCGGCAGTCATAAGAGCATAACCCCAAAAGGAGTGAGGCAAGTTAGTTCTACACATCATCGATCGAACCATATTAAGTAGGGTTTGATTTCTCCTTTCGCTCACGCCATTAAGTTGGGTGTGCTAGGTGGAGTGGGTTCTGAAATTATTCCACACTCTTTGAGATGATTGAGGAACTCTAAGCTGAGGTATTCGCCACCTCGATCTGATCGAAGTACTTTTATCTTTCTAGTAAGTTGGTTCTCTACTTCATTTTGAAACTCTTTGAACTTTTCAAAAGTTTCATGCTTATGCTTCATAAGATAGACATAAGCATATCGACTATAATCGTCAATGAAAGTAACGAAATATTTTTCATGGTTTCTTGTGATGGTTCTGAAAGGGCCACATACATCAGTGTGAATGAGTCCTAGCAGACCATTGGCCCGTTCACCAACACCGGTGAAGGGGCACTTTGTGAGTTTGCCAGCTAAGCAAGATTCGCAATCATTAAAGGAGTCCTGTCTAGTGGATTCAAGAATCCCCTCGGATTGGAGCCATTTTATGCGTGTCTTACTTATGTGGCCTAGTCTACAATGCCATAGAAATGTTTCATTAATACCAGCTTTGTTACGCTTAGAAAGATGATATATGTTATTACATGTTTGAACATCAATCTCATAAATACCATTTCGAGGTTTAGCCTCAAAATAAAAGATATCATTCAAGTAGGCAGAAATAGCAATACCATTAAAAGCGTACTTAAAACCTTGTTCAAACAACAACGAAACTAAAATGATGTTCCTGGTCAAACCAGGTGCAAAAAGACAATTGTTCAAAACAACAATAAGACCAGAAGGACATGTAAGATTAAATGTGCCAGTTGCTAGAACTGGGACTTTCTTCCCATCTCCAACTATGACCTCTATGCTTCCTGGTTTCAGTTTCCTCCACTTCTCAGGCTCCTGCAAGACATTAACGATGTGATAAGCACATCCGGTATCAAATACCCATGTGTTGCTAGAAACAGTGAAAAGTTCAATAACATATATTAGAATACCTGAAGAAGTGCCTTCTCCATTAGCCTTCTTCACCTTGAGCTTGGCAAGATACTCGGGGCAGTTACGTTTCCAGTGCCCCATCTTGTTACACTCATAGCATTGCCGCTCTTCTGGAAGAGGGGCTTTCACAGCTTGCTTGCTCTTGTTGGTGGCAGGTTTGGCAGCAACAGGAGCCTTTCCTTTGTTTTTGCTGTTATAACTTTTCTTCTTTGTTTTGGGTTTTTTAACACCACCAGACTTGACCATCAGAACTTGGTTGGTTTTATGTGAAACGTTCATCTCGGCCGTTTTGAGCATACCATGTAGCTCAGGCACAGTCTTCACCCAAGCATTCATATTATAGTTCGTAATGAACTGGTCATACGAGCTAGGGAGAGAGTTCAAGATGAAGTCCGCTGCCATTTCATCTTGCAGGGGATAACCAAGTTTGTTCATCTGGTCAATGTACCCTTTCATCTTAAGCACATGAGTACTGACACATGATCCTTCTCGCATTTTACAGCTTATGAGCTGCTTCATGGTGTCATATCGCTCCTGTCGGGCTTGTTTCTGAAACATGCCTTTCAGTTGCTAGATCATGTCATAAGCATCTTTATCTTCCATGTAACACCCCGAAAACGGGTTTGGTAATTAAACCCCGTTAATACTAAAGACGGGGAAAGTACCGTTAGTGGTAAAAGTAAACTGGCAAGTATTAGGAATTAATTGAATAATCCTAATATTTATTTAAAGTGAATAAGAGCTTTCAAGAAAATAGGAAGATAAAAGGCCCGATTTAACGGGACTTAAAGTAAAACGGGTTACGACTTCCCGAACCTACTAAGCTAACTAGGAATAATTCTAACCTAGTTAGATAGTGACTTATGAGTGGGTTAAAACACTTAAATTATGAACTAAGGAAAATGGAGGGGCCAAAGATGTTAAAATTGAAACTTATGTTGCTAATTCTAATTAAAACAAAAACCAAACACCCCATTCGGGATGTCTGGTCGTACAAGAACAAGCAGGGGCGATCCCCCCACTCTCCACAACCCTAAACATCACTAAACTTTCAAATTGAAGGATCAATCCAAGCTGAAATCGAAATTAAAGCATAGATTATTGATCCTCATCACAAGAGGATTACAAGGTATGTAAAATTTGATGAAAACTCTCAACTCGAAATTCTCATGAAAATGGGAATTTCTGAAATTTATGGTTGCATGTTAGTTTTATGATGAAATAAGAACAACACAGTGTCTAGGGACAAACCCTAGACCAATACAAGTTGAATTCATGTTAAAATCTAGTAAAATCCATAAACACCATTGTAGGTGATTAGTGGATTATGTAGATTTTAATAAACACTAGGAAATTGGGTGATATTCTAGTGTAATTTGACAATTGTGAAGTGACTTCAGGATTATAGAAGTTAACAACTTTGTAAGATGGTTGATTTATGTGAAATTAGGGCTAAGAGATAAGCTAGAGACTTGATAAATAAACATGTAAAATTCTGCCCTTAAAGTGTTTGTTGAAATGCCTCAAAGAAGGCTCGAAATTAGAATTTTTGTAGTTAAAACACCTAATTGTGATGTTTTGGCTATTATGCAAAATGTGATTAAAAAGAGTTTTAAATGTGATAAACGTGGTTAGAACTTTGGTTAAAACGGTGGTCTAAAGATAACACCTACCGGGTAATTAAAGAATGCTAAAACTAGTTGATGAACTCGAATATGCAATTAGTATACTAATGGGCATTTGACTTTTAAAAAGTCAAACTGACCTACGATGTGATGAATGATAATTAGACATAGAAAATAAGTGAGGTGGAATAGTCGTGATTGTTAATGACTAATTTAACCGCCTTGTAAATGATTGACAATAGTTTGACGCGTAACAAGCTAGGTGAAAGCTTGGAGGAGGGAGCGGGTCAAACGGAGCAAGTACGGAAAGAAAAGCGTGGCGTGGATGCGAGGTAAGTGTAATTTACACACTTATGTAGAATACCCGTTTATTCGATACATTGTAAACGTGATAACAATAATATTGGAAATATGGAAATTTGTCAAATATCGACTAATGTAAATCAAGGTTAAAAGGATACCCATGGCGTAAGCCGAAATGGGTTGAATTTGTAAGAAAAGAGTGTAAAAGAAAAAGGGGTATGGTAATAAAATCCGGGATGGGATGGATGTATGAATTGGAGATCAAAAACGATGTTTTTGATTAAATAGATAATGTTGGGCATATACTCCAAACGGGTCGAATGGTGGTGATGACACCATTTGACAATATCGACTAATGTGGTTGTCAAGTCTTATGTTAACAGGACCAATTAGCAAATCGGATAATTACGTCACCATTGATGGTGTGATAATGAAAACGAGGTATAAATCGGGTCTACTTATTGATCCGGGCCAGGTACGCAATATTATGTTGTAGTTAAGAATGCTATTTTGGTCGAATAATTTGAGAGAGAGTCCTTCGTCGTAAAAGGACCAAAATCGACCAAAACGCCCTTGTAGGCTAAGTTAAACAAACAACCCTTAAAAGTTGTTTGGAAGCGAATTTCATGATTAGATAAATACTTAGAATAAGAATAGAAGTTGAAAGATGTAATATGTTAGTCAAAAGGCACTATTTTAGTTTTTGCCGTAAATTAATGAACCAAGAGTTAAAAATTTGGTTTATATTGATTACCACATTAAACCTACCTTAAATACAGTTGTGGTGGGAGAATTTAGGATAAGAAATGTGGTGATGGAATGTTAGAAGCAATCGAAAGCGATTTTAGGTTCGAAAGTGCTTAAATACCCTTAACGGGTCAAAATAAGCATACGAGTGAAAACGGGTTTAAATTGTGTAATAAACCTATGATTAGAACCTAACATAGTAGGTAACATTAATTTGAAGAAGTGTATGAGATATAGGAATCAAATAAATACGTTTGTTTGATAAAATGTATAAACGGGTTAAAATTTGGTAAAAAGGTAACGAGTCGAAGGCTTAGAAGTCTCAAAATTTCTTATGTTGGATGTAGGATTTTAACTCCATTTGATGGAGGATTAAATTACGGACGGGTAGGAAAAAGAATCGGGTAAAACGGATCTATAACGAAGAAGTTATGGCCGTTTCCGTGAAATCAGATCGTGCTGGGTATGTACAGCATCAGCTGATGCTACAGGCTGTGAAAAACAGGGCTAGGCGTGACACCTAGGCCCTTGGCGTCACGTCTAGCCCCCTAACTCCGAAAATTTTTTAATTTTGTCATTTATAACCCCTGTACTTGTTTGAACTTAATATTTGACTATCAAAACTAACTTTTAAGTTGGTTTTGATCATAGTTGAATGCCAAGAGTGCATGGATGAAGATCAAGCGACGAGCAAGAACCGAACACGATCACGAAATAAGCTTCCGCACTATGTATCGTTATTATGTTAAACGACGAACGTACACATGATATGTTGTCTACTTTTTAAATTGTAAAAAGTTTTAATAAACTCGTAATTTCCAATGCATATGTAATCTTAATTACATGACTGTTTTTCGTAAATGATACGTTAAACCTTAATTTATAAGAACGGGTGTTACATGTTGGTATCAGAGCCTTGGTTTAAGAGATTCAAGTATGGTGGGAAAACTATGCTTGGACTTAAACCTTATGCTCTTAATAAAGATTGGCGTTCGGTTCGTGGCTTGATCGCAAATCCGGTAAGTACATGTATATCAAAGGTTTAGTATGATTAAAGTATTGAGAACAACACATATGGTTATCGTGTAATACACGTTACACCAATAAAAACGATATAAAATAGATATAGTCAACGAAATTACACCCGTTGATGCGTATAGTAGAAAAGCCTTGTATTATAATACGGGCATCCTTAATGTTGAAATTACTAACTGTTGTATATGTTTTTGATCGAAGGACACTCGCATATGAAGATAGCGAGAGTTTAACAAATCATGGATTTGACAGAGGAACGGTCCAAAGTATGACAAATAGAGCACGATCACCAAGGACCTAAATCGCGCAACGATTGCGAATAAGTTAACGGCAAGGGGAGCCTGTTAGAGCAAGCATTATCAGGTGCACGTTTTAAATTATTGCATAAATAGTAATATGCAACAAATGTGTAGAGATTGAAAGTTGCATATGTAGATTGAAAACTTGGAAAAACCTGAATAGAAAACCTATCCGGGATATTGTTCCCAAGAAAAACAAATAGAGGCATTACTTACATGGGGTGTAATGTGAAAATTATAAAAATGTCATGTATACCAGGTGTTGATTGCTTACTCTGGCCAAGTAAGTAGTGAACACGTTGTACCATGAACTTCTTATGATGGACACATTTATGTCCAATGTAGTAAGGGTGGGGTGAATGGGACTAACTTAAAAAGTACCCAAATGAATCAAATGAGCAAAAATAATTGATAATAATGTAAACGCACATCCGGGTGACGGAAGCGTATTACATTAGGTTGATGAGCCCGAGTGAAGGGACAAAGATTAATGTAAAATGATTAAGGTATGCAATTGGGAGGGGTGTGCTTACACTCGAACCCGAAGAATGCAAATAAGACTCTTAACGGGCCGATTTTGTAAAACACTAAATTTGAGAACAAAGTAGGAATATAAAAGCGAAACGAAGTCATAATGCATACCATAAGGGTTGCAATAATAACGACTTCGGTAAAACACCCGGTTGGTGGGTAAGGATTTAAACACATGCGTAGACTGAGAAACAGGAATGCGAAATAGAAAGTCAAAAGACTCGGAATATGAGTCATGACTAAAAGATGACAATAATTTTCGCAAACATAAATTTTGGTAATTACGTTCAACCATTTCAAAGTTGGACGGGTCAAATACAGTATGAAGTTTGACATTAATAAGTGATGAAAATTCACCCAAAATGAGTCAAACAAGTCAATTAAGGAATAACGCTTAATAAAATAGGAAAACACAAACCGATGAAACCGGAAAGCTAAAAACAATAAGATAGAAGGACCCGGGTAATGGGTTGTAAAGGAGTATAAGTATGAACCGGGTAATGGTAAACGTAAGACAAACCGACGTGTAAATGACGCTAGAAGTCGGAAAGGATAGTCTGAAAGTAAACAAATGAAACCTTAGACTACGGTCAAGGTCAACTAAAGCTCAAAAGCAAAATTTAATGATTCCAAACATAACAAAGGATGCTTTAAAGCTATATATGAATAAATAGACAAATGAACAAAGACTAGAATAAAAGATGATCTACGGGATCATTATAACCTACGGGATATTAATTAGTGTAAAGGTCTACGGGGCCAAAATGACCCACGGGTCATGAACTGAAGCAAAGGGATCTTAAGGGCCTCGTCTTAAAGAGATGAAAGCTTAAGGAAATAGCCTACGATGTTAAGTGAAGGAACCTACGGGTCAATAGTGTAAGGTGAGGGAACTTGTTACGATTCCTCGCGTAAAACGAGAACGGAAAACAATAAATTAGGGGTTGTCAATTTCCTTGATATGAGTAATTGACATAGTTAAAGAGAAAAATGTTAGACTAAAATTCAGTTTTAGTAAGAAATAACATTTTTATAAATATAAATTCTGATAGGAAATTGAATAGTAAGCATGAAGGATTCAAGTCTTGACGCTGATAGGCGCAAGACGATATATTCGAAAAGTGATCTTTTTGAAAATGAAAGGTTGATATAAATTAAACATGACGTGACACGATCACGGTCAAGAAATGCAATGTGAAGTGGAATCACATTATAACCAAGCGAGCGGTAAAAAGTAACTGGACTAATAAGTCTAGTTAGTGAGACCGGTTAAGGTCATTTAAGTAATTTGGATGCTTGTAAGCGGTAGATTCGGTATAACTGAACCGAATAAATGAATTTTGAAAACAAAAGAAATTGTTGCTAAAAGTGAAAGATTTCACTAAAGACCTTTAAACGGGTCAAAGTAACGGATTCATAAGGAATTCGATAGTATATGAAAGCGATGGATATCGCTAAGTTAACTAAACTAGTAGAAATAACGAGATTACGTTATTTCGAAGTTACACTATGTCGTATGAGATATGTAGACAATTAGTAACCAAAAAGATGTTACCATACTTTTCAGGTAATACTAACGATTGGTTAAAAAGTATAGGTAATGTTTAAAATATTTCTCGGATAGAATACATTGAGTTTAAACTCAATGAATTATGTAAGAAAAGGTTTCGAGGACGAAACCTCTTTAAGGGGGGTAGACTTGTAACACCCCGAAAATGGGTTTGGTAATTAAACCCCGTTAATACTAAAGACGGGGAAAGTACCGTTAGTGGTAAAAGTAAACTGGCAAGTATTAGGAATTAATTGAATAATCCTAATATTTATTTAAAGTGAATAAGAGCTTTCAAGAAAATAGGAAGATAAAAGGCCCGATTTAACGGGACTTAAAGTAAAACGGGTTACGACTTCCCGAACCTACTAAGCTAACTAGGAATAATTCTAACATAGTTAGATAGTGACTTATGAGTGGGTTAAAACACTTAAATTGTGAACTAAGGAAAATGGAGGAGCCAAAGATGTTAAAATTGAAACTTATGTTGCTAATTCTAATTAAAACAAAAACCAAACACCCCATTTGGGATGTCTAGTCGTACAAGAACAAGCAGGGGCGATCCCCCCACTCTCCACAACCCTAAACATCACTAAACTTTCAAATTGAAGGCTCAATCCAAGCTGAAATCGAAATTAAAGCATAGATTATTGATCCTCATCACAAGAGGATTACAAGGTATGTAAAATTTGATGAAAACTCTCAACTCGAAATTCTCATGAAAATGGGAATTTCTTAAATTTATGGTTGCATGTTAGTTTTATGATGAAATAAGAACAACACAGTGTCTAGGGACAAACCCTAGACCAATACAAGTTGAATTCATGTGAAAATCTAGTAAAATCCATAAACACCATTGTAGGTGATTAGTGGGTTATGTAGATTTTAATAAACACTAGGAAATTGGGTGATATTCTAGTGTAATTTGACAATTGTGAAGTGACTTCAGGATTATAGAAGTTAACAACTTTGTAAGATGGTTGATTTATGTGAAATTAGGGCTAAGAGATAAGCTACAGACTTGATAAATAAACATGAAAAATTCTGCCCTTAAAGTGTTTGTTGAAATGCCTCAAAGAAGGCTCGAAATTAGAATTTTTGTAGTTAAAACACCTAATTGTGATGTTTTGGCTATTATGCAAAATGTGATTAAAAAGAGTTTTAAATGTGATAAACGTGGTTAGAACTTTGGTTAAAACGGTGGTCTAAAGATAACACCTACCGGGTAATTAAAGAAAGCTAAAACTAGTTGATGAACTCGAATATGCAATTAGTATACTAATGGGCATTTGACTTTTAAAAAGTCAAACTGACCTACGATGTGATGAATGATAATTAGACATAGAAAATAAGTGAGGTGGAATAGTCGTGATTGTTAATGACTAATTTAACCGCCTTGTAAATGATTGACAATAGTTTGACGCGTAACAAGCTAGGTGAAAGCTTGGAGGAGGGAGCGGGTCAAACGGAGCAAGTACGGAAAGAAAAGCGTGGCGTGGATGCGAGGTAAGTGTAATTTACACACTTATGTAGAATACCCGTTTATTCGATACATTGTAAACGTGATAACAATAATATTGGAAATATGGAAATTTGTCAAATATCGACTAATGTAAATCAAGGTTAAAAGGATACCCATGGCGTAAGCCGAAATGGGTTGAATTTGTAAGAAAAGAGTGTAAAAGAAAAAGGGGTATGGTAATAAAATCCGGGATGGGATGGATGTATGAATTGGAGATCAAAAACGATGTTTTTGATTAAATAGATAATGTTGGGCATATACTCCAAACGGGTCGAATGGTGGTGATGACACCATTTGACAATATCGACTAATGTGGTTGTCAAGTCTTATGTTAACAGGACCAATTAGCAAATCGGATAATTACGTCACCATTGATGGTGTGATAATGAAAACGAGGTATAAATCGGGTCTACTTATTGATCCGGGCCAGGTACGCAATATTATGTTGTAGTTAAGAATGCTATTTTGGTCGAATAATTTGAGAGAGAGTCCTTCGTCGTAAAAGGACCAAAATCGACCAAAACGCCCTTGTAGGCTAAGTTGAACAAACAACCCTTAAAAGTTGTTTGGAAGCGAATTTCATGATTAGATAAATACTTAGAATAAGAATAGAAGTTGAAAGATGTAATATGTTAGTCAAAAGGCACTATTTTAGTTTTTGCCGTAAATTAATGAACCAAGATGTAAAAATTTGGTTTATATTGATCACCACATTAAACCCACCTTAAATACAGTTGGGAGAATTTAGGATAAGAAATGTGGTGATGGAATGTTAGAAGCAATCGAAAGCGATTTTAGGTTCGAAAGTGCTTAAATACCCTTAACGGGTCAAATAAGCATACGAGCAAAAACGGGTTTAAATTGTGTAATAAACCTATGATTAGAACCTAATATAGTAGGTAACATTAATTTGAAGAAGTGTATGAGATATAGGAATCAAATAAATACGTTTGTTTGATAAAATGCATAAACGGGTTAAAATTTGGTAAAAAGGTAACGAGTCGAAGGCTTAGAAGTCTCAAAATTTCTTATGTTTGATGTAGGATTTTAACTCCATAAGATGGAGGATTAAATTACGGACGCGTAGGAAAAAGAATCGGGTAAAACGGATCTATAACGAAGAAGTTATGGCCGTTTCCGTGAAATCAGATCGTGCTGGGTATGTACAGCATCAGCTGATGCTACAGGCTGTGAAAAACAGGGCTAGGCGTGACTCCTAGGCCCTTGGCGTCACGTCTTGCCCCCTAACTCCGAAAATTTTTAAATTTTGTCATTTATAACCCCTGTACTTGTTTGAACTTAATATTTGACTATCAAAACTAACTTTTAAGTTGGTTTTGATCATAGGTGAATGCCAAGAGTGCACGGATGAAGATCAAGCGACGAGAAAGAACCGAACACGATCACGAAATAAGCTTCCGCACTATGTATCGTTATTATGTTAAACGACGAACGTACACATGATATGTTGTATACTTTTTAAATTGTAAAAAGTTTTAATAAACCCGTAATTTCCAATGCATTTGTAATCTTAATTACATGACTGTTTTTCGTAAATGATACGTTAAACCTTAATTTATAAGAACGGGTGTTACATTCCATGTTCTTCTGAAGTTCAGGAGACATGGTGGCTTGCATAAGGCAAGCTACCTCAATGGCATCCTCGTTATGTTTTTCCAGTGCCTTACGAGCAGCAGTAGTGTTACTTTCAGGCTCGGTAGGGACTGGGCCATCTAAGATATATAGCTTTTTCGCCATCTTGAGAACTATTCTCAGATTGCGGTGCCATTCGAGAAAGTTGGTGTTATTCAGTTTTTCCTTTTCAAGTATAGACTTGAGAACGAAGGAGTTGTTTTCATTAGTCATATGTTACATAAGCAAAGAGATTTTAATTAGTATTTTCGATGTATATTTCCTTATTTAATTAATGACCCATTACAGTAATTAGAACAAGGAATGAGAATCTGGCTAGGTCAGTATTAAAGGCAGCTGTGGCATACACTTTAGTAAGTGACTAGGCAGACTGACAACGAGTGTCAATTGTGAGAATTGCACAACTCTCGGATATGAGGCCGCTAAGACAACTCTTGTCTATGCATTGATACGTTTAGCCTCATCTTTGCCGACTTTTTACTTTCGAGACAGCTGGAGCATGTGATGAGAAAAGAAAAAGTAATAGTCGTCCTAAAAGAAGGTACTTGTGGAAGGGCCGGATGTGTCAACGAAACCCTTGCACCTTGGAAGGATAAGCTAGACATCAAGTGCGGTGTTGTGGCTCCAAACACTGATGGTTCGCATTACGTTCCAAGTGTAGCTTGTCATAGGATGGCATAGACTATTGATTTTAATTATGGGTTAATTTAATATTTACCAAATAGGGTCGTAAGAGCCAATTTTAGTACATATTTAGTCGTGACATTTTGATGAACCCTTTCATCTCTCAGGACACTTAATTTTAAATAACCTATTAAAACTAAGTTTGTCGCGACTTGGAATAACCAATTTTAAGTTAATAGAAGACTACTAAGTTAATAGTTTTGAAAATAAAAACTAGTTTAATTTGCAAAACTTAATTGGTTATTATTTGTTTCAAAAACAACCTTTGTTTTATAACAAAAACTTTAACAAGTTGTAAAAACAATTTAGAACTTGTTTTAATGTGATTGTTTCAATATTTTAAAATTCCTTTTAAAATCATGTTGGTATTTAGGTTGGTTATGTTATAACAAATTATAAGATAAAAAGCAACCACAATAGCAAAATAAATATGTAAATCTATATGGCCAAAATTGTCCGATCTTGCTAGAGCCTTATAGCAAGATCAAACGGGTCACGGGGTCACAACACACAAACAACCACAAGGATGGACTTGAGTGCATCTTGTTGTCTTGAGCAACTCCCACTAACTCCAAGACTCCTCTTGGCATTCGGTTTTCTTCGGGTCTTCGTATCAATAATATTTAACAAGTAAATATAACAAAGATAAAATATATATATATATATATATATATATATATATATATATATATATCTATTACAACTTTGAACCACACGACGGGCCAAATCAATAAACTAATTATTACAACTTTGAACCATCTCAGTGGCAAAAAATAATAATTACAAAACCGAATAAAAATATACAACCATAAAATTAAGGTCGGACCAGATTTACATATTCCACAACAATCACAAAATCTACCGGGCAATCTTTTGGTCAAGCAAAACAAATAAAATATTGACCAAAATTAAAGTTGCCCTTAAAATTATTTAGATCAGAAACTTTAAAAAAATTAAAGTTTGTGTTCTAATTCCGGTTAAAAGACCGGTACCGATTTGCATGTTGTAAGCGTGGCTCTGATACCACTGTTGAGTTTCAGTGGTGATCAATTTTCAAAAGTCACAGAAAATCGAAAATCCGCCCCCTTTTCTATATTCCTTTTTCTATATTCCTTATTATTGATTTGATCAAGAAGCATTACTTTTATCAAAAACTGGTTTGATATATATTATTAATTAAATAGGTAATTAATAAACGTAGCGGAATAAATATATTAATCAACACCAAAAATGAACCAAACAGGATCATGGTTACGAACATGCAAATACGGTATGTAAAATAATTAATCTACCGATGAGAAAAATTATATCCTTGTGGTTAATAAATAACCGTGTGAGACACCGAGGTACAACGAACGAGTGCTAGACACAAACACGAACAAAGAGCGAGGCGTCTCGTGGCGGCACCGAAACACAATGGTGGCGGCACTTCACTGAACCACAAAAACAAAAGCTCCTTTTCTTTTGTGGTTCAATCGCCAAAAGAAAATAAGAATCTTTGTGATTGTTATTGTCTCACAAAATATTTCCTTTTCTTATTTGTGATCTCTTACGGTAGTAGGCTATCTCCTCAATGACCATTGAAAGAACAATATATATATGTCACACCCCCAAAATCCACACGCGGAGTACCACCGCTTGGAGGCGTGACTGACCAGGATCAAGCCACCAATCATATTGAACAACGTAAATAGTAAGTATAAATCAACCAAACAATATGAAAGGTGTTTCAAAAAAAACAAAATATAGTATCAATGTTTAGCGGAAGCATAAGTATGTAAACCCAATGTAAATCATAAGTTCAAGTGTTTAAATATTTAACATGGCATCCTCGATCCATGTCCCACAACGACCTGCTCCTCCCTGTGCAAGCTCCATATGTACCTAAGGTCCTGCAAGGCATGCAGCAGAGAGTCAACAACTAGTTGAGCGAGTTCACAGTTAATAGTTCAGTATTTGTAATAGTATAGTAAGCCTTGTGTTCGTTCTTTAAGTCATGTATCGTATTAGTTCGTATCGCGGCCCTCTAGGCATGTATGCGAAGATTAGGGAAAGTTTCCCGAGTATTCTAGATTAGGTATATTTGTATCGCGGCCACCCGGCATGTGTGCGAAGTTTAGTGTATAGTTCGCGGCCTTCCTAGGCATGTGTGCGAAGATCAGTCATATTATCGCGGCCAACCCCGGCGTGTGTTTGAAGATCAGTTCTATTAGTATCACTAGTCTAGTCGTATCTTATCAATAATCCTTCCTCACCCGAGGAGCATATAACTAAGTTCCATAAGCTAGGTAAGTACAAGTAAATAATCCAAACCCATTCCCACCCTGGGAACCCCATGCCTTGGCTGTGTGAACTCACCTTGGTTTGCTCGGTATGTTAAGTTAAGTGCTCAAAAGAAATCAGTCAAGTCCTATAGTGCACGTATACTAAATCAGTTAACATTCGTATTGTTAAGCATGCAAGTTTAACATCACATATTACTTGGCAGTTATCATCGTATAACACGTAACAGTTTATCAAGTCAATTTCATGTAGCTCATGTCTCATATACAAGTACTTCACAGTTTGTACTAACCATAGTTATTCAATAACTCACTTAACAGAGCTGCCTACTTTAACAGAGTTACATGCACAACATAAACAAAGATAATGACTTAACAGAATAATTGCTAGCAGTGTTAGTCAACTAACAGGGATAACCAACTAGTTATGCAACCTATTTAACGGAGTTGATAAAGTTAATTGAGTTAGTTGGCTAACGAGGTTAATTGATTAACAGGGTTACTCATCTTGGCTTAACATAGTTAACATGTTCGACCAGTGTTAATAACTTAACAGATATAACAGTTAGTACATAATAATTGTGGGCCGAAAACACTTGGGTCGAATACACATGTTGGGCCGAAATCCCTTTCTAGCCGAAATCCATTGGGTGACGAAATCCCTTTGGATTTCGTTGGGTTTCATCATCATTGACGGCAGTTATGTGTTCCAACCCTCAATATCATCAAGCAATCATTCAACCAACCGTACATAGCAATCAACAGACTCGTGTAATCGTATGATTTATTTTATGACAATCATCAACGTTCAATCACTATTCAATACAAACAAGCTGATATGATCATTCAGTGCACGCATAGAACAGAACCATAATTTGCTAAATTATTCACTATTTAAACGAATATACAAACAGGTTATCAACATTTATCAAACATAAACATCATGCATCACATCACCGATTTTGCATTAGGCTAAAATCATGTGTCATATACAAACCGTATGTATCATCAGTCATGTGCATTTATAATATCATGTGCATCTTCAGAGACAATAAATATCCATAATCATTATGTCTAGGGTTTTCACATGAAATCACATAATATATCATCTCACATGTAATAATGAATCATGGCCGACAACATGGAATCCTTATCTATTTGGTTGCACATCATAGTCAAAAGAGGTTTACCTCAAAGTAATCAATTGGAAGGAAACAAAGAGAGGGGGGCCTGCCTTGCCGCCGCACACACAAATGGTGAGTAGGGTTTTGTTTCAACTAACATCGAAATATCACAAATACATGAACAAGCTCCTAGTCATAATCGGAATCAAGTAGGCCGAGCCCACTTGAATCACACTTTGTTTCGATAGCCAATAGGGCTTTTAAGTTATTGGGCCATGTTTAATAAATCAAACCACAAACATGGTAGTGGGCCTAGTCATATATACTGATATTCACACCACTATATATCTATTAACTCGTAGACATCTATCACGTATATACAAGTTACGATGTAAGCAAGTTATAAACAGAATATGTCTGCAAACAAGTAATGTGTTGAGGAAAGACCCCGGAAACTCGGGTTGTCACAATATATATATATATATATGATAATATATATTTGTTATGATTGGAGGATTAGTTAAAAAATCATACAACCAACTTTCTAACTAACCCATATTAACTACTCCACTTAATCAAATCAAACAATTGAGATGGCCACTTTTGATATAAATAATTATTCCCCGTTAATTGTTCGTGGTCACCAGTTAACCAAGTTAAGTGGATTTAATGTTCGTTGCCCAAGGTGTAACTCTTACGGGTCATAGCTCGGTCAGCAGCGTTGACTTATCGAACCCGTACATATAATTCCAACAAAAACCCATAACTCCCGATAGAATCACTCGCTCGACACGAATTTTTACTATTGAACACAAGAATTTGCATTGAGTCAGGAGTGAAATCCACACCTCAACGAAATTCTCCATATCTATCTCGTGATTTTAACACACAACCAGGAATAAAGTTGTCAAGTTAGGGGTGAAACCCGAATCTTAATGACTTAATCCGCTCTACATTTTGATTTTACAAGAACTCTCACCAAAGTCTCGATGGGTTCCAATGACTTGAGTTACGTGATAGCCGCAAGGATGCATGTTGTTCGCCGAATTGAGGCAAGAGCACAGTTTAGAAGGCCAAAGCGTGTACCCGAAGTCAAATGTGAATAGTCGAATCACTTTGGGTAGTCGCTGTCTCAACACCAGACACTCTGTTTCGATTCTGAGCTCGCAGCCGCTGACTCTGTGGATCACTGATTTATCGATTTTATATGCTTTATGTGTTTAATATTTATGTGTTTCGAGTTTTGGAGACTTATTTGCTTTTCGCTCCTCGCTTTATTAAACGCGCACAACACGCACAACTATTTATAGCTCAAAACGCTAACAAATCGCAGCATGATATGTTACTCGCACTCGCAACTCTCGATCGCTTACGCAGCTGTGAAAGATAGGTGAATACGTGCAAAATATGTAGGTGAATACGTGCAAAATAAGAAGGTGAATACGTGCAAAATACGTGCTTACATGGATTGTGTGCTCCTACGTGCTACTGTGCTTACGTGGATTAAGTGCTTATGTGCCTACGTGATTACGTGCCTAATTGATTGATGTGTTCATGTGCTTTATCTAATAATAGTAATAAGTATAAGGCGAGAATTCGATTGTATCATCTAAATCATACGAGGATGTCTGCTGCAGACAATGTCTTCCCTTGGTTCCCGCATAATGCTTAGAGAAGCAGAGATGACAAGCGCATCGCTTCTCTTGTTGCCAAGGAAATCGCAAAGGTCATACCTCAGATCGTTAGTGAGATCAATGAGGTTAGCAGCAAGTCATCTAATGAATCTAAGAGCGACTCTCCGAAAGTTCCCTTCAGGTTCAAGCAATTTAAAGCTTGTGGTCCTAAAGACTTCACTGGGGAAGATGGACAGAGCGCAATGTTTCAATGGTTTGACTCGATTGAAGTCACTCTTAGTCAAAGCGGATGTCCAGACAACCTCCGCACTATTAACACAATTGGAGTCTTCTAGTCTAGGGCACGGGATTGGTGGACGGCAGAACGCAACAGGCATGGGAACGACGCAGCCTATGGACTCTCTTGGGTGGAACTGAAGGAAATCAGGATGAAAGAATTATGTCCCCCACATGAACTCCAAAAGCTGGAAAATGAGTTCTGGAATATCAAGCAAGAAGGTGGCGACAATGCTGGCCTTACTGCTCGCTTTAAGCAGCTCAGCATCATCTGTCCTGGCCAAGTCTCAACTCCCGACATCACAATCAAGAAATACATTCGCGTTTTACCTGATTGTGTTACCGATTTTGTTCAAGCAGCCAAGACTACTACCATTGAGGAGACCTTCCAGCTCGCTACTGAGATTAATGATAAGTGAGTTTTGGCTGGTTACTTCAAGACCTCAAGCAAGAATCCCCACCAAGTTACTGCTACCTCTGCTACTCCCGCTGCTGAAATCGCCACACCTCAAGCTCCAAAGTCATCACGTCAAGGACACAAACGCAAGGGTAACAACAAGAACTGTGCTGTCACTACCACTCCTCTCAATGTTGTACCCGCTCAACCCAACCAGAACCAGAATCGACAAGTCGCTGCTCCCGTGACCAACGCACCGCCTGCAAAGCGTGCGTACACAGGTCCTCATCCCCTCTGCCCGACTTGTACTTACCACCATCCAGCTGGCATAGCTTGCCCCTTTTTGTGTCCACTGCAACATCTACGGACACTTTACCGCGAACTGTCGCACTGGTCCTCGTCAACAAGCTCAAATTGTTCAAGTTCCTGCCCCGCCAGCTCAACCTCTCGCTATCCAGGGTAACCAAGCAGCTCATTCTCCCGCTGCTCATGCATGAGCCTGCTATGCATGTGGTGACCTTAATCATTTCGCAAATGTCTGCCCGAATCGTATGGTGAAACAAGAGCCGCAACAACTACCGCAGCAGCAGCAGCAACAACAACAACAACAGCCATATCAACAAGCAGCCCGTGGACGAGCTTTCAACATCAACGCTCGCCAGGCCCAAGCTGACAACAACGTTGTCAATGGTACGTTTCTCGTAAATGGTATTTATGCTTCGTGTTTATTTGATACTGGAGCCGATAACTGTTTTGTGTCGTTTGAATTCGAAAAGCTCCTAAACCATAAACGCGCTAACCTCCCAACGACGTTCGACGTAGAAATTGCCACTGGAAGAATCGTCACTGTTAGTTCTGTTCTACGTGATTGTACTCTCGAGCTTAACAATCACGTTTTCCCGATCGATCTCATTCCAATGCAGCTTGGTAGTTTGATGTCATAGTAGGCATGGATTTTCTTCATGAAAATCATGCTGAAGTTGTTTGTTTTAAAAAGATGATCCGTTTCTCTCTTTCAAACGGTGATAAACTCTGTGTCTATGGCGAAGTAGCTTCGAATGAACTAAAACTCATGTCATGCGTCTAAGCAAGCAAGTATCTCCGCAAGGAATACAAGGCTTTCTTGGCACACATCGTAGTAGTGGAGAAGGAAAAGAAAGAGAAGGCAATGGAAAAGGTGCTCGTGGTTCGTGATTTTCCTCATGTCTTTCCTGAGGATTTACCTGGTCTACCACCGTCTCGTGATATCGATTTTCGTATTGACCTCATTCCTGGAGCTAACCATGTCGCTAAAGCGCCTTATCGTCTCGCTCCGTCTGAAATGCGCGAAGTTTCCAGCCAACTCCAGGAATTGCTTGATAAAGGCTTCATCCGCCCTAGCACATCCCCTTGGGGCGCACCTGTCTTTTTCGTCAAAAAAAAGGACGGATCGTTCCGAATGTGCATCGATTATAGGGAACTCAATAAGCTGACTATCAAGAATCGTTATCCCTTACCCCGAATCGATGATTTGTTTGATCAATTGCAAGGAGCTACGTGTTTTTCTAAGATCGATCTACGCTCTGGTTATCATCAGTTACGAATCCAGGAGGTGGATATACCTAAAACCGCTTTTCGAACTCGCTACGGCCATTATGAATTCATCGTTATGCCCTTTGGTCTTACCAACACCCCCGCAGTCTTTATGGATTTAATGAATCGCGTGTGTAAACCCTTTCTCGACCGCTTCGTCATCGTGTTTATCGATGATATCCTTATCTATTCGAAATCAAAAGCCGAACACGCGCAACACCTTCGTTTGGTTCTCGAACTACTCCAAGGGAATCGCCTATACGCCAAGTTCTCCAAGTGCGAATTTTGGCTTGAGGAGGTTCAATTTCTCGGTCACATTGTCAATAGTCAAGATATTCACGTCGACCCCGCGAAGATTTAAAAGGTTAAGAGTTGGATTACACCGAAAACCCCGTCCGAAGTTTGTTCATTCCTTGGATTGGCGGGTTATTATCGCTGATTTCTCTAAAATCGTCGTTCCTCTTACCTCTCTGACATATAAAGACAAGCCTTTTGTTTGGGGAACCGAACAAGAGGAAGCCTTTCAAACCCTCAAGCGTATGCTTTGCAACGCTCCTGTGCTCGCGTTACCTGACAGAAACGACGACTTTGTAGTCTATTGCGATGCCTCTAACCTCGGTCTTGGTTGTGTTTTTATGAAACGGGACAAGGTTATCGTGTACGCATCTCGACAGCTCAAGGTTCACGAGAAGAACTATACAACCCACAATCTCGAGCTCGGTGCAATTGCTTTTTGCATTAAAGATTTGGCGACACTACCTGTATGGTACCAAGTGTACGGTCTTCAACGACCACAAGAGTCTACAACACATCTTAAATCAGAAAGAACTTAATATGCACCAACGCAGATGGGTTGAACTTCTCAACGACTACGACTGCGAGATTCGATACCATCCAGGCAAAGCGAATGTCGTTGCCGATGCTCTTAGCCGATGAAGCTATTTACATAGCGTTCGTAATGTTCAAGCCCAACACAACCTCGAAGCTCTTATTCGCGATTCTCAACATGCCTGTTTCGCCGAACGCACCCTGAAGGAAGAAATAATTCTTGGAACCGAAAACCAATTAGTGAATAAGCCTAACGGTATTTTTCACTATCTCGACCGAATTTGGATTCCCGATTGTAATAATCTCCGAGATTCTGCTAAATGAAGCCCCCAAATCTTGATATTCCATTCATCCTGGTGCCGACCAGATGTACCAGGACCTGCGTGCCAGGTATTGGTGGCCTAGAATGAAGAAGGATATTGCTCTCTACGTTTCGAAATGCCTGACTTGTTCCAAGGTCAAGGCTGAACATCAATGACCCTCTAGCTTACTCGAACAACCCAAGATCCCTATGTGGAAATGGGAGAGTATAGCTATGGACTTCATTACGAAACTCCCTCGCATGCCATCAGGTCACGATAGCATCTGGTTTATCGTTGATCGTCTCACTAAATCCGCCCACTTTTTTCCTATACGGGAAGACTACAAGGTTGAACGATTAGCACGAATCTATACCGACGAAGTCATTTCTCGACATGGGACACCCTGTGACATCATCTCTGACCGCGATGGTCGATTCACTTCGTATCTCTGGGAAACTTTTCAATCTGCTATCGGTACTACTCTCAATCTTAATACTGCTTTCCATCCCCAGACCGACGGTCAGACTGAGCGCACGATCCGCACCCTTGAAGACATGCTTCGCTCGTGTGTTATAGATTTCGGTGGTAATTGGGATTTGCATTTACCTTTATTCGTATTCTCGTACAACAACAGTTATCACTCTAGCATACAAATGGCACCATTTGAAGCATTATATGGAAGAAAATGTCGATCGCCTATTGTATGGCACGAGATCGAAGATGCGCAAATTACCGGTCCTGAGTTATTACAAGAGACGACTGACAAGATCCTCCAGATACAAGACAACCTCCTGAAAGCTCGGAGTCATTAAAAGAGTTACGCCGATAAACGCCGCAAGCCTCTTGAATTTGACGTTGGTGATCACGTACTCCTAAAGGTTTCACCTTGGAAGGGGGTGGTCCGATTCGGCAAGAAAGGAAAGCTAGCGGCTCGATACGTTGGACCCTTTAAAATTCTGGAAAGAATTGGCAAGTGGCCTACCGACTCGAATTACCGGAGGAACTCAGCAACGTACACCCGACTTTCCACGTTTTGAACCTCAAAAAGCGTCTAGCCGACCAGAATTTACATGTTCCTCTTGAGGATTTACAAGTGGACGAAACATTACACTTCGTGGAAAAGCCAGTAGAGATCATGGACCGAGAGACCAAGAAACTCCGACGCTCACGCATTCCTATAGTGAAGGTCTGCTGGGAAGGCAAACACGCCGCCGAGTTCACCTGGGAACTCGAGAGTGATATGAAGGCTAAATATCCACAACTCTTCGTTACGCATGCGCCTTAATTCCGGGACGAAATTTCCTAAAGTAGGGGAGGCTGTAACAACCCGACTTTCCGGGTCAAGGTCAAAGGAAAGTCAAAGTACAACTCAAAGTCAACGTCAGGTCTTAAATAGATCTGACATTTCTTGCTTAATTATTGCTTTGTACTCTCGAAGCTCGATATACGATATTGTGGTTACGATTTTAAACGCTATTTTGAATTACGATCTATTAATATGTGAAGTAACAATGCGATAAACGCAACTAAACGCTATTCTACTGAATGATATCACATTGCTATCGCAAAACTCGAAACGCAGTTATGGATATTGTTCTATGTGTGTATGTTGTTATGTGCTTTACTTGTGTGTACTTATATATTGTCGGATGTTACTCGCAAATGCAATCGCAACTCTATCGCATCGCAATCTCATCGCAACTCGAAACGCAAGTTTACTTTACGTTTGTTATGTTGATTATGTTATTTGTGTAACTAATGCGTAATACTATCGCATTGCTTACTCGCAACTCGCTTAAACGCAACGCAACGCTCAACGCATGAAACGAAAGTCGGAAAACTAACTCGCGCAAGCTAACCGATCAAATGGACATCCGACCGGATGGCCGTCCGATCGAACGGCTTTCCTACCCATTCACTCTTCACCGCCTTTCACCCTTTCATCTATAAATACCCCTCCTATCACATCAACTATTCATTGATGTGACAGCTAAGTCCGACCCACACACTCTCAGGCTCTTTTCTCTCGATTCCTCGCGATTCTTGTAAGTTTTCTTCCTAAATCTTGTACTTCCATCTTCATTACAAACTTCCTCACATCTTCTCCATCAAATCTTACATTTTCACCATGAAATCACCTGATTTGGGTTGTTCAAGGTGACGTCATCATGAGTTCTTATGAACACTGGAGTATCACCTCATCTCAGCAAGAAATGTTCGGATCTAACAGATTTCTACATGATTTTACACTGATTTCAACTAAATCTAAACATTTTTCAAATGTTTCAAACTTTTCTTCAATATCTTTCACTTTTCACTCAAAACCGTTAGAATCTGGACTAGTTCAGGCTCTCTATACATTCTCCAGGAGAGAACCGGTCCGAGAACGGATTACTATCGAAGAGACGACGGATTCACGGGTTGAACATGAGACTTCATCTTGAACAGTTGAGCCTGGTCGAATGGGGTGGCTCCCATCCAATCGGCTGAGCTAAACTTGGTACGGTTTCCGTTGTTTGACACATCGTCACGCCATTACGGTTAAACCACAAAAATTTTCAACTTAACTGATTTTACAAAGTTTTCAACCCAAACTGTTGCTCGATCGAATAGCCATCCGATCGGATCACCATCCGATCGAATGACTATTCGACCAGGTGACTTGTAACTTCAACACTTAAACAATTCTCAAAACTTCAAAGAATATCAGCTTTCACTCGAATCACCATCCGACCGAATGGCCATCCGTCCGGTTGACCATCCGACCGGATGACTTGACATATAGAGATACTTCACACTTTTCAAAATGCTACAACGAAAACTTCAAAGTTTCAAAACACTTTTCAAGCACTCACCCTCAGTCCTCTCATTCGACGGTCATCCGATCGAACCACCATCCGATCAGTCCTCTCACTCGACGCACTGTTTACACGCTGTTCAACACTTACACTATCGTTCTGTACTCAGGCTAACCTCCAAGCGCTCCCTTCAATCCAAGGAAGTGGTTATTTACTAAACACGCTCTGTGAGTATACTCGAACCTTTTTTTTTTACGCACTTTTGGGTGTTACATACTTTACCTATATCAAATCACATCAAAAACACAACGCAAACACTTTTAACGCTAACCACTCTCGCATGTTATACGTGACTCGATGAATGCTTGTATGTTATGTTTACAAAGTGTTTGTTTGCCTGACACCTTAGCAACGATAGTACTATAGTTTGGACTCAGCACCTGTCGTGGGCAAGGGTTGTTAAGGGTTCTACTTCACATGGTCACAGTGGTAATAATGTGTTGCGCATTCTACAACTCGCAGTCATGTCGGTTGCATACTTCATTGTCGATAGCTTACTTGCTTCACATTTCTACGTGTTACATGCTGGTTATGCGTAAAACGATTTCGCTATACTATATGTTATTAAACTTGTATGCTCACCTTTACACTATGTGTATTGACTTTATTTTAGCGTATGTGACAGGTGTTTAGGATGCTATGTATGCTGCTTGTTTATGGAATCAAGTTAGGTGGTCTAGAAACGTCATTCAATAAATTTGAGTTGTCGGAACTGTTTATTCGTCTTTGAGAACAATGTCTGTAATAACTGTTTTTACTTTATATGTTTATGGTATGGGACGTGAACGTTAAATATATGGTAATTTAATAGTTGTTATGGATTCTCTTGGACAATCTGTTTTGCTCAGTGTCGCGCCCCGATGTTTCCGCCATCGGTTGGGGTGTGACAACCAACACTTAACACAAAAAAAAAATTAACCAGGTTAGTGCTAAAGGACGTACTGTGTAATGGGCTTTGCAAATAAATGATTGTGACTGTAATTTTTGAAATTAAAGACTATCCGTTCTAATCCGATACAAAAATAAAGAACGAAAAGTGTAATTTTCCCTAAAAACTAAAATGAATGTGTGTGATTGGTTAAACAAGAAAGGTACTTAATGTAGTGAAGGTAAAAATAATCAATAATAATTGTATTAGTCATATCCCAAGTAATTAAATATATATTATATAGTTAGAAGTTGACTATAAAGTTTAATACTCCTAAAAATTGTAAATATTGATGTGAGCCTTTAGATTAAAATAATTTACGAACTATTAAGGTTCGCATATAAAGTTTTAGTAATCTACACTATTAGGTTTTGTTTTAATTTTTGGATGCTGTCTTTGTCATTGAATATCTAACAATATGATGTTTAATCAGAAGATATGGTGCTTTATTTTGATTATCATGTAATATTTTATATTTATAATTTTTGGATGCTAAGTCTTTGTCATTGAATATCTAACAATATGATGTTTAATCAGACGATATGGTGTTTTATTTTGATTATCATGTAATATTTTATATTTATAATTGTATGATGGTGTGTTTGAAATCTTTATAGAAGGTTAGGATTCAAATATGATGTTTTAGTAATCTTCACTCTCTTATATGTGGGTTTTGGTTTTGGTTGTTTATGATGGTAATTCACCACTCACTCTATGAGTTTGGGGAACATCTTGGAATTTTAAAATCGTGATAAGTTAACTTGAGTGATTATCGGGTCAAAGTTCTCATACAAAAGCATAAGAGGGTAAAGATCAGCGGTTAAGACGGTGAGGTCACTCTATGAAAAAAAAAAAACAAAACATTGTAGTGGTAAAGATCGGCAGTGAAGATGGTGAGGCCACATAGTGGAAAAACAAAACATTGTGGCCAGTTTCAAACGGTGGTGAAGAAGATGAGGCCACACAGTGAAAAAAACAAAACATTGTGGCCAATGGGAAAACTAAAGCGTACACACACCGCAAATGCTAGCCAACCACAGTCCAATACTATTTATAGTAATCTTCACTCGGGTTTGGGTTGATAATTCACCTCTCACTCTCTTATGTGGGTTTTGATGGGTTTAGGTTGTTTATGATACATTTTCCACTTTTTCGAAATTCTTAGACTTTATAAAATAAGTCTTTAGGAATTCTAGACTTTATAAAATATAAGTCTACCCTATATTGTCTAATAATTCATTGATAAATTCAACAGTTTCTTTTGTAAAAGAACTCAACAAGTAATTTGGAAATCAATCATAGCAAAGTTGATACCCTCAACTATGTTCAAATGAAAATCATGTGTAAAGAACTCAACAAGTAATTTGGAAATCAATCATAGCAAAGTTGATACCCTCAACTATGTTCAAATGAAAATCATGTGTAAAGAAAAGTAATTTGGAAATCAATCATAGCAAAGTTGATACCTTCAACTATGTTCAAATGAAAATCATGTGTCGTGATTGACATTAGACTATACGGTGTGAGGAGTGGCTTGAAAAATGAGACGTTATGCGACATATGGACAAGACGTAAGCACGCGTCAGAAATAGTGTGTGGTGCAAAAACGGGAGGTGTGAAACAGGGCATGAAAGAATAGCGTTATTTGACACGTGACACGCACTTTTTATTACTTATTTTATATTTAAAATTGAACCCGCCAACACAGAGTTGCCACGTCGTCTCCCGTTTGCGCTCAACGGCAGTGGAAATTTGATAGCGCAAGCACAACGCCATGAACGGGTGGTTTGGCCTACACGCAAAATTTCAACTCCGGCAACACAGGTGGGCTCACAACACCTCTTCATCCACCAACCTGCCTACTACACAGAACAATAACCTCCATATCTACTTGATTGAAACCATAATCAAATCATCTTGCATTATGTGAACCTTAAACTGTTAAAACATGTATAGCCGCCAACAGCAAACCAAAAGGCGAAACATACCAACGTAAAAAGCGTGCAAGATGTTAAAGAAAAAAAAAAGAAGACATTAGCAAAGAAACTAGTAATCCTATTTTCCATGATCAAGATTCTCAACAACAGTCTCCTTAATCTTCTGTGTCGTCTCTTTGGCCGCGTCCCACGCACCCGTCACCGTCTGCTTCGTGTTCTCGGCCACCGTCCCAGCCGCATCTAGAGTTTTATCCTTAGTCCCCTCCGCCATCTCCCCCGCTTTGCTCCACCCTTCTTTGGCTTTATCGGCCGCCACACTCGCAGTCTCTTTAGCACTTTCCGTCATCTCACGGCTCTTCTCTTCCGCTTTCTCTTTCATCTCACCAGCTCCGTCGGCAGCACTTCCCGCCATATCATACGCTTTGTCTTTAACCTCACTGGCGCTGTCGGCGGCACTTCCCGCCATATCATACGCTTTCTCTTTAATCTCACCGGCTCTGTCGGCGGCACTTCCGGCCATATCATACGCTTTGTCTTTAACCTCACCGGCGCTGTCGGCGGCACTTCCCGCCATATCATACGCTTTGTCTTTAACCTCACCGGCGCTGTCGGCGGCTCTTCCCGCCATGTCGTTCACTTTGTCTTTCACCTCATTGGCGTTCTCCGACCACCCATTGTTGGTCTCTTGACTTGCATGTGTTCTCTATCAAAACAAAGCACCTGATCAAAACTTGATTATATAATAAACCACTCTAACCCTAATGATGTTATACATATAATCGGTAGGGATGACTGGATGAGCATAATCAGTTTCAATACTTTTCAGTATTATAATTGATCCGTCATAATCCGTACTGTATTTGGTTTATGATTTTACTCGTTTTTTTACGGTATTTTAAGTACGTGGTAGAACCAGAACTTTTTATCTCGAATCAGTTTCAATACTTTTCGGTACTTTAATTGAATCCATGGCCGGCCATGAGGGTGGGCGGGGAGGACAACCGGTCAGGGTCTGATATTTTGAAGGGCACGTTATTTTAAAAAAAATTGATATGTATATGTAAAAAAAAAATTAATATGGTATACCCAAACAAACACCAACATAGGCCCATTACAAAACTATTTTTTAGGTTTAGATTAATTATTAGCACATTGTCATTAGATTTAGACCTCCCAATACCCAATTTCGTTAAGGCCTAAGGGCATATTTTTTCGAGCTCGAACAGGGTACGCTGATTCTCAGGGCCGGCCCTGGTTGAACCGTCATAAAGGGTAGGGGTGGTCATCACTCACCACCCATTTACCACTCACAACTTCCAATCAAGTTCCGTCACGTCATCGACCTTTGTTCCATCACTCACACCCTTTTTAGTGGAAATGCCCATCACTCGCCACCACACCCAACAATTTTCCCTAACCAACAATTTCCCTCACATCCCCAAAAGATAACGCGTCAAATATATAACGGACAAAAATATCCACGCGTGATGGCAACAGGGTGGCAGTGGTATATGGCCAAGTTGCACGCGTTGAATTAATACATCCCGGACAAAAATTTGTCCACCCCGGGTGGCCTAATCCGTACTGTATTTGGTTTATGATGTTACTCGTTTTTTTGACGGTATTTTAAGTACGTGGTGGTGGTTTATGATGTTACTCGTTTTTTGACGGTATTTTAAGTACGTGGTGGAACCAGAACTTTTTTTTAGGGAGTCCACCCCGGGTGGCCTAATCCGTATTTGGTTTATGATGTTACTCGTTTTTTAGACGGTATTTTAAGTAGGTGGTGGAACCAGAACTTTTTTTTTAAGGAGTTTCAACTTATCTCGGATTTTATATTTAAAAATCCAAAAAAAAAATTATGGTAATGCGTCAGCTGACCCTCTTAACCCCGCAGCCCTTAGTATATAATAATAAGTGGATTGATTAGAATAAACGGATTGATTGTACCTGAGAATGTTTGGAGGCAGAAGTGAAGCAAACCCTAGGAGCTTTTTGAGGGAAAGAGAGAGAAGTGAAACGAGGAGTGTTTGCTGTAGAGATGTTGTGGATTGCAGTTATTGTGAAATGCATTGCCGCCATTGTTACAAGTCAAATATTCCACAGTTGCAGGAGGAGCTTCTTTTGTTTTGGTTTGTGATGTTTTATCTTGTTTCCGGTGTTGTGGAGGGTTTGATTATAAGGTGGAATGTGTATACACGTGTCCAAGAGTATGATACGGGTAACAAAAAGGTGTTAGGGTTTTTTGGATTTTTCAATCCAAGATATTTGCGGAAACTTGGTTGTTTAAAAAATCTAGATTTCATGATTGATGTCAATTTTTCAATAAATGATTTACGAAAATTAATTTCATTTTTGATGAATTGTTTTCCACCACAAGAGCCACCTCTGTTCTTCATTTTTGTGGATTGGAAATTTTTAAATTAATTATTCTTATTTAATATCGAAAGCGATGTTCTTGTTCTGTTTGATGATTTCATTAGAAAAATTGGTGTTACTTAGAAGTTTTGGATTTGACTATGATGCATACAAATAGGGTATATACTTTCTTTTGATTTAAAAAAAAAAACAAAATGGTTTTGATTGCATGCTTGTAACGTTGCCTTCGAGTATTCTTAGAATTTCAAGACCCGAACTTTCCTTTCTCATACGCGTGTTTTGCATTTTTATATTTTCCTACGTCGGCTTTAGATCGAAGTGAATTTTCAGTTTTATTGAGGCGATCATTCTTATTCTGATCATCATGATCGGTGAATGATTGTGGGGACTGGGAGATCGATAAATGAGTTTGAAAGTTTTTAAATGGATGATCACATATGGGGGAACAGTGGTGGGAGGAGACGTATCGGTTAGGTGGTGTTGCTTCGGTTGATTGGCGGAATCGGTGGTACCCTTAGTGTAGCATACAGGTCGGTTTGGTGGTGTTGCTTCGGTAATTGATGGCATTGGTGGATGGTTATTGTGTCATGGATGATGGTGTTAATTTTTATATGTATTGTATGTCATGGATGGTGGTTAGTGCTGTAAACGAACCGAACGAACACAAACAAGGCCTTGTTCGTGTTCGTTCGTTAAGGAAATAAATGTGTTCACGAACGGTTCATGAACACATACCGAACGAGATTTTATGTTCGTGTTCGTTCATTAAGGAAATGAGCGTGTTCGCGAACGGTTCACGAACATAAACGAACACAAATAAATTTGGCGAACGTGACGAAGGATAAAGATAGATGGCGCAGAGAGTAGCACTCGAACTTGAATCTCTTATTATGGAACGGAGGTCGATCGTATTCGTTGATGTAAATAATGAGAAATGAAAGGGAAATGATGCACAAACAAGGTGAAAGTGAGTTTCCTAGTTTAATTGTTAGGGCAATAAAATAAATAAAAGTTTAATAATATAAAAGGTACAAATAAAATATAAGATCTTCAATTAAAACACAAACATACGAATATAAACGAATGCAAATCAACAAATGTTCACGAACACGTTCACGAACACCTTCCCGAACGTTCACGAACACAATCGAACGAACGAGACCTCTGTTCATGTTCGTTCATTTAACTAATCGAACAAAATTTCTTGTTCATGTTCGTTCGTTTATTAAACGAACGAACATAAACGAACTTCCCGCCGAACGGTTCACGAACTGTTCGCTGAACGTTCGGTTCGTTTACAACCCTAATGGTGGTGTTAACTTTTTATATGTATTGTATATAAGTAATTGAGAAAGTTGTGTATATGTGTTAAATAAAAATATGACACCTAAATATAACCTTATAAAGTGGAGTCTGACAATTTGTTTGATATGTTGTGGCGTCAATTTTGCGTAACGGTGGCAATTAGTTGTTTCCAAATATTAAAAAATTTCTAGTGTAAATTGAAGTGTTCATTTTTCAATCGAAACGGTGGTATAACACTATAATATGAAAAAGTGTATCGTACAATATGCTTTAACGTACACTGCGTATGCGATGGCAAAATCGCACGTTATGTTACAAAAAAAAAGGGAAATCGCATGTACAAAAAGGGAAATCACATGTTCCAAAAAAAAACTCAAAATCGCATTTACATAAAAAAAAAAGAAATCGCATGTGAAAAAAAAAGTGAAAGTCGCATGTTATAAACCAAATTTCGCATGTTGATACTGAATCTCATACGTAGCGTACGTTAAGGCATTTTGTGCAATAACCGGCCTCTTATAATATTATCAGTGGCGGACCCAGAAATTTTTTTTATGGGATGCGGAATTTTTATAAAGGTCATTTGTCTATAGTTAAATATTTAAAAACTTTTAATGTGTGTCATGTTGGATCGGGTCAAGTCTAGTTGAGACGGGTTACATACTAAAGATATAAGACACAAATGAATTGTTGAAGTTAGGGACGAGCTCGGTAGCGTCCGGTACCGAAAGAACCGGTACCAAAAATCCCCAAACATGGATACCGGTACCGAATATACCCGGTTTGGTACCGGTATTTGAGGGTAAAAACCGGTAAATATCGGTACTGAACCGGTACCGTACCGGACGGTACCGAAAATGTCAAAAGTCGGTGCCGAAAAAGTATCCAATTCAGTACCGGTACCGGGTCTGATTTGCTCATCCCTAGTTGAAGTTATTCTGGCGTAAAAATCTATACATAAAATAAAGTTATGTATAAAAAATTCTAAATATAACATAAAACCCTATGTGTAAATTTTAAAAATATAAGTTGTCTAATGTCTACAAGTTATTGATCAAACTCGCTAAGACTAGAGGGTATGGTGAGGCCTATCCCCATGAGGATGCCGCCAGGCGCCATCACCGGCTCATGGGGGATGGGCCTCCTTCACTTTTGAGGGGGGTGGAGGATGGGGCTCCACATAATTTATAAAAACAATTAAAAATTTAATTTATTTGATTATTTAGAGAGAGAAAGAGATAGAGAGGAGAGAGAAAGAGAGAGAGAGGACAGAGAAAGAAGAGAGAGAGAGAGAGAAAGCCAGCCTGTGAAGATCGTCTGTGGGTCGCTGGACTCGCCAGAATGGATGGGAGGGGGCGGTGTGGGGGACCGGCGCCGGTCCTAGCCGGGCCTCAGCCTGCCCCCTTACCTTCTAGTCTAAGAAACGAACTTATATAAAGAAAAGAATGAAAGTTTATATAGTTTAATTAAAAAAAGACACGTATATATTTTTTATTGTGATTGGCAGTTGGCACACATACATATGAGAAAGGGTACGATTTTGTTTTTTTATATATTAAAAGAAACCTACATCATCACACTATCCAACGAAAAGTCAAAGTCATATCATCTTCTTCATTCTTCTATGGAAGTTTAAAAGAACCATAAAACGTAGAAGTGTGTTCTCCGGCTAACCGAAATTTTTTTATGATGCAATATTTAGAGGGGATGGGGTGCAATAAAGGGGCTTAATCGAAGTTTCAAGGGGTGCGATCGAGATTTTTGTCTAAAATTTACAATAATATTTTTTTTCCAATGGGTGCGCCCGCCCACCCACCGGATAGTGTAGGTCCGCCCCTGAATATTATATCATATAATTGAAAGGTAATGACATTTTTTTTAAAATAATTGTGTCTTAAGTTATAACTAAAAGGTCGTGATTTTTTGCAAACCATTATGTCTTCTTAAGTTATAAGTGAGAAAGGTCATGACTTTTTGCAAACTATTGTGTCTTAAGTTATAAGTGAAATGTCGTGACTTTTTACAAACCATTGTATCTTAAGTTATAATTGAAAGGTAGTTACTTTTTACAAATTATGGTGTCTTAAGTCACTTTTTGTATTCATATAAAAGTCACCACTTTTCATTCTAGAGTGGTAACCCAAACAAAAGGGTATGTATATGTGGTATTTTAAAAATCGTCACTTTTCATTCTAGAGAGCAACCCAAGTTGATTTTTATAGATATAGATAATTTCTCTCCTCAACCTCACCAACAATTGGATTTTTGGCCCGAGTGTAGTAGTTTTCCCCAAATTGGGTTTTTTAGGTACATTTTGACTTTTCCAGTCAAAGCTAAGGGTGAGCGGGGCACTCCCCTAAGAGGGGAGTCCCCTCTCTTACGCACACCCAATCCGTTTATGCCACGTCAACTCCCCTCTTAAACTCCCCTCGCACCCCAATTTGATGGCGGCACTCCCCTCTTAGGGGAATTGTTTTTTTATTAAAAAAAAAAAAAAAAAAAAAAAGCTTTTGATTGGTTGAAACATAGGCTGGCCCCACCACCATCTCTCCCCCTCTTCGGTGACTCCCCACCGCTCACCCTCCCCGATTCGGGTCCCCGCTTGGATGGCGGTGGTGTTCCCGATCGGTGGATAGGGTCCCCGCTCTTGGTCACCGCATACGCCCCGCTCACCCTAATATTTAGTTCCATTGTTTTGATACGAAGGTTTTTAAATTGTATTATCCTACATATACAAAAAGGAGTTGAGGGAATGGTGCCAGGCAGCTTGCCTGACACTTCCCTATTGGATCAACCTATTTTTAATTTAATTTTATTTCTAGCTTAAAAATTACGGTTACGTCCTTTCTTTAAAACTACGTTTTCGCCCCTAATTAAAAATAAATTTATATTTTTTACCCTTGCTCAAAATTTACGCTTTTGCCCTCATTTCAAAAACTCATTTCTAATTCTATTCCCAGTTTAAATTTACGGTTTCGCCCTCTGTCTAAAATTACGCTCCCCCCCCTTCAAAATAAAAATATTTTTTGCCCCTAGCTCAAATTTACGATTTTGCCCCCAACTCAAATTCACGTTTTTGCCCATAGTTCAAAACAAAATTATGTTTTCCCCCATAGCTCAAAATTGTGATTTTGCCCCCTGTTCAAAATATTTCTACGATTTTGCCCTCTGTTCAAAATTATGATTTTGCTCTCATTTCAAAAATTACGATTTCTCCCCCAGTTAAAAATTATGATCTTGTCATCGTTTTACTTTTTTTTTTGCAAAACTATAGTACTGTTTTATTTTGCTTGCCATACAACACTCGCTCATTGGTCATGACAAATTAGTATTTTACCCCCAGCTCAAAATTACAAACCTGATATTGTTTTAATTTTTTTAACAAAACTATGGTAGTGTTTTCGTTTAATTGGTTGTTTCGATGTATATCTTTTTAGATCGTGTTATAAGTAGTATGTACAAGTAACCTAAATACATGCATACATGTTATGAAACTAAGAAATATTTGATTTAACGCCCCGCAACGCGGGCGGGCATAGGTGTAATTTTTATTCGTCCAGGCATGCCTGGTACATGCTCATTTGTCCTGAAAAATTACAATTTTGCTCCCAGTTTAAAATTATAGTCTTTCCATCGTTTTAGTTTTTTTTTTAGTAAAACTATGGTATTGTTTTTGTTTTAATTGGTTGACTCGATGTAATTTTTTTTTTTTTTTTTTTTGAGATCGTGTTATGAGTAGTATGTACAAGTAACCGAAACACAGACATACATATTATGAGAGAGAAATATTCGACTTATTACCCCGCAACGCGGGCGGGGCAAAAACTAGTTGTATATATTTAAAGACCAGGGAACAGTGCTATTATATGTTTTTAAAGACCATATCAGATAATAGTGTCAGACAGCTGACTGATATTTTCCTATTAGCTTAAACAAATAATGATTTTACCCCCTATTTAAAATTACAGTTTTGTCCACAGTTCAAAATTACAGTATTGCTATCGTTATAGCTTTTGACAAGTTACGATTTTACTTCCAGTTAAAATTATGATTTTGCCCCCCAGTTCAATATCGCAGTCTTGTCATCGTTGTAGCTTTTGATAAATTATGATTTCCCTCCGTTCAAAATTACAGTTTTGTCATTGTTTTAGTTTTTTTTAGCAAACCTATGGTAGTGTTCTTTTAATTGGTCAACTCGATATAATTTTATTCATGTCAGTCAGGCAGCCACCTAGCACTCGCTCATTTGCCCTAACAAATTATAGTTTTGCCCCCAACTCAAAATTACAGTCTTGCTATCGTTTTGGTTGAGAACGCGAGCGGGGCATAAAACTTGTTATTTAAATAGATAAACATGGCGGTAGAGTTGCAACCATATAACATTAATTTTGCATTGTAGAACAACTTGGGTTAACCTCAAGTTTCGATGGGATCAGATTTGTTGGGAGGGATGATGTACCACTGGTATAAAGCGAAGCTAACAGCACTCGAACCAACACCAACCTAGACCAGCTCGTTGGTTAGAATGAAACCCACGTTTAGCGAAACACATTCTACCACGCAGACTCACCACGTTTAGAAATCGTGTATCAAGATAGAAACTTGCAGTTGATAACGTAATGTAAGCAACAAAGAACAACACACGATTCACATGAAATATAACAAGAAGAAGATTTGGAATACAATATGCTTGATTGAAAATTTACAATCGAACGGGCAAGATAATGCAGTGATGATTCACGTCCTGCAGAAGTAAACAATGCAGACTTATGTTAGCGGTTTTGGGGCCCTCAACCTCTAACCGAACAGTTGAAACCACGGTAACTATAATGGTCATTTAACACAGGTAACCCAGACTATAAATAGTTAAATACAAGGACTCGTATGACAAAAAGTCAGGCCTCTTAAGTCCCTTTTTTTATACGGAGAACAATGCGATTGCACAAGTGTCATAACAACGATCAAATGGATCCTGCATACACATCAATTCGAGTCCAAATATTTGTGCGCAAAAAGAATACCTGCATTGTAAATCACTCCCTTCAGCAACAATTGATGCACAAAGGCAAAAATCAAATGGAACTTCATTTCAGGTCAATCCTCGTTTGGTTATTCCAGACTTTTGATAGGGTGCGGGTCAATTTTGACACTCTTTCACCAACTACAGTTGTTAGTTAATCAACATAAACTGTTAACCTGTCATTTCTGTAACTATTTTTTTCATAAAATTTGAGCTGTAACTGTAACTAAAAGAAGTCTTGATAGGGTGCGGGTCAATTTTGACACTCATTTCTGTAACGACATTGGCAGATCAATCTCCCAACCGTTGATGGTTAGAGGACATAAACTGGCCAACCATTCCAATTAATGCATATAGAAGGACAATAAGCTCAAGAAGTCACGTCTCTACGGATGTAAACCAACAAATTTCATTTGTAGCCAAAGGGTAAATTATGCAACAAATTATATTCTAAGTATCATGTCCTCTAATGAAAATAAAACGAAGAAAAGTATTCCAATTACAAATGGAAGTTTATAAACAAAACTACATGGATTGTGGGAAATAAATGTCAAGGATCTCGACCACATTACTACTCAAAAAATATTTTACGAATGATACCAGATAAAGCATACAACCATTACTCTGAAAATGTGCCAACTTAAAGTTGTAAATCACAATCAGTCCAACAAACTTGTAACTCTCTGTCTATTATTCACATTGTAGAGGTTTAAAAGCTATTAAACAAGCTTTATTATATGGATTTTCATGTTTATTATTTAATGTTTAAGGCACATCTATATGGTTATGTTTCTTGAATAAAATTAAAAAAAAAAAAAAAAACTGATTAAAAACCAAACTGGCAGGCTGATTATTCAAAAGTAGGTTGCAAATCTTAGAAAACATAGAAACTAATAATTACAATATTAATCAATAATTTTTCTGCATGCCTCAATATTTGACATTATGGGGAAGAACAAACTTGGTCGATCACTTAAAGAGGATGCGTAATCCAGAATTTAGGAAGAAAACGGTCATTTAGCCCCCATCTATGACTAAACGGCCTATTAAAGCTAACAAATTTACTTAAACTTCGAAGTTTTTATGTTCAACGCTAACCTGTAAACTTCAAAAGGAATACAGATTGTGATAAATTTATCATAAAACATTTGCCTAACACGTTGCAACTTATAACACCCTTTTACACTCTTATATCTCTCTATATCTATGTATATATATATATAGAGAGAGAGAGAGAAGGGGTGTGTGAATATTAACTCCCATAAACAAATAAGGCTATGTAAAAACCTAAAAATGATTATACATACCTGTACTGTACCATGAATCCACGTGTACTCTTGGTTTTAAAAGACGCAAGCGCACAGAAGCGATAGGATCCCAAAGCCGAGGCGAGAGATGAAGGCACACGCATTACGTACGTGAAGCGCACCTCCTTTATAAAAAAAACATATTAATATAAATGATTAATATATATATATTAAAAAAGAAACTAAGCAAGTAGTTCGATTTTCAGACTGATGAGGACAAATTTTATGATTTCCACAGGATCGAATATATTTAGACAAGGAGGGAATCGACGTGTTTCGTCAAAACCGTCGCAACCCTTTACAAGTCTACTACTAAACTACATCTTGACCCATAGACTCCTAGATAATACAACTTTGACACCAAACTAACTACACAAAAATTACATATTTGACTCACTAACTTTTGTATCAAACTTGGTCATCAATTAAGGCTAACACAGACTTACGCAGGAGGAGTTCGATTTGCTCCAACAAGAGCAGTTCAGCAATTGATTTGCTCCAAGCAGTCGACTGAGATGTAACTGTTGTGAGACTAGCGTTTGATCTACGCAGTCAATAGCGGTGCTATAGCGCTTAGCGGACCACGGATTACATAGTGGTCACAATAGGGCATAGGGCAACAGAATAATGTCATCCTTCAGCAAATAGATTAAAAGGTAGATAAGAGATGTGTACATGTAAGAATTAATCAAAAACAGAAAATATAACAAAGGTGACACATTTAAAATGTTGGTACCAAAACTTTAAAATATCAACGATTATATTTCACTAAGAGCAACACCAAATGGTGTCACTCCATAATACCAGATAGAGCATCTGGTATTTGATCTATGCAGTCGATAGCGGTATTAAATTAAACTTTGGAATCACAATCAGAACACCAATCTTGTAGTTTAGTATTTCATTCGCATTAAAGGGTTTTAATAAGATTTATACCTCAAATGTGTCAAGAAAGCTCACTTCAAAACAACTCAACACGCAGACTATTTCCAACTAATATAACACGGATTTCCACATATAAGATCAACCAACTTTAATGAATTGCCCTATATAATGCTTTTAGTCTTTCGCAAAAAAAGTAACAGTATTTCCATATCAGCCTTCTTCTATTCGGTTTTCTAATATGGTGATACTGTTCTTATTAAAGTTGTGTTTGTTGCCCCAAAGTTTGAGATATCCACACTAACAGAAAAAAAGAAAAAAAAAGGTGGTTAAGGGAACAATCTGATAGCATCTAAGCAAATTTGTTGAACAATAACTACCAAAAACAAAGTCGTTAGCTGACTATTCGGTTGCTGGCTGTCTCCCTTAAACACTCGAAATTAATAATAACGATCTTAGTTATAATTTTTCTGCAAATTTCTGCATACATCATGATTTGGTTGGTCGGTTGGTCCGAGATAAAGGAGTAAACTAGTCTTTGCTAATTCCCAAATAGTAGAACGGGTCGAGGCATGCTACTAAACTCTAATTACTAAAACAGTCGAGGGTCACTACTATAGTCTAGCTACTAAATGAGACGATGCCCGGGGCCAGTACTAAACAACAGCTGTTAGAAGACAATAAGGCCCAATACTAAAGCCTACTTGTTAAAATGGGTTGAGGCTCCCCTGTGAATAAACACAACCATAGTTCGTGACTTCTCGATTTTATACGTATATTTAGAAGATTGTAATGATATAACCACTCATCATCATCATCATACTCAATAAATCCCACCAATAGCAAAGCTAAGGTAGGGTCTGAGGAGGGTAAAATGTAGACAGCCTTACCTCTACCCCATAGAAATAGAGAGGCTGCTTCCACTCAAAGAATATTAAATATACATTTACAAACATCATCTATCTAATGCCAAAAAATAATGCACGTTCTACATGTGATATGAACCTTACGTTAGCTTTTATGTGTTAGGCCATGCAATGCCCCCTCTACTCGCATATATCATAATGGTAGCGCTCCTTTAGATCCTTATCGAAACTAATTGAAAGAATCAATGCAAAGCATTATATATGGAAAATACCTCCTATTTGCATGATACAATAACACTCATATATGTAGAACCTCACCATAGAACATGCTTCAACATGATACAATTAAAACATAATACACAAGGATGTAGCCACAAGTCAGTTATCTAGGAAAGATATGTTTTTATATCATACCTCAAAGTTCAACCTTAAATGTGAAAAAGAAAAAAAAAATACTAGCTTACAAGTTGATTTGTATGTCATGAGGATGCTAACAAGCACTGTTAGATAATCAAAGCACACACACACAAACAAAATTATATACGAAAGAGAAAATGACACAAGGATTTACGTGGTACGGTAAGTGTGACCTACGTTCACGGGCTGTAGCTAGGATTGTGATATTATTATGAGGTATTAAGAATTACAATTGCCCTATCATTCTATTTATAAAGGATTACAACTTGTTGAAAAAGAAACATAATTAATGAAAATTCTCATTCAAGGAAACCAAATTTTCAAATGGAGAAACCTTCTAAAATAACCCATACGGTTTTGGGGACTTAGGCAATCGAATCCATATCTCAACAAGCACAACGGAGAGCAACCCCTTGTATCACACGGATTGGCAGCACTATATGTGCTAGATATGTTTGAACAAGTATTTAGTGAACAACCATATTATGGTAAGAGGGGTGTAAACAAGTCGAGCAGCTCCTCGGTTACTTGAGATCGGATCACTAGAATCTCGAACCGAGCCAAGCTTAAATGAGTTCGAGCCAAGCTCAAGCCTAAATTGTAGTGAACAACCATATTTGGGTAAGAGGGGTGTAAACAAGTCGAGCAGCTCCTCGGTTACTCGAGATCGGATCACTAGAATCTCGAACCGAACCAAGCCAAGCTTAAATGAGTTCAAGCCAAGCTCAAGCCTAAATTGAAGTTCATTTAAAAAACGAGCTCGAGTATGGGCTTTATACACCGAGCTTAATTAGCTTCGAAAGCTAAATGAGCCTGTCACTATACAAATATAATAATAGATATAATTATAATAAATATAAAAAGGTAATATATGTTATGTTTTATATATGCGTGTGTGTGTGTGAACGCGTGTGTGTGTGAGCGCGTGTGTGTGTATTTCTCAAAAAAATATATATATATACATAAATAAATAATAACGAATCGTGCCCGAGCCTGAGTTAAGTCAAGCTAGGCTCAACTCAACTCGTTTACACACTTGTATTATGATAATTTGAAATTATTCAAGCATTATGAAGATCTTTCATAACGGTTTCAAATAACCAAAACACAAAACCAGGTCGAAAGTATTATGTAACGGAAAATAACCAAAGAATAGCTTGAAAGGTTAAATTTATTTTCTAAGTAACGGACAAAGATGGCTAGAGTATGGTGTAATAGAAAATGTAACCAAAAAAATGAACTTGGAGAGGTAAACGATGGCTGTTAGGAGTTACAACCATTTGAGGTTAGATTGTTTTCTCAGACGTTCCACTTATCGCTTCTCGTACGATACGAGTTGACCAATTGAGTTATTGGTCCCTAGTCAATATTAGAGGCCCTAGCTTTTGTCGATTTATTCTTGTAGGGTTTATCTTCTTTGTGTTTCTCTATCCCTCTAGGTATGCAACTTTTTTAAGTAATGCATATGTTACTTCCATCATTGCAATATCCTATTTGTTTTCGCATGTTCATCGTTTACACCTAACTGAACTAAGCGACTATATAAAGTTACTTAGCATCCCCACAATCAAAGCTTAATCCTCATGGACATAAAACCAAAAGCTCTCTAAGTTCATTCCCAATCCCATGTACTTGTCTTTGTTTTACGCAATTTTCAGGCCTTGTTCGTCGTGCGACATTTACGTGGGGGAAAGAGGATGTGTTCTTGTTTTAAAAAGTGCGCCTGAGGTTGACTTGCGCGTCTCTTCGCTTCAGCCTACATAAGGTGCGAGTAATACATAAAGCGCGCAGATTAGGCACGGTTTTTATGCAGAACTTTGACCTTGAGGCGCGTGCTTCATGTATATGCCATATTTTTGTGCATTAGGATGTTCTACAACGTGCTTTTAGGTTGTACATGTAGGTAATTTATATATTAAAACATGTATAAAATGTTTGTCTAAATTTTGGGTAAATGATACTAGAACCTATACGAAATATATATATGAAAAATTATATAATAATTTGCGTCTCGAATACGAAAAGCAAGCACTTAGCGCTTTGCGCCTCCGTTTTAGACCTTGTCGCCAATGTGTATCTTAAAAATCTAAGTTTCACTCGAGTGTATTGCAAGTTAGAACTCAAAATAGTAAAAACCAAAGCACTCCGGTTTCATTCAATGGTATGTCCACCAATTTGTATGATAAGATATGATCACTTTACTTACTAATATAACTATGCCTAATTAATATATAGGAACTCAAGTTCACTATAGTCAAGTCAATATACTACAATAATTTACTATGTAAACTAATAGAAACCAACTTGTAGCTAAAGGGTAGATGATTCAACAAAATCGCTTGTAGGAACTTGAAACAAAGGAATGTGTAACTTTTAAGAACCTTAATAATATAACTACACCTAATTAACAAATAGTAACTCGAGTAACTTCACTAAAGTCAAGTCAAGTCAACATACTTCAATAATCAACCCTATGTGTAGCTAAATGGTAGATGAGTCCACAAAATAACTTTTAAAACATAAAACAAAGGAAGGAGCCATCTCCTTTTTAAGAACTTAAAACAATTAAAGTATTATTTTTAGGAATTTCAACTTATTAATTCAAACTACCAGGTTTGCTTGCGGCTTGACTCGTGATCCTTGAAGCTCTAGCTTATGCGGGATCGCTACCATTAGTCTTCCCTGCTCGACTCCCAGATCTATTCACCTGTAACACAAGTAAAGTTTGAACTACTTGTATATAAATTATAAAAATGCTAAACTTCTTATAAAATGCATGCACATTAGTACAGATGGAATTCCGGCCCATATAACAAATGGATCGATTTGGGTTGTGTTTGATCTCAAACGGGTCAAACAGAAAAAGGCTAAAGAGAACAGGTCAAAACCAGCTCAAAGTATATTTTTTTAGAAAATATAACCTCCTAAATTTGTAAATCATTTTATTCAACGGCTCATATTATAATTATAACAATATTATTTTTGTAACCAGCCCATTCAAAAATGACCCATTTCAACCTGTTACCCAACCGACCCATCGTACCATCCCCTGCATATTAGCATCATACCCTGCGGCGGGGCCGTCGCGGAATTTGGTCCGTGCTGAGCCTGCAGAAGTTATCACGTTAAGTATGAAAATGTGGCAAAAGAAAAATAGAACAGCATTAAAGGTAACAACTAACAACATCAAATTAAATATCTCAAAAAATACCTGGGATTGCTTGACGGAATAGCGCATCCTGGGTTAAAATCCGCAGTGACATAACTAGGAAGAACACCAAGTTGATCATCATTCGATGTAGAAACCAACATAGGATCACTCAACATGTTAGCATAGTATCGCTGTCCGGCCAGTCCCCATATTGATCTGAGGCTACCAGCAGCATAAGGTTCAAAACCCAACATTCTATTGTCCGCTAAAGTCAACGCACGAGCCGGAATCTCAGTCTGGGCCTGGGCCCGGGTCTGAACCTGAGCCACAGCCTGACTCTGAGTCTGAGATACAGCTTGTGCCTACATAAGATATACAAATAGATATACAATATACATTAGTCTACAAGCACACGCGCGCACGGGTTAATTCAGAATACAACTAAACGATCACCTGCGCAGAGGATTCTGGGATATCCTGGCCAGCATTAGATTCAGCAGCGCGTGTGTTCGAAGAGTAACGGTCCCAGAATACTGCCCACCAGTCACTTAAAAAAAACCCATCACCTCCATTACCCCCTACACCAACACATAAATAACTTAAAAAAAAAAAAAAAAACTATGTTCATAAAGGCATGGTTGTAAAAATCCCGAATAGCCTCCGACTAGTCGCCGTTAATCGCTAATAGGAGGATCACCGATTAGTGGCCGATTAATCACTAGGCGATCAATGGCGGTCCTATTCTTGCCAAAATGTGGCCACATCCCAGCCAAATTTCGACCAAACCTCATAAATTCCCGCCAATTACTTTAAAAAATGGGTGGGGTTAAAACATGTCTACTTTAAAAAAAACTACGTATAAAAATGTGTGTGTATATATATAACTAAAAATTACACATAAAAAATCCCAATCCGATTAATCGTTGGTCAGTACCCAACCAACCGACTAGCGCCTAGCAATTCTTACAACCCTGCATAAAGCGGAAATTGTAGTATCTAACATTTAAATAACTAGTGAACAAATAACAAAAAAGTAGCAAACAAATACACCTTAAAAATCATAATAATAATATTGGCTAGGGTTTGTTAAATATGAAATGAAATTCGAACAGTATAGCATTAACTATAACAATCGGCGGTGAACGTACCAGAACGGGGGTCGGTTATTCTGGCCTCTTTGGCGAAAATCTCGGCCGTTTGATTCATCCCCCTTTTTTTTAAATAGTCGAGCATATAAACATGCAACCTGAAATAAAAATTAAAAAAAAATAATAATAATAATAATAATAAGAAATAAAAAGAAGGTGATCAATGATCATGTAACATAAATATCAACGGCGATAAGTACTCAATGATCATATGATACAGGGTAAATGCCATAAAAAAACTAATATAATTTTTTTATTTTTCTTATAAAAGTCTTTCTATTTTTTTCACTTAAAAAAGCAACATAAAGTCCCTTCATTTTTTTTACACATAAAAAACCAACATACTTTTCTTTTTGTCTTAAAAAATTCCCCCAACCACTTTTTTATACATAAAAAACAAAATTCTACTGTTGTGTCATAAAAGTCCCTTAAAATATTAAACTTTAACGAAAATCTGTTAACTATAATCGGATGAAATTAAGAAAACATTATTTGACAAATTATGTTATACTTTTTAACGATTTTAGATTCATACCTACCATTTTATATGTTTGTTATTTTATTTTGAGTTATGTCATCTATGCTCGTGAATTTTATTATATTGTTTTTCGAATAATATTTAATATTTAATGATCATATGACAACAAAAAAGTTTGTGAAGCATAATAGTGTGTGGTTTTGATACGCGGCGAATGACATAAAAAGTCTTTTTCATTTTTTTTCACTTAAAAAAACAATATACTTTCTTTTCTATTTTAGAAAAATCCCTTCACTTTTTTTCACATAAAAAACCAACATACTTTTATTTTTGTTTTAAAAAATTCCCTCAACTACTTTTTATACATAAAAAAACATACTTTCTACTCTTGTATCATACAAATCCATTAAAATATTAAATTTTAACAAAAATCTCTTAATTATAATTGGATGAAATCAAGAAAACATTATTTGACAAATTATACATAAAAAAAACAATATACTTTCTGTTTTTATCATAAAAGTCTTTTCATTTTTTTTTTTTTTTGCACTTAAAAAACTAGCATTCTTTCTTTTTTTTATTTCAGAAAAGTCCCTTCACTTTTTTTGCACATAAAAAACCAACATACTTTTCTTTTTGTCTTAAAAAATTCCCCCTACCACTTTTTATACATAAAAAACAGCATACTTTCTACTCTTATATCATATAAGTCCCTTAAAATATTAAACTTTAACAAAAATCTATTAATTATAATCGGATGAAATCAAGAAAACATTATTTGACAAATTATGTTATACTTTTAAACAATTTTAGATTCACACCTACCATTTTATATGTTTGTTATTTTATTTTATTTTGAGATATGTCATCCACGCTCATGAATTTTATTACATTGTTTTTAGAATAATATTTATTGTTATCAATTTATTGAATTAAAAATGGAAAAGAAAAGACAAATATTGAACATACTTTTATTTGCCATATATCCAATTTAAAACATTAATTTATATCAATTTATTTTCTAACGTGATATTAATAAGAAATAAAAATATTCACAATTTTGTTCAAATATAAGATGTGGAGAGACTTTTATATACAAAAAGTTATTTAAGGACTTCTATGAGACAAAAAAAAGAAAGTATATTAGTTTTTAATGTGTAAAAAAAGTGGAATGACTTTTATGAAAAAAAAAGTATGCTGGTTTTTAAGTACAAAAAAAAGTAGGATTCTTATAAGAAAAAACAGAAAATATGTTGGTTTTTTTATGACATTTGCCCTTTAATATAAAATGGTACATAACAAAATCTGTAATTGAAAACAAAAAAAGTAAGAGCTTTAATTTTCAAAAAAATGTAAATTAATGGTTGTGTTCATATGAACAAGACATGAATATATCATAATTTGACTTAAAAACTATAAAGTTGAATGGTTAATAAATAGTTAATGGGTATTAAAAAAAGGTGAGATGTATTCTATATAATGTTTGATGGACTTGTAAGTAAAATTATTTTTTATATGATAAATTAATTGTATAAAATTAATAAAAGAATTGAAAATATCAATAAATTTATGAACGATGATATGTAATCATGATTTAGCGGTCTAGTTGTATGGTGTTTGTCCTTACAAAAATGATGTGGTTTAAATTATTGAAAATGAAGAGTTATATAGGTTGTTTGGCGACCTTGTGCTAAGTCTTTAAGAGGCCTTACCAGTTGACTCGTAAAGTAGTCTCCGAATCCAAAAGCATGTTTCTAATTTCCATTTTAATTCTAAGCACATGTTTTGGAATTATTTAATAATTTTTTTTTATTTTTGGAAGAAAAAAAAATATTTATAGAATTTGTAAGATGAAATGATGAATTGAGATAATAAAAACTATTTTTTTTTTTTTTTTGTAAGACAACCGTCATGTAAATAAAAAAGAGTTTTGTATCACCTAAAATGTATTTTTTTAGTTGAAAAGTTTAATAAAAAAAACCAATATTATAACTTCGATTAAACACAATACAGCATAAAAAGAAGAATTAGAAAAATAAAACAAAAAAAAAAGCATTTAAGAGTGAAGAAAAAACTCACATCTCCTGACAGTCAACATCCATAATGATAGCAACGTAGTTCTTCCTGGATTTTCATAAATTATTAGACCATGTCTAGTGGTAGTGGGTTATAATGCCCCCACCATGGGGCATTATCCGACACGTGGCGTCCTAGTTAGTAATGGGGCATTATAGCAAAAGTGGCGTAGTGAGGCATTATGCCAGTAACGTCCCTTCCAATCAATAAACAATTATTTTTTATAGAGAAAAGAAAAAAAAATGGCACTACACTTGGAAGTCTCCCATTGGCCACATCCATTATTGCATTTGACCCTTGCATATTATTCAAATAAAACGGCTGCTAGTCAAAACCTTGGACCCACCATGTGGCCACATGCAAGCAAATTCAGCGTTAGGGTGAAGGGAGTCGTTAAACATGTGAAAGTGGTAAACTTTAAAATGGACTAATCAGAGAGTGCCACGTCAGAGAGGAGAAAAAGTTTAAACTTTGGTGAAAAGTGTTGGCATTGGTTAAACACTTGAAAGTGGTAAACCTTTTTTTTTTTCATTTAAAAAAAATATATATATATGTTAAAGTCAAACATACACACACACACACATAAAACATAACAAGTCTTGTCCCCCCTCTTTCCCGAATCGGTGACCCAACCCCGCTTGTTCAAGTTTGCCGAGCGACAAAGGATGCCGGCGGCGGTGTTGCCGCGCGGCAAACTCCTTTGCCGTCGAGTTCACCGCTCCACTCCCTTTACCCTTATAATTAAAACGCGAAGATCAAATTTTTTCAAAAAAAAAACGCCTATAACGCCGGGTGTAGTGGGAGGGGGGGCATTTTGGGGCGTTATTTTTGAATTTTTTTTAAAAAAAACGCCCCACTACGGGCGGTCTTAGACTGACTTACAAGGATTGTCCTTTATCATTATACTCATTTTCAGGCGTTGTCCTTTATGTTCAAAATTGACGAGTTTTGTCCTTTATGTTTTCATATCATACACGTTTTATTCTTTAGGCCTAACCCAATTAGTTTTTTCAGTTAAATTTGGTCATATGCTTTGCACATTAGGGTATTTTTGTCAATTCAAAGGAATTTAACTGAAAAAACTAACTGGGTTAGGCCTAAAGGACAAAACGTGTATAATATGAAAACATAAAGGACAAAACTTGTCAATTTTGAACATAAAGGACAACGCCTGAAAACGGGTATAAAGATAAAGGACACTCCTTGAAATTCACTCTAAATTATTATAACAAAAGGTCATGTTAGATAAACATTAGCCGAACCAGACCATGTTGAACTAGATATGTAACAATGTTTTGTTCTCGTAACTACTAAAACAAAATAGTCAGGCAGTCTACGCACTTTAATAAAAAAAATTAATTTTGGTGATCGATCATCAAATCCCTTGGTAATGGCCTTGCAGACGAATAAGCTATATTAGTAAACTAACAACAAAAGTTTGATTTTTACCTGAAGTTTGGATTTCTTAGACAGAAATTGTTGAAGACTTTGACTGATTGAAGAACCAAACTAAATTCAAGCACTAGAGGGAGAGATTTATGAAATTGTGGTGGTTGAATGCATATGAATTGAGAGAGGAGGGAAACAAAAGCATTTGATGGGAAAGAGATAATATTACCCTGAATCTAATTACAAAAATATGTACATTTAATGTTAATAAATAAAAAGTTATATATTGAAAAGATTTATTAAACACAAAATGAAACAATTATATTTGTTAGCATTAATGGAAGGCGAAATGATGATATTGATATTAATTAATTATGTTATTCATTGTATTTAACCTATTTAACAAGATGTTAACTTTAAGTTACAAAGACGCGTATATCACTTAATGTCATACTCATTTTAAATATATGAAATAGTTTAAAATCAATCTCATACCTAAATACTCATTTTAAATGTTCTAGTATCGAGTTTCTAGATGTTTAAAGTATTAGGTTTCCGGATGTTTTGGTATCATGTTCTCGTTCTTTTGCCGTTACTATATATAAAACTAGCCTAAGATCCCGCGAGTTTCGCGGGTGGCTTAAGACAAACATATAATATCTACCGGCATTGAAGCCCATGTAGATCATTTTTTTTCTAGGTCTTTCCAAACTTAGGCTTCACGTCTAAGGGTTAAAACAGGTCCCAAACAGACAATACACGACCCTAACCGGTACAAACCCATAACCGAACAGAGTGATCACTTCCCTTTCCAAACACCTGTTACATACAAGCGAACCTTTAATAGATCAACGAAAGGTCATGGTTTTCATCTTTTGATTGACATCAAGTTTATATAAACTTCAATATCTAAATTCTTATTTAAATTCATATTAGTTCATATAAAACTTTGCTTACATATGTGTAAACCCAAACATGTCTTTTTAAGAAACAAATTAGAGCAGTTTTTAATGTATCAGTAAACAACACAAATAGTACAATGATTTCTAAGTTCAACTCTTACCAGCAAGAAGTAGCTTCATCCAATCACTTGTCCGACACGGATGTAACGTGTATCTTTATATTTATACGAGTGCTCCTACAATTAAAATAATGGAAGTACAAATTAACATAAAAGCATTATATATATAAATTTTAGGATGATATTAAAATTACCGATATCCCACCGCGATAACCGATATCTCAAATATCGTTCTTTGACCGATATCCGATATTTTACCGCATTAACTCCTTAGACGATCACACCCTGCACCAAATACCCTTCCTTATAATGTATAAATGATCCTGGTCAATCTAGCTAAGGTGACCCGAGCCTAACCGAGTTGGCTTGGTTTGTAAGGGAGCCTACCCCAAGCTCAAATGTTCAGCCACGTTCAGAACTGGTTTAAGGGCCGATTTCAAGAGCAAATGTTTAATGGTTAAATTTGAAAGCAAATGTATAAATAAATCTGTTTGGTAATTGTTGTTCATCTCTCCAACCATGTCAGCATGTACGACACACATAAACGGTCTGTTGGTTGGTTCAAGTCCCAATGCCAGTTCATAAATTAGTTATAGTCCATAAGTGAAGTTGCCAAATGCAACATAGATCACTGTGCGTGCTGGGTTTCACAAACTCATTTGCTTTTCATATAATTAAAATGCAAGCAGTGATTAGTAGATAAAAATAAACACTAACCCATGGATCTTCAGTTAAATCAAGTGTCCATTTGGCTAAATATACGCCTGAGGCAGCAATGAAAGATGGTAGAAACCTTATGAAACTGCAACCGATTTGAATTATGCCAAATAGTTTGCCTTGGATTCTAGTACTATAACATGAGCTGCAATTTATACCCTTGTTTAGTTTCATAATTGTAATCATGACAGCAAAGCAATTAATAATTCAACGTAGAATATTATTTCCAAATCCGTAGGATATAACCAGCTAACTAATCTATAAAAACTTAAGGTTAGTTCATTAGAACTATATAAACAGACACCCAAACCTCCTTCAAAGAATTATAATAACTCACACGCCAAACAAAATTCCATAAACACATAGCAAATTGAAATTGAAACTTGTACAAAACTCCCTTGCTAATAGCAAATAACATATGAAATATGAAATTACCTGTGCAATAGCCAACAGCCAAATGCCAATACCAGTCACCAAATTCGCAATCGCTCCTTGTTGGACTAACTGAATCAATTATCAATAGCTTATGCTCAATTGGTTATGTCTCAGTAGCTGCGAATAATTATGCGAATCGGTTCAGTATAAAAAATTATCAATTAGCGATTACGGTTTAGGGCAAACAGTATGAGTAGATGGCATCCATTATACAAATTTCTAAAAAAGTAGCCATTAACATATTACATACCTGGATTATCCTTGATAATGTCATTGATTACACCTAATCTTGCCCTTAATCTCACCCCAATTGCCACGCGATTTAGAAAGAAAAGGTAGACGATTTGAAGAATATGGCGAGAACTCGGTCGATAACGGCTCATGCTGTAACAAAATAGCTTTTTTAATAGCCTTGAGAAACTTTCGTTTACAACAAAAATTGAGATTGTTCCAACAACATACTAATAATTATGGTTTGGCTTTAGGGTTAACACTTGTAAAACTATGAAATTGAACAATCTCGTAGAGTCAACCACATAATACAAACCATGTTATAGATTAAAGGTTGGTTACTAAAATTCTAGACAATTAAACCTTAAAGAAAGATGCAGTCATCTGAATGTGTAAATAAACGAAGCCGATAGTCATGTTTAAGCAACTCTAAATTTTTCAAAAAGATGATAAATTTGTAAGGGATTAATATCTTTCAATACATTATCTCAATGTTATGGATTAGCCATTAGAGCAGCATACACAACTTATGGTTAGAGTTTAGGCTTAAAACCCATAAAACTATGCAATAAAACATTTTGATATTTATTATTTAATTTGAAAGTCCTAATTTTTTTCCTTTGTATAATGAAGCCACCACTGCATTTTAGTGTGAATAACATAAAGGTCAAAAAAGGTACGTTATTGTCTTATCACAATTATAAACTTGATAATATATATTGTAAAGTGTTTTTAATACATTTCATGTTTTCATCCCGCTGTTACTTCAGCGAGGCATCTCGTGTGGAGGCAGTACGGTTTCCGGGGGAACGCCGTAACCAAGTCTGGCCAACCCAGTGCGGGCCCGGTTAAGACAACGTAGTCTGGGCAGATCTTGGCTAGGGCCGCCGTTTAGGCAGTGTGACATTGGATCACTCAAAAAGAAAGTCACCGTTCAAAAAAAATATCTATAAATAATGCAAGATGCGTATTTACAGCCATGTTATAAATTAATCAACCTTATAGTAAGGTCTTATACGAAATTATGGTTATGTACCCTCTTTGGCTCTTTAATCCCATTTTTATCGTAGAGTAATTATAATCACTCTACAAAATAAATCTTTTTCTTCACTTCTCACATTAAGGATATTTTATATGTTAAGACTCATTTCTAAAATAACTTAATTAACCCTATTTATTTATGTAACTCCTACTTATTTGTTAAGCATCTTGCTATTCTTCTTTATAATATTTACGTTTTATTGTTGTAAAATGTTTTGAAGGAAATATATATTATAAATTCATTATTCATGGATGATGGTAATAATAAAAAGTTTATTTAATTGTAAGAGAAACTATTATTCATTTAACATTAACATTTAATTTTATCAAAAATAATGACATGAAAAATATAAAATGTAGGCGTTATAATTACATAAGGGTTGTTCTGTCATTCTTAGAAAGATATAGCATGGGGAAATGATAATTTTACTAAAGTTGAAGTTAAAAGATAAAAGGAAAAAAAAAATAGGTTCAGGTCACCCAGAACTCAATACCACACTTCCTGTTGTACCAACTAACAACAAAGCAATCTATCAACTGTGCCAAATCTATAAATGTTTTTATATAAAAGTAATTTCAAAAAAATTTAAGGTTAACCAAGCATCACCAAAACAGAATTAACCGAACCGAACATTGTCTATATAAAAATTTTGGCAACCAAGGGAGGGAATCAGTTGTAATCTCTTGTTTTTGTCAAGGCCCAGAGACTCGGGCCCAAATAAGTAATTTATATGTTGATAGATTTTATTTTTGTCAAAGCCCAAAATGAAGCTCATCAATAACCAAACCATTTCCTATATTTTTAACTGAAACCGAAATTAACCAAACTGATCGATTATACATTGCCAAAAATCAGAACTTTCTATTAACAAAACCATGTACCCCTATAAAAAATGAGTAGAAGTGAAAAAAATTTATCCAAAAAGGGAGAAAATGATTTTTTTACCTCATCAAGGTCCAAAGTTCCTTCAGAAACAATGCTCACACTGGATACAGCAGAATCATGCTTGTGATCATGATGATGCCCTTGGTGGCATTCTGTTTAAAAATATATATATATATGATTAAATACTAAAATAAACCTGAATAAATTATACAGAAAAAAGAAAAGTGATAAATACCATGGCCATGCTCGTGAGTGTGATTCTCACAATGAGAATCCTCTGATGGATCTTCAGAATCAATTCTGCATAACCGAAAGGCAAGATACACATAAACAACAAATATTATGTTTTTATTTATCAACGACATAAGCTTCATTAACTATGTAGAAATTATATATCCAAAAGGTTATTTAACAAACAAAGGACATGGTGTTTACATACATATGGAGAAAATATCATATGATTATCACCTGTCAAGATCGTAGCCTCCCACTCCCAACACAAAATCCATATCAACAACGCCAAATTTAGCTTGTTTTATCTGTGCCATTCCATTTATGTGCTGCAAAATGCACCAAGATTAATTTGAGACTTTGAATAAAATTTACTTTTATGGTTTCATATATCATAAAAAAAAACCCCCAAATTAGGTCACAGTCGGAGTCAATTAGATGAATGGACAAAGCAAACAAAAACACGACAACAAAGAATCATTATAAGTAAACGAAATCCATGAAAGAAAACAAAAGATTGAATAGAGGAAATCATACCCATTAACATTCCACTAATTGTTAAAAAAGCATCTCCATGATCTCTGCTCATCAACATTCCGGTAAGTAAACATGACTAAAACATAATTTGAATCTTCTATCTGGAAGTGGGTTGATGCCCCAGAAAAAAACCACAGAGATTAAGGGTTTGGAATCTAAGGAGATGAAAGAGAATGGGTAAGAGACGGTGTATAAACATCAGAATAGGGATTTTTGTACAACAAATTAGATGAAATCGCAGAACACATAAAGAAATCACATATAAGGCATACCAAAAACGACTCATTAAACAATTTCATGGATAGAAGACACAAGATTACCGATTAATAAGAAGCAATCGACGAAATTACCTTACATAGTGTTGATCAAAAGAAGAATCGCCAAATCGATGAAACAAAAAGCCAAAGACGAATGGATTGAAAGCAAAATCGGAAAGATATAATATGGAATTAGATCTAGGGTTTTTTATTTGATACATCATATAGAAAAGAAAGGAATCATGTTTAAGGAAATAGCGAGAATAGAGAGAGCGGATTAGGGTTTATAATTGGAAATAAGATTGAAAGGAAACTGATTTGAAAATTATGGAAAGTCCCGAATTTGTATCAATCTCTGATTAATTGCTGTTCAGCAAAAAGAGCGAATGAAGAGGCATAAGGGTTTTTTGTTTTACTGCTCATTTTATTCCATTAAGGAGTATTAAGTTGCCAGGTGGCAATTAGCGGATTAAATTTATGTCAAGTGGCACCAAAATGTTTTGTTTTAATATACATTATAGATTATAGATGGTGAAGACATATATTAATATTGTTGGGAAGATCAAATGAGGAGAAAAACAATTTAAAAAATAATAAAAGGGTATAATGAAAAATATTAAATAGTTTATAACTCCTTACATTAATTATTCTATTTCTAACTAATTAGTTAATTTTATTTTATTCTACACATAAAATTTTATCCTACATATATTCTACACATATGTCGAAATTTATCTTACACTTTATCCTACACACCTCGTAATTTATCCGATACTCTAAATTTTTTCTTTAAATATATATTTTGAAAATAACTTATAAATTTAATGTAGTTAGCTATTAAAGAAGAATACTACAAATTAGTGATCTATGTAAGTTTACCAATATACCCTTACAATAACATTGGATACAAATATTAAATAAAACATTCTTAATGGTTGAATTTTATACTTATCTTTACAAATAATTTTTTTCTCATTTAAACTTGCACTATTGTTAATAATTAATATATAGAGTTGATTACACCGTTAGTCTGTGTGGTTTATGTAAAGTAACAACCTTATGTACTAATAGTTTAAAGTAACAATCTAAGGCTTTAACTTTTGATCTTGTAACATCCTGTGGTCTTAAGGCTAACGGTGTTAAATACTAACTGAAAACTTATGGTATTTTTGACAATTAAGAACTTAGTACCCAACCTTGTTACTTTGGAGAAACCACAGGGACTAACCCCACAACCAACTCTGATAGTATTTAAAACACAAATTTTATTTTTTTCATTTTCTTTAACTAAGTTTTTTTTATTATTTAACTAAAAAATATAAAAAATGAGGACAAACCAACGCACGCTAATTTATAAAATCCAAAATGGTCAATATGAGTTTAGTTTGAAGATGGTCATCAAACAATAAAGCAAATATGAAGTTTATATCCATCATATACCCATCCATTCATCACAATTTAGTTTGAACTAAATTTCTATGTGTTTTGGTCAAAAATCAGACGAGGATAATGCAACCAAACTCTCTGTTACGGGGTATGATGCTTGAATTGGTAAACAACAATGAGGATCACTATGAAATGAATTGCACAAGGGACACAAAGATTTATACGAGGAAAAAGCCCTTGATCAATTAATGATCTCCGGCATAAAAAACCTCGGGTGATGGAAACTACCAATCACCAACTCAAATTAAACAATAATCCTTTTACAACTTCGGATGATAGCGAGCTAAGTACAAGGATCACTATAGTGTATCGTGTAGAAATGTATGAAAAATGCTAAGTGTTTTGCCGAGAGCTGGTGAGTGCAGTTGTACGAATGTGTGTAGCCAAAAAATAGCCAAGTGTTGTCTAATTAGCTCGCTACCCCTTTTAAATTTAGTAAAATATCTAAATAACTAACTATCCGCAATTCATGCCTTCTCCCCACGATCTCCATAACGTTCACCATGGTCAAGCACGTGCGGAATAAACGTGGAATATTCTCCAGGAACGTTACCAAGACTAAGTCCAAGCTGGTATTCCTGCAAAACAATACCAAATTCAAAGCAGACAATCATTAGTATAAGGATCCTTAGGATGATCCATGATCCTGATCCTGAAGCACTTCTGAGGATCACTAACTGACACAGAAGTAAGGATCACCAAGCAGGATAATAATTGAGGATCACGGGTCATTAAGAAATCTTCCCCTAACAATTGCCCCCAAAATATAAGGAGTAATATTGTAAATAAACGAGTTGTATTTTGTTGATCTTATCCGCAACAAACTAACGGATAAATAGCCGTTACGATCGAACTAGCCGTTGCAAACCTGACGTCACTGAAGTGACTATCCTGCAAATCATCATTATAAATAGGAGTTAGAGATAGGATCAATTTGCATTTAAATCCAAGAGAAACTCCCTTTAAATTCTCATCCGAAGATCAATCAGGTATCTCTTTTCCCATTTTTCCTTCTCTTACTCTGTTTTTCTTTCTTTACCAATCATCACGTTAAGAATGATGCTTCGATCTTCCCCCGCCAAGGATCACCAGAAGAATAGCCCCTTGAAGAGTCAAGGGATCATCAAGGATTCAGCGAATGAGAGGTGTTGCTTTACTGACCCACAAGTAGATAGGATCCGGCACTGCTTTCCGGCGAACACCTTTTTCAAACCCTACGATCCCACTGTTCTGAGCGACTATATTTCTGAGACATGGGTAGCTTTTCCTGTTACCCCATTCACCATAGGATACACCCATCCTTTTCCAGCCTTTACCCAATCCTTTTTCTCCCTTACCGGCATCTCCTACATCCAGGCTATGCCGATGATCTGGAGGGTGTTATATACCCTTGAAAGGATCATTGAGCAGGAAGGGATTGATTTAGGAATGTCGGAACTGGCAGAGATGTATGATCTTACGACTTTTGGATCCCACCGATATCTGTTTAAGCGAAAACCCGGTGAAGAACACCCCATTTTTAAAGCCACCAAGAACGATACAAACTGGAAACGCCGTTTTTTCTTTGTCAGAAGGGATTCTATTCCAAACGGAAAGGATCTACCAAGGAAGTGGTCCACCCATGGTAGGATAGAGGATCCTGAGAAGGATCACCAGATAATCTTGCTCTTGTAATAGGATTACTAACCCCCTTTTTGTTTTATGTTATGCAGTTGTCACTGTTTCACACCTCATACCGTCTCCTGCTACCAAGGAAAGGCTTGCTACTTTTAGAAGACTCGGTCCTGAAACAAGATCATTCAAGATAATCACCCAGGATTTTCAAGAGGTATCCTCAGGCTCAGTCACCATGTCAAGTAAGTATCATGTTTTTTGTATAGTTAAAGATTTAAATAAATAGTTAAGTAGAAATAGGATAAGGATACTTATCTGTTTTGAATGTGTAGGTGCCGGAAAAGCTTCCAAGCCTGCCTCCCAGTTCAACATTGCCGACCTTGACACTGTTCGATCCAGAAAGAAGAAGGCCACTGCCAGCCCTAGTGTCTCCATCCCCAAGGCACCCACTAAAGGAAGGGGCGGCAAGAAGAGGAAAAACTCTGAGATAGAGGATCTACAAGGCCTGCCACTGATCCACCACCAGTTCCTTGAATACTTCAATGACGTGAGGATCACCAATTCTGCCTAGGTATCCTACTTATTTGAGGATCACCTGATCTTGAACTGCTTTGTCTTTTTTGCAGAAATTTGCTGAGATTGAAGACTACGTGGGGAGCGTTGAGGAGCTGGATAAGAAGATTGTTGACCTCCAACAAGTTGCAGTGCTCAAGGATCTTAAGATTGCTGATCTCGAAAAAGCCCTTCAAGAGGCCAAGACTCAGACAGCTAAAATCTTGATCGACATTGACTACGAGAAGCATGATCTCATAGAGGGTGCAAAGGTCTCCGCTGCCATCACAATGTACAAGACAAAACTGAAGATGGCCCAGGAAGCTCAAGATCCTGACTTCAACAGAAGCAGCTGGGATGTTGAGGGCTGGAAGGCGAGGTTAGCTGATCTGGAAGATGATGAGGAGGCTGAGGAGGTTCTGGCTATCGAGGCTGGAGGCAGTGTGAAGGATCAGGTGAAGGATACCGAGGCTGGAGGGGATGAAGATGCAGCGAAGGTGTAGGCTGCATGATTGGGCAATGATGGACATTTCTAGACGTAGCCGGAGCCCAATTTTTTAAATTCGGTAGTAGTTTGTTTTGTGGTTGTGCTGTTTTAAAACAATGATGGTCTGTATTTGAACAATAGTTTTAGGATTAAGGATCTAGGATCCTTTGGATAATAGGTAGGATTACAAATGGTGGAGGGATCCTCTGTTTGCGGGATGAAGCCATTGTGATCCTGCCGCCTTTGATTTCCTGCACTTGCTATAACCGCATTAACAATGGACACCCGTTGCCAACCCATGTGGAAGGGCCACGTTTTGCTGGTAGAAACGTGGGTTGGCAATTTTGACAACCTTTGACGGTTAAACCTTTGTTAATAAAATAACTTTAATCTTTTTTTGGCTTATCTTGTGTTATTATCCTTGTTTGTCCTTTTAATTTTCAATTGTTTTGATGTACACTTGTCTGAATAAGAAAAGTTGAACAAATTAGATAAAAAGTTTAGGATATGATCCAGGAGCAAATATCCTATAGTTGAAAAATTCCAAAAAGTAGTATATTTTAAGGATCATGAGTTCAGTTGTCAAAGTATAAGGGTTATTCAAATAATCAATGAATAAAATCAAAATAGTTAAGGATCATACCTGGGGATCCAAGTTAGGATCCTAACCCTTAATACTATAACCAGGATAACCATAGGACAAACCTTAGTAAGAAGTAAGGATCAAGGATCCTTGGTTGTTTAACTTCGAAGACCTGAAATAGAACATAACTTGGGACTAAGCCATTATAAGATAAAAGTTAGCAACTAGGGACAAGCCCAAAGGATAACTGGGGACAAGCCCAAGGATAACTGGGGACAAGCCCAAGGATCGTGTGTGAACTGGAGTATGGCCCTAACTGGCGACTATCCAAACTTAGTGGCATGAAAATGCCAAAACCTTAGCTAACGTGAAAACGTTAGAAACCTTAAGAACGGATGTATGGTACGTCTACCATTATACGTAGGATCCTAGGTATAGCCAGTACAATGGAATTATCAGCCCCTAAAACGAGTACTGGTCCCACTGCCATGAACTATACCAGGATCATCATGCGCTACTGGCAGAACTGGGGTCAAGCCCAAAGGATAACTGGGGACAAACCCAAGTAACTGGTTGTTTTTGTGGATAACCATCGTTTTGCTAAGAGTACCTGAACCTTCAAAACTCAAAATCACGTGAAGGGGGGATAAAGGATGCAGGATCCTTATCCTTATGTGAGAAAGTAAGGAAATGAAATAGTTTAAGACTAGAATGTTACCAAAATGAGGATCATCTGTGCTTTAAGGATCCTTTAAGGATATTTATCATGTGAGGATCATGGATCCTTATCACATGAAGTATTTCTTCAAATGGATAGCATTCCAGGCTCTAGGTAGCAAATCACCTTCCATTGTTAGCAATCGATATGCCCCATTTCCTGCCTCAGCCTCAATCAAGTAAGGTCCTTCCCATTTTGGTGCCAACTTTCCATCAGCAGGATTGGTGGTATTCTGAAATGCTTTCCTTAGTACCATATCACCAACTTGGAATTTCCTGATCCTGACATTTTTGTTGTAGGCTCCAGCCATTCTTTGCTGATAACTGGCATCCTTATCCTTGCCAAATCTCTGATTTCTTCTATAGTATCCAGGTCTTGAACCAAGTTCTCATCATTTTCCTCAGGATCACAAATACTTGTCCTAGCAGTTGGAACCACCATTTCTGTAGGGATCACTGATTCTACCCCAAATACCAAAGAGAATGGAGTTTGGCCTGTAGCATTCTTAGGAGTTGTCCTATCGGCCCAAAGCACATAAGGTAGTTCTTCCGCCCATTTCCCTTTCTTGGATCCAAGCTTCTTCTTCAAATTGTTGATGATGATCTTATTGGAGGATTCTGCCTGACCATTAGCTTGTGGGTGGACTGGTGTTGATGTTATCATCTTAATCCCCCAGCTGTCACAAAAGTTAGTAGTTCTGCCCCCAATGAATTGGGAACCATTGTCACATATAATTTCAGAAGGGATACCAAATCTAGTTATAATGTTCCTTTTAATGAAGGATATAACTTCCTTTTCTCTGACTTGGGCAAAAGCTTCAGCCTCTATCCACTTGGAGAAGTAATCAGTCATAGCAAGCATGAACACTTTTCCACCAGGTGCCTTAGGGAGCTTACCAACTATATCTATACCCCATCTCATAAATGGCCAAGTGGAGGATATAGGATGCAAAAATGCAGTTGGTTGATGAAGGATATTGCTGTGTCTCTGACAAGGATCACATTTCTTAGCATACTCCACAACATCTCTCTTCATGGTTGGCCAATAGTATCCTGTCCTCAGGATCCTTGAGAATAATGCCCTGCCCCCAGTGTGGTTTCCACAATCTCCTTCATGGAACTCTTTTAAAACTTATTGGATTTCAGGATCCTCAATGCATCTTAAATATGGTCCTGCAAGAGATCGTTTATACAACATATCATTTAAAATTGTGAATTGAGATACCTTAATTTTGAAAGCCCTAGGGTTTTCTCCTGTAGGAATCTCTCCATGTTGTAAGTATCTCATAATTGGGAGGATCCATGATCCTGAATGAGTTTGAGTATCCTCACTAGGGATAATTGTAGAATCCTCTCTTATTTCCATAGCCACATGATCCTCGATGGCAGGAGCCAGGATATGGATAATGGGGATACTTATATCCTCCGGGATCTTCAAAGATGATCCTAGATTAGCCAATGCATCAGCTTCTGCATTTTCTTCCCTTGGTACCTGTGTCAAACTAAAGGAAACAAAAGAGAGTGCCAATTCTTTGACTATCTCCAAATATTTGGTTAGCTTTTCACCTTTAACAGCATAGGATCCATTAAAGTGATTAGTGATTAACAAAGAATCTACATGTACCTCAAGATACCTGATCCTCATATGCTTAGCAATTTGCAAACCAGCTATCAAGGCTTCATATTCAGCCTCATTGTTAGTAGTTTGGAACTCACAAGCTATAGAGTGGGGTATTGTCACACCCCCAAAGTCCACCCGCGGAAAACCACCGCTTGGAGGCGTGACTGACCAGGATCCAGCCACCAATCATATTGAACAAGCATATAAGTAGTTATAAAATCCAACCAATACAATTGGTGTTCAAACAAAACATAGTTTAAGTTGCAAGCGGAAGCATAATGTTTAAAACCAAAACATGAGTTTAATTGTTCAAAGTTTAACATGGCACACAGCTGTCCATGTCCCACAACGACCCTCTTCCATGCAAGCTCCAGCTAAGTACCTAAAGACCTGCAAAGCATGTAGTAACGAGTCAACAACAAGTTGAGTGAGTTCACAGTTGGGTGTTCGTTTTAAGTTGTTTCGAAAACAGTTTCCTTTATCTAGCATCCTGCCGTGGGGGTTACCCCATAGTTGAAAAACGTGACTTGTTTATTCCCGGTTACTCTGGCACTCCGGCCGTGGGGGCTACCCCATGTTAGTTATCTGGCATTTCGGCCGTGGGGGCTACCCCATGTGTACACTAGACTCGTTACCATATCGACTGCTGACTGTAGTCATGTTTATATGCCCTGAAACTGTCAATGTCTATCATCATTGACGTGCCCCAGATCCATTAGTTCACGCCCGTCCTCTGCGGCACGGTGTGAGGTTTGTCAGACCTAAATAGCGCTATCTAACTAATGACCCGCTCGCCATTGGCCCGGTGATTAAGTCGATATAAAAAGGAGGGACTTCGTGATAGAGTTTTGGTCTAGTACGAGTTATCTGTCCATGAGGAAGAGGAATTACATTCCTGAACCAATACTGTCCTACCCAAGGAGGACGAGGAATCCACGTTCCTTAACCCCATTCCCAACCCAGGGAATCCCATGCTTTGTAGAGGGTGTGAACTCACCTTGGTTTGCTCGGCAGATACACAGAAAGGTCAATCAAGTTGTAAGTGGTCAACTACGTCCTAACATAGATACCATTCATGTCAGGTTCATATCCAAGTAGTGCACGTATGTTCTACACGTATTGTACACAAGTAACAATCATGGCATACATGTCTAGCATGGCAGTTCAACAACAGTTCGTAACAAGTTCCACAGTAACATTCACGTAACAACCAAAGTCCAAGTGTGCGGCCCAAACAGTTGGGCTCGTAATAGCATGCAGGTCCAAAACAGTGCACGGCATACACAATTAACAATACACCGAAAGTCCATACATTCGGCCCACTAACTTAGGCCCGTAACTATGCAGGTCCAACAGAACATACATAATTAGGTGGTCTCGAGTCGAGACTATGGATCTCGAGTCGAGACTGTGCAGTCTCGATTCATGCACGTTCTGGTCTCGAGTCGCAACCAGACTCATAACCGTGGTTTCGAGTCATGCTGTTTTGTGTGAGGGAGCTGTGGTCTCGAGTCGAGACTAGAGGTTCTCGACACGCAACCGTTGATCTCGAGCTGGCTTCTAGATGGTCTCAAGTCGAAACCAGAGGTCTCGACTCCCAGCACCTGCTGATCTGCATAGTGTACTTAACCAATGGAAATCCGATTTCATGCACCCTTATGTACTATCCATATAAACATGTTTTCTTGTCTAACAATTTACTAAAATGGATCAAACAATTATTTTTCAAATGTTCATAGCATGTTCATATCATATTCAAACACATTCAACACATATTCAAATATTCATATCCTCATTCAATACCTTTTCATCATATGTTCATCCTATATAAACTCTTGCATTTTACGGACAAGAATCATAATACCTAAACTAGATATCAAGATAATCTTGCAAACAAAACATTTGTTCCGTAACTTCATAAATCGGATGATCATAACAAATCTTCTAACTATCATTCTTTTATCACTCAAGCTTATCTTAGCAAGGCATTTATCATACAACATTCATACTTTTCACAAAAGAGAATATTTGTTCATTTTATGTATTTGGAACCAAGCATATATCAATAGCAAACAAGAACTCATCAAACCGATCAAACACTTTAATCATGCATAAAACTTTAACAAGCAAACACATTATCAAGTATCTTCATCACACATCATCATCAACCGAAATATTACACACTATCATCAACCGAATACAATACATAGCATGAATCACTAACCGGTTAGGTTTTCAAGGGAGATCTTAAGCTTGAACCGTGAGCTCTTGTGTTGCCACTGGTTGAATCCGAAAGGAGAGGAGAGAAGACTTGTGCCTCTAGGGTTTTAGAGAGAGAGAATGTAGGAGAGTATGTGTGAGAGTGAGTGTGGGTTGCCCAAAGAATGGCAAAGTTGGCTAGGAGCATGATATATATACTAGCTCTAAGTTGGTTCACCCTAGTGGGTTTTCGAGTGGGGTGAGGAGGAACATGGCCCAACCGGCCCAATAGTTACACTATTCACTCGAGACCGCATGGTCTCGAGTCGGGTTCTTGTGTCTCGGGTCGCATACATACAAGCATACATATAAACATAACACATAATCACATAGGATGTTCACTTATATCATTAAACCAACAAGTTAACGAGTCACACAACGTTCAAGCATGTTACATCAAGATACAACGAAAGGTTCTAAATTTCGAGTTGTCACATCATCCCCAAGTTGAAAGAAATTTCGTCCCGAAATTTGGTAAGCACTCACTGAGGAAGCTAGTTAAGTTGTATGGTGTTCCCGGTTTTCCTGGGGTGTCACATCCTCCCCCCGTTGATCTGGAATTTCATCCCGAAATTCCGTAGCTTCAGCCTCAGTAGTGGTTGTACTGTTTGCGAACAGTTGGGGATACTTTTGTTTCATCCGATCTTCGCGTTCCCAGGTGAACTCTGGGCCGCGACGTGAGTTCCAACGAACTCGAACGAGAGGTATTCTAGTGCTCTTGAGGACCTTAACATCCCGGTCCGTGATTTCAACTGGTTCCTCGACGAATCGTAACTGCTCTTCGATAGTGAGTTCCTTCAGAGGAACTATGTGGGTCTCATTTGACAGACACCTATTCAGATTCGACACGTGGAAAACGTTGTGAACTGCACCGAGTTCTGCTGGTAAGTTCAGTCTATAGGCCACCCTGCCTATTTTCTCGATGATTTCGAAAGGTCCTACGTATCGTGGGTTAAGTTTGCCTCGTTTACCAAAACGAACCACACCCTTCCAGGGTGAAACTTTGAGTAGTACCCGCTCCCCAACCTGGAGCTCAAGTGGTTTCCTGCCCTTATCGGCATAGACTTTCTGACGGTCACGAGCTGCCGCCATGCGTTGTCGAATTTGAGCAATTCGTTCGGTTGTGTCTACCACATGTTCTGGACCAGTGATCTGACTGTCCCCCACCTCTGCCCAACAAAGAGGTGACCGGCATTTACGCCCGTACAATGCCTCAAACGGAGCAGCTTTAATGCTGGTGTGGTAGCTGTTATTGTACGAGAATTCCACAAGTGGCAGATGCTTTTCCCAGCTGTTGCCAAAGTCGATTACACATGCACGAAGCATGTCTTCTAAGGTTTGAATAGTGCGCTCGGACTGCCCGTCCATCTGAGGGTGATACGCTGTGCTCATGTCTAATCGTGAGCCAAAGGATTTGTGCATCGCCTGCCACAGTTCTGAAGTAAAACGCGCATCTCGATCCGAGATAATAGAGGTGGGCACCTCGTGCCTCGAAACAACTTCCTTGAGGTATACGTCTGCTAGAGTGGAGAACTTATCCGTTTCCTTGATAGCCAAGAAGTGAGCAGACTTTGTGAGTCGATCCACGATCACCCAAATGGTATCATTACCACGTTGAGATCTAGGCAGGCCAGTGACAAAATCCATGGAAATTTGCTCCCATTTCCATTGTGGTATCTCAGGTTGTTGGAGCAGGCCTGAGGGTTTCTGGTATTCAGACTTGACTCTCGCACAAGTCAAACACTTGCTGACGTAAGTTGCTATGTGGGCCTTCATGCTAGGCCACCAATACGTAGTTTTGATATCGTGGTACATCTTATCCGAACCAGGATGTACCGAGTAGCGAGACTTGTGTGCTTCATCCATCACAAGCTCTCGTAAGTTGCCATAGAGTGGGACCCAAATGCGTCCCGTGACGTAGTAGGCACCGTCTTCCTTCTGTTCTAAGCGTTGCCTTGAGCCGCGTAGGGCTTCAGCCCTGACGTTTTCTGGTTTCAATGCTTCTACCTGAGCGTCTCGTATTTGGGAAGGAAGACTAGAATGTATAGTGAGTTGTAAAGCTCGCACGCGCTTAGGCACGGTGTCCTTTCGACTGAGGGCGTCGGCCACAACATTGGCCTTGCCCGGGTGATACCTGATCGAGCACTCGTAGTCATTCAGTAGTTCGACCCATCGTCGCTGTCACATATTCAGTTCTTTCTATTTGAAGATGTGCTCGAGGCTCCTGTGGTCGGTGTAGATGGCACACTTGGTACCGTACAGGTAACGTCGCCATATCTTAAGTGCAAAAACAACAGCCCCCAGCTCTAAATCATGCGTAGTGTAGTTCCTTTCATGAACTTTAAGCTGGCGTGAGGCGTAGGCTATAACTTTATCTCGTTGCATCAATACACAACCAAGACCCTGAATTGATGCGTCGCAGTAGACCACGAAGCCGTCTGTGCCCTCTGGCAATGAAAGGATAGGTGCGCTGCAAAGTCTATCCTTTAAATGCTGAAATGCTACTTCCTGTGTGTTTCCCCATCGATAAACAACGCCTTTCTGCGTTAGTGAGGTGAGAGGCTGTGCAATCTTGGAAAAATCCTTAATGAACCTCCTGTAGTAACCTGCCAAACCCAAGAATTGGCGAATTTCCTTTGGTGTACGAGGTGCAGGCCAGTTCCTAATCGAGTCCACCTTGGATGGATCAATGTGGATCCCATCCTTGTTTACCACATGGCCTAGGAAATGGACTTCACGAAGCTAGAAGTCGCATTTCGAGAACTTTGCGTAAAGTTGTTCCGTTCGAAGGAGTTCCAAAACAAGTCGTAGATGCTGCTCATGCTCCTCCTGACTCTTAGAATAGATCAGGATGTCGTCGATGAAGACTATAACGAACTTGTCCAGGTAAGGTTTGCACACTCGATTCATCAAGTCCATGAAGATCGCAGGTGCGTTTGTCAGCCCAAAAGGCATGACCAAAAACTCATAGTGCCCGTAGCGAGTTCTAAAGGCTGTTTTAGAGACATCCTCTTCTCGGACTCTCAACTGGTGATATCCTGATCTCAAATCAATCTTTGAATAGTAGCTCGACCCCTGCAGCTGGTCGAACAAGTCGTCAATGCGTGGTAGAGGATAACGATTCTTCACCGTCACTTTGTTGAGTTCCCGGTAGTCGATGCACATTCTGAAGGTACCGTCTTTCTTCTTCACAAATAGCACTGGAGCTCCCCAGGGCGATGAGCTAGGGCGAATAAAACCCTTATCCAAGAGTTCTTGTAGTTGCGTAGAGAGTTCTTCCAACTCTGATGGAGCTAATCGATAAGGTGCACGAGCTATAGGCGCAGCTCCAGGAGCTAGTTCAATCTGAAACTCGACTTGGCGATGAGGCCGGAGGCCAGGTAATTCCTCAGGAAATACCTCAGGATAGTCGCGTACAATCGGAAAATCTTCTAGCTTCTTCTCTTTCTCCGAGGTGTCAGTAACGAGAGCCAAAATGGCGATGTGGCCCTTTCTAAAATATTTCTGGGCCTTAAGGAGAGAGATGACGTTCTCAACAGCACTCCTCCTGTCGCCACGAATCATGAGAGGTTCACCACTGGAACCAGGAATACGAACAATCTTCTCGTTGCAAAGAATCTCTGCTCGGTGTTGGGATAACCAATTCATCCCAATGACAACGTCGAAACTACCCAAAACGATAGGGATGAGGTCGATAGAGAAGGTCTGGTTTGCAAGAATAAGTTTACAACCCTTGACTACGTGTGTGGCCTCTAAGCTCTTACCGTTTGCTAGCTCTACAGTGTGCTTGTTGTTCAAAGGTGTTGGAATACGCTTAAGCATTCGACTAACTTCTAGTGACATGTAGCTAGTATCGGCACCTGAATCAAATAAAACTGTAACATAAAAGTCGTCGAGAAGGAACTTACCCGCTACAACATTGGGATCATTCCTTGCTTCACCTTGGCCAATCACGAACGCCCGCCCCCTGGCTCCATTGTTGTTGTTGTTCCCATTGTTACCATTCCCCTGATTGTTGTTGTTGTTCTGGTTCCTGTTCAGTTGAGGACAATCTCTCTTGAAGTGGCCTTCAGCTCCACACTGAAAGCACCCTTTGTTATCACCTTGCTGCTGCTGCTAGCGCTGGTTCTGTTGAGCTTGTTGACGATTCTGATTGGCGGGGTATAAGCTCCTGCAATCCTTTGCAGCGTGACCTGGCTTGTTGCACCGATGACAGTTACCCCTGGTGCATGGCCCGCTGTGGTGCAGGCTGCAGCGATTGCATTTGGGGTGATTCCCTTTGTACCCACCATGACTTTGACCACCAGGTGATTGCTGACTAGGGCTCTTGTAGTCATCAGTCTTTCTCTGCTGAGACTGGGACTGAACAGAAGTCGAACCCTTACTTGAAGCTCCATCCCATTTTCGTTTGTTGTCACTAGGGACACCAGAAGTAGTTGCAGCACCTATGCGCTTTGGTAACCTGTTCTGCTCCACCGCTTGGTCAGTAAGACGGTGAGCCAACTGAACAACCTGCTGGATAGTAGCGAGGTTTGCTAAAGTCACATGGCTTTGGATCTCTGGCACCAAGCCCTTGAGAAAGAGTTCAATTCGCTTAATTGGAGGGTCCACCATAGTAGGACACAGTAAGGCAAGCTCATTCGATCTCTTAGTGTACGCCTCAATTTCTGACCCCGTCATCTTGAGGTTGAAGAACTCGACTTCCAGCTTATGAATGTCATCCCGACTACAGTATTCTTCCTTGATCATTTCCTTAAAAGTTTCCCATGGGGTGGCGTTGGCAGCAACCAACCCCAGCATTTGAACCTGAGCGTTCCACCATGTGAGGGCTAAACCCTCGAGAGTACCGGTAGCATACTTCACCCTGCGCGCCTCAGGGCATTCACACATTTCGAAAACTGACTCGAGCTTCTCAAACCAGTGGAGGAGGCCTACGGCTCCTTCAGTGCCGCTAAAAGTAGTTGGTCGGCAGTCCATAAAAGTTTTAAAGGTGCACACAGGTGGCTGAGCATGCTGACCTATTGTGGGCGAAAGAAAGACAGAGTTTAACACAAAGGTTGGTTCACGAGAGTAGGATTCTAAAGATCCTAGAATTAGTTTGGACTGCAGGATATACCTCCTGCGTGTGCAGCTGCAAGTGCCGCAGCAACTCGTTCGTTAATCAGAGCCGTCAACTGGGCTTGTGTCATGTTAATGCGTCCAGACATGATCTTCATATCAAGAGGAACGTGAGTGAGAGGGGTTCGCGAAAATGCGATGACAGAAGTGAGTAAGTACACACGTGTTCAAGCAACAGTAGTTATACTAACCAAGCATACCATGAGCAATGTACTATGTAACTAACAAGTAGGCAATATACACATAGATCATATCACCTAGAATGTCGAGCCTTGCATGTGAAGCGTCGTTGTGGATCGTAGAGCACTGTACAGGTTATAGTCTGATTTTAATAAAACCTTTCCCTTATTAAAACCAAGTTCACTATAACCAATGGCTCTGATACCAATCTGTCACACCCCCAAAGTCCACCCGCGGAATACCACCGCTTGGAGGCGTGACTGACCAGGATCCAGCCACCAATCATATTGAACAAGCATATAAGTAGTTATAAAATCCAACCAATACAATTGGTGTTCAAACAAAACATAGTTTAAGTTGCAAGCGGAAGCATAATGTTTAAAACCAAAACATGAGTTTAATTGTTCAAAGTTTAACATGGCACACAGCTGTCCATGTCCTACAACGACCCTCTTCCATGCAAGCTCCAGCTAAGTACCTAAAGACCTGCAAAGCATGTAGTAACGAGTCAACAACAAGTTGAGTGAGTTCACAGTTGGGTGTTCGTTTTAAGTTGTTTCGAAAACAGTTTCCTTTATCTGGCATCCTGCCGTGGGGGTTACCCCATAGTTGAAAAACGTGACTTGTTTATTCCCGGTTACTCTGGCACTCCGGCCGTGGGGGCTACCCCATGTTAGTTATCTGGCATTTCGGCCGTGGGGGCTACCCCATGTGTACACTAGACTCGTTACCATATCGACTGCTGACTGTAGTCATGTTTATGTGCCCTGAAACTGTCAATGTCTATCATCATTGACGTGCCCCAGATCCATTAGTTCACGCCCGTCCTCTGCGGCACGGTGTGAGGTTTGTCAGACCTAAATAGCGCTATCTAACTAATGACCCGCTCGCCATTGGCCCGGCGATTAAGTCGATATAAAAAGGAGGGACTTCGTGATAGAGTTTTGGTCTAGTACGAGTTATCTGTCTATGAGGACGAGGAATTACATTCCTGAACCAATACTGTCCTACCCAAGGAGGACGAGGAATCCACGTTCCTTAACCCCATTCCCAACCCAGGGAATCCCATGCTTTGTAGAGGGTGTGAACTCACCTTGGTTTGCTCGACAGATACACAGAAAGGTCAATCAAGTTGTAAGTGGTCAACTACGTCCTAACATAGATACCATTCATGTCAGGTTCATATCCAAGTAGTGCACGCATGTTCTACACGTATTGTACACAAGTAACAATCATGGCATACATGGCTAGCATGGCAGTTCAACAACAGTTCGTAACACGTTCCATAGTAACATTCACGTAACAACCAAAGTCCAAGTGTGTGGCCCAAACAGTTGGGCTCGTAATAGCATGCAGGTCCAAAACAGTGCACGACATACACAATTAACAATACACCGAAAGTCCATACATTCGGCCCACTAACTTAGACCCGTAACTATGCAGGTCCAACAGAACATACATAATTAGGTGGTCTCGAGTCGAGACTATAGATCTCGAGTCGAGACTGTGCGGTCTTGAGTCATGCACGTTCTGGTCTCGAGTCGCAACCAGACTCGTAACCGTGGTTTCGAGTCATGCTGTTTTGTGTGAGGGAGCTGTGGTCTCGAGTCGAGACTAGAGGTTCTCGACTCGCAACCGTTGATCTCGAGCTGGCTTCTAGATGGTCTCGAGTCGAAACCAGAGGTCTCGACTCCCAGCACCTGCTGATCTGCATAGTGTACTTAACCAATGGAAATCCGATTTCATGCACCCTTATGTACTATCCATATAAACATGTTTTCTTGTCTAACAATTTACTAAAATGGATCAAACACGTATTTTTCAAATGTTCATAGCATGTTCATATCATATTCAAACACATTCAACACATATTCAAATATTCATATCCTCATTCAATACCTTTTCATCATATGTTCATCCTATATAAACTCTTGCATTTTACGGACAAGAATCATAATACCTAAACTAGATATCAAGATCATCTTGCAAAAAAAACATTTGTTCCGTAACTTCATAAATCGGATGATCATAACAAATCTTCTAACTATCATTCTTTTATCACTCAAGCTTATCTTAGCAAGGCATTTATCATACAACATTCATACTTTTCACAAAAGAGAATATTTGTTCATTTTATGTATTTGGAACCAAGCATATATCAATAGCAAACAAGAACTCATCAAACCGATCAAACACTTTAATCATGCATAAAACTTTAACAAGCAAACACATTATCAAGTATCTTCATCACACATCATCATCAACCGAAATATTACACACTATCATCAACCGAATACAATACATAGTATGAATCACTAACCGGTTAGGTTTTCAAGGGAGATCTTAAGCTTGAACCGTGAGCTCTTGTGTTGCCACCGGTTGAATCCGAAAGGAGAGGAGAGAAGACTTTTGCCTCTAGGGTTTTAGAGAGAGAGAATGTAGGAGAGTATGTGTGAGAGTGAGTGTGGGTTGCCCAAAGAATGGAAAAGTTGGTTAGGAGCATGATATATATACTAGCTCTAAGTTGGTTCACCCTAGTGGGTTTTCGAGTGGGGTGAGGAGGAACATGGCCCAACCGGCCCAATAGTTACACTATTCACTCGAGACCGCATGGTCTCGAGTCGGGTTCTTGTGTCTCGGGTCGCATACATACAAGCATACATATAAACATAACACATAATCACATAGGATGTTCACTTATATCATTAAACCAACAAGTTAACTAGTCACACAACGTTCAAGCATGTTACATCAAGATACAACGAAAGGTTCTAAATTTCGAGTTGTCACAGGTATTATGTCCCCCTGTGGCGATTTTAGTAGTATTCCAAGCCCTGTTCCTTTGACATTTGAGGATCCATCAGTATAGAGTATCCAAGGATCCTTGGTCTCCTCTAGCTGCTGGACTTCTAATTCAGCTTCCTTTTGCAAATCACTACTAAAATCTGCCACAAAGTCAGCTAATGCCTGGGATTTAATGGCTGTCCTGGGCTCATATCTTATACCATATGCACTAAGCTTCACTGCCCACTTAGCCATCCTTCCTGACATTTCAGGTTTCCTGAGGACATTCTTAATTGGAAAATTAGTTTTGACAATAATGGCATGAGTTTCAAAATAATGTCTCAATTTAGTAGATGCCATAATTAATGCAAGGATAAGTTTTTCTAAGTGTGAATACCTGGATTCAGCATCAAGTAAACTCTTACTTACATAATAGACAGGATGTTGTGTACCTTCGTGATCCTTAACAAGGACGACACTTACTGCTTTTGAGGATACCGCAAGATATAAGGATAACACATCTCCTTTTTCTGGTTTCATCAAGGCCGGGGCCGAGGATAGGTAATCCTTAAGAGCTCTTAAGGCACTTTCATGCTTCTCAGTACACTCGAATTTCTTGTTCTTCCTTAGGATATCATAAAATTCCTTGCACTTTTCTGAGGATTTGGATATGAATCTGTTTAAAGCTGCAATCCTGCCTGTTAACCTCTGAACATCCTTAGCATTAGCAGGGGATTTGATGTTCACTATAGCTTTGATTTGTTCTGGACTGGCTTCAATGCCTCTCTTTGTCACCATATATCCTAAGAATTTACCTGCTTTAACACCAAAGTGACATTTTGAAGGATTAAGTTTCATGTTATATTTGTCAAGGATATTGAATGCTTCCTCCAAGTCTCTTAGGTGATCCTCAGCCTTTTTTGATTTTACCACCATATCGTCTATGTAAACCTCCATAGTTTGTCCAATCTGATCCTTGAACATCATATTCACTAGCCTTTGATAAGTTGCACCTGCATTTCTTAGTCCAAATGGCATAGTGTAACACCTCGAAAATTCACGTCCTATAATGTATTGACATGTGTCATAAGCTTGAACGTGTGAAATTATATTTAGAGGGACTAAAGTTGACAAACATGGAAAGTATGTGAATATAAGGGTTCAAAATGTCAACAAGGGATAAATATACTTTACAGTAACCCTACATAATGTTCATAACCTCAACCGAATAAATCATGGATCATACGAAGCCAATTGTGAAAGAAAGTGAGGAATTACAAACTACAGTGGTTAAATGTGTCAACATGTTTAAATGTATACCTCTGAGTGACCTTTTAGCAAACGCGAAGCTTTGTAATGATTAATTATACTCACGAGAATGTGTGATAAAAACTTCACAAGGTTTCGTTAAGGTATGAGAAATATATGACAATATTCGTATACAAGGGGTTAAAAACGTCAACGATTTAATATCTCGCGATTTTTACGCAACCGACGAATGAACACGCAAACATCGACTACCGATCCTAATTTGCGTATTTTAGTATTAACATTATGCTCTACGATGCTTCCATGATGTTCGGGTGCGAAGACGGGCTTGTGGGCCTTGGGCCCAAGCCCACAAAACCTCCACTATATAAATGAAATAAAAAAAAAAATAATAATAATAATAAAAATCATTTCACCAACTCATTCTCTCTCTAAAAACTCTCTCTCTCTCTAGAAACTTTTCCGGCGGCCGTTTTCCGGCCAAGAGTACACTTTTTTGACTATATCCGACGTTCCGGATCGCGTGGTGTGGTTAGTTTTAGCTAATTCTTAGCGGTTTGAGCTCTATGGCAACTCCGGCGACATTCCGGTCAAATTCCGGCGAGTCCGTTTTGAACTTTTGACTTTGCAGATGCTTCGATCGGGACTTTAGGAGCATTCCTGCAAAGTTTCAAGAAATTCTATTCTCCGGCGAAATCTCGACTCCTGACATGATTCTGGCGATTTCCAGCCATAAGTTTTCGATGAAAAATATATTTTTGGACTCCTAGTGACCTGTAGAGTCTATCGAACCACTTTCGACTCGGGTGAAAAATCTAAGTTCGGGACGCTCTCGGGCTCGACTCCTGACATGATTCTGGCGATTTCCAGCCATAAGTTTTCGATGAAAAATATATTTTTGGACTCCTAGTGACCTGTAGAGTCTATCGAACCACTTTCGACTCGGGTGAAAAATTTAAGTTCGGGACGCTCTCGGGCTCGGTTCAACTTGGTCAACAGGTCAAACGTGGTCAAAACTGGTCAAGGGGAAGTTTTGGGTCATGTTAGTGCCTCGGTTCAGTTTTGGGTTCGGTCAAACCTGGTCAACATCGGTCAACCGTGGTCAACTGCTGGTCAACGCAGTCAACACGAGGCTCGGTAAAATTTTATCGATGCAAATTTTGTTATTTTATGTGGGCATTAAACCCTTAAAAGGGCACCCTCTGATTCCCACTCTAACTAGGTCAAACTTGTTATTTAAAAAGTCAACAGGATAATTAATTTCTAATTTATCCATAATTAACAATGTAGAACACATACAACCTGTTTGATCATTAATATAACTTGGTAATTAGTGTAAGAACATGTCTAAACATGTTCAACCCGACAATTTCCTGTTTAGACCCGGTTCGGAACCGAAAGTCACATAGTTTGACTTATACTTTGACTTTCAGTTCTGACCCGTTTTGGTATGATTTAGAAATACCTTAGAGCTCTATTTGGACCAGGTTACATGCTAGTATAATCCTCTGTGATTATACACCATGGTTCATTAGTTAACCAATTAATATGCATGATTCCGTTAATTGCCCATATGTTGACCATTATGCCCTTTTCACCACAAAACGTGATTTTTGGAAATGTAAAAGAGTAAAAACCTTAGTCACTGATATATAAACTTGTACCCAAAGTTAGACTTCAATTTTGAGCTTTTCGGCTTATGTGAAATTACCAAAATGCCCTACGGTGCATAGTTGGGTTATAATTGATAAATTTCACATATATACTTTACCCTACTGTTATAATTTTTAAATGGAGTATTTTTGCTGATTACATCAGACCTGTTACTCAGGTTAATACTTAAACTCTTTTATAAAGTTGAAAATGACCAAACTACCCCTACGGGGCATAGTTGTATTTAAATTCGTTTCGGGCATAATGAAAGACATCCTACTGATGTCACAACATATTTGAAGCATATTAACTTAGGAAACCTGTATATGGCTCTTTCAAATACCCGTTACGCGTATTACGCGTTCGGTTCGGTTTATGTAGCGAGTTTACATAAAATAGCCGAAACGGGTCAAACCTTATCGGTTTTATCTCAAAATCCAGAATGTGCATGAAGGACCCATATTAAACAAGTCTCTGAACTTGTCGGGTCTAAATCACATTCTATCCGGTCCTCGCTTAATCGTGCGTACGAACCGTATCTTTGAAACTAGCCGGTCTAAGCTTAAGCTTAATTAAAGACCCGTTAGGATTCTAATAGGTTATTAAAAACCTTCGTTCCAGATTAGGAGCCCAGTAAAAGCTATCTGTACTTGCTGATTTGATATACGGCTGGGATTGAATTTATATTTAGCTCAGGTAAATACTTTTAACTTATTTTCCCTATACGGGCTTGGGTTACGGTACATAGCGTACCGCTTGATCGGGCATCAAATCTCCACGCTTAGTGGGTAGTTGAATAATTTGATCGGCTCGTTTTAAACAGATGTGTTTACTTTACAGCCTTTGGGGGGTTAATGACCATGTCCCGGATATCCCAGGCATCATCTTACGAGATGGCCACGACCTGAGCACGGGGTGTAGGCGTACTCCCGTGTATAACTCACTTAAAGTGGTGTGTCTATTGATCTTTAACCCGGATACGTCCGGGCTACTGAACGCATAAGTAACATGTAAATCGTTCACAAGATTATAATATTAAATAATTCTCCCAAGTTAAAAAGATTAATTTTGCCTCTGTGCATTTTAATCAAATTATAAAAGATATTTTGTGCCACGTGCATCCAAATCAATTTTCTTAAACTCATTTTCAAAATGAGTCAGTTGAATGTATTTACCAGTGTAAACTGACGTATTTTCCAAAAAGGCTAAATGCAGGTACTATACGAAATTGGCTGGATATTTCTCCTTAGCATCAGTAGAAGTCTCGCAAGCTTAAGATGCCTAAAAGTCTGTTGAACTATTGTTTCCATTTTATGTTCGATCCTTCTGTGGATAAACTTCCGAGTATTGTAACAATTGATATTACAATATTAATTCGGTTGTATTATATCTTTTAATTTGCTTCCGCTGTGCATTATTATATTGTGTTGTTTGACTATATGTTGCCAACCATGACGTCACGATACTCCCCCACCGGGCCCACCGGTGACACGTGGAAATTTGGGGTGTGACAGGTTGGTATCAGAGCCAACACTGAGTGAATTAAACACTAGCCTTTTGTGTTTAATCTCAGTTACACAATTGCACATATCTAAACTTCTGAGTCTAGACTTAACTTAGGAATATTCTAAATCCTAATCTAAGAACTTTTTACTTCCAAATTTTTATTGGATACGTCGCTAAGCGAAGAAGCCGTAATAGGAATTCTCCACATCTGGAGCCCTGAGATGCTGAGCTTTGTACCGCGGCTAGAATGAAACGAACATCCAAGGAAAAAGCATTCAGAGATAGAATGAAGAAGAAACTCCTTTTGTTGAAGATCGTTTCCTTAATAGTCCTTATAAGGACATAATTATCTTTCAGTCCCTCCGAGGACATATTATTCCTTTCAAGTCCCGCTTAGGGCAACTCTGTATTTTTATTTTCATATAATGGATTGACTAAATTTAAAAATTTTCATCCTAAACATGAAAAATGAAATAAATGAAAAATAACATTTCTTTTATAAGATCTACCATTATAATAAAATGGCAAAATCTAAAAAGGGCAAGACCTAGCCTCGTGTCATATTAAGACCCGGCCAAGATGGCAGTTCCTCAAATTAGATTCAGATCCATATTAACATCTCAATTTAAAATTGTTCTGCGTTAATTAAATTAAGAATCTTAAGTGTGAAACCTAGCCTTCGGGTCAATTATAAGACCGGGCCAAGATGGTAAGACCTGTTAAAAAGATTCAAACCATTAAATAAAGAATCTTAAGAGTGAAACCTAGCCGAGTGTCATTATAAAGACCTGGCCAAGATGGTAAGACCTGTTTAAAAGATTCAAATCCCTGTTAACATCTGAAAACGTGTTAACACTCCTGGCAGACGTGATTCATTAAAAATCACACACGTTATTATTATATAAGGATCTTTTTAAAAGATTCCTAACCCAGTTTAATGATCTCTGAATCCTGGGTTTACATCATCAATTAAGATGATCATATTTTAACCATACGTGGTAATATAGTGCCTACGGGCCTTGCTCATTTCTATATGAGCCAAAAGACAGTGGTAGCAATGACTCCCTGTCAGATAAAGGTAATGAACTAGGTTCAAACCTCAAATGCTTTGATTCTCTGAAATCCTAGCATATAATTTATAATTGTCCTTGTGACTAGGCCTATTGTGCCAATATACTCAAATGCTTTGATTCTCTGAAATCTTAGCATATAATTTATAATTGTCCTTGTGACTAGGCCTATTGTGCCAATATACTTTCATGCTTTGATTCTCTGAAATCATAAGCTTATAATCTATAAATGTCCATGTGACCAGGCCATTGGGTGCCACTAATAAAACTGTTAATGTTTTATAATTAGGATAAATTATAATAGAAATCCTAAACATAAATGATTAATAAATTAACCAAATATGGTCTCTGTTTACCATGGTTAATGAATTTCCCTAAGGGGCAATTCCGTAATAAACATCCCTTAGAAGGGAAGTACCTACGGGCTATAGTTAATGTCCTCTGAGACTAAAGACAGTGGTAGCCTACAGCTCCCTGTCAGGAAAAGGTAATGAACTTTGATTCAGACCTTAATGTCGCGATTCTCTGAAATCATGGCTTATAAATTTAACTTGTCTACGCGACTAGACCATTTGTGCTATTATTAACTTATGAATTAGGATTATGATAAAAATCCTGAACAAAATAAATATCCTTCCTTCCCTGTCGGTATGCATTTTAAAAAGAATCTTAAAGGTGAAACCTAGCCTACGCGGCCAAGATGGTGAAACCTACTCAAGGGATTCAGATCCTTGTTAACACTTAAGAACGTGTTAGCACTCTTGACAAATATGATTCGAGAAAATCACCACAGTCATCCTTATATTGGATTCTTCCAATTCCCTTGTCTAGCCTAGGAATCATGGCTTATATCATCCTATAAGATGATCATATTATAAACATCCGTTAGTGATGAAGTGCCTACGGACTAAACTTGTTGTCCGATAAGACAACGACAGTGGTGGTCTTTGACCTCCTGTCTAAAATGTTGGACTATGTCCAAACATAATAGTCTATATGATCAATGCGATCATGACTAATATCATCTAGTACGATGATCATATTATTTAACATCCTTTAGGGATGTCTTGCCTACGGGCTATAATATATTGTCCATTTGAGACATTGACATTGTTATCTTTATGATTCCTTGTTTAAGGTAGCAAGCTGTGCTCAAGCCTAATAGTCTATATGATCAATGCGATCATGATTAAAATCATCAGTACGATGATTAAAATTTAAACATCCCCAATGATGTTTTGCCTAAGGGCTATAGTATATTGTCCAATTAGGACAAAGCAATTGTAATCTTTTGCGATTCTTTGCCCAAGGGGGGTGAGCTACGCTCAAATCCCATAGTCTATGTGATCATTGTGATCCTGACCCATATCATCAGTAAGATGATCATAATATTGACATCCCTAGCGATAAATTGCCTACGGGCTATACTTTACCCTATAGTTGATAAGTCAAGGATAGTGGTGATCTTTATGATCCCCTATTCAAAATGGTGGGATTATACCCAAACCAAATAGTCAATATAATCGAGGTGATCATGACTAATATCATTAGATACTATAATTATATATAGACATCCATTAGTGATGTTAATTGGTTTACCTTTCTGTTAAGTGAATCGCCTTTCAAGACGATGACAGTTGTAGTCTATGACTCCCTGTCCAAAGGTGAAGAACTATGTTCAAGCCTTAAAACTCCTGATCTAATAAGATTGCAGCCCATGAATTGATGTCATTGTGACAAATCCATAAGTTATATTTCAAGTCACCCATAACAAGCCTCCGTGCTATAATTCGTCGTTCGTGACAAGTTAACATACTAAATGTTAACATCCCTGGTGACAGGCCTTAGTGCCATATCCTATAACGTCCTAGAGACAAGGCCATTTGTGCCGTATCTGAATGTCATTGCGACAAGGCCTTCGCGCCATATGATTACTTATGTCTTTCGTGACTGGGCTTTATGCCATATCTTTCTACGTCCCTCGTGACAGGCTTCTACGCCATATATGTATATATATAACCAAAGTCATGTAAGGCTAGCCTTTGAGCTATTTATAATCCTCCTTGTGACAAAGACAATTGTGACATTATGGTCCCTTGTCAAGCAGGTATTGGACTTACTCCAAACCTTGAATGCCATTGATGGTCCTTTTGTGACCTAGGCTAAATATAATGGATATACATTCAAATAACATTCACTAGGAATGTTCAGAACAGAATAGCCCATACGGTTTATGAATGCCGTGGCTAATCTAAGTCGGGTCATCAGGATGATGACTAATAATTGTTAAATTTTGGTGATTGGTACCAAGTTTCAAGTATGGAAAACTTGAATGAGGTAGACGACAGTCGCAATACTATTAAGGCGACGAAAGTTAATAAAGCTACAAACGTAAACCTCAATATTAATGGAGTTAATCTCCAAGCTGTGGTTGACGCAGCAGTTGGAAGGACCAAAGAAGTGTGACATCTGCAAAGGAACGGGTCATCATTCTCCCATGAATATAGGGATATAAAGAATGCAGTCTGTTACGACTGTGGTGGGTAAGGCCGCATCGGAACTAGAAACCATAAAACTGCCAAAGAAGGTGCAGCTAAGCCTGGAAAGGCTAAGAAAGGAAACGCCTGAACTCACCTGATGAATGCCAAGAGGCAGTTCACGATGTCGTCAAATACATTCCTTATCATTTACCAATGATAATTTCTGCTAAGTGTCCTGATTTAATACAGGCAATAATAAATCTTCATAAACCATAAGCTTAGCAAACTTTTATATTATCCACAAGGTATAACTTACCAAGGAAACCATAGTAACCGATTCTTCTAAGTATCGGCAAGGGATCCTTCTGAAAAATCTAAGAGTACTCTTTCTTCGAATAGAGTACGACAATATATATTACTTTATTTTATTTTATTATTTTCTCATTGTTTTCTATCGACTGCGAATGCCAAACTATGTTTGATAAAAGTTCCATATGAGGATTGGCGTATCCTAGTGTGTCCCATAGATTGCTTCCATGCCTAATCAGTATGGAGGTTTAATGCATGGAACCCCTGAGATATCCCAATGGTCATATTGTACCAAAGTCGACTAGTAGTATTCAAAGAAGATATCCAGAATGGAATTATCCAAGTAAATGTTCCCGATTAAGGAATTCGTGGACTGGTAACATAAGTGTGTCACTTAATTGACACAAGCAATGATGGATAAATTGGAGCCTGAGATTTGTAAAATCTCTGTAACCTCCTTGTACCTTAATTATCTTCTCCTAAGATTACCCTGTTTACCCTGAGGGGCAGGTAGAGTTAAGGTTTATATCCTATTTACGGCTGTATTATTATTATGAAATCTCCAAGACGGCTGGCACCATCATTGGAAGAATCGAAACCCTGATTAACTAAGTTTTAAAATAGAGGGTTCATATAGCCTAACTCAATATCCTGAGAATTCGGTATAGTTAATTATGAAAGACAGTTCTTTTTGCTTATGCATTTTTTTTACCGCAACCCTAATTAGACAACAATTAAGAATTTGCCATCAACTGCCCTGGATCGTCGATTGTTTTCGACTAGCTGTAAGGATTTACTATTCCTTAAAAATTGTTAAGCAGTGGTTGGGATAACCATCTCACCTTAAGATAAGCTTTTCGATAATAGTTGATATATAAGTATCAAGGATACTCCTTTGGAGACCTTGTATAAATGGAATGTTAAACATCTATTGTTAGGACAATAGATTGGTAAGTCCAATTATTAGGATCTGAAAGTTGCATTGGAAACAACAAATAAGATCACGCAAATTCATAATCATCTGTAAGGTGCCAGTATTCGGCAGAAAATCAAGGATTAATGAAAATAGCAAACCTCCTAAATTCTTGATTAAGGAATAAGGTTCAACAATAGATATCACCCAGGAAGGGTGTGCCAAATCTGTTAAATTATCAGGCTAGTTAAGCACTGAATATATAGAATCATTCGAATGGAATCGAATGTATCAAGATCAGGTAGCTTATAAGCTAAAACCTATTTAAGGAGCTTGGCGGAGCTCGCAATACATTACACACTAGTGACTAAAAGGCGTGTTTCGCCAATAAGTCAAGAAGCACTATCACATAATGTTATGCAAATTTATGATGTGATGAGCATCCTGTATCGATTAAGGATCGACAGGTTAAGAAGCTCCAAAAAGGATCTATGTACCTAATATAGGAGTCACTTTAGGAGCTTGGAAAGACTCCAGATATGTTATGGAAGTTAAGTCCATTATGCGACAAAAAGTACTTCCATCATTTTAGCAAATCTCGAGGTCGAGATTTCTTTTAAGGGGGTGAGGATGTAACACCTCGAAAATTCACGTCCTGTAATGTATTGACACGTGTCATAAGCTTGAACGTGTGAAATTATATTTAGAGGGACTAAAGTTGACAAACATGGAAAGTATGTGAATATAAGGGTTCAAAATGTCAACAAGGGATAAATATACTTTACAGTAACCCTACATAATGTTCATAACCTCAACCGAATAAATCATGGATCATACGAAGCCAATTGTGAAAGAAAGTGAGGAATTACAAACTACAGTGGTTAAATGTGTCAACATGTTTAAATGTATACCTCTGAGTGACCTTTTAGCAAACGCGAAGCTTTGTAATGATTAATTATACTCACGAGAATGTGTGATAAAAACTTCACAAGGTTTCGTTAAGGTATGAGAAATATATGACAATATTCGTATACAAGGGGTTAAAAACGTCAACGATTTAATATCTCGCGATTTTTACGCAACCGACGAATGAACACGCAAACATCGACTACCGATCCTAATTTGCGTATTTTAGTATTAACATTATGCTCTACGATGCTTCCATGATGTTCGGGTGCGAAGACGGGCTTGTGGGCCTTGGGCCCAAGCCCACAAAACCTCCACTATATAAATGAAATAAAAAAATAATAATAATAATAATAATAAAAATCATTTCACCAACTCATTCTCTCTCTAAAAACTCTCTCTCTCTCTAGAAACTTTTCCGGCGACCGGCGACTTTTCCGGCGGCCGTTTTCCGGCCAAGAGTACACTTTTTTGACTATATCCGACGTTCCGGATCGCGTGGTGTGGTTAGTTTTAGCTAATTCTTAGCGGTTTGAGCTCTATGGCAACTCCGGCGACATTCCGGTCAAATTCCGGCGAGTCCGTTTTGAACTTTTGACTTTGCAGATGCTTCGATCGGGACTTTAGGAGCATTCCTGCAAAGTTTCAAGAAATTCTATTCTCCGGCGAAATCTCGACTCCTGACATGATTCTGGCGATTTCCAGCCATAAGTTTTCGATGAAAAATATATTTTTGGACTCCTAGTGACCTGTAGAGTCTATCGAACCACTTTCGACTCGGGTGAAAAATCTAAGTTCGGGACGCTCTCGGGCTCGACTCCTGACATGATTCTGGCGATTTCCAGCCATAAGTTTTCGATGAAAAATATATTTTTGGACTCCTAGTGACCTGTAGAGTCTATCGAACCACTTTCGACTCGGGTGAAAAATTTAAGTTCGGGACGCTCTCGGGCTCGGTTCAACTTGGTCAACAGGTCAAACGTGGTCAAAACTGGTCAAGGGGAAGTTTTGGGTCATGTTAGTGCCTCGGTTCAGTTTTGGGTTCGGTCAAACCTGGTCAACATCGGTCAACCGTGGTCAACTGCTGGTCAACGCAGTCAACACGAGGCTCGGTAAAATTTTATCGATGCAAATTTTGTTATTTTATGTGGGCATTAAACCCTTAAAAGGGCACCCTCTGATTCCCACTCTAACTAGGTCAAACTTGTTATTTAAAAAGTCAACAGGATAATTAATTTCTAATTTATCCATAATTAACAATGTAGAACACATACAACCTGTTTGATCATTAATATAACTTGGTAATTAGTGTAAGAACATGTCTAAACATGTTCAACCCGACAATTTCCTGTTTAGACCCGGTTCGGAACCGAAAGTCACATAGTTTGACTTATACTTTGACTTTCAGTTCTGACCCGTTTTGGTATGATTTAGAAATACCTTAGAGCTCTATTTGGACCAGGTTACATGCTAGTATAATCCTCTGTGATTATACACCATGGTTCATTAGTTAACCAATTAATATGCATGATTCCGTTAATTGCCCATATGTTGACCATTATGCCCTTTTCACCACAAAACGTGATTTTTGGAAATGTAAAAGAGTAAAAACCTTAGTCACTGATATATAAACTTGTACCCAAAGTTAGACTTCAATTTTGAGCTTTTCGGCTTATGTGAAATTACCAAAATGCCCTACGGTGCATAGTTGGGTTATAATTGATAAATTTCACATATATACTTTACCCTACTGTTATAATTTTTAAATGGAGTATTTTTGCTGATTACATCAGACCTGTTACTCAGGTTAATACTTAAACTCTTTTATAAAGTTGAAAATGACCAAACTACCCCTACGGGGCATAGTTGTATTTAAATTCGTTTCGGGCATAATGAAAGACATCCTACTGATGTCACAACATATTTGAAGCATATTAACTTAGGAAACCTGTATATGGCTCTTTCAAATACCCGTTACGCGTATTACGCGTTCGGTTCGGTTTATGTAGCGAGTTTACATAAAATAGCCGAAACGGGTCAAACCTTATCGGTTTTATCTCAAAATCCAGAATGTGCATGAAGGACCCATATTAAACAAGTCTCTGAACTTGTCGGGTCTAAATCACATTCTATCCGGTCCTCGCTTAATCGTGCGTACGAACCGTATCTTTGAAACTAGCCGGTCTAAGCTTAAGCTTAATTAAAGACCCGTTAGGATTCTAATAGGTTATTAAAAACCTTCGTTCCAGATTAGGAGCCCAGTAAAAGCTATCTGTACTTGCTGATTTGATATACGGCTGGGATTGAATTTATATTTAGCTCAGGTAAATACTTTTAACTTATTTTCCCTATACGGGCTTGGGTTACGGTACATAGCGTACCGCTTGATCGGGCATCAAATCTCCACGCTTAGTGGGTAGTTGAATAATTTGATCGGCTCGTTTTAAACAGATGTGTTTACTTTACAGCCTTTGGGGGGTTAATGACCATGTCCCGGATATCCCAGGCATCATCTTACGAGATGGCCACGACCTGAGCACGGGGTGTAGGCGTACTCCCGTGTATAACTCACTTAAAGTGGTGTGTCTATTGATCTTTAACCCGGATACGTCCGGGCTACTGAACGCATAAGTAACATGTAAATCGTTCACAAGATTATAATATTAAATAATTCTCCCAAGTTAAAAAGATTAATTTTGCCTCTGTGCATTTTAATCAAATTATAAAAGATATTTTGTGCCACGTGCATCCAAATCAATTTTCTTAAACTCATTTTCAAAATGAGTCAGTTGAATGTATTTACCAGTGTAAACTGACGTATTTTCCAAAAAGGCTAAATGCAGGTACTATACGAAATTGGCTGGATATTTCTCCTTAGCATCAGTAGAAGTCTCGCAAGCTTAAGATGCCTAAAAGTCTGTTGAACTATTGTTTCCATTTTATGTTCGATCCTTCTGTGGATAAACTTCCGAGTATTGTAACAATTGATATTACAATATTAATTCGGTTGTATTATATCTTTTAATTTGCTTCCGCTGTGCATTATTATATTGTGTTGTTTGACTATATGTTGCCAACCATGACGTCACGATACTCCCCCACCGGGCCCACCGGTGACACGTGGAAATTTGGGGTGTGACACATAGCAATATAACAGTATATACCAGTTGGAGTCATAAAGGCTGTATCCTCTTGATCGGATGGTTCCATCTGAATTTGTTGAAATCCAGATGAAGCATCCATAAAAGTTAACAGTTCATGACCCGCAGTTGCATCCACCATGGAGTCAATGTGGGGTAATGGGAAAGGGTCCTTGGGACATGCCTTATTTAAATCAGTGAAATCGACACATACCCTCCACTTTCCGTTTTTCTTTTGAACAACAACCACATTGGCCAACCATCTTGGATACTTGACCTCTCTAATCATACCTGCTCGGAGTAATTTCTCTACCTCCTCCTGGATAATGGCATTTCTTTCTGGTGCAAATTTCCTCCCCTTTTGATGGATTGGTTTGAAGGACCTATCGATGCCAAGTTTGTGAGTGATTATATCTTTAGATATACCTGTCATGTCTTCGTGTTTCCATGCAAAGGTAGTCTTTCTCCTTTTGAGGAAGGATATGAGGTCTTCCTTTATTTCGCCAAGGATCCCTGATCCTATATAAACTTTAGATTCAGGATCATCAGGATCCATAAGGATTTCTACTACATCCTGTTCTCTTGCCTCCAAGACATCCCTTGGAGGATGCTTTAATTGCTATTGCTCCCTTGACTTTGAGGCTGGTTTCATTGATGAGGTGTAGCTGTTCTTAGCTTCTTGTTGATCACTATCAATCTTCACTATTCCCCAAGGACTAGGAAGCTTCACACATTGATGATAAGTGGATGGGACTGCCTTCATATCATGTATCCAAGGCCTACCAAGGATAACATTACAACAAGATAAACAGTCAATAACACAAAATTTTTGGTAAGAATGTAGGCCTTCGATATAGATTGGGAGTTTAATGTCCCCCAGAGTATTCTTAGTCTCGCCACTGAATCCCACGAGCACAGAGGATCTTGGTATGATATCGGATTCAGGAATATTCATCTTCTTGAGGACATCAAGCTGGATAATGTTCACAGAGCTTCCTCCGTCTATAAGGATCCTGCGAACAAAATGGTTAGAAATAAAAATAGTGATAACCAAACCATCGTGATGAGGATCCTGAATGTCAACACGATCATCCTCATCAAAAGTTATAACTTTTCCTTCGGAGACACTGGGTGTTCGAATGGGTCTATCTCCATTATCCATCTTGGCTTCCTTTGCATGTCTTTTAGCTGCAGAGAAGGATGTTCCACAAATATCTGATCCTCCAGAAATAAAGTTTATAACTTGTGCATCTGCTGGAGGGGCTAGAGCTTTCTCTGGGATCCTTTCAGGATCCTGAGTCCTTGACTTCTTTCTCCCCAATAATTCTTTCAAGTGCCCCTTGCTCAACAAGTATCCAATTTCTTTTCTCAGTGCGATGCATTCTTCTGTGAGATGCCCAAAATCTTCATGATATGCGCACCACTTTGACTTATCTTCAGTTGCAGCTGGTCTGTCATTTTTCCTGGGCCATCTAGCTTTATCACCTAAATTCTGCATCGCAAGGATTAGTTCATTGTTATCAACAGAAAAGCAATATTCGGAAATTGGAGGATAATCCTCATCATCCTCTTCTTGTTCAACAGCATGCACATTCTGGTTATCAGATTTGTTATAGGATCTGAACTTGTTGTTCTTGAATGAGGATCCTTGCTTCTCTTGCTTTGAGGATCCTGCTAATCTCTCCTGGATCCTTTTGTCATCCTCTAGCCGGATGAACCTAAGGGCCCGGGTTCTTACCTCATCTAGATTCCTGCATGGTGTCATAACAAGATCATCATAGAATAATGAATCCCTAAGCAATCCCATTTTAAAGGCTTCAACAGCCGTAGCTATATCCAGGTTAGGAATATCTAAGGATTCCTTACTAAATTTAGTGATATAATCCCTTAATGATTCATTATGACCTTGGGTTATCCTATACAGATCACTAGTTAAACGCTCAAATTTTCTACTACAAGAAAACTGGTTATTAAATAGGTTAACTAGATTAGCAAACGAGGTAATGGAGTAAGGGGGAAGACTTAGCAGCCATTTAAGAGCCGATCCAGTAAGAGTGGATCCAAATCCCTTGCACAGACATGCTTCCTTTAACCTTTCTGGGATGGGATTGATCTCCATCCTTTCCCTGTACTGTGCTATGTGTTCTTCAAGATCTGTTGAACCGTCATACAACTTCATGGTAGGGACGTGGAACCTCTTGGGTATCTCAGCATCACAGATTGGTGGTGCAAAACGAGATATCTTGTGGCTCCCATCTGCAATCTCCGGGATAGGCTTGACCACTCCTGGGACACTTGATATCATATCCTTTAACTTTTGCAATTCTCTGGCCATGGCATGATTGATACCTGTATCCTGCATAAGGCCATGGTTAGTAGTATAAGAATTATTGAAAGTGTTACCTCCCATTGGATTCAAATTAGGAAGAGCGGATGTGAATCCATATTGTTGGGGCTCTGGAATGACTGATGGACCAGTAGAAGCAATGGTCTGCAATGGAATAAAATATCCCTGATGGATATCGGAACTCCCTGATTGCAAACTCCTTAAGGATCCCAGAATCTGGAAGGATCCATGAAACTGAGAGGATCCTTGGACCTGGGAGGATCCTGGGACGTAGGAAGATCCTTGAACCTGGGAGGATCCTTGAAACTGAGAGGATCCTTGAACCTGGGAGGATCCTGGAACATAGGAAGATCCTAGAACCTGGGAGGATCCTTGAAACTGAGAGGATCCTTGAACCTGGGAGGATCCTGGAACATAGGATGATCCTTGAACCTGGGAGGATCCTTGAAACGACCAGAATCCTTGAATCTGCTGCGCTCCTGAGTATTCTCCTGAGCTTACGAAGGATCCTATATGCTGAGGATGGGATCCTGCTGGTTGGAAGTACGACCCTGAAGCCTGAGTCATGGATGATGATCCGTGATGCACTCCTTTTGGTCCTCCCACATATTGAACGTCTGGAGCCACTGAAGGCTGAGAAGTTATAGCCGGAGTATCGAAATTCAAAGATCTGGGCATCAGTGGGGAATGATCCTCTTCCGATCTCTTCTGTTTCTTGATGTCTCCAATTTCTCTAAGAATCCTTTCATTGGTCTTATCCTGCTGCTGTATATGCTCCTTCATCTGCAAAATCAGAGTAAACAAGTCATTAGTAGTAGGAGTATAAGAAGCAGAAGAAGTTGGAGGTTTTGAGAAAATGGGAGTTGGTTTCTTCTCGGCATTTTTCTGAGGTCCAGACGGTGGTGGAGGCAAAGGTGGAATGCCCTGGGATGAATTGACTGCAGACATCGCACTGGAGGTATGATGAAGCCATCTGCTTGGATGTAACGAACCGAAATGATCACAAAAATGAGAATTTCTTAGGAATGAAGCACCAATTACCCCACGGTGGGCGCCAAACTGTTTTGGTCAAAAATCAGACGAGGATAATATAACCAAACTCTCTGTTACGGGGTATGATGCTTGAATTGGTAAACAACAATGAGGATCACTATGAAATGAATTGCACAAGGGACACAAAGATTTATACGAGGAAAAAGCCCTTGATCAATTAATGATCTCCGGCATAAAAAACATCGGGTGATGGAAACTACCAATCACCAACTCAAATTAAACAATAATCCTTTTACAACTTCGGATGATAGCGAGCTAAGTACAAGGATCACTATAGTGTATCGTGTAGAAATGTATGAAAAATGCTAAGTGTTTTGCCGAGAGCTGGTGAGTGCAGTTGTACGAATGTGTGTAGCCAAAAAATAGCCAAGTGTTGTCTAATTAGCTCGCTACCCCTTTTAAATTTAGTAAAATATCTAAATAACTAACTATCCGCAATTCATGCCTTCTCCCCACGATCTCCATAACGTTCACCATGGTCAAGCACGTGCGGAATAAACGTGGAATATTCTCCAGGAACGTTACCAAGACTAAGTCCAAGCTGGTATTCCTGCAAAACAATACCAAATTCAAAGCAGACAATCATTAGTATAAGGATCCTTAGGATGATCCATGATCCTGATCCTGAAGCACTTCTGAGGATCACTAACTGACACAGAAGTAAGGATCACCAAGCAGGATAATAATTGAGGATCACGGGTCATTAAAAAATCTTCCCCTAACACTATGAAGTTTAATATATCTTTATTCTTATCCATTCATAACTTTATATCCATCAAGAACTAAATTCTCATTTGCATGGTGGTCACCAAAAAATGGTTGGATGGTTCTACGGCACGATGCCGATGGTGGTTCCACGACACGGTGTTGGTGGTGGTTCCACGGTACGGTGGTAGTACGACATGATGATGCGACAATGTTGGGTGGTGCAACAATTCGGTGGTGCGACAGATGGATGCTACGTTGGGCGAAATATTCCTAAAACTTGGTTATCATTTTGTGAAATATTCTCGTTAATTTACTTGTAAGCTAATTACTGAAGTGGCTTCAAATTAGCTATAATACGTCAATTACGTATAATTATTTAAAAAATGGTGTACATACATAATTAAAAAGGTTTAATTAAATAATAAGAGAAAAAAGAAAAATTGTGGTTTATATATTACAAGAGTTAATTTTGTGGTTAGTCCATGTGGTTTCTTCAAAGTTCAAGGTTAGGTACTAAGTTCTCAGTTAGTTTTTAACGGTCGTTAGCCTTAAGGCCCTAGGATGTTACAAAATCAAAAGTTAAAACCTTAGCTTGTTACTTTAAACTATGTCACACCCTGACTTTTGCGGAAGCGTGATTATGTGTGACTTGCTTAATATCATTGCATTCAACCATAACAAACATCTATATGATAAAACTAAAGATGTCCATCCATTAGTTTAAGTTTTAAAACATAACAACAACATTGTCTAGAAATCCAACACAGACTTCAAATCCATAATATAACCCAGGCAATTTGTTTAGAGTTCCATAAGGACTCAACGAAGGACTTTAAAATAAAACCAGGCTTTGAAAGATGTGTCTCATCTAGGATAAGACACACTATCCAAACTCTTAGACTACGGATGACATCTTTTATTCTCAACATTTCTTGAAACATCCAAACGCCCGCCAGATCCACATTTAATTCCCTGAAATACATGTAGTTTGAAAACATCAACAAAAGTTGAGCGAGTTCATGTGTTTTGTATGTGTGCATGAATAAACCTTTGTAATTACTGAAAGTATGTATGTATTTTTGTAAGCCCCGGTATGAAAGCAACAAGGAAAAACAGATCATTAATGGTTTGCATGGTCATTAATAAGTGTGATGTGATGCAGGAAGGCTCAAACCTAGCATATTTTGTCTCCGGCAGTAAGACATAGTCACCTCATGGGCCAAACCCCGGTCCACATGGGTGTGGGCTCGCTACACCCAAATAGATCTATCACTCATGTCCCTCGGTCCTACTACGAGGATTAATGGTCTTAAGCGTTATACCCACCACTCACATGATCAAGCAGTACCTTTCCTTAGCTAACCATACCAAATGTAATCGTATGTAAACAGTTTGTAACATGTACTTCACCCCCGAAGTTATAAAACCAAAAACAGTTAAAAGAAAAGGGGGACATGAACTCACAGTCTTGCGTTCTTCGTAACCAACGGTAACTCAAAGCTTCTCCTGGTGTACACGACTACCTACAACGTACTAAGGACTATTAGACGAGCGGGTCGTGCCTTGACTTTGTATTAATTAGTATCTTTGAGTTACGTTTCTTTGTGTCTTCAATATTATTCCAAGTTACATAATTATTTGTTAAAATAATAAATATTTTAACTTAAATTATATTTATCCATTTTTGGAATATTAGTTAAAATAATATATTTTAACTTGTCACTTTTTATGTATTTATACATGTATATCCTTCCCAATGATGGGTGTATTTGTATTTTTATACTTGTATATTTTTGCCATGTTTCAGTGGCGTATTCCGGTGTGTATCTATACGTACGAGAATACGTATTTTCTTGTAATTGTTAAGTATTCTTATACTTAATTTTGTATTAACTTTTCCGGAATAATATCTTTAATAAAAATACATCAATATATATTTCCAAAATATATATTTTAAGAAATATTACTTAGAAAAATTATTCATAATTTTTCCCTTGGCAAAAATATTTATAATTCTCATACAAGTCTCAAAAATAATATATTTCCAAGTCTAACTTAGAAAATATATATATAAATCCATTTTTCATCCAAAAATAATATATTTCAAGTTTATTTAAGAAAATCCATTTTCTCCCAAAAATAATGTATTTCATGTTTGTTTGAGAAAATATATATTTTCATCCAAAAATAATACATCTTCTAATAATTCCAAAAAAAAATATTTTTACTTGCCAAAAATAATATATTTTCTCCTTGTAAAAAACATGATATATTTTGTAATAATTGTAAAAATCTTATTTTTTTTTCTCTTGGTGTCCAAAATATTATTTACCAAGATATACTTACGACTAAACTTTCCAGAATATTTTGTAAGTTATATTCCTTTGTTTAGTTTCTCCAATATTTTGGGTATAATTTATATGTTCATTCTCTTGGGATTTTGGTAATATTCTGGATTGTAATTTTTGGTATTTTAATGAGTTATATTATTTCAAGTCCTAAAATAATATAACTAATACACATAATATACAAATAATCACACACATGATGACATCTAACTATATATTTTCCTAAATACATACTTAGTCACTTTTATTTATCAAAATCAACCTCCAATATTTGTAATTTTTGTAACAAAAATTATGGCAAACTTTATATAAAAATTCATGGTTAAAAACATACTTGCAAACATTTGTTTAAAAATATTTTTCTAAGTGTTTAGTTTTTAGAAAAATTTTGTCATAGTTTCCGCTAAAAATGGAGGTTTCCATGCCTTCATGGCATATCATTTTCTTTTGTAATCAACACAATCAACAACAAATCAATCTACACTTACCAATTTGCCAAAATCAAGCATAAACTACTACCTCATGAACTTAAAAATTTATAAAAATTTGTAGTAACTTACTAGTGTGTTTAGTAAGCTTAGTTACCCTTTAAAGTGTGGTTGTTTCTTTAAAAACATCATTTTTAAAGAAATTAGTTCTTTACAACTTGTAATTACATTTTCTAAAAATGTTTCTTCTTGGATTTTTCTTGTTACATATGTGTTCCTACACTTGATTAACCACTAAAAATGTGGTTTATTTATTTAAGAACCAAGATTAAGTAAACTTTGTATTTTTAACTTTGTTTCTTGAAAAATCATTCTTGAAATCATAGATTTACAAGACTTTATACTTACTTTGTTCATCACTTTACAAGAAAACATTTCATACTTTCAAGTTCATGATTTACATGAGGATGATCTATGGATATTTAACATTTTCATCCTCTCATCTTGCTAGATTATGTTTTTAATCATTATCTAGCAAGATCACATGATGATCTACATCATTAACATAAACAATCAATCATCAAGTAGCACAACAACACTAAACAACATGATTTCTTAAGATTTTAAGCTTATGTTCATGTTTCATGTTCTTGATTCTTAGTGTTCTTCATGATTAACAACATGTATCATTCTTTAACCACTTAAACAAGATGTAAAATGAAGAGTATGATGTTCTTACTACTAGCTCAAGGCTAGGGATGATCACTAGTGAAAATGATGTGGATAAAAGCAAATGGTGAAGGTCCTTCAACTTCCGAAAGCTCCAAGCTTCTTTGTGCACCTTCTAGCACCCTTGTATATATGTAGAATGTATGAAAGATGGAAGATGATGATGATGGTGTGGAGGTGGGTGTTCGGTTGAGAGCTAGATGGAGGGAGGAAGAAGTGTGGTGTGGTGAAGTTGGTGTAAGAATGAAGTGCTTATGTCTTGAGGTTACTTACTTATAATCACCAACATGTTATAGCCTAATGTATATTGTGTTAGAAAAGGGGAGACACAATCTATTTTTATAAACCAATAAAATCACATGTGGGGACAACAAGGGAGCCGTGAACTAGGTGGGGGGGGGTCTAGGCTAGGGTGTAACAACTAGTTAGTTTATATAGTTAGAAATCAAGTATTAGTTAGGTTTATTTGTTACTAGATGTTACATGATGTGTTAGGATGTTCGGGGATCATAACTCACTTGGTAATGTTAAAACAATGCTTCTAGTGAAAATTTGTGTTTCGGGTAGTGTCCGGTTGTTCGGTTGGTTACCGGTTCGTTAAGGTGCTAAACTATGCAGTTTAGTGAGCTTTATGTTACCTTTTGTGACAGTTTTGATTCCCGACACTTAGGAAAGCATTCAGGACCATTTAACCTTATTTTTGCATAATATTAAGTTGTTTAAATGCTGAATTCTGCAGAATTCTGCAGTTTATGTAAGTTTTAGGCACTTTCCGGCACTTAAACTATCACTAGGATGGCAGTTTTGTGATCTTTACTTTCCTACACACTATACTAGTGTAACTTTTGGCTTCTAGCCCATTCGGTGTCTCAATACAATGTCTGTCTATTTACTGAACTCCGTCAGCATTCTTCCGATTTGTCTGATAATTGTGTTGCCGGTGTTTCGTGCATCATTCGAATCAACAAAGCTTGCATGCAATAATGATATGTCATTTGCAATATATGATGCACATGTATGTATAATGACAATAATCAGAAAGCAATTCAAGTAATTAATTGTAATTCAGCATAGTCATTAAGCACTAATCATTGTTTAATAATTGTACGGATACCTAAAATTTTGACGGTTGTCACAAACTATACCCGAGGTTGTTACTTTCCATAAACCACATGAACTAACAGTGTAATTAACTCTAATATATAATAATGATCACAAAAAGTTCAATTCTTAAAACAGAAAGTTAAGTAATGCAATTACTCTTAGAAAAATCCAAAAGTAAAAAATAATAAATAAAACATAACATATTAGAAAAATCCAAAAGTAAAAATAGTAAATAGTAAATAAAACATATATATATATATATAGGGGACCGCTAAAATGAGAACCACCTCCAGTTGTAAGAACCGTGAGAACTACACCGAAGAAGGGATGGTTCAACTGCGGGCTTTCTTTTCTTTCCCCGCCTTTACTAGACCTAATCTTTTTTGCCGGTTATTTGTTTCAGGCTATCCCACGCTATCCCGTCAAGAAATATCAGATTCCAGGTTCTGCGTAACAATAAAGTGGATGTTAAAAGGATTAATAGGTAAGTTTTTTGTCAAGAGTTTTATGAATTAAATGGAAGGTTAGTTTCGGGTTTATGGTAATAGTTGACCCGTGTACTTATCAACGGGTTAATTTGGGGTATATGCTAAATTAAATAAAAAAAACGTAAAACAAAACGGGTCAAAAGTTGCCCAAAGTGTACCTCTAAGACCACCCATAGTGGGGGGTTTTTGGCGTTTTTTCCCTAAAAGAACGCCCAAAAACGCCCGGTAACCGCCTTGGGGCGTTTTTTTTAAATGGGTGAAGCATGCTTTTTTTAATGCTTGGAACTTTATCTTTGGCCAATAGCATTTTTTTATGGTTTTTATTTCTATTTTTTATTTAATTCTATTAAAATATAATGGCCCACAAGATTTCAAGCCCCGCTACACCCCTTTTAACATAATGCTCACAATGCCCACACACTGACTGGACCGTCACATGGCGCAAATCGCCCAAGGCGTCTTCCCCTTCCCACTACACATGGTCTAATGCACAAGGGCTCCTTGATCTTTTTTATTGAAAACACATATTGTGATCAATATCATATAATTGGTGTAATCATATTTGATAAACTAATTACTTAATAAATTTTAAATGGCATGGACAAAAAAATATTTCATGTCAGCTTAGCACGCACCAAAAAAGAAGTTGGACCTGCATTTGAAGTCTTAAGTGATATTCTTGATGCCATTGATTTCAGATTTCAAGAGGTATGTGGGTTGGATTATTATTTTACATTTTATTTTCTAAACCGACACCAATAATGACTCTTTCTAAATGTTGAGAATCTTAGTTAGATCCTGGGTTTTAAAAATCGCACATGAGGCGCATCAAGGTGCAAGCCTCGGCGCCTTAGGTAGCCCGAGGCGCGCTTTTTACAAAAAGACCCAAAAAAGCGCATTTTTTGAGGTTTTTCTGAGGCGCGTGCCTCATGTACATGGGGTGTTTTTATGCTGTTTTATGCATCTAACTATTGTACAGTAGGTTTTTTGGCTTGTACTTATGGATAAAATCATATATCATCATCATCATCATCGTACTCAGTATATCCCACCTATAGCAAAGCTAAGGTAGGGTCTGAGGAGGGTGGGATGTAGACAGCCTTACCTCTACCCCGTAGGAATAGAGAGGCTGCTTCCAATGAGACCCCCGGCTCGGTTGTGGTTTTGCATCAAGCCTTGGACATAAGGCACATAACACTCAGCAATTGAGACAAACGCCAATTGGTGCATGTACCCCCTTGTCTTTCGGCTATCAACGCCACCACATGATGCCTGATTAACGATCCCCTCTTTTTAACGTTATTTTCACGAAATTAGTAAAATAACGTTAAAAATTAGTGCACTTTTGCTTTTGCCCCCTCGAGCGCCCACACATATATTACATTATATGAGCAGACCGCAAGCGGGGCTCATATATAAAACTAATTTTTAGCTATATTTTGGATAAGGGATGCTAAAAACCCATAGGATATATATAAAAATTATATAATCACTTTGCGCCTCGGGTATTAGACCTCATCGCTTTTGTGCGCCTCTCGCTTTTTAACACCAAGGTTAGATCTAATAAAGGTTTTATGCTTTCACATTTTAATGCCTTGTTTAAAAGATAATAGTGCAATATGATATTTTTAAACATCGTTCATAATTGATTATATTACTATTGATGCTAATATTAATTTCCTTCATATTATTCGTACAGAGCGGATGACGAATTTACCTTTGATCTTGTTGAGTAGTGTTTATGAAATTTCATAAATGAGTACTGCATGTTGGAATTACATCTTGGTAAGTCCTCTTTTATGTGGATATACCAGTAAGAATTTTGAAATATTAGATTGATGTTTTAAAAAATAAAAAATTCATAGCCATACCTCTTAGCTGACGTGTATGCTTGTTTCAAGGATGAGAAAATGATATATCAAGCAATCCAGTGAAATGCTCAGCTCCAGAAGACACTAACAAGACATGATGGCTTGTTTCTGGTAGATATTGCCTATATTAGCCCACATTGATCAAGAAGGTGGAAGAAAAAGATCTGGTTTCCTGAACGACTCTTCAAATTGTATGGCAACTCCATTGATTCTCTGTAGATGTTGTCAAACAGGCTCAGGCTGGTTCTCAAAATTGTTTGGTTGGTTTTTTTGCCCATTTCTATTTTACAACTGTGAGGTTGGGGAACATTTGAATAAACTTTGGGTGACCGTAACATCATCCACATGGAGAATGTTGCATATCTTCACTTAACTTTTTTGGTTTTGGTAGAAAAGCTACAATAGAGTCGAGAACAATTGTTATCCAACTAACCCGTGACCCGAGTTGTATTGGTTTAGGAAATTTCCTACATAATCTATTGATTTTACATATTTTCTCTTAATAATTGCCAACGCCCAACAGAATGTATTGATTTTTTTTTGCCAAAATCTATTTGATGATATAGATGTAGAGATTGGAACCACGAAGGGGGTGCTCCCAAACCTCTTGATTGTTTAATAGCTCTTTGTTTAACCTGCTAATTCTCTATGCTAGCAAGAAATGTTAATTTCATCGTCCCACATTAATAACTCAAGCCATTTAAAATAACAATTTCCTTATTAAAAATTATTTTGTGTAATTATATTTCACATGTTAGTTATTTATAAATGCAGCGGTTAATGGACATGAAGATGGCTACTTTTAAGCTAAACTTGATATGCAGATGGAGTCCTGAAGACTTTGAACTCTATCAAGAAGGTGAAGGTTCCGATATTGAATCTGCTTAATTTTCATTTTGCTGTACCAAGTTATAGTTAGGGCAGGTTTGGAATTCAATGTTTTAAATGGTTGATTTTCCATGGCAACATCATTTCAATGTTTTAAGTTATATTGAAAAGTATTATGCGGCTATTGTTGAATGGAAGTAAATGTTAGAAACCTGGAATGGACTGTGGTTCGTAATAGACATCGTAATTTAAATTGATATCAGTCGGGACACCCGCCGCAACGCGCGGGCATTCCCACTAGGTTTATTGAACCTTAAGAATTTTTTATCAAAACATTGTTTCGGTTCATTACAGTACGGAAAAATCCAAAAAAAAAAAAAATAGAGGTGTAATACGCTAAAAAGAATATCAAAAAGTGTTTTACATCGATCGATCGAGAACCATAAAAAAATATTACGGGTACCAGTTCCGATTATAGCGCTACCGATTTTGGTTGGAATCACGAACGACGGGTCAACTCTTTGTTGTATCCAAAGAAGCATGTTGGCCGTTTGAAAATTCAGAGAATTGAGTCCTTGATCCCCGGTTTCACCTCTCATTCATGTCATCCCATTAACTGGATCATCTCGACCCTTATACAAGTAAGCATATTGTCTTAAAATACAACCCAAATCGAGTCGTTTATAAGTAAACATGTTTTCTTATAATACAACCAAAATCATCTCGTCTACAAGCAAAAAAGGTCATCTTAGAATACAACCCAAATTTAAATGAGTCTATTGATACATACCTGACATAATTTACACCAATTTATGGAGAGGTTTTTACAATGGAGACGTCTTCTTCGCCTTCTTCTAACAGTCGGCCTTTAGCTTCCTGCAAAACAAACCATAAAGCGGGTCAAACGTAACAATTTTGATACTGGTCTCCAAGTACAATTTTGATATGATTTTTTAACTACAACACTGGTTATAAAAAAATTAATAGACGTTTTAAAATTTTGTTAGAAGTTTAAGATTTCAAATCAGTATGGAGTTTAAAGTTGACTTGTTTAACGTAAAAGTCAAAGTTCGTACCTCTTGTTCCTTACACTTGGTCTTTGCTAGATAATCATCTAATGCGCCGTCACCACAGACAATTTTTCCCCCACATCCCGGTTTATCAACTGACCCAACCGACTCTTCATCGATCACCACAGCTTCTACTCGATCATTTCCCGTCTTGACATCTGGAATCTGAACTCGAAACATTATAGAGGCCAAATAGGTCATTTTTACTTGTTATTTCCACAAACTTAAATGTTCAAATTTTCATGAGATTGTACAAAAAGTTGAATTACCTCATACATAGCGTCGGTTAGAAGCGTTTCAAGTATGGCTCTTAACCCTCTAGCACCGGTGTTCTTAACCATTGCTTTTTGAGCAATTAACCTTAAGGCCTTTTCTGTGAAATGTAATTTCACCTGTGTAAAACGCATGTTGGGAAACGGGTTAAATGGGTATTTTTTGAATGGGTTGAAACAGGTCAAGTTGTGTTGACATGGAACACTTTTAGTCCAAATATACTAAAATAACTTTTTCTATAAACATATTTCGGGATAAATACTAATATTATTTATCACAATAAATGACTTGGGTTATGTGTTCAAAGACACTTTGGCCTACTTTCGAGTTTCGACCCATTTGACCATTTAATGTTTCTATTTTATTTTATCAGTTTAACCCCAAAATGGAAAAAGAGCCGAAATTGCCAACCCTAGTCAAAATAAACAATTAATCAAAATAAATCCGATCGAATACTTACATTGTTCATCTGACCAGTTTTCCCTCCACAGTGAGCTACAAATGCCAATACTCTTTTAAACATTATGGCATTTTACTCTATATTTTCCCGATTCCAAATATAAATTATCAAAAACTTGACCAGTTTTCCCTCCACAGTGAGCTACAAATGCCGATACACTTATACTTTCAATATGGGCGATCGTTTTACCAGTGGGGTAGCAGACGGTTTTGATTGTAACTGAGGTTGAACTCTTTGAGGTGGTTGCGGTGGTCTTAACAGAGCAACTGTTTAATTTTTGACACTCACGGTTACTTACTAAAATAGTATCCTGCATAATGACACACCTGGACAGATTTGTAAGGAACTGGTTGGGTTCGATGTATATCAACCTGGTTTACAACAAAAGTAAGACTTTGCAATTAAGTTCAAGATAGCCAAAAGCATAACCAAAAAATAACAATTAGTACCATGGATAAGCTCTCAAAAAGCATTTCAAAGAACAAATCAATGCCTACATTGCCAACATCCCGTCAGGTCTCTTTTCGCAAGTTGCAACGCTTCACCAAGATCTCCACATTCCTCGTGAGCTTCTAACCATTTATGTAGGTTCATTACAGTAATCATGGTTCTGTTCTGGCATTAGGTGCATTGTAGTATATATGATTGCAAGAATTGCAAAATCAACCTGTACCAATCTTCAGTATCAGCCCAAGCAATTGTTAAAAGACAAAACTTAAAAATAATAGTTTCACCTTTTTACCTTAAATGACTATTGCAACCACACAAAGGTAAGCATCGCAAAACAGGTAGGTCAGGTAACGGGTCAAAACAATACAGGTTCAAGTCAAACGGGTTTTGAGCAAAATAGGTTGGGGTCAAACGGGTCATTTTACAAATACATCAATTTGGCTATAGTCAAACGTTTTTTTCACCAAAATGGACGCGGGTTAAAATAAGACGTTTTGAAAAAGCATCAAAATAGTTTCACTGGTTATATTACTTTTTATGACCACTACTGCGGAGGAGTATGAGGGTTGTATTTTCTTTTTATAAGCAAAAAGAATATCTATATATATTTGATTCATGAAAATGACTGCCTACAATTCTTATTCAAAACAAGAAACAAAACAGTATAGTGAGTGTTCCAACAAGGCACTGCTTATGAGTACCTTAAGTGGGTACAACCTCCACACTTTGAGGAGAGTATTTCTGGTAAAGGGTTACAAGCAATAATATCAACTCGATCATAAAACATTAAGTATATCTACAAACTCCATTCTGCAGTTTCTTTTGCCTCCGACTTCTCGTTTGTTGCCTGCATGCCTTGCGATGCTACATTCTTTTTTTTCAGATTTTTTTTATTTCTTTAAAATTTTTTGATTTTATTTTTTTAATTATTTTTTATTTTTTATAATTTTTTGATTTTTTAAGATTTTTTTTATTTTTAAATTTTTTTATTTATGATATTTTTAGCCTATCATGCCCAAATCCATCTTAACAAAAACCCATCTTGACCTAAACCCATCTTAACCCATTTCTTAATAAACCCATCCTAACCCAAACCCATCCTAACCCATACCCATACTAACCCATTACCCAAACCTGCCCAACCCACCCATTTTGCCACCCCTATTCTTGATGGTAAGGGGAAGGTTTGACGGTATATGGTGTCCAATATGATTAGTGCTGAGATCTCTACACAAAAAAAAATTAATAAAAAAAAACTATAACAAAAAACTCAAGCATCTAATAAGAACGATTTAGAAACATTTTGACAAGACTAACCATCATGATGTACATTGATAGTGTATAAAGTGAAATGTGTCCACGTCAAGTGTATTTTAAAATATATTATTTATGCTTAGAAAAAGGATATTATCTCAAAGCTCTTACCACAGCAAATGCAGCACACACAAGACTAAAACCAGGAAACACGAATGGCGCGTCGTCAGACAAGAATAAAGTTGCAGGATAGAATTGGAAGCACAAATTAGATTCAGTTAAAAGCAACGAAAAACAAAGCATCCACGGATACTTTGCTAATTACTTGTTAGAGGACTAAAAATCAGTGGAGAAACAATACTGGCAAAGGAACATGGGCCTGTAATACACCCTTGAGCCTTTCCCTGAAATTTAACAAAAAATCATTTATTACATTATTCTGCAAAGACCAACCAAATTTACTTCAAATTACCTGCTCGGTAGGACCAACTTGTTTGGATACAATACTCCGTAACTGAAAAGTGCCAATATACTTGTAAGATTAAAGATATATAAAAATCGAACGAATGAAAATACATCAGAAACAAACAACTCACGCTTGGTCCGGCAAAAACAGCTAGGATTTGAAATGTGGCCGCAAAATAAATAACCTGTTTGATACAAAGATTCATTAGCCAAAACCGAGACACACACATTTAATAAAGACTAAAGAGAACTTGTTATTGATACGTGAGCACATGTACATACCCATGATGACCAAGCTACACTGTATAGGGAAATCTGCATATAAAACCAAAGATTACATTAGGGAGTAATCAAAATTGAATTCTTTATAATGTTTGACGACATTCTTGAGAATACGGAGGTCTGTTGTATATGTGATTTTATAAAATTTAAAAAAAAATATTTAATTGAGAAAATACTTACATGTACACAGTTGAAGACGAGCCCGATTGCAAGAATCTTTTCTTCACTTATTACTCTAGCCAACAAGGGCATAAGAACCATCTGCAAGAGTTAGATACAACATAAGTTGTAATATTTTACCTAAAGCAGTTACCCAAGAAAATTATATTTACAAGACGTACTTGCGATATGATCCCTGCTATCCCGTTGATCATCAAGTCAACAAACTGATCTTTATCAAAATGGAATTCGGCCTTCAAATAGTACTGCACGTTACAAAGATAAACGCTTAACAAACAATATATCATGTTTTAATGTAAATGCTAAAAGTAGTAGTATCATGGTATATCATGTACCAATAATGCAGAATAAAGGCCTAATTCACCCAAGCTGCTGAGCTGCTGGAGAAAATGTCCAGCTGAGAGTATCATCCAAAATAAAATACTTCAGTACTTCCACTGTAGCCCCAAATTTTGAGGTTTCAAATCAAAATCAATAACCTAAATCTATTAAAACATAAATCTTGGTTGAATTATGTCGAGAAATACTAAAATAAATCGAATCAAATAAGAAAACCATATTAATTTTTTAGCTAAAAAAGGGTATATGGATTACAATTTTGACTCTTCTCGAACTGTAACCTTTCTACTTTTTTTGTACTTATGCAATTCTCACACAGATATTTTATCGAGCAGTTGCTATGCATACTTTCAAAACAACATACTTGGGTCCAAATTTGTTTAATTGAGGTAGGAAAAAAAACACAACTTCATGGCTAAAACTGCATTTTGTTGATTTAAGAAATGTCTGTTAAGATGTTTTATTATACAACGATCATTGAAACCATGGGATTTTGGTTTATTTGCAGGTGATTGTAGGTAGCTTTGTTCCTGCCACTCATAAACAATCAAGAACAGAAGCTTCTGATACTTAGCGATTGGTTAAGGGTTTAATTGGTGTTTTTTTTAATTTAAGTAAACCTTTATAGAAATATTGTTTTTACAGTTATGTTTAACACATTAAATATTTATAAAATTAAAAAGATGTATTAACAAGTGTTGTGAGCAGGGCCATCATGACCTGGACAGTTTTGACTCAAATTCATTTGAGTATATATCCTGTTTATTGATGAGAATGTTGCTAGGGAGATTATTAATCATAGATCGCTTCGGCATCCGAATATTTTTCGGCTTAGGGAGGTAACTTGTTGGTTAAGTTGGTACGGTTTTTGATACGGTGTGGACTGTGTCGTAGAGTGATTTGGTGGTGGTTTGTAGGTGGTGCTTACTCCCACTCACCTTGCTATTGTGATGGAGTATGCTGCGGGTGGGGAGCTGTTTGAGAGGATATGTAATGCTGGAAGATTCAGTGAAGATGAGGTTATTGAAATTGTTTGATTGTGATTGGTACATCGGTTTCGTAACTTTCGTTAGCTTGAATTTGTGTTTTGATTGTTGTTGTGTGTCGGCGTTTCAGGCAAGATACTTTTTTTAGCAGCTTATTTTTGGAGTTCACTACTGTCATTTCATGGTAATGGAACCATTTTAAGAAATACTTACATAATGATCTTTTGTGCATGTGCATTGATATGATATCGGACAAAATACTTACATATGATATGATCTTTTTGGTTACTATTTTGTGATTTTATTCCAGATCTTTATTATACCGACCAATAACTTTGACTATACTCTAGAGTAATAAGCTGCAAGATACTTCCGCTGCTCAAGCAAGAAGAGGCAAGGACATTCAAGGTATTCAATGGGAACGGCTCAGCATCACTAGGGAAAAATATCGGCAAACTAGACTCGAACAAATCACCAACTTCCCACCAGCACTTACCGTCTATAACAAGGACCGAAACACGGGCCGGTTATTTTATAGAAACTATAGATCAGTAGAACGAAAAACAAAACTAAATAAACCGATTCCTGCATAAGCCAAATATAATTTAACAGTCAACAAGCCTTTCTAAACTTCAAAGATTTTCGGTACACACTTTCTTTCATGGAAGTCTTATATGATACTTGGTCTCTTCCAACAAACAGAAATAAACAAGTCGACTTACTTTATCAGACAAATGAATGAAGATACCCATACCTATGTCGTTTGTTGTACTGTAGCAAGCTCGAATAAATCCAGTTCAACACGCCAATGTAAAGCGTTTCATCATCAGGACTAAGAGAGACACCAGCTCTCTCCCCAAATAAATCAATCTCTTGTCGTTTTTCATAGTTTAGCTTGGTATTGTAGACATGAACAAAATCCGCAGCTTCTGCAACCACCAAAAACTGCCCGTCTGATGAAAAACGAACCAGTCGAACCGCGGCCATGTTGCCAACCGAGACCGGGGTTGCAAGATTTCTTATATCCCATAGCCTACAAGTCTTGTCTTGATTATAGTGTTGTACTCATTTTCCGTTAGTTTATCAATCGTTTCCTTTCAAGTAAGGTTATGCATCACTTACAGATATTAGTAATACCATGAGGAATAATTAACTGCAGCCATGATTTCTAAATGGAACAAAAAGTAGCACCAAACACTAAAAAAAGCCACAACTCTTCCGGTATTCGATTACATTAGCTAATTAAAAAATCACTATGAGGAAAAATGAAGGCAAAGTTGTTCTTTCAGGCTTATGTAGAACATGATCAAAGATTTGGTAACCTTATCATTCAAAAACTTAGAAGCATCATCCACAAGCTTCCTCAAAACCTAATCACCAAAACACACCAATCCAGCATAAGCCAGTACTCAATTGCACAATTCAACAATTTAACTTAATTAATATTATCAAGTACTGGTAGGGCTGTAAATTAACCGAACGTTCAGCGAACAGTTCGCAAACCATTCGACGGTAAGTCCGTTTGTGTTCGCTTGATTAATAAATGAATCAACGCAAACAAAAATTCGTTTGTTTAGTTAAATCAACAAACATGAACAGAGGCCGCATACACTCATTTACGTACGTGAATGATTGGTAACGTGTTTGTTTATGTCCGTTTGTGTTTGATCGTAATAATTAAGATATTGAACTTAATGATACTCGACTCCAATACCAAACAAATTCGATTTCACCAAATTACTCTATGACCGCCTATATATATATATATATATATATATAACTTAATAAACTAATATATAAAATCATTAACTTTTTAAAGAAGAAGAATACTTTTCATTGTTTCAAACGACTCTCTTCATTGCCTCATGACAGCCAAACATGATATCCAAAACGCAATAACTATTCCATTTCGTTGCCTATACGTTTACCAGTGCATTTGTCAATTTACGATAAATATATTTATTCAAAGTTCTTAAAGTTACCTGTTGCATCCAAAGGATGTCCAATAGCCATTGCACCTCCGTTTACATTGATCTTTTGTGGGTCGATTTCTAGCTTTTTTTTGGCAATATACAAACTGTGATGCAAATGCCTGACATAATAGACAAAATAAAACCAATTATTCTCCAACTTTGATAGAAAAAAAAAAGAACAGGATATATGTTGCATCCAATTATCACCTCATTGATGTCAAAAAGGTCAATATCGTCAATTTGAAGCCCAACAGCCTTAACTGCAGCTGGAATTGCAACAGCAGGGCCGATACCCATTATTGCTGGTGGGACACAAACAACAGCAAAAGTCCTGCAATTCTTTCAAAAGTACATGGATGGTCCCTGTGGTTTGCACTTTGTAACGCATTTAGTTCCTAACTTGGACATGCTAAGACCTTTAGATTTGTTGGCGGGGGAGTAAATGTGTTACAAAGTGCAAACCACAGGGACCATCCGTGTACTTCTGGAAAGTTAGGGACCAAATCCAAAATTTTGGTTAACCATTGATGTACTTTACTCAAAAAGTAACAATGATAATAGGTCACCTTTTACATCATATGATAATGAACTGTAAATTCATTACATCAAAAGCTAAATTTCATAGTTCATTAATACGTTTGGAGGTAAGCTACAAGAATTAACTCAAAATGAAGGAAAACGCGTAATAAATCATAAAACATCAACTGATTATGTCTAGCTGAAAGTCAGTCAACGAAGTAACCGCATACCTGAATACACCGAGACTTGGTAATCCCTTCTGCAGAGCGATACTTCTCTTCATCAAAAGAACAGCTCCAACACCGTCACTCACTTGGTTGGAAGTTCCTGTTCGGAAAGAAACAAAAAAGAAGAAAAAAAAAGCGTAAGATACGATACTAAAAAGATTACTTTTTGGCTAATGATAAGAATCTTAATTATTCAAAGAATAATTCATTTACAAACATTAGCGAATCAAGTACCAGACGCATTCACTGACCCAAAGAGAGTGACTAAGTCACACATACCAACTGCTAATGCTCCAGTAAAAATAAGTGTCCCAGAAGGACAACAACATGTTGGAAATGAGTCTAATGCATGCCTCAAACGTGGTAGACCAATCGGTTCTAAAGATAAAAATCCTCGAAAGAAAAAAGGAGCAAATAATGGAGATGGTCCAGTCGAGGTGATGATAATGCCAAGAAAAGAGTCTCCTGAAGAGACACTAGACATGATGGTTCCAGAAGAACCTCAGGTACCTGAAAACGAAGAGGTCTCAATAAATTATATCATGTCTAGAAAGGTATTGAACCAAAATGAAATTGACGTCGATGACAGTTTTTCATATAACATAGCGCTAGAAGTAATGGAAAATAATGAGGATCAAGAACCAAAATCTGTTGAGGAATGTAAACAAAGAAATGATTGGCCAAATTGGAAAGACGCAATTAAGGCAGAATTAGATTACCTCAATAAACGAGAAGTTTTTGGACAAGTAGTCTCTATACCTGAAGGTGTAAAGACTGTCGGATATAAGTGGGTCTTTGTGCGAAAACGCAATGACAAAAATGAAATCATACGATACAAGGCACAATTAGTAGCACAAGGATTTTCGCAAAGACCAGGGATTGATTATGAGGAGACATATTCTCCGGTGATGGATGCGACAACTTTTCGTTATCTTGTTAGTATGGTAATACAAGAAGGGATTGATCAGCGCCTAATGGATGTTGTGACAGCCTACCTCTATGGCTCAATTGATACTGATATTTACATGAAACTCCCTGAAGGATTCAAATTACCAAACTCATGTACATCCAGTTCTCGAGAACATCTTTCAATTAAATTAAACAAATCACTATATGGGCTAAAACAATCTGGGTGTATGTGGTATAATCGCCTTATTGAGTATTTGTTGAAAGAAGGTTACAAAAATGATTCAATATGCCCGTGTATCTTCATAAAAAGGTCAGAATCTGAATATGTTATAATTGGTGTATACGTTGATGACTTGAATATAATTGGAACTCCAAGGGAGCTCCAAAAGGCAGTTGAATGCTTGAAAAGAGAATTTGAAATGAAAGACCTTGGAAAGACAAACTCGGGTTACAAATCGAACACCTCAAGGGTGGAATCCTTGTACATCAACAAAACTACATAGAAAAGTTACTTAGAATGTTTTATATGGAAAAATCACATCCATTGAGTACCCCAATGGTTGTAAGATCTCTTGATGACGAGAAAGACCCATTCCGACCTCCGAACGATGGAAAAGAAATTCTTGGTCCAGAAGTACCATATTTAAGTGCAATTGGTGCACTAATGTTTCTTGCTAGTCATACGCGACCAGATATATCATTTTCTGTAAATTTATTGGCAAGATATAGTTCATGCCCTACGAAGAGGCATTGGAATGGGGTAAAACAAATATTTCGATACATTCAAGGTACAAAAGATATGGGGTTGTATTTTACTAACCAATCGACAACAAGTTTGGTTGGTTTTGCAGATGCAGGGTATTTGTCTGATCCTCACACTGGACGATCTCAAACTGGATATTTATTCACAAGTGGAGGCACTGCTATCTCATGTGTTTGGTTAAGAAGTGTAATACAACACATTCGTGGGTCTTGTGGTATTTCTACGAAAGATGAGGAACCGGCAATTTTATATGAAGACAACGCAGCATGCATTGCTCAACTTAAGGAATGATACATCAAAGGTGACAGAACGAAGCACATTTTACCAAAGTTTTTTTCCACACATGATTTTCAAAATAATGGAGATATTACTGTCCAACAAGTTCGTTCTAGCGACAATTTGGCAGACTTGTTTACTAAAGCACTTCCGACCTCTACATTCAAGAAACTGGTTCATGGGATCGGGATGCGTCCACTCAAGGAGCTTAAATCATCAGGGGGAGAATAATACGCGCTGCACTCTTTTTCCCTTAGCTATGGTTTTATCCCACTGGGTTTTCCTGGCAAGGTTTTTAACGAGGCAGGATCACCAAGCGTATTATAAGAATAATATATTATGTTGTCACGTGGATAGTCAAGGGGAGTGTTATGAATTATTACTTATTTATTATATGACTATCCACTTATGTTATGACTATCCATATACTTAACTCTCATCCCTCCATATACTTAACCCACATCTTGTAAGCCTATAAATAGAGGCATATGTGATCCATTTTAAACATTAATAAAAATATTCATTCCCCGAATCTCTCTTTTTTATCTCTATAATGTTAATAGGCTAGTTGTTTAAAACAATATCTGTTATAAAACCACTGTGGAAAATAGAACTACTTTAGATAAACACATCTCCTCAACAGGTTGTATGGAAGTTGGCTAGATAATAATGCAAAATATCTAGCCAAGAGTTTTCTTTATTTCTTTTCTCTTCTTCAACTGTGATTACAGGGGTGACAATATTGGACCTCGGTGCATGCATATATATACAATAAAATCACTATTCAGAATGTGATAGATTTGTCTGAATGTAATAATTCATAATACTCCCCCTCAGACATATTATCACCATTCACTTGATCAATAATCCATACGTTCCAAGTTGGATGACAATTTTCAATTTTTGGGTTTAACTATGGAATACTGCCTCGTTAAAAACCTTGCTAGGAAAAACCCAGTGGGACAAAACGTAGCTAAGGGAAAAAGAGTGCAGTGTATAGTCTTCTCCTGATATTTCTGGATCATGTATGTTGCCTCATTAAAAACCTTACTAAGAAAACCCAATGGGATAAAACTTAGTTAAGGGAAAAAGAGTGCAACTTGTATAGTACTCCCCCTCATTTTAATATGTATCATTTATGTGACTTGTCTCTATCTTCCTTGAAAGTTGATCAAAGCTTTATAGACAACAATTTTTTTTCTTGATCCTTAGGTAGGCAATCTTTTTCCGATTAGTGTTATATGATCTTCATATGAGACTTCTGGTTCCTTTTTGGAAACAAATATCATAAGATCCACAACTGTGTTTTGTTACATTACCTGCATTTACAAAACTAACCAAACTTGTTTCGATGGGTTAGTAAAAGTATAAATTATATCTTACATACCTCAAGTGTATCACAAATTTCGTTTCATCTTAGGAGAATATGAAAAATATAATTCATCTTGCAACGTGTTAATGGAAAAATTTCTAAATTTGTATGGTAATAAAAATGGTGAAACTGACTGTCCCCTGGATCGAACCCGGGTCTAGGCCACACCCTTTCGCGCACCTAGCCAACCGAGCTAGGTGCCTAGTTTGTGAAATTTCCGTTTTTGGTTAAATATAAGCACATGTACAATAACTTCCTATTTTTCAAGAAATTTAATGTTTGAAAAATCAAATGGTCTATTATGCTTCAAACTTTCTATTTCATCTTGATTCTATAATATATGTGTATGACCATAATTGATCGACAATTCTATGTTGGAATCATTCACTTCTTCCTGAGGGAATGTATTATCATTCACTCCTTCCTAAGGGAATTGAATTTACCATTTTTTTTTCTTTTATGGTCAATTTCCCTTTCAGTGACTTTTCTTTTTCGAGGATGTTTTATCCTTTGAACCCAATTTCCTTTTCAGGGCCTTTTCTATTTCGAGGATGTTTTATCCTTTGAACCCAATTTCCTTTTCAGGGCCTTTTCTATTTCGAGGATGTTTTATCCTTTGAACCCAATTTCCTTTTCAGGGCCTTTTCTATTTCGAGGATGTTTTATCCTTTGAACCGACTGGTCTCCCATGTTTCAAACGGGATTCAATAGCCATACTATTATTATCCCTTTGCTTGTCTGTAACATCAACTCGAGCTAAAGCATTAGCATCTGGTATATAAAATTTTCAATATGTCTTTGTCCTTCTTGGACATTAATTTTAACTGGAGCAATTCAAAACTTTTTGGATGAATTTCCTTCTTAATATATATTTTAGATATTTTACTCGAGGATACAGATAAATACAATGATGACTTCAAAATTTATTTCACTTTAGTTGTTTTCTATCTCCCCCTCATGTTGGGATTTGTAATCAGCAAATGAAGCCCATATGGCTATATATTATTTATTCCCAACATGTCATTAAATCTCATCTTTGTGCGTTGTGTTGTAACAATTTCAGTATATATAGTATATATATCGCACACCCAAAAATGATAAATATTTGGTTTCTAAATAACAGTAATGGGGAGTAAATGTTTCAATAATAATACTTGTTCCAATGATCATTGATAATTTAGAATTTATCAAAAATAAATTTTTCAGTCTGGAATAATATTCTTGCTATATTAGCTAAGCCATATGTGCAAACTTCAAGTTGCGAATTGATAACCATTTAGACGATGCATCGATTTAAATACTAAATGGTATCATGCTAGGATATGTGTATCCTTTAATCCTTTTTAGGATCATCATATGATATGTGAATATTTTTCGTCATAGTATATCCTTGATGGCTTAATCTGTCATGCCATAAGTTTAATATCATCACATCCTTCTATGACTGTCATATGTGCATGAAGCACATTTATATAATGTAAACCGGAATGGATTTTTGGTAGTTTCTTCAATATGTAATCTTTATTTATAATATGTAAATATTTCTTATTTCCATCAGTACTTGACTGAGTATCATATCCATTCAGTCACATAATTATTAATATGGTGGTGGGATCCATCTAATGGTGATGGGAGTTGCTGTTGGGATGACAATGCTCGTGCTATCTTCCATATCAATGTTGTATGTAAACATGTTTCAATTCATATGGCTACTTATCCAGATATGTAGCCTTTAATTTATGCTTATTCACAGACTTACGAATGGTTTAGTTTCAGCTATAGCAGGTAAGTCTTTTAGTTTGTATGTATTTCCCAGATACTTGTATATATATTAAAATAATTGAATCGTAGTAAAATGATTCTAGTATATTGTTATGTTTGCAGACCTCTGTCTGTGTACAACTGAACTTAATCAAAATCAGAATCAGAATCATGAGGTGATGGAGGTGGCGGAGTAAATTGTTTTGAGATAATACTAGCTATTTGTCTTAGCCTTTCTTCCTGCCACTCATTCTTTTTCGTCAACCACTCTATTTGTCTGGACATTTTCCGGTTCTTTTTTATTAGTTTAGCAACCTTCATTGGATCTAAAAGTGGATTTATTAGAGGCACCGTACTTGGTCCGGCTTCAACAATTGATGGTTGTTGTTGCTCCGGATGTTGTGAAGATTGTTGCTGTAATAGTGGTGACATGGGTTGTTCTGGTGCTAACAACTCTTGGAATGTCATGGCATCATTAAATATGGATTGTTGCATCATTTCTCCTTGCCCAAAAGGTAAAGTGTAACACCTCGAAAATTCACGTCCTATAATGAGTTGACACGTGTCACATGTTTGAACGTGTGAAAGAATGTTATAGAAGGATTAAGTTGACAATCATGGAAAGTATGTGAATATACGAGTTCTAAATGTCAACAGTGAATAAATATATTTTACATTAACCCTACATGATGCTCATATCTTCAAACGAATAAATCATGGATCATACGAAGCCAAATATGAAAGAAAGTGAGAAATTACAAACTGCATGGGTTAAATGTGTCAACATGTTTAAGTTATACCTCCGAGTGACCCTTTTGACAAACCCGAAGCTTTGTAACGGTTAATTATGCTCACTAGAATGCACTATGTAAATTTCATAAAGTTTCGTTATCGTATGAGAAAGTTATGATCAAAATCGTATACAAGGGGTTAAAGCGTTAACATTGAAGTTTATGACTTTTCGGGCAACAATAAAGTTAACCGAGGACTAAACAAAGTGGGTAAATGTCTTAAAGCCCTTATAAGTCAATTTAGAGGGTTCATTGTGCAAAAAAAGACGTGAAAGCGACCTTTAGAAGGACCGGGGACCAAAACTGCAAATAATGGAAAATTGGTTAGGCTGGACATCACATGCTCGCGTAGCGCGAGCACTACCCCTTATGCCGTCGCGCTACGCGACGGCCTTACCTGATCAGAGTTCGATTTTTTTGTTGATTCTTGTCTGCCATAGCCCTTGTAACCGCATTTAACTCGATTTTCCTCATCTTGGACGACCCCTAAATGGCTCCTAGACAATAGGGACATGTGTTAGTGATTAGGGAACATTGCTAGAGTTGTTTGTCAACAATCTATGAGTTCTTGAGCACTATATAAAGGGCCAAGGTTGCAACCATTTTCTCACATCTTCCATCTGCACTTTGGAACACTTATGGAGCTCAAGACTTCTCTCTAAGCTTCACATTTCGTGCATAGGACTTCAGTAAGTATGCTTAACCTTTCTTAATTAAGCTTTTGCTTAGTTTTAGCTTAAAAGTCAAACCGTCGTAATTAACGGTTGACTTAGCGATTAATCACTAATGGTCCAGTGATTAGTCGAATTGAAAGTAGTTATAAGTTGGTAATTATGTGGGTAATAAACCCTTAAAAGGGGTCCCCCTGATTCCCACTCTAACTAGGTCAAATGTCGGGTCAAACTTGTTATTAAAAAGTCAACAGGATACTTAATTTCTAATTTATGCATAATTAGCAATGTAGAACACATACAACCTGTTTGATCATTAATATAACTTGGTAATTAGTATAAGAACATGTCTAAACATGTTCAACCCGACAATTTACTGTTTAGACCCGGTTCGGAACCGAAAGTCGCAAAGCTTTGACTTTTGCTTTGACTTCAGTTCTGACCCGTTTAAGCATGTTTTAGAAATGCTTTAGAGCTTTAATTAGACCAGGTTACATGCTAGTATAACCCTCTGTGATTATACACCATGGTTCATTAGTTAACCAATTAATATGCATGATTCTGTTAATTGCTCATATGTTGACCATTATGCCCTTTTCACATTAAAACGTGATTTCTGAAAATGTAAAAGAGTAGAAACCTTAGTTACTGAATTATAAACTTGCACCCAAAATTTGACATCACTTTGAGGTGTAGATTGAGAGTTATGCTAATTAGCGTAATTAGAAAGCTTCTTTAGCGATTAAACGGCGTAATTAACGTATAGCCTAGTTAAGCCTACTTTTTGATATCAAACTTATTACCCACTGATGTAATATATTATTTGGGGATTTTTGAAGATTTTTAATTAATTTTAGGCTGAGCATAACTTACAGTCATAGGCTTAATCCGGTAATTGTCGGTTTTGCCCTTACGGGCTATAAAATGAGTTTTACATATCTAATTGACTCCAAACCTTTTGCTACTGATTACATATGATAAATAAATTATTTTAAGCCTTCTAGAATAATAAAAATATCAGCTTTATGTATAGAACCCGGAAATGGCTTCTAATCGCCTTATTAAGCGTTTTTAACGCGTAGTATGTACTAAAATTATTTTAAACATACAAGGGTTGATACCTACTGATATTTTAGGTAAATTATAATATTTTAACAGTAAGCAAAACTTGTTAAACTCAGACTTCAGTTTTGAGCTTTTCGGTTTATGTGAAATTACCAAAATGCCCCTACGGTGCATAGTTTGGTTATAATTGATAAATTTCACATATATACTTTACCCTACTGTTATAACTTATTAAATTGAGTATTTTTGCTGATTACATCAGACCTGTAACTCAGGTAAATACTTAAACTCTTTTATAACCTTGTAAATGACCAAACTACCCTTACGGGGCATAGTTTGTGTTTAAATTCGTTTCGGGCATAATAAAAGACATATTACTGATGTCACAACATATTTGAGGCATATTAACTTAGGAAACCTGTATATGGCTCTTATGAATACCCGTTACGCTTATTACGCGTTCGGTTCGGTTTATGTAACTAGTTTGCATAAATTAGCCGAAACGGGTCAAACCTTATCGGTTTTATCTCAAAATCCAGAACGTGTATGAAATACCCATATTAATCAAGTCTTCAAACTTGTCGGGTCTAAATCACATTCTATCCGGTCTTCGCTTAATCATGCGTATGAACCGTATCTTTGAAACTAACCGGTCTAAGCTTAAGCTTAACTAAAGACCCGTTAGGATTCTAATAGGTTATTATAAACCTTTGTTCCAGATTAGGAGGACCAGTAAAAGCTACTTGCATTTGCTTATTGTGATTATTACTTTGCTCAGGTAAATACTTTTAACTTATTTTCCCTATACGGGCTTGGGGTACGGTATATAAAATACCGCTTGGTCGGGCATCAAATCTTCCATCGTTTGGTGGTTAATTGAATAATTTGATCGGCCTGTTTAAATTTTTTTGTTTACTTAAAGCCTTTGGGGGGTTAATGACCATGTCCCGGATATCTTTGGCATCATTTTACGAAATGGCCACGACCTAAGCGCGGAGTGTAGGCGTACACTCGTCAGTGCATAAAAAGTTGATGTGGTGTGTCTATTGATCTTTAACCCGGCACGATCCGGGCTACTGAACGCATAAGGAACATGTAATTCTTTTACAAGATTATATATTTAAATAATTATCCCAAGTTATAAAATGTTTATGCCACGTGCATCCAAATCAATTTTTAATCATTTTTAAAATGAGTCAGTTGATTGTATTTACAAGTGTAAACTGACGTATTTTCCCAAAAAGATTAAATGCAGGTACTAAGCGTAATAGGCTGGATTCTCTCCTTAGCATCAATAAAGAGTATCGCAAGCTTAAGATGCCTATCGTCTGTTGAACTACTGTTTCTTATTTATTTCGATCCGTCTGTGGATAAACTTTCAACTGTTTGTGATACACGATATTACAATATTTTATTCGGTTGAAATATATCTTTCAATTGCTTCCGCTGTGCATTTAAATATTGTGTTGTTTGACTATTCTGTTGCCAACCACGTCACGATACTCCCCACCGGTGACACGTGGAAATCGGGGTGTGACATAAAGGTGAAAGTGCCTGGTAGATGTTTGGTGTTTGTGGTTTGTGGTTGAGTATGCTGTGTTTGAGATGTGTTAGTTGAAATATGTTCAAACACGGGTGGTATTGGTTGCTGTTGAGACAACAAATCATACTGATAAAAAGATGGTTGAGGAAACTGCAACAGTAATTGTTGTAGATTTTGTGATGTATTTTCTGGGATAACCGGTGCTGCCTCAGATTGAAACGATCGTGTTTGTGCAGGAATATCAATAGGTATTATCTCGATATTGTTAAAATTTACCACTCCGGGTAATCGTGGTAGGGATAATTCTTGAATAATCTGATCGTTTATGACACCTAGAGATTTGGCTATTTTTGTTATGTATGATCCTCCCATAAGGTTTTTCGGGGGACGTGTTTGGTATTGCTCAAAATACATAGCAAGAGAGTAAGCAATATTACAATGGACTGACTCGAATATACTGTATAAGTGGAAGAGATCGGTACCACTAACCCTGTGTAGATTAGACGTGCGCCCCCTGATCGTGTTGTCTAGAACACGGTGCATATATTGATAAAGAGGATCTCTAAATGTTCTTGAATTATTATTTTTACTCCACACTGCTGGTGTAAGTGTAGACCAATAATCTTGTATGCGATCAGGATATTCGGTTAATGCGTTTATAAATATAGGTGATCTAACCTCTTCTTCTGTATAAATACCTAAATGTACTGCGAACTCAGATAATGACAATTTAAAAGTTTCTCTACCGAGTCTAAAATCGATAGAGGGCTCAGATGGGTCTTTATTTCGTGTGAAATGAAAAGTAGACCAGAACTCATATACAAGTTCATCGTATGAAGGTTCTAAGATGTCAAAAAAACGACACCATGGTGAACCAATTGGTAGTAACCTCGTCAGTCGATCATCTATGTCTAGTATTCCCGTTATGTTCCAGTCGATACTATTAATAGTATTAACTTTAAGCCTCCTGAGGGTTAGACATTTCGTATGGGTGCGTACATCCCTAAACTGAAGAAATTTATGGACTTCGATCTGGGCACGAATTTCTGCTGCGTTTGAAGATTCAGCGTGTGCATGAGTAGAAAACCGAAGACTCATGATAGTAATATTGGGCTTTGTTTGAGTTAAAAAAAAATAGAATTTGAGTATGAGTTGTTTTGGGTATGTGTCGAACTATATCAGAAGTTCAGTTGGTTTGAGGATTTACACAAGTGGTGTGTTACTTATATAGATACAAATTAAGCTTACACAATACGCTTGGTTAAGGCTTCCATGATACACCTTGAAAATAGTTTTACTGTATTAGGTTTGAAAATTTCGGTAACAAACAAAATTTTTAAACTAATATTAGATTCGGTAGGTATCTTGTGTAACGTGCTGATTATCACTGCTAAATGGTTCTGATAACAACATTGATGATATTAATAATTGGTAATTTTATAGTAAAATATGCATAGCCATTTTTACGGATATATATATATATATATAATTAGTATGCACAATAATAAATAAATAAACGTTATTGAACATTAGATTTTATAAATAAATGTTAGATAACATAAATATAAATGTTAGGTGCATAAATAAATGTTAGATAACATAAATGTAAATGTTAGATGCATAAAAGAAATTTAGATTGTTAGTAGTCCCAAAGTTATTATATATATCCATAGTATGAGGTCCTCTGCACTGATTTGGATTGTTAGTAGTCCCATAGTTATTATATTCCCATAGCAATAGGTACCTCGTACTCATTTTTATTATTAAGTATGAGATTTAGATGTTTTTATGATAGGAGTGTCTGGATAACTGGGTCTCCTAAAGGAAAACAATCCCACGGTATAAAAGAAATATTACGTTTATCATAACAATTATAGTTTATATAAATTAATCAAACACTTACTTTGATTATAATTGCTTGAACGTTTCCTTGGCTAGAGCCTCGTGCTGATAACGTGTTATAAAACCACTGTGGAAAATAGAACTACTTTAGATAAACACATCTCCTCAACAGGTTGTATGGAAGTTGGCTAGATAATAATGCAAAATATCTAGCCAAGAGTTTTCTTTATTTCTTTTCTCTTCTTCAACTGTGATTACTGGGGTGACAATATTGGACGTCGGTGCATGCATATATATACAATAAAATCACTATTCGGAATGTGATAGATTTGTCTGAATGTAATAATTCATAACAATATCTTTATTTTTAGCTTTTTTTTTCACTATTGTTTTTTAGTTTTTTTTCACCATTGTCTCCTTAACTTTAACTTTTTTTTCATTATTGTTAAAGAATGCTATACCAATGCTCCTTTAGGGGCTTTGACTTGAGGTTTCCTACCCTGGGGAGTAGCTCAACTGGCAATTGCCAGGGGACTACATGGGGATTTCACCTGGGGGAGAACCCCAATCCTGGGTGGACGGGTTACATGTACAGGCATGGCCCGGGGTGTAAGCGGAGCTCCACCGCCATCACCAATAGCCGTTCAAAAAAAAAAAAAAAACCAATAATATTTTAAAAATCTCTTTAAACATGCACCAAATACTAAATACTTATAATCACAGTGGGTCACCTTACAAAATTCTGCACGTTAACAAAAAAAGCTCGGTGTATTTTTTCCTCTCTTATAATTGAGGCTGAAGTGGGTTTTAGAAGTTGAAGAAGATCATACTATTGATTTTTTAACTTTTTTTTCACTATTGTCTCCTTATCTCTAACTTTTTCTTCTTTATTTCTAGCTTTTTTTCACTATTGATTTTTAGTTTTTTTCACTATTGTTTCCTTATCTTTAACTTTTTTTTTTCCATTATTGTGAAAGAATGCTCTAGAAAAAATACTTTAAAAATCTCTTTAAACATGCACCAAGTATTAAATAACTTATAATCATAGTGGGTCACCTAGCTTACAAAATTCTGCACGCTAAAACAAATGCTCGGTGGATATTTTCCTATCTTATAATTGAGGCTGAAGTGGGTTTTTGAAGTTAAAGAAGATCATAATTACTTTTTGTGCGTGTTTGCATATTAATTAGGTTAAGCAGCAAAGATGAAGATGAAGGTGGTGGTAAGAGAATCAACCATGGTGAGGAAACGCCAACGATGATGCTATGGCTATCCAGCCTCGACCTCACGGCCCCAAACAGTCACTCACAACCGGTGTTCTTCTACCGGCCGAACGGTGCTCCCAACTTCTTTGATGCCAAAGTGATGAAGGGCGCTTTGAGCAGGGCATTGGTTGCGTTTTACCCGTTGGGAGGGCGATTTAAGCGAGGCGAAGATGATCGGATTGCTATCGATTGTCAAGGACAAGGGGCGTTGTTTGTGGAAGCCGAGTCAGATGGCGTTATCGATGATTTTGGTGACTTTGCACCCAGATTAGAGTACTTGAAACTCGTTCCTGCGATAGATTACTCGTTGGGAATGGAATCATATCCTCTCATGGTCTCGCAGGTATAAAATATTTTACATATCTGAAAAATACTTTTACTAATTAATTTGAGCAGGTAACTCACTTCAAATGTGGTGGAGTTTCGCTCGTGGCCTAGACATCGATCGCCGGCCCTTCATAGACCGGTCACTCCTTCGTGCACATGACCCACCACAACCCGTGTTTAAGCACATAGAATACCAACAAGATCAAATAGTGAATTCACTAGGCGGAGGAGTCGCATTAGATGAAACCAAGACTATCTGCTCAGTTTTCAGGGTAACACAAAACCAACTCAACGCGCTCAAAGTAGAATCGAAGAATGATGGTAACACAACCACCTACTACAGCACATTTGGGGTTCTCGCGGGCCATGTTTGGAAGTGCGTGTGTAAATCCCGCAGGCTGCCAGAGGATGTGGATACCAAGGTCCACATCGCCACCGATGGGCGTGCCCGATTACAACCACCACTTCCACCAGGCTATTTCGGGAATGTTATCTTCACAACCATTGCCATAGCAAGAGCAGGTGAAATTCAGTCGAAACCTATTTGGTACGCTGCAAGTAAAATCCATGATTCTTTAGTGACAATGAAGAGTGACTATCTAAAATCGGCAATTGATTATGTGGAACAGCACCTTGATCAAAAGCCTATAGTGTCTTACAAATACACCGATATTAGAATCGTAAGTTGGGCTAGGCTCGGGTTTCACGACGCGGACTTCGGATGGGGCAGACCGTTCTTCATGGGGCCTACACGGATAGTAGCAGGGTTGTGTATTGTGTTACCAAGCCCCATAAACGACGGGAACTTATCGATCACCATTGGGCTAGAAGCTGAACAAATGAAGCTTTTCCGCAACTTGTTCAACCCAATTAAAATGCCCAATAGTTCATTCTGAATTTTCATTGTAAGAATGACTTATGTTTATTGACACTTTGATTTTAGTTAATTCGAATAACTTTCAACACACATATCCCAGGTTTGCCCACTCATAATCAATGCCAGTTACGCACCATTTAGGATAGATTCTTGACATATACACTGACGGTTTTACAGTAATAAAATCTCATTCAAACGAAATATAATTTACTTATCGTGTGTATGAAAAGTAATCTAAACGGTGCAATTAATTGCCTTGCTACGTTGCTATAGGATTTGATGAGCTCGGTATCAACCAGTGCCGAAAATATCCTCAAAAGTGGGTACCGGTACCGAATATACCTGGTACGGTTCGGTACCGGTTGGTACTAGTACGGTACCTGTATTTGAGGGTAAAAACCGGTGAATACCGATGCCGAACCGGTGCCGAAAATGTCAAAAGTTAGTACCGATTCGGTACCAAAAATATACCCGGTTTGGTAAATTTGATACCGGTACCGATACCCGATACCATTTGTTCATCCCTTGGTGATGTTACTATTTATGAAAAGTACACTATTCATTTATATTTATTTTATTTTATTAATATTAATTATTAATTATTAACTAGCAATAACACCCGCGCGCGTTGCGGCGCGTGTACATCGAAAACATCAAATAAATTAGTCCAAACGTTATGTAATGCGTTAACCATATGAAAACATGCGTTTCGACATAATCGATTTAACTCAATGTAACCTATATAAACAATGTGATTGGATCAAAACATAAAGTGAATCAAATTTATACTGTACAATCATAACATATTACATGTGACCCTAGTCATACATACAAAACATAACGGGTATAACGAAAAAGTTGACACGTATAATCAAAAGAGATTAATTAGAGCGTTTAAAAAAAGGGAAAAAAAGAACACATTTTGACTCAACTCCGATGGAAACAAAATTTACAAAACATTCATAAAATAATTACGAAAACATATTATATTTGACCTGACTCGTTCTCCAAAAAAATGTTACGTCGAAACATACACCAACTCGAATTTATACCAAAACGTACATAAAAATGTGCACGAAAAACTATTTTTTTAAAATGAAAACGTATTACATTTAACATGAATCGTTTCCAGAAAAAGTTTACGTCGAAATGTAGAGCAAATCGAATTTATATTGACACGTACACAAAAATATGCACGTAAAAAAGTTAGTTTTTTTCTTAAGTAAATGGGGTATAGTGATAACTCGAAACAAATTATTAGTAATAACTTAATAGGTTAAATACGTTCTTAAAATCTTGACAAGTAGCACTAACGCCACACCACTGACAACGACCACCAGCATTATAAGAGCTCATAAAAAGAAAAAAAAAAAGTAAAAAAATAACACCGAATGAAAAACAAACTTAAAATCGTTCAACCACACACGTCCACGCACGCCCGTTGCAAGGTGTTAATCCGAAGAAATTAGCCATAAACGTTAAACGTTGAAAATAATAACTAAGTCGATGTAGGACCCACGCGTTACGACGAATTTGTTAAACGAAGAAAAATATACGCGTTGTGACTGGTCTGTCAAACAGGAAAAAACAGACGGAAAACGGTTGAACCTCACACGCACGTTGCGGCGTGTTGACTCGTAAAATTTAGAATGAAACGTAAAACGAAAAAATTTGCGAAACATGAAAACTATCGGGGGATGAAAGTTAAAAATAAAAGGTGTGGGGGTTAAATTGTAAAAGATGGGATAAAGGGGTTAAATGCAAAGAATAAGGACCTTTGGGTTAAAAGTAAAAAATAAAAAAAGTTTTTTGAAAAACTCCCAAAGCATAAGGTATATACCTTTATGCATACAAATGTTGCTTATTTATGGTATTTTAATTTTAATATTAACTTTTATTATTAGTCTATTGTGTGTTAGTTTAGGCATATTATATTATTTTATTATCTATATAACATTTAGTACCTTACATAAACTAGTAGGGACCCGTGCGTTGCGGCGGAATCTACTATTTAGAATGCGGTTTAAAAATAAAGATCCAAACGAAAAAAATACGAGTGTCGAGTACTGTGGTGAGATGCATCATACTATGCGCATGTCGTAGGAATTTACCCGCATCGCATTGCGACGGTGTAATGCATCTTTTATCTTAAATTTTCTATAATTCAAATGCATACGTAATATTATACATGAGCAGATGACCATTGGCATACATACAACATATTATATTATATAAAGTTGACCTTACTCTGATGTTCACTTACTCTTTTGCGATACAAAATCTCAATAACTATAGATTCTAGGACTGGGCGTTGATATATCCAAGGGAAAAGATCATCTGTAGTAGCAGTAACAAAAGATTAACATTAACAAAGACGTATAAAAAGGAACACTTTTTGTTAACAGCCAACAAAACTTCAATTTTATTTTTTCACTATCAAGAAATGGCAAGCCAGTGGCTAGCTTAAGTACAACAAGTCAACAACCATAACAGAAAAAAAAATAGAAAATGACAACAAAAAGGCAGCTAGCAACGACAAAACAAATCATTTACCCAAAGAATCCAAGTCAAACCTTCTCCATTGCTCCCAAGAAAGTGCCATCGCCCGAGATCGATTTCACATCCACAAAAAAGCCATGACCTTCACTTCCTCAACAGTAGAAGCCAGAGTTGTTGCTCCATCTCAAAAATATCTGAATACTTGGTCAACCTAAAATAACTAAATAGTTTATATTTTATAAAATGTAGTTGGCCTAGCTTCTGCAGATATTAGTTGACATATTCAAATTATACCAGGATCATCTTTGCAATTGATTTTGGTTGCCTTCAAGGATCCTTGGTGTTGATATTGGAATGATTTCATCTTTTTAGACATCGTGAATTCCGAACTGAATAGAGGACCAATTGTAAAGGTTCTTGAACCGAAACTAAACTATTCTAGAAAAATTAATTGTATATATGTAATGTCAAATAATAAATTAGAAAGGGTCCTTAACTCAATTTGCTTTTGTACCCCAACACTATCCCAGTGTCATCAGCTCCAGCTTATTCTTCTTGACCTCAAAATTTTCCAAAAAAGAAAATATTATAAAAAAATGTAAGGCTTGTAGCAAAATCAACTACAATAAAATAATATACTCACAGCAAATGCATTTTTCAGCAAATGAAACATGGGCCCCGACATACCAACCAGTTCATCGAAAGGAACATCCTCTGCACCATCACCGTCATCCAAACCATCGAACATCTGTTCCACATGTGCCTCAAACCCAGTTGGTTGCATCTCCCACCTGGCACCAGCATTTTCTGCATTTCTTCTAATCAATTGACCAGCCCCAACAATACCGTTGGCTCCGACAACATCTTCACCATTCCCTTCACCAAGAAGATATGGGTTACCTTGTCTCCTTGCAATTCGAGCACCGTTTCCATGTAATTCTTCCTCTCTGTCACCTTCCTGCCCTCCAAGTTCTCTTAAATGTCAAAAATAGTCCCTCAAAGATGTGGCACCAAGAAATATAAACAAGATGCTTGAAATATGACTTAAGAAAAGTCTGGGATTCATTAAAACTCCTGAAAAGGTATGAAACGAGGACTGCCACTTCTGCATATAACTGAAACCTTTTTCAAGTCCGCAAGTATAAGAGGACTGCCACTTCTGCATATAACTGAAGAAGGGATGGTTCAATTGCAGTATTTAATAGGAGGTTTTGAGCATTTGGATGATGTAGGGCTCCACAATTACTTTTGGATGATATACCTTTGGAACATTTCCAAAACATAACAGTCGACAATTTAATATATTATTTTTTAATAAGATTATTTATAGAACATTTCCAAAACATAACAGTCGACAATTTAAATGATAAGTTTCACATATAGGTCACTAGGGAAATTTTAAAACATAATCAATGATTCCTTTGGATCGGAAAATTTCATAATTCATTGTTTTGACAAGAAGTTATGAAATAAAACTATATTTTTCATGTACGCATCTTTGCCCATAGGTATACATCCCAGGTGGATGTTTAGATGTGTACATCATGTTCGACGTTTATTAGCCATGATTCCTATTGATTATATAGGCTAAATAAGGGTTTGGAAGTTCCTAATATAGAGATGACAAGCGTGATTTTATCGCATCACTGTTGTCGGGAGTGTTAACACGTTTTCAAGTGTTAATCAGGATATGAATCTCTTCTAAACAGGTTTTACCATCTTAGCTAGGTCTTCAATGACATTCAAGCTAGGTCAAACCTTTTAAGATTTTCTTTTAATACATATGCTTAACCGAAAAGGAATAATATTTATTTTATTCAGGATTTTTATCATAAATCCTAATTTATAAGTTAGTAATAGCACAAATGGCCTAGTCGAGTAGACAAGTTTAATTTATAATTCATGATTTCTGAGAATCGAAACATTATAATTTATCCTAGTTATAAAACATTATGGATATTAAGGTGGCACAAAGGCCTAGTCACATGGACACTTTTAAATTATAAGCTATGATTTCTGAGAATCAGAGCATGAAGGAACTCTGGCACAATAGGCCTAGTCACAAGGACATTTATAAATTATAAGTTAGGATTTCAGAGAATCAAAGCCTTCAGGTTTGAACCTAGTTCATTACCTTTTTCTGACAGAGAGTCATAGCTACCACTGTATTTTGGCTCATGTAGAAATGAGCAAGGCCCGTAGGCACTATATTACCACGCATGGTTAAAATATGATCATCTTAATTGATGATGTAAACCCAGGATTCAGAGATCATTAAACTGGGTTAGGAATCTTTTGAAGAATCCTTAATAACGTGTGTGATTTCCAACGAATCACATCTGCCGGGAGTGTTAACATGTTTTCAGATGTTAACTGGAACACGAATCTTTTAAACAGGTCTTACCATCTTGGCCAGGTCTTTATAATGACACTCAGGCTAGGTTTCACTCTTAAGATTCTTTTAATATTTATCGCAGAACAATTTCTAAATTGAAATGTTAATAAGGATCTGAATCTAAATTGAGGAATGCCATCTTGGCCGGTCTTAATATGACCCGAAGCTAGGTCTTGTCCTTTTTAGATTTTACCATTTTATTATAATGGTAGATCTTGCAAAAAAAAAAAAGAAATGTTATTTTCCATTTATTTAATATTTCTTGTTTAGATTGAAAGTTTAAACTTAATCATTCCACTATATAAAAATAAAAGTATAAAGTTGCCCTAAGCGGGACTTGAAAGGAATAATGTTGTCCTCGAAGGGACTGAAAAGATAAATATGTCCTTATAAGGACTATTGAGGAAACGGTCTTCAGCAAAGGAGTTTCTTCTTCATTCAATTCCTGAATGCTTTCTCCTTGGTTGCACGTTTCATCCTGGTCGCGATACGAAGCTCAGCATTTCAAGGCTCCAGACGTCGAGAATTCCTATTACGGCTTCTTCGCTTGGCGACGTATCCAATAAAAATTGGAAGCAAAATTTTTTTATTAGGATTGAGAATATTCCTAAGTTAAGTCTAGACTCAGAAGGTCAAGGAATGTGCTACCGTGTCATTGAGATTAAACACTAAGGGCTAGTGTTTAATTCACTCAACCTGGCTCTGATACCAACCTGTCACACCCCAATTTTCCACGTGTCACCGGTGGGCCTGGTGGGGAGTATAGCGACGTAGTTGATATCATCATAGTCAAACAACACAATATATAAATGCACAGCGGAAGCAAAAGATAAATATATTACAAACGGATATAAAGTAATATCAAGTATTACAAACGGAATGTAAAGGATCCACAGGCGGATCGAAAATAAAATGAATCATTTGTTCAACAGACTTTAGGCATCTAAGCTTGCGAGACTCTTTAATGTTGCTAGGAGTAGCCAGCCTATTCCGTGTAGTACCTGCACTTAACCTTTTGGAAAAATACGTCAGTTTACACTGGTAAATACAATTTAACTGACTCATTTTGAAAAGGTTTGAAAATTGATTTGAATGCACGTGGCACAAAATATTTTATAACTTGGGATAAATATTAAATATTATAATCTTGTGAACGAATTACATGTTACTTGTGCGTTCAATAGCCCGGATCTTGTCTGGGTTAAAGATCAATAGACCTACCACATTATTGAGTTATACACTGACAGGTGTACGCCTACACCCCGTGCTCAGGTCGTGGCCATTTCGTAAAATGATGCCAGGGATATCCGGGACATGGTCATTAACCCCCCAAAGGCTTTAAGTGAACAAGACTGTTTAAACGAGCCGATCAAATTATTCAATTAACCACCCAAAGATGTAAGAATTTGATGCTCGATCAAGCGGTATTCTATATACCGTAACCGAAGCCCGTATAGGGAAAATAAGTTAAAAGTATTTACCTGAGCTAAATATAAATTCAATCCCAGCCGTATATCAATCAGCAAGTACAGATAGCTTTTACTGGGCTCCTAAATCTGGAACGAAGGTTTTTAATAACCTATTAGATTCCTAACGGGTCTTTAATTAAGCCTAAGCTTAGACTGGTTAGTTTTAAAGGACGCTACGGTTCAAACGCACGATTAAGCGAAGACCGGATAGAATGTGATTTAGACCCGACAAGTTTGAAGACTTGTATAATATGGGTATACTAAACACATTCTGGATTTTGAGACAAAAATGATAATGTTTGACCCGTTTCGGTCAATTTATGCAAACTAGTTACATAAACCGAACCAAACGCGAAAAGAGCGTTACGGGTAACCACAAGAGTCATATGCAAGTTCCCCGAGTTAATATGCCTTAAATATGTTATAATATCAGTAAGATATCTTCTATTATGCCCCCAAACGAATTTAAACTCAACCTATGCCTTATAAGGGCATTTTGGTCATTTAAAAGATTATAAAAGAGTTTAATTTGTAATCTGAGTTACAGGTCTGATTTATACAGTAAATACACTTAATTTAACATGTTATATCAGTAGGGTATGACCTATATGTGAAACTTATCATTTAAAACCAAACTATGCACCTTAGGGGCATTTTGGTAATTTCACTTAGGCTTAAAAGGTAAAAACTGGAAACCTGAGTCTAAAAACTTGTACTTACTGTTAATATATAAAAATATACTAAAAATATTAGTAGGTATCAACCTTATATGCTTAATTTGGTTTTAGTACATACTATGCGTTAAAAACGCTTAAAAAGGCGATTTGGAGCCATTTCCGGGATTTTAAAAGAAAGCTGATATTTTTATAATTCCAGAAGGCTCAAAATATTTTATTTAACAATTAAAATCAGTAGAAAAAGGTTTGGGGTCAAAAGGATTTGAAAAACTCATTTTATGGCTTAAAAGGGCAAAACCGTCATAAACCGAATCAAACCTAGAGACCTATGTTATGCTCAGCCAAAAATTTAATAAAAATCTTTAAAAATCCCAAAATAACATATTACATCAGTGGGTAAAAATTTTGATATCAAAAAGTGGGTTTAAATAGGCTATACGCTAATTACGCCATTTAATTAACATAAAGCTTTCAACTTACGCTAATGAGCATAACTCTTAATCTAGACCTCAAACTGATATCAAATTTTAGGTGCAAGTTTATAAATCAGTAACAAATGTTTTTACTCTTTCACTTTTTCAAAAATCACGTTTTATAGTCAAAAGGGCATAATAGTCAACATTTAAGCATAAATCGGAATCATGCATATGAATCGGATAAGTATTGAACCAAGTTGTAAAATCTCAGAGAGTTATACTTATATGAAACTTGGTCCAAAATAAGCTCTAAGGCAGATCTCAAACATGCATAAACGGATCAGAACTGAAAGTCAAAGAAAAAGTCAATTTATGCGACTTTCGGTTTCGATTCGGGTTTAAACTGAAAATTGTCGAGTTGATTATGTTGGAACATGTTCTTACATTCATTACCAAGTTATTTTAATGATCAAACAGGTTGCATGTACCCTGTATTGCTAATCATGCTTAAATTTGCAAATAATCATTCTGTTGACTTTTTAAAACAAGCTTTGACTCGACAATTAACATAGTTAGAGTGGGAATCTGAAAATACCCTTTTAAGGGTTTGTTACCCACATAAATACCAACTTGTAGGTACTTTCAATTCGAGAAAAGACAGAGCCGATTTCGTTTAATCTCTAAGTCAAACCTAAATTACGATGGTTTGAGTTTTGATTAATTAACTAAGCTAGAACGAATTAGAGAGGGTTAGGAATACTTACAAGAGTCCTAATTAAGCTTAGAGAGCACATAGAAAGCCTGAGTTTGATCAGAGATCTTCAGAATTGAGAATGTAAGTGAAGTATCAAGTGAACTTACTTCCTTTATATAGTTTTCGGGTCTTCGTATGATCGCGACAAGTGTCGGGGACATGTAATAAGATTAGGACAGGTGTTAAACCACCTTTTAAAACTTGTGGGCAGCCCCTAGAGTCGGTCATGTGAGGTAGGAACAAGTTTTGAGCAGAAACCAGCAACGAACAGGCTGTTACCAGCTGTTTTCTGCTTCTGATCAGGCCACACGGCCCGCGTAAGGATCTGTGTGGTCTTACGCGGCCCGCCTCACATCCCATATCTGCAAACATGTTTCCAAAGTGGCAGTTTCAGTCCCTGAACATGTAAAAAGGCTTTTCTGATGCGTATGAGGCCCGTTAATCTCATTTCAAGGCTCCACCATGATGCCCACACATAGGGGATATGAAACATGTTCAAAAACATGTCGGATGTCGGTTCGTTTGGCCGTACGGTCACGTTACGCGTCGAATTACGACGAAACACGGACGGAAGCTAAAAACGGTCCAAATCACGCGACGAGTGGAATTTTATCAAGGCGATCACTAAAATAAAATATTTTAGTGCTTACATAAATTTTTGGGTGTCCGGAGATACACAGAATGCGAGATATGTGCAAAAGTGCAAACTTGTGCACTTTTTGACACTTTTAGTCCCTGCATGACATAAAAGTTTATTTTTACGCACGAAACACCTCTAGACCAATTTCTAAGCTATATGAAGGATAAATAGGGTATATTTAACTCATGGACATATTCCGGAGTGTCTGTTATCATACGAATCGGCATACTTTTGCCGTTTGACGCAATTAGTCCTTAATTGCGCAAAGTAGCATGAAATGCCGTTTAACGATATCCAAGCCTTCCATGGCCCATATTGATCATTCCCAAGCATATACATACATGTTACTACGCTCCCGTTCGCTTAAATGGTCACCAAAGGGCGTAGATTCAAAAGTTGACGCTTTAGGTCCTTCTATTGCGCAAACTTGCGCATTTCATCATTTAATAGTATTGAAGCCTCATCTAATCCATATTAGATATTCTTGAAAATATTATTAAACATCATGATGCTTCGGATTCGCTAAAAGGTCATTCAGAGGTATAATTAAACATATTGACACTTTTAGCCCCTCTAACTTGCAAAGTTGCGCGTAACTTTACTTATAGGAATAAAAACCTTAGATGACCATTATTTGGAATTCCCGAGAGTATAATTAAATATTATTAAGCTCCCGGTTTGTTAGAAGGTCACTCAGAGGTAAGAATTAACATGTTGACGCTTTTAACCCCTTTATTGCGCAAACTTTCAATTACTTACGCAAACGACTACACTTATTCATCAAGTGGCACATTTGTGAATATAAACATCGTGAGAGGTTAATTGGAAACTTATTTTAGGTATGCTAACATTTCCAGTCCTTTTATTATCAAATTTTTCGATTTTTTGAAAAATTAGTCCCTTAAATTCAACATTGGACTTTATTAGGGTTTATTACACGTGTCAATACATCATTGGACGTGATTTTACGAGGTGTTACATCCTCACCCCCTTAAAAGAAATCTCGACCTCGAGATTTGCTAAACTGCTGGAAGTACTTTTTTTCACATAACGGACTTAACTTCTATAGCATATCTGGAGTCTCTCCAAGCTCCCAATTTGACCTCTATATAATAGGTTCATGTATCCTTTCTGAGGTTTCTTATCCTGTCGATCCGCATTCGATACAGGTTTATCATTATATCACAAGTCTGCCAACCGTTATGTGATAGTGCTTCTTGACTTATTGGCGAAACATATCCTTTAATCCTTAGGGTGTAATACATTGCGAGCTCCGCCAAGCTCCTTAAATAGGTTTTAGCTCATAAGTTATTTGATCTTTGATACATTCGATTCCTTCGAATGATTTTTATATATTCAGAGCTTAACTGGTCTGGTAATTAACAATTTGGCACACCCTTCCAGAGTGATATCTTTGTTGAACCTTATTCCTTAACAAGGACTTAGGAGGGTTGCTATTTTTATTAATCTTTGATTTTCTGCCAAAACTGGCAATCTTACAGATGATCATGGATTTGTATGATCCTATTCGTTGTTTCCAAGGAAATTTTCAGATCCTGATGATTGGACGTACCAATCTCTATTTAACAATAGGTATTCAACATTCCATCAAAGCAAGGTCTCCAAAAGAGCAGCCTTGATACTTATACATCAACTATTATAGAAAAGCTTATCTCAATGTGAAATGGTTATTCCAACCATTACTTAAAACTAATCTTAAGGGATAGTTAATCCTCACAGTTAGTCGAACAAATCGACGATCCTGGGCAGCTGATGGAAATTCTTAATTGTTGCCTAATTTGGGTTGCGGTATTCAATGCATAAGCATAATGAACCGTCTTTCTTAATTAACAATACCGAATTCTTAGAATATAGGGTTAGGCTATATGAATTCTTTATTTTCAAAACTTATTTAATTGGGGTTTTGATTTTTCCACTAATGGCACTAGCCGTCTTGGAGATTTCATAAGAATACAACCCTAATTGGGATATAAATCTTAATTCTACCTGCCTCTCAGGAGGTAAACAGGGTAATCAAGATACAATGAGGTTACAGAGATTTTCTAAATCTCAGGCTCCAGTTCATCTGTCATATTCTGTGTCTAGGGCTGTAAACGAACCGAACGTTCAGCGAACAGTTCGTGAACCGTTCGGCGGGAAGTTCGTTTATGTTCGTTCGTTTACTAAACGAACGAACATGAACAAGAAATTCCGTTCGATTAGTTAAATGAACCAACATGAACAAAGGTCTCGTTCGTTCGATTGTGTTCGTGAACGTTCGGTAAGGTGTTCGTGAACGTGTTCGTGAACATTCGTTGATTTGCATTCGTTTATATTCGTATGTTTGTGTTTTAATTGAAGATATTTGTACTTTCTTATATTTTATTTGTACTTTTTATATTATTAAACTTTTATTTATTTTATTACCCTAACAATTAAACTAGGAAACCCACTTTCACCTTGTTTATGCATCATTTTCCTTTCATTTCTCATTATTTACATCGGCGAATACGATTGACCTCCGTACCACAATAAGGGGTTCAAGTTCGAGTGCTACTCTCTGGGCCATCTATCTTTATCCTTCGTCGTGTTTGCCAAATTTATTTGTGTTCGTGAACCGTTCGCGAACACGCTTATTTCCTTAATGAACGAACACGAACATAAAATTTCGTTCGGTAAGTGTTCATGAACCGTTCGTGAACACATTTATTTCCTTAACGAACGAACACGAACAAGGCCTTGTTCGTGTTCGTTCGGTTCGTTTACAGCCCTATCTGTGTCAGATAAGTGACACATTTATGTCACAAGTCCATGAATTCCTTAATCGGAAACATTTACTTTGGCAATTCCATTCTGGATATCTTCCTTGAATACCATTAGTTGACTTTAGTACCATATGACTATTAGAATATCCTTGCGGTTCCATGCATTAAACCTCCATACTGATCAGGCATGGAAACAATCTATGGAACATATTAAGATACACCAATCCTCATGTGGCGCTTTTATCATACCATCTGGTATTCGCAATCGATAGAGATCAAAGAGATATCAACTATACATGTTGACGCACTTCTTCTAGAGAGAGGGTACTTCTAGAATTCCATGATTAGAGATTTCTAACAGGAACAGAAGAAATGGTTCTTATGATTTTGCCTGTAAGTTTTACCTTACAATTATTATCTGGGGTTCTTACGAGAAAGATTAAAAGTTTGCTAAGCTTATGGTTTTATGAGAGACTTAGCAGTACCTGCAACCAACGTAACTCCTAGCCATAAAATCACCATAATGGATTTATCTGGTGTCATTATTAATGTGAGCTGCCTCTAATCATACATCAGGAGGGCTAAACGCCTCCATTCTTAAACCTTTTAAACTTAGCTATACAACCTTTGACAAATTGTAGGGCAATCTCGGCCTCGACTGGTTATTTCTTAATCTATAAAACGTGAGTAGTTGAGGTGGATCCATAATGGATTCATAATAAGCAGGCTTTGAAATCTTAATGTGCCCTCTTATTGCCGATGCTAAATCGTAATATATATATAGTGCATTATGCTTAAATTCTAGGTTAACCGAATAAGGGCACTATTTCCATCAATGAATCAAGGTCTACAGCACACAGCTGATAGTTTATAAATCTTATGGGGGAGTCGGAAAAATTATTACTCCATCTTTTCCTATTCCGTGACGCGTATAATAGGTCTTCTAATAAGGTCCTTAAAACTTGGACCATCCCATAATGTATAAGAGGATCCTTCTTGTGGATTCTATTAGTGTCCTCACTAATTAAGGGTATTACCACCGACTGATTGTGACGTATACCTTACCATGTTCTTTCTAGTATAACCACTGATATATATAATGATTTCTATTCCATCCTTTCTAGTGTTTAGTCAACATAAGCAAGCCAAGAGTAACCAAAACATAGAGGTAAAATCTTGGATTCTAATACTTAGTCAACATAAGGAGGATAAGTAGGTGACTTATAGTAAGAAGTAAGGAAATTATTGTACATGTGCTTATATTCAATCAAAATAGAAATTTCACAAACTAGGCACCTAGCTTGGTTGGCTAGGCGCGCGAAAGGGTGTGGCCTAGACCCAGGTTCGATTCCGGGGACGGCCGGTTCCACCATTTTTTTTGTTTAATATTAATTAAACGTACGGATACATGTAATTATGAGGGTTGTCTCATAAGGAGTCTTGACAACTACTTGTTTCTTATTATACACAATATGGGCTTGATTTTCAAGACAAACAATCGATTTTTTTTAATCACTATATTGAGTCCTTATACTTTAACGGAAACTAGGACATCGGACGAATGATTCCTAATGGATATAAAACATCCATCTAATATTGCTGAAGTAGTCTCTGAGGTACTATCGACCAATTTTACTTTATACTTAACGCTTAGAGTTTTAACAGGCAGATTTAATGATTTACAAAATCTATTGTCTGCGAAAGACTTATCTGAACCTGAATCAATAATACTCTAGCATGAGCGTTATTGATAAAGAAAGTACCTGTTGTGACATTGTCATCCTGAATAGCCTCTTTGAGCGTCTATTTGAGAGCTCCCAGCTTTGGTCTCCTTAGCCTCCCCAGGCTTCTTGGTTTTATTTGGGCAATTTGTCTTGATGTGCCCTATTTCATTGCAACCATAGCAAGTTGCGTCCTTTATGTCTTGGCACTCCAAGGTCTTGTGCCCTTTCTTGTTACAAATCCCACAAGGCCTAGCTTGTGACTCCAGAGTGCATTTCCTTTTAGTTGCCTTCTTTGGGCAGTGGTTAATTATGTGCCCCTTCTCGCCACAATCATAGCATGTGGCGTCCTTCAAGTCCTTGCACTCATGGGTCTTGTGATCCATCTCCTTGCAGATGACACATCCCCCGGTCTGCTCATAGAAACATTTTCCGAAATGCTTCTTCTTGCAGGTTTTACATTTGGGTTTTGCCTCCTTTGGTTTGGACTAATTATAGTTCGAACCGGTCTTACCCTTTTTACAACATTTATTTGGGGTATCATCGCACCTTCGCTTATGATCCTTCAACACACGGTCCACAGCGTTGTTTACGGCTGTATCTATCATAGCCTGTAACTCGGTGCTCGTTAAGTTCAGTCTTGCATCATCATTCTGATCAACTAGACGATTGTAAGCTTCAGAGGAGTCAGCCATGGTGAAGCTTTGAAGGTTACAAACCAAGTAGTAATAAATTGGTTTAATTATATAGCGAATTGTCGAACTTGATAATTAAGTAGCCATGGTGCGAATAAACCATATGGGCCAACAGATAATATTTAATTTATTTGATTATGTTTTGCCTAAGTTTTTTTTTTAAATAAACCATCTTTGGCGTTTAAACGGAATATAATCCTTCATATTTACTAGACAGGGGACATAAGTCACAACTGTCAATGTCATACTGACATCTTATATAGCACAACGGCTTGTTCCAAAGGACTTTTCGATGGCACAGATGCCTTGTCACTAGGGAAATTTTAAATCATAATCAATGATTCCTTTGGATCGGAAAATTTCATAATTCATTGTTTTGACAAGAAGTTATGAAATAAACCTACCTTTTTCATGTACGCATCTTTGCCCGTAGGTATACATCCCAGGTGGATGTTTAGATGTGTACATCATGTTCGACGTTTATTAGCCATGATTCCTATTGATTATATAGGCTAAATAAGGGTTTGGAAGTTCCTAATATAGAGATGACAAGCGTGATTTTATCGCATCGCTGTTGTCGGGAGTGTTAACACGTTTTCAAGTGTTAATCAGGATCTGAATCTCTTCTAAACAGGTTTTACCATCTTAGCTAGGTCTTCAATGACATTCAAGCTAGGTCAAACCTTTTAAGATTTTCTTTTAATACATATACTTAACCGAAAAGGAATAATATTTATTTTATTCAGGATTTTTATCATGAATCCTAATTTATAAGTTAGTAATAGCACAAATGGCCTAGTCGAGTAGACAAGTTTAATTTATAATTCATGATTTCTGAGAATCGAGACATTATAATTTATCCTAGTTATAAAACATTACGGATATTAAGGTGGCACAAAGGCCTAGTCACATGGACACTTTTAAATTATAAGCTATGATTTCTGAGAATCAGAGCAGGAAGGAACTCTGGCACAATAGGCCTAGTCACAAGGACATTTATAAATTATAAGTTAGGATTTCAGAGAATCAAAGCCTTGAGGTTTGAACCTAGTTCATTACCTTTTTCTGACAGGGAGTCATAGCTACCACTGTATTTTGGCTCATGTAGAAATGAGCAAGGCCCGTAGGCACTATATTACCACGCATGGTTAAAATATGATCATCTTAATTGATGATGTAAACCCAGGATTCAGAGATCATTAAACTGGGTTAGGAATCTTTTGAAGAATCCTTAATAACGTGTGTGATTTCCAACGAATCACATCTGCCGGGAGTGTTAACATGTTTTCAGATGTTAACTGGAACACGAATCTTTTAAACAGGTCTTACCATCTTGGCCAGGTCTTTATAATGACACTCAGGCTAGGTTTCACTCTTAAGATTCTTTTAATATTTATCGCAGAACAATTTCTAAATTGAAATGTTAATAAGGATCTGAATCTAAATTGAGGAATGCCATCTTGGCCGGTCTTAATATGACCCGAAGCTAGGTCTTGTCCTTTTTAGATTTTGCCATTTTATTATAATGGTAGATCTTGCAAAAAAAAAAAAAAATGTTATTTTCCATTTATTTAATATTTCTTGTTTAGAATGAAAGTTTAAACTTAATCATTCCACTATATAAAAATAAAAGTATAAAGTTGCCCTAAGCGGGACTTGAAAGGAATAATGTTGTCCTCGAAGGGACTGAAAAGATAAATATGTCCTTATAAGGACTATTGAGGAAACGGTCTTCAGCAAAGGAGTTTCTTCTTCATTCAATTCCTGAATGCTTTCTCCTTGGTTGCACGTTTCATCCTGGTCGTGATACGAAGCTCAGCATTTCAAGGCTCCAGACGTGGAGAATTCCTATTACGGCTTCTTTGCTTGGCGACGTATCCAATAAAAATTGGAAGCAAAAATTTTTGATTAGGATTGAGAATATTCCTAAGTTAAGTCTAGACTCAGAAGGTCAAGGAATGTGCTACTGTGTCATTGAGATTAAACACTAAGGGCTAGTGTTTAATTCACTCAACCTGGCTCTGATACCAACCTGTCACACCCCAATTTTCCACGTGTCACCGGTGGGCCCGGTGGGGAGTATAGCGACGTAGTTGATATCATCATAGTCAAACAACACAATATATAAATGCACAGCGGAAGCAAAAGACAAATATATTACAAACCGATATAAAGTAATATCAAGTATTACAAACGGAATGTAAAGGATCCACAGGCGGATCGAAAATAAAATGAATCATTTGTTCAACAGACTTTAGGCATCTAAGCTTGCGAGACTCTTTAATGATGCTAGGAGTAGCCAGCCTATTCCGTGTAGTACCTGCACTTAACCTTTTGGAAAAATACGTCAGTTTACACTGGTAAATACAATTTAACTGACTCATTTTGAAAAGGTTTGAAAATTGATTTGAATGCACGTGGCATAAAATATTTTATAACTTGGGATAATTATTAAATATTATAATCTTGTGAACGAATTACATGTTACTTGTGCGTTCAGTAGCCCGGATATTGTCCGGGTTAAAGATCAATAGACCCACTACATTATTGAGTTATACACTGACAGGTGTACGCCTACACCCCGTGCTCAGGTCGTGGCCATTTCGTAAAATGATGCCAGGGATATCCGGGAGATGGTCATTAACCCCCCAAAGGCTTTAAGTGAACAAGACTGTTTAAACGAGCCAATCAAATTAATCAATTAACCACCCAAAGATGTAAGAATTTGATGCTCGATCAAGCGGTATTCTATATACCGTAACCCAATCCCGTATAGGGAAAATAAGTTAAAAGTATTTACCTGAGCTAAATATAAATTCAATCCCAGCCGTATATCAATCAGCAAGTACAGATAGCTTTTACTGGGCTCCTAAATCTGGAACGAAGGTTTTTAATAACCTATTAGATTCCTAACGGGTCTTTAATTAAGCCTAAGCTTAGACTGGTTAGTTTTAAAGGACGCTACGGTTCAAACGCACGATTAAGCGAAGACCGGATAGAATGTGATTTAGACCCGACAAGTTTGAAGACTTGTATAATATGGGTATACTAAACACATTCTGGATTTTGAGACAAAAATGATAATGTTTGACCCGTTTCGGTCAATTTATGCAAACTAGTTACATAAACCGAACCAAACGCGAAAAGAGCGTTACGGGTAACCACAAGAGTCATATGCAAGTTCCCCGAGTTAATATGCCTTAAATATGTTATAATATCAGTAAGATATCTTCTATTATGCCCCCAAACGAATTTGAACTCAACCTATGCCTTATAAGGGCATTTTGGTCATTTAAAAGATAATAAAAGAGTTTAATTTGTAATCTGAGTTACAGGTCTGATTTATACAGTAAATACACTTAATTTAACATGTTATATCAGTAGGGTATGACCTATATGTGAAACTTATCATTTAAAACCAAACTATGCACCTTAGGGGCATTTTGGTAATTTCACTTAGGCTTAAAAGGTAAAAACTGGAAACCTGAGTTTAAAAACTTGTACTTACTGTTAATATATAAAAATATACTAAAAATATTAGTAGGTATCAACCTTATATGCTTAATTTGGTTTTAGTACATACTATGCGTTAAAAACGCTTAAAAAGGCGATTTGGAGCCATTTCCGGGATTTTAAAAGAAAGCTGATATTTTTATAATTCCAGAAGGCTCAAAATATTTTATTTAAAAATTAAAATCAGTAGAAAAAGGTTTGGGGTCAAAAGGATTTGAAAAACTCATTTTATGGCTTAAAAGGGCAAAACCGTCATAAACCGAATCAAACCTAGAGACCTATGTTATGCTCAGCCAAAAATTTAATAAAAACCTTTAAAAATCCCAAAATAACATATTACATCAGTGGGTAAAAAGTTTGATATCAAAAAGTGGGTTTAAATAGGCTATACGCTAATTACGCCATTTAATTAACATAAAGCTTTCAAATTACGCTAATGAGCATAACTCTTAATCTAGACCTCAAACTGATATCAAATTTTAGGTGCAAGTTTATAAATTAGTAACAAATGTTTCTACTCTTTCACTTTTTCAAAAATCACGTTTTATAGTCTAAAGGGCATAATAGTCAACATTTAAGCATAAATCGGAAACATGCATATGAATCGGATAAGTATTGAACCAAGTTGTAAAATCTCAGAGAGTTATACTTATATGAAACTTGGTCCAAAATAAGCTCTAAGGCAGATCTCAAACATGCATAAACGGATCAGAACTGAAAGTCAAAGAAAAAGTCAATTTATGCGACTTTCGGTTCCGATTCGGGTTTAAACTGAAAATTGTCGAGTTGATTATGTTGGAACATGTTCTTACATTCATTACCAAGTTATTTTAATGATCAAACAGGTTGCATGTACCCTATATTGCTAATCATGCTTAAATTTGCAAATAATCATTCTGTTGACTTTTTAAAACAAGCTTTGATTCGACAATTAACATAGTTAGAGTGGGAATCTGAAAATACCCTTTTAAGGGTTTGTTACCCACATAAATACCAACTTGTAGGTACTTTTAATTCGAGAAAAGACAGAGCCGATTTCGTTTAATCTCTAAGTCAAACCTAAATTACGATGGTTTGAGTTTTGATTAATTAACTAAGCTAGAACGAATTAGAGAGGGTTAGGAATACTTACAAGAGTCCTAATTAAGCTTAGAGAGCACATAGAAAGCCTGAGTTTGATCAGAGATCTTCAGAATTGAGAATGTAAGTGAAGTATCAAGTGAACTTACTTCCTTTATATAGTTTTCGGGTCTTCGTATGATCGCGACAAGTGTCGGGGACATGTAATCAGATTAGGACAGGTGTTAAACCACCTTTTAAAACTTGTGGGCAGCCCCTAGAGTCGGTCATGTGAGGTAGGAACAAGTTTTGAGCAGAAACCAGCAACGAACAGGCTGTTACCAGCTGTTTTCTGCTTCTGATCAGGCCACACGACCCGCGTAAGGATCTGTGTGGTCTTACGCGGCCCGCCTCACATCCCAGATCTGCAAACATGTTTCCAAAGTGGCAGTTTCAGTCCCTGAACATGTAAAAAGGCTTTTCTGATGCGTATGAGGCCCGTTAATCTCATTTCAAGGCTCCACCATGATGCCCACACATAGGGGATATGAAACATGTTCAAAAACATGTCGGATGTCGGTTCGTTTGGCCGTACGGTCACGTTACGCGTCGAATTACGACGAAACACGGACGGAAGCTAAAAACAGTCCAAATCACGCGACGAGTGGAATTTTATCAAGGCGATCACTAAAATAAAATATTTTAGTGCTTACATAAATTTTTGGGTGTCCGGAGATACACAGAATGCGAGATATGTGCAAAAGTGCAAACTTGTGCAATTTTTGACACTTTTAGTCCCTGCATGACATAAAAGTTTATTTTTGCGCACGAAACACCTCTAGACCTATTTCTAAGATATATGAAGGATAAATAGGGTATATTTAACTCATGGACATATTCCGGAATGTCTGTTATCATACGAATCAGCATACTTTTGCCGTTTGACGCAATTAGTCCTTAATTGCGCAAAGTAGCGTGAAATGCCGTTTAACGATATCCAAGCCTTCCATGGCCCATATTGCTCATTCCCAAGCATATACATACATGTTACTACGCTCCCGTTCGCTTAAATGGTCACCGAAGGGCGTAGATTCAAAAGTTGACGCTTTAGGTCCTTCTATTGCGCAAACTTGCGCATTTCATCATTTAATAGTATTGAAGCCTCATCTAATCCATATTAGACATTCTTGAAAGTATTATTAAACATCACGATGCTCTGGATTCGCTAAAAGGTCATTCAGAGGTATAATTAAACATATTGACACTTTTAGCCCCTCTAACTTGCAAAGTTGCGCGTAACTTTACTTATAGGCATAAAAACCTTAGATGGCCATTATTTGGCATTCCCGAGAGTATAACTAAATATTATTAAGCTCCCGGTTTGTTAGAAGGTCACTCAGAGGTAATAATTAACATGTTGACGCTTTTAACCCCTTTATTGCGCAAACTTTCAATTACTTACGCAAACGACTACACTTATTCATCAAGTGGCACATTTGTGAATATAAACATCGTGAGAGGTTAATTGGAAACCTATTTTAGGTATGCTAACACTTCCAGTCCTTTTATTATCAAAGTTTTCGATTTTTCGAAAAATTAGTCCCTTAAATTCAACATTGGACTTTATTAGGGTTTATTACACGTGTCAATACATCATTGGACGTGATTTTACGAGGTGTTACAGCACATGTGCATAATTTTGCCAAATTATGTTAATAAGATCATTCATGTTGTTGTACATGTGCATAGTTATGCACATGTGCATAGTTTGCCATAATTTTTCCAGAATATGTTAACAATGTAATTTATGTTGATGCACATGTGCATAGTGTATATAGTAATGATAATGTTAAAGTTAATGCACATATTCATTGAGATTGTATGTTTGTAAATCATATGTTTTTTGTTTTGTTTATTATCGTAGATCGATAACGGAAAAAAAATCAAAGAAGGTAACTTTCGTTTTGAAATCAAGGGATGAAGAGTCAAAAAAATGCAGGATGCAATGGAAGATGATTACGCAACGGTTAAACAAAGAGGTAAAAAAGGTTGACTAGTATTCGATGACGTAGTTGGGAGTTTATGCACATGTGCATCTCTTTATTACTTTCATGTTAAATTATATCATTTATGTAAACACATTAAATATATCCCATGTAGGTGCACAAGAAGAAAAGAAGCATAAAGAGGTGGACAAGTGAGCGAAATCACTAAGAAAAAATTGAACAAGTAAACAAAATCCCTTTATTACTTCACAAATTGCGGTTTGTTCGCTATGCGACATATTGAGATGTATAAAGGGAGTGGTGAGAAGTTTGATTGCATATTCAACAAAGATAAAGAAATTCAAGACTTGCAACTTAAGAACGTGAGAGTGAAGATAGCAACAAAAAACTGTCATTATCAAAGGCGAATGATCATGTTCGTGAATATATGATGTATTATATTGTTTGATAGAGGGAATGTTGGTACTACACATGTGCATAGTTTGAAATAACATACATATTGGTATTGTATAATGTATTACAGATGGTTATTTTTGTTAATTTAGGATGTAATGTGTTGTTTGGTATAGTATATGTTGGTGGTGCATATGTGCAATAATGATTGTTGAACAGATTATGTGATTCTTATGATGAGGGTGTTATATTTACTTGTATTTGTGTTAATGTTGGTAATGCACATGTGCATTAATAAAAAACAATAAACATGTCGGTAATGCATGTGTATATTTTGAAATATTGTATTTTTGTTTATATCATATTACGTATATGGTACCCTATTACGTATGGGGTATCACATTACATATGTTGATGTATATGTAAGGAAAACGGATTACATGTAATTAAAAAATATACATGTATGCACGTGTGCATTGTTCGAAACAATAACCGTGTGTAACGAAATGGTAAACATGTATGCACATGTGCATTCGTCGAAACAACAACGATGTGGAGTGAAACAGTAAACATGTATGCACATGTGCATTGTGCGAAACAGTAACCATGTCAATACAATGCAAACGATCATTATCATTGTATATATAACACGAGCATTATCATTTTATATATAACGACATTGTTTTTTAACAGAACAAGATGCCATATATTCAAACCAGAACTTTAGCCAGGAACTAGAGAATTATCTTACAATGAACATATAAACTCCTAATTTTTCATTACATTTACACCACTACTAGAGAATTACGCTTACAATAAACATATAAACTCCTAATTTTCTATTACATTTACACCACTAGTGTACCACTCTTCAGTCACTAAATTCTCCATTTTTTGGCTCTAATTCTCCATTTTGGCTATGACTTTCATCCACAACAGAGTACACTCCTTGACTTGTTCCATTCTTTTAGCATTTGAAATCTGCACGACTTTGAATACCTTCTCATTTCTGCTCGACCATATGATCCATAATGCAGCCATCACTGTGCAGTTGACTACCTTTTTCTTCTTATAGAAATCTCCAGCTTACAGGAAAATCTTTTACTCCCAACCATGCTCCGACCATCCACCATAGCGTTTTCGACATCTAACACGTAATGAGAATGTGTTCAACAGTTTCTTGCTCGTATTTGCAAACCGGGCACAATGTGTTGTTGGTCTGAATTACCCCTTTTTTCCAGCTCCGTCTTTGTCGGTAACCTGCCTTCGACGCCTTTCCATGCTAACATATTGGCTTTAGGTGTAGCCCAGCCGTTCCAGGTCATTACAAAGCCACTCGACAGGTCCCTGCTTATGACACACAAATCCTCTCTAACGGTTTTAACATTAAAAGTCGACTTATTTTCATAGTGCCAACCCCACCCATCTTGACCCATCTTCATTCTGGTGTATCTCAGCAGTGCCAAAAGCTGCATAAACTCCACCCATGCCTCCCCGGTTATCGGCTTGTTCTTCCATTGCCAATCCCACACAGTCACCTCACCTATTCTTTTGTAGTTGTCCAGTACCCAAGACCATTTGTTTGATGCCATTCTGCACATAATTGGATAGTTCTCCATAAGGCACTTTTTCAGAATCCATAAATCAACGACATAGTCTAATTTTCAACATAATGCACATGTGCATATAATTTAATACAATATCATTTACAATCAACATAATGCACATGTGCATATAATTTAATACAACATCATTTACAGTAAGTATAATGCACCTGTGCATATCATTTAATACAATATCATTTACAAAGTATATACATCATTTACAGTCAACATAATACCTTTAGTCACAAATCGAATGAATTGCAACTCTTGATGTTCTGTATTTGTAGGTGTATTGTGACAGTCAACTGTATTATCAGCAAATGGACCGACAATGTCAGCAACAATGTCCACATCAGATGTATGAGGAGGATTATCAGAGAATGAATGTATGAGGATGAACATCAGATGTAAATGGTGATGTAGAGGATGTCGTAAACAGAGGACTATCAGAGAATGTATGAGGAGGAACATCAGATGTAAATGGTGATGTAGAGGATACCGTAAACACTGTTTCCGGCTGCCGCCGCCGTGAAATCCGTCGTAAACATCGTGCCAACTGCAACCACTATGAAATACATGAACACCGACTACCATATGCGATGAAGACCACCGTGCACGACTCTCGACCACATTGAAACCGCCGTGAATGCCTCTCAGCCGTGGAGACCATAAACTGGTGAAACTAATGAAACCCTAGAAAAGGAGACAACAGTGACATAAGGAAAAAGAAGGAACGCTGGAAAAAAAAGGAACGCGTGATTTTTTTATATAAACATAATATAATTACAAAAATGCCATGTGTTCACATTGGTTCTCGCGGTTCTCGCAATAAGAGGTGGTTCTCGCATGATCTTCTCCCTATATATATATATATATATATAATATGAGTAGGGATCCTACGGAAAGTGTGTTTTTCATAAAAAGTGTAAAAAGTCATAAAACACAATAATTTCAGGCATAAAACACACCTAAAACTCATAAATAATAGAATGAAGATTACTAAAACACCATATTCAAACTCTAATAGTCCATAAAAACTTCAAACACACCATCGTAGAACTATGAATTTAAAACACAAAAGGCTAAACAACATAAAACACAATAATATTTGTCATTCCATAATCAGAGCCTTAACATCTAAAACACAACACAAAACCCACATACATGATGTTTTAGTAATCTTCATTATGTTATTTGTGGGTTTTTTGTGTGTTTTATGGTTATCATTATGGTGTTTTATGACTTTTTACATTTTTTAGGAAATTTGGACTTTCTAGCCAACTCCTAGCCTATATAATATAAATTTAGTTATAAATACTTATTATTTAATTTTGGATAGTTATTTAAGTGTCCAAATAACTACTTTTAAGTCTTAAAATAACTAAATAAACTTATTTTCTTTATTTAAATTTTTCATTTAAGTCTTCAATTATTATAAAATTCAAATTATGTTCGTTAAAATATTAAAAAAAAAAAGAATAATATTAATAATAATTGTTTATTATGAATGATTTGTACTTTTTTTAAAATATTAAATGTGATTGAATGCTAAAAATATAATATGTCAAATAATAAAAAAAATAAGTGGAATAAAAATAATCTAAGCCTTGATTCTTATTTTTTATATGTATTTGTAAATTTACTAGTAGAGAACCCGCGTGTTGGGGCGGAGCCTACAAATTACAACGTAGTAATCTATTAAATATGATTTAAGTAGCTTGCATTACGTGTCTAAATCATTGGAGGGACCAGATTAAAATTATAGATTTAAATAGTGGTGGGAACTGGGAACTTGATATGGTTAACTTTGACCCATTTGTTTAGCTTTTTTATTTGTAGCTCTTTGGGTTAACCCACGCAATAACATCGGCAAATATGTTCTTGAAACAAATGTCATCCATGTTAAAAGAATTTACACTGGGTTTTTTTTAGTTTAAATCTGATTTAGTTGAAGTATGTGATCAAGAAAACTTGAATAGAAAAGAAGGTCAAGTGTTAGTGATTTGTTCGAGTTCAAACCTGGTAAAAGTAGTCTAATTAAGCTCCTAAAATCCTTGATTTTGTTGAGTCAAAGCTCAAGTAAAAATTCAGATAAAAAGTTAAAAAAAAATTACAAATTGAATGCCAAAATGGGTCTGAAGGATTTGGTCCTTTGGCGAATTGACTTCCAAACTGGTTTAATTTGAAAGTGACTGGTCCTGTGAAGGAGGAAACAATACGGATTAGAAGCCTAAAATGGGTCTGAAGAATTTAGATAACGCAAAAGTTGGGGCAGAAAAATCTTAAATACATTTAATTTTTCATCTTAACAGGTGGGAAGAAAACATGGAAACCATAAATTGAAATCGAAAGAAAAAAAAATTGATGGAACAAACCTCAATATCAACAAAAGTGAAATACATAAATGATTTCCCCCATTCTACTGAAGTTGTGAGCCGTATGGTTAACATTTTAAAGTTATAACTTCAACACGGCCCATTTAAACTGATTTTTTTATGCTTATTAACAATTTAAAGTTATAACTTCAACACGTTTTGTTATGAGAACATATATGTCAAGTGTAAGTAATTGTTAAGAAAATAACCTGAATATCATGACAAAGTCTATCAATCAATCGTCCTCGTTTAATTAAACAAAGCAAATGTGCCCTATGTACAAGCTCAACGACTTCCTGACGCAAAGAAAAAAAAAGAAAAAGAAACATCTTTAGGTTAAGTACAGTTGGACGGGTTTCTTGATCTATCTAGCTTAGAAGCATTAAGATATTTAAACTCGCCTAATATGTGCAGCCATGAAAAGAAACTTGAACCACGTCCCTTCTTATCTATGTCCATTTCTGTATATCTTCTTCCCACCTCTTATAATCTAATTTCAGTAATAATCTCATTCACAACATTATTTCAATAAACATATAGATTGATTTGATGATTTAGTTCTCAAGAACACAATAAAGAATGCCAGACAACCTTGAAAATCATTTTTATTTTAACAATTTAGATCACTACTGTAATATAAATTTTGGAACCATAAATAGTACATCCATTATTTAAACAAACGGATAAAAAAGTGTTTGTAGTTAACCCAACCCAGCCCGACTTGATTCATCCCCGACTAAAAGTATTGTAAACATCCATGATTACAATATTTTTTAATTATAGTAATTGGTAAATGCTAAACCATATTTGTTGAAAGTACCTCAAACATGTTTAGAAATTGATTGAATATCAGGTAAAAGATCATCCCAGTTCTTGAACTTGTACCTCTTAATAACACAGGCCATAATAGTTGCCTACTGGCTGTACCAGAACTGGCAATTTGGTATAGCATCCCATTGAAATATACATGCGTCTTTCCACCCATTAGAACTGACAGATACAGAATTTCTTCACTACAAAGGAACACAGGTTAAACTAGAAAACCTGTAGAACATGTTAGATGTACCAGTTAACTAACCCGACCGTTGGCTTGTTTCGCCATCTCTAAACTAAATCTATTGCACAAACCTTAAAAGAAAACGGAAATCTTACCCGAAAGTTTCCAATCACTCGGGTTGAGACATGAGTGACCACAACCAGTTCTTTCACCTCCCTCCCTGATGGCAACTGCATTTATATCTACTCCCTGTAGATAGAATATAAATTATGAAGTGCAAATAGGAGTGTTTAACAGTTTGAAACTGTAGGAAATAGGTTCACCTTTTGAAAAATATAATTACAAAATATATCACAACGGTTTGAAACTCAGGGGTTGTTAAGGACAATTAATTACATGGCTCACAGTGGTGAGTGTGTATTACGAACTGCCTTGGGCAGTCAACCCGCAGTCATTGGTATCGATAGGTTCATGTCGATAACTTACGTGCTTCATTTCACACTGTGTACGTGTTGGTTATGCGTAAACGATTTCGAACTCTATTTATATCTATCAAACTTGTATGCTCACCTTTACACTATGTGTATTGACTTTTACTTTAACGTATGTGACAGGTGCATAAGATGTTTAGATGCTTGGCTTGCTGTGAAATCGAGGCTAGGAAAGGTCTAGAAACAAATAAACGAATTGTTTGTACTTGAAATCTGAGTTGTCGGAACAGAACAATTTGACTATATTTTGTCTGTAATAATTAGGTTACTTTTTATGTCATGGTATGGGACGTGATGCTTTAAATAATTGGTAATTATAGTTGTTATGGAAACTTCTGGACAATCTGTTTCGCTCAGTGCCACGCCCCGATGATTCCGCCATCGTTTGGGGTGTGACACTTGCCCTTTAGCTTCAGATATTCATAAATATTCTTTGGAGTTTCGAATCCATGAAGAGATTGGAAGGTTCTTTTGGATGGATCATCCTCTGTGTAAAATTGAGTCATTTCATCTTGAACTGCAAGCAGTTCCAGAAGGAAACTTACTGCCAGTGGGTTGATCTTTGTTGATGGAGGTGGGACGAATGGTTTGGGTGAAGTTTGAATGAATGGAGTAGCTGATAACGGAATTGGTGCGGGTATATCTTTTTCTTCTTTCTCTTCTTCATGTACCATGAATTTTCTCTTTCTTGTGTAAACAGATTTTGGAGAAGGGGGAGTTAGGGAAGAAAAACGTGCTATGAGTGTAAGGGTTGATTGTGATGGGAATTGAAATTGGGTAGAATCAGTGGATTGACTAACAACTGTTGAAACAACTGGTGTCTCAACCGCTGTTGTCTTAACATGTGTTGAAACATTTGTTGCATCAACAATTGTTTCAGTGGAGGTTGGCAATGGTGATGAGGATTTTGTAATCTGCTTTTTGACAGGTGGTTTTTCTGGTTAGAGTTTTGTTTTAGGTGTATCAAATTCTGGCTTCTTATGTTCAGCAGTGGTTTTAAGTTTCGCAGCAGTGGTTGGTTTTCTGGTGGTGATATTGGTTTAGGAAATATGACAATAGGAGATTTGTTGTGTTTGTGTGATTTTCTTCTATTTGAGGTTCCAATGTTGAGCACTTCATCTTCCTCTTTTGTATGCTTCCTCTTCTGCTTTCGTTCAATCTCCTTATCTATCTGTATGTTAACGGTATCATCAATTCCCTTTTTCTTACCAGTATCAGATTTCCAGGAGATTTTGCAGAAGTTTGCTTGGCAGGCTTTAGATTTTGTTTTGGCTGATTCCTTGGTGTTGGTTTGCCAAAGTTTTTCATGGAATCCTTTTCCCTCTTTTCAGCATAATCTTCATCGTCCTTTTCAAACACAGGTGCAGGGGTAGTACCAGTTAACTTTGCAATGCATTCTTTTATGCCCTTGATGTCAGCCTGTGTGTCTTTGTGTCTTTGTATCTTTCTTCAACCATAACTCTAATTAGCTTCATGTGGAAATTAAGTTGAATCTCAGCCAGTTCCCTTTGAACTGCAAGAATGGGTTGTACCGAATTCCAAAGCTCTTGGCATAACTGCTGATGAGAAGGTCAACTTTTAAAAGCATCCACCAACTGCTTCAATTGATCTTTTATATCAGCAACAGTTGTTTCCAAGTTAGATATCCTCTCCGTCAAATCATGGTTTTTTAATCCATCACCTAACTTAATAGGATCATCTGAATTCCCACTATAGGTGGTTGTATCTGCTTTTGAAAGAGGAGGTATCTCCAAATTTTCATTAGCAGATGCTCCTTGTTCTTGGTTCTGGGGACTTCCCTCTGCATCAGTGGTTACCTTAGTGATCTCACTCGTGGTTAACTTGAACTCACCAATGGATACCTTGATAGACACAGCAGTGGTTGCCTTCAAGGGAGTCTGACTGATGAAACTACTGTCCAAATGTAAATCAGTGGATTTGACATTTGTAGTAGCTGCTCCACTTGAAATACCATCAAGAATTTGCTGAAATTCAAGAGGTGTAGCCTCCTCAACTATTTTTGGGTTAGGTAATTGAAAAGGTTCAGACATAGCTATTCTTGAAGTTAAACTCTCAGTAAAGTGTTCGTGGAAGGGATTGCTATCAGTCTGAATGTCAATAGCTTGAAGTAGTGTTACAAACTTTGTTGGAATAGAATATGAAGGGATTGCTGTCGAAAGAGACATTGCCCCGGGAGAAGGGCTTTTAAGTATACTCTCATATGAGGGTATGACATCATATTATGGTGTCCCTGTGAATACAACATGTTCCTTTTGTGAGGAATCATGAGGAGTTTGGTTTATGGCTTGAGATCTTTTCACATGTTGTGAGGAAGTAGCAACAGTGGTTTGTAGTGACATCTGTGTTGTCACAGGGTTAACCTCTAGGATCTCATCTTCCAGAGGACCCATTTTGCTGGTTTCGGTAGGCTTTTTAGATTTTGTTTTGGTCTTTTTGAGTTTTGTTGGTGGGGGTTTCACAGCAGTGGTTGTAGTGCTGTGATCACCAAAAGCAGTGGGCTCAGCAACAGAGGTTTGAGGAGCAGTTGTGGACTCATCTAAAATTTCCTCATTCCCCTCTGCTTCAGTTTTGGAAACATCTGACTCTTTAGCCATAAGGCGAGTAAAAGTTTCAGATGTTAGACTATTCATTTTAATAGCTTTACCTTTTTCAAAAGCTTTTAGAGAAACATGTTTTTGCAGGTAGTAGCTTAATAGTCTAGGAAACATAAGAAAACCAGCAGTTTTCCCCTTTTTAATAGTAGCAGTTTTCCCATTTTTAATAGCAACAGTTTTCCCCTTTTTAATGTTTTTTAAATTTGCAACCAAATCAACAAACAGTGCATGGGAGTAGTTAAAATCAGTATTTGTCAAAATTGCATACCCCAATGACTGAATTTTCAAAGGTGTTTCATTAAAAGAAGTAGTTTTATTTGAGAGACAGATTAAGAGAGTATGGAACAAGAATTTCATTGCTGGTGGAAAATTACCTTTAAACATAGTTGCCAGATTTAACTGTCCATCATATCCCCTCCCAATCAAGTATGTTTGGATCTCATTTTTCGGGAAAGATGTCTTAGCTACCAAGTCGTTTACCTCAAATGTTGTTGATATGGTAGTGGGGGTAATAGCAACCGATTCACCTCCGACTTTTGAAGTTATACTTATGGCCACATTGTTTTGTTCTTCAATATTCATATTTGCCCAAAAATCACGGAGCGTCTCTTGGTAAATGGGTGCGTCGGCGGTAAGAATGACCTTATATTTTGATGATGTAAGAACATCAATGATTGAATGATAGAGAGCATTGTTCTCGGTTTTCTCAAAAATAGCCAGGTAGTTATGCGGATTTTTCATCATTAAAGCCATGATTGGAATTGAGAGTTGCGAGAGGTTGACGAAGAAGTGTTAAAGAAGAAGGTGGAAACCGCTCTGATGAATTTTAAACTCGAGACGAAAGTAAAACCTCTGTTTGGGGATGAAACAGGGGTTTATAAAGTGAAAAAAATGAATGCTAACGTATCAGAAGTTACAAAGATCTGATGGCTAACATTTGTCCACGTCAGAACCTCTACTCTGATAATGGATGACAGTTGTTTGAAAACCACTGTTGGCCAACAACAGATGTTAGGCAACAATAGGAACTCAGCAATCCTTAGATTAAACAGAACCTATAAGAACAGACAATACCCTTCAGCAGTGTTTGGAAACCACTGTTGGGCAACAACAGATCTTATGCAACAATAGTAAGTCAGCAGTCCTTAGTCAAACACAGGTTTGGAAAACAGTTGTTTGCAACAGACTTTTAACATAAACAAATAAATTGATATTAAATATCAGCAGCCATTTAATGCAAAACATTTAAAAAATAAATTTTCATGAGAAAACTATAAAATTAAATATCAAGAAACTGAAAGGAAAAATTTTAAACCTCTGCCATAAAAAAATTTAAAAAAAGAAACTCTTCATTTAAACACCAACAATAATCTACATGGCAAACAAAGGCTACTACCACTTCATCGGACACAAATGTTGTAAACAGTGGTAAATCAACAATCGCTAGGATAAACAACACTTATTAAAACAGATAATACCTTTCAGCATTGAATGAATTTTTATCCGAAAAGAAGTTGATTCAAAACATCAACAAATACTATGAAAACACTGATAATGAGTTTTAAATTGATTTCCAATATTAAGACTTATGATTATGATGCAATAATAACCTCAAAAAAACATTGTCGAACAGTCTCTCTGCCTGCTACATCAGCTTTTCTTATGTCACCACAATTTTTTGAGCAAAACAGAAGTTTGCCCAACAATTGTTTTCCACAAACTTTTAAGATTTTTTTTTCAATATTTAAAAATTAGCTATTTTTTAAGTATGGAGTTTTCGTGTTCTGAAGACATTTTACAAAGATCTGTTGGGCAATAACAGATGTTCAGAACTTCTGTTGTGTTAATGGTTGACAATTCTTTGAAAACTGCTGTTGGAAATAACAGATGTTGGCAACAGTAGCAACTCAACAGTCGTTACATAAAACAGAAATTATGAGAACAGACAATACCTTTAAGCAGTGGATGAATCTTTTGCCAAACAGATGTTTTAAAAACAGTTGTTTTCAACAGACTTTTAAAGATTTTTGTCAAATTTTTAAGAGTTTTTTCCATTATTTAAAAAAATAGCTAGTTTTTAAGAATGGAGTTTTCATGTTCTGAAGACATTTTACAAAGATCTGTTGGTCAATAATAGATGTTCAGAACTTCTGTTGTGTTAATGGTTGACAATTCTTTGGAAACTGCTGTTGGGAATAACAGATGTTGGCAACAGTAGCAACTCAATAGTCGTTACATAAAACATAAATTATGAGAACAGACAATACATTTAAGCAGTGGATGAATCTTTTGCCAAACAGATGTTTTAAAAACAGTTGTTTTCAACAGACTTTTAAAGATTTTTGTCAATTTTTTTAAAAATACCTATTTTTTAAGAATGGACTTTTGATGCTCTGAAGACATTATAATGTTTTAATCATCAACAGATGATGATTCCAAACAGTTCTTCTCTTTTCGCAAAATTTAATTTTAACAGACCTTTACAATAGCAGGTATCAACTCTAACAACTGTTGATGCTCAATTAGTAATAATAAAATGCTCTACAAACATTAATTGAATTAAAATTTACCTATCACATATGACGATAGATCAACAATTACATCGATTACTGAACAACAAAATTTAATAATCTAAAGACACTGATTTCAAGCAGTAGTCAACGAAATTTAATAATCTAACAGCAAAAACTAAGAAATTTTAGCTTCAACTCCACTGAGTACTGAACTTCTCTATGTATATCTCTCGTAAACAGACCAAGATGCAGTCCATCAAAACACTTCTTCAGCTCTTGAAGAGTAGCCCTATTCTCATATACTTGATCCTCAACTTGCTTGATAAAGCGATACTTTAAATCATAAGAACCTACAACCATGATGAAAATTAAAGTGATTTTATATATTAAGGATTATGATGTGATAATGACATAAGAAAAACCTTGTTGGACAGCCTCTATGGCTGTCACCTCAGCTTTTCTTATGTCACTTGATTTAGGATTAGCTTGATAAAGCGATACTTTAAATCATAAGAACCTACAACCATGATGACATTTTTAACTTGGATATTTCTTCAAGTCTGATGTAAAAGAAGGATATAATGGTAGTAAAGGGCCAGACTTAATTTCACCACACCATTAAACTAATCTAGGAGGCAAAAACATGTACATTTAATACAAACACAGCAGCCATTTAATGCAAAGACTTTCAAAAATAAGTTTTCATAGGAAAACTAAAAAGTTAAATATCAAGAAACAGAAGGAACAAAAATAAAAATAAAAAAACAGACTATCATAATTACCATTAACTTCTTCATTTATCATAAAGATGCATTTTAAACACTATAAAAGGATGATGATTAGGCTGATTGAAGAACTAATATATAAAATCGACATCATCAGTGATAATAAATACAAGAAAACCTGGAACAGCATCGGCGCTTCATGAAGTACTCCACTTTCTGCACTTCAGACTTCAAAAACAGTGCAGAAGAACTTCCCACTGCTCGGTCGGAAAAAACAAAGCTGAAATATATCAACACCTTAAAATAAATATTATCAACAGTTTAAAAAAATCCACGAACCTAAAATAACCCGCAACTGATTTTTTGAATTTTAAACAACTCTGATTAGGCTGAAATATAAAGCGAGAATTAGAATAGATCAGTTCACAATTTAAGATTCAAAATTAAAGAAAAAAACATACCCTCAACGATGTTGCAACAATGATGTTGGAAAAATTACGTGAAGTACAAAAAGCTGTAACCGCAGATGAACAAACTGAATATGCAAATTCTGCATCCTTTAACAATCTATCTATACTTTTTATAAAAAGAGAAAATCAAGTGACATAAGAAAAGCTAAGGTGAAACGTTGGTGTGTGAAATAGAGCTTCAATAAAACAACGATGTTGGAACAATGATATTGAAAGGATAATGTGTAAATAGAGTAAACAAATGTTCGAACAAAGAACTGTAATCGAAGATTAACCGAATCAATCATGAGAGCTATGCATTTGAGTGAGAGATATATGATCGCAAATATGAGTGAGAGGGATAAATTGAAATTTGAATGTGGAGTCAAATTCATATATGTTATTTATAGGGAGCCAGAGTCATATGTAGTTTGAATTTTGAATTTGGAGACAAGATTTAAAATTTTGAATATGGGCAGAGGTTTGAAGCGTTTCTATTGAACAACAGACCTTTTGTGTGTGGGAAGATGTTTAAAGTGATTCTGTATATGTGGTTCAGACCTTTGAAAATTAAGTAATTTTATATATCAAGGATTATGATGCGATAATGACGTAAGAAAAGCCTTGTTGGACAGCCTCTATGACTGTCACCTTAGTTTTTCTTATGTCAATTGGTTTTCTCCTCTTATAGAAAGTATAGATATATATAAATTATTGTTATAGGTGTTTCGTTTTTATAAACATTTTCTTTAAATTAATCGTATCATCGCCTTCATTTAATATCAAAGATGTCATCGGATGATACAAAATGAAGGAATTTCCTAAAAAAATGGTCATATTGTCAAATGCTACAAGTGGGGAAGACTAATTTTTAGTTGTGCAAAGAAATATTATCTTTTTTTAATTAAATAGAAAGTGATATATGATCTTAATCTTAATAGTTAATATGCATAAACTTATATGGTAAATGTTATGTGGTAAATGAGAGATGATCGTGTAACAAAAATTAAATGTTAAAACATATATTCTTTTTTCTCCTAATGTATTTAATATCAACGCCCCGAATAATTTTTCTCTTTGCTAAAGGCAACAACTTGAACTTTAAGATTATTGAAAACATAACCCTTGAGCTAACCCAAAGAAAAAGAGTTAAATGTTTGGTTGGTCCCTTTGGTTTGCAAAAAAATCATACTTGGTCTTAGTGGTTTACTAATTACACGTGTGATCTCAAAAGTTGTCAAAAATGAACTCGGTTGGTCTCCTGACCTAACCTCTGTTAAATTTCTCAGTTAAAACACGCCATGCTTGGCACGTGAGGTTAGTTTGGTCATTTCCTGGTTCTCCCACCCCACCCCCTTCTTCCTCAAACCACCACCACCACCTCTGCCACCACTCCTACCCCCGATAGCCAGCCACTACCGGAGTCACGATTAATTTCCTGGTGTTGCGATTAAAAACACCTTTTCATATGTTGGGTTTGAGCAGCAACCTAAAAAAGTTCTTAAATCCAAAGATATTACTATTGATTAAAAAGATCTTTTCATTTAAGACTTTTAGATCCACTCACAACGCCGCCGAAGTGTCGGTGATTGAAATGGATTCGGCGGCCACTAATTCTCCTTAGACTTAAGAAAACCCAACTGCTACTTCACATTTTTGCCATAAGATTATGAAATCTCTAGTACATTTAGTTTCATTGCAAATTATAATTGAAAATTGCTTAAAGTTGCTAAGTGTGACAATTTATTTAGTAGAAACCTTTGTGTTCTTAGATGTGGGTGGTGACAGATATAAGAGAATGCAGTGTGATTGGTGAGGATGAGTTGCGGGTCCAATTTGTTTCAGATTAGGTTAGTGGGTCTTTAACATGTTCTGATTTGGGGAAAGTTTTGAACTCGAAGATACATTGTTTTCGTTTTCTGGTGGTGGTGGTGTTGTTGTGCAAGCTTCTAACATCGCCATTGTTAGAGAAATTGAGAATTTTGTTGAAGAAGTGAAAATCAGAGGTGAGGAGCTAGGATGTGGAGGACCAGAGGTGGTGGCCGGCTATCGGTGGTAGGAGTGGTGGCAGAGGTGTTCTGGAGGTGGTGGTGGTTATTCAGTGGAGGAGATGAGATGGTGGTGGTGGTTTGAGGAAGAAGAAGTGGGTGGGGTGGGTGGGAGAACCAGGAAATGACCAAACTAACCTCACGTGCTAAGCACATGGGGTGTTTTAACTGAGAAATTTAACAGAGGTTAGGTTAGGGGACCAACCGAGTTCATTTTTGACAACTTTTGGGACCACACGTGTAATTAGTAAACCACCAGGACCAAGTATGAATTTTTTTGCAAACCACAGGGACCAACCAAGCATTTAACTCAAAGAAAAATTAACCATATCTATAAGGATAAATCAATTACCTTAAGAAGAATGGGGGGAGCTACCAGAAGAAGATGACGAACGAACAATGGAGGCCTGTCACTACTTTCTACGTATCAAACTTGCCTGGAGGAGTATCATGTATGCTGCTATGGAAGGCGTTCATGCCTCATGGGAGGGTAAAGGATGCTTATGTCGCAAAGAAACGGGACGCTAGGGGTAATTTCTTCGGGTTCATCAGGTATGAAGGTGATCTAAATATACCTGAAGTCCTGAAGAATATGAACACGGTGACTATCTACGAGGCAAAGCTAAGTGTATCCTTGGCCAGGTACGACAAAGATCATAGGAGGTTCAAGAACCAGTGGCAACCAGAGACATACCATGCCCAACATCACACAAGATACGTCCATAACACAACAAGAACGGACAAGCCAACTACAATCTATGTCCCTAAAGCACTAGTCAAGGAAGGTGTCTCTTTCAAAGGGGCATTAGTCGGAACCGAGACCCAACAACTGCCACGAAGAAGATGCTTCTACTCGAAGGGAAGTCGTCACTATATCCAAACCACTGCATGATGCGGTCTGTTATTTGTGAGGCAAAGGATGTGGAAGCTTTTGTGAGAATAAAAACTATGTTGCAAACTTTACCACTGCATGATGCGGTCTGTTATATGTGTGGCAAAGGATGTGGAAGCTTTTGTGAGAATAAAAACTATGTTGCAAATAAGCGAGTATGGCGACAGTCCGATATGTTATGTGGGAGGATTAAAAGTAATGGCGGTATTTAAAGATAAGAAGTCGGCCGTGGAATTTATCAGAAGAAAGGATGATGTATGGAGTGGTGTACTATTGAAGGCTGCACTATGGGAGGGTCAAGAAGTAGCACTGGATAGGGTGGTTCGATTAAAAATCACTGGGGTCCCAATCCAGTTAAGAGACAATGATTTGTATGATAAGGTAAGGGAATTGTTTGGGAAGGTGGTTCGGAAGTCAGAATTCTCTTGGGCAATACCAGATAACTCCCACGGGTCATGTGGTGTGCTTGTTATGGACCCAAAAAGAATCGATGAGGAAGCTGAGATTGAGTGGGAGGGAGCAAAGCACAAAATCTGGGTAACTGAAGTGGAAGACCCAGTTCTTCAGGCGTCTGTTGAGGCATTATCGTCTGAAAATGTAGTGGCACCGGTGAACTCCATGCAGTCGGAAGTCGGGGGAAATAATGGCGGAGATGATGGGGGTGATGAAGAAATGGAAGAAGGGGAGGTTAGAAGGACTGGCAGTGTATCAGAAGAGGTTGTGCGAAATACGCCGGCGCCGGTAGTGCTACCACCGGAGACGGTTGACATTCCATCGGAAGAGGAAGGGTCGCGTGGTTTATGTGAGGTGCATGGGGATAAGGAAAAGGCGGCTAGATGAGGCGGGGTAGGCCTGAATAAGGTACAGGTCCCAATAGAGGTGAATCATGAGTCTGACAATAGGCAACGGTCTTTTGACCTAAACAAAAATTGTCAGGCCTTTGATATTGGTTCTAAATCTGAATTGGGCTCAGGCCTAATGTTGAGAAGTAGGAAGCGCCCAAGATGTGTAAGTAGCCTAATTAAAAATATGGAGGTTGGACCTGAGGTAGGTGGGGACCAGGATATTGAGGTCAATGATATTAGGCATTTTGCCTTTACTGCTGGGGGTTCCAATAATCTGAACACTGAGGTAAATGTCTCAACAACACAGGAGACTCCAAACTCTGGTAACAATCCTGATGTTCGCACAACGAGACGGGAGGTTGTGGAGACGAGGAGCCTAGGGTTACGCAAGGATCTGAGAATGAAGATGTAAACGTCGACGGTCAGAATTGCGAAACCGATGTCAACGGTTTGATTGACATGGAAGCAGAGGCTACTATGGAAGTGGGAACGAAGGTTGGCTTTCTGCTGGGTGGATTTCAGGGCCAGGTTAGTGAAACAATCATTGGTGAAGGTGAACAATTGGTGAATACATAAATTTTATGACGATAAATATGCGGGAAATCGAAGATTCCAAGAAGGCGGTGAGAGTTCGTGGTGTGAAAACAACTCATGGAGTACACTTTTTGGCCATACAAGAGACTAAAATGGGAGGGGTCAGAAGATACCTTTATAATAGACTGTGGGGGCGGTCTCAGTTTGACTGTGATGTGGTGGATTCGGTGGGATTATCTGGTGGACTTGTTTCACTATGGAACCCTGCTGTCTTCGAAAAGGTTAGTAGCTATAAAAACCGGTACTTTTTGCTTCTGTTCGGAAATATAAGGGCGACAGGGCAACGGATTAATGTTGTCAATGTCTACGCACCAAACGACCCGTTATTGAGGAGACAACTATGGGTTGTGTTAAGGGAGGTAAAAAATTCGTTGACAGGTTTATGCATCTTTCTAGGCGACTTTAATGATGTTCGGTCGCCTGAGGAAAGACGAAACTCAGAGTTTGTTCAACTGAATGCAACCTTTTTCAACCAGTTTATTGACTCGCTGGACCTCGTAGAGTATCAGATGGGTGGTAAGCAATTCACATATAGATCCGACTATGGTCAGAAACTTAGCAAACTAGATCGTTTTCTACTATGTCGGGACTTTATGAATATTTGGCCAAACGCAGCTGTTGTGGCGTTGTCGAGTCTAATATCGGATCATAGTCCAGTTGTTTTATCCATTGTTCCAGTGATTTCGGTCCGGTTCCAACACGGGTATTCAACTCATGGTTGGAAATCCCGGGCCTCTTGGAGTATGTTGAACAACTTGGCAGGACTTTTAAGTTTAATGGGGCCGCAGATGTTGGGCTCGCCACGAAACTTAGGTGGATAAAGTACCGAGTTAGAGATTGGGTGTCGAATTATAAAAAGGTACATGATGGCGAGTATGTGTAGAAACTAAAGATGCTGGAAAATTTAGATATGGTGGTCGAGTCCAGGGACCTATCTCCTGATGAAGTGGATCAAAGAGGGGATTGCAAAAGGTTCATATTAGAGGTCGATCGACTAAAGACATTGGACCTAAAATAAAAATCGAGGGTCTGTTAGGCGGTCGATGGGGATGAGAACACCGCCTACTTCCATGGAGTAGTAAATGCAAACACAACTAACAACCGAATTAACGGGATGTGGGTGGACGGGGCATGGGTAACGCATCCGTTGATGCTAAAGGAGTATCTGGCTAATTGTTTTTCCTGCAAAGTTTAAAGAACCAATGACATCGAGGCCAGATTTAATTTGCCATAATAATACGCACTTAACCACGGAAGAGGCGGATAAGTTGGTGGAACCGTTCACTTTAGTTGAAATTAAAAACGCGGTGTGGGACTATGAAGGTGATAGAGCCCCGGGTCCAGATGGCATTAATTTTAAGTTTATAAAAGGAAAAATTACAAGTTTTGTCCTTTATCTTTAGGGTACTCTACAGGCGGTGTCCTTTTTTTCAAATGTTGACAGGTGGTGTCCTTTTGTAGGTATTTTGTTACAAGTTTTGTCCTTTTCACCCAACCTGGTTAAAAAAACTCAGTTAATTTGTGGCACATGATAAGCACAAGAGGGTAATTTTGTCTTTTTCATATCCCTTTACACCTACCCCATTTATTATCCCTCATAAACCCTCTTGATAACATCATTCACCCCCAATTCGTTCCTAAGGATGATTGACGATGATTATGATGAAGAACGATGAACGATGTAGTTGCAGGTGGAATGATGTAAAATTCTGACCGAGAGAATGATGAAGGTGTGAACGGAGGATGTGTGATGGTGAAAGTAGAACGGAGATTGGACGATGATGAGGTTGGACGGAGATCGGACGAATCGGAGATTGGAGAATCGGAGAAGATCACGACGATGAGGTTGGACGATGATGGTGATGAAGATGAGTTGCAGGTTTTGCGGAGGTCGTCGTTTATGGTTGTCGGAGATGAAAAGATCAAGGTTGCAGGTTGGTCGGAGACGGCACCGGAGAACTTGACGGTGGTGAAGAACAGGGCCAACCTTTGGGTAAGTGAAGTGAAGCTCTTGCTTTGGGCCTCCACTTTTGAAGGGCCCCAATTATCAGTTTTACTCTTTATTTGGGCTTAGAATTTGGAAACGCTGATAGAAGCTTAGAAATTAGGTTTCAGAATTGAAAAGGGTAGGAAATCGAAGTGTTCATCATCTTGAACAATGAAAGGTCAGAGATTGAAATGGCAACTGATAATCCTTTAAACAAACTTCGATGGCAATCTAGGTAAACAGAAGGCCAAAATCAAACATGTTCTTGCCTTTTAATTTCAATAAACAAATTATGTTCTCTTGTTTTGTTGTTCAATCAAAGTGTGAAATTGAAATATAAGCTGCTATTAATATGTTATTTGTAGTGAATGTTCTGTCTAAGTTGTTGATTATTCAAGACAGAAAGGTACAAATTCTTTTTTTTCTAATTTTACCCCCATTCTGTTTGGTTGTTGTTCTTCCAAGTTTGTTGATTGTTGATGTTATATAGAACAAAAATTGATAATCTAATTTGTTAGCTGTTAGTTGAGCATGTCATAATCAATTTCCTGTTCAAAATTTTGTCTCTGTTTTGCTAATTTTAATTAATGTATGTACATTTGTAAATATTTATTTGTTCATAACTAAAGTATGCATAATTATGTACAGAATGAATTGTGTTGGTGTAATAAATGGGGTAGGTGTAAAGGGATATGGAAAAGACATAATTACCCTCATGTGCTTATCATGTGCCGCAAATTAACTGAGTTTTTTAACCAGGTTGGGTGAAAAGGACAAAACTTGTAACAAAATACCTACTAAAGGACACCGCCTGTCAACATTTGAAAAAAAGGACACCACCTGTAAAGTACCCTAAAGATAAAGGACAAAACTTGTAATTTTTCCTTTATAAAATGGTGTTGGGGTGTATTACAATCTGATTTTGTAAACCTTTTTTCCGAATTCTACCAGCGGGGATCGATTAGTAACGGATGCTCGTCCTCTTTTTTAGCATTGATTCCGAAGTGTAGTGACCCAGAAGGACTCTTGGACTTTAGACCCATAAGTCTGATTGGATGTATAAACAAGGTGATCGCGAAAGTTTTGATAAGTCGGTTAAAGGTGGTCATCCAACGCCTTATTTCTGAAGAGCAGACAGCATTTTTAGCCAACAGAAGTATTCTTGACGGGCCCTTGGTGCTAAACGAGATCATTTCATGGCTGAAAAAATCTAAGAATGCCGGGTTAATTTTTAAGATTGATATAGAGAAGGCTTATGATACACTAAACTGGGGATTTTTGGAGTCGGTTATGAGGAAAATGAACTTTCCAGAAAAATGGATGAGATGGGTAATGGCCACGGTTACGTCAACAAGGGCGTCAGTCCTGGTTAATAGGTCTCCAACTCAGGAATTTCCTTGTTACAGGGGCCTACGACAAGGTGATGTTGGTTCAGTTCTGTTTATACAAGAGGGAGAACATTAAAACATACCTGTTACAGCATTCAATGCTGTGGAGAATCCAGTAATGGAGTTCGACATGCTTGTCATCGTGATCTGGTTCCTCCTTAGGGTGCTGACTGATGATGGGAACTTAGAAAACCGAAAAGGGTGTTGGCTATGGAGAGCAGATCGAATGATGATGTTATGACTAATGGGGTGTGTCTAATGTGTAACTGAGTAACCCCTTAACCTCCACATAATTCTCCTTATATAAGCACCCAGGAGGAAACCTAATTAGTTAATAAGGGTAATATGGTCCATCAACAATTACCAACTAATTATTTAATAGGTTATTATATATTTTGATCTATATTATGTAAATGATTATAATGGCTATAGATTAAATATTAATACATAATATATTTAATCTTACAGGTGACCACTTATCTCCGTTCCTATTCATTATTGCCATGGAAGCCCTTTCCGGGGTGATTAAACGAGCATGTTCGGTGGGTCTTTTTGAAGGTTTAAAGTGTGCTTCCAATGGCCCGGTTCTTTCACATTTTCTATTTGCAGATGATGTGGTCTTTTTGGGAAAGTAGTAGGTCTCGAATGCCCTTAATTTAAACAGGATTCTGAGGTGCTTCTACCTCTCTTCCGGGTTAAGGGTGAATCTGGCGAAAGGCAAGTTGTTTGGGGTCGGGGTCAATGATAATCAAGTTCAGAATATGGCAGTCGTTCTTAGGTGTCGAGCTGGGTCTTTTCCCTTCAAATATCTAGGCCTACAAGTGGGCGCCAACATGAACTTGTCTAAACACTAGAAACCGGTGATTGATACGTTTAAGAATCGGCTCTCAGTTTAGAAGGCCAATACATTGTCATATGGGGGTCGGATCACGTTAATAAAATATGTTCTCAATGCATTACCCGCGTATTATTTCTCGCTATTCAAAACCCCAAAACAGGTCATACGGGATTTGGAATGAATAAGGCGGGATTTCCTATGGGGAATGTCATCAGAGCAACAAAAAATAAGCTGGGTGGCATGGAATAATCTTTGTGCTCCGAAGATGAAAGGCGACATTGGAATTGGATCGCTTAAGGAGGCAAACATCGCTATGCTAGCGAAGTGGTGGTGGTGATTCAAGATAGAGAAACATAATATTTGGAGGAAGGTTATATGGAGCTTACGCCACAACGCAAGGTCATGGCGTGGGGTTCTGGTTAAGTTGTCGGTTCCGGGGTTATGGAAACAAGTGGGCAGAATTTCTATCGACCTAGCTGCAATGGGGATTGATCTTGAGAGGCTTTTTTCAGTTATATCGGGTCGCGAGCAGGATGTTTTATTTTGGCGGGAGGCTTGGGCTGCAAACGAGCCTTTTCAATCGAAGTATCCAGCTCTGTTTAGGCTGGAACGGGAGAAAAACGCCAAGGTTGCGGGCAGGTTCAAACTGGAGAACGGGATGAGAACATTCACACCATGCTGGACGCGCCTCCCAAACAGTGCTCAGGAGCTGGTTGAACTAGAAGACTTGTGGGTGACTTTATCATCTGTTCAGAGTACAGGGGTGGAGGATCGGTGGGAGTGGGCCCTCAACCCAATGGGCTCATTCACAGTTAGCAGTCTAAGGAACCAGCTGGATGAGCAGGCTGACGCGAATGGCGGGGCGGGTTTTCGATGGAACAACTGGACTCCGCTGAAAGTTAATTTTTTAGCTTGGCGAGTCTATTTGGACCGACTTCCTACTATGGAGGCTTTACGTAAAAGAAATGTACAAGTTCCTTCGACGTCGTGTGCTATGTGCCAAGATTATGAAGAGACTTCTGATCATTTGATTGCCTCGTGTCCTTTTGCACAAGGAGTTTGGGACCAGATTGGATGCTGGTGCAGAATAGCGCCATGCTATTTTTTCGGAGCAAAGGATGTTATTCAGGCCCATGATTACTTGACTGGGTCACTTAAGTGGAAAAAGGTAATTTATTTGATCTTTCAAACTGTCGTATGGTGTATTTGGAGGGCTCGTAACGAGCGGGTATTCGAGGGCAAGACGCAGCAGGTAAGAAAAGTTGTGGAGGATGTCAAGACCATGGGATTCTTGTGGTTTAGAAACAGCAAAGATGCCCCATATCACATGGAGCCAATGGGTTGATTTTAATGTAACTGGTATGGGTATGTAACATTCTGTTTTGATGTCTTTGGGGTTTGTAATGTTTGCTAACTTGAGGTTAGCATGTATATAAATGAAATGTTTTGTTGGCCGTTCAAAAAAAATTGAAAACATAAAAAATTAGTGTATACCTTAATTCCATTGCCTTTTATGTCTAATTATCCTCGTGAAAATTCAACACACTACACATGTCATCTTTTGATTATAATAATGATTTAAACACAATTTTTTTTTAACGGCCAACAAACTCAATGCCGAGCACTCTCGGGGCACCCACTGGACAAACGGAGTACTCCGAGAGTAACCCGAGTCCACCACCAATTCCGGGGAAAACCCGGTAACCCACCCGCACGTAGGCACGACGGTGAAATTACCGGTAAAACCCGTTTGGCTCAAGGATCCAACCCAGGTTTCCCTGGGTCTCCTATCATTGCCCACCAGTGCCTCACTTTGCACCAAGTGAGAGTCGAACCTGCATCTCTCAAGAGAAATGCAAGCCCTCCACCACTTGATCTAGAGATCATTGGCATTTAAACACAATTTTGAAAGATCATGGACTCATAGTCTAATAAAGTTTTCTATTTACAAATTTTTTTATTATTATTTCGTTATGTATTATTTAAAATCATTTTTCAACTACGAGGGTAAAGGAATTAATTGGGTTCCATAAGTTTAGTTATTATGATTGATAATAACTATATAATCATAAGTTTAGTTTTTATGATTGTATAGGAGTACATTATTTTTTTAACAAAAAAAAACAGGTATGTGATTATTACTGATCAATTAATACATTAAATGTAACATTATAAACTTTTATACATCTGTGTCAATTTGTTACATTTTTTGGTATTTTATATGAAATTTAGAGTTAATTACACAGATGGTTCTTGTGGTTTATTGAGAATAACACTTTTGAGTACTAACTTATTTTTTGTAACAGGTTCAGGTTCCATGGTTCGATTTTGTAACACCTTTGAGTATTAAGGCTAACTATGGTTAATTAGAAGTTTGAAGAAATTGTTTATAGTTAGATTTTGGCACTATCATTTTTATAACAGGTTCAGGTTCCATGGTTCGATTTTGTAACACCTTTGAGTATTAAGGCTAACTGTGGTTAATTAGAAGTTTGAAGAAATTGTTTATAGTTAGATTTTGGCACTATCATTTTTAAGGTGTGTAGTTTCAATTTACATCATTTTACTATTCTTATTTAAGTTTTGCTATGTTTTGTAGCATATCACTTGAGCTACTCATGGAGCTCGATTAAAACTTCAAATCATTAACCAGCGTATATTTTAAATCCCCTAAAAGATAATTATAAAAAGAAATAAAAGACCCAACAACCCGTTATGCCAACGGGTCTGGGTCGATGTGGTTATCGGTTACAGGTACAGGTTTTGGGCCGTTTTCACTGGGCTCTGGGCTGTCTTCACCATCTGGGCTTCCCGATGGGCCACATGCATCATCAGCTAACCCTTAAAACTAAATTTAGAATTATGAGTTATAAATAACAAATGTTAAAAACTAAAACATCTGTTTATTTTCGGAAAATAAAATAAATTTTTTTTCTGACATCACCAAATGGAAAAAAAAAAACGTCGGAGGCATTTTTTTATACCAGTAATGTGTAAAAAACTAATTATATTTTTTATTTAAAAAAATTACCTACGGATTATTGAGTACACCAATCGTCCGTAAACTTTCAAAGAAACCATCGATGGAAACACCACCAACCACCTATGATGCTGACAAAGTTGTTGGTACTTCCTCGCTAGTTTTAGTCATTGATGATTTGTTAATAATAAGTCGAATCGGTAATCATCTGCATCGACAGATTAGGTCATTTGTGAAACTCATTTTTGTAAATGTAGTTATTAGAATATTAAATGTCACACAATGTATTTTCATAGATATAGAATTTTATTCAACTCTTTAGTTTAATAAACCTTTATGTTTATAGATATGACGTGAACAACTCAATGTGGACATGGTCATTGATCGCGACCATGCACCATGGTTATCCGAGTCTTCTTTGATGGGGATTTAGTATGTATGAAAACTTGTACACAGTGGCATACCCAAATAAAAATTTTATTTGTCACCTTTTGAAAATGTGTAGTGAATCGGTGTTACCGATGTGTCAAATTAGTATATTACAAATGAGTTAAATGCCATTTTAGTCCCTGTGGTTTGGGCCATTTTGCCAGTTTAGTCCAAAGGTTTCATTTTTAACATGTGGGTCAAAAAAGGTTTCACATTTGCCATTTTAGTCCACTTGGTTAACTTCATCCATTTTTTCTGTTAACGAGAAGGCCAATTTGGTCATTTTGTATGTAATTCTGTTAACTAAAAGGGCAATTCAGCCATATAAAATGACCGAATTGGCCTTCTCGTTAACAGAAAAAATGGATGAAGTTAACCCAATGGACTAAAATGGCAACTGTGTAACCTTTTTGGACCCACAAGTTAAAAATGAAACCTTTGAACTAAACTGGCAAAATGACCCAAACCACAGTGACTAAAATGGCATTTAACTCATTACAAATAAAAACAAGTATCAAATACTATATAACACATAAAAAATGTATGAAATGTCACAACACCAAACTTTGTGTCTAGGTCTGCCAGTGTTGTAGGTTTTCAGGGACACCAATAGACGTGGGCTTAATAAAATGTAAATTGTGCTTTAGGTATAGTTTATTTGCCCCTCTGTATAAAAAATTAAAAAAAAAACTAGAAGGTTGTATAAGCTTTTAATTGCAACCACTTGATTCTGTTATCGGACTATTGGGACTATTCACGCTACTTAGATCCTTTTATTAAAGAGAAAATCACAGAATAACTATTATTAGTGAGTTATATTTTTATCGGTATGTTAAAACAATTTCACACATACAGAGATGAGATTCACAAATAAGAGTCGTGTATACTATCTACTTTTACTCATGTTCGTACATTTATCAATATTCAACTTTTGTTCATGGATCAAACTCTTAGGGGCTGTTTGTTTAACTCTTAATGAGACTCTGAATGGTTCAGACCTCTTACTGGTTCAGCACTTAATGGTTCAGACTGTTTGTTTCGCGAGCAGATGTCTGAATGGTTCAGACATTTGCCTCTAAATGGTTAAAAATTATACTGAGTCTGTATGGTTAAGACCTCTAACCTGAATTTGTCAGACATTTGCCTCTAAATGGTTAACCATTATACAAGCTCTTAATGGTTCAGACCTCTTACTTCTTACTGGTTCAACACTTAATGGTTCAGACCTTTTAATGGTCCAACACTTAACCATTCAGAAGTTGCCAAACAGCCACTTAGTCTATGTGTTGTGGGAGCTCTATGTGAAAGAAAAAAAAATGTGTCACTATGTAGGCCCATTTTTTTGACTATTCACACGGGGAGGGGTATTGGAGGTTTATGTGAAATATGATACTGGGTTGAGGTAACTCGAAAGGACTGTAAGAATAATAAAAAATACAAAACTCGCCCCATGCACATGATACTTGCCGTGGCAGCGTCCAATAGTGCTAGCTAGATGTGTAATGGTTTAGTGGCGTGAAAGGTGATGGTGTGGAGTGCCTTTTGAGCCCACAAAACCCAACCTTATTCGCATACATATTCGTGTTTGTATTTCACGTATATAATGATTATACTTGAGTGTCGGGCTTAAATCTAGAAACAAAAAGTGTCCCATATAGGTGGGCAAATTAACCGCCATAACCGAACCATAACCGAGTCACTATTAACCGATAACCAACATAACCTCTGATTATGGTTGCGAAACTTTGTATAACCGCTCAATATGTTATGGTTACGGTTATGAAGTTTGGTTAGCCGATATAACCAAAACCGAACCGAACTTGTAATGTTAAGTTTATATAGTGGATTTATGTTTTACATAACCATATAGAGGGTTTTTACCAATATAAAAGCATGTTAGTAACTAAATGTTCTTAATGTGGATGCCCTTTATTTTGATTAGGAATTAAAGTGTTATGATCGTAATTTTTTGTTGTTGCGAATTACCTTATTAAAAAGAACCCCACATCGGTAGTTAACCAAAAATTTTAATCTTGGTTACCTTATAAAAAAAGTTCAAGCTAAGTCCAAACCGTGCACATCCCTATTTATTTTAAACCTTGCTTGGTTACTTAACCGATATTAACCATAACCGACTTTATAGCTAATTAACCATAACCGAAGTTTGGTTATGGTTACCAGGTAGATGATCCTCTACATTAATCCAGAAGTGTGAGAAGTGTATTATAACACTATATATAACACTATATAACACCATATAAACACCGTATAACACGATGTAACACCATATAACATTATGTAACACTATATTTTGTCTGGTAGCATGTCTATGATAGATGTATAGTGTTATATATTGTTATATAGTGTTACATAGTGTTATATGATGTTGTATGGTGTTACATAGTGTTATACGGTGTTTATATGGTGTTATATAGTGTTATAATACACTTCTCATACTTCTCACACTTCTGAATTAATGTACACTATCCCTACCCATGGTTACCAAATTACATAACCGAAACTAGCGGTTATGTTTATGGTTATGGTTTAATTGTAAAAACCGAACCAAACGACCCATGCACACCCCTAAACCGTGCACATGGAGAAATCTAGGGGTGTTTAAAAAACTCGTGGCTCGCAGCTCGCTCGAAAAAAGCTCGAAGAAAGCTCGGCTCGAAATTGGCTCGGTTGTAAACGAGCCGGCTCGGCTCGGCTCGGTTTGTAAACGAGCCGAGCTCGAGCTTGGCCTGGCTCGGCTCGTGAGCTGGCTCGATAAGGTTTACATCCTTCATTTTTTTGTCCCACGTCGCTTAGAAAACAAAAATAAGGGAGTATCTCCCCTATAAAAGATGGTAAAAACAATGTACAAAGTGAATTAACTATTTATACTTGCATATTTAGCCATATGATTAAACTAAATGACAATTATGGCCCTTAGTCTACGAAGAAAATTTTGCGGTTCTTTGTTAGTTCGAGCTAGATCGAGCTAAGCCGAGCTAGCTCGAATTCTAATCGAGTTGAGCTCGATCCTCAAATCTCAACTCGATTTGAAATTCGAGCTCGAGCCGAGCCAGCTCGAATCGAGTTCGAGCCGAGCTCGAGCTGGGTCTAGCTCGGCTCGACTCGGCTCGTTTACAACCCTAGAGAAACCTAAAGGTGAGCACCTATTTAATCTTCATTCATTCTTTTGCATTTCAGGTGGATGTTGGTTTCTTCATGTAAAGTGTGAACACTTCATATTTAAACTTTGATACTCATAATATTTTTTTTTTAAATTTTGTCTCGTAATTCATTTATTTGGTTTGATCAGATGGATCATTTGGTTGTTAATCACTAACTAAACTGAGAGATTGGTTTCCCTAAACCCCAAATTACCCTATATATTAATTAATTAATTAATTAATCTATATATGATAAAAAAGAAAGTGAATGAACAGTGCTTTGTAATTTATTTTTTAAATTATTAAATTTAGAATGGAATACATCATTAAGAGATCAGCAAATAGTATCGGCTATAGGTACCGATCTCAAATTTACCAAATCGGTGTATTTTCGGTACCGGTTCTGCACAGTTATTCACCGGTTTTTACCCTCAAATACCGGTGCCGTACCGGTACCGAACCGTACCATACTAGGTATATTCGGTACTGGTACCCACTTTTGGGGATTTCGGTAACGGGAACAGTGCTTTATAATTTATTTTTTAAATTAAAATTAGAATGCAATACATCATTAAGAGATCAGCAAATGGTATCGGGTATAGGTACCGGTCTCAAATTTACCAAATCGGTGTATTTTCGGTACCGGTTCTGCACAGGTATTCACAGGTTTTTACCCTCAAATACTGGTACCGTACCAGTTCCGACCGGTACCGAACCGTACCATACTAGGTATATTCGGTACCGGTACCCACTTTTGAGGATTTCGGTAACGGTATTTTCGGTACTGGTTGGTACCGAGCTCATCAAATCCTGTAGCAACGCAACAATGCAAGTAATTGCACCGTTTAGATTACTTTTCATACATACAGTAAGTAAACTGTAGTTCGTTTGAATGAGGTTTTATATACACAACAACGTATTTTGCTTTCTTTTTTGTCTTTTTCTGTAATGAATGAATTGTAACATGTAAAATTAACTTGGATATTTAGAATATTGGTGAGCAAATCGTATCAAATCCTGTAAACGAATCGGTATCGTATCGGTACCAAATTTACTATACCAAATCATTTTCGGTACCAATTTGGTACCCACCTTTTGGCGTTTTTAGAATCGTTACTTTCGGTTCGACACCGGTCTAGCACCATACTTGTATTTATTGATTTTTACCTTCAAATACCATATCGTATTGTACCGAGCATTTTCGGTGCCGGTACCTAATTTCGATGATTTTCCGGATCGGTACTTTCGCTGCCATTACCGGTATCGAGCTCATCCATATTTTAACGTGTTAGCACCGTAATAATTGAACTGAAAACAACCGAATTTCCAACGTGTAGGACGTGTGGGTCCTATTATTATATATTAGGTTATTTAAAATCGTTTTTTATGATGGAGTGATTATCCTTACCACGTCATTTTATTTATGTTTTGATATTTGGTATCTTTTTGCCGTTGCTGACACGCCTTTTGTAGTCATTGGGTCCATCCGCAACGCGCGGGCGAAAAATAACTAGTTAAAATTAAAAAAGGAACGTTTTGAACAGTAATTTTTTATATATTATATTATAATGAAATATTATAATAATTGTTATTCTCTTTATTTTTTTAATTGGTGTCAACCAGTACTTGTATCGAAAATAACGATTCAACGCTAAAAGTCGGTATCGGATTGAGTTTGATAGTCTTTTAGTTCGAGAAATTTGGTACTGCTACCCAGTACCTTTTGCTCATCCCTGATCACGGGTACCGTACGAACAACAACGGTATCGTACACCTTTATTTTTAGTTTCAGGGGTAGGGATGAGTTCGGTGCCAACTGATACCCCGGTTACGGTATTGGTATATGAATGTAAAAACCGGTAGCGAACCGGTAACAGGAACACCAAACGTCAGTACCGAACTGGTACTTAGGATCTTTCGATTCAGGAAATTCGGTACCGGTACCCATTACTATTTGCTAATATCTGACTACGGGTTTCTATCAAACAACATCATTACCATACAACTTTTTAGTTGATTTTCTTTCGGTTATTTTTTAGTGTTTTTTCTACATTTTCTTTTTATTCTTGTCAGCGGTTCCGTGTGTAACGCGCTTATATTGATTTCAAACACATATAAACACAGACTAAATAACAAAATAAGTTCGCCGCGTTGCGGCGACAATTTTTGTAACTAGTTAAAATAAAAAAAAAAAAAAAACTGTCTACTTAAAATCAAAATCCAAACAATTCTAAAAGGCAAAAAGTGGAATGAAACACATCATGTTATACTTATACCTGAATGACTGATTCACCACTAGCTTGGTAAGTACAAATGCATACCGGTCATTCGAGATTGTTATCTCTTTGGCTAAGGATGGCTTTTTAAGGTTCGTACTCGACGCCATCAATATGTGGTGTACGTACTTTTATGCTCATGGCTTTGAGCCTTAAATTCTAAAGTGAATGTCGAAGTGATTGAAATAAGTGCATATGGAAGCATCAAAGATATGAAGTGATGTTGGTTGGTTGGTACATTAGTGGCACTTTGGATAGGGTACTAATACCTTATCATATTTTTCGCGGTCTAACAACTTTGAAGTTTCCGAAATCAGCATACCATACGTGTTGAACGGTAAATATCGATACGAGGGGCCCCTTCAACAGCATGGGCGAAGTATAGAAGGGGCGAGAGAGGGAGGGGGGGGGGGGGGGGGCGCCCGACCCCCCGAACTTTTCCTTCAGTAGTGTTATTATGTAGTTTTCGTATAGAAATCTTTGGGTATATACGTTTTCGACCCCCGGTTCTATAGAAATTTTTGGGTATATACGTTTTCGACCCCCCTGTCATTCGGGTCAAGCTTCGCCACTGTTCAACAGTCTCTTGATTTTGAATCTCATATAACTTTCACAAACGTCAAGATCATTGTTTTGAACATGAATACCACTCTAGGATGTTATCCCATTAATCATTTTGTCACAAAACACAACAAAATAAAACAATAAACGGGAGGTTGTGGGTTCATATTCTTGCAAGTGCAAGGTAAAGATGAAAGAGTTAAGATGTTGAAAAATTTGCCATTCAAAAAAAAAAAATATGGGGGTTACAAATTATATTATAGAATTACTCTCTTGAGGGTGTAAGGAATGCAAGATGCATGCATCTTCATTTTGAGGTAGTATTTACGTTTGTGTATCTTGTAAGTCTGATACTGACATATGATTTCTAAACGGTAGAGTTCCTAACTTATGTGCCAACATTGTCATAATTGAGAAATGTGAGTTGCTTATAAGTTTGAAATAGTTGCCTACTAATAACTTTTTATGTTTTAAATGTTACACATTGTTTCACCTGGACAATACACATATATTTAGGCATTTAAACAAAATGAACGTTCATGAACTGTTTGTGAACTTTTTCGACAGAAAGTTTGTTTATATTTAGTTAATTAAATGAACAAACATGAACACACATGTCATTCGTTCATTTATGTTTTTTTAAATTTCAATAAACAAATAAGTAGTTATATTTATATAAATATAAACATAAAATGAGTTTTCTAACTATTTATATAAATATAACTAATTGACAATTGGGCTTTCCAATGGAACCTATCGTAATTAATCAATAATTTATATAAAATTGTTACTTTATGTCCGTTTATGTTTGATCATTTATGTTCATTTGTGTTGTTTTATGTTTGTTATACGCCCGTTCAAGTTTGTTTGTTTATGTTGGTTTACATTTGTGAACTGTTTGTTTAAGTTTTAAAAAACGACCATAAACGAATACGAACATGCCCATTTTTAATGAACAAACAGGAACAAAAAAGTGTGTTCGGTTATATGTTCGTGTTTGCCTAAAGCTAAATAAACAAACACGAACATGCCTCTGTTCATGTTCGTTTAGTTCATTTACATGCCAACATATTATTTAGAGATACAATTTATTGGTCTAACTAGTAAGTCTAAAAATCAATACAAGAATATGATATAGGCATATAACAAAATGAAAGAAAAAGATAAAAAAAAATATATACTCAAATGATAAAAATAAACAAAGTTGATTCCATGATTTTTCATGCTAGAAATTAAAGTAAAGCAATCCTAAAAAGCATCCGTGACTTTGTTATCCCTTGCACTCCAATTCAACATGTTTCAAACTTAAATGTTCATAAACTTTCTACTCTCCTCTCCTAACATTTTCTTTTATGGAAAACTATTTTGTTTTATTTATTTAATGAAACAATTTAAAGATAAAGACCCCCAAAAAAAAAAAAACAAAAAAAAAACTAATACTCAATTATTTTGTTTAATAATAATCACATGTTTAATTAAATCCTTATAATCGTATTAAATACGTCTTTTATATTAGTCCACTTGATATGATATATCATATATTAATACGAATGTCAATTTAATGCAGTTGTCACAATTGTTTATCAGTCAAAAATATAGTGCTCGATCATATTTGTTAATCCTTGCTCATATTAGTAATGTGTGTATGTATGTATATTGATTTTTTTTTTTTAATTTTTATCATACGAAGAGAAAAAAAAAAACAATTCACTCAAATCATGTGATATGTTCGTTATGGAATGAAAGTGTAAAACACACATTTGAGCTCTCACCACCCTTTTGTTAGCAAAGGTATAGATAATTATTTAATTAGTCTTTAAAAATAACAAAAAATCAAAAGTACAACAATTCAAAATTAGAAAAACGGGTTGTTTTATAAATAAAAATATGTCCTAGCATCATTTTATTTTATTAATATACATGATATAAGATCTCTTATATATACATTAATCAAGACACTTTCGATACATAATAACTTTAAGTAAATAATCACGAATATCATATGACACACTTGTATAGTATAGAATGTTATCTTGATTCTACGAGAGAGAAAAGAAAGTTTATAGAATAGATGAATAGTTACATAACTATCCGTTTTATGAGAAGTAAATTTTAGTTTAATCTTGTGTAAATCACCCCTTGGAAAACCCAAATACCAATCTTAATGCTTTTTCTTACAACATTAGTGAATGTAGAATGAGCCCCAGCTATATAACAAATTATTATGTTTCTCCCTTTACCTATATTATTGGTTTGAAAACATATATTAAATAGCGTTAAATAACATCCATCAAATTGGAATAATAAAAATAGTGTTTTTCGATCTAGACTAAAACTTTATAATAGGTTTTAAAATACATGTCTACATACTTTATTAGGGGTGTGCACGGTTCGGTTCGGTTCGGTTCGGTTTTTGGGTAAAACCAAAACCGTAACCGAAAGTTCGGTTTTTGGTTTTTAAAAACCGTTCGGTTTCGGTTATTTCGGTTTTAGCAACGGTTCGGTTCGGTTTTTTCGGTTTTTGAAACAAATTATGTAAGATTCAAAACTTAAAAGTATAATTCAAAGTTTAAGAATCTTTCTTAAATGTTACATTTAAGTTAATATATTTAGTCTTTTAAATTAATATTATTCACATAAATCTAACCTCTAATCTATTTTAATATTTCTTCAAAGTTTTTGTTAAGACGTTGTCTTTTATAATACTTTGAAAACCATTTAATTTTTATATTAAACTTTGTTAGTTCTTGTAAACAATGGATAATTTTAATGATAAATAAACATGGTAATGTTCTAAATATAAATATTTAACAAATAAGAATAGAATTAATAATTCTTAGTAGCATATGGGTAAACACTTAAACAACTTAAACATAAAAATATATGGATTTGGTATGCTATTAAAACTTATCGGTTCGGTTCGGTTATTTTCGGTTATTGAAAATGATTATCCAAAAACCGAACCGAAATTTTCGGTTATTAAAAATCTGAAAACCGAACCGTCGGTTTTTGTGGTCCGGATTTTTCAGTTATTTCGGTTACGGTTCGGTTATTTCGGTTTTCTGCTCACCCCTATACTTTATGATAGAATATAAATGTAATTCATATTATAATGTATAAAGAAATGTTGTATATTTAAGATAAGTTAAAATAAGTTATATATTTTCTAGATCACAAGCAAGAGAAGCGCATAGTGGGCACTTTTGTCCTGGCATCTCCTTCGTCATCAAAAGAGTCAAGATTCGACAACCATTTCTTTACAATTTCTCTGTCAAGTGACAGCTCTCACTTTTTTTACACCAATTAACTTAACAAGCTTGACTTTTTACTCTTGTAAAATATATTTTAATCTATACCATATTAATTGACAAAAATATTACATTTTTTTTCTATCTTTTTTAATGAATTTAAAAAGTTGTTATCAAGTATAAAATCACACATTATTATATAGTTCAATGTGTAAAATTAAAATATAACATATTATGTCATTTATATGGTATAATTGTAGAACGTCTTATATCGGCTATATACACGTGTATATTATCATGTTTACACGTTTATCGACTTCTATTGTTAAAATTATTTGTTTGATTGCCTAGTACTTTAAATTTCATCTTAAACACTCCTTAAAACCAACTTTAAATACAAAATATTTTACTTGATTTTTAATAGTTCTACAATTTTAATATGCTATTTATTGTCATATACAAGATTATATATTATTTATGTTAATAAATGCGTTTTTGGTGTGTATCAAGCAATCATGTGCATATCGCTTAACACCATATATGTCCTGTCGTTCTAAACTCGTATTTTTTTTAAACTAATCTCACATAAAAAAGTGAAATTCAAGTTTCTAATCACTAACTACTACTCAATACCCACCAAGTTCTTTTCTTATTCCTTAACATTGCCTATATTTTAGTCATTTGTTATGATAAAACTAAGTTTTTGACGTTTAGACTCTTCAACTCGATAAACTAAACGATCTATGATTTAAGAGTAGGATATCAACTTGATAAACGATGTATGATTTAAGAGTAGGATAAAATTAAAGGTGTTTGAGTTAATAATCACATCGTAAAATGGTTGAAAAACAAGATATTCGTTTTCATTATCATGTGTCGCCTACGTTTCTACCAAATGTTAATTTGTATATTCAAAACCGCATTGTCAACTATTAATTTAAATTTAAACGATCTGCGGCGCAACTTGTTGCTCGACTACCTGCCGTTGCTTTGTAATTGTCCTTTTTCGTGTGGAATGATATTGTCGTTTATTGAAAAAAAAAAAATTAAACAAAAAAACAACTATCCATAGTGACAATGTAACATCCAGTTAAAATTAAAATCATCATATCATATTTATTAATAAAATAACTAAGGTTAAAACTTAAAACTAATGTACAACAAAGCACAACAAAAAGTACCATCCATCACTCAACATCAAGAACTCTAGGCGAAGTCAACGGAAACAACGTCAACAATTGCGGCTCAGCCTCTCTCCTCGGAGTACTCACCGGCGACGGATGCAAATAAAACCCTTTTTCCGCAATCGCTTTTTCCTCAGCCCCAACGTCCAAATTCGGGCTCCCATCAGTCACCGGCGACCGGTTAAACGGATCAAAAGTAAGCGGTGTCACCGGACTCAGCACCAGTTTCGGAAAATCAAGCAAACTCGGCGACAAAATCTCCACCGGATTATAATTCCGGGGAGACCCAGAACACCCACCAAGTGTTTGTGAAAATGTCCCACTGGGGTTTGTGAAACCGGGGACCAACGGGCTGATCTTGAAGTTTTTTAAACTGTTTCTTCGTTCGTATAGCTTTGAGGGTTTTTTGTTTGTGCCGGTTTTCATCGGTGGGATCGGGTTTTTGGGTGGTGGGTCGGGTCGGGTGGTGGTGGTGGTGGAGGCTTGTTTGACTGTTTCGGATGATCCGGTTAGCATTTGAACTACTTGTTTGAAAGAAGTGGTGTCGGCTTGAACGAAGGTTGTTGGATATGGGTTGTTCGGGTCGGAGATGGTGACCGGAGTTGGCGGCGGCGATGGGTGGTGGGTCGCCAGAGAATTCTCCATTTTAGGAGAGAAAAATATCTTCAAGAGAGAGAGAGAGGATGACTGAAATGTAAAGAAGACGAAAAGATTATATATATACACACACATACATTTTTTTAGAAGGTGACTTTCTATGTACTAGAGCTATTGGTCACCGGGTTCACGTCAAAGACATTCCCTCGTCAGCCCCGCACTCTCAGACGCGATGTTCGATCGGGCCCCTTCCGCCCGGAAACCATACTGTCCCCACACGAGAGACTCGCTGGGGTAACAGCTGGGTAAAATCGGGTTGCCCTCAAGACCGCACCATACCTCGATAGGATACGATCTATCGTTGGGACCACCCCCCATAATACCACAACCGGAGATCGAACCGGAGACCGGCCCAACCAAACCCCGTGGGATTACTCAGCTGGGCTGGGATGAGGTATCACTCATACATTTATTATTATTATTTTTTTTTTTCTAAATGTGATGACTTTTTTTATAATACATTTATTATTATTTATTTTCTAAATGTGATGACTTTTTTTTATTAGTGTGGCATATGTGCTCTTTCATTTTTATCTTTAAACTAGCTTAAAGGCTTGATGTAGGTGACCCTTTATATAATTATCTCTTCCTTAAACCACACATTTCACATTTTGACACTAAATAATAATAGGATTGTCTTCACCTTTTATTTTATTTATGTCACCTCTTTTGGTGTTTCTCCATTGTGCACATCTAGTATGCATCCATTGATTAAAAATATCATATTAGGTCATCTTCTTCGATATTCGGGGTTAAAGTTACGCAAAATGTTTAATGACGAATATTCTATGTTCACTAACATTACTTTTTTTTTTTCTTTTTTTTACATATTATCATTGTTCCTTTTTTTTTTCTATAGAATTAAATGCTTATTGTGATTTTGGTCATTTTGCCAGTTTAATACAAATGTTTCATTTTTTGCCTATAGGTCCAAAAAGTCCAAAAATATTTCACTGTTGCCATTTTAGTCAACTGGGTTAAATTCATCCATTTTTTTGTTAACAAGAAGGGCAATTCGGTCATTTTATATGGCCGAATTGTCATTTTAGTTAACAAAATTACATATAAAATTCCCGAAATGCCCTTCTTGTTAACATAAAAAATAGATGAAGTTAACCAAGTGGACTAAAATGATAAAGGTGAAACATTTTTGAACCCACATGCGAAAAATGAACCCTTTAGACGAAACTGACAAAATGACCCAAACCAGGGACTAGAATGGCATTTAACTCTATTATTTATTTTGTAACCCTTGTTTTTTAAACACATCGTTCAAAATCAATGGTGTTATTACAAATATTTATTTTGTAACCCTTGTTTTTAAACACATCGTTCAAAATCGATAGTGTTATTACAAATGATGTCTTTTTTATATAAAAGACAACTATATTTTGTTTAAAGTTTACAGGTTGCATGCTATTCATAGCCCTAAGTAGTTGTCATTGTTGACAGTGGTGGACCCAGAAATTATTTGATAGGGGTGCGGATGAGGTGTTCAACCATATTTTCAAGGGGTGCGGTCGGGTTTTTTTTACCTCAAATATAAACTATTTTTTTTTTCAAGGGGTGCGGCCGCCCACCCTGACCACTATGTAGGTCCGCCCCTGATTGTTGATCCAAGTAGAAGTAGGGTGTTCACAATTCAATTCGTCGGTTTTATATAAAAATGTAGGTCGAACTGCTAGTTACGTTTCCATGGAACAACTAAACCAGGCAAATTGGGTAGGATGATCAGACCGGTCGTTTGTGTAGTTTAAGGATTCGTTTTTACCAGTTCGATGGTTCAAACATATTTTTTTTTTGTTTCAAAGTTACTAACTTAAATATTTAAAATGTTACAAATGGTTTAAAAAATAATGTAAATACATTAATATATATAGTTTTTTTGTGATGGCAATGCTTACATTCTCCTAAATGACATCAAATAAATTCTAAACTATTTGTTGCTTGGGATTAAACCCAAGAACTCCTACTATTGTAGACCCTGGGTTCACAGCCCAGTGGTCATGCAATGATGTGGATAGAGGCCTGGTCACAGGTTCGAAACCTGCGGAGCACACCCGAGTTTTTTATTACAGTGCAACTACACGCTCCCGGTCAATCGGGTGGGCGGTAGGCTGGAAATTTTCTTGGGGAACGCCTAGCCAAACTCTTTTAACAACCCTCCTAAAATATTTTTGACACTCCTAAAAATATTTAGGACACCCCTATACGTCCTAAAATACACCCCGTATACGAGAAACGGCCCAAAATACATTTAATTTTATAAAAATAAAATAAAAACAATTTTTCAAGGTTCCTGGCGGGGCGCGAAGCCCTTAGCCATCCTTGTCGCTGGCCGCGACAGCTAGACCACCAGGAGCAGCCCGGTGCCGCCACGTATCGATAACGTGTTGAGTCTAGGGTTTGAGTCAGCCAAGCTAGGGCCTACCCTAGTTGGCCTCGCGGGCCGCGAAGCCCTTAGTTGATTCCTTCGCGGGGCGCGACAAAGTGTCGAACAGACACTATAAATAGCAACCATCGGCCTTCAGTTTATAATCGCTCATATCTCGATCTCTCTCTCAAATCTCTGAATATTAGAAATTTTAATCAGGTATTATACCTACTAATTAGCGAAGCTCTGTCTTGTTGTAAGTATGTTAACCCCCGGTTACGTATTAGATACGCTGCCCGATTGATCTAGTGCTCCGTAACGGCTGTCGTGGCTCTGCCCGACGTAGTCGTTGGAGTTCTGTCTCGGGGAGGGTATAGCTAATGTAAATTGGGTTATTATACTAACGCGTGTGCATTGTTTAATTTATTAGATTATAACCAAAAAATCACAGGTAAAAACCTAAAATAGCAATGTGAGTAATCCTTCTTTTTGTGTAAACATTTTTGTGAGTAATCTCCTTTTGTAAACCTTTTTGCAAACTGTTTTATAAAACCTCAATGCTTTACATTATAATTAAACTGTGATTGAGTATTTGTAAATTCTACAATTATCGTCGGTATGTTGGGGTTTTGTATACAAAATTTGTTACTACACTGTGAGTAGTAACATAACCACAAGTCGGGTTGACAGTACTGTGGGTGGTAATTAAAGTAAGAATTGGAAACAAATATAATTGCGAGATCGCCCTCAATACTGTACAATGATAAAACCTGTTTTGATTAAACTAGGATTCACTCCCCAGTATTTCTCACTGACAAAATGTTTTTAAACGCGTTTCAGGTAATAAAATGTGAAAGCCAAATAGAAGCCAGCTGGACAGCACTGAAGGCTTGGAAAATGTGGCTATAAAAGTTACATAAATAAAGAAGATGTTTTATTTAAATAAAATAAGTTTTATCCCTATAAACAATGTTGTAATATAAACTTGGGTTTTACCCATGTGTTTATTATTATAAAAATGTGGTATTTTACTCTAATAAAATAATTCCTAACTACGATACTGATGTAAATTCCGCTGCCAAAATGACAAAACCACTGATACCACTGAATATGAGCTCGCGGCCGCCCGTTCCCAGGAGATATGGGCCGGGGTTGCGACAACTCTGATGCACCAAGCGTGGGCCCGGTTAAGACAACATAGCCTTGGATGCCGGAGTGGGGTGGATGGCCCTGCCAATGTAAACGGGCGATGTCTATCGCCTGTTGTAGAAAGTCGCCGTAAAAAAAAGGCAAGATCTTCTATCAAGTGAGCTAGCCTCACGTTGGCTTAATATATATAGTTAAATGACATGTTCCATTGAGTTAAAAAAACGCTTATGCACTCATTAATTAATCATAAAGATTAAACTTTAGAAGAAATCAAAATGAAGTTAACTAATTTTCTTGTCATTAGAAACAAGGTTAAAAAGTATGGAATCGTGCTTCGAGGTGTTTTCTCTTCGTCTCACGAGGCGAACCAAGGTGTAGACCTGAGACGAAAATTGAATATAGATAAAAATAATAATATGTTTTATAAAATAGAAAATACTAACTAATTTCATCATTAGATTCATCAAAAAATATATAAAAAACACATAAAAATGTTTGAACGTGAGAGAAAAAGTAAAAAACTTTAAAACCCCCCCGGGCGTCATGAGGCCAGCTTTTCTTAGCACCTCATACCTATGAGGCGGGCTGAGGTGCATGTACAAATAACCTCCCTGAGGTGTCACCTCATACTTGCTTTTTGGGCGCCTCGCATTAAGGTGCGCACTTGATCTGTTTTTTAAACCATGATTAGAAAATTAATTTTATTAAAAAAAATCGAGTAAATTACGTTTTTGGCCCCTGTGGTTATATCAGTTTTACTATATTAGCCCAAAATAAGATTTTTTAACATATGTGCCCCCATGGTCTCTATAACTAACTATTTTGGCCCCTGAGTCTAACTCAACCCCAAACTCTGGTTAATTATTAGTAACATGACATGCACATGATGGGTAAATTGGTAATTTCTCCTCCCTTTTACTTTTAATTACTTTATAAAAAATAAAACAATAATTATCATCTGCACATCATTATCTTCTTACCCAGATCTTCATCTTCAAACTCAGATCTTCAAAGACATGACCCCCTTCAACCATCATCATCATCCCCTACTTCTAACTTACACTACTCAATTCAAGACTATCATATACACTCCTCCCCTGTTCTTCTAAACTATTTCATATCACCTCTAATATCCTCACATAGGTTTAACGAAGCATACAACAATAACAGTGAAAGTGAAGACAAAAACCTATTAGAAAGAAGAGCGAGAACGAGCAATGGCGGAGCAAGTCTAACGGCGATCGCTTTTTCGAGAAGCTTCCAGGCAATCAGAATATTATTGGACCAGCAGATATTCGAAACGAGCAATTGAGCAACCTGCGGCGACGGTAGAGAGATTCCGGCAGATATTAAACTCGACGACAGCTCAGCCACCAAAAATAACGGATCCGTACCGTTGCTTTGAGCACACTTCATCATTTGCATCACCCCGTCCCATACTTGTGTGTATCTGAAATATGGGTTTTGGTTAGGGGATGATGGTTGAAGGGGATGATGTCCTTGAAGATGTGTGTTTGAAGATGAAGATTTGGGTAAGAAAATGATGATGTGCAGATATAATTATTGTTTTATTTTTTATAAAGTAATTAAAAGTAAAGAGGAGGGGAAATTATCAATTTACCCATCATGTGCATGTCATGTGACTAATAATTAATCAGGGTTCGGAGTTTAGTTAGATTCGGATGCCAAAATAGTTAGTTATAAAGACAAGAAAGGCAGAATCGAAGAAAGTTGATAAGCACGCTAAAGCTTGTGCAGAGAACCAACATGTTTTTGTCCCTTTTACATTTGACACATTTGGCTCCCTAGCGCCAGAAGCTATCCAATTCCTGACCAGGGTCCAACGGGTCATCCACAACAATTGCTCAGCATCAGGGGGACGAGGTTTTGTCTTTGGCAGATTAGGGTTTGCAATTCAGAAAAGGGTGGCGGCGCAGCTTGTTGCCCGTCTACCTTTTGTTTTGATGTAACTTGGCAAATATGAATGAAATTTCTCAGTTTATATAAATATATATATATATATATATATATATATATATATATAATAAAACTGATATAACCACAGGGGCAAAAAAACGTAATTTACTAAAAAAAAATCCTATAATGCATCTTAAAATATGATTTATCCCCTTTGATACATCATATTTTTTGCCTGATAAAGCCCGAGTACTTCTTCACATGTGTTGCGTTGTTGAGTACAAGATAATATTTCATCTATGATTAGGGTTGTAAACGAACCGAACGAACACAAACAAGGCCTTGTTCGTGTTCGTTCGTTTAGGAAATAAATGTGTTCACGAACGGTTCATGAACACTTACCGAACGAGATTTTATGTTCGTGTTCGTTCATTAAGGAAATGAGCGTGTTCACGAACGGTTCACGAACACAAACAAACACAAATAAATTTGGCGAACGCGACAAATGATAAAGATAGATGGCCCAGAGATTAGCACTCGAACTTGAATCCCTTATTGTGGTACGGAGGTCGATCGTATTCGCCGATGTAAATAATGAGAAATGAAAGGGAAATGATGCATAAGCAAGGTGAAAGTGGGTTTCCTAGTTTAATTGTTAGGATAATAAAATAAATAAAAGTTTAATAATATAAAAAGTACAAATAAAAAAGTACAAAGATCTTCAATTAAAACACAAACATACAAACATAAACGAACGCAAATCAACGAATGTTCATGAACATGTTCACGAACACGTTCACGAACACCTTACCGAACGTTCACGAACACAATCAAACGAACGAGACCTCTGTTCGTGTTCGTTCATTTAACTAATCGAACGAAATTTCTTGTTCATGTTCGTTCATTTATTAAACGAACGAACATAAACGAACTTCCCGCCGAACGGTTCACGAACTGTTCGCTGAACGTTCGGTTCATATACAGCCCTATCTATGATCTATGTAATGACTTTGTGGGATCCAGTGGATCTATTTCCCTACGCGCTAACTAAAAACGTGAGAGCTACGTGGTGGATGGTGACTTGTGACGGCGGTGACGTTGAGCAATGAGCACGGTAGGATCTCCACACGCGCTATTGGAGGGAGTGGTTAATAGGGAGTAGAAAAGGGCAATTGGTTCATGCCTAGGAATTTCAGCCACCGAGATGTGAAGTGTGGTTCCGGTGTTGGGACCAAGTTTAACACAAAGTCAAACAAGGTTCCCTTTTTTATACATATTTTAGTTCATTTTTTTTAGTTTTCTTTTTCTTATATATATCGTACAATAGTGTAGTATTAGTGTATTACTATATATCAACTTTTCATTTTTTTAAAATAACTATATTTTTGTTAGGAAAAATTATACGTTTTGTCCTTTATTTTGATACCCTCTTTCAGGCGGTATCCTTTTCAACGAATTTTGATAAGTTTTACCCTTTATAGGCAAAATCCTTGCACGTTTTGTCCTTTAGCTCTAACTCAGTTAGATTTTTTTTGTTATATCTAACTAATATATATATATATATATATATATATATGGGTAAAAAGACTAAATTACCCTTGTGTAATCTGATTTAACAAAAAATCTAACTGGGTCAAGGTTAAAGGACAAGACGTGCAAGGATTTTGCCTATAAAGGGTAAAACTTGTCAAAATTTGTTGAAAAGGATACCGCCTGAAAGAGGGTATCAAGATAAAGGACAAAACATGTAATTTTTCCTTTTTGTTAACCATAATAACAAAACTTTAGCTTTCTTTAACAACAACAACAACAATATTGTGTGAACAAATAGAAAAAAAAATGAATATTAGGGTGTAAGGGGCACTCCTCTAAGAGGGGAGTGACATCTCTTACACACACCCAATCAGCACGCGCCACATCAACTCCCCCCTTAACTCCCCCTACACCCTCAATTTGATGGCGGCACTCCTCTCTTGGGGGGCTTGCTTTTTTTGTTTTTTTTTATAAAAAATATTTTTATAAAAGTAAAACATAATTTAAATAAAATAAAACTAAATAAAAATAAAAAAACACATTTCATTAAATTAAAAACAAATTTTAGGGTCCTTTTAAAAGTAATAAAAAACTTGAGTGTTTTTTTTAAACTAAAAACAAAAGTTTAGAGTTATTTTTGAAAAAAAAAAATTCTCTTTCTCCAACCTCCTCCTTCTTCTTCTTCTTCTTTCTCCAACCTAATTCTTCACCTGCAAGATCCTCTTTTCTTCTTCATCTCTTCTACTTCATTTTTTCACCTGAATTCTTCATTTCTTCACCTGAAAAAACAAGGAAAAAACAAGGAAAAAAAAAAAGAAAAACTTGAAATCTCACGCGGTGAACACCCACCGAGCCACCCTCCCCGCTTACGCTCCCCGAGGGGTCGGCGACGGTTTTCCCGCTCGGGGACTCGCCTCACCGAACCCCTCCCCGCAAAGTGCCCCGTTCACCCTTAAGTTTTCAATCTTGAGATTAACAATAAAATAAAAAAAAGTATAAATATAATAATTATTTGTTTCTTATACGCTCTTCTAACTTTTTTATATAATATTGTAACGCCCCAAAATATGAATGTTAATATTTGTCGTATGTTCTTGTGTGACACGTCATGAAATAAATAACTAGGCTATTTAACCTAGTTAAGGGTATGGTTAAAAGTGTTAAAAGAAGAAGGTAAGGTCAGTTATGTTTTAAAGGCAAACCCGAGGGGCTAAAGTGGGAAGGATGAAAGTTAAGTTATTAAATAACTTAACACACACACACACACATACGTGTGTTCGAGAAGGAGCAGGAGGCTCCCATGGAGCCTCAAACCCTAAATCCATCTTTATGCTCAAATCGGAAGGCAAGATGAAGCTTAAATCCATAACCGAGCATGGATTAATGATCACCAATACAAGGGGATCAAAAGGTATGTCTTAAATCTAAGATTGGTGGTCATGGGTGAAGTGGGTTATGTTCTAATCCGTGAGTTAATATGAAATTGATCATGTACAAGGGTTAGAATCCTCGTATAGAACATGGGTTAAGTATGGTTTTCGTTAATTTGATGATTAGAGGTGAAACCCGTTAGTTAGGGTGAAGATGATGACTAGAATCACCTCATATGTTCAAGTCTTGTTGAATGATTGATGTATTATGTGGGTATGATGAATTATTGTTAGATGAATTAGGAGGAATATGATGATGTTATGTTAAATGTTCATTTGAGATGATATATGATGATTAGTAGTAGGATTTGATGGGTTATGAATGAGTTTAGAAGATTTATGTATGAATTAGTTGTACGTTATGCTTAAAAGGTGGTACACACACCAAGCGTATGATAAGATGTATATAGTGTTGTCCGTATAGTCGATTATGATGTTACGGGTATATGATGATAAGTCGATAGTTAAGTATGATTAATAGTTGACTTTTGAAAGTCAACTAAGTATAAGAAACATAATTTGACTCGTTGTCATAAATGCAGGTTGATGGGAAGTCGTATGGTACATGTTATAGCAATCCGTGTTAAATGTAATGACATGATGAGTTACATGAGTTTAAACGTATACGGATACGATTATATGAGTTATGTTTGTTAGAAATGATTAATGAAAGTTAAGTGTGAAATATGTGATTGATATGATTGTTATCATGTACGAATGCATATGCATATGCTAATAGGAGCGTGATCTTGATGAAAAGAGAGTATAGGAATTATGTCAAGACGGACTCAAGCATGAAAGGATAACGGGTCAAGAAAAGGCGAGGAATCGGATACGAGCACGGACGCATAAGGTAAGTGATTTCCGTAATCACTTCTTAGTTCAAGTAAGTAATAAAGTGTTGTAATTAATTAAACATGATGTTTGAGGTCAAATATGTGATAAAGTCTTTCGTCGTAAATGATGGGATTAAAGTTGACCAAAATGCCCTCGAAGGGTATTTTGGGGTAAACGATCTTAAAAATAGTTTAGAAACAAGTTATTCGATTAGTGTAATGTTTTGGACAAGTATGGAAGTGGGGATGATGGTTTGGTTAGTCATAGACCAAATAATGCGCGAATACCCTTAACGGGTCAAAATAAGCATATGAACGATAATGTGTTAAGAGGATGTAAGACATCCAAGAATTTAGTAATTTATGATAGACGTCATTGATATTATTATGTTTATAAGAGGTTATGGTAAAACAAACAAGTTATGATGATGTATGCATGAACGGGTCGAAATTTGGTAAGAGGGTAATAAGCCGAAGAGTTAAAAGTCTGAAATTTTATTAAGTCGGATGTTGGATTTTAATTCCATTAGATGGAGAATTAAATTACGGACGCGTAGGAAAAAGAATCGGGTAAAACGGACCAATAACGAAGAAGTTATGACCGTTTCCGTGAAATTCGGTTGCGCTGGGAATCTGCAGATCAACAGCAGCAACATTCTGTCGATTTGAGGGCGTCGCGCCACGCGACGGGGGGTCGCGCGACGCGACGGGCTAGGTTTCTCCGAAAATTGTTTTCGGGCCTCGTTTTGTCTTGGGAACTCGTTTAAACGCGTTTCAAGTTACGTTTGACTAATTTAACTTACGTTTTTATGAGCTTAAGGGTATGCACTTATGTAGATAGGTATGTATGTATGTTTATAAGTATGCGAGCAAGTACGTGGATATATGATGGTATGTATGAGAGTAGGTATGTACGAGCTTGGTATGATGCAAGTAGGGATGTATGTATGTATACATGTATAATGTCATGAGTGTACGTAATGATGTAGATGTGTTTATATGTAAGTATGCATGTAGGTTGGCATGTATGTGTGTGAGTATGTATGCAAGTAGGTATGTATGCATGTGTGTACGTATGTATATATGGAAATAGTATGTATGAAGTTTAGGTATGCATGTAGGCCATTCAGTACGCTTAAGTGTTTACGTTGTTTATTCGTGTACCTGGAGCTTTAAGGGAAATGCAGGAATAGCAAAGAAGTCTCACCACGGATGGTATGACAGGATGGGCAAGCTGGGATGTAAAGAGTTGTCGAAACGAGAAGTAAACGTGAACAAACCTTGTATGTTTATTATGCGTACTAATATTGTGAATTTTATGTGGTGAGCGCAGGTAGTATCAGTCATGAGGATATCCAAGGATTGGAGATCGAGGATCGAGTCACAAGATAGATTGTACGGGAGTGTTTGTGTACGGAATTGGGTGAAGCTACATTATGTTTTCTTACTGCAACTAAGTTCACTAAATGTATTTATTGAGAAAGAATTAACTATGAAAATGAATTTAAGTATGACAAGAGGGGTTGAAACGAAAGAAATTTTTATGTACGTATTTCCGCTGCGACTTAGGGTCAATCGTGATTTAGGGTGTAATAAATATGAACAAATTAATTTGATTGTTTGTTTGTTTGTTTATTTATATGCCTAAGGTAGTATATCTACACCTTTGTAGCTAAACTATACACAACTACAAAATATATGAAAATATTTAGTTGGATAGTTTTTATGTACGAAGAACCCATTTATATCAGTATAAATTTTCCAGATATCATATATAGCAAACCATCATTTAAACTTTCATATATCCCCTTCTATAATGACAAACATGTCACTAAAAACAATTTATAACTCCTTCAATCTTACTTAACGACAAGCCTCACCTCCATTCTTAGGGATAGATAGTCTACTTTCAGAGAGACCCCCGACTCTAAGCAAAAAGTAGACAACAAGCAAAATTGGATAACAAAATTGAGAGCTACCAATAACAAAAAGAGTGGTGAAAAAGTAATATAGTAAATCTAGGGACAAATATAACATAATACGCAAAGTCACAATCACATACAAAGTCCACCTAAAGTGGATTAGGTCCTTGGTTCGAAACTAACACTTATGTACTTCCCTAAAAATCCTTAACCTTAATCATAAGTCTCTGTGGCCTCCTATTCTGAACCATATTCTCAGAGAGGTGCAACTCTATCAAATCTTTCCTAATTCACTCATCCCAAATCAACCTGGGTCTACCTCTACTCATCTTCCTCTCAACAGTGAGGGTTTCGACTACTCTAACTGGCACCTTAGGTTTATCATTTAAAAAAATATGTATTTATTAAATATAGTGGATCGTGGTAATTAGTGGCGGACCTATAATTTTTTTTCATGGCGGTCGATTGTCTATTGTTAAATATTAATCATATTCGGTGTTATTTTAGGCACATTTTACCATACATCATTAATTGCATTTTAGGCATTTAGACCATAGATATTGTATGATTTTAGAAAATACACAATTTATTAGGATGGAATTTACTTGAATAAATTTTGTTGTTTTTGTAAGTGTGGAATTATTAGGATGGAATTTACTTGAATAAATTTTGTTGTTTTTGTAAGTGTGGAATGATTGCGAGAGACGACACATAAGATTGAAGATACATATTCTTGATGTATGGTGATAGATAAAAACAAGCATGGATGAAGAAATGGTTTAAACGAAAGTTGCTTAAAAGTTGATTAAAAAAAGAGAGAAATTGTAATACTTTAGCAATTTGATGTATTTTGACGTTGGGTTGGGTTGCAATTTGCAACATCTAAATGAATTAATTAAGAGCTTGAAATAGGCCACATGGCCCATCACAGAAAGAATTCAGCCCACGATAATTGGAGGGAGGAGACGATCTTGAACGACTTCGACGGCTAGGAAAGGGAAGCAAGAAATTAATTGGAAATTTGGGTTTTAATTCGAGCTCAAGACTATTAGATTTTTTTTTTATACTAAGTTTTAATTTATGTTTTGGTTCATGTATGTTTTGATTGTTTTAGCCGTCATGTTCGGCTAAACCAGTTAAGTTCTGACACTAGTTTAATTTCTTTGTTTTTGATTCGTAAACTTATGTTAAACTTTGTGAGATTCGATTATTGAATGGTTTGTTTGTGTGTTTATTGATCTTAAATCCGGATTTTCCCCAGATATATATTAGTTTGTTGAGTTAATAGCCAAAATGGTCCCTGAGGTTTGCTCACTTTTGCCACTTTAGTCCAAAATCCAAATTTTTTAAATCTGGGTCCATGAGGTTTGCATTTTGTTGCCTTTTTAGTCCAAATTTCAAAAAAGTCTAATTTTGTCAATTTTGTTACAGAATTTTGTCTTTATCCTCATTTCTCATAAGGGCAATTCTGTCATTCTACATTATTATAAAGTAATTTATATTAAAGGAAAAAAACCCTCTTTGAAAAAAACCCCCTCTCTCTTCACAAGCACCACCACCACCTCTCTCTCTCTCCCTCTACTCCTCTCTGCCGCCACCACTTTAAAAACCCAGATGAAATGGATCTGACCAGATGAAGAACCCAGATGAAATGGATCTGACCAAATCGATCTGACCAAATCGACGAACAACAACAACAAAACCGCCTCTGTCTCTCTCTCTTCTCCGGAAATGCAGAAGTAGTTGCGGTGGTGGAAGGTTGTGATGATGGTGGGGTGGGTGGTGACGGTGGTGGTGGAAGGTTGTGATGATGGTGACGGTGATGGTGGGAGGCGGTGATGCTGGTGGTAGAAGGCGGTGATGGTGGTGGGTCTTTGTGTGGATGCAGGTCATCGGAGATGGAGGTGGAGGTGTAGGTCATCGGCGGTGGCGGTGGGTATTTGAGAGAGAGATGGGTGGGTGAATCGATTTGGTGGTTGCCCAAATCGGCCCAGCACCAAGAATCGGCCCAGCACCAAGAATCATAATCTTTTTAATGTAAGTACGCTTACCCACTTGTGGTTTCTTGTCTTGAATCGATTTGGTGGTTGAGGCATTTGAGCAAACAGCTTGTGGTTTCTTGTCTTGAATCGATTTGGGTGGGTGATTTTGGACTTGTTTAGGGAGAATAATGAAAAGGGGTATGATTTTGATTTGGGGGATATGAAAGTGGATGTGTTAGTGGGTTTGATGAGGATGTTGTCACAGGGGTTGAAGCAGTGAGCCGCCATAGATGAAAGCTTGTTGAAGATGGTGAACAGAGATGATGAGGGAAAGATAGCGGCGCCATATTAGGTTTTAGCCAAAATACTCTGAGGAAGAAGATGAGGATAAAGACAAAATTCTTTAATATAAATTACTTTATAATAATGTACAATGACAGAATTGCCCTTATGAGAAATGAGGATAAAGACAAAATTCTGTAAAAAAATTGACAAAATTAGACTTTTTTGAAATTTGGACTATAATGGCAACAAAATGCAAACCTCAGGGACCCAAATTTAACAAATTTGGATTTTGGACTAAAGTGGCAAAAGTGAGCAAACCTCAGGGACCATTTTGGCTATTAACTCTAGTTTGTTAATAAAACTAGCCACTTTGTTAATTATTTTAATAATGTTCTATAAGTTTTAAAACCCTAATCGGTTTTAATTTTTGATAAAAGGAACAAATAACATGTGTTTGTCAATAAATTCAGTTTCGTATAGAATCACACAATCTAGCTAAGCATTCTAACGTTGTGTGTTTTAATCATAATCGATATTTCTATCACGCAACCTGCATACTAAGATCCGAATGACAAGCAGGTTGGCTCTAATCAATGATCCGTGCTTGGTTAGACTTTAGATGGAATGGATGTCCGAATGATGTGACGTCTAGTATTGATACAAACCGTTTAATTAAGGATCAAGACACCATAATTGATAATGATCGTAAGCCGAATCAAATCAAGAAATTGCCTTAGTGTTGGAGTTGTTTTTTTTAATATATGTGTTTCCCAACAATTTAATTGTCTTAGTGTTTATTTTGTTTTCATCAATTTTTAGTTTAAATACCCCCCCCCCCCCCCCCTTAAAACAATCATATATGCACTTGAAATGTTTTTGGTATATTTGGTTAATCTGTATCCCTGAGGACACGAACCTTAGTTCCATTCATACTAATATTTATGAGTCATAGTAGGTTCATATTTTCGTCTTTTATTTACTTGATTCGACACCCAACATTTGGTTAAGATCTAGACACATAATAAACACACTATGTGAATCCTATCCTATATCCATGTTATAGTTACAAAACGTACCAGAATCATTTGTTAAAGGCCAAAGGCCATGATACACGACTCGTATATAGTTGCGTATAATAGATACACGCCTATATAAATTCTTTAATATGTAACGAGAAATCGTGTAACGTGTATATTTTTATATCATTGGATGTTAATAATATATACAAAAAATTGATATTGATATGCAAAAATAAATAAAAAAATACCATTTTCGTGATTTTTTTTTCTAAATCATAGGTTGAATTGATATGTACCAATCGCCCAATCGGATATAGATAACCAGTTGAGTGAGTCAAGCTCAAAAAAAAAAAAAAAGGAAGAAGAAGAAGAAGAGTTTGAGATAACTCTTTATTTTTTCATTCATAATAGACTAAAACATATAAGGCCATTGAATTCTGTAATCCTATGCTATGCTATATTTCTTGCACAAATCCTTTCTTTACTCATGTATCTGCTTGGAATCATCAAGATCATTGTTTGCACTAAATCCCTCATTTCTTTCGCAGGTTCTTGTTTAAATTTATTCATATGTCATCGTTAAACCTCAATGTTCTTGCTGTTCGTTAGTGGCGTATCATCATGACCACATGATCAAGATTTATGGGGACAATCTCAAATTTTCATGGGGCTTGGTGTTAAAATTATTGGGTCGGTCGGTGTCAAAATGTTTACATACATAAAAAAAATTAATTCATTGTAGTCTGTAGAGGATCCCGCTCCGCCTTCACCTAGGCCAGCCCATGTCGATAACGCTAGAAAATAAATTATATCGGTTATACTGCCAGTGCCAACCCAACTTAGTGCTGTAAACACCATAGTAAAGTCCCAAGGCCCAAACATATGGGACCTCTCTCAAACCATCAAGTTGGTAGGAATCATCATCATCATATATAATATAATATATGCTTATATCTCAAATAGAAAAGTTAGTTGATTCACCTGGATTGGAACATTTTTTAACAAATGAATATTGATGTTTTATGAATGTTTGCTTTTTCTTTATTTGAATGCAAGATGAGATTATTTAAAGGCATCAGTTGTTTGTTTCATTTGCAAACATGGAAATACCTAAATAAGGAGTTTATTTGTTTATTCATTAAAAATTGATGGGGAAAATATCTACATAAGCATAGGAGGATCTACACCTATTATGCATCTGCAGAATAGTTTTTGGTGGAATGTCTAAACCTGGTATAACTGCTACTGATGTCAAATTGTCAATGAGGCCGAGGTAATAAGTTTTAGCAAATTTGAAATAGTTAAGTGCATATTTTGATCCTAAATAATCTAAATGTTAAAATAACAGTCATATATGATATTGTGAGTAGCTTGTCAAAACGGGTGGATCGGATAACGGGTCAAAAGGGGTTTCGTCCAAAATGGGCTCGGGTAAAAAAGTGCATCCAAACACCCGCTATATTAGATTCCTATGCGAATTCGCTACCATATATTTCATCCTGTTAGGTTAAAGAAGGAGATAAACTATGTTTAACTAGGCATGTAATTTTCTTGAAGCGTATAACAAATGAACCTGACAAAACAGTTCCTGAAATGCAGTTCCAAAACAGTAAATTCCGCCAAATTTTACTTGATTACTATTTTATTTGGATGAACGGTCAACGTCTAAATAAAACCTTATTTATAGTTTAATTTATTTACAAACACTTTTGAGTAAGAACTCAGATGCAAACATTTTTTTAAGTTGTGTGTACTGTCTTCTTTTTTAACTTTACAATCTGATGAGTTTTGTTATATTATGGTTGCAGTGCCAGATGGTGATCGACGTATAGCATTTGTAGCCACAACATTCGTCGTCAAGTGCATTCGCAAGTAGTATTTGATTATCTGTATTTTAATAGATTGCTGTGTTTTTAAATGGATTATGTTTATCAAAGCCTTTTGAGTCAATACTGCAGTTTTGAAGTATTATAATAACAGATTGTTAACTTTGACCCAAAAAGTCAATGCATATTACGAGTATGTTTTGGCATCAACAACCCGACTACAAAGGAAATTAACAAACCCAAAACTTTGTATTAAATATAAATAATATAACAGAGACTTTGATGTTAAGAAATGCTATAACGCCACCGACTTTGCTTTATAAAAGCTAATGCACACATAATACGTCATGTAATCCGTTTGATGTTTGTGATGTAACTGCGCTACAACGTCCGCCAGGGGTGTTCATCGAATCGAATAACGAATTTTCAAATTATTCGAATCAAATTTTTCAAATTTCTATTATTTTTACCTGAATTCGTATTTGATTCGATTCGATTAATATTTGAAATTCAAATTCGAATCGAATTCGAATAAATTCGATTTAATTCAAATTCACCCTCAACAATAAATTATTTTACTTTCATTTTTTAAAATACTACAAATTTATTATATTCAACATAAAATATAACAATCTGCAAAATTAATTAACTATCAATATGTCAAAACACCAAAAATTAGAAGATACGTTGGTTACCGGTAACGATTTAAGTTAGGTAAAAATATAGAAATAAGTAGCATGGACTATTTGTCAGTAGGTTTGGTAATATTATGAATAATAAACTTATCACTTATGAAGGTACTTCATATTTTGCCCAAGTTTAGAAGTTATACGTGTGTATATATGTTTGTGTGTGTATATACATATATCAAAAAATTATATATAAATTGAATTCGAATTTCGAATTGAATCGAATTCAAAATCATAAATTCGTATTCGATTCTAATTCGATTACTGTACTCGAATACGAATCCGAATTCGAACCTTTTTAATCGAATTCGAATCGAGTCGAATTTCGAAATTTTCGAATTCGAATCGAGTCGAATTTCGAATTTTTCGAATTCGAATCGAATTCTGAACACCCCTAACATGCGCGGGTCTAATCACAAGAAAGAGTGGGTTAAACATAATGGGCCACGTTAGACTGGACCAAAGGGACCCAGGATAATGGTACCATCTACTGCCCATAAAATTTCTTAATAGTAAACCACTATTGAAAACAAGTTTTTTTTAAACGACAATTAAACAAAACTTTATTGTCCACTACTCCACCACGGGGATTAGATTTGAAGTTACATTCTACCAAACATAATCCAATGGACAAACAAGCCCAATGGCCCAATTTTTTTTTTTTTTTAAACATGAAACGAATAATAATATATATTTCAAAGAGTTTACATCAAAATGCACTTTACATCCATATCGCAGGTAAACGAGCAACAAGCTGCGCCACTTTAGGCCCGGTTTATGCATTTTCAAATACTCACCATTTAAACTATTTTTGTATTTTTATTATTGTCAGTCAATTATTAAATACGACATGTTATTGTCAATTATTAAATACAACATGAGATTTTTTAATAATTTTGTTAGATTTTTTATAAACATTTCTCCGTATTTTTTTGTAGATTTCTGAGGAAGAATCCAGAGGGATGATGAAACGGAAGGAACATGTGGACCAGTGGGAAGGAGAAGTGGAAAATAGGGTTTGTATTTTTCTATTTTTTTGTCCTTTTTTATAGCTACTTTAATTAATTATTATCATTTCATCGAACTAAATTCCAAAAAAACGAGCATGATTATGTTAGTCCCTTTGACCACTTTTAGTTAATCTGATTTCTAGCTGGAGGGACTTTAATACTTTATGAAAGGGGAAAGAAGATAAACATAATTCTCCATTATCACTTTTCTTTTGTACTCGTGTTTTCATTTTTGAAAATTACGTTTTTGTTATAAAACTAGTCTAAAAGCTGAATAATATAGAAGATAAGTAGAGAGAATTTTCAGAGAATTTCTTATATATATTTCTTGGTACTCCAAAACTATAATATTACATGAGTTTATATAGACAGAAGAAAGAAACTATGTTGTACTGTGCGTCAATAATTCGAACGAATTATTGAAGTTACTGTGTCAATAATTCGAATGAATTATTTCCTTTACTGTGTGTTTTTACTGTGCATCTAGTTGTCATCCACAATGATTCATAACACTCCCCCTTGGATGACACTTTGCAAACTTTGGGGTAATTAAGTACTGCCTTATTAAAAACCCTGCTAAAGAAAAACCCAGTGGGAAAAAAAACATTAGCTAAGGGAAAAAGAGTGCAGTCTATAGCTCCTCCTCAAGTTGCAATTTGTAAGGAATCACATTCTCCGTACGTGACGCATGCCAATGTCATGAACGTGTTTCCTGAAAGTTGCTGTAGGTAGTGCTTTTGTGAAAAGATCGGTTGAATTGTTGCTGGATTTGACATATATCATCTCGACTTGATTGTCTTTAATAAAGTCTCGAGTATATTCAAAAAATCTTGGTGGTATATAGGAGTGCAACTTGTAATACTCCCTCTGATTTCATTATGTATCGTTTAATCCTTCTGCGTAGATCTTTTAGTTAATATTTTGCCACTTCATTCCTTGATGTGTATAGTCCTTTGTGTTGAACAATGTTATATGGTCTTTATATGAGATTCCTGATGCTTTATGTAAACAAATACCATATGATCCACAATTATATGTTGTTACATTCTCTGCATTTACAAAGCTAACAAAACTTGTTTTGGTAGGTTAGTAATATAAAATTTTTATCTTTCATACCTTAGATGTTAATTTATTATATCCGATTATATTATCTCTTCTTTGTACACGAGTAATATGATACAGATGGTAATGTATAACTCGCAAAATATATCAATATAATCCATCATTCTCTATATGTGTAATAATTTATGGATAATGATGCAAATGCTAGTTTGTATATCAAGGCATAAATTTGTATTTCATATTTGATTTTTTAATATGTTTTAATAGTTATAAAACCTCATACGGTTTTCCAAAGAAAAATATATAGTCCAACTATACCGTATGCATTTATCTTTTCTAACTTCATTAAAAAATTCGTTATACCATATTCATCTTATAGTCCATACAATCTTTACTACTTTAAGAAGATGTATTTACAGGTTTTGAAATTATTGCTTCATGCATTTACATTCATTGAAATACATCTTTTTGATTTTACCAACTATGAATGTACATTCATTCTATCATGTAGATTTCCTCATTGTTCTCTATATCATATGCAAAAGATGCCTTGAATACTTACTTCATTCATACAATCCATAGTTTACCATGCTTATACATTAATCAATAGCTATCATAACCATCGAATTTCATTAAATTTTTCAACAGCCTTAGGAAACTCATCGAGAGTTCCATTTCTTTTCAGCATTTATAATAATTTAAGCATATTCATATCTTATAATGTTCTTGAGATCTCGCCTTACATGACTTTGATAATTTAAATTCTTCATTAATTTTTATGTATTTTGTAGTACCACATGATATATAAATATTCATAAGTTGCATGTCAATTTTCTCTTAATATATTACCAGACGAATCAGATATTGGAAAGTTATTATATCCGCCACTGGATAATGTGTCTCCTCATAATCAATCAATGGTTTTGCAACATTCTTGTCCCACCAAATTTTATTTGTATTACTCAATTTGATTTATGTAAGAAAATCTTTTCCTTAAGAACGGTTGGTCTGAAAGCTTTTCATTTCATGAGAGAATTTTAACTTTGATTTATTCACTTTTTCCAAAATTGGTTAATTAATAACATGAATTCATTCATGAGTAGATTCAAAAATCTTGATCCTCATTGTTTCATTATTTCTAGCGCTATGTTATATAAAAGTGTAACGATGCTAATTTTATTTTGATTCCATTTCTTTTAGACATGATACATTGATTTTTTTTCTTTCAGGTACCTGAGGTTCTTCTAGAAACATCATGTCAATATTGTATTCTTTAAGATAATTTTATACTAAACCTCGACTTGACCATCTTTATTAATTGCTCCAAATTTCGAGGATTTTGATTCATGGAATCAATTAGTCTATCACGCTTTAGGCATGCCATAGATTCAATACTAGTGTATGGTTGTCCTTTAGGGACACAAATTATAATAATTGGAGCATTAGCAGTTGATATATATGACTTAGCTTGTCACTTTATTTTGGTAAGTAAATACGTCTGGTAATAGATTTATTTTCCAAATGAGTTGTTCTTTGAACCCGTAGTTCATATTTTCAGTTTTAAGGATCAATGATAATTTATTTCAACTCATTTCTTTTTCAACTGCTTTTATCTTCCCCTAATGTTGGGAATGTCAGTCCATTTAGATCGATATTAATAAACTGAACCATAAATAACTCTTTCGTTAAATGCTATATTCCCAATCACCTTTTAAGGTCCCATATTTGTGTGTCGTGGTGGATCAATTTCAATATATATCGCACAATCAAAATCTTAGAATGGACATATTTGGTTTCTGACCAAAACCCAATTATAATGGGGAGAAAATATTATAATATATTGGCATTATATGAATTGATACATGAACTTTTGCTCTCATGATCATACACTTAGCAAACACATCCAGTGATTGTCTCAATAAATCATGTATAAACTACATGAAGTTTTACGGGTATTGCAATGATCATTATGTGAAATTGATTTATTTTCAAAATCATTATATCAATCTGGAATAATATGCTTGCTATCACATTAGCTAAGCCTTAATCACAAAAACTTCAGGTTGTGGATTTGATAACCATTTAGACGATGCATCGATTTTTAAAACACTAAATGGTATCATGTTGGATATGTATATCCTTTGCTTATTCCAGAATACTTAGGGATTCACACCCTACTTTCATTGATTAACTTTTCTTGAGAACAAAAATTACATTTTATAATTTTCTGGAAGGATCTGTTAGTTCTTCAATACATTTTACAGTATCATTTTACTCGGTGTGGTCTAACCGGTCATGCCAACTGATTATGATTCATAAACTTCTTATTTATGATAATATATGTATTACTTGTAGGTAAACACAAAATAGAATGTATGTATTAAACAATTTAATCATAATAATTTGATAGTCTATTATGATGTGAACGAACTTACATTTGAAATTAATCATATAATGAATCAAATTTAGACTCAGAATCATAAGGTGGTGAAGGTGGTAGAGTTAGTTGCATACTATTAGCTATTTGTTTTAGCATGTCTTCCAACCATTTATTTCTTTCTTTATATCAGTCGTTTTATTTGTTTAGACAAATTTCGAATCTGACCGTTTAACCTAGCCACTTCGATTCCTATTGAATCTGAAGGTAGATTCATTTGAGGTACCGTACATGGTTCTGTTATATTAATTGGTGGCAGTGGTTGTTCTACTTCGTTTAATAGTGATTGGAAAAACTGTTGCGGTAATGGTGATTGCAAAAAATGATTCTGATGCTAACTGCTCTTGGAATATCATGTTTTAATCAAACAAAGTTTGTTGCATCGTTGAATCTTCCTCGAAAACTAAGGGTGAGATGTTTTGTAAGATGTTCGGTGCTAGTGGTTGAGATAGGTTAGTTGTAATATGTTCTTGTACGGGTGGCAACTGTGGTTGCAGATCAAATCGATAAAAAGACGGTTGAGGAAGCTACAACAATGATTGTTGTAAATTTTGTGTTGAGGTACTTTCTAAGATAACCTGAGCTTCCTCTGACTGGAATGGTTGATTTAGTGTATAATTATGAACAGGGGTTAGCCTAACAGTGTTAAAATTTACAATCCCAGATGCCTTTGGTGGGGATAATCCTTGGATAATCTGATTAATTAAGATACCTAATGATTTTGCTATTTTTGTAATGTAAGACCCTCCCATGAGACTTCTCAGAGGATTTGTTTGTTGATTTAAAAGATATGTAGCAAGCTCGTGGGCAATATTACAAGGAACTTGCTCAAAAATACTATGCAGATGGAAAAGGTCGGTAGCACTAACCCTATGTTGATTATTCTTGCGCCCCGTGATAGTGTTGGCTAAAACATGGTGCATATATTGATAACGAGGGTCTGTGAATTTCATAGAATTATTATTGTTACACCACTCTTTCGATGAATGGTCTAGCCAATATTCTCTAATTTCCTCAGAGGAATAAGAGGTTGATGCCTCCGTAAAGATAGGTTGTTTAACTTCTTCATCTGTATATATGCCCAGATGAATTGCGAATTCTGTTAATGACATATTATGAGATTGTCCACAAAGTCGAAAATGAATAGATTCATCGGTAAAACTTTTATCATATTTGAAATAGAAAGTGGACAAGAACTCATATACAAGTTCATCGTATGACGGTTCTAGGATGTCGAAGAAACGACGCCAGGGCGTATTACGTGGTAGTAATCTCGCCAGTAAACCACTTGGATCAAACATTTCCATTTGATACCAATCAATACCGCTAATAGAAAAAACTTCATGATTCTTGAGTTTTTGATACCTCTCACGATTGGGTAAATCAGTAAACCGAAGGAATCGATGAATGTTTGCTGCATTTGAAGATTCAGCATATGCTACTGGAAGATTTGCCATTTGAATATATGGTTTTGTTAAGAAAAGTTTGGGTACTGGTTATTTTGGGTATGTGTTGAATTATATCAGAAGTTGTAGCTTATGTGTAGATTAGCTCGAGTAGTGAGTTTCTCATATAGATAAGAAAATTTAAGCTTACACCATACGTTTGGTTAAGGCTTCCATGATACGTTTTGAAACAGTTCACTGTAGCTAGTAAATATTATATTGCATAAATAAATATTAGATGCATAAACAAAAAAGTTAGGTACATAAATAAATGTTAGTAGTCTCATAATTATTATATCTCCAGAGCAATAGGTCCCATGTACTAATTTTAATTTATCACAGAACTATATTATAAGTATACATATATATAAAGGAGAAACGGGATCTAAAAGATCATCCTAAAGGTGTATGGTTTTACAACTCACTGGTGCACCCTTAGGCTTTCAACCTATATATATGTATATATTTAAATATATTAAATTCTTACATTGAGTATGGTAATAGCTCCTTTGCTTTTGTTGATTTGCTTGGTTGACAGCGCTCGTGCTGATAACGTGTTATAAAACTAGCCTAAAAGCTAAATAATATAGAAGATAAGTAAAGAGAATTTTTTGAGGATTTCTTATATATATTTCTTGGTACTCCAAAACTATAATATTACATGAGTTTATATAGACAGAAGAAAGAAACTATGTTGTACTGTGCGTCAATAATTCGAACGAATTATTGAAGTTACTGTGTCAATAATTCGAATGAATTATTTCCTTTACTGTGCATCTAGTTGTCATCCACAATGATTCATAACAGTTTCTAATTTTTTTTTCTCAAAAAGAAATTTTGGTGTGTTCAAGAAGCTTCACGAAGAAACGAGTTTCATTGCAAATAGTTGGAAGTAGTTTGCAAATAGTGGAAGTGGACGGGGTGCGGGTCTAAGGAGTTCTCGGTCGCGGCTGTGAAGCAGTTCTTGGTTTCTAGACGTGATTTTAGCAACCGGTTTGTTATGGAGTGGTGTAAATGGGTCCCTAAAAAATGTAACATTTTTGCTTGGCGTGCGGATTTGGATCGTATCCCTACGGTTGAAGCTCTTGAAAAGAGGGGAGTGACGGTGATTGACGACACGTGTAATTTCTGTAATGAAGGTTTAGACTCGGTGACTCACATCTTCACTGCTTGCTCGGTAGTGTTGGGAGTTTGGGAAAAAATTAGTTTATGGTGCAGGGTTCGGAATTTTTTCATTTTTTCTTTCAGAGATATTTTTGAGATTCATAATCTGGGAGACAAAGGGAAGGCGGAAAGAGAGGCGGTTCATGGTGTCTTACTCACTTCTTGTTGGGTGCTGTGGAAGGCGAGAAATAACTTGAGGTTTAATGGTAAAAAGTGTACTGTTGAGGAGATATTTAGTGAAATTAGAATTGTTAGTTTTTTTTTGTATAAGTATAGAGCTAATAAATGTAGTTTCGATTGGGGGGATTGGTGTAAATTTGTGAATATGTAATGTTGTCTTGTGGCCGTCCCGGTTTTCGGGTTCGGTGGTGTTAATGAAGTTCACGTTTCAAAAAAAAAAAAAAAAAATCAACCATATTTGATTAAATGACGTAGTGTTGATTGATTTCGCACAAAGAGATTAAGTTAAACATCAACCATATTTGATTAAATGACGTAGTGTTGTTTGATTTCGCAATTAACAACACCATACATACTAATACTCCCGCAGAGACTCCGACCAAGGGCCCCAATGGGGTTTCTATGCAGGGGCGATGCTTTGAAGGGGCCGGGAGGGGCGCCCGACCCCCCGAACTTTTCGGCCAGTAGTGTTATATATGTAGTTTTCGTATAGAAATTTTTTGGAATATATGTTTTCGACCCCCGGTTCTATAGAAATTTTTTGGTATATACGTTTTCGACCCCCCTGTAAAAAATTTCAAGCTTCGTCACTGTTTTTATGTGATACAAAACTAACGACTTGACATACTCATCTAGCATGACCGTAGGATCGTTGTTGCAACACACTTGATAAGCAATTTGTTAAAAAGATTTGTTCATTATTTCGGTCATTAATTTTATAGACGACTTTTTTTTGTTCCTTTTCTTCTTTGCGATGTGCCTAACTAAAAATGAATATTATTGGTTTAGTTTACCAATTCTAGTAGAAATTACAAAGCCACTCAATGTTATCGATCTTGATTGCAAGAGAGAAAAACTATAAGGGTGGACGGAATTGGCATGAAGAGCTATCTCTGAAGAAAAACCAATCATGCATAGTTATGTCTTCATCTATTCCTTTATAAAACATTTTTATGAATTATAACTTTATCTTTATAAAACACTTTTATGAATTCGAACTTTATAAATTAATTTCATAATTTACATTTTTTTAACCGTAGATAAATCTTTATTAAAGAAAAACTAGAAAGATGATACAGTGCCGGCCCATTAGATTATAATATTAATTATCACATGACTATTATCATATATGTTTTAACAAAGAATTAACAATGTTAATCATATGGGATATTGGGATCTCAAGACTCCTAAATTCTTATGGGTCAAAAAACGTATAAAGCGTAAATATATTGTTAGAGTGGTCGAAACGGTGTAAATTTGTATTCTAAGGCATTTGTATAGTATGATTATGCTATAAGTTGTGGTTATGACCCAAATGACCAAATCACCTTTTACGTAGGTGTCATGTCACCACACTCTCATCCACCACCCAATATGGTATGGTCATGACGTAAACCACCATTCGCTTTTTAATTTTTAAATTATTTTTGTCTCAAACTCAACAAATGGGAGCGTCGTGGTTGCCGTGGATTGAACCACGCGAACCACAGTGGTTTGCAGTGGCGAAACTTGAGATTTGACCACGGGAGGGGGGGGGGGGGTCGAAAACGTATATAGCCAAAAATTTCTATAGAACCAGGGAGTTGAAAACACATATACCAAAAATTTCTATACTAAAACCACATATATTACACTACACTACTGAGCGAAAAGTTCTCCCCCCCTCCGCCCCTTCTAACCTGCACCAATGGTGGTTTGGGAAGGGGGCGATGTAGAGATGGATCCATGTTCCATATGGCAAAACATGACCCAACTTACGACCCCCATACCATAGCCTTACTGTTTTTCTTGCTAGTTTGCTGTGAATAAAAATTACAAACAGAAAAAAAGAACATTATTAATCATATGATGGTCATGTAAGATTAAATATATTATGATTTAATATTTAATCTAGTAGCCATTATAATCATTTACATTATATGGATCAAAATATATAACAACCTATTAATAATTAGTTGGTAATTGTTGATGGACCATATTACCCTTATTAACTAATTAGGTTTTCTCCTGGGTGCTTATATAAGGAGAATTATGTGGAGGTTAAATAGTTACACAGTTACACAATCAGACACACCCCATAAGATCATAACATCATAATATCGCCTCTCTCTCCCAACCGAACAACCCTATTCGGTTTCTTCATCACCATCATTAGATTGCACCCTAAGGTGGAACCAGACTAAGATGACAACCATGTCAAACCTTATTGCTGCGTCTCCATCTGGATTTCTCTGCTAGCATGTGCTGATGCAATCAAAGGTATGTTTTCATGTTTTCCTTTATGTTTAAACAGAACTGAACCAACATGTGGTATCAGAGCATATGTTGATTAGTCGGTTCTGTTTTCGTATCCATCAATTCTGGGATAGAAATCTGGAAAACGGAATTTTGATAACCTAATAAACCTAGCAGCCGGTTTCGAGTCATAAAGGTTCACTCGAGATTACTGTTTTTGGACAAAAATTAATTACATGTTCACTCGAAATCAAACTGGATTATGTTTATAACCGAAATCTGTTTTAGAAAAGCCTTAAAATTCAGGTTTCGGGTTCCAGAATTTATGTTTTATTTTTTTAGGGTTTATCATGTTCTTAGGAAAATTCGAAAATTCTATTATGTTTTGGAATATGATTCGGATTATTAAGTGTTTTCCTAATTTTGATCTGATTTTGTCCTCTAAAGTTTTTCGAAAACTGTTATTAGATAAACAGATTATATTTTTTTCGAGATATTTGACAAAATCAGATCAGCATTAGAATAGGAAATCATATCTCAAAATCCCTTAGATTTCGAATTTTCAGTTATGTTTCCACATTCACAGCTGTTAACAGGAAGTTTCGAGACCATCAGATTACGACTCGAGACCATCAGTCTCGACTCGAGACAACAAGGTCTCGACTCAAAATCATCAGGCCATTAAACCTTCACAACTCGAGACAGAGGTCTCGACTCGAGACCATTAGATCTCGACTCGAGACCATTAGATCATGAATCGAGACCATAAGGTCTCGACTCGAGACCATAAGGTCTCGACTCGAGACCATAAGGTCTCGACTCGAGACCATAAGGTCTCGACTCGAGACCATAAGGTCATAACTCGAGACAAAGGTCTCGACTCGAAACCTCATTATTTTAAGCTGTTTAATGTGAACTAAAAATTTTTAGTTCGATCCGCGCTAACGGGTGGTTTGCTATTAAATAATTGGTTTTTGTAAATATTTAGTTAATTAGTAAGGATCAAATAATGTTTTACAAAACCAAAATGGCTTAACTTGAATGAGCTTCTAATGTATCACTTCTGGCCAAAGCTGACTTGATACATCTACTTATCGTTCAAGTATTATGAAAGCTATGTTGTGTGTGCATCATAAGCATGAATGTCTTAATTTCTGGCCAAAGCTGATTTAATTCATTCATAGATGGCATACTCAACAAGTGCATAACTAAAGTGATTGTCTCAATTTCTGGCCAAAGCTGATTTGTTACAACCACTTTGCACACATGCTTAAATGATTACACTTCTGGCCAAAGCTGTTTTGTCTTCGTTTAAGTAGAACTTTAAATAAGTCTATTATTTTGATGTTAGTAATAGACATATCACAACCTCTTCACACAATGATCCTTATATTAATGATCCTTAATTAAGTTTTATGATCATTTCGTCTGCCTTATTCTTAGTACCCATATTTTTTTTACTCACTATAATTTTCTTCTATAAATCTATATTTCATCCACTCTAATTCCTAAATCTAATATGTTTTGCTTAAAGTTTCTATAAGAATTAGCTCTTAAATTAAATCCTTGATTATCTCTTAAGACACGATAACCCTATTGCTCTCTTCTGATAAAGCACTACAGAAGAAAAGTAGAGCATGATGATTAGGATAAATCGAACATGATGTCTCTTATGATAATTAAGAATAATTGTTATCACTAAAGTTATTCCAGATTAAGTTTTTCCTAAGACTAATCTATTATGTGTGGATTAATCACAAGAGCTCCTAAGATGCATGCCTTCATTTAAATTCTAAACTATAAATTTAAGTGGTATATGTGAATACATTATAATGTACAATTTTCCAGTATATTACATACTTATATTTTCACTTGTACAATTTGATGCATTATAAATCAACTATAACACTCAAAAGTACCAAAGTATAATGAGTGTGTTGATAAGCAACATATGTACAAAGAAATAAATGTTTGAAACTGGAAAATAAGATGTTATTCACCTTACAACCACTAATAGTTTAAAAGAGGATTGTTCTAAGGTCCATAGACAAATTACAAGTGCTAATCCCAACTTTAAGGTTCTTCAAGGGAAAATCTCACTGCATAATTATGTCATTAGACTAGGCATAAGCAACGAGACTATCCATTATTCCAAAGAACAGTTGGATAAGTTAATTAGGTAGTCACTTACTAATGATATTTAAGTCTGATAATTTTAATATTCCAATTAACACATGATTAGTTGACTCTAGTTCCATACGTTTCCTTACCAGAACTCGACAAATAACTAACATGAGAGTTAGTGACAAAATTAAATGTTAAGGCTATAAGAACCATAATAAGCAGTCTTTTAACAAAGCTTTTCGATACCTTACATATTCTGAAAATTAATCAGAATATAGTATCATAATTAAGCAATGTTATGAAGGTTGTGAGGTTTACATAACCAACATAAAGTCACACTTACCTTAAACTCTCATTTTATTGTTCTAAATATCTGGATAGAAACATTACTAAGATGAAACTAGATGATACCTTACACTTTCACAACTTTTGTCTTCATGCAAATGAAAATTTGACAAAAGGAAAATGAGACTTATAAATTTCATCCATTATAACTGAAATTCATGAGAAATCATGACATGGTTAATGAGGATGATTATTCAACTAATCTCATTCTAAGTGATTTTAAATCATGACGTTACAGCCCTAAATATTACTTGGCTTAAGGAATAAGTATGGGTCCATCATAAGTCATTCATTGACATTAGTGGAACTTATTCAAAATGGAATATTCAGACATAATTCATTTATCATTTAAAAGACTATCAACTTGTATCTAAGTTTTGTCGCATATGGCTCACGGTCTTAGAAGAAATCTATTCATATATATATACTTAATGAGATTTCTATCAGATATGTCCCTAAAGTTTCTTTTGATATCTGGACATTAGAGAAATCAAATAAAGTCTAACATATATGTGATAGGTTCCCACGTCACGTAGCTCATTGAAACGTCTCTTGTAGCATTTCTAGAGATATTAAAGATCAGTGGGAGCATTAAGTGTCTTCATTAACTTGCAATAGTTGCAAGAGGTGGGGGAGTGAAAACTTTATATTACTTCAATTTACACCTCTTGTACAAGACACCGCTCCATCACGACACTGTTCTATCAAAACTTATCTCCTTAAATCTAATGCTACTCTTACAAAAGTTTCATTGTTGATTAATTGTGGGCACACTTAGATTTCTTACCTGAACTAACATAATCCTCAACAAGAGAAATCACAACGACTAACGTCATTAATTTGTGTTTCTCTATTAGAATTTGTTGGTCGTTAAATATTGACCCTAAGCATGCTGAGTTCCTAAAGATTTCTAAGGTCAGTGGGAGCAGTCAAAGTCCTTATCATGATTTGCAAGGAATACAAGAGGCGGGGGGAAGAGTGTCATTAAATTTCACTCCGAATTTAACTCCGATTACACCTCTTGTACACCATACTGCATCAACTCTTAAAAACTTAGAATCCTGAAAATGATAGCAACCTAACCAAGAGCTAATCCACAAAATTGAAACTTCTAATGAACCCAATAATCAACTCAGGAGGTCATTTAGGTTTAAAAGCCTACTAACTTTGATGATTACATAACCTCCCTAATTGAAGTTGAAATGGATTTTGGAAATGTTTGCTGATCCTATATCTTAAAATTAAGCCATTAGCGTCAATTAATCTTCTGAATGGAATAAAACTGTTTTCTAGTAAAACTGATTTTATGTGTTTGAATAACGTTTGGGATTTGATTGAATTACCTAAGAGTGTTCATAACTAAACCAAATCCTAATATAAGCGTTAAGACACTCAAAAGCATGATTGATTCTCAAAGGTTGTACTCAGGAAGAGATAAATTATTAGAAAATCTTTATTACATATCTAACAAAGATTTCTTTGAGGATCGTCACTGTTCTAGTAGCTTATAATAGTTTAAAGCTACATTAGATGAACATTATAAACAATTTTCCCTAACAAATGGCTGACACATTTACATGTTCATTAGATAACAACCTAAAGTTTCAAACTGAAGGTTAAAGAACACTTTATTTGTAAGCCAATGATATCCATGTATGGGTTAATGCAAACATCATAATGTGATGAAAAACTAACGTAATTATTTTCATCAAGAATCAAGTGGATAAATGTACCTACCTCAAAATGAGTGGGAGCAACTAAGATAAATTTGTCTATATAGATGATATTCTTTTGACAAGTATATGTTACATAAGTCAAAGCATTGTTAACACAAACTTTGATATAGTAAATCTCAGAGATATCTCTTACGTGATTGATATCATAACATACCGAGATAGACCCAGTGGGACATTAGTTCTGTTCCATAAGTTTAATATTAAATGGGTCCTTACGTATGTAACAAACAATACTGCTCTCCTTTAGAGGATAGTATGGTAAATGAGATTATTTATTTACGCTTCATTAATTGGAAGCCTTATGTAAGTTCAAGTCTATACTCGTTTAGATATTACTCACATTGCAACACACTAGATATGTCTTGATTAATGTGAAGCATCTAATGGAGTATTACAATATCTTCAAAAGAAATGAGAGACTATAATTTAAAGAAGAAGTGAGAATTAAAAACCGGTTTATTACTTTAACTTTGAAATATTCAAAGATGATAAAATGTAATTTCGGGTATATCCTTATGTCAACAGACAAATCCATCTTATGGAGGAGTCATAATAAACTAATAATAACAACCTAAGTTATAACGACATAATATAGTCATTAAATGTTGTTGGAAATTTATTAGTGGACTCACAAGTTGATTAACTCCATATAATTAATGTTTTGAAGACTTAGTGTGATAAAGTCAGCTACCATAACTCCTTGAACAGTAACAGTTCGAGAGGTGCTGCATTAAATTTCGATACACAATTAATTATTCGTTTATGAACGAATTGAGGAAACTAAGTTTTGTATCGAATACATTCATGATATGCTTAAGGATCCTATAACTGAAGGGCTATTACCCATAAGTCTTATTAAGAGAGCTCAGAGACGGGTATTAATTGATGGCCATGCGCAACTGCATATCGTACTATGAATGACTAAGTATTAGTTAATTTTCCTCATCAGTTTGATTTTGTATGTCTCTAAGAATATGTCAAGCTAGCATAATGGCATATAGACAAATATAGTTACAAATCAAACAAAGTGCTTATGCGTATTTTGATCATAACGATTAGGTTTTAAATTAAGGCTATAGTATGATTAATGGGGGTCCTGAGTCGCATAATGATTCAACAGCTGTATTTCTCTGCTATAGTACTTGTTTAAGGCTAAAATGAGTGTTAACTCCTGATCAGTCTTATCTAATACTCATAGTAAATGATTACTCGGCTAAGTGGGAGAATGTAAGATTAAATATATTATGATTTAATATTTAATCTAGTAGCCATTATAATCATTTACATTATATGGATCAAAATATATAACAACCTATTAATAATTAGTTGGTAATTGTTGATGGACCATATTACCCTTATTAACTAATTAGGTTTCCTCCTGGGTGCTTATATAAGGAGAATTATGTGGAGGTTAAAGGGTTACACAGTTACACAATCAGACACACCCCATAAGATCATAACATCATAATATCGCCTCTCTCTCCCAACCGAACAACCCTATTCGGTTTCATCATCACCATCATTAGATTGCACCCTAAGGAGGAACCAGACCAAGTTGACAACCATGTCAAACCTTATTGCTGCGTCTCCATCTGGATTTCTCTGCTAGCCTGTGCTGATGCAATCAAATGTATGTTTTCATGTTTTCCTTTATGTTTAAACAGAACTGAACCAACAGGTCATGATGAGAAAAGATTTGACTAGAAAAAGTGAAATATTTTTTGTTGGAATCCTTGGCCTTCAAACAAGCTTTTTCTTTTTATGTGTAAATTTGGAATGGAAATCGGGAATGTTTGGGGAGCGGTGCTACATTCATTCATCATCATGGTTTTACCCACTCCGATGTCTACATTTGTTGAGACACCACCCCTAATTACTTTTCCACCACCTTCAATTTATTGTCATTTTATTCCCATCACCACTTCATGCATTATGGAGACCTAAAGTGTGATCCTTTGAAGGTTATTTATTGTATATTTTACATGTAATTTTATTATTATCTAAATAAGTATTAGAGTTGTAGGTAGTTTTTTTTTCCTATTTATTTCATATTGTATTTCCTTGTATCATATACATAACATATACATAATTTTAAAGTAGTATAGTTTATTTCACTTCGTAGCCCTTTTTCTCCCTATAATCATCTCACGCCCCATCTTCTTTAATCGTTGGTGACCACTCTCCCCGTCTTCTCTCTCAAACACACCTAGAGCCCGTATTGTCCACCGCCACTACCACCTTGATTGTGTTCATCCTTGACTCAACCCTCTCATAGAAGGTATCATGAGTAGTCATGCTAATATGTTATTTTTAAAAGAAAACAATATGTATTTTAATTAAGGTTTCAATGCATGGTTGTTGTTTTTACAAAAAAAGTTACAAATCTAATCATATGCATTTTTTGATTCTGGATTTTTTTTTTTTTTTTTTTACAAAAGACATGAGCATAAAGAGGGAATTACTTCAAAATAAACAACTAATAAGTTACCATGGTTAATTCTAACAAAACTATAGCTTTGATGGTTAAATCTTTAATTTACACTTACAAATCTTAAATGTTTTTTTCTTGTTGTTTTTATCATTTATAAAGCTAGATGGAAAGAAGATTTATTTAATACTCGTTCCCAAACACTACAAAGCAAAAGTACATGATCTTCCATCAAATTACCAAAGTGCCACTCAAACATCTAATCCCAAAACAAATTATTAAAAAAAAGTAAGATCAATCTAATTAACACGTAGGCCATAGCATCCTTGAACAAATCATCACAACCTTTTGAATACCTCAACTTGTAACTCTTGAGTAAATCAAGCCTCGATGGTTTCATGCATTTGGGCATACTATTTTCTTGGAGGCTTCATATGCGAACGGACCGACGGTGAAAACATCAAATGGTAGTGGTGGCGATGGCAGCTTGGACTTAACCGGTTTCGGGGTTGGGACTAGGGTGGCTCCCTTGACTCCATAGTGTAGGTTGGTTGGATGTTTGCATGTAGCCTTTGGTGATGATAGCAATGTGACCTTGCACTTGTGTACACCAAAAGTGGTCAATGTCTTTGGTGGCTCGATGAAGAAGAAGCCGTTTTTATCGGTTGTACCGTTGACCCTCAACGGATACTTGCTGTTCTTGCATGTCAAGAGTACCTTAGCTCCTGTAATTTATTTTTCACAAGTTAAACGAGACCAACAAGAAGCTAGAACCCCATCATAAAATACCATAGTTACAATTTTTAAAATTATATCAAAATGTACATCACATCAACACTCTAATTAAAACCAATGTTGTAGAAGGCGCTAGGCGCTAGTCGGGCGGTGAGGTACCGCCTAGGGATTAATCGGAATAAGATTTTTATATGTATTTTTTTCAAAATTATATATATATACCCAATAATATAAAAATAATACTTCAAAATTCACATATTTTTATTCCACAAAAAGAACAATACTTTAATCTTATCCATAATATTTTATACACGTTAATGGGTTGTACATTTCATACAGATTGTTTTATTACTATCACTCGGTCACCGTATTTTATTTGATTTTTATATATAACATCTTATTTTTCTAATAGAAATATGAATTGAACATTTTAGTTATAACAAGTAGATAATAAAATCTTATGATTATCTTGACTTTAAAAAATTTTGGTTACGCCACGATGGGCTTGTAACTAACTATTCTAATGTTTTTATAGTTTAGTTGAAAATTTTAAACCAATATTATAAACTAGATAAGACTAAAAGATCATACCCTGAAGTGGAGTGGCACCCATGAGTGTATCAACTCCCTTGTACTTGCAAGCTTTGCAGTAAACCATACCCTGGACCGCAACCTTCCTCCTAACCGGAAGTGGTGAGTGAGTCGGTGGGTGAACCGGGGCTACAACTGGTGGATGAACTGGAGCCTTGGTTGGTGGGTGAACCGGGGCCTTGGTTGGAGGGTGAACCGGAGCCTTGGTTGGAGGGTGAACCGGAGCCTTGATTGGTGGGTGAACTGGTGGATGAACCGGGGCCTTGGTTGGAGGGTGAACCGGGGCCTTTGTTGGTGGGTGAACCGGGGCCTTGGTTGGAGGGTGAACCGGGGCCTTTGTTGGTGGGTGAACCGGGGCCTTGGTTGGAGGGTGAACCGGAGCCTTGATTGGTGGGTGAACCGGGGCCTTGGTTGGAGGGTGAACCGGGGCCTTAGTTGGAGGGTGAACCGGAGCCACACTTGGTGGATGAGTAGGTTTGTGGTGGTGACCACCAGGACGCTTGTGGTGGTGGTGGTGGTGGTGTGGCGCTGGTGCTGCGACCGGTGGGAGCAATGGTGAGAGGTGTGGAGCCTGTGTCCAGCTTACATGATCAAGATCAAAGCTACCAAACACATTGATCATCAAGCAAGAACCAAGGACCAACAATGAGAGCAAGTTAACCCTGAAACCCATTGTGGTTTCAGTGTGTGTTTAAGGTGTTTGTGTGTAAGGAAGAAGTGAAGGGGATGGTGAATATGGTGGTGGTGGTGTTGCTTATATAGTAGTAGCTTCAAGGGGGGAGTGGGGACTACTCTTGCTGAATTTACTGAGATTAATAGATGTTAATATAAGGTAAGGATAAACTCTAGGGGCTAAATCTTAGCATATGCTACTTTTAAGGGGTGAAGGTGTAAATTAGGAATATTGTTGTGAAATACTAATATTATTTTTTGATTTTCACTCTATTTTGCAACTTCATCAATCATCAAAACAATCCTCACAACCTCCTTCATGTAAGTCATCTATGAGGGGAGATAAGCATAGGAGGGTTATCATCAGTTTGGGCAGTTTTGCTACAATATTGATCGGTTTTATCTTGTATGCCATGATAAAGCATTTGTGTCTGGTCCATTAGCTTTATTCTAATTGATTACAACGATGATTCTTACTTTGGCCGGTCATATTGATTGTTTTGATTCGGTTATTGAATAAACTCTTTCATAACTAAATTGACTGTCACCTATATATTCATGATAAAAAAAAAAAAAATTCATGTATCGGATCTCTTATCGTGAAGAATGAGGAGGAGAAGCTAGTGTCAACTAATAAAAGAAGTATCGATGTTAAGTACGATAGAACTAACATTTACCGTTAGAAAAATAAGATCACCAACTTCTAAATGTTAACCACTCTATACTTTTATTAAACTTCTAATTTTAAATTAAAAATTATTAAATAAAATATAAGATACATTTTGAATATAGTAGAAACATTTTTGATTTGAAATTTGTAGCGACTGAAAGCAAAAGTATTAATAAGGCTTTGTTACATAAGCATTTCAAAATAATAAAGAACCCTGAAAACCGTATAAACATTTATACAAGCCCGGTTATCCGGAGAAACTTATTGGCGAAAGACCCCTCACGTCCTGCGAATACAAACAACGTTGGTGACCAGGTCCGCCCACCATTCTAGGAGAAATCCACCGCTCGAAGGCCTACTGTGGGAAAACCTTGGGCCACTTGGAAACTATTGCAACAAGTGGGACTCCAAAGTCCAACCCATAACCACCACATTGGAAAAACATAGGGTGTTTCCTCCCAAACCAATTGATCTAGGACTCATCGGCAACCGTTTGATATATCTAGTTCAAAAAATACGTAACAACGTCTATATGGGTTCTGTGTAAGAGAACGCTATTCGTAAATTATAATGATTTTGTTATAGAATTTAAACATCAATTTATAAGTCATATTACATGTGTAAGCTTAGTATTTTTTAGATGATTTAATTGCTATAAATTTAAATAAATAAAATGTTATAGTTTTAGCAGGGGAGCGGGATACCCTAGTCATTTAATTTTTAGTTGAACAAGCATGAAGTTATGGCGGGATTCATGGTCTTGATTCTTTTTCACATGCCTTGCATTAATCGTTTATTTCTCTGCTTTAATTTTTTCACTATTTAACACTTGCATTTTTTTTTTAAATATCGCACACCAATTGGTTTGGAGGAGGTGGGAAGGTTTACCCACTTATCCGGTTTCTGTCCAGAAGGTCTCAGGGTCGAATCTTGTGAGATGCGAATTGTGGCACCGGTTCAAACTGAAAATAATATACCAACCGCAGGATTCCTACTCATGACCTGGGTGATCAAAGGACAAAAGCCTAACCGGGTAATCTAGCTGTCAAAAAAAATGTCAAGTCATCAGAATTAAAAATAATTACAATTATATTTAATATGATAACTATATATTATATATAGACATGCTCGACTAGTAGACATTAAAAGAAATCACGTGATTTTTGTTACTTAAGTCAAACACTAAAAACCACTTCAAAAATGGTTCCTATTCACATTCGTCAATTAACACATTAATACATGTTTGTGTAAAAATATTCACCACATTAAATTTTCTCATTTCTTCGGTTTAACGCTTTTCATCGATTTCCTTTTGTTTTACATCATTGTTATATTTTAAATTTAGGGTAAATTACTTTTTGAGTCCCTGTGTTTTAGTGGTTTTAACTAGTTGAGTCCAAAAGCAAAAAGTTTAACGACCTGCGTACCTATAAGCATTTTCTTTAACCATTTGAGTCCTTTTGAGTCCAAATTTTAACTTTTTGGGTCCAATTTTTTGGACTCAAATCGTTATAAAATGAACAAAATTGGACTCAAAACATTATAAAATAAATGGGTAGGGACTCAGGGCGTTAAACTTTTTGATTTTGGACTCAAGTGGTTAAAACCACTAAAACACAGGGACTCAAAAAGTAATTTACTCTTAAATTAATTTACATAATGATAATTCATCAACATATATAACCAGAGTGGGTAATACAAAGGATAAAATAAATAAGAAGGATAAGAAGGATTCTAGTCCATTGATCTTAGATTTGGAGGTTCAAGATTAGTTGTAAGGAAAAGAAGATAATAGAAGAGCATAAATGTAATCCTATATTTATGGATTTTCTCTCTCCACATGCAAGACACATGTCAATTCCCCTATCGATTTAAAACGTCCATAACTTTTTCATACGACATTTTTTTTTTAAAATTCACCATAATAACGAGCGTTTTTTTATCTTTAATATGAGTACTATATTATCATATAAAAATAAAAAAAAATTCATTTTTACTGGGGTTTTTTTTTTTTTGCATTGTGTTAAAGATTCAGGTCATTGTGTCTTTTAACTGGGTTTTGGTCAGTAGAGTTTCTATACATTGTGTTATTATCAAAACCTATAACGCAATGTTAATTTGGGTTCTATCCATTGCGTTTTTATAAGAACCTATAACACAATAAATGACACAATGAAGATGGTGTTATATCTGGATTTTCTATAAATTGTGTTATTAGTAGGGCTGTAAACGAACCGAACGAACACGAACGAGACCTTGTTCGTATTCATTTGTTAAAAAATATATGTGTTCGCGAACCGTTCACGAACACTTATCGAACGAGATTTTATGTTTGTGTTCGTTTGTTAAGGAAATGAACTTGTTCGTGTTCGTTTGTGTTTGTTTGTTAATTTTAGGCAACGAACGTTGGCGAACACAAATGAGCACAAACTAATGTTCATGAACACAAATGGAAATAAACGAACACAAACAATCGTTCATGAACAGAATATATAATACACTGACACTTATTAAATATTTAATTTGTCAGAATTTTGATATATTTAAATAAATATAAAAGCTAAAAATATTAATGAACTATCAAACACAAGCGAACACGTTATCGAACGTTCACGAACATAAACGAACGAACGCGACCTCTGTTCATGTTTGTTCATTTAACTAAACGAACGAAATTTCTTGTTCGTGTTCGTTTGTTTAATAAACGAACGAACACAAACGAACTTCCCGCCGAACGGTTCACGAACTGTTCGCCGAACGTTTGGTTCGTTTACAGCCCTAGTTATTAGTTCAGATCATTGTGTTTAATATGTTATTCATTATGTTTTAATATGTTGTCCATTGTGTTTTAATAATTTGTTCAATTTTTTTATTATCTTTGTTCATTGTGTTTTAGTTTGTTGTGTATTGTGTTTTTAGTTTGTTTTCCATAATGTCTTCATCTGCTCTCCATTGTGTATTTTATCTGTTGTCATTATTTGTTTCTTTTATCTGTTGTCATCAATTGTGTTTTTATTTAGTCTGATACTTATTGTGTTATATGTTATCGCCATTGTGTTATACGTTATGGTCATTGTGTTTTAGTATGTTGTCCATTGTGTCTTTATCTGTTGTCATTGATTGTGTTTTTGATCTACTTTACATTGTGTTTTACATCATGTCCATTGTGTTATTATCAAAACCTATAACACAATGTTAATTTGGGTTCTATCCATTGCGTTTTTATAAGAACCTATAACACAATATATGACACAATGAAGATGGTGTTATATCTGGGTTTTCTATAAATTGTGTTATTAGTTCAGGTCATTGTATTTAATATGTTATTCATTGTGTTTTAATATGTTGTCCATTGTGTTTTAATAATTTGTTCAATTTTTTTATTATTTTTGTTCATTGTGTTTTAGTTTGTTGTTTATTGTGTTTTTAGTTTGTTTTCCATTGTGTCTTCATCTGCTCTCTATTGTGTCTTTTATCTGTTGTCATTAATTGTGTCTTTTATCTGTTGTCATCAATTGTGTTTTTATTTAATCTGATACTTATTGTGTTATATGTTATCGCCATTGTGTTATACGTTATGGTCATTGTGTTTTATTATGTTGTCCATTGTGTCTTTATCTGTTGTCATTGATTTCGTTTTGGATCTACTTTACATTGTGTTTTACATCATGTCCATTGTGTAATATGCAACTGGGTTTTTTGAATTTTTTTTGAAAAATATAACAATATGGTACTCGTATTAAAGATAAAAAAACGCTCGATTTTATGGTATAATTTATTTTAAAAACAAATGATGTATAAAAAAGTTACGGACGTTTAAAAATTTGGGGGGGGGGGGATAACATGTGACTTGCATGTGCATATTCTCTTTTATATTGTAGACAAAATTACTCTTTCTATTTAATTCTCCCTAGGACACTTGTCACTCTCTGGTGGCTTCTTACCCTTCTTATTTTTTAGTATTTGATTTGGCCGATGACCCATGTTCAAGGATGCTTTATGTTTCAGACTATACGAAGATTGCATTTGGTTATCATAAGGTTAAATTTTAAATTAATATGGTATCATTTGTTACTAAGCTTATAATTATACTTAAGCCATCACATTCTTTTTGTTAGGTCTCAATGCATCTAATCATAGCAACCATCATTGAGCCATCACATTATTTCCGTTTACATATCAGGTAGCGGTTTTTCTTAATACATCTAAAAATTAGTTTGTTATGTATGATTTTTCAATGTGGTTTTGAAACTTATTGGATAGTAATTGTCAATTTCAAATAGGTTGGGTATTGAGACCAAGAAATTCAACGCTAATTGCAGTTATGGTTTTAAGGTCAATTATTGGCTTCAAACAGAGACAGGTGACCTTTGTTTCTGAATGTATTGTAGCTTCAATTATGACTTATGCCTGATTGTTGTCAATTTATAAGTATAATGCGAGTGTGAATTCATTAAATAATTTCACATCATATTTTACATATAGATGTAGACAAAAACTTTTATCATTGTACTTATAATACTAACACATACTGTTTTTAACATTGTTTTATAAAGATATGTAACTAAACACAAACAATTTAAATGATGTATTATAATTTTTTTTTAAATATTTGATTTCGATGGTTATTAAACCTACCAGTGTATTACACGGGTCCCTACAACTAGTACTTTGTATTATAACTCAACCCTATAAAGAGTATAAATAATATAATTTACTATAACTGTATTAGCAAACAACCAGTGAGGCCTTTCAAATGAGTCGATATTAGCAAAAAAATTAGACTCTTCATTTTAACAAAACGTAATATTAATTTTTAAATACTACATTTTAGTTTACGAAACTATTTATTATGTAAGATCAATTAAATAAAGTAATTTGTTGATACTATCTCAAACAAAATAAATTTGATGACAGTATGTATATTTGGTGCATAACATAACTTAAGGCTTCAAATTTGAATCTCTTTTAGACCGTGCGGTATGGGGGTCGTCTCCCCCCCGTCCCGGCTCGTCCTCGGCGTCCCACACCGCCCCCTGGGCTGCGTCGCGTCCCTCCCGGCGTCTGCAAGACGGAGGCGACGATGCAAACGGTGGGCCCCCTCTCCTCTTTCCCCTCTGACTTCTCTCTCTCTCTCTCTCTCATCTTTATTATATATTATATTATGTGGGTAGTCTTTCACACCCTTGGGTAGTACCCAAGGGGATGGTCATCCTCCCGTGATGATGTGGCGCCTACGTGACGGGTGGTCTCCAAAGAGACTATCAATTCCATACCCCATAGTCTTAGCATAACCGTATAATAACTTTTTAATTTCAACTAGTAATAAACTATAATACTTATATTAAAATAATCATATATGAAAGTTAATTAAATAATATGTTTATACAAATAATTTTTGTATTTCATGTATAATAAATAATTACGCATTTTAGGGATACAAAACAAAAATAAATTACTTAAAATGGAAGATAATATTTAATCAAGACAAGAAACGAAAAACAAGACACTGGTGGGGATTTTCGATTATTTTATATAAAATAATTGGTGGTGGACTCGGGTTACTCTCGGAGTACTCCGTTTGTCCAGTGGGTGCCCCGAGAGTACTCGGGATTGAGTTTGTTGGCCGTTCAAAAAAAAAAAAAAAAAAAAAAAAATTAAGATTAAGATTTGATGGATAATCAAATATAATATTAGAGTTAATTGTCCGGATGGTCCCTGTGGTTTCAGGTTTTTTCACGTTTAGTCACCACCTTTTGAAAATAGCATGTATGCTCCCTATGGTTTGTCATTTTGTTACTCGGATAGTCCCCCAACATTTACTCTGGGGACTATCCGAGTAACAAAATGACAAACCATAGGGAGCATACATGCAATTTCCAAACTAACTGACATCTACTCAGGGACTATCCGAGTAACAAAATGACAAACCATAGAAAGCATATCTGCTATTTTCAAAAGGTGGGGACTAAATGTGAAAAAACGTGAAACCACATGGACCATCCGAGCAATTAACTCTATAATATTATCACCATAAAATAAACATTGATATCATTTCTCATGTAACGCGGGGATTTGAGGATCACGTGACAGCCAATTATGGTTCACGTGATAGTTGACAAAAGTCATCTAACCAATAGAAAATTTGTAAAATCATGCATCGAAGGTGCAACATAGTTCTTTCGAAATAATTCTTTTAAAGGGATGGATTAAAACAATAAATAACTAGGATTTTGCCCGCCGCGCCTTGCGGCGGCGCGCGACGGGTGGGAACATAGAGTAAGACAAAATACGATTCGTAAAACGCAATGCGTAAAAGACAATTAAAAAAAGTGTAAATCACAAACAAAGGAAGACACAAAGCCAAAGACATTTCTAAAAACACAATGCATTGGCATTTGTAAAAGTATGAGTTGTAGTCTAGGGGTTACAATTGCAATTTTTTTTAAGTTTGGCGGGTGTAAAAATGGAGTAATAGTGGAAGGGGTAAAAAAGCAAAGTCTAAAAAAGACAAAGTGTAAAGGTATAGGGGTGGTGGCGCAAATGTGTAAGAGCTAAGGGGTCTTGGTGGAAATGTAAAAGAAGAGGGTTGGTGGCGTAACTGTGTAAGAGCTAAGGGGGTGATGGTGGAAAAACAAAGTAGACGGTTGATGCTGACAAAGTTTGAAAGATGTGGTTGTGGTTTTGGAAATCCAAAGTAGAAGGTTTAGGGACTAAATTTGCAATTTTATGAAACTTTGAAGATACCAAAGTCAAGGGGCTAAAATTGCAACAACGTGAAAGTACGGGGGCCAGGGAGGCAAAGCCGGTGGGAAACCCGCGTGCGTTGCAGCGCGAGTACATTGCAAAGATCGAATAGATTAGTCGAAGCGTTATGTAATGCGTTAAACATGTGAAAACACACACATTTTGACGTATTCAATTTAACTCAATAGCATTGTAGCTGGATAAAAATGTAAAGTATATTGTATTTATATGTGACCCGACTCATACATAGGAAACGTACAAAAAAACATAAAATGTGTATCAAGGGAAAAATGACACATGTAATAAAAAATTATACCCTTAGAGTGTTGCGGTAGGGTCGAAACGTAGAATTGGAAACATACATAAAACAATCAAAAAACAAAATATATTTGACCTGACTTGTTCCCCAAAAAAGTTTACATCGAAACGTATACTAACTCGAATTTATACCGACACATTAATATTCATAATACAACCCGCGGGCGATGCGTCGTGGGCACATTGCAAACAGATTAATCCAAGCGCTATGTCATGCGCAAACCATATGAAAGCGTATGTCTTGACGTATTCAGTTCAACTAAATGTATGGCTGAATAACGAAAATAATTAAAGAAAGGAATAAGCTAAAAATGTATAGATATATGGTAGAACGATAAAGTTGAAATATTATAAAATTTTGAGATTAAACCTCAATGGTCTAATATTGAATGTAATTGAAGTTTAACTTGGAAAGGAAATGGACTTAGAACACAATTTAACAAAACTAAAAGCAAAGGGCCAAAATGTATTTTACTCAAAGTATGGGTAAAAAATTGAAGTTTAACTTGGAAATGAAAGAGACTCAAAAACGCAATTTAACATAACTAAAAGCAAGGGGACAAACTGTATTTTACTCAAAGTATGGGTGAAAAGAGGAAATGTCAAAATGGACTCAAAAAGCAATTTAAAAAAAAACTAAAAGCAAGGGGCCAATGTATTTTACTCAAAGTATTGTGTGAAAAAGGGTTATTGCGATTTGCAAATTATTTAACCATATCAAAAACTATTTGATTATATTTACTCTTATAATCAGAAAATCCCAAACATGATATTTGAAAGTTATTTACTTGGATTTTTGGTTGTCTGGGCTGCAAGCCCATCAAAGTAACAAATAGCACATGATTTCCGCAACTGGGCCAACTGATGGCAGTATAAATGTGTATATAAGACAAAAATCAAGAGATTGTCGGTGGCCACATGATTTCCCTTTTAAGATGTTATACAATGTATTATAACTTCAAAGTGAAGCCAGACAAGTTGAGAGAAATGAGGAGGAAATTTTGATTTTGAATTAAATAACTGAGATAAAAAATAATAATAGTAAAAAAACAAAGATAAATAGTGAACCAAAAACTAAGGGTGTATAGAAAATTCATTTTAAATCTTTATTTTTTATAAATCTATCAAGGTAAGACATTGTGTAGAGCTCAGAATTTAGAATTTAGAATTTATGACACCATATGACTCGATGATAAAAGAGTAAACGGCAAAATTAAAATTGTGGCTGAACAGGTTAAACCTGCTTAACCCGTTTATCACACATATACCACGTCTAACTTACCGTGTTATGGCATGGCAACCGGGATGTTAAACATTCACGGTTTGCAGCCACAATGTTTGCCTACCCTGAGCCTTAAAAGTAAAAATAGTTTTCTTAATCAAGTGAGATTGAAAAGAGTTTGTGGTTCCTTTGGTCTGCGATTTAAGGCAAATACAGTGTTGTTTCTGTTGGGTTAATATCCACGGGTCACCATACAACGAATAGGTCACAGGTCAAAGGGGGTCAAGTCGGGTCACCAAACAACAAACGGGTCACGGGTCAAACAGGTACGCGTCATCCAGAAAGTTTCTAGGAGTTTATTTTAATTGCAAGTTTTTACTGGGTTTAGTAAGTCACCATGTAGTATGTTTTGTTTAGTCAAGGGTATGGAGTAGTGGATAAGTTTTTCTTTTTCTTTAGGAGCAAGAGTTTGTTTTCATTATTTAACTAGTGTTTGGATCTCCACGCGTTGCGCCGGAATACTGTATATTTACAAAACTACTACAGATTCAACACGTCTACATCTTAAGCAAAATCTATATATTAATGTAGATATCAAAACCTAACTAAACTACAAGTTAAAATGCATGCAACAAAAGGTTATTACTCAAGTCAATCTCAAACTTCAAAAGTTATGATGATAATATCTATTTCAATGTAAAAAATAACATACTTATAAAAAGAAACGTGAGATTATTTTTACAGATATGGGAAGAAATTTACCCTCACATTAATAACGAATTTGCAAAGCCAATAACCACTTGTATTTTTAAACTAATTTGTTAGAAATATAAACAGTTAAAAATTTTGTTTGCAAAACTCTAAACCCTTAAGACAATATTAACAGTTAGTGTCTTCATTTGTTGTTATGTTATTTACTATTGAGAAAAGTATTATAAAAAGTCCATCTTCTATATTTTAATAATAAAAACCCCTTAAAAGTTAAATGAAGAATCAAGTTTGGAGATGTGGCTTGACAAACTGAACATTTTAAAAGGATGAACACTTTAGTGGCAAAAACCTAAAACTCCAAAAATATACTGTTGTTCAGCATGTTAGAAATTAATAATATATATAAATGTCATGTTTGAGAATGAATGAAAGTGCATAAATTTTTAAGCAGAATACCAATTAAATTCTCTGGTTAGTGTGTTTTTGTGGTGGGCCTGAACCAACAATTTGTAGGTCTTTGAGTTTGTTTTTTGCAAAAGAGGTCTTTGATAGTACATTGATTTTACTTTGGCTAAAACCAAGCTAGATTTGTTTTTTTTTTTTTTTTTCATGTGCTATTCTTCAACGGACACACACACAAAGTTGGAATTCGATATGAGATTTAAAATTTTGAAGAATTAAAAATATTGAAAATGTTTAATTAAGAGCTTGGTTGAGTGAAAATAAAATAAAAATCTTTGGCCAAATAAATGATGAAAATTAAATAAAAATCTTTGGCTATATAAGATGAATTGAGTTATCGATCATAACACCATTAATACGTGTATTGAAAATAATATTTGATACATTATTGTCAGCTCAACCATTTTGGAGGCCCTAAAGTAAAGTGAAAATACGAGATATTTTTTCCATTATCTTTGATGATTTTTTTTGGTAATTTCATATTTAAGCAATTAATAAAACTTACATCACATGTGTTGGGCTTGAGCTTCACATGTAAGTTCTGCCCATTAGATAAATACAAGTATTTCTAAAATTTGGGGGCCTTTTTGGATTGGAGGCCCAAAGCATGAGCCTCAAAATACCTGGGCTAAAGCCGGCCCTGAACTTATTGCATACTATATTTAACAACTAATTAAAGTGTTAATTTATTAAAGTAGAGCTATTAAGGTGTTTTTAACGGCTTTAATAAAAACGATCCACTAACACGCGACTTGACTAGCAAAGGGGCCATAAACAATAACTACAAGACCAGAAAAGAAAAGACATTAAACATCAAATACAGACCATCTAACCCAATTCAAACATAAAGATTTCGACATATGTTTAATCCACATAAAGCTTAGCGCATTGATTCCCCAACAATCTTCTCAATCATTGGTTCTTCATTAGAAAACAAGCTCTTATTCCGAGCTATCCATAAACACCAATGAGCAATCACCACACGTGATCATCCGTGGGACATCCGGAGCAACGCCCGCGGGCAAATTTACTAGTATATATATATTAAAAATCTCATTTTAAGCTCAATGGGCTTATTTGCAATTTACGAAAATATGATGAAAAAAATCCGAAAGCATATACTAAGAGCTACGTGGATTCAAACCACTCATTACTACCATCAAAAAGAAACATGCCACGTGGAAAATATCACCCTATATAAACAGTCTCTCAAAATTAATCTCATTGACACAAAAAAAAAACACTTATTTTCTTTAGAGGAGAGAGGGTGGTCCATGGGCAGAACCACCACCAATATTCCGATGAGCCACCGTGTCCTATCGCCACATCACAATTACGATGCCGGTCACAACCCGTGTGATCAACAGCCGGTGCAATTTTGCGGTTCAATCTTCGGGTTCCTCGAGGAAGAAGCCACCATGCCATCGTCCGAAAATGATATGTACAACATTCAACAAGATATAGAAGACGAAGAGTGTGAAGACCCCGAAGATATTGAAGACAAGATCAAATTTTGGGAGACCCAACATCAAAATTTACATGTAAGTTTCGCTACGATAGCTATCTTTTTTATAATAGCTAACACACCCCTCTAAGTACACTTTTAATTCTACGTCAATGTCTACTACGACTAAAAGCCTTATCACTTTACTTTATACACGTTAAGTTGTTATCTTTTTATAACATCTTAACCATATAAAGAGGGACACCACTTTATACACGTTGATACCACTATGCTAGAAGTCAACAATTTCTTAATTTTATTAATTTTCCGACAGACAACCTTAGTTAGGACGACAAGTTTGGAATCAAAAATCCGAAACATAACAAAAGAAGTACTCGAGGAAGTCAAGATGGCCGAGAACATATGCTCATGCCCAAGACCGGTCTCTGGTGGTTGCCGAAGTTGCCTGATGAGGGAAATTTGTAGCCGGCTGCAGAAGTCCGGTTACGATTCGGCTATTTGCAAGTCCAGATGGAAGAACTCGTTAGATTTTCCTTCGGGTAGTTAAAATCTTATGTTTTATTTTAGCTCTCATTATTTCCACACCCCTATATCTTATTAGCATACTTTTTTTTCACTCTATCTCTCTCAATATCTATGTATATACAAAGAGACATAGAGTGAAAAGGTGTGTTAATAATTTAATATTAACACGCTTTATTTTTTCGTGCAATACAAACCACAAATACATTTTTCTTTCATTTCCACGTGTATATTTGTTTTTAAATTTAAAAATCTGCTTTGGAATATTCCATTTAGGTATTCTGGTATGTTTAAGAATATCTATTTGTCCCTTATATAAAGTTAAGATTTTTTCTTAATTATTGTGTGATTCAGGAGAACACACATTTTTGGATGTGATCGATAGTTCTAACCATAAAAAAGATTCGGTGCGGGTGATAATCGAGTTAGAGTTACGTGGCCAATTTGAGATGAAGAAAGGGAGCGAGGAGTACAACAGTCTCGTTCGCAAACTGCCCGACCTATTTGTGGGAAAAGCCGACAGGCTACAAACTGTAATCAAAATACTAAGTAACGCTGCAAAAGAATGCATGAAGGAAAAGAAAATGCATTTGGGGCCATGGAGAAAGCGAAGATACATGCAAGCAAAGTGGCTTAGAGTAGCAGAACGATCTAGGGTCATGACGACGGTCAAGCCCCTAGTAGAAGATGAGTGTTCTACTCGATCAACCCGAGCTAGAACATCAATGCTAACTATGGATCTTCTTGGCGATTTGCCGAACATGTCTTGTTATTATGGTCATCGTGTTGAAGTTTTGTAGAACGTAGGTACTATATTAGTGAAATGTTTCTATGAGTTTTAACAAAATTTAGTATATTTTTCAATTATGTTTTACTAAGGATTGCAAATAGCATAAACTATTATTTATATGTTTTAACTTATATCTTCGTTTGGTAAATTAAATATTAATCATATAAGATTCAAACTTTATTCAATTAATCTTTAACATGTGATGCAGGATAGACAAACTTTGATATAAAAAGTTATTTTGTAACTAAAATTAATTCACACTCATCCATCACCATTTGATATAAAAAGTTATTTTGTAACTAAAATTAATTCACACTCATCCATCACCATATATATTATAATCATATTTTGGTTCACATATTATTTAAATAAATCTGAAATGGAAATGTCGTTAATGAATGAGAAATGTATGGACCAACATTAATTTCGCAATCACTGTATATAGCTAAATATATCTTTTCAATTTATATATTTTAGTTAAATTATGTGGGAAACGTAATATAGAAAATAAATGCACCTATGCACATACATCCCTTTCAAGCTATCCTCTTTATATTAGAACATTGTAAACATGACATTAAAATAGTTTTTCATTTTTATACTTATACTTGTTATTTTTATATATGCTCATAATACAAAAAGTGAATTTTGTTTGTTGTTACATGTTATACGGATCTGGATAATGAGCTACTTAATTGGAAGCTGGTCTTGAGCTGAGAGATTAACTGTAGCTTAGAGATTCCAGTTACTGGTAGGTTTTAGGTTTGAACTGAAGATGGATCGCATCATTGCATCAGCCGCTGGGACTATATAAAGGCTCTAAAGAGTGTTCATTTGTTCAGAGCGGATTTGAGAGATTCCAGATTAACCCTTTAGGGTTTCTAAACAATCGCTTGTTATTTTTTATGCTCAATATCTCTCGTGTGCTAGATCCATGGCCGGCCCTGAGAGTGGGCGGGGAGGATCACCGGCCAGGGTCCGATATTTTGACGGGCACGTTATTTAAAAAAATCTGATATATATATATATATATTATATATGGGAAAGTTCATTTGAGAAGAAAATTTAATTGAGAAGAAAAAGAACAAAGGGTAATTTTGTAAAACATTAAATAGTTTTTTACTTATCTCATTTATTATCATTTTTGACTAATTAATTAGTCATAAAGACTATTATCCTCCACACTAACTTTTTTTGCCTACACACATCAAAAGTTATCTTACATATTTTGAAATTCATCCTACACGTTGAAATTTATCCTACACAATTTGTAATTTATTCTACACGACTCGTAATTTATCCTACACTTTAATTTTTTTTTTTTTTTTTTTGAAAAAATATATATTTTGAAGATAAGTTACAAAAAAAAAATTAAAGTACTTAGCTATTAAAGAGGAAGACTACAAATTAATGACATGTGTAGATTTACCAATATACCCTTATAGTAACATTAAATATTTTTATTAATTGAAGTAAAATAAAACATTCTTATTGGTTGAAATTTCTTCTTACAAAAAAATTCTTCTCATTTGAACTCTCCACTATATATATATATATATATATATATATATATATGTAAAAAAATAAATTGATAGGGTATACCTATACAAATATCAACATAGGCTCACTTACAAAACTATTTTTATGGTTTAGATTAATTATTAGCCCATTGACATTAGGTTTAGACCTTTAGTGAGTTCAATACCCAATTTCGTTGAGGCCTAAGGGCACGTTTTTTCGAGCTTTAACAGGGAACATGAATGTCACACCCCGATTTCCACGTGTCGCCGGTGGGCCCGGTGGAGGAGTATCGTGACGTGGTTGGCAACATAATAGTCAAACAACACAATAATCAATATGCACAGCGGAAGCAATTTAAAAATATGATACAACCGAATTTAATATTTTAATATCAATTGTCACAATATTCGGAAGTTTATCCACAGATGGATCGAAAATAAAATAGAATTAATAGTTCAACAGACTTCAGGCATCTTAAGCTTGCGAGACTCCTATTGATGCTAAGGAGAAATCCCAGCCAATTACGCTTAGTACCTGCATTTAATCTTTTTGGAAAATACGTCAGTTTACACTAGTAAATACAATCAACTGACTCATTTTGGAAAATGATTGAAAATTGATTTGGATGCACGTGGCATAAACATTTTATTTAACTTGGGAGAATTATTTAATATTATAATCTTGTGAACGAATTACATGTTCCTTGTGCGTTCAGTAGCCCGGATCTTGTCCGGGTTAAAGATCAATAGACACACCACAATATACTTTTGTGCACTGACGGGTGTACGCCTACACCCCGCGCTTAAGTCGTGGCCATTTCGTAAAATGATGCCAAGGATATTCGGGACATGGTCATTAACCCCCCAAAGGCTTTAAGTAACAAGACTGTTTAAACGAGCCGATCAAATTATTCAATTAACCACCCAACGATGGAAGATTTGATGCCCGATCAAGCGGTATTCTATATACCGTAACCCAAGCTCGTATAGGGAAAATAAGTTAAAAGTATTTACCTGAGCAATGTATAAATCACAATAAGCAAATTGCAAGTAGCTTTTACTGGTTCTCCTAATCTGGAACGAAGGTTTATAATAACCTATTAGAATTCTAACGGGTCTTTAGTTAAGCTTAAGCTTAGACCGGTTAGTTTCAAAGATACGGTTCGTACGCACGATTAAGCGAAGACCGGGTAGAATGTGTTTTAGACCCGACAAGTATGAAGACTTGTTTAACATGGGTATATTATACACATTCTGGATTTTTAGATAAAACCGATAAGGTTTGACCCGTTTAGGCTAGTTTATGTAAACTAGTTACATAAACCGAACCGAACGCGAAAAAAACGTAACGGGTAGTAATGAGAGCCATTTACAGGTTTCCTAAGTTAATATGCTCCAAGTATGTTGTGACATCAGTAAGATATCATTTATTATGCCCGAAATGAATTTGAACACAAACTATGCCCCGTAGGGGTAGTTTGGTCATTTATAAGGTGATAAAAGAGTTTAAGTAGTATTCTGAGTTACAGGTCTGATATAATCAGCCACGATATTCATTTTACTAATTTATAACAGTAGGGTAAAGTATATATGTGAAATTTATCAATTTTAACCAAACTATGCCCCGTAGGGGTATTTTGGTAATTTCACATAAGCCGAAAAGCTCAAAACTGAAGTCTGAGTTTACCAACCTTTGCTTACTGTTAAAATATTATAATTTGCCTTAAATATCAGTAGGTATCACCCTTAGTATGTTTAAAATAGTTATAGCACATACTATGCGTTAAAAACGCTTAAAAAGGCGATTAGAAGCCATTTCCGGGTTCGATACATAAATCTGATATTTTTATCTTTCCAGAAGGCTTAAAATAATTTATTTATCATATGTGATCAGTAGCAAAAGGTTTGGAGTCGTTTAGATATGTAAAACTCATTTTATAGCCCGTAAGGGCAAAACCGACAATTATCGGATTAAGCCTACGACTATGAGTTATGCTCAGCCTAAAATTAATTAAAAATCTTCAAAAATCCCAAAATAATATATTACATCAGTGGGTAAAGATTTTGGTATCAAAAAGTAGGCTTAACTAGGCTATACGCTAATTACGCCGTTTTATTAACATAAAGCTTTCATTTTACGCTAACGAGCATAACTCTTAATCTACAACTCAAACTGATGTCAAATTTTGTATGCAAGTTTAAATATCAGTAATTAAAGTTTCTACTCTTTTACATTTTCAGAAATCACGTTTTAAGGTGATAAGGGCATAATGGTCAACATATGAGCAATTAACGAAATCATGCGAATTAATTGGTTAACTAATGAACCATGGTGTATAATCACAGAGGGTTATACTAGCATGTTACCTGGTCCAAATTAAGCTCTAAGTCATTTCTAAATCATGCCTAAACGGGTCAGAACTGAAGGTCAAAGTATAAGTCAAACTATGCGACTTTCGGTTCCGAACCGGGTCTAAACAGGAAATTATCGGGTTGAACATGTTTAGACATGTTTCTACATTCATTACCAAGTTATATTAATAATCAAACAGGTTATATGTGTTCTACATTGCTAATCATGCATAAATTGTAATTTAAACATTCTGTTGACTTTTTATTAACACGTTTGACCCGACATTAGACATAGTTAGAGTGGGAATCAGGGGGAACCCTTTTGAGGTTTTATTACCCACATAAATACCAACTTATAACTACTTTTGATTCGACTAATCACTGGACCATTAGTGATTAATCTTAAAGTCAACCGTTAATTACGACGGTTTGACTTTTAAGCTAAAGCTAAGCTAAAACTCAATTAAAGAAGGTTAAGCAAACTTACAAAAGTCCTAAGCTTGATTAGTGATCACTTGAGAGTGCCTTGGAGCTCCAGAAATGATCAGATTGCAAGATGAAAGTGTGAAGAACAATGGTTGCACATCATGGCCTTTTATAGTGAATTTATCACCACAATTCTTTGACACATGAGTCTACAACCCACCACAACTGATTAACACATGTTCCTAGTGCTTAGGGGGTGTCTAGGGGTCGCCCTTTATGTGGAAAATCGGATGAAATCGAGCAGAAAGCACTCAGCAGGCAAAAACCCATGAAATTCGGAACTGGGCAGTCCCCCGCGTGTCGCGACGGTTTCCCCCATGGGCTTCGCGTGTCGCGACGCTCCCCGCGTGTCGCGAAGGTTTCCCCCCTGGGCTTCGCGTGTCGCGACGCCATGTCTGCACAACTCTGAATTTTTTATTTTTGCGATTTGATCCTTGGCTCTTCAAACTTCGATTGGGCACTTGTTTCTTGCATCTTGAACCCTCATAATCGATTTGTAAGGGCTTTAAAACATATACCCACTTTGTTAAGTCCCCGGTTAACTTTATTGTTACCCGAAAAGTCCTAACTTTCAACGTTTACGCTTTAACCCTTTGCACACGAATTTGATCATAACTTTCTCATACGATAACGAAACTTTACGAAATTTGTATCGTGCATTCTAGTGAGCATAATTAACAGTTACAAACCTTCAGGTTTGTCAAAAGGTCACTCAGAGGTATAACTTAAACATTTTGACACATTTAGCCCCTGTAGTTTGTAATTCCTCACTTTTAGCTTCGCATGATCCATGATTTATTCGTTTGATGATATAATCATCATGTAAGGTTAATGTACAATATATTTATTCACTGTTGACATTTATAACTCGTATATTCACATACTTTCCATGTTTGTCAACTTTAGTCCTTCTATAACATTCTTTCACACGTTCAACATATGACACGTGTCTACGCATTATAGGACGTGAATTTTCGAGGTGTTACATCCTCACCCCCTTAAAATAAATCTCGACCCGAGATTTACTGAAATAAATAAGGGTACTTTTCTTTCATCGTGGATTCAACCTCCCACGTGAATTCGGGACCTCTACGGGCATCCCATTTGACCTTTACAATAGGCACATGCTTCCTTCGAAGCTTCTTGACCTGTCGATCCTCAATCAACAAAGGTTTTTCCACAAATTTTAAGCTCTCATCTATATGCACATTTGTATGGGGGTATATCCAGTGATTCATCAGCGAAGCACTTTTTCAGATTGCAGATGTGGAACACATTGTGAATTCCACTGAGCTCTTCAGGTAAGTTTAACTTATAGGAAACTGACCCGACACATTCGATAACCTCGAAAGGTCCTATGTATCTCGGGCTTAGCTTGCCTTTCTTACCAAATCGCATCACCCCCTTCCAGGGTGATACTTTAAGCAATACTTTGTCACCTACTTCGAAGTGAAAAGCTTTACGCTTCGGATCTGCGTAGCTCTTCTGCCTATCTCGGGCAGCTTTGAGACGTTCACGAATCTGGACAATCTTGTCCGTCGTTTCAAAGACTATCTCTGGTCCTGATAATTGGACATCTCCAACTTCCGCCCAACAAACTGGCGTTCTACACTTTCTACCGTATAAGGCCTCGAAAGGCGCAGCCTTTATGCTGGTGTGGTAGCTATTGTTGTAGGAGAACTCAATTAGTGGTAGGTTCTTATCCCAACTACCACCCAAATCGATCACACATGCACGTAGCATGTCTTCCAACGTTTGAATAGTACGCTCACTCTGACCGTCAGTCTGAGGATGGTAAGCCGTACTAAAATTCAAACGCGTGCCCAAAGATTGCTGGAAACTCTTCCAAAAATGTGACGTGTATCTAGTATCTCTGTCAGAGATAATAGACACAGGTATGCCATGTAAGGCTACAATCTTATCCACGTATAACTGGGCCAACATGTCGGAGCTATAAGTCTCCTTGATGGGTAAGAAATGTGCTGACTTAGTCAGTCTATCAACTATAACCCATATTGTATCATATCCTTTCCTTGTTTTAGGTAACTTGGTGATAAAATCCATGGTTACCATTTCCCACTTCCACGTAGGAAGTTCAGGCTGTTGTAGCAAGCCTGACGACTTTTGATGCTCGACTTTGACTTGCGCACATGTCAAGCATTTAGCTACATAGGTGGCTACAGACTTTTTCAAGCCTATCCACCAATAATTCGCCCTAAGATCCTGGTACATCTTATCAGCTCCAGGATGAACGGAGTATTTGGAACTATGGGCTTCCTGGAGGATGACATCTCGAAGTCCTCCATAAATTGGAACCCATATTCGTCCATTTAATCTTAGAATTCCGTCCTTGCTAAGAGTTAACTGCTCCTCAGTTACCCCTAGCTTTTCATTAGGATAGTTAGCTTCCAACACAGCTTCCTTCTGAGCAGCTAACAACCTTTCAGTCAAACTGTTCTTTATCTCCATGCGCTTGGCATTGATTCGGATGGGCTTCACCCTCTCCTTTCGACTCAAGGCATCGGTGACTACATTCGCCTTGCCGGGATGGTATCTGATTTCACAATCATAATCATTTAAAGTTTCCATCCAACGGCGTTGCCTCATGTTTAATTCCTTCTGATTAAACAGATGTTGAAGGCTCTTGTGATCAGAATAGATCACACACTTGATCCCATATAGATAATGCCTCCACAGTTTTAGTGCGAATATAACGGCACCCAACTCCAAGTCGTGGGTGGTGTAATTCTTTTCATGCACCTTTAACTGTCTTGAAGCATAGGCAATAACCTTGCCTTTCTGCATAAGCACACACCCCATGCCAGTGTGTGATGCATCGCAGTAAACCACAAACTCTTCTATTCCATCTGGCAATGTCAGAACTGGGGCGTTGCTCAACTTTTGCTTCAGAATATCAAAGGACTCTTGCTGCTTAGGGCCCCAAATGAACTTTACTTTCTTCTTAGTCAAGGAAGTTAAGGGTGCAGCAATCCTTGAAAATTTTTCGATGAAACGCCTGTAATATCCTGCCAATCCCAGGAAGCTACGAATCTCTGTAGGCGTCTTTGGCTCTTGCCAGTTCATAACTGCTTCAACCTTAGCGGGATCCACTTGGATACCACGCTCACTCACCACGTGTCCAAGGAATTGGACTTCTCGTAGCCAAAATTCACACTTAGAGAATTTGGCATAGAGCTTCTCCTGATGTAGAAGTTTGAGAATACAACGAAGGTGTTTCTCATGGTCAGCTCGATTCTTAGAATAAATGAGAATGTCGTCGATGAAAACGATGACGAATTTATCTAAGTACGGCTTGCAAACGCGATTCATGAGATCCATGAACGCGGCCGGTGCATTAGTGAGCCCAAAAGGCATCACTAGGAACTCGTAATGACCATAACGAGTCCTAAATGCTGTTTTGTGTACGTCTTCATCTCTGACCTTCAGCTGATGGTAGCCTGACCTCAAATCAATCTTCGAGAAATAACTTGCCCCTAGCAATTGATCGAACAAATCGTCGATTCTGGGCAGAGGATACCTATTCTTTATCGTGACCTTATTAAGTTCACGATAGTCGATGCACAGACGCATCGATCCATCCTTCTTCTTCACAAATAGGACTGGCGCTCCCCATGGAGACGAACTAGGTTTAATGAAACCTTTAGCTAGCAATTCGTCTAGCTGTGTCCTCAATTCTTTCATTTATGTGGGTGCCAACCTATAAGGTGCTCTAGCAACTGGTGCTGCTCCGGGGATGATGTCAATCCTGAATTCCACTTGCCTATCTGGTGGCAAACCAGGTAGTTCTTCCGGAAAAACTTCAGGGTATTCAGAAATGACGGGGATGTCTTCGATCTTCGTTTTAGGCTCATCAATAATTACTTGTGCCATGTAGATGACACAACCTTTCTTTAAACATTTTGAAGCCTTGAGCATAGTCACTTGCTCAGGCAGTCCATACTGGGTATCTCCCCGAATGGTAAGTAATTCACCAGACAGAGTCTTAATCACCACTTGCTTTCTGTTGCAGACAATTTGGGCCTGGTTGTGAGATAACCAGTCCATACCCAAGACTATGTCAAAACCGGCCAATTTAAAGGGAAGTAGGGATAGAGGAAAAGAGTGGTTCTTAATGGACATAACACATCCCTCTAATACAGTTGAGACGGTTTCTAGGGTGCCGTCTGCTAACTCCACCTTATAATTCACATTTAAGGTTTTGACAGGTAATTTCAGCAATTCACAAAACTTATTATCAACGAAAGACTTATCAGCGCCTGAATCAAAAAGTACTCTAGCATAGACGTCATTTACAAGGAAAGTACCTGTAATAACGTTGTCGTCTAGAATCGCTTCCTTTGCGTCCATTCTGAAGACTCTAGCATTAGTCTTCTTGGCCTCTTCAGGCTTCTTGGTGTATTTAGGGCAGTTGGTTTTAATGTGCCCCTTTTCATTGCAACGGTAGCACGTTGCGTCTTTCATCTTCTTGCAATCCAAGGTTTTGTGATACGTGGACTTGCATATACCACAAGCATAGGTTTTTGACTGAGTCTGTGAGTTCGACTCAAGTCTGCACTTTCCAAAGTGCTGTTTCTTGCAAATCTTGCACTTGGGCTTCTCACCAGAATGATGCCCATCTTTGCTTAACTCAGATCCTTTCTTGTTGTCACCGTTCCTACGGTGTTTCTTGTTCGATCTCCGTGAACTATCATCTTCACGCTTTCTCTTCTCAGCCTCCTTATTCCTCAGCGATCTTTGCCTGACCGCATCCAAGGTGAGGGATAAGGATATGTCAGCTACAGATCTAAAAGTAGCTGGCCGAGAAGCCTTCACGCTTGCCTTGATTTCCGGGGCTAAACCACCGATAAAACGAGCTATTCTTTTTGGTTCCGGGGTTACCAGATATGGAACCAACCGGGACATCGTGTTGAAGCTCGTTAGGTAAGCTTGACAGTCAAGGTTTGTCATCACCAATGATAGAAAATCAGACTCTATCTTCTCCACCTCATGCTGAGGGCAGTAATTTTCCCTGATAAGGGCAACAAATTGATCCCACGACATATTGTACAATGGGATTTTCCCGGTGGCTTGAATCAGAGATCTCCACCATGCTAAAGCTTCACCCTTAAAAGACTGCGACACAAACTTGACTACATCCCTCTCAGCGCATCCGCTGATATCCACAACCGTGTCCATCTCATCCAGCCACGTCATACAGTCAATGGCTCCTTTCTCCCCAATGAAATCCCGGGGTTTGCAGGAAACAAAATATTTATATGAGCAACCCTTGTCACGGGGTCCCTGGTTTAGTACAACCTGCTGAGATGGAGCACTGTGGTGGTTCGAGGAGTGTCGATCATCATCTTTCTTCGGTTCATCCTTCTTGGACGGTGGCTTTGAAGGCTGCGTAGATAGGGTCCTACTACGAGTACCACTATACTCTTCGTACTGCCTTTCCAATGCCTTCGTAACTGCGTCGTCGACCAACGCTTTTAATTCAGCACCCGTTAAATTGATCCGGGCGTTATCAATGTTCTCCACTGGATGACTATTTATCTCGTCTGAGTTAGCCATTTTAATTGAAATGTTACAGAAACAAGGACAATAGTTTATTTGGGAGTTTATTATGGAATTGCCCCTTAGGGTAATTCATTAACCATGGTAAACAGAGACCATATTTGGTTAATTTATTAGTCATATTTATTTAGGATTTCTATCATAATTATCCTAATTATAAAACAATAACAGTTTTATTTGTGGCACAAAAGGCCTAGTCACATGGACATTTTAAAATATAAGCCATGATTTCAGAGAATCAAGGCTTTTAAGGTATACTGGCACAATAGGCCTAGTCACAAGGACATTTATAAATTATAAGCTATGATTCCAGAGAATCAAAGCATGAAGGTTTGAACCTAGTTCATTACCTTATCTGACAGGGAGTCATCGCTACCACTGTCTTTTGGCTCATATGGAAATGAGCAGGGCCCATAGGCACTATATTACCACGTATGGTAAAAATATGATCATCTTAATTGATGACCTAAACCCATGATTCAGAGATCATATAATTGGGTTAGGAATCTTTTGAAGAATCCTTTAATAATAATGACGTGTGTGATTTTTAATGAATCACGTCTGCCAGGAGTGTTAACATATTTTCAGATGTTAACAGGTCTTACCATCTTGGCCCGGCCTTATAATGACCCAATGGCTAGGTTTCACTCTTTAAGATCCTTATTTAAAATTTACATAGGCAGATATTTATTAAAAAGGAATGAGTTTTGATTTATTTATTTCATATATAATATATCTATGCACGTAATGGCACACATGAAATTTATAAAACAAACATTCCATTACTTTATTAAAATATTACACGCTGCCCTAAACGGGTCTTTTCAAATAACAAACTTACCCACGCAGGGGTTTAAACAAGTACTTACCCACGCAGGGGCTTAATAACATACATACCCACGCAGGGGCTTAATCAACATAATAGTCCACGCAGGGACTTACACAAATAACATACCCTCGCAGGGGTTTACAGAAGATAGACCCACGCAGGGGTCAAAACAAACAAGCATACCCTCGCAGGGGTTCATACAACAAGACTGGCCCACGCAGGGGCTCAACAACAATTTGAAGGATTTAGCGGTCCTTCTTGCTCTTCCCTTTGATCAAGCTTGTCAATCCTTGGAAAAAGCTTTGTCTCTCCTGGCGGTCGCGGCGAAAGTCCCGCTCAACCTGATCCAGTCTATGAAGAATTTCCTCCCGTTTTGGGGGAGAAAATCGTGGTGGCTGCGATTGCGTCCGTATAATCGGTCTGGCAGGTATCTGGTACCCATGTGTTGGGTACCCTACTCCCCATGGATCTCCATAGGGTCCTTGGGTGTTGTAGTTAGCCGCTACCATGTAGGGGTCGGCCTCTGCGTAACCATAATTGTGATGAGTCGGCGGTTCAAACGGGTTATACGCCATGGAACCCGTGTATGCTGGAATTGGGTTATCAAAACCCATCGGCGGTGGATGTGGTACAACTGGGTTAGAAGGTCCACCCATTTGTGGGTCCTCCTGGTGTGGCGGATAGTGGCTACCACTGGATTGACGAGGAGAGCTGAAATGAAAGTCTCCTGCTCGCGAACACATACGCGCTCCGGTTCTCCTACGCCTTGGCGGTTGTGGAGGTGCCGGTTGAACTGGTGGCGGTGGAGGTGGTGGCGTGACTGCCACAAATCTTGAATCCACAGAGGGATCCTGCTGCTGTTGCTGCTGAGGCGACGAATGGTGAGGAGGTGTATAGTACCATTCGTGCCTGGTAAACATAGCTTGAAAGCTATCTGGACCAACATAGGGTGATCCGTGGAAAGAAGATCCGTCAGAGATCTCTATCGGGTGGTTTGGTGTACCACTGGCAGGCTCGACGGGGTCCGTATCCTCGTCCATGTCATCCGCATGATCTCCAGAGAAATGATCCTCTGGACCCAATGGGTTAAAACCCACTGGTTCTTGTAAAAAGTTTGCCGGGTTAAACCGGCCCCTAAAATCTGGTGTAGGGTCACCAAAAGAATGATGCGATAAGGATCGCTGTAACGGTATGTATGAGGGTTGAGGGTTGTTGGGTTCGTACTCCGGCTGTGGCCCATAAGGGTTAGGAGGTGTTGAGCTGTGAGAAACCGACCGTCTAGCCGGCTCAAAGAGGTTTCTCCGGTTCTGCCGGGGATCGTCACTCTCCGTTGTAGATGGAGCTCGCACATTCGAAGGTCCAGCTTCATTATCATTGGGGGCGGTGATTGGCCCCTTGCCTCTTCCTCTTCTCCTAAAGAATCTTGGTGGCATTTTCAAATCCTGTCATTATAATATGAGATAACAAAACAAAATATATGTAAAATAAGGACAACACAAACAAAGTGGAATTTGTCCTATGTTATATGTCTAGACTCGAAAGTTTAGAATAGTGCAATTGTGTAACTGAGATTAAACACAAAAGGCTAGTGTTTAATTCACTCAGTGTTGGCTCTGATACCAACCTGTCACACCCCGATTTCCACGTGTCGCCGGTGGGCCCGGTGGGGGAGTATCGTGACGTGGTTGGCAACATAATAGTCAAACAACACAATAATCAATATGCACAGCGGAAGCAATTTAAAAATATGATACAACCGAATTTAATATTGTAATATCAATTGTCACAATATTCGGAAGTTTATCCACAGATGGATCGAAAATAAAATAGAATTAATAGTTCAACAGACTTCAGGCATCTTAAGCTTGCGAGACTTCTATTGATGCTAAGGAGAAATCCCAGCCAATTACGCTTAGTACCTGCATTTAATATTTTTGGAAAATACGTCAGTTTACACTGGTAAATACAATCAACTGACTCATTTTGGAAAATGATTGAAAATTGATTTGGATGCACGTGGCATAAACATTTTATTTAACTTGGGAGAATTATTTAATATTATAATCTTGTGAACGAATTACATGTTCCTTGTGCGTTCAGTAGCCCGGATCTTGTCCGGGTTAAAGATCAATAGACACACCACAATATACTTTTGTGCACTGACGGGTGTACGCCTACACCCCGCGCTTAAGTCGTGGCCATTTCGTAAAATGATGCCAAGGATATCCGGGACATGGTCATTAACCCCCCAAAGGCTTTAAGTAACAAGACTGTTTAAACGAGCCGATCAAATTATTCAATTAACCACCCAACGATGGAAGATTTGATGCCCGATCAAGCGGTATTCTATATATCGTAACCCAAGCCCGTATAGGGGAAATAAGTTAAAAGTATTTACCTGAGCAATGTATAAATCACAATAAGCAAATTGCAAGTAGCTTTTACTGGTTCTCCTAATCTGGAACGAAGGTTTATAATAACCTATTAGAATTCTAACGGGTCTTTAGTTAAGCTTAAGCTTAGACCGGTTAGTTTCAAAGATACGGTTCGTACGCACGATTAAGCGAAGACCGGGTAGAATGTGTTTTAGACCCGACAAGTATGAAGACTTGTTTAACATGGGTATATTATACACATTCTGGATTTTTAGATAAAACCGATATGGTTTGACCCGTTTAGGCTAGTTTATGTAAACTAGTTACATAAACCGAACCGAACGCGAAAAAAACGTAACGGGTAGTAATGAGAGCCATTTACAGGTTTCCTAAGTTAATATGCTCCAAGTATGTTGTGACATCAGTAAGATATCATTTATTATGCCCGAAATGAATTTGAACACAAACTATGCCCCGTAGGGGTGGTTTGGTCATTTATAAGGTGATAAAAGAGTTTAAGTAGTATTCTGAGTTACAGGTCTGATATAATCAGCCAAAATATTCATTTTACTAAGTTATAACAGTAGGGTAAAGTATATATGTGAAATTTATCAATTTTAACCAAACTATGCCCCGTAGGGGTATTTTGGTAATTTCACATAAGCCGAAAAGCTCAAAACTAAAGTCTGAGTTTACCAACCTTTGCTTACTGTTAAAATATTATAATTTGCCTTAAATATCAGTAGGTATCACCCTTAGTATGTTTAAAATAGTTATAGCACATACTATGCGTTAAAAACGCTTAAAAAGGCGATTAGAAGCCATTTCCGGGTTTGATACATAAATCTGATATTTTTATCTTTCCAGAAGGCTTAAAATAATTTATTTATCATATGTGATCAGTAGCAAAAGGTTTGGAGTCGTTTAGATATGTAAAACTCATTTTATAGCCCGTAAGGGCAAAACCGACAATTATCGGATTAAGCCTACGACTATGAGTTATGCTCAGCCTAAAATTAATTAAAAATCTTAAAAAATCCCAAAATAATATATTACATCAGTGGGTAAAGATTTTGGTATCAAAAAGTAGGCTTAACTAGGCTATACGCTAATTACGCCGTTTTATTAGCATAAAGCTTTCATTTTACGCTAACGAGCATAACTCTTAATCTACAACTCAAACTGATGTCAAATTTTGTATGCAAGTTTAAATATCAGTAATTAAAGTTTCTACTCTTTTACATTTTCAGAAATCACGTTTTAAGGTGATAAGGGCATAATGGTCAACATATGAGCAATTAACGGAATCATGCGAATTAATTGGTTAACTAATGAACCATGGTGTATAATCACAGAGGGTTATACTAGCATGTTACCTGGTCCAAATTAAGCTCTAAGTCATTTCTAAATCATGCCTAAACGGGTCAGAACTGAAAGTCAAAGTATAAGTCAAACTATGCGACTTTCGGTTCCGAACCGGGTCTAAACAGGAAATTGTCGGGTTGAACATGTTTAGACATGTTTCTACATTCATTACCAAGTTATATTAATAATCAAACAGGTTATATGTGTTCTACATTGCTAATCATGCATAAATTGTAATTTAAACATTCTGTTGACTTTTTATTAACACGTTTGACCCGACATTAGACATAGTTAGAGTGGGAATCAGGGGAACCCTTTTGAGGTTTTATTACCCACATAAATACCAACTTATAACTACTTTTGATTCGACTAATCACTGGACCATTAGTGATTAATCTTAAAGTCAACCGTTAATTACGACGGTTTGACTTTTAAGCTAAAGCTAAGCTAAAACTCAATTAAAGAAGGTTAAGCAAACTTACAAAAGTCCTAAGCTTGATTAGTAATCACTTGAGAGTGCCTTGGAGCTCCAGAAATGATCAGATTGCAAGATGAAAGTGTGAAGAACAATGGTTGCACATCATGGCCTTTTATAGTGAATTTATCACCACAATTCTTTGACACATGAGTCTACAACCCACCACAACTGATTAACACATGTTCCTAGTGCTTAGGGGGTGTCTAGGGGTCGCCCTATATGTGGAAAATCGGATGAAATCGAGCAGAAATGTAACACCCGAAAATTTTAAAAACCAAAAATGTAAACAACCCTTATGATTTATAGTCCAATAGGAAACTCTAATTAAGACACCCAAGTGATTCTGCACAAACCCTAAGATTTTCAGAAAAATCAGAATCAGGATCAGGGCCCCTAAAACTCAGGGGGGGTATTTCCCATTTGATGATTATCCTAATAATTCGTTGTCAGTCTAGAAATTTAAGAAAATGTTGACTCAGCTAGGTTAGTTCCACGCGTGGCTACCCTATAACCTATTTTCAACCCTTACGCATCGTATAGGTTTTAGGCATACGATGCGCAGGCTAGTTAAAGTTCCATACGCATCGTAGGGGTTATTGTGCTACGATGCGTAGGGCTGCCCAAAATTCAGCTATAAATACAGGACCTTGGCATTCGCTTTCTGGTGTTCAAACGACGAAAGAATTCGTAAAATTCTTCGAGTTATCATCTGTTTACTTCAATTAACACACACGAAACACAAATTAAGCATAGCGGGGTGCTGCAGAACAGGGTATTAACTCAATCGCTGATACGATTCAATGTCCGATCGATTAATACTATCCGATAGATGTTTAAGTGCTGCTCAAATTGGGTTATACTTTGTCATTCGTCATGATTTCGACGGGATGTTGAGTGCTGTCCGAAATCGGACTATACTCTGTCCTTAGTTGTGAATCCGCTGGATGTTTAAGTATCGTACTTTGTCGTTCGTCATTAATTTGACGGATCATCGTTAATTCGATGGATGAAGTATTGCACTTTGTCATTTGTTGTGAAGGTTTGATCTCGTGAGTTATCGTAAATGTTGTATTAGTTAATTACCTAGTTTGCGTGCAAATTAGGTTAAGAGGATAATCAGTAGGCTAAGCTCTGCCCGTATAATTCTACAATTGAAAACAAGGTAGCATCACTTGGAAAATTTTAAGGTACGGATAGACTCCCTTCTTTTGATTTATGTCGTTTTGATACAAGTATATGATTCCTGATTTTAAATTCCGTATTAAGATTAAGTTATTCCGTATTAGGATTAAGTTATTCCGTATTAAGATTAAGTTATTCCGTATTAAGATTAAGTTATTCTGTATTAAGATTAAGTTATTCCGTATTAAGATTAAGTTATTCTGTATTAAGATTAAGTTATTCCGTATTAAGAGTTAGTTATGAAATAAGTTATAAATTCCGTACAGATAGAATCTTTTCTTTCGGTTTATGTTAGTTGGGTACGTATAGAATCCTTTCTGTTGATTTATGTCCGTTGGGTACGGATAGATTCAATTCTTTCGATTTCTGTCAATTCTGATTTTAAATTCCGTATTAAGATTAAGTAAGTTATAAATATAGTACGGATAGATTCCTTTTTCTTTTGATTTGATACAAGTATATCAGTTCTGCTTTGAAATTTCGTATTAAGATTTAGTTATGAATTAAGTTATAAATTCAGTACGGATAGATTCTTTTCTTTCAATCTATGTCGTTTTGATATAAGTATATTATTTTTGATTTTAAGTTTCGTATTAAGATTTAGTTCTGAAATAAGTTATTCCATATTAAGATTAAGTTATTACGTATTAAGATTAAGTTATGAAATAAGTGTTGGAAGTTACAAACGTTTTGAAAAGGTTTTGTTTTACATCAGTTAATTAGAAAATGATTTATGAAAAATATTCTTTTTCGTAAGTACAAGTATATATATTTATGAGTTATTTGTTTATAAATTTACAAATCAAATTTCATATTCTAGTGGTTCCTTATTAACGAGTCAAGGTTTTATCTTGTTTCGTTTAATAATCCACATTTTGGGGACGAAATTGTCAAGATAGGATTGATATCCACACCTTGGTGACTGGTTCCACTCTTAGATTTTCAATCTCGCCAAAGATTCGTATTTTCAATCAAAATATCATTTACAAGTTACAAGTTAAATATATTAAGATTTACAAGTTATAAGTAAATAAATTACAAGATTAATATTATATACAAGTATTATGTTACTCAAGTCAATTTGTTATTATATTACTATGTCTGTTTAGAACTCCTCACGTCTTCGATTATCGACTCATTTGACAGTCCGTTCGATTTTTATTCTAATCATTTGATTAAGCTTTCATGTCGTGCGATAGTTTTCTGTTAAGTTGTACTCATTATCACATGTTCCAATATATGTTCCGTTCTGTTCTGAAAATAAGTTTTATAAGTTATGTGAATAAGATTCTTTATACTCTAATACCCTGAGTATCGCTTCTCGTGGAGTGTCCCACGAGCATGTTGTTGCGGCATCAACAGCATGTGCTCCATCTGTGACGGAGAGATTAGTTCACAGCGTCCCTAGGTACAAGTGTGGTACAAAGCTACTAGGAGGCGTATGGATCGATCCTAGGATTTAAGTTTTCAGGAAATGGATAGAGGGTATGCCAACTCACCATTTCGTGTGATAAGTATGCAGGAGTAGCTACCTGTGTATTGTCACGTTTTCAGTTTGCTCATGGGTATATCCGTAAGATATGATTATGAAATTATGTTTTTGCATCGTAACGTTTTCACATAAAGTTAACTCCAAGTTTTTAAATAAAATAAGCTTTTATCTTCCTCTATCCGCACACTGGGCAAAACTTTTCAAATTTTGCTCAGACGTACGTTTTTGTGTGTTTTCTTCTTTACGTCAGGTTATCAGGACAATCTGGGACAGGGGATATGGAAGAGTGCTCGAGGGTTTGGAAAAGACGGTAGAGATAATTGTAATGGATTAGATATCCTTTATTAAGTTGTAAAGCCTTGTAATACATTTAAGTATAAATGGAATTATGTTTTTGATCTCTGACTACCGTAAATGTGACACGCCGGCCCGCTCCCGGGACGGGGTGTTACAGCTATGGTATCAGAGCAAAGGCTCTTTCCTGTAGAAAACTTAAACATAAGTTAAGACCTGTGAGGTAATGGGTAGACATTGGGTTAGGATTTCGAGGTCCAATCAGTCGATACAATAATCGTTTTATTTTTCCCATCGGTTAGTAACTTTTCTTTTCACTTCATGATAGTCTCGAACATAAGTATTTCGTCATCTTCATTGTTTTACTCTAGTTTTATTTCAAGTATGACTATTGATCATAGTAGGCCGCGTTCAAGTATGATTATTAATATATATATATATATATGTATGTAATAATTTCGAGGACGAAATTTTTTTAAGAGGGGTAGATTTGTAACACCCGAAAATTTTAAAAACCAAAAATGTAAACAACCCTTATGATTTATAGTCCAATAGGAAACTCTAATTAAGACACCCAAGTGATTCTGCACAAACCCTAAGATTTTCAGAAAAATCAGAATCAGGATCAGGGCCCTTAAAACTCAGAGGGGGTATTTCCCATTTGATGATTATCCTAATAATTCGTTGTCAGTCTAGAAATTTAAGAAAATGTTGACTCAGCTAGGTTAGTTCCACGCGTGGCTACCCTATAACCTATTTTCAACCCTTACGCATCGTATAGGTTTTAGGCATACGATGCGCAGGCTAGTTAAAGTTCCATACGCATCGTAGGGGTTATTGTGCTACGATGCGTAGGGCTGCCCAAAATTCAGCTATAAATACAGGACCTTGGCATTCGCTTTCTGGTGTTCAAACGACGAAAGAATTCGTAAAATTCTTCGAGTTATCATCTGTTTACTTCAATTAACACACACGAAACACAAATTAAGCATAGCGGGGTGCTGCAGAACAGGGTATTAACTCAATCGCTGATACGATTCAATGTCCGATCGATTAATACTATCCGATAGATGTTTAAGTGCTGCTCAAATTGGGTTATACTTTGTCATTCGTCGTGATTTCGACGGGATGTTGAGTGCTGTCCGAAATCGGACTATACTCTGTCCTTAGTTGTGAATCCGCTGGATGTTTAAGTATCGTACTTTGTCGTTCGTCATTAATTTGACGGATCATCGTTAATTCGATGGATGAAGTATTGCACTTTGTCATTTGTTGTGAAGATTTGATCTCGTGAGTTATCGTAAATGTTGTATTAGTTAATTACCTAGTTTGCGTGCAAATTAGGTTAAGAGGATAATCAGTAGGCTAAGCTCTGCCCGTATAATTCTACAATTGAAAACAAGGTAGCATCACTTGGAAAATTTTAAGGTACGGATAGACTCCCTTCTTTTGATTTATGTCGTTTTGATACAAGTATATGATTCCTGATTTTAAATTCCGTATTAAGATTAAGTTATTCCGTATTAGGATTAAGTTATTCCGTATTAAGATTAAGTTATTCCGTATTAAGATTAAGTTATTCTGTATTAAGATTAAGTTATTCCGTATTAAGATTAAGTTATTCTGTATTAAGATTAAGTTATTCCGTATTAAGAGTTAGTTATGAAATAAGTTATAAATTCCGTACATATAGAATCCTTTCTTTCGGTTTATGTTAGTTGGGTACGTATAGAATCCTTTCTGTTGATTTATGTCCGTTGGGTACAGATAGATTCAATTCTTTCGATTTCTGTCAATTCTGATTTTAAATTCCGTATTAAGATTAAGTAAGTTATAAATATAGTACGGATAGATTCCTTTTTCTTTTGATTTGATACAAGTATATCAGTTCTGCTTTGAAATTTCGTATTAAGATTTAGTTATGAATTAAGTTATAAATTCAGTACGGATAGATTCTTTTCTTTCAATCTATGTCGTTTTGATATAAGTATATTATTTTTGATTTTAAGTTTCGTATTAAGATTTAGTTCTGAAATAAGTTATTCCATATTAAGATTAAGTTATTACGTATTAAGATTAAGTTATGAAATAAGTGTTGGAAGTTACAAACGTTTTGAAAAGGTTTTGTTTTACATCAGTTAATTAGAAAATGATTTATGAAAAATATTCTTTTTCGTAAGTACAAGTATATATATTTATGAGTTATTTGTTTATAAATTTACAAATCAAATTTCATATTCTAGTGGTTCCTTATTAACGAGTCAAGGTTTTATCTTGTTTCGTTTAATAATCCACATTTTGGGGACGAAATTGTCAAGATAGGATTGATATCCACACCTTGGTGACTGGTTCCACTCTTAGATTTTCAATCTCGCCAAAGATTCGTATTTTCAATCAAAATATCATTTACAAGTTACAAGTTAAATATATTAAGATTTACAAGTTATAAGTAAATAAATTACAAGATTAATATTATATACAAGTATTATGTTACTCAAGTCAATTTGTTATTATATTACTATGTCTGTTTAGAACTCCTCACGTCTTCGATTATCGACTCATTTGACAGTCCGTTCGATTTTTATTCTAATCATTTGATTAAGCTTTCATGTCGTGCGATAGTTTTCTGTTAAGTTGTACTCATTATCACATGTTCCAATATATGTTCCGTTCTGTTCTGAAAATAAGTTTTATAAGTTATGTGAATAAGATTCTTTATACTCTAATACCCTGAGTATCGCTTCTCGTGGAGTGTCCCACGAGCATGTTGTTGCGGCATCAACAGCATGTGCTCCATCTGTGACGGAGAGATTAGTTCACAGCGTCCCTAGGTACAAGTGTGGTACAAAGCTACTAGGAGGCGTATGGATCGATCCTAGGATTTAAGTTTTCAGGAAATGGATAGAGGGTATGCCAACTCACCATTTCGTGTGATAAGTATGCAGGAGTAGCTACCTGTGTATTGTCACGTTTTCAGTTTGCTCATGGGTATATCCGTAAGATATGATTATGAAATTATGTTTTTGCATCGTAACGTTTTCACATAAAGTTAACTCCGAGTTTTTAAATAAAATAAGCTTTTATCTTCCTCTATCCGCACACTGGGCAAAACTTTTCAAATTTTTCTCAGACGTACGTTTTTGTGTGTTTTCTTCTTTACGTCAGGTTATCAGGACAATCTGGGACAGGGGATATGGAAGAGTGCTCGAGGGTTTGGAAAAGACGGTAGAGATAATTGTAATGGATTAGATATCCTTTATTAAGTTGTAAAGCCTTGTAATACATTTAAGTATAAATGGAATTATGTTTTTGATCTCTGACTACCGTAAATGTGACACGCCGGCCCGCTCCCGGGACGGGGTGTTACAAGAAAGCACTCAGCAGGCAAAAACCCATGAAATTCGGAACTGGGCATTCCCCCGCGTGTCGCGACGGTTTCCCCCATGGGCTTCGCGTGTCGTGACGCTCCCCGCATGTCGCGAAGGTTTCCCCCCTGGGCTTCGCGTGTCGCGACGCCATGTCGGCACAACTCTTATTTTTTTTATTTTTGCGATTTAATCCTTGGCTCTTCAAACTTCGATTGGGCACTTGTTTCTTGCATCTTGAACCCTCATAATCGATTTGTAAGGGCTTTAAAACATATACCCACTTTGTTAAGTCCCCGGTTAACTTTATTGTTACCCGAAAAGTCCTAACTTTCAACGTTTACGCTTTAACCCTTTGCACACGAATTTGATTATAACTTTCTCATACGATAACGAAACTTTACGAAATTTGTATCGTGCATTCTAGTGAGCATAATTAACAGTTACAAACCTTCGGGTTTGTCAAAAGGTCACTCAGAGGTATAACTTAAACATGTTGACACATTTAGCCCCTGTAGTTTGTAATTTCTCACTTTTAGCTTCGCATGATCCATGATTTATTCGTTTGATGATATAATCATCATGTAAGGTTAATGTACAATATATTTATTCACTGTTGACATTTATAACTCGTATATTCACATACTTTCCATGTTTGTCAACTTTAGTCCTTCTATAACATTCTTTCACACGTTCAACATATGACACGTGTCTACGCATTATAGGACGTGAATTTTCGAGGTGTTACAATGAATTCTCAGGGGGGTATTCCATGGTCCTCCCAACCGCTGGAGTGATCACACTCCACAAGCTAGCTTAACCCCATAGCTGTCTGGGGGTTAATACCCAACCGAGAGCGAAGAGCTTGGCCGTGGGATGCGGACACCAAGATTCGAACCCGGGACCTCTAGGGAGAGGGTGGGTGAGGCTGGCCAACTGGGCTACCCCAGAAGGTTATGAATTCTCAGGGCTGGCTCTGGCTAGATCTAGGTTTTGATTTTGATTTTGATTTTGGTTCTACATGTTGTAGAACTTGTTGTCATCTAGATTTAGTGAGAGTTGTGTTACAGATCATTATATTGATGATCTGCAATTGTTTTTGAAGAATTTACTGTTGGTTTTTTGTTGAATAAAGTCTAGATCTACCATGTTTGACGAGTTTTTTTTTCCCAAACTAGTGTAGATACAAAAAGTATTTACCTATTTGGGTACTTTGAAAAAAATATTTATCTATTTGGGTACTTTTCTAGGGTGGGAGTCGGCTACAAAGTCTATTTTTCCTACAAAGTGTAAAAAGTCATAAAACACTATAATGTCAACCATAAAACACACTCAAAACTCACAAATAACATAGTGAAGATTACTAAAACACCATATTTGTGGCTTTTGTGTTGTGTTTTGGATGATAAGGTTTTGATTATCGAATGACTAACATTAGTGTGTTTTATGTTGATTATCATGTTGTGTTTTATATTCATAGTTGTACGATGATGTGTTTGAAGTTTTTAAGGACTGTTAGGGTTTGGATATCGTGTTTTAGTAATCTTCACTATGTTATTTGTGGGTTTGTGTGTGTTTTATGGCTGAAATTGTAGTGTTCTATGACTTTGTACACTTTGTAGGAAAAATAGACTTTGTAGCTGAACCTTACCCTACTTTTCTATATCCCTTTAATTTTTTACCTAATTTATACATTTCTTTTTATTTTTCTACCCAAAGTTAAATTATATTACTCACAGAATTAGAATCAGCAAAAATATGAGTAATTATTTTTTGTAAAAAAATAAAAAAATTTGCAAATATTCAGAAGAAATTTGCAAAAATTCTATAAAAAATGCAAAAAAATTGCAAAAAATATATTAAACAATTCTACAATAATTCTGCAAAGTTAAAAAAAATCTGCTAAAAATATTATAAAAAAACCATATAATCTACACTAGTTTGAGAAAAAACTCAATTTCTTTTTCCCTTTTATTTTCTTTTTATAACCTGATATTGTCTAGGCCTCGTTTAAACTAAGCTCATAAAAAAATAAAACAATAAATTCACAAATTTACTCCCCTAAGTTATATCGATTAAGTGATAGTAATCCGGTGGAAAGTTTGATATTTCAAACAAGTTTATTTAAACTCAAGCAATTTATAAAATAAAGTTACAAATTTTGAATTTCTTGAAATTTGAGTTTTGAGAAAAGATCCTAAGTATTTTAATTATTTCAGTTTTATTAATAGTGATGATTTCTCCAATATTATGTACGTATAAGTAGTTTGGTTTTTTTTATAGATATTAACCCCAAACGAACTACACAATGTGGACCATCAAATCCACCAACTATCACCCTATAGATTATATGGTTTTTATAATATTTTTTGCAGATTTTTTTTAACTTTGCAAAATTATTGTAGAATTTTTTTATTATATTTTTGCAGATTTTTTGTGGATTTTTTTGCAGATTTTTTTGTAGAATTTTTGCAGATTTTTTTTTTGAATATTTGCAGAATTTTTTATTTTTTTTTTACAAAAAATAATTACTCATATTTTTGCTGATTCTAATTCTGTGAGTAATATAATTTAACTTTGGGTAGAAAAATAAAAAGAAATGTATAAATTAGGTAAAAATTAAAGGGACATTGAAAAGTACCCAAATAGGTAAATATTTTTCAAAGTACCCAAATAGGTAAATACTTTTTGTATCTACACTAGTTTGAGAAAAAACTCCATGTTTGACAAACATCCAATTTTCAAAGTATCAAATTGAAGTGAAAAAAAATACGTAAATACTTGAGTTGCCTCCCAAACTCAGCAACATTCATCCCACTTTTCATGTCTCAAATCTCAAGAAGTGTCTTGCCGACGAAAACCTCCACGTACCACTTGATGACATTCGTATCAATGATTCCCTGCACTTTGTTGAGAAACCAGTTGAAATCATGGATCGTGAAGTGAAAAAGCTCAGGCGAAGCCGTATACCGATCGTTAAAGTACGTTGGGAATCCAAACGTGGCCCAGAGTTCACTTGGGAACGAGAGAAAGATATGAAGACCAAGTATCCGCATCTTTTTCCTAAAGAGTCTCCTAAGCCAATTTCGGGACGAAATTCTCGAAAGAAGGGGAGACTGTAACCATCTTGGTTTTCATACATATATTTGTTTATGGTATTGTAACACTCATCGTTTAATAAAGAGCAATTTGTTTGATACATGCTTAGTTTTTACATGATTTACCGGCCCAAAACGCGTGAATATTTGCAAATTTAATTGAGTTTCATACTTACAAACAAGGCTACATTAATTACAAGGGGCTAATGTGTCATTATGAGAAAATATAAGTTGAGGGACCTAATTGTCATTCCTTGAAACTTGCTTGAAAACTATGATTTTAAGTCCGAGGACTAAAACCGTCATTTTTAGAAAGTACAAAAGTCCGGGGACTAAGTTGTCATTTCTGAAATCTTATAAGTTTGGGTTAAAAATGTAATTTTTGAAAACTTAAAGTTTAGGGTCCTTTATGACATTTTTGAAACTTGTTTTATAAATAAAATAAACTTTTAATTTTTGAATTTAAAGTCTAGGGTCCTATTGGTCATTTTATGAAACTTGTACTTCAGGGACTGAAATGGTCATTTTGAAACTGTTTTTAACTGAAAAGACTAACCGGGTTAACATTGTTATAAAGGTTTCTTATTTAAAAACTAACCTAGTTAGTTATTTAACCAGACTGTTCAAGGGACTGTTTGTGTCTTATTCTAGAACCCCGGGGACTAAAGTGTAAATTATTAAAACATTATAACAAAAAATGATTTAAACCGGTCACAGGGGGGGGATCGAACTCGAGACCTTTCATTTAATAAACGACATGGTGACCGGTCGGGCTAAGCCCTCATCCGTTTATTTCTTGCACTTATATTATATATATATACACTTTCAAATTTTATATCATTTCAAAAACCTGCAACCACCGCCCTTTCCACCATCGTCAGTTTTTGGCCATTTCCGTTTTAGTGGACTTCTCTGTCCAATGCTCCCTGCACGCGGAATCCTTTCATCGAAACCAATTCATTGTCGTTTTTATCCGACATACCTTCGTGCCTTACCACCATAAACTGAAATTTTTATATAAAACTCATAGTGGATCGATTCCACTGATTTTTGACGTTATGTGTCGAATCTATCGGCTATATAAGTCCCTCAGGCCTCTACGCATCTCCTGCACCCTTCACACATTCACAAACACTTCGAAATTCCCTCTGTTCACCTCTGCAAATCATCGCAGGAAACCAGGTCGCCGGAATTCTCCAACCCGACGCTTCCACCAATACCGGTTCGTTTTTAATCGATAAATCAGTTTGATTATACTCATAGAATGTTTCTGTAGAATTAATTGGATTATAAACTGGTTTTGATCGATAATCGGGATGGTTGACTTTCGGGTTGACTTTATTTGGGGAAGACGACCCTGTAATTAAACCGGAGACCCGGGTTCGAACCTGGGCACCTCCAAACTTTTTTTTTATTTAATTTACCTATGTTTTTAAACTGATATTAATTTTTACATTATTGTTGATGATTATTACAGTTATTAAAAATATAAAAACAATTGTTTTAGTTATAAAACTAATTATTTTATATTAAAACAGTATAATGCTTACTTAATTCATAATAAATCCAATTTTTAGAAATAAAATCTAAAATTTTTATGATAATTATTTTAAGTGATAAACTTTACAAAAATAATATTCTTACTGATATTTTATATAATTTTGATATTTATATAAATAAATCAGTATTTACACTTAAAACTATAGTTTAATTTAATATGTTTAAATTATATAACTATATAATTTTTGTCCGAAATTATTTTTATGACAAAATATACATGTTACTGAGTTTATATAAATTTAGAGCCTAAATTTTTATTAAAGTTAATTATTTAGATAATTAAACTTATATAAACTTATTTATTGTTATCATAACCATTTTAATTCATTTTATTTATATAAATTGATTTCAAGGGCCAAAATAATTATCTTAAATCAGTGATATTCCAGGTTGATAATTAAAAATATTATTTTTAATTATTCTGATTTAAATTAATTATTTAGATAATTGTTAGATAATTATCATGTATTTCACTTTAACATTATATATATAGTTGATTATTTTAAGAAAATATATTTCTCATAAATAATCCCTTTGAATCCTACTTATTTACCGAGTTCCCCAATTAAGCTGTTCAAACCCATAGTTACCGTTTTTGTCAAACCACACCAAACACCATGGACTTAGTTTCCAGTTTACAATTAACAATATTTGTTGATACCAATTGCAATATTTTGTGCATGTTCAAACCATTAGAGTAACGTGGAAAAACCTTGTTCCCGCCAAAACTCTCACACTTTGCATACTTGTTTGGACTTACCCGAAATCAAGGTGAGTTCATAGTTCCCATTTTCTTTTACAGTATTTTTGGGATGAAACATATGAAATAATGTGATACAAACCAAATTTGCATTTTGTGGCTATCTTGATTGTTTCTTGCAATTGCTTGATACTTGTTGCTTACACCTACATTCATTAACTCCGTACAAGCCCAGCGGTAATATTATAGCCCTATAGGTGTGACGCCCCATCCTAACTTCCAGTTCACCATTTGTTGTTGTTGATGTTGTTGTTCACATTTTGCAATTCGGAAGTTTGGATGATAGATCCGTGTTTACATCTACAAGGTTTGAATGTTCCACCTAGCATACTTGTATTACTCATTTTGCTAAGACATATCAAATGCCACATTGTTAAACATTTCATTTTATTATCACATTATTTATTTATTACCAAACTAACCAAAACCTATGAATTCACTCAACCGTTTGTTGACCCAAATTGTTTTTAACATATGTTTCAGGTGAAAATGTTTGAAGTTAGCTTTTGCAAGGACCATATAGGATTGCTCAAGAAAAGTGCCTTAGCTTAAATAAAAACAAAGACTTTTGTGAACAATGTGTTGTGTTGTGTTTATTTTGTACTAGCTTGGATGTGAATGCAATCCTATTAACCAAACTTAATTATAATTCAACTTTAATTTAATCACCATGTGCTTATATGCATTCTACCAAGTTTCATGATGCCCTCGACATTTCCGCCTCCGGTCAGGGTGTCACATGTTGGTATCAGAGCCATGGTTATAGGGAATTAGGTTATTAGCAATGTTTTGACCTAGACTATAACTTACCTAGGACACCTATCCACTAGATACTCTGTCCGCATCCTTGTCCTTATCTCTATCCTTATTCTTTGAAACCAAAGCCTCGTCACCACGGATTTCCCTCATTAAACTGATAGGATATACAATTATTCATCATCTGTCCTCAGGTGATTTAAAATTCTTTTCCAAAACCTCCTCTGATTCTTTTCCAAAACCTCCTCTGATTTCTGTCTAGGCAAGCACTTCGTATAAATCTCATCAGACGCGAGACCAGTTGTGCTTACCTGGGAATTCTTGGGATGAGTGTCCACTTATAGGCTAAAGCATGACTTCATTAACTTATAAGAGCCCAACTACTTTGATTAGTCACTGATATTGTTTATTCGTCGAATAAACGATGTCCATCTTGTTGTGTATTTTCTCTCGCCTTCATTGAATTTTTTTTCAAAAGTATTCCGTTCTAATCTGATGTTTTTCCTTCTTATAGATGCCTCCACGTCGTGAGCCTCAGAATAATAACCCAAATGCTGAGATGGCTGCCCTTATTGCTCAGCAGTTTGCTGCGGCACTACCTGATATCTTTGCCCAGATCAAGCAAGCTGCTCATGTTAACAACAATCCCAATCCTCCCTGCACTTTCAAGCAATTTAATTCCTGCCACCCTGCCAAATACTCTGGAAGTGAAGGTGCCACTGCTCTCCTACAGTGGTTTGAGAGTATTGAGAACACGTTTCGACACAGTCTGTGTACCGAGGCCCGAAAGGTAGAATTCGCAACCAGCTGTTTTCATAAACGAGCTTTAACCTGGTGGAATGGTATTATGAGGGACCGAGGTGCTGAAGATGCTATGGCCCTGACATGGGAAGAATTGAGGGCCCTTATGCTGAAAGAGTTCTGTCCTCGCAACGAAATGCGAGCGCTTGAAGAGGAATTTCATGACCTGGAACAGAACGGTGGGGAAAACCGAGCATATATCGATCGTTTTGAAGAGTTGTGTATTCTCTGTCCCAACTCCTTGACAACCCCGGAACGTACCATCGAGAAGTTTATCGGTGGACTCCCCAGCTGTATTAAACACATTGTGACTGGGAGCAAACCAACCACAATTCGTGACGCGTTTGAACTTTCTGCTATTCTCACTGATGCTCTTGTCAAGGAAGGAGTCTTGACTCGTAAGGGTGATAATAAAACGTCATCAAAGGGTTCGTCTAGTTCGACCAAGGCAGTTGACGCTAGGGCTCAGTCTTCGAGGAACGCCAAGAAGCGAAAGTTAGCCCAGAATTTCGCTATCACTACACCTGCTCCTGATGACCATATTCCTCCTCCTTCGCCAGCAAAACGACCCTATGATGGTAAAGCACCTCTATGCAACCACTGTAATTATCATCACTCTGCTCGTTTTCCTTGCCAGAAGTGCACAAGTTGTGGAAGATCAGGTCACTTAGCAGCCACTTGCCGTTCTCCTCTTGCACCTAATCAAGCTGCTCCTCCTCCCGCTCAGGCTGCCGCTCCTCGTTTTCCTCGGGGTACTTGTTTTAATTGTGGGGACCCGAATCACTACAAGAAGGATTGCGCCAAGCCCGCCAATGCACCACCAGCTCGGGGTCGTGCATTTAACATCAACGTTAACGAAGCACGTGCCACTAATGATGTGGTTAACGGTACGTTTCTAGTAAACAACCATTATGCATCCGTTTTATTTGACCCTGGTGCAAATAGGAGCTTTGTTTCATTAGAATTTGAACCTTTGCTTACTATGCCGCGTACGAAGTTAGCTGAACCGTTTGAAGTTATTGTTGCTTCTGGAGCCCATTCTATGTTGAATTCTGTTATTACTGATTGTAAACTCGAGCTACTCGGTCATGTCTTCCCGATCGATCTTATTCCCATGAAGCTGGGATGTTTCGATATTGTCGTAGGCATGGATTGGCTGTCTCCTAATCATGCTGAAGTTGTATGCTATGACAAATTCGTTCGTGTGTCTCTACCTTCTGGGGAAGTTCTAGAAGTCTGTGGGGAAAGACCATTCAAGGGTCTTAACCTCTATTCTGATCACAAGAGCCTTCAACATCTGTTCAATCAGAAGGATTTGAACATGAGGCAACGCCGTTGGATGGAAACTCTGAATGATTACGATTGTGAAATAAGATACCATCCCGGTAAGGCGAATGTAGTCGCCGATGCCTTGAGTCGGAAGGAGAAGGTGAAACCCATCCGAATCAATGCCAAGCGCATGGAAATAAAGAATAATTTGATGGAAAGGGTGTTAGCTGCACAGAAAGAAGCTGTGTTGGAAGCTAACTATCCTAACGAAAAGCTAGGGGTAACTGAGGAGCAGCTAACACTTAGCAAGGACGAAATTTTACGACTAAATGGACGAATATGGGTTCCAATTCATGGGGGACTTCGAGATGTTATCCTCCAGGAAGCCCATAGTTCCAAATACTCTGTTCATCCTGGAGCTGATAAAATGTACCAGGATCTAAGGGCAAACTATTGGTGGATAGGCTTGAAGAAGTCTGTAGCTACCTATGTAGCTAAATGCTTGACGTGTGCGCAAGTCAAGGCAGAACATCAAAAACCGTCAGGTTTGCTACAACAACCTGAACTTCCTACATGGAAGTGGGAAATGGTAACTATGGATTTTATCACCAAGTTACCCAAGACAAGGAAAGGAAATGACACCATCTGGGTGATAGTTGACCGACTAACTAAGTCAGCACATTTCCTACCCATTAAGGAGACCTACAGCTCCGATATGTTAGCCCAACTGTACGTGGATAAGATTGTAGCTTTACATGGCATACCTGGTGAATCACTTACTATCCAGGGAGATACCCAGTATGGGCTACCCGAGAAAATGTCTATACTCAAGGACTCTAAGTGTTTGAAGAAAGGTTGTGTCATCTACATGGCACAAGTGATTATTGATGAGCCGAAGCCCAAGATTGGGGATATCCCCGTCGTTTCTGAATACCCTGGTGTTTTTCCTAAAGAACTACCTGGTTTGCCACCAGATAGACAAGTAGAATTTAGAATTGACATTATTCCTGGATCAGCACCCGTAGCAAGGGCGCCTTATAGATTGGCACCAACAGAGATGAAGGAATTGAGAGCGCAGCTTGATGATTTGCTAGCCAAAGGTTTCATCAAACCTAGTTCATCCCCTTGGGGAGCACCAGTTTTATTTGTCAATAAGAAGGATGGATCGATGCGTCTGTGCATCGACTACCGCGAGCTTAATAAGGTCACTATCAAGAATAGGTATCCTTTGCCTAGAATCGACGATCTGTTCGATCAACTTCAAGGGGCAAGTTTCTTCTCAAAGATTGACTTGAGGTCAGGCTACCATCAATTGAAGGTTAGAGATGAAGACGTGCACAAAACAGCATTTAGGACTCGTTATGGTCATTACGAGTTCCTAGTGATGCCTTTTGGGCTCACTAATGCACCGGCCGCGTTCATGGATCTCATGAATCGCGTTTGCAAGCCGCACTTAGATAAATTCGACATCGTTTTCATCGATGATATCCTCATCTACTCAAAGAACCAAGCCGACCATGAGAAGCATCTTCACTGCATTTTGGAACTACTTCATAAAGAAAAGCTCTATGCCAAGTTCTCGAAGTGTGAATTCTGGCTTCGAGCAGTCCAATTTCTTGGGCATGTTGTTAGTGAGCATGGTATCCAAGTAGATCCTGCTAAAGTTGAAGCTGTCATGAATTGGCATGAGCCAAAGACGCCTACAGAAATTCGTAGCTTCCTAGGTTTGGCAGGATACTATAGGCGATTCATTGAAAACTTCTCAAGGATTGCTGCACCCCTGACTTCGCTGACGCGTAAGAAGATTAAGTTTGACTGGGGTCCTAAGCAGCAGGAATCCTTCGATATTCTAAAACAAAAGTTGAGCAATGCTCCAGTACTGACATTGCCTGATGGAATAGAGGAGTTTGTAGTTTATTGTGATGCATCACACACTGGGATGGGTTGTGTGCTTATGCAGAAAGGCAAAGTCATTGCTTATGCTTCACGCCAGCTAAAGGTGCATGAAAAGAATTACACCACCCATAACTTGGAATTGGGTGCCGTTGTATTCGCACTAAAACTGTGGAGGCATTACTTATATGGAATCAAATGTGTGATCTATTCTGATCACAAGAGCCTTCAACATCTGTTCAATCAGAAGGATTTGAACATGAGGCAACGCCGTTGGATGGAAACTCTGAATGATTACGATTGTGAAATAAGATACCATCCCGGTAAGGCGAATGTAGTCGCCGATGCCTTGAGTCGGAAGGAGAAGGTGAAACCCATCCGAATCAATGCCAAGCGCATGGAAATAAAGAATAATTTGATGGAAAGGGTGTTAGCTGTACAGAAAGAAGCTGTGTTGGAAGCTAACTATCCTAACGAAAAGCTAGGGGTAACTGAGGAGCAGCTAACACTTAGCAAGGACGAAATTTTACGACTAAATGGACGAATATGGGTTCCAATTCATGGGGGACTTCGAGATGTTATCCTCCAGGAAGCCCATAGTTCCAAATACTCCGTTCATCCTGGAGCTGATAAAATGTACCAGGATCTAAGGGCAAACTATTGGTGGATAGGCTTGAAGAAGTCTGTAGCTACCTATGTAGCTAAATGCTTGACGTGTGCGCAAGTCAAGGCAGAACATCAAAAACCGTCAGGTTTGCTACAACAACCTGAACTTCCTACATGGAAGTGGGAAATGGTAACTATGGATTTTATCACCAAGTTACCCAAGACAAGGAAAGGAAATGACACCATCTGGGTGATAGTTGACCGACTAACTAAGTCAGCACATTTCCTACCCATTAAGGAGACCTACAGCTCCGATATGTTAGCCCAACTGTACGTGGATAAGATTGTAGCTTTACATGGCATACCTGTGTCTATTATCTCTGACCGAGATACTAGATGCACGTCACATTTTTGGAAAAGCTTCCAACAATCTTTGGGCACACGTTTGAACTTTAGTACGGCTTACCATCCACAGACAGACGGTCAGAGTGAGCGTACTATTCAAACGTTGGAAGACATGCTTCGTGCATGTGCAATTGACTTGGGTGGTAGCTGGGATAAGCACCTACCATTAGTTGAATTCTCCTACAACAATAGCTACCATACCAGCATTAAGGCTGCGCCTTTTGAGGCATTATACGGTAGAAAGTGTAGATCACCCATTTGTTGGGCAGAAGTTGGAGATGTCCAGTTATCTGGACCAGAGATAGTGTTCGAGACGACGGACAAGATTGTCCAGATTCGAGACCGTCTCAAAGCTGCCCGGGATAGGTAGAAGAGTTACGCTGATCCAAGTCGTAAGGATTTTCACTTCGAAGTAGGTGACAAAGTCCTACTTAAAGCGTCACCCTGGAAGGGAGTGATGCGATTTGGTAAGAAAGGCAAGCTAAGCCCGAGATACATAGGACCTTTTGAGGTTATCGAATGTGTCGGGTCAGTTGCCTATAAGTTAAACTTACCTGAAGAGCTCAGTAGTATACACAATGTGTTCCACATCTGCAATCTGAAGAAGTGTTTCGCTGACGAATCACTGGTCATACCCCATACAGATGTGCATATAGACGAGAGCTTGAAATTTGTGGAAAAACCATTGTCGATCGAGGATCGACAGGTTAAGAAGCTTCGAAGGAAGCATGTACCAATAGTAAAGGTCAAATGGGATGCCCGTAGAGGTCCCGAGTATACGTGGGAGGTTGAGTCCACGATGAAAGAAAAGTACCCTTATCTATTTCAGTAAATCTCGAGGTCGAGATTTCTTTTAAGGGGGTGAGGATGTAACACCTCGAAAATTTACATTCTATAATGTGTTGACACGTGTCATAGGTTTGAACGTGTGAAAGAATGTTCTTGAAGGACTAAAGTTGACAAGCATTGAAACTGTGTAAATATAAGGGTTCAAAGTGTCAACAATGAATAAATATACTTTACAATAACCCTACATGATGTTTATAACCTTAAACGAATGGATCATGGATCATACGAAGCGAATTGTGAAAGAAAGTGAGAGATTACAAACTACAGGGGTTAAATGTGTCAACATGTTTAAGATATACCTCTGAGTGGCCTTTTAGCAAACCCGAAGCCTTGTAACGATTAAATATGCTCACTAGAATGTACCATAAAAATTTCACCAAGTTTCGTTACCGTATGAGAAAGTTGTGATAAAATTCGTGTGTGAGGGTTAAAATCGTCAACATTGAAATTTAGGGCTTTTCGGGTGATCACAAAGTTACCCGAGGACTTTACAAAGTGGGTATAAGTCTTAAAGCCCCCATATGTCAATATTATAGGATAAGAATTCTGGAAAACAAGTGAAAACGACCTTTCGGGGGACCAAGGACCAAAATGCAATAAAGAGAAACATGTTTACCTGATCCGGAGGCCCAGGCGGCCCGCATCAGGATTACCAAAACATCAGGCGGGCCGCGTCAGACATGCAGATGCGAAATATAACAGACAGCTGCCTGTTGTGTTTCTAACCGACTTACATGCAAGTTTTTCGATACCTTGGGCTGCCTAAGGTGGTTTTTAGCTTGTAGGACACATGTTGGTGATTTGGTAACACTCCTAGACTTATGTGTTGATGATCCAAGATGTTTGAATTCATATAAAAGACCCACATTCCTTGCATTCACTTCCTGATCATTTCTGGAGCATTCAAGCAGATCCCAAGCATTCCAAATCATCCATTAGACAAGTGTAAGTACCCTTGACCTTCTCTATTTCAGTTATGCTTAGTTTATAGCCTAGAAATCAAACCGTCGTAACTACGGTTTGACTTCACGATAAAACACAAATGGTCCAGGGTTTTGTCGAATCGAAAGTTGTTATAAGTTGGTAATCATGTGGGCTTTAAACCCTTAAAAGGGAACCCACTGATTCCAATCCTAACTAGGTCGTTTGTCGAGTCAAACGTTATCCGAAAAAGTCAACAGAAATGGTATTTTCGATTTAACGCATGATTAACGATGTAAAAGGCGTATCACCTATTTTATCATTCTTATAAACTGATAATAAGTATAAAAATTTGTCTACGCTTGTTTGATTAGACAACTTTCTGTTTTGAACCGATTCGGAACCGAAAGACGCAAAAGTTTGACTTTTGCTTTGACCTCAGTTCTGACCCGGCTTTGATAGGTTTAGACATGCCTTAAAGTTCCATTAGGACCTAGTTACATGTGTGTATAACCCTCTGCGTTTATACCACATAAATCCCTAATTGTCCGACGTTTCCGTTAATCGCCTAAATATTGACCGTAATGCCCTTATGACCATAAAACAAGAATTTTGGAAATGTGAAAGTACAAAAATATTGGTTACTGATTATTAAACATGTCTGTAAATTTTCACATCCATCGGAGGTCTAGATTAGGAGTTATGCTTAATGACGTAATTATAGCGATTCTTAGTAATTAAATGACGTCATTAGCGTAAAACCTATCTAAACCCAATTTTTGACACCAAACCTTTTAACCACTGATGTAATATAATATTTTGGGATTTTTGAAGATTTTTAATTATTTTTAAACTGATCATAAGCTAGGATTATCGCCTTAATTCGGTAAATACCGAATATGCCCTTTTCGGCCATAAAATGAGTTTTACAAATCCTTTTGATGCCAATCCAATTGCTACTGAGTTTAAATATTAAATAGAGTGTTTTGAACCTGTTTAACTGATCAGGAAACTCAGAATCCTATTTTAACCCTTACGTCGCTTAAAACGGCTTTATACGCGTATTATACGCATAGTTAGAGTTTAAAACTATTTTGGCATATAAGACTTATAACCAAATGTTATAACCTGTTAAAATAAACCATTTTACTGATTTAATCAGACCCGGATCACAGAAGATAAATTAATTCCTTTTATAATCTTTAAAATGACCAAAATACCCCTACGGGGCTTAATATAAGATTAAACTCGTTTTGGGCATAACGGAAGGTATCATACTGATATCACAACATATCTAAGGCATGTTAACTTAGGAAACCTGTTAGGACTCTTATGGTTACCCGTTACGCTTCATGCGCGTTCGGTTCGGTTTATGTAACTAGTTTACATAAATTAGCCGAAACGGGTCCAACCTTATCGGTTTTATCTCAAAATCCAGAATGTGTATCATATACCCATATTAAGCAAGTCTTCAAACTTGTCGGGTCTAAATCACATTCTATCCGGTCTTCGCTTAATCGTGCGTACGAACCGTATCTTTAAAACTAACCGGTCTAAGCTTAAGCTTAACTAAAGACCCGTTAGGATTCTAATAGGTTATTATAAACCTTCGTTCCAGATTAGGAGAACCGGTAAAAGATACTTGCACTCGCTGATTTTGATTTATACTTGCTCAGGTAAATACTTTTAACTTATTTCCCTATACGGGCTTGGGGTACGGTATATAAAATACCGCTTGGTCGGACATTGAATCTTTAATTGTATGATGGTTAAAGTATTGAGATGTTTCGTTTAATTTGTTTTGTTTGCTTAAAGCCTTTGGGGGTTAATGACCGTTTCCCGGATATCCCTGGCATCATTTTACGAAATGGCCACGACCTTAGCACTCAGGTGTAGGCGTACACCTGTCAGTGTCTCATAAATAAAGTGGTGTGTCCATTGATCTTTAACCCGGCTCGATCCGGGCTACTGAACGCATAAGGCACATGTAAATCCTTTACAAGTTTATATATTTAAATAAGCATCCCAAGTTATAAAATATTATTTGTGCCTTGTGCCTTAAATGCATTTTCTTAAACTCTTTTCAAAATGAGTCGGTTGATTGTATTTACCAGTGTAAACTGACGTATTTTTCTTAAAAAGGTTAAGTGCAGGTACTACGCGTAATAGGCTGGCTTGTCTCCTAGCATCCACAATAAGTCTCGCAAGCTTGGATGTCATAGACTGTTGAACACTGTTTCCTTTTATTTTGTTCTACCTGTGGATTTATATTCAACTACTTGTGATACTTAATATTACAATATCGTTTGGTTGAAATGAATCTATACTTTGCTTCCGCTGTGCATTTAAATATTGTGTTGTTTGACTATTATGTTGCCAACCACGTCACGATACTCCCCTACCGGGCCCACCGGTAACACGTGGAAAATCGGGGTGTGACAGGTTGGTATCAGAGCCAACACTGAGTGAATTAAACACTAGCCTTTTGTGTTTAATCTCAGTTACGCAATTGCACATTCCTAAATCTTCGAGTCTAGACAAAGAACATAGGAATAATCCAAAATATTTTTATTTTAACTTAAATTTGTCCTTTATTTTTCCTTGTCGTTACCTTTGTTATATTAACAGGTTTAGAAATGCCGCCAAGATTCAGGCGAGGAGATCGAGGAAAGGCGCCGATCAGCGCCCCTAACGACCACGAGGCCGGGCCTTCGGGCCGGCGAACTCCTTCTGCTACAAGGAGTATAAATCCACAAGAACCTTGGAGGGTTTACGAGGAGCCTTCCAGACGATCTACTTCGTATAGCTCAACGCCCCCATATCATCACTCCTATGGGCATCAGTCCGAGAATGAGCCCAACAATCCGCCACCTTCATACATACCGTTACAGTGATCCTCATCGCAAGATTCCTTCCGTGACCCTACTCCTGTCTTTCGGGGCCAGTTTAACCCAGCAGAGTATCTACCAGAACAAGTGGGCTTTAACCCACTAGGACCGGAGGATCACTTTTCTGGTGATCAAGATATGGACGAGGACACAGATCCCGTCGAGGCTTCAACCGGATCCCTAAACCATCCTTTTGTGATCTCCGACGGATCGTCTTTTCACGGAACACCATACCAGGGTCCGGATAGTCACATGGCACGGTTCGAACGGTGTGAGTGGTACTATACACCATCTGAACACTCATCGCCTCACCAGCAGCCACCACAGCAGCAACAGCAAGATCCCTCTGGGGATCCACGTTTCGAGCAGCAGCAAAATCCCTCTGGGGATCCACGTTTTGAGGCAGTCACGCCACCGCCTCCACCGCCGCCAGTTCATCTAGAGCCTCCAGAACCGCCAAGACGTAGGAGGACTGGCGCACGGATGTCAGCACGAGGAGGGGAGTTTCATTTTAGTACCCCTCAACACTCTAGCGGCAGCCACTACCCGCCTATATATGAAGACCCACAAGTGGGTGGACCTTCAGTTCCAGTTTCAGAGGTGAATTCGGCACCTATTGCACCGCCATCACCGGGTTTTGGCCACCCTATCCCTGCTTATACTGCTCCGGCAGCTTACAACCCTTACGGACCGCCAGCATACCATAACTATAACTATGCCGAGGCTGACCCATACCTAGTGGCAGCAAACTACCTTGCTCAAAACCCTGAGGGACCATATGGAACCCCTTGGGGAATGGGACATCCAGCTCGAGGGTATCAAGTACCTCCTCAGCCGCCGCCACAGTACCAGCCACCACGGTTTTCTCCACCAGAGCAGGAGGATCTCCGTCAAAGACTGGGCAGGTTGAGCGAGACCTCCAGAGAGAGTGTAAGAAGAATGAGGGATTTATGAGTGGCTTGGCAAATTTGCTAAAGGGAAAGAAGAAACGGGATCGTTAAATCCCAATATGTATTATTGTATTTCTTTGTTTAAATCAAGTCCCTACGTGGACATTTATTTATCTGTGTATGTAGTCCCTGCGTGGACATCTACCTTTGTACTTAGTCCCTACGTGGACTTGTCTCTATTAGTCCCTGCGTGGACATTTACTTTTGTAAGCCGTCCCTGTGAGGACATGTATTATCTGTATAGCTCCTGCGTGGGCATGTGTTTATGTGAAAAGTCCCGTTTAGGGCAAAGTGTACTACTTTTAAATTTTAATGGAATGTAAGTTTATAAATTTCATCTTTGCTATGTTATGCATAATTAAATTATATATATGAAATAAATAAATCGGAATCATTCCTTTTAAAAATCTCTCTGCCTATGTTATTTTTAATTAAGGATCTTAAAAGTATAACCTAGCCTGCATGTCATATTAAGACCTGGCCCAGATGGTAAAACTCGTTTAAAAGATTCAAATCCCTGTTAACATATGAAAACATGTTAACACTCCTGGCAGACATGATTCGTTAAAAACACACGTGTTATTATTATATAAGGGTCTTTTCAAAGATTCCAAACCCAATTAAATGATCTCTGAATCATGGGTTAAATCATTTATATATATGATCAGTTCTTTTTACCATCCATTGGTAATAGAATGCCTACGGGCCCTTCTCATTTTCATATGAGACAAAAGACAGTAATAGTCTGTGACCCTGTCTGATAAAGATAATGAACTTTGTTCAAACCTTCATGCTTTGATTCTCTGAAATCATAGCTTATAATCTAAACTGTCCCTGTGACTAGGCCTTATGTGCTAATAAAACTATTATTGTTTTAATAATTAGGATAAAATTATATTAGAAATCCTAAATAAATGTGAGTAATAAATTAACCATATATGGTCTACGTTTACCACGGTTAATAAATTGCCATAAAAGACAATTCTATAATAAACTCACAAATAAATTGATGTCGATATGTAACAGTTCAAGCTACATGGCAGACTCAAATGAGGTCAACAGTCACCCAGGGAGAGAGCATGATAATGCCCGAGTAAATGTAGCGGGTGCAGAATTACAGGCAATGATAGATAATGCCGTAAATCGAGCTATGGATAGACAGCTCCATGAATCTAGTGGTACCCGTGCAAGGACCCAATCTGCACCACACTCTAGAACACCCTCCAGGACTCACACTGCCCACAACAGTAATTCTCACCACTCATCAAACCAGAGGAGTGCTCCATCCCAAAGAGCCATACGGAATCAAGAACCCCGTAATAAGGGTTGCTCCTATAAGTACTTCGTTTCGTGCAAACCCAGGGATTTTAATGGGGAAAAAGGAGCGGTAGATTGAATGACTTGGATGGACGAAATGGATACGGTTGTGGATATTAGTGGTTGTGATAATAGGGACATTGTGAAATTCGTGTCTCAGTCTTTTAAGGGGGAGGCATTAGCTTGGTGGAGATCTTTGATCCAAGCTACGGGGAAAGTCCCGTTGTACAATATGACCTGGGAACAGTTCATGGCACTAATCAAGGAAAATTTCTGCCCTCAACATGAGGTTGAGAAAATTGAATCTGACTTCTTGTCGCTGGTCATGAGAAACCTAGACTGTCAGGCCTACCTTACCAGTTTCAACACCTTGTCAAGGTTGGTTCCATATTTGGTAACCCCAGAACCCAAACGTATAGCTCGATTCATCGGGGGTTTGGCCCCGGAGATCAAAGCAAGTGTGAAGGCTTCCAGACCAACTACTTTTCGGTCCGTAACGGACATATCATTGTCTCTTACCTTGGATGCGGTCAGGCTGAGATCGCAGAGGAACACTGATACCGAAAAGAGGAAGCGTGAGGATGACAAATCACGACGTTCAGACAAGAAGCAGAAGGGAAACAATGACCATAAGAAGGGGTCAGGATTTAGGAAGGATGGTCAGCAGTCGGGTGAAAAACCCAAATGCAAAATCTGCAAGAGACAGCACTTCGGAAAGTGCAGGTATGAATCAAACTCGAATTCACAATCGAAATCTTTTGCATGTGGCTTGTGCAAGTCCAAGGAACACAAAACCTTGGATTGCAAAATGATAAAGGATGCGACCTGCTACGGTTGCAATGCAAAGGGGCACATCAAGAGCAATTGCCCAAAATACGCCAAGAAGCCCGAAGAGACTAAGAAGACCAATGCTAGGGTCTTCAGGATGGATGCTAAGGAAGCCGTCAAGGACGAAAATGTGATAACAGGTACCTTTCTCGTAAATGATGTTTATGCGAGAGTGTTATTTGATTCAGGCGCTGATAAGTCGTTCGTAGACAATAAGTTTTGTGAATTGTTGAAATTACCTGTTAAGACTTTAAGTGTGAAGTATGAGGTGGAACTAGCAGATGGCACTTTAGAAACCGCTTCAACCTTATTAGATGGATGTTTCATATCCATTAAGAACCACTCTTTTCCTTTGTCCCTACTTCCTTTGAAACTAGCCGGTTTTGACATAGTTTTGGGTATGGACTGGTTATCTAATAACCAGGCCCAGATTATTTGCAATAAGAAGCAAGTGATGATCAAGACTCCGTCTGGTGAATCACTTACTATCCAGGGAGATACCCAGTATGGGCTACCCGAGAAAATGTCTATACTCAAGGACTCTAAGTGTTTGAAGAAAGGTTGTGTCATCTACATGGCACAAGTGATTATTGATGAGCCGAAGCCCAAGATTGGGGATATCCCCGTCGTTTCTGAATACCCTGGTGTTTTTCCTAAAGAACTACCTGGTTTGCCACCAGATAGACAAGTAGAATTTAGAATTGACATTATTCCTGGATCAGCACCCGTAGCAAGGGCGCCTTATAGATTGGCACCAACAGAGATGAAGGAATTGAGAGCGCAGCTTGATGATTTGCTAGCCAAAGGTTTCATCAAACCTAGTTCATCCCCTTGGGGAGCACCAGTTTTATTTGTCAAGAAGAAGGATGGATCGATGCGTCTGTGCATCGACTACCGCGAGCTTAATAAGGTCACTATCAAGAATAGGTATCCTTTGCCTAGAATCGACGATCTGTTCGATCAACTTCAAGGGGCAAGTTTCTTCTCAAAGATTGACTTGAGGTCAGGCTACCATCAATTGAAGGTTAGAGATGAAGACGTGCACAAAACAGCATTTAGGACTCGTTATGGTCATTACGAGTTCCTAGTGATGCCTTTTGGGCTCACTAATGCACCGGCCGCGTTCATGGATCTCATGAATCGCGTTTGCAAGCCGCACTTAGATAAATTCGACATCGTTTTCATCGATGATATCCTCATCTACTCAAAGAACCAAGCCGACCATGAGAAGCATCTTCACTGCATTTTGGAACTACTTCATAAAGAAAAGCTCTATGCCAAGTTCTCGAAGTGTGAATTCTGGCTTCGAGCAGTCCAATTTCTTGGGCATGTTGTTAGTGAGCATGGTATCCAAGTAGATCCTGCTAAAGTTGAAGCTGTCATGAATTGGCATGAGCCAAAGACGCCTACAGAAATTCGTAGCTTCCTAGGTTTGGCAGGATACTATAGGCGATTCATTGAAAACTTCTCAAGGATTGCTGCACCCCTGACTTCGCTGACGCGTAAGAAGATTAAGTTTGACTGGGGTCCTAAGCAGCAGGAATCCTTCGATATTCTAAAACAAAAGTTGAGCAATGCTCCAGTACTGACATTGCCTGATGGAATAGAGGAGTTTGTAGTTTATTGTGATGCATCACACACTGGGATGGGTTGTGTGCTTATGCAGAAAGGCAAAGTCATTGCTTATGCTTCACGCCAGCTAAAGGTGCATGAAAAGAATTACACCACCCATAACTTGGAATTGGGTGCCGTTGTATTCGCACTAAAACTGTGGAGGCATTACTTATATGGAATCAAATGTGTGATCTATTCTGATCACAAGAGCCTTCAACATCTGTTCAATCAGAAGGATTTGAACATGAGGCAACGCCGTTGGATGGAAACTCTGAATGATTACGATTGTGAAATAAGATACCATCCCGGTAAGGCGAATGTAGTCGCCGATGCCTTGAGTCGGAAGGAGAAGGTGAAACCCATCCGAATCAATGCCAAGCGCATGGAAATAAAGAATAATTTGATGGAAAGGGTGTTAGCTGTACAGAAAGAAGCTGTGTTGGAAGCTAACTATCCTAACGAAAAGCTAGGGGTAACTGAGGAGCAGCTAACACTTAGCAAGGACGAAATTTTACGACTAAATGGACGAATATGGGTTCCAATTCATGGGGGACTTCGAGATGTTATCCTCCAGGAAGCCCATAGTTCCAAATACTCCGTTCATCCTGGAGCTGATAAAATGTACCAGGATCTAAGGGCAAACTATTGGTGGATAGGCTTGAAGAAGTCTGTAGCTACCTATGTAGCTAAATGCTTGACGTGTGCGCAAGTCAAGGCAGAACATCAAAAACCGTCAGGTTTGCTACAACAACCTGAACTTCCTACATGGAAGTGGGAAATGGTAACTATGGATTTTATCACCAAGTTACCCAAGACAAGGAAAGGAAATGACACCATCTGGGTGATAGTTGACCGACTAACTAAGTCAGCACATTTCCTACCCATTAAGGAGACCTACAACTCCGATATGTTAGCCCAACTGTACGTGGATAAGATTGTAGCTTTACATGGCATACCTGTGTCTATTATCTCTGACCGAGATACTAGATGCACGTCACATTTTTGGAAAAGCTTCCAACAATCTTTGGGCACACGTTTGAACTTTAGTACGGCTTACCATCCACAGACAGACGGTCAGAGTGAGCGTACTATTCAAACGTTGGAAGACATGCTTCGTGCATGTGCAATTGACTTGGGTGGTAGCTGGGATAAGCACCTACCATTAGTTGAATTCTCCTACAACAATAGCTACCATACCAGCATTAAGGCTGCGCCTTTTGAGGCATTATACGGTAGAAAGTGTAGATCACCCATTTGTTGGGCAGAAGTTGGAGATGTCCAGTTATCTGGACCAGAGATAGTGTTCGAGACGACGGACAAGATTGTCCAGATTCGAGACCGTCTCAAAGCTGCCCGGGATAGGCAGAAGAGTTACGCTGATCCAAGTCGTAAGGATTTTCACTTCGAAGTAGGTGACAAAGTCCTACTTAAAGCGTCACCCTGGAAGGGAGTGATGCGATTTGGTAAGAAAGGCAAGCTAAGCCCGAGATACATAGGACCTTTTGAGGTTATCGAATGTGTCGGGTCAGTTGCCTATAAGTTAAACTTACCTGAAGAGCTCAGTAGTATACACAATGTGTTCCACATCTGCAATCTGAAGAAGTGTTTCGCTGACGAATCACTGGTCATACCCCATACAGATGTGCATATAGACGAGAGCTTGAAATTTGTGGAAAAACCATTGTCGATCGAGGATCGACAGGTTAAGAAGCTTCGAAGGAAGCATGTACCGATAGTAAAGGTCAAATGGGATGCCCGTAGAGGTCCCGAGTATACGTGGGAGGTTGAGTCCACGATGAAAGAAAAGTACCCTTATCTATTTCAGTAAATCTCGAGGTCGAGATTTCTTTTAAGGGGGTGAGGATGTAACACCTCGAAAATTTACATTCTATAATGTGTTGACACGTGTCATAGGTTTGAACGTGTGAAAGAATGTTCTTGAAGGACTAAAGTTGACAAGCATTGAAACTGTGTAAATATAAGGGTTCAAAGTGTCAACAATGAATAAATATACTTTACAATAACCCTACATGATGTTTATAACCTTAAACGAATGGATCATGGATCATACGAAGCGAATTGTGAAAGAAAGTGAGAGATTACAAACTACAGGGGTTAAATGTGTCAACATGTTTAAGATATACCTCTGAGTGGCCTTTTAGCAAACCCGAAGCCTTGTAATGATTAAATATGCTCACTAGAATGTACCATAAAAATTTCACCAAGTTTCGTTACCGTATGAGAAAGTTGTGATAAAATTCGTGTGTGAGGGTTAAAATCGTCAACATTGAAATTTAGGGCTTTTCGGGTGATCACAAAGTTACCCGAGGACTTTACAAAGTGGGTATAAGTCTTAAAGCCCCCATATGTCAATATTATAGGATAAGAATTCTGGAAAACAAGTGAAAACGACCTTTCGGGGGACCAAGGACCAAAATGCAATAAAGAGAAACATGTTTACCTGATCCGGAGGCCCAGGCGGCCCGCATCAGGATTACCAACACATCAGGCGGGCCGCGTCAGACATGCAGATGCGAAATATAACAGACAGCTGCCTGTTGTGTTTCTAACCAACTTACATGCAAGTTTTTCGATACCTTGGGCTGCCTAAGGTGGTTTTTAGCTTGTAGGACACATGTTGGTGATTTGGTAACACTCCTAGACTTATGTGTTGATGATCCAAGATGTTTGAATACATATAAAAGACCCACATTCCTTGCATTCACTTCCTGATCATTTCTGGAGCATTCAAGCAGATCCCAAGCATTCCAAATCATCCATTAGACAAGTGTAAGTACCCTTGACCTTCTCTATTTCAGTTATGCTTAGTTTATAGCCTAGAAATCAAACCGTCGTAACTACGGTTTGACTTCACGATAAAACACAAATGGTCCAGGGTTTTGTCGAATCGAAAGTTGTTATAAGTTGGTAATCATGTGGGCTTTAAACCCTTAAAAGGGAACCCACTGATTCCAATCCTAACTAGGTCGTTTGTCGAGTCAAACGTTATCCGAAAAAGTCAACAGAAATGGTATTTTCGATTTAACGCATGATTAACGATGTAAAAGGCGTATCACCTATTTTATCATTCTTATAAACTGATAATAAGTATAAAAATTTGTCTACGCTTGTTTGATTAGACAACTTTCTGTTTTGAACCGATTCGGAACCGAAAGACGCAAAAGTTTGACTTTTGCTTTGACCTCAGTTCTGACCCGGCTTTGATAGGTTTAGACATGCCTTAAAGTTCCATTAGGACCTAGTTACATGTGTGTATAACCCTCTGCGTTTATACCACATAAATCCCTAATTGTCCGACGTTTCCGTTAATCGCCTAAATATTGACCGTAATGCCCTTATGACCATAAAACAAGAATTTTGGAAATGTGAAAGTACAAAAATATTGGTTACTGATTATTAAACATGTCTGTAAATTTTCACATCCATCGGAGGTCTAGATTAGGAGTTATGCTTAATGACGTAATTATAGCGATTCTTAGTAATTAAATGACGTCATTAGCGTAAAACCTATCTAAACCCAATTTTTGACACCAAACCTTTTAACCACTGATGTAATATAATATTTTGGGATTTTTGAAGATTTTTAATTATTTTTAAACTGATCATAAGCTAGGATTATCGCCTTAATTCGGTAAATACCGAATATGCCCTTTTCGGCCATAAAATGAGTTTTACAAATCCTTTTGATGCCAATCCAATTGCTACTGAGTTTAAATATTAAATAGAGTGTTTTGAACCTGTTTAACTGATCAGGAAACTCAGAATCCTATTTTAACCCTTACGTCGCTTAAAACGGCTTTATACGCGTATTATACGCATAGTTAGAGTTTAAAACTATTTTGGCATATAAGACTTATAACCAAATGTTATAACCTGTTAAAATAAACCATTTTACTGATTTAATCAGACCCGGATCACAGAAGATAAATTAATTCCTTTTATAATCTTTAAAATGACCAAAATACCCCTACGGGGCTTAATATAAGATTAAACTCGTTTTGGGCATAACGGAAGGTATCATACTGATATCACAACATATCTAAGGCATGTTAACTTAGGAAACCTGTTAGGACTCTTATGGTTACCCGTTACGCTTCATGCGCGTTCGGTTCAGTTTATGTAACTAGTTTACATAAATTAGCCGAAACGGGTCCAACCTTATCGGTTTTATCTCAAAATCCAGAATGTGTATCATATACCCATATTATGCAAGTCTTCAAACTTGTCGGGTCTAAATCACATTCTATCCGGTCTTCGCTTAATCGTGCGTACGAACCGTATCTTTAAAACTAACCGGTCTAAGCTTAAGCTTAACTAAAGACCCGTTAGGATTCTAATAGGTTATTATAAACCTTCGTTCCAGATTAGGAGAACCGGTAAAAGATACTTGCACTCGCTGATTTTGATTTATACTTGCTCAGGTAAATACTTTTAACTTATTTCCCTATACGGGCTTGGGGTACGGTATATAAAATACCGCTTGGTCGGACATTGAATCTTTAATTGTATGATGGTTAAAGTATTGAGATGTTTCGTTTAATTTGTTTTGTTTGCTTAAAGCCTTTGGGGGTTAATGACCGTTTCCCGGATATCCCTGGCATCATTTTACGAAATGGCCACGACCTTAGCACTCAGGTGTAGGCGTACACCTGTCAGTGTCTCATAAATAAAGTGGTGTGTCCATTGATCTTTAACCCGGCTCGATCCGGGCTACTGAACGCATAAGGCACATGTAAATCCTTTACAAGTTTATATATTTAAATAAGCATCCCAAGTTATAAAATATTATTTGTGCCTTGTGCCTTAAATGCATTTTCTTAAACTCTTTTCAAAATGAGTCGGTTGATTGTATTTACCAGTGTAAACTGACGTATTTTTCTTAAAAAGGTTAAGTGCAGGTACTACGCGTAATAGGCTGGCTTGTCTCCTAGCATCCACAATAAGTCTCGCAAGCTTGGATGTCATAGACTGTTGAACACTGTTTCCTTTTATTTTGTTCTACCTGTGGATTTATATTCAACTACTTGTGATACTTAATATTACAATATCGTTTGGTTGAAATGAATCTATACTTTGCTTCCGCTGTGCATTTAAATATTGTGTTGTTTGACTATTATGTTGCCAACCACGTCACGATACTCCCCTACCGGGCCCACCGGTAACACGTGGAAAATCGGGGTGTGACAGGTTGGTATCAGAGCCAA